>CM046035.1:75536262-77021262 GCA_025215565.1 Flaveria ramosissima
AATAATAATAATGATAAATATAATAATAAATATATAATAATAATAAACATAATTACAAAAGCCCAAACCCACCCATCCCTATCCCCATCGTCTTCTACACAAAATCACCGCCACCACTCACCGACAAATCCCATCACGTTAGCGGCAAACCATCGCACCGGAAAATCCCATCACCAAATCACCGCCACCACTCCAGGACCTCTAGATCTGGGTCTACAAACCATCGCTGCCGCCACCGTTCTTCACCGACGCCCCTTTTCTTGGTCGGCCCTACCTTTGGCGGAGGAGGCGGATTGCAGGGGTTGGCTTAGGGAGGGGCATCGCCCTTTTTCTTGGTCAGATGGTCAGCATGGTTAAAATTAGGGTCTGGGTCAGAACCCACGACTGATCAGAACAGCCAGTCAGCCAGGCCAGCCAAAATCAAACAGCCCCTAAAATTACAAATCTTAAACACCTTAGAGCATTCACAATAGCTTCCCCATCCCCATCCTTATTTTTTACTAAAAACACTATTTTTTTACTATTTTTTACAATTAAATAATACTTTTAATTTTTTTTTCCATTACATTTTCTCTCTTCTTCACTCACAACCACTTTTAAAATATTACAAAATTTATGTGGATTGTATCATGATTTACCATATTTTCCTAAATATGAGGAATCGTGGTAAAATCCTCATAAATATTTTTTTCATTCACTCACAACCAATAAAAACCATCACCATAAGATAAGATACACATTTAAATGAACACTATAAATACCATTAAGGATCAAACTGAATAACTACCAAAAGTTTGAGAGATTGCACATTTGATATCACTATTACCAACCCACTTACCACTTCTTCCAAACCACACACGCTTTACACCATTGTACAACATGCATAAACATACGCACCCTTGAACTATCAAAATCGCTAAGATTCTCAATCCACCAACGGAGCCCGTTGCAACGACGTTTGTCGGAGAGCTTCTGTAACCAGTGCTCAATAAACTTGCAAATTTAGCTCCAACATCGAAACCCTAGATGCAATGCTGCAAGAAATGGTGACCGAGGGATCACCGGTGATCGGTAAGCTTCTAATCAGTTGGTAAACTCTGTTATCATCATGCGAATCCGTAAATTGTTGCTCATCGATCTGATTATATCGTTTGTTTGACGTCAATCGAAAGGGTTTATCTGCTTTGAACTTGTTAGGGTTTTGAATTTGTTCAAGCTTGTTCGATTGTTGAAGTGTAGGGTTAATAGATTCATGCGATTGATTTTGTCTTTGAATGATGTGGCTACCCTATTCCACTTAAAACTGGCCTGTTTGATCCCTAAAATTATGATGTCTGAGGGTTTAATTAGGGTTTAGTTGGAACAAAGTGGCTTTTGTAAATTAGCAGGCTTGCAGATGAGCAATGGATGGTGTATACATGATATAGTAATAGTGTAGTTATTCTTTGTATAAAGTGTTATGTGTTTCTTTAGGTGATTATTATGATGTTTAACATGAAACTGAAATCACTTTAGTTCCAAGGAGCTTTAGATTGCTAGAAGAGCTTGAAAGAGGAGAAAAAGGGATCGGTGATGGAACTGTGAGCTATGGGATGGATGATGCTGATGATGTATACATGCAATCATGGACAGGGACCATCATCGGTCCATCTAATGTTAGTTTGCTTAAATCTTTCCCTGAACTTAATTGTTTTTTTTCGCGTCAAATGTTGAAGATCAAATGCATGTTTACAGAAAAGAGGTTTTATTTAGTCTCATTGATGTTATGTAACTTCATGTCAGACTGTTCATGAAGGGCGCATATATCAGCTGAAAATATTTTGTGGTCATGAGTATCCGGAGAAACCACCAAGTGTGAAGTTTCAATCACGCATAAACATGAGTTGTGTGAATCAGGAGACGGGTGTGGTATGTACTATCTGTCTCATCATAACTTCAACATTTAAATGATATGCCTGTAAATAATCTCATGTTAACCTTCAAGGGGTCGCGTCCGATTCCCCTCTAGGGTGGGTTTCAGGATCAAATCCAGCTTTCACACTGGTTTCCGCCTTAACCCCTTGAAGGGTCAACTACCTAGGAAGAGCTGCTGTCTACATTATTCCACTAGTTAGCAGGGTATTGGTGGGGGGGCATGAGTTTTCCCTAACGGGTTCTCTTGGCTGCCAAAAGAAAAAATAATAATAATCTCATGTGGTGTGAACTTAACAGGTTGAACCATCTATTTTTTCCATGCTTGCTAATTGGAAGCGAGAGTATACAATGGAAGACATATTGACTCAACTCAAGAAAGAAATGGCCTCCCCACAAAACAGAAAACTCACACAGCCTCCTGAAGGTTCGTGAATCTTTTCTTTTATTTGAACTCAACTAGTTTGTTACCGTTTAGAACATTAAATGCATCTCAATCAAAGAAACCAATATGACATATTTGACATTAAGATATAGGAGTCAAGAACCGTCTCCTCACTCTTGTTTGTTAGCATAGCAAATAAGCACGCATTAAAGTATTCTATTTAGTATTTGCTTTAAAGATGTAACCAACTCATGGGTTTGTCCATAAGAAAACATGAACATTCAAGTAGTTATCATTGTCGATGCAAACAATTTTTTTTACATTTGACCAGCTTAGGCACCATTGATAAGTGTTCAGTAATTTTCGGCATACTGTCTAAAATGTTTTTCATTTCCTTCCCCTGTTTCGTTTAATGCAGGAAATGATGATGGGAGGGTGGACCCGAAGGGACTAGTGCTGAAGTGTTGTATTATGTAAGTAAATCATTACGTATATAGTTGGCTAAATTAACTGATCCTGCCTGTTAAACATAACTTATGTTGGTTAACATATAATCATCTACATGTTAATGTCTCAATGTCAAAAGAATGTATTGGCTGTTATTAACTAATTTATATTTTGACTGGTTGATTCTGATGCCTAATATTGGCTGCTGAAAGAGTGAAATGCTTGTTACGTACTGGTTGATTCCTATGATGTTAAACGAATCGAACTGAACCAAATAAAGATCCAATGTTGACCAGTTGCAAACAGTACTTGGATCGGGCATGAGTATTCATGCTTGATCACTCATACCCGACCAAGTTCCTCAAGATTTGAACTTTAACTTCATAGGTTATGACTTGTATGGCCCACACTGATAGTTGACCTTGGGTTATTTGCTATGGGTCGATTAGCAAACCAAGGCGTACGCTTAGTGATAATATATATTCTGTGTTGTGTGACTTGTACAGTAAATTGACCTCAAACCAGCTTAAAATATCCTAAACCAAGTTAAAGCATGTATATAAAAAATTCAACGCGTGCTTAGTGATAATATATATTCTGTGTTGTGTGACTTGTACAGTAATAACTGTTCTTTTTTCGTACCAAACTTCCGTTTAGTTTCTCTCTAAAATCATGTACTTATTCTTATGTTAAATCCAACTCGAGAACATTTCTCGTCTCATTGTAACGAGGCTAACAAAAGTTACTTATTCAGACCATGCATCCTTGTTCAAGCACTACTATCAAAAATTTAATGGGGTATTGAGGTCCCAATGTCCCAAACACATAGGAACTTTCAAAGCCCCATTCTATCCACATACTCGAATGTTGAGACGTTCAAAAGTGTTATGAACACCTAAAAGAGATATTCTTACATATTACGCAATAAGTCAATAACTATATAGGTATATTATAAAAGTTACTATTACTCTATTACTATTTCTCATGAGAAATGAATAGTAAAAAATTATTATATTTTGGCCACTAAACTTTTGGTTTTCATGTATAGTCCATGGTCATCGTTATTTATATATATACACCTTCTTAGAGAGAGAAATATAAATAAAGAGGTTGTTGCGAGAAGGTCGTGGTTGTGCCTGTAGCCACCTGTCGTGTATGTATGTACCGTCAATTACGCCCCTTTGTGTGTGTGTGTGTGTGTACATATATGTCATTTGGGGGGGATATAGAGACGACGATGATAAGGCAGTGAGTCGTATTCTCCGGCAGGACACTGATGTCTTCGACGAGAGACCGCTTTTGGTGGTTGCCTAACGCACTAATGACATATAGATAATAAACTTTCTAACAAATTACATTCATCATGTTGTATTGTTTCTAAAATACTATAACTAAGACCATGCAAAATGTTGTTGGACACCCCTAGTATATATTTAAAAAATGGATAATGAATAGTAACATGGGGTATGGTTCCTTTAAGAAACCAATTTTATTATGAGAACCCATTAACTCCTACTCACTTTCTAGATACTACAAGGTCATGTCACATGTTTCACTTTATTTTTAATTTTAAACATTTTAGTCATTAACTTCTATCCCAAAAAAGTTAGTTCAATATCCTATTTTCCTATTTTTTAAACAAAATTATCTCCTTTTTTTAGAAACCTCATAACATTTTTATACATTATTATTTTAAAAAAAATTACATCATTACTTGTCATATTTTTCTCTTTAATTCTATTATAGTTGTGGGAAAAAAGTTTAGAAGTTTATACCTTACACATGTGTAAGTACGAGATACATTGTTGTAGCATTGCCTTATACTTTTGTAATCTTCAAATTTACACCAATATAATCCTCCTGTTTTGGACCTGCATTTTTGCCCAAGTTTCGTCAAGGCAACCAGATGTAACACCTCTTATATCATTATATATAGCCAACGGTAAATTAGTTCATTTTCAACTACTTAAATTCATTATATGGTTAACAATCAACTATCAAAATACAAGTTCATTGTAACTCGTAAATTAGGTTGAAAAAGTTGTTACATTAGTAGTTACATTGATTTAACATCTAGTTGCACTAATAAAACTTGGATAAAATATGCAGGTTTAGATAGGAGAATTACACTAGTGTAAACAAGATAATTACATCAGTGTAAGGCCACGATACAACAATGTAACTGATATTTACATTAGTGTAAGAGCTGAACTTCGAAAAAAATTTCCCGAGACCATATGGAGTTAGATAGAAAATACGATGGGTTTAATGATAAAACTTAATTAAAAATAACATATTATAAAAAATATAAATATTTAAAAGACAATAAAGGAAACTTATATATTATATTTAAAAAGGAGTAAAATAACTAATTTTTGCTAAAGTAAAGTGTTAAAAAATTAAAATGAGAGTTAATTGCCGTTTTCATTCAAAATGTTTTTTGAAAATGTTTTTTCTTGCATTATATTTGGTCACATTTGTCATTTTCATTCAAAATGTTTTTCTTGCATTTGACTCCTCAAGGTTTGGGAAACATTTTCATTTTCATCCAAAAATATTAGCTTCATTGTTTTAAAATGTTAAATATTTATCGTTAAAAGGGTACTTACGTAAATTTTTATATAAAAACAAAATCCTAATTTATAACATGTTGCTAATAAAACATGTTACCACAGAATTTATGTTTTTGTATGAAAATAGCAACTATTTCAAACGTTGGGTAGGCAAATATAAGAAAAAATATTTTTTGATGAAAATAACAAATATGAATAAATCATAGAGAGGAAAACGACAATTTACTCTTAAAATAACTATATTACCATCTAAGCAATTTTCACCACTTATTCTAATGTACAAAAACTAAACAACCAATCATATTGTGTTAATGAGTATTGATAATTTTAAATGCTTTTCATTAAAACTCATTCCTAGGAACATATACCATCACGGCATCACCATTTAAACAAAAAACTAAACAACCAATCACATGGTGTTAATGGATTCACATTAACCTTTTACTAAGAATTCATTTTCTTTCATTCACACAACCACAAATAATATTCTCATACAAAAAAGTCACATGATACCTAAATTTAAACGCTAATCTTCACACGTCATAATATTATAAGATTGCACGTACTAGATCAAAAATGAGGGCGCCAAAATGGTTGCATGGAAACTAATGTGGCCCCTAAGTCACTACTTCAAGTTTAACAGAAACACCAAAATGATTAACCATCAAACCCTTAACAGACATGAAAAACAAACATTTTTAGATTGGAAGTTTAGTTAATAATTAGGTCTAATCAAAACCACTACACTTGAATCAAATAAAATTTTAGTTAAACTTGTCCTACATGTCATTTTAACTAACAATTTTACCAAAAACACTACACAATACACATAAAATTGTTTGGTAGCATCTGAATCAGTCTCTTAATGTATTGTCTGAATGTTTCGGCATTTAATAGTTCAGACTGTTTGTTTCGCAAACAAATGTCTGAATGATTAAGAGATCTAATGCTGAATGTTTAAGAGATTTAATGCTGAATGGTTAAAACATCTTATTTAAATTGATCAAACATTTGTCTTTAAATATTTAAACGATATACTAACTCTTAAAGATTCAAAACTCTTAATGATACAGCACTTAATGATTCATATTTTACTGGTTTAAGACTTAATAATTCAAAAATTACCAAACAACCCTATAGTCAACTATCAAGTCTAATACTAGATAGAATTCCACATGAGATTTTACTAGTCCAAAGTTCACAATTAAAAGGTCGAATTTCTAATCAAGCCATAATCACTTCCCTTTTCATAAAAACAAATTCAAATTTCCAAACAATTAGCCGCTAGAGAAAGAACACAAAGCCACTAAATTTCAATTTACAAACCAATTACACTCACTAACTTCCAATCCAATAGCCGACCCCATTGAAACAGAGTTCTAAAACCACACTACTTTAAAAAATAAAAACAACTATAACTAAAACAAAAGTATCCCCAAACCCCAACATTTTTCCAATCAAGCCTCCACCGGAGCCGCCGGTTTCACCTTCGGCGGCCGCCCTCTTCCCCTCTTTTCACCGGCCGCCGGTGGCTGAGACGGCGGCGTATCTGCGGCCGTCTTCTCCTTCGGCGGCCGCCCTCTTCCCCTTTTCTCACCGGTCGCCGGCGGCGGCGGCGGTGTCGGATCACCATCTGCTTTTGCCTTCGGCGGCCGCCCACGTTTCCGGCCACTTACCGACGGAGCAGCTTCTTTAATCGATGACGGATTCATCTTCTCCGGCGACTTCGGCGGCCGGCCTCTGGGTCTCGGCGGAGACACGACGGCGCCCTCCGGCAGAGGCTCTTTGGGCTTCGCCGGACGGCCACGGCCTCGCCGGGGAGATGCGTTGGGGTCCGGTTTAACGTAGTTGTTCTTGATGACAACAAGTTCGCCACTGGCTTTCATTTTGTTGAGGTGGTGTGACAGTAGGGTTTTGTGAGCCGCCGGTAGATTGCCGTATGAAGCTTCGATTTGCTTCGAGATTTTCGACTTGTTAGCTCCGTTTTTGCTGTCTATAGCCTCAATTGCAGCGAAAATCAACTGAAATCAACACACCCAGATCGTTAATTCAGCTCAATCGCACAAATTTCATGTGAAACAAATTAACCAACAAGAAAGCATTTTCAAAAACACCCAAATCACAAAAACCAAGATCAAGAGCTACAACGATGAAGTTAGATCAAACCACGCTAAATTCAGACAAATTCACCATACGAAAACGCAAAAACGATTAGATTACTTGAAGAAGCAAAACCCAATTGATAAACGATGAATCTTTGAGTTGTTTTCACCTCAGGGTAGTGTGGAAGAATCGGATTGGTGGCCGGAGGTGGGGTGTTGCCGGAATCTTCAGCAGCCATGGTGACTGTTAATTTTAGCGTTGGGCGATTGAATAGAGATGATGGTCGGAAGGAATTTAGTATTTAAATAAGATGGGAGTTTGCACAGGGATCAACTGAGGGTTTCAGTGTGTGTGTTTACAGGGATGATCTAACGGCTAGGGGTTGCATGTGATGGTGGTTATCGACGGCTGCTGATAGTTGTTATCAATTGTACAGGGATTATTGACCTGGCATTATTACATAAAGAATTTGAAAAGATATGTTTTATATTGCTATTTATTACTAGTTTGTCCTAGAAATATATTATATGGCGAAATAAAGTTATATATAATAATATAATGATTTTGAAAAGATGATGAGTAGGGAACTTTCTTTATTATTCGTTTTGACCACCATTCTTTAAGGTTTTTTATTTTGTAATGTACGTTATGGTGGTTTTTAACTTTTTATATCCTAATTTTTCAGATCTTTTTTGATGAAAAGAGACGCCACTTATGTAAAGAGAGGGATACTGGAGTTACACGTATAGAGAGAAGCATAGTAGGCTTCAATTTCGACGTCCTTCAGGCTAGACGAGTAGACATCGTTGATTTTTGTTATCGTTTCTACATGTCCTTCTCAGAGTTTGATTTTGATCTCTCTTTGGGCTTCTCTCTTTCAAGTTTTGGTGTTTGTTTTTATGTGCATTGTTGGTGATGGTGATGTTGTCGAGTCTTTGATGGCATCGCTTCATCCCATACGTCCTTGCATTTCTTATCGGATGGTCCTTAGTTTTAGTTTGAACCCAAATTTCTTTTGTTGGTTAGGGTTGTTTTTAAGTTTTCATTTTGCTTTGTGATTATTGAATAACCCTAATTAAGTGTATGTTTAGTTGGTGGTGGTGATGGTGATGATGTTGGGTCCTGACAATGAGCCTTGTTCATCGAAGACTATTTTGATGTTCACGTTTTTTAAAACCTAATTCTTTTGGTTTTTAGTTCCTGATGTTGTCTACATGTATATGAAAGTTGTAATCTAAGGTTTTATAAATGTAAAGTTTAATTGGTTTTGTGTTTAGTCGATGTTGGTGATGGTGTTGGGTTGATAATGATAAATCTTGGCTCATATAAGACAAATTTCTTTACGTTAAAATAAACCCTAAACGCTGATACATGATGGTATTAAAATTTGTAGCATCAAAATAAAAGTAAATTTTAAACATAAACCATCAATATTTTGAATTATGTTTTTATAATTTATTGCGTGACATCCAAAAATAGGTTTCAGATAATCAACTTTAGTTTAAACGAGTTAAAAGACATAGTATAGTGAAACATGGATTAAAACACCGACTATATATTAGTTGTGATAATCAGATTATTAGGTATGTACACTATGACTCCATTAGTGTCTTTATTCATATCGACAACTAGAACCATGTAGAATATTGTTAGTCACGGAGCAAAAAAAACCCCTACATCGCATAACCTAATCGCTTGATCATGTCCCAAAACCCTAATCCAATAATTGGAAAGAATCATAGTTCATTCTCAATGAGGAGTAACTTTTAGATTGAGTGTTTTATTGAACCATGATTTCCATTTGCTAGAGCTCTTCCTCGTCGTCTCCACCACTTGCCGCGGTTTCTTACACAACACGAAGCTCCTCACTCCAAACGATCCGATCATATCCTTTGGATTAAGAGCTGCATGAAACAGTTACACACATTGTCACAACATATACTAAAAAAACCAATAATATGTTGAGAACTATAAAAACCATACAATATAATGACATATAATACATAAAAGATAATCAAAGTTGTGAAAAAGAGAAATAACGACTCTTACGTAGCCATAATATTCTACAAACATGTGAAGAATTTGAGATAAATAAATGTAATTGTGATACAACATTACAACCTATTGCAGAAGCCGTTATGAGAAAAAGTTTTCTTATAGGATAAGACCACATACATCAGTATACACACTCGTACCCGTTCATTTTTATAAATATGATTGTGGTAGGGATGTACCTTCGGTTCCGGCGACCGGAGTGTAAAGAAAAAAATCACCAACTTTGGTTCCTAGAAGAGGAAAACGACCTTCATGAGCATAGGTCTTAAGAGCAGCCTTAATGACTGAAGCCACCACCATGTTTTCACTAACCACCACGCGAACGGGGCCGGAGCTTCCCAACACGTTGATCTTGATCAGAATCCGCTTGCGATCGCTTCTCACGGCCCGATCCTTTATCTTCTTGCACGGCAGCGTCAACATGGTAACTTCCCCGGGGCGGAAGACGGTGGTTGTAGGGCGGAGGTGGCGATATGATGCTTCGGGGCAGCGGTGGCGCCAGGTTTTCGTGGAGAAGATGGAGGATGAAGAGATGGATGAAATGTGAATAGATGATGATGAAGGGGTTAGAGATGATTTGTACCATTAAAGTGAGGGGAATTTTTTTTTATTTTCAGGAGGTTTTTGGAAGAAGAATCGAAATGAGAGGTTTAGGAGAGTTGGAATAGGAATAAAATCAAGTGTTTGTGTGTGTGTGTGTTTATAATGGTGCCCGAGTGTAGACGAAATCTGCCGAAGCTTTCGTAACAGGTTTGATAATTTCAACTTCTTTTTATCAACTTTTTTCTAACAATGTTTAGACTATACACAACTTTAGCCTATATTTTTCCCATAAACATGGTTAGTTAGTCGTAGTATCAGATATTAATTCATCCTTCTCATAAACCTAATATACCATCAATCCTATAATTAAACCGGGGCCGGTTTAAGGGAGGGTCGTCAGGGGCGACCGCTCAGGCTCAGTCCCTCAAGTGGCTTAATTTTTTTCTAAAAAAAGTTTATATTATATAATATAAAAAAGTCATATATAGAATTGGGTTAAACTATTTAAATAAGTCTATTTTTAAATTAGCCCACTTTAAAGTAGCTCATTTTAAATTAGCAAACTGGATGTTAGTAATTCAAGTTATGATCTATTGGCCGATAATAATTATAACTATCTGTTTAAACGATGATAATTCTAACATTTATGTTTGTTGCCAAGGGCAATCTTAGTAACATAATTTACATTGATTTACATTTAATTTTCACTCAATTTCGTTGCATGTTTTCTTATTTTTTTCACAATAATCATCGTGAACAAAATCAAGTGTAAATCAATAAATGATTATGCTATTAAGATTGCCTTTAGCGACAAAAATGAAAGTTAAAATTACCAATGACTAAACTGATAGTATGAATTATTAGTGGTTCATAGTTCGTAGTTTGAATTATTGATAACCAATTTGCCTTTTAAATTAGCTCATTTGATACCCATTTTAAAACTAAATAAATAAACCAATTGACTTAAAATAATTAAAGAAACAATAGCCCAACATGGCCAATATGATGTACAACTAGGGCCTGTTTCTGCTGCTTCGGGCTCATAAGTCCTAGGCTTTGGCCCTGGCATATAAACAGTCTACGTTTCCACGTCATCATCACTTGTACAAGTCAGTGTTGTCTCTGTACAAGTGCTAAATGTTAGTTAGATTTAAGCTAAGACCATCCCGATGAGTTTTTTTGTTGCCACCACTATTGGATCTTTTGATTTTAGATTTGAAGCTCTTTCACATTAACGTGGCCTATTTGGTACTTGGTAGGTGGGTTGCCTCGAGAGTTTGGGTGATGATTAGAAATTTTCTCTAATCACAAACTTGTATTTTTAATTTTCAACTCTCGTGCCAATTGCCAAAAGATTATAATTTAATTTTTCTTTAATGAAAAGCATATAAATATTCATTATATACTTTAGGGTTAATTACACAGATTGTCAGGATCAACTAACTCCCTAAATTTTTTTATTTTTATATGTAATTTTTATTAGTTTTTTTATCCACCCTTAAGATTTATGAATGTCTAACGCTGAGATCTTTTAAGTTATGTTAGAAAGATCAATCTTTATATGTTGCATTTATAAACCAAAACGAAAAAGCATCGAGAACAAGAGGGGTTTCAAGTAATCTAATTGGATTTTTGGTCATTGTTATATATATAAGCCACTTGTGACAACCTTTGGAATGATTGTAATGGTTTTTTGGTTATGGCCAACTAAAAAACATGAATCAAACCATCTTTATTTTAGGACCATGGATGGACCTAGTATATAGATTGCAGTGTCAGTCAACACTAGTCTTTTATAATATTATATGTAACGTATATTAGGTTTTTCAATCCATACTTAAGATTTATGAATGCATCATTGAGATTTTTAAACTTACTTAGAAAAGACCAGTGTATACATTTTGCGTCTCAAAAAGTTGAAATATTAAAAAAAAACCCAAAAACATGAGTATCAAATCGGGAAAACTAATTTTGTTATTTTTTATTTAATGTTTACTAAACAACACATTACCTTTTCATGATCCTGATTACTTTGAAAAAATCTAATTCTAGCTCTTTATTTCACCAGTTGTAACAAGAAGCTAGCATTAATTTATGTGACTTTACCCGACTCAAGCCGGAAATTTAAACGTTATGTTAAGAGACATCCGTACATCCGTCTGAACCCTTGGATCGAATCATCGAATAAATTCGACCCTTCTGAAATGTTGTGACCCGTCCTTTGACCCTTGGATTGAACCTTTCCTTGGTCCGAATAGTTGCAACCACACGAATAGGTGTCAACCAGATTAACCACAAAAAGAATAGTTGTAAGTGGTTTAATTATGATACAAAAACAATAATTGTAAGCCTTCTATCCCCCAAGCTTCAAACCCAAATTACTAGATTCCATTTATATTTTATAAACTCCTCTAACATCACTTGCTTGTGAAGACATATATATGTGCAAAAATTAAGGGACCCATAACGTGAGAAGAATTAATGTTTTCAGAAACATGTTTACCGCTAAAAAGACAAAAGTACCCACTAACTCGGGTCAGAAATTGGACCCAATAAGCGCCCAAAACAATTAATGCCTAGGCATTTGTTAGTAAAAGACTAATATACCCCTCACATGAGTCAAAATACACACATGAACCTAATAACTTAGACGATTTAAAACAGTCAAGTCAATGGTCTGTTTGCTAAAGTAACACCATCCACATGAGGCAAACAATATTAATTAATGCAGCTGTATCAACACTAAAATTCTATTCGAACACTCAATAAACTTTTTTAACAGAAGCTTTCACATGAACTCTGATTAAAGAAAGCAAGAACATTAACTACACACAGACACACCGTCTCCATACATGCATTCATTTGATAATCAATAATATGTATGTGGTGATAAAAGATAATCAAAACTAACAGGAGGGAAACAGACGGTTAAGTAACCGTGTTGTTTATCATATTCAAATCAACAAATACAAGTAAATCATGCATTCTTACTTGATATATTAGAGTATTCACAGTAAAATCCCTAAAGATATGTGAGTGTGGGTGGTTCTGAGTAAAAAAGAGAGAAAATATTACTGTTAATCTGTATATTTGAAAAAACACTATTCAACTAGTATAACTTTTTTAAAATTTTTGAAATTGATTGTGAGTGGAGTAGAAAAAAAATAATTAATGATAAATGTATAAAAAATATTATTTAATTGAGAAAAAAAAAAGATACTAATTTTTAGTTTAGTTATATGAATAAGTATCTATTAATCGACTGTAAATGCTCTTATTGGTTCTCAAACCAACGTCAATATTATGCATATCTATATGTATATATGCATGGCATAATCATACAATTACCGTTAAAAAATTATTGTTAAAAAAGTATGTGTTCTCTCTCAGCAAGTCCATGGTTTGTTTACTAAAGAAACATCACTCACAAACAATAAATTAATGACAGCGGTATCCACATCAATTTCAATACAGAAACTCATTAACTTTTGCAACAGAAGGTTTCAGAGGGAAGTATGGAACACTGGTTAAAGAGAACAATAACAGTAAATTCTATCACGCTCTCTACACCCACACACATATATATGCGTGTATAATAATAATAATATGTATATACTTATATATCACCATTACTACTGTTATGTCAGCGGCTCGTTAAACACAGACTAAAAGTCCGAAACAGTTAGAAACCCATGCTACCATTAAATATTCTAACTTAGATGAAGAACATGAAGAAGATGATAACCCAAAATGAAAACTGAATTGATCAATTGTGAAGAGGGTTTGGACCTGTGTGAACTAATCTTTTATCTTCATCATACAAATGATCTTCTGCAGCTTGTGCTGTTGCATGGAGCTGTGGTGATGCTGCAGTACTTCTAAAGAATACAGCTTTTCCGCCCGAAGGTACCGAATCATGGCGGTGGAGATTGGCGGAAGACTGTGGTAGATGGGTGGCGATTAGGATGATAATCCATATGAGAAAAAGGTGTGATTTGCATCTTGTTGGTGGTGGTTCATGTGAAAGATCTTGGGCCATTGTGATTTGTGAAGGATGCTTGTAGCATATAGTAGTTACAGCAGCAGTATGGTGTGTGTGTGTGTGTGTGTATATAGTTATATATACTTATATCAGTATATGTATGTATAGGCAGGAAGGTGGAGAGTGAGAAGATGAAAGGTGAAAGTGAGATAATTGACTTGCAAGATGTAAAGGGAATTGTGTGTCTTATTATTCAACTAGAAGACAAAATCTCTATCTAGAGAAGGTGGGTGGTGGTGAATATAGATGTTATTTTTTTTAAACTGTCAACGAATAAATTTTAAGTTTGGTCATCCGGGTAAATCTATTGGCGAAAGGTTACTCACGCCCGTGAACGTAGACATCGCTGATGAGCCGGCTCGCCCATCATTACAAGGGAAACCTACCACCCAAAGACCCACTGTCATAAAACCATTGGTTCACTTGAAACATATTGTACCAAGTGAGACTCCAACCGATATTAACTTATTATTTCTCATGCTTCTTCCCCTTATGTTACGGGTCTAGGTCACATGCATGATATTTAAGTTTAGTGGTTTGGATAGTTTTGAACCTTTAAAATTAAAGTTTTGAAACCAGGTGATCATCGTGACAAAATGGATTGAAAAATAACGTGATACTTGAACAATATAATTAATGTTTCTTTAATATGTTGGAAGAAACTAATCAAAAAATTTACATGTTTTAGAAGTCAATTGTAAAAGACTAAAATGCAAAAGGATGAAATCAACAGGTAATTTAGAGGCTAATTGTGTTAGTTTTGTTAGTTAATAATTGTCATTGTATGAGTATCAATACCTAACAGATTTGTCATTTGTATGAAAAACATATTTGTAGTTGTGTGTATCGTTGTTGTTTTTTCACCCTCTGCGTTTTTCAAGAGTCCTTGCACAATCGTGCATACTCAAGTAAAATGTTCATCAATTGATCTTCAATCCGTGGCCTCAACATAATAGTACTGGATAGTGAACTGGACATCCTATTGTTTTATGGATCAAATCAAATTTAACAATCATATGGCGTCAAAAATAATACAAATATTAAAATTGATATATAGAAAAGGGGCAATTGCATGTATTAATTTGTAAAGCTTCTTAATTAATTGTATATTTACTCGATCAAAAACCTATATTGCATATATTAGCTTTAGTAAATCCGTGTATTACACGGGTTGAATAAACAAAATATTAATATAATAAAGTTTATTAATTATAAAACGATATACTAAAACATGATATGATTATAATTACGTATAAGTAATAAAACATTAATATGACCTTTTTATTTTTTATTTTTTTTTTCAAATATATAGTAAACATTTTGTTTCAAAGAAAGGTTTTAAAAAAATTTCATTTTTAAAAATTTCCTAACTATAACTTCCTAATTTAATTATTTTTTATAAAAAAATTACTTTAAAATAACCATTTTTAAAATACTACCGTAAAAATAGTTTGATTTTTTAAGAAAAAAATTATTTTTATAAAAAACTATTTTTATAGAAATAACATTAATAAAAAGATTGCTTTCTTAATTTATTAAAAAACTAATTATAATGTAAAATGAATAAATAATATTATTGGTAATTAATATAATTATTTAATAAGAGAGAGGAAAAATTTTGATAAAAATTAATATGATGCTGACATGTGGCACATATATTTACCATTTTATTAAAATAGAAATATTATCTTCCTCAATGAAAATATTTTAAATTTACCCAATTTGATTCATTTTAATGAAATAAATTATATAATGACTATGATACTTTTATTTTAAACTTTTGAATTTCTAAATTTTTATTTTTACCGGTTTTTAGCTAGTTTTTTTTTTCTTTTTACATTATTTTGTTTTTTTGTTTTTTTGTTTTTGTTTTTTTTTGTTTTTGTTTTTTAGTTATGTTTTGATGATGAGTTTTAATTTCCAAAACGTTTTCCCTTTTTATGCATCTCTTATATATTTTTTTTCATTTATGTTTAATCTACACTTTATCACTAACTTTTGGAGTAGTAATAATCAAAATGAAAAACAAATGTCAAAATTTTAATCTATTACCGTACCCAAAAATCGTGATAAAAAACAATCACAAAAATAATGGTATTTGTTTTTTGCATTTTGGAGATTGTGGCATTGATTGTTGGTGACTGTTATTTTTCATACTTTTTATATTGTAATAGAATAAAGATTTGGCATTTGTTTTTCATTTTGATAATTATCACACGTATTTTTATGATTGCTACTTCAAAAGCTGGTGATACATACGGTAGTAAAAAATATACTCATGTTTTTGGTCATTTTTAGCTTTTTAACTGCAGTTAGCTTTATCCTTTTTGTTTATGGTTTAACTATGATTTACTTTAGTGCTTTAAATATGCGTTAGCTTTCTTTCTTCTTTTTTTTTTTTACCATAATTACTTTGATTCATTACTTCAACATTTTGTGGCATTAATTTATCTATGATATACACTATTCATCTGTCATGGAATCCTGTTAAGTAAATTTTATGTAAGGTCGGATGTGGTGGATACATTAACTCACATGCGGGTGAATAATTCACATTCGGGTAACCATCTTAGATTCGAGTGAGTAAACTCATGGTGACTAAGTTAAGTGAAAATGACTAAGGGGTTGTTTGACAACTTCTGAATGATTAAGTGCTAAATCAATAAGAGCTCTAAACCATTAAGTGCTGAACCATTAAGAGGTCTGAACCATTAAGAGCTAGTATATCATTTAACTATTCTAATGCAGATGTCTAACCAATTCAGATAAGAGGTCTTAACCATTCAGCATTAATATAATGCTTAATCATTCAGAAGCAAATGTCTGAACCATTCAGACATTTGCTCGCGAAAAAAACAGTCTGAACCATTCAAACATCTGAACCATTAAGAGGCTGATTAAGAGGCTGCCAAACAGCCCCTAAGTCCTTTAACTTCAACCAGTGCACATACGGGTGAACAACTCACCTACGTTGAAAGTGCTACCTACGAACGAACAACTTCACATTCGATGAACAATGTCACCTACAGGTGATTATACTCCGTCTCAGATCAAATATGGGTGAAAGTGTCACATGCGCTAAATAGTGTTAGATGCAGGTGAATAATTCTTTCAACTATGTTCAAATGCGAGTGTGTAATCACACGCGGATGAACATCTTTACATACGGGTGTTAACTATATGTTTGATCACATGCGGGTGACTATCATCACATTTAAGTGAACAATCCTTCAACTATGATTACGTGCAGGTGACTTATTCACCTACGGGTGAACAACTTTAACTTTGGTTGCATTTGGATGACCAATATCACATTTGAGTGAATTATGCTTTAACTTTAGTCACATGCATGCGACCATCATCATGTTCGGGTGAACTATGTTTCTAACTATAATCACATTTAGATGGATATAACTTCAACTATAATTAGATCAAACAAACTGAAGAAATGATAGGTCAAGTTCATGTTGATCACTGGGAATATACCCTACTATTTAATTTATACAATTATGTGCATAGCTTTAGCACCTTTTTCGAGTTAAAACATTATTTTTAGAGTTCATGCATTAAGAATATTTCATTTTCACATATTTCATGTTCACTCATATTGAAACCTATAAAAATACCATCTTTGTCATTAAAACCACTTTAAGTTTTACCAAAATAAAAACGATATGCATACTAGTCCCAAAATAACATAAAACATACAAAAATGGAGATCTAGAAATCAACGCTTTTGTAGAACTCGAAGAAAACCCTAAACCGAGAAGGATGAATCAAGATTCACATATTCACACGTAATGATGTTAACTTTATATTTTCCAATTGGTGCATCATTACCATATAAACATAGATCTAGGTTGTATTTATCAAATGATGCAGAATTCACACCTTTAACCTGATCTTCTATTTTCTCTCTCTAGAACTATGATCTCCCTCTCCTTCTCTAGTTCTTTTAGAAAACTTTAAAGATAAGGAAGAAAAGATAAGTGGCCCTTGTTCCTTTTAAGGTGGAAGTAGGTTTCCATTTTCCTTTTGACAATTACAATCATAAACTTTATCAACTTTTGCACCACCTTTCTTTCATTTCATTAAGTCAAGATTCGAGGTGTTACATGCTCATTACCATCAATCAAGTGAAGAAACATATAATCATTTCTCTCTTTTATCTATATTGAGGCTTCAATCTATCATTTATGGAATGCACCAGGTTAAAAAAGCGTTTCTAGAATGTGACCACCCTTATGTAACACTAAGCTTAATTAGAGTATCTTACATGCAATGTATTAACTTAATACTAGACAAACACACACCATGATGCACTAAACATTGTTTAGAATATCAAGTGTCCATTTTGATCACATCTCTAAGTTTTATATTCATCTACCTACTTAGATTTTTCATCTTTGAGCTCAGACGATAATAACTCGTTTGGTGTTACAAACAATGTCACAGATCATGTCTCAAAGCATAACCATTATTTTTATAATGGATACCACAAATTCAGGTACAAAACCAGCCACGTGGGTACTAAAATACGGTGTTCGGTGAGCCCATTAAGACAGTGGGTAGTTGGGTTCTATAATCTATATGTAACATACTACTAGTCAACATCTTTTCTACTGTAGTTCACTCAACCACCATGGACCCCGCAACCGTTCCACCACCGTCACCACCACCACCGCAAAACCCTCACACTCCCACCGATGCACTAACAACCGCCTCCGCCATCGATTGCTTCCAAAACGGCCACCGGAGCATGGAGAACTTCAAAGCAGTTGCGGTTAAGCTCGCCGGACGACTCTTACCGCCGAATCGATCGCTCATCCACCGACGATTCGATGATATCGTCCCTCACGAGCTTCTCGTCCCCGATCACCCTCCTTACGCCGATGTAAGTCGTTATTGTGATGTTCAGTTGCAATGTTCGTTTCATGATCTTACTGTTACAGTATATGCTCATATAGACATATAGTCATATGCATGTGGTGTTGTATCTGAAATGAAGAGATTGTTATTTGATGTGTAAAACCTAAAATTTTATGTTGCCAATGATATTTGGGGGAATGTCTTCAGTGTGTGTGATGTTGATGGCTTGTAGGCTGATTTTGGAGTGATGAATCTCATAGATGTTCATAAGGTTTCTTTTCGTTATGATATGGAGCTGATCGAGAGATAGTAGACTCATACTTAGATTAACTGTACACAATTAAACAAAGTAGAAAAGGGCCTAACCTAAAAAGAGCATAACTTGTGCTTCGTCTGAAGTTACCTGACGCAAAGGTAATGAACATAGAACGTTTCAATGGGTCGGATCATGTGGCAACCCTTCGTCGGCGATTTGTCCCAACGGGTGGACCCAAATTCCATCATCTAGAGCCCTAATTCGACACGGATGGTTTTTCCCTAATTTTTGCAGTTCTGATTTATTTCCTATTCTAGGTAAAAGCAGGTGAAATTTTTATTCGAGTAATTCACACATCTATTTAGGACCTCACTTTCATGATCAGGCAGTCAATTTCAACTTTTCAAAAGTTAGCTTGATCTGCCATATTTAGATTCACTATTCTTGCATTTTTGTGGCGATAAAAGATATGGAAAGCTTATAGAAGTGTTATATTTTGGAAAAACAAAGTCATAGTAACGGTCTTATTTAATTTTATTGTTTGTTTTCATTATATACCAGTCTTTTTTGCCTTTATGTCATCTCTTGTTAATCTTCTTTGGTTGTTTGTATAGATGATATTAACAGCCCTATGGGAGTTGAAAGCAGAAGGTGGTTCTAGTGAGGAAGACATTTCACACTTTATTGAAAAGGAATACCATGAATTGCCATGGGCACATGCTACCATACTAAATTATCATCTTAGAGATCTTTGCAAGAAAGGCACGATTAACATGACACGTGACAGACGCTACATACGCGGTTCATCAATCACAAAGCCCAAACATAGTCCTAGTCCTTGTCCAAGCTCTAGCCCTAGTTCATCCAGCTCTGACCCATCGACTAGCATTTCCACTAGTCCTACTTCATCTAGCTCTAGCATGAGCTGGGCTGGTCCATACCGAAGAAAAAAGAGAAAGAAAATCAAGCAAAGAAGGGGTAAGACGGTTCAGTTGAGGGGTAGGGATAGGGGACAGCAAAGGCGCAGGGGCAGGGGCAGGGGTAGGGGTAGGAGTGGACCACCCATGATGATTCATGTAGGGCAACGACGTAGTGGTAGGCGTAGATTTGATGTTGAAGGAAGAAATAAGGGACAAGAACCCGAACAGGAAAATGAAGATCAACATGAAGTTACAAGCAAGGAGGTTGAAGATTATTCAACGAAGGATAAGGATCTTGCTGATGTAATTGCAAAGATTAGTGAAGAAGAAAGTTCGTCATGTGAACAAATTGATAAAGAGTCGCAAAAAAAGTATAATGTTACATGGATTGGTCGGCGAGCACGAAAACGAGCAGAAGAAGCTGAAATAGATTTGGTGAACGTACAGTCTAATGAAGAAGTCACTGTGCTAGATGTTGATGTCAGCAATGCTAGAGTAGATGAACATGTTGAACAGTTGGAGGAGAAAGAAGAAAAAGGAGCCACAGATATGGAACATAACCGACAAGAAGAAAACCAGCTGTCTGATATTGTTGAGGGACAAACTTTAGGGGAAGAACGTGTAATGAATGATGAGAATCCGTCTAAAGAACAAGATTCAGTAATGATGCCATGTGAAGCACAAGTAACAGCTGCTGTTGTTGAAAAGCCGCATGGTGACACATTTGAAGAACAAATTCAGCCTGAACAAAATAACGACAAATTCCAGACTCATGAACAAGAAAAAGGAGGCGATGAACAAAAAATGGTCGAAAGTAGCGAACCTAATAAGCAGCCCGACTGTTTAACTAAAGAAAAAGTAGAGACGTTAGAACAATCAGTGGATCTGCATAATGATGATGATGATGTTACTGAAGAACAACTTCATCCCCAGGAGCAATGTGTTGAAAAGACTGAAGAATCTCCTCAACCTTGCAATCAAGATCAGCTGAAAAACGTAGAAGTTGAGTCAGCTGAACAGGAAGAAAATCAAGCAGAAGTGAATCTGAAAGAGATTGTGTTAGCTGAAGTCCAACAAGAACAATTTGATGAAATGGTTGAACAGCAAAACCAGCCTTCCATACAGCAAACTGAAATGTCTGAGAAAGATTCACTTCAAGAAAAGAACAACCAAGTGAGAAATGAAGAAAATACGACATCATCAGGTAGTACGACTGAAGGATTGAGGCAGCCATCGAGACCAGTATTGAGGTCTAGCAGCAAGAAAGAAGATGCAGCTCCAAACTCCAAGGTATCCATTCATTCATTTTTTTTGGTAAACTCAGACATTAGTGTACTATCTACAGTGATAATATATTAATTTACCACATTCAATATTTCTTTTGCTTATAGAAACAACTTGAGCTAGTGACACCTGTACGTCGAAGCTTGAGGTCTCATAAAACAGATTCAGAAGCAGCTGTAATAACTGAGGTATGGTATGCTATGAAGTTGACAATGTAGTCCATAGTTTATACTACTTTTTTTGTAACACGAGAACCCGTTACCGAAAACCAATACTCTCCTAACCAATGATATCAGGTAAAAAATAGCTTAAAACACAGATATATGCTTGGGCACATGGCCTTCAAAGGGTTGAAAGACAAAAACCAGAGGAAGCTCGAATATTTTATGCTACTTTTGACTAAGCCACAAAATTTTCTGTTATACAGGTTTCTGATCATTCTAAAGAGCTAGTAACACGTTCGGGACGAACAAGGTCCTCTAAGAGGAAACCCGGGATTGCAGAAGCAGAACAAGTATCGAACAGACGGAAGACTAGGAGAACTGGTTTATAAGAACCAAGATTTTGTATCCAATGTAAGTGTTAACTAAGTTTTGTTAAAGAACTACCTGATGTTGTAGTAAATTATTGTGGAAAGATTGATCTTGTTGTAGCCGATACAGTTGTTGATGTTTTGTAAGCTGTTGAAGAATTATTAAACAACTTCAACTGTTGTATATGGATCAATGTTATTAATATTTTGTCATATGATTATTTATGACAGAAAGTGACGATTCTACGTGAAAATTTATCCTATATTACTAGGTAGAATTCACTGTTTTGTCAAATGGATTACTAGGTAGAATTCACTGATTTGTCAAATGGATTACAGATGCAGCAACCTTCGATTGATGAAAACAAACTAACACGTATAACACACACACTCAAAGATTTACTCTAATAGAAAGTGTGTATTGATTTTTTTTTGTTTGAACACACATGAGCATAAAGAAACTTTACTGTAGATTATTAGACCACTTGAGACTTCATTTAACAAAAACAAACATTAATAGCACTATGACTACATTAAAGTGGAGCCAAAAGCATATAACTAACCCTTAAATCATGGTACCACTACCACATGTTTGTGACCCCGTATTCTACTCAAAATATCCACATGACATAAAGATGAAAATTGCTGCAAATGACTAACTTGACCCGTTAAAAGAAGACCCACAAACTCTGCTCCAAGACCCGCTGACCCGCGACACATTACCCGTGAACAAACCTGAATAATCCAACAATTATTGGGTTTGATCATAGGTATAAAGTTTAGGTCGTAAGGTTTATCCTTATCCCCTATCCCTCGTCAGGATAGATTGGAGGACCTAATGTTTGGAGCACCTAATGCCCATACCTCATTTTGGTACCTAACTTCTAGAACACCTAATGCTTGAAGTAACTAGCGTCTATAGCACTTAGTGTCCAGATGACTTAACGCCTAGAATATTCGTGAAAGCACAATAAGCATTAAATGACCTAACATATCAAAAGAGCAATTGTACAAGCATACCAATACGCAATATGAACACACATACCAATAATTAATACATTGGAGCACTGATCAATACCTTGGATTGACATGCAAGTTTCTTAGTGTCTCATTCAGTGTGAACGCATATTACAAAAGAAACAACCATGAATGATTAAACACTACAAGAAACCTTAACCTATAAATGTGTCTCTTTTGGAAGAAGAAAATAAAGCTAATAAGGTTTAACATTACATATCGTTATAACATGACGACTGTAAGTTTACTACATGTAGTAATGTTGTATATAACTTTAAACCATATATGCTATACATAATTCATTTATATAAATGTACAACCTACAAACCTATAATACGATAAATATTGTGTTAAGCAATTTTGACAAAACCCAATGACTACGTGGCCCATAGCCTCAATCCGTAACCACCATGAAAGCCCACAACCATGGCCCAAAGGAGGCCTAGGAAGAAGGGCTTTTGAACCATAAAATCCTAAAAGTGCGTAAATACTAAGACCATAAACAATATGAATATGCTTAATATTATCTCCAACGGATATAAGAAAACCAAGGATAACTACCATTCCACATAAGAACCCTCTATAGGACACTTTATGCGTACGAAACATTTAGTGAAGGGCGGTTTACCTAGTAAGTGACTAGACTAATAAACATACTTTTTATCCATTGCTAAAGTTCTTGCATTAAATGCACCAGATATCACCAAGATTTGAGAATTCCCTTTCGAGATATTAATCCGGAAGGCAATCCCCTTATTTATGTGGATAAGAGCTGGAACCAGAGCCTAAATCCATAACGCGCTACTAAGCAACGTCGACAACTTTAGAAGGCATCATGATGGTTGTTAGGAACCCTATGTAAATCGGTTGCATTCAATTATCCTCCAACTATTCAAACACTTAATACACTTATCATTTATAATTTGTTCTTAAGCCTCTACCGGTACGAGTACTTATATTTACATCAGAAATTGATCACACCGACACCCCAAGGGGTCTTTCGTGATAAGACTAACCATGATTTGTTTAATAGGGATAATCTACAGAAGGCCTCGTCCGGTTACATTTAAGTGCAACCTTATGAAAACTTCCATGCCATGCGGATTTAGGCAACAATAAAATCAATAAATAAAATACATAAACTAGTTATTATTTTTAAATCTATAATAGTATTAATTAGTTAAAAAATTATAACAATCTTACTAATAATAGTAACTGGAAAAACAAACAGCAAGATTAGGGAAAATTTAATGAAATAAACATTCAACGATAAGTTAATCAAACAAAAATAAAATCAAAACCTCACAGGATTGCACGCAAAACGTGAAAACTGAAAAGTGAAAACACACACGCTTCTTTCTCCGAATCTTCAGATGAGTAAAAGATATTATTGCCATTGTTGAATGTTGATCCACACAATACTCAAATCACAGCCTTCAATTCCATAACCTAAACCTTCCTAACGACGATCACTATCTACCAATGGAGAAGTTGAAAGAAGCCCTCATTCAATTTGTGCATTCAAACCCTAGTTTCTTCCCAAATGATGCTGCTAATTCGTATCCCGCGATAATCGAACAGTGTTTTCCTCAATTCTTTCCAGATTTTCAGACCCCTGATCATCCGCCTTACGCAGCTGTAAGTATAATTGTTCGTATTTCAAGTTTGGTGTCGGGTGAATTGCGATTTTAGGGCTTTTTTGGTGTTGAATTGTTGGAATTGGGGTATATGTGATCTGCTAGTTGTATGAAGAAATGGTAGAGTATTCTTGTTGCTGTTGAAGATGTTTGAATGATTAGGATTGCAGGAGTTGTTTATTGTTCTTGTTTATGGGTTGGGGATTTAAACGAACCAAACGTTCGATGAATCTTTCTGTGAAATGTTATGCTTTGTTTATGCTCATCTAACATGAACAAAAGTTCATATTCATTTAATTATACGAACTAACAAGGACACATGACTTGTTTGCTCATGTACATTTATAAACTTTGTTTATGTTGTTGGGTCATTTAATGCTAGTTTTCTTATGTTCATTCTCATGCATTTACATATTGATTAATATAAAATGAATAGTAATAATACTAATAAAGTGGGTGTCACTGTTAAATAAATAAAGTGGGTCCAAACCATTTTGAGAGCCATTAGCCCATTTCAGCTACAAAAGCTTGAAACTTTCAGTTGCCAACATGTAGAAATTAGAAACCTTGGGCTCGTAACCTTTTGTCTTTAAATTATCAGTTGGATTTATGTATTAAGTTTCTTTCTGCTCGTCTAAATGCTAACGAGTAATGAACGAATGTAAACAAACACATGCAAGTTCATTTTCTTAGCGAATAAACACAAACATGCAAATGTGTTTGCTTATGTGTTCATGTTTGTTTATTTTTTTGGTTAAGGTTAAATGAACTAACGTGACCATAGACCGATTTGTCTTAGCTTGATCTGTTTATAACCCGGGTTACTTGAGTTGGCTTTCTTTTTTTTTTTTTTTATGGGAGTCCAACCTTTAAGGTATCTTTTAACACACCACAATCTGTGTCTTGTGAAGTTTTTGAACCCATGGAATAAAAACATCAATACTTATATATTACACTTGGATGGCTAGTCAAAATTAGCTTTGTTATTGATCTAACCACATCATGGTCAATTTTGGATGCAGATGATTTATCAGGCGATTCGAGAATTGAACAAGAAAGGAGGTTCTAGCGAGAAGTCGATATCGAAGTACATAAAAAAGGAGTATGCTGACTTGCCTTGGGCTCACTCGACATTGCTGAAACATCACCTTGAGAAGCTTTGTGATCGAAAAGAACTTTGTATAACTCAGAAGCAATGCTATTTGCTTGTTGGTGCAGAGTTGGAATCAGGGAAGGAAAGCAGCACGCCTAGTAAGATACGTAAGAAGCAAAAGCGTCAATCAGGTTCAGAGGCGGGCAAGAAAAGCACTAGGCCCCACAAAAAACATAAGAAAACGAAAAAATGCCGGTTGGGTATTCAGGAAATTAGTGATAAGGAGCAAACCGGGTTACATAAGAGGAAGAGGAAGCAGAGGTTGAAGTCTAAAAGGAAAAGTAGCAAGCGTGCGAAAAAACATGAGATCGAAGTAGGAACTGGCGATGAACCACATGTGCTGAAGCAGACGTTAGAAGTTAACGATAGTGACATACAAATCCAAGAACAAGATGAGGTGAATCAAGAATCGCACCTTGATAATTCTGGTTATATCAACTTAGAGCAGAGTCAAACGAAGAAAAATCTTGAGCATCTGCAACCTGAAGAATCTCCCGATTCCAATCCCCTATTGCATGGAGATGGCAAACGTGTTTGGACAAGATCACAGTTAAAAAAAATTTCAAAGAAAGATACATTAGCAGCTAGCTCAGAGCTAACAGATTCTACAGGCTATGCAAATATTCCAAAAGACAAGGCTGCCATTGCTGAGGATTTGCCAAATGAAAAACAACAGATATCTTCAAAGTCGATGCCCCGATCTCCTGATGATGAACAGACAACTGTTTCAAGTTCAACAGTATTGCAGGATCCGATTAGTTCTCAGCAAGATCAGCAACCAGAAAAGTCACCAGTTGAAGATGAACCCAAGTACAAGCGTCGTGGTAGGCATCCGAAGCATACAGAACCTGAGAAGGATGAGGTATTGCGCAATTCTAAATCTGCAGCTAATCCTAGGAAAGGTCAGAGGTTGGTGAAGAAGGGTAAAGTCGGAAATAAAAAGGATCAGCGGAAGTACAAACGTCATGGCGCGCATAAGATGACCAGAAGGAGCAGCAGAAAGAGAAGTTGTTAGGCTAAAAGAGACCAAATCTTGAGTTCGAGGTAGACATTAATTCCTGAACCAGTCATAAGCTAGGTGCTGACGGGATTTTTTTTATTTAGTTTGGACTAGAACGGAGTATCTGTTGCTCGGATTTGTTCAGTTACTATTTATGAAGATTGGTTTATTGTTAATGATTACTCTACATAAACTATGAAACATGAGTCGGTTTAGTTCGGCTTATTGTTAAAGCTGAACTTATAACCAGTGTTATTGATCTTTAGATTCTTATAATTAAATTTAAAACCCAGCTGCACTTTTGATTTTGTAGAAACCCAGTTGTTCAAATTTGAATTGATTTATGCAAGTTTCATATAATACCGAAACCTCAAGGTAATTAGTGAATGGATTGGGTAAAAAGTTAGGATTGTGATTCGTAAAGAAAATGAAAACCGATCAAAATGGTTCTAGACGATGACTAATATGGGGCGTATAAGGTGACGAACATATGTTCTATAATGTCTACATCGAGGATGATGTTTTCATACGGGTTGCGTAACTAAAAAGTATGCGTGCCGTATGGCTCATGTACAAAAAACAAAAATAGTCGGTTAAACAAAACCAATCTATTAACATATTTCTAACGATTTAAACTTAAGTCTAGCAATATATGGCCTAAGAACCGTTGGTTATCGATTACCCAACAATTAAACTAATAATTCACACTAACAATCTAATTAAAGTTTACTATATATATAAATAATATTGCGAATAAAATGACAGGAATTTTTACAGATAAAAGCAAGCCATTCACATAACATAAATAAGATATGGTCTAATCCCAAACACACTCAAAATCAATTATTTAGAGTCACCCAATATATATCGATGACAAATGTGATCTGATTTTGAGTTTAATTCATTTAATTTACTTATGGAGATGATGAGTTTCTATGTCTTTGGCCACCTTCTTACAGAAGTCAATAAGTGTGTCCGGATCAGGAACATTAGGATTCAGTTTCTCATACTCGACGGTCCATGTCACCAAGTTGTTTGAACCATGCTTTTCTACTTGAACATGACTAACGAAAGTCTTATATTGTTCTAGCAGATCGCCTTCTAGTACCTCAAAGGTGATTGACTTTTTGCTTTCATTGATGTCCTTTATTAGGGTTTTTGCAGCACCCTCTTTTCCATCTGCAACACCATATATATCCTTAATTACTACAGAATTAGGTACGTATTAAACTTATATGTTGTTTTTTCAATACTTTTATTCTCGATTTTACTATGTATTTATCAAACTATTTTCATTAACTATTTAATTATATGTTTCTTGATCTTGCTAGAGAATTCATTTGCGACAGAATATTCATTGCTAAATCGTAGCAAAACTTTTAGTAACTAATCTATAGCAAATTTTGCTAGCGTTTTTTCATTGCAAATACCTAATTTGTTTGTAGAACTAAAATTTTAATTTTGTTTACTTAATTAGTTTTGAGTATTGATAAATGAAGACTTTAGGTACATGTAGCTTACCAAGAACATAGTTCCACATGAGAACCGAGCCCACGGTTCCAGCTTGACCATGATGGATTTGACAGTTTTTGATGGTGGTCGGGGTTAAGCTTGGAATTTGGCGCGGGTTTGCCTTCCATAACTCGATAAAAAGATTACCACTCGACTTGATCTCAACAGGAAAAACTCTTTTACCACTTAGCGCCATTGCTCTTTACTACTTAGAACACAAAGATGGAAATTACTTGCTTGTATTTATAGATATGTTCCCCCTTCCCTACATTTTAATAGATACATTGTGATTGAATATCGGATTTAAAAAAATATTATTTGCTCATATGATTCATGCCTAATAGAAAATCCATCTATGAATAGTTGCCTACTTATTAAATAATACCAAGAAAAAGTAGACGTTTGTTTGGTTAGCTAGTATATATATCTTTATATTTTGTGAGAAAAGTTTCTAAATGTTAAAAAACAAGTAATATGTTGGGTAGAAGAGAGAAATATAGAATTGGTTCGTAAGAGTTTAGTTGGTTTAAACACTTGCAAAGGCTGTGTGGGTTGATTCAAGGGTCGCGACGGCTTCTTCGATGGTTAATTAACAATCGATTTGTTCTAAGAAACACACTTGTTTAGGCATCTATTAAGGATTGTGGTTGTCAATGTGTCATGACTTTCAATTTGTCAATTACCAACAAACCATTGTCATTATATATTGAAAATGTACCAAGGGGTTCACAACAAATCAAAAGGTCATGAAGATGTAGTATATAACAGCACTACATTGTGATAACAGTGTTGGTGCACTTGTTTCATACACACATTGTTGGAATTTTAGTAATATTGGGTTATATATAAATATACATAAATTTTAGTAATATTGGGTTATATATAAAAATATTCATATTATACTATTTATAAATTAAACCTATTAGTTAAAGTTTAGGCTAATTATGAAACATGAAATAAAGTCAAGGGGTATAAAGTGAATATGTATATTTGTTAAAATTTTGATCGACAGTTTTATAGGTTTGATGAGAATTCAATTGTTCACACACAATCTACAGAGAAAAACAAAGAACACTCTCAAGGCACAAAAACTTCATCAATTCAATTCAAGTTCTTGTTTCTACTTCTTGACCTTATCTGATTAAATCAATTGTAAGTGCACAAATGATTTAATCTGAAAGAGTAAACGATTTCAAGAACATCCTAGTAATTTAATTTCAATTTCAAGTTATTTATCAAATAAGGGTTTTATGAACGTGATGTTAATTTTCCCTTCATAATTTCAACACACATTACATATTAAGATAAGATTGACATTCAATTTTTTTTCAATTTATACTAATAGAGTTAGCACTCAAAGAGCCGTAGATCCATAACTAACTTGCTATCTTAATATGTGAATACTTCCTAGTCTTACATTAATGTTTTTATTGTCCAAATTTCATGTTGGTAGACACTTTTAACTTGTAAGGACAAATCGAAATGTATATATTTGGGGTAACATGTTGTAATACACTTTTAAAAGTATCTTTTTCAAAGTAAAGAACTTTGAGAGTCACATAAATAGCTATATATATGTTGCTTTAACTGTATACGCAAATGGCTTTCTTTCTCTCCAACTATATACGAAAACACTACGTATAAAAGATTATGTGAATTTACAATTATTTGATTAAAACGGATTTTTAAGCACATTGTATATATGTAAGGTATCATGTGTTAAGATCCTTGAGAAAATAATATTGCATGAACAACATCGTAAAGCAACAATCGTTTTACACAACTAAAACAACATTGTTTTTGCACTCGTAAAAACACTGTCATTTTTATGTAATAATATTATACTTAAATTAATTATTAACAAATGTTTGACTTTCTGGCATTATTAGAAAAATAATACGTTACAAAACATTATCGATGTTTAGAAAGGAAAGAACTTAAATCTTCAAGAGTGTTTCAATATTACCACTCCAATCCCCCTTTACTTGATGACGAGACATGATTTTATCATCTTAATTATTTTTTAATGAAATATATGTTCATAATTGTTATAATACTTTGAGACAAACCTCTTTATATCAAACGTTGTATTACTAAATCTACAATAGTATATTAAACAGTTAGTTATATAAGTGTTGAGTCTTCCTCCGAGTAAATATATTCGTACTATTTATGATGTAAACAAGTGTATTGATTAAAGAAATGAAATCGAACAAATATTATAGAATCTTAGGTTTTGGGTCCATTTTGATTTTAGAACTCTCAGATATACGTCCTGAGTCTACTATAAGATTATGTTTAATAAATTGGATAAAGATATCTTATGAGTCAGTTACGTTTAAGAGTATTTTATTGACAAGTTGCTTGTATTGTACGTCAAAATTTGTCCTAGATTATAATTACTAGTAGTGTTTTCAGGCACGTCGCGCGTTTTCCCTGGTATGGAGCTTGCATCGGGAAATCCGTCACGTTCCCAAATATCAAAACGTGAATGCAAAAACATGCACGTCGCAACCGTTGTTACTCTAACATAAAACTCTAAGGAAGCAATAAACTCGACTGCAAAGTAAATTTGTAGTACGGAATTCATTAACATATCAAATAAGCTTTGATTTATATGCAATAAAATGAAACAGTAAAATTTAATAATAATTTATCTCTCCAAATAGAACATATATGAACTTATAATCTCATTTCCAATCTCAGTACCAACTATATAACCAAGTGTAGTTGTTGTACAAATACAAAAGACACAAACTTAGTTTTCTATAAATTTGACATAAAAACTATCACTACCACAAAGACTCAAAAGAGGATACAGGTAAGACAATGTGTTATCATCACGCCCCCACCATAATTACACCTGGTGCTAGTCACGGCGCTGGGCTGGGCCCTTGGGGCTGGTCACAGCGCTAGAGAGAGTTAGGAGTAATTAATATGTTGTATTTTGGTTAAATAATAACCAAGCCCCTCCCATTACATCTTTTTTAGGCATTTTTGGATGAGAAAGAAGTTATGTCTATGTGTCAATCACGTGACAATGTTTTTTTCTCAACTAAACCTCTAATCAAGCCCGATAACACATAGCCTAAGAAGGTGAAATTACCAAAAAGATTTGTGATATTTGAGATGACCTATTACAACATGATATGAAGAAAGAGTACCATGATTAATAGTTACTATTAAAAGAATATGCCGAATATTGTTGAAAATTGGAAATAGTGAAGTTACCTTATTGGCAATCATATTGCTTTGAGTGCAAACTAGTGTTACGGTGTTCATGTAACTTTCCCTCAGCCACTTCTTCTGCATCATCCATTATTGTTTTCCCTATGGATGGATGAAGACCATATTCCATCTTTACATGTAATGAACATAATCTTATTTTATCAAACACAATGGCTGAAGTAACATGACACTTGATACATAGTATAACTATATTACATATGTGGTGAATGTTGAGTGAAGAATGAAATCTACGGATGTGTCGTATATAATCGTATAATTTTAAAGTTTACAACATCTTGTTATTTATAGGAAGAGTAGAAAACCATATGCAATTGGTTTGGATGAAATGAAGCAAAATTTTGTAAATACTTGTTTCACTTATTTGTTAATAATACAATGTAATGCCACCTCGGCTTATGTATAAAGAAATGTTGTTGTGAAAGACATGTTTTGAATTTGCAAGAACCTTAGCATCACTAAAACGAACAATAATGGGCAAATAAATGTAGTCAAATATCTTATTATAGTCATGTGTAGAGGTGTACAACCTGTTTTTTTTTTTTCAAACTGGTTCGGGTTTTAAACTGAACCAATTTTATTGTCATGTGGTTAAACCGGTTTTTTTTCAAACCAGTTTGGGTTATAAACCGATTTGTTTCTTCCTGCATTCCCTTGAACCAATTAACCAACCAACCAAGCTCCTGATCACGCAACTACTTCGTTTTGCACTATGTATGCAAGATTTAGTGAGTTAACTGAGATGAGTTTGAACAATGGTGAGCGGAACCTATTAGTTTGAAACAATGGTGAAACGATATACTCCTAGACACAATAATGTTTTTACAACATTAATATAAAATCTACAGGATATAAGTAAGCACCTATACATGATATAGTATTGTCCTCCAAAGCAATAAATTTCCTACATAAAATTAAGTGTACATACATTTCAAGGAGCATAAGCATCTACAGATGATGCATTATACTGCAACTAGCAAAAGCACTTGATATGTAAATTAAAAATTTTATTAGTTTTAATGTAAAGGTTTAAGTGAAAAGAGATCGAATCAAGATGATTAAACTTATATTTAACTACTAATATAAAGGCCTAAGTGATAAATCCACCCCATGATCAGGGGGTGGAGTTCTTGGACGGTATAAATTTTATTTTTACAAAAAAATGCTAAGCAAAACGTGTTTACGTGTTGTTTTTTCTTATATTTTGTGAAGTGCTTTTAACAAAATAAAAATGCTACGTGGCTTGCGTATTAAGTTTTCATTGAAAAGTGTATAAAAGATATTGTTAATAAAATAAAACGTTTAAATTTATTGAGAACAAAACGAGACTTGCTGTAAAACGTTTTTTTAATAGTAGATAGATATTTCAAAATACAGCTTCTCTTCCTAAAACTTTAAAGTGATTATTAAAAAAATAATTTTAATTTGACTGTTAATTTAAAAAATAATGTTGTTTAAGATCAAATTGGAATAAGCTCACTTGAAATTGGATCAGGTATAAACCACACGAAATTGAACCAACTCCGGACATGGTGTCGTCCAGATTTCCCCAAAACTAAACTACTTTAATCTAATCTAAAATTATATATTTAAAATATTTTACAGAATTAAAAAAACTAAAATAACATCAAATAATAAATAAATTAAAAGGTGAGATATGGTATTGTTAAACTTATATATTTAAAAGATTTTAATTAATTTAAAAAAAGCCTAAAATAATATCAAATAATAAACAAACCAATAAATAATAATAATTATAATTATAACAAAATTATATGAAATAAGTTTGATTTTATAACTTTAGAATGAAATTTATTAAAATACATACAAAAGAGGGTTTAATTTGTGTTTAACCTATTAATATAAAGACATAAATGAACAGAAATCAAATGGAGAAGGTTTTATTTGTGTTTAATTTGTTTTATACATTTGAACATATGTAAAAACATGGGCGTCTTTACGATACAAACAACTAATGCAACCGGTTTAGGTGCACTCCCATATTTTAGAGGCCCCAAAATGTTTTTAAAAAAACCTTTTATCTATATTTAAGCTGGATATATAATATTCCATCAATTTTTGTGTTTTTAGAAAGAAACGAGAAGAGACGACAGACTGATTAAATGTTAACTTATGAGATTCTTGTAATTTTTTATGAAGAAGAAAAATGTTGTTGATATGCATGTAAACGAACGGAACGAACACACACATCGGCATCTTCATGTTCGTTCATTTAACTTTAACCGAACACGAACACATAATCGAACACAATATTTTGTTCATGTTTGTTTATTAATAAAATGGAAATGTTCGTGTTCGTTTATGTTCGTTTGTTAAAAAGCTAAACGAACACTTCATGAACGTAAGCGAACACAAATGAACAAAAATAAACAACATAAATGAAAACAAACAAACATCAATGAACACAAACAAATAAATCTAACACATCATAATTAAAAAAAAAGACACATGTAAATTAATGGTTCAAGTACACATGATTTATCCAAAAATATGATTATTTTAAAAAAATCCATAATGATTTATTAAAAATCATCCACAATGACTCATCCAAAAAATCCTAAAAAATATGTACACTAAATACATAAACGAACAAACATAAGCAAACGAACGTAAACAAACGAACATAATTGAACGTAAATAAAAGAACATATATGAACGAACATTCACGAACGTAAATGAACGAACAATACATATGTTCATGTTCGTTCGTTCAATTAAACGAATACATTTTTTTGTTCGTTTTCGTTCATTTAATTAAATGAACGAACATAAATGAATTTCTCGCCGAACAGTTCATGAACGTTCGGTTCATGTACATGCCTAGTTGTTGAGAAAGCAGATTGTGTTCATGGAAAAGATAATATGGTTACATATATTGATTTGTGTTTGAGATAAGTTTTTTATAATGATTTTTATTATAATAAAAAATAAATGGTTTATTCTTTCGTAAAAGGATCTCGAATTTATAGTTCGTTTTAGGCTTCAAAATATGTTGAGTCACCCCTTTGTAAAAAATAAGAACACTAATATCTTTTAAACTAAAAGAGCTGCCTCGACTCGTCTATTAACGAGCTAAGTACAAGCCTACATTTTAAGCTCGTTAAGATGAATAAACAAACTCAACTCAGTTCAGTTTTTAAAACGAGTCGTGCTATGGCTCTCGGCTCAACACGCTTATAACCCTTAACATCACCCATTGGAATCTACAAATAACATTATCCTACTCAAATCATATTCGATTAGGAAGTGGGTTCTTTCTACTCACTACATAAAAGCAAGATAAGAAAGCATAACCCCACCACACAATAATGCCACTTAGAAAACATGTTCATAAATACAAAATGCATTAAGCACAATAACACATTTGTTAACATAAAAGATTTATACCTCTATGACAATGATATTCGCGAAATAATTTCATAGAAATTTTACTATACTTAACAACATAATCTTAGTTTTCGGGTCTTTACAGCAACCGTCCGCTTTAACCGAACCGGACTGGAACCAATTAGTCTGCAATATAACACCCGAAGACCGTCTCATGTATTACATACCCGGGTCCTACAAGTCGGTCGAGTCCGGTTTCACGGGCCAAACCTTTTAATTCTCAAATCTAACCCTAATGATATACGATTAGTTTCTATTTTCTGCAAAATTTTACTTCATTGTTAAACCTTGGGTCCATAATCTTTCAATTCTACTTTCTCCGTCTACACCATTACAAAATGACAAACTGATAACCAGAGCTCACACACCACTCTCCAATGGAGTCAACGCCCCTGAAGCTGCTTCTTCTCCTCATCGTCTTCCACCTACACCCACCGTCGTCAGCCACCACACTCCCCACACAAGCTCTCCCCACCAAATCAGGCTACCTCACAGTCAATTCCACCACCAAATCCGCCATTTTCTACACCTTCTACGAAGCCCAAAACCCCATCAACACTCTCTCTGAAACCCCAATCGTCATCTGGCTTCAAGGGGGCCCCGGTTGTTCATCCATGATCGGCAATTTCTATGAACTTGGTCCATGGCGAGTGACAAGTTCTGTGAAGCAAAACGTCGAACACCTTGCGCTCGAACCTAACCCCGGGTCTTGGAACCGGATATTTGGGCTTCTGTTTCTTGATAACCCGATTGGAACTGGGTTTAGTGTCGCTTCAACCCCTGAAGAGATTCCTACGGATCAACGAACTGTAGCGAAGCATTTGTTTATTGCGATCAGAAAGTTTATTGCTTTGGACCCTTTGTTTGAATCTCGTCCGATTTACATCACCGGCGAGAGTTACGCCGGAAAATATGTGCCGGCGATTGGGTACTACATTCTCAAAAGAAACCCCCTTTTGCCCGAATCGAAACGGGTCAATTTGTTTGGATTGGCTATTGGAAACGGGTTGACGGATCCTGCAATTCAAGTAGGAACTCATGCTTTGCATAATTATAATCTTGGTTTGATTAATGAGAAACAGAAGACCCAATTGGAGAAGCTGCAGTATGAGGCTGTGAAGTTAGCCAATGCGGGTAACTGGAGTGATGCTACTGATGCAAGAAACAAAGTGTTGAACTTTCTGGAAACCGCCACGGGTTTAGCTACTTTGTATGACTTCAGGAGGCAGAGTCCTTATCATTCTGATTGGGTGGTAGAGTTGTTGAAGGACCCTGAGGTTAAACGCGCGTTGGGAGTGAACGAATCGATGGTTTTTGAGGAGTGTAGTGATGTGGTTGGGGCAGCACTGCACGCGGATGTGATGAAGAGTGTGAGGTACATGGTGGAGTATGTTGTTAAGAATACTAAGTTATTGTTGTATCAAGGTCAGTGTGATTTGAGAGATGGTGTGGTGTCGGTTGAATCTTGGGTGAGGGAGATGAAGTGGGAGGGGCTTCAGAAGTTTATGGACGCAGAACGAAGCGTTTGGAAAGTGAATGATGTTCTTGCAGGTTATGTGCAGAAATCAGATAACTTGAGCCATGTGGTGGTGTTAGGGGCTGGTCATTTTGTGCCAACTGATCAGGCTGTCAATTCTCAAGCCATGATTGAGGATTGGGTTCTTGAAAGAGGTTTGTTTGCTAATAAGCATACTCAAAGTCTATCATATGATCTTTAAAGTTGTTGTATTAGAGTTGAAAGCTTTGAAATCACACTCATGACTAGAATCAATGGTCTTGAGTCTTGTATACTGCTAGCCCTGAACCCTAAATTGTAAACTGTAGGCCACGAAACTATCATATGTTTTGATCTTTAGAGCTGTCGTCGTTGTTGTTTTAGGATTGGTGTATAAGCTTTCTTACTTCATGGGTTCTATCCATGTAAAAGAAATAAAGTATGATTGAGTGATCATTGCAATGTATAAGATGGAATTCAACCATGCAAATGTTAATGTTATTGTAGCCTGTATATATTGTGAGTGTGAAATAAAGTTATAAAGATGATGTTCATTCATCTTTAGCTGTGTATTTGATGATCCAATGTCACTGCCACATATTATGAAAGCTACTGATGAAATCAATCTGTTTATAACAAGTTGTTATAGTAAGTTTACACACTGCTCTATTTGTTATCTGTTATTGTACTATGTGCATTTGATGATGTATAAATCAGTTATTTGTATAGAGAATCTGAATTTCTAGAGAAGGTAAAAGGAGAGATGCAATTTCTATAAAAGCATGTTGTAAGAGGAGAGTCACATCATGCAACACCTTTTAACATTCTCCTGCAGTTAGGGATAGTTGAAGCAATGTAAAGCTTGGACCCAAAATAATCAAATCGTGTTGGAGCCAGCCAACCCTTTGGTCAAGATATCAAAAAAGTCAGTCGATCAACCATAACCATAAATATCTCGAGGTGTTTTGTACGCTCATGAAACATTGTATTGACCACAAGATATCTAGCTTGAGTACTTTCACACCACAATGTGATGTTTCTTGAAAGTCCAAGTGACAAGGGTTGTTCCAAGAACACAATTAGGTAGTAGACACATGATGGCATATTGGCATCAATCATCATCATGAGCATATAATGCATTGAGTTTGAGCATCTGATAGTCAAACCATGAGAAATACTTAAAGGTACTAAAGAATGCACTTTACTGCAATCTAGTGTGTCATTAGGTCTCTAAAAAAACTAAAAAACCTTGCTATCAGCATAAACAATATCCGGGGAGTCATATCTTGAAGCCCCGACATTGTTGCAAAAGAATAAACCATCTGTAGGATTCCAAAACATCAAGAGAACTAGCGGCCAAGTGAAAATGGTGTCGAACAAGGCTTGCACAAGCTCAAGTCACTCTGATGAAAAATTCCAGTTGAGTGGTGTTTTTATGCCAACAGAATACAATCATCAGAGAAAGTAGCTTAGATAAAAGATATACATAAATGTACATATTAAGTAATAATAAGCTTTATTACATTCTATATAACATGATATTTAAAATTTTATGTTCTTTTATTGAAAATAACACTTTGAATTATATTAGCAAATTGAATATAAAAAGGTTATATATTTAAGGAATTGGCGGTTTTTTTAAATAAAGTACTTTCTTTTATGAAATAAACAAAATATGATATTTTAAGTTCTATTTATTTGCTAAATTAAGATTTCTTACATACTTGAAGTGTTTAGCTAATGAACATGATTATATATAATATATGAATAACAAAAATCATATTTATATATTTGACGATGTAATCTTGCCCGAATGTATCTCACTGATCATCTTAAAATATATTTTAAGTGTTCTACACAAACAAAACTACAACAAACTTTGCAAGATTCATTTGAAATCACCTTAATTACCATAGGGTTCTACTAATATCATCGAAAATCAATCATATGATTACATTCTACCAACATATTTCTTCAAGAGATTATACTCTAAAATCTAAATAGTGCTTAATTATCTTTACAATACTAAAGTTGAAGAATGATGTAGTAGCATATGGTTATAGGCACCGTTATCAGCATTCCAAAAATAACTCTGAAAGAACAAAGTTCAATATTAGTTCATAGTAATAAACAAACAAAATATAATGATTAAATTTAGGACAGAACCAAGGGAGGGTCAAAAGGGTCCACTTATTCATTGGTCACCGGAGTTTGTCATATCTTCTTACTATATATAAAATTTAAGATTTTCTTTAAATCATGTATTTAGCCCGGTAATATAGGAAAAGAACCTTAGTTAGGACCCTCTGACCAAAAAGTTTCGGTTCTGTCACTATTTTGTGCCTTTAATTTTATAACACTTCAAGTTCATATAGCTTACGAAGTACTAAGAATTGTTGCATGAACATCATACTCCTTAGCAAAAACAAACGGTACAATCCCTACTGATAGTGTGGCCTACAAATGCACATTAACAAAAGCTAATTAATATTAGATCAACCTTGATATATAGAAAACTAATATAATCCTTTATACTTTAATGAATTATTTTTAAATTTTTTTACATTTATATCAGTAATTTTGACAGATTTATGAAGAGAAAAAAGGTTTCAAATCGGCATACAAAGTTTATCCATCATACATCCGTCCCCACTTTACGACCATAATGACATCATTAATAGTAATATTCAAATTTAACTTTTCGTTGCTAATATTGGTTTGTATAATAATGCAAGGATGTGATGATAAAACATATACCTGAACAATAGCAATATGAAAGAGGGTACCGTGAAGACCAACCACAAATGCTGCAAATACAGTTACCACCGGTCCTATGAGAAACTTCACTACTATGGAAAGCAAAGCCTTTGATCTTCCACATGCTATTAACTTAGGTTGAAGTGCCATAAACAAACCTTAAAAACATGCATAACATAAGTTAATCATTTTAACTAAAAACCGTAAGTACTTAGACGAAAAATAGGAAAGTAGAGTGAACGAAAACATGACAACATGTGTAAATGACATTAATGGTATAGAACTTTATGAGACAATTTCTGCATAAAAGGCGTAAAGGGTATACCACTTTAAGGGACAACCTCGACAATATTTTTGTGAAAAACCTGACAGCTTGATCGTATTTATACCGTTCTTAGAAAATTTTGCATTATGTTGCTTCTATTTTCTTAACAATTAAAACCACATCTTACTATACAAAACCAAAGGAGCTTCGTGTTAGTCACAAAAACATATGGAACTTCAAAAGGGTGGCTTTCAACAAAAGTATCACGCAAAAGCATGCTTTATTAACCATGGTTTGTTGGTGTTTAATAAAGTATAAACATTTTAAAGAGAAGTTTTTAATAACAAAATTGATTAATAGTCAAATATACAAATACTTTAAAATAAACCACAAAAGCTAGCTTTTAGTCGAGAAAACAACATTAGTTGTAATGATAATTAATAGGACATTAATACATAATCTTAAAACAAAACTTCCCTGAATAACAATTTTAATGTTGATTAAACATTCCAACAAAGTTTTTGTAACGTTTACTTACAAAACAAAAATATGATATTAGCACAAAATCACAAATACCTCTAAGCATCCATATAACTTAAGCTTAAATACTGATTTTATTATTGAATTTAATGCTTTTTGCTAAACAGCTGAAATCTATTACGTTCAATAAAATCTAATTTCTTTATAAAATTTAAAAAAATTAAATAGATAACTTACCTAAGCTAAACATGGCCATTCCAAGACCAGCATTTGAGATCAACGAGATTGAATTTGCTATTATTTTTGGCATCACCAAATGCCACCTGTAATAAATATACTCTATTAATCATAAATAGTCAATTAACATATATCTTAATTTGACTAAACAATCAATACGTTCTATTTCATTTCATTTAAAACTTAATTATACTTTATTAAGTTTTACCTGAAAGACACAAGAGCCCAAACTAAACCTATGATGCTTGCATACGTATTAGGGTTCCTCATCAGCTTCCTTGACACCATTAGCAGTATCAACCGGCTCATCACACCCGCCGACGGCATCTGGTCGCCCGACCGTTCGTTCGGGGCTGTTTCCGTCATCGGTTCCACCACCGGTTTGATCCTCTCCCGGTCTCCACCTATCTCTATGTCAAATTCTGTCATCTCTACACCCACATCGAAACTTAATCAGAATTCCGCATTTTTCAAAATGCCCTACTATCTACACACCATCCCTAAATTCAAACAGTCGTTTGATGAAAAACTCAAACGACTGTTTAATTAGCCCTAACCTTCAAACAGCCATTTGATGAACCCTCAAATGACTGTTTGAAAATATTAAAGATAGTTTTTTTAAATGCATGTATAAGATCTATAAATAGAATGTTTACATTACCTCCGGGTTTGCTATTTTGGGGACGATCGGAGATCAACATCCGGGTTTCCTTCGCGCCATTGTTATCCGACCGAGCCGGATGCTCCATCGCGGCGTATAGCTTACTACGAGACCGGCCCCCTTTCGAGATAATCGGAGCACTAGAGCTCCGCCCAAACATATTATCCTCATGCTTCGAACGTAACAGCGGTTGTGGTGGTTGTCGGCCTTTACTAACGCCATTACCCATCTCCGACTTAACCGCCGGAGAATGCGTCGTCATGTTAACAGCCGCCGGAGTTCCGTCATCTTCGAAATTCGACGGTCTCGGAGTATGCCCTCTCGACGACTGAATCGAATACAAATCATCCGCAGGACCAAAACTCGACAACCGACCACCTGGAAACCCGATAATCGAGTTGAAATCCGATTGATTAACGTACGATCCTCTCGGAGTTTGAATCGCCGATGAGTTCACACTGTAAATCTCCACACCGGAGAGCGAACCACCACCGATCGACTTTCTTGACGCATTAGATCTCCTCAACGTCACATGAAGCTTCCCATCATCACCGATTTCGGCCTCGGTTTCGATCATATCATGTGCATCAAGCGAAACGACGTCGAAATCGACGTTAAACGACACAATATCACCTCCGGCACCGGGGAATCTTTCCATTATCAGCACCTTTGCTGCACGAAACTCAAACAAGAACAGAAGCAAAGTGTACCACACAATGCACTGCATGACCACCACCTGAACCATCAACGACGCCGAAAACTCACCGTACATGGCGCTCAACAGCGGTATTCCGATCACCAAACTGTTGGGCAGCGTTGAGAGGGAGAAGATGGTGATCAACCACTCAAAGCTGCCGGAGTTTGTGAACTTCGTCCAACCGCCGAGAGCCACCAGCATGATGAGTTTCTGGAGGGTGTCGGCGGCGATGAATCGGAAGTTCATGTTGTAAGGGTTGTTCATGGAGATGAAGTGGAATGAGAGTAAGGGGACGGCGAAAATGGCGACGAAACGGTTGATGCCGGAGCATTGGTCGGGGGTGAAGATCTTCCACCACCGGACGCTGCCGTAGGCGAGGAACATGGCCACGTATAGCGGCACCATCGCCGTCATGATGGCGTAAAAGTCGCCACCAGTGATCATCTTTTACGTTTCACTTAATAGCTAGTGTTGGAGAGATGGTGTGTATATGTATTGCATGTGTGTTTGTGGAGACGTGTAGGTGTTGTTGACTGAGGTTTTGACTATTTTGCAAAGTAGTTTGTAGCTACAATTAATGATTGGTGATTAAGAAAATTATTATATTTATGTAAATTGCATTAATTATTTAATATTCTATTAGGATTTAAATTCTTTTTTAACTTTTTAAAACGATTTTAATCTATTTTTATTATCATGTATATTTATAATTGTAGCCTTTGTATCATGAGATTTTCTACATTTTTTTCTTAAACGACAAATGTACGACCCTGATTCGAATGATAGTTGTTATTTAATCGGGTCCATTTATCTGTTGTCTAGCCGAAACAACACCATCAGCCATATCAGGAGAAAACTTATTGTTGAGAAAAAAACTATATAAATAACTCAACTCTGAATATTTTTTTTAAAGTGTGACTTGAACTCATTACCTTTATTATTTACATATCATGGATACCTCCCTTTAAACAGTCGAGTTAAGAATCATTGGTATGTGATATTCTAGATAGCTCCATGTTATCATCAAAATGTTTCTTTGGAACGGTTTTATTCTTGAGTTCAATGCATATTTGCTGCTGAAAATCTGGAAATTGTCTTTTACACTTATTTTTATGGTGGTCTGAGTTTGTATATTTTTGACAAACGTAATGAATGGAAGTTATTTCATACATAATAAAAGGAAAATTGATTATTCGTGGAGTAATTTTGATATCAGTATTTAATGTTTGAATTGATTATTGTGTACATGCATGCATGATGCATGTGTCTCACAATTTTATTTGTTAAGTATTTACTTATTAAGTTCATGTCTGACTCACTTCTAAAGTTGGATTCTTTTTATAAATAAAGAAAATACTTCTTACTTATAATGAAAAACGTATTATCTTTCCTACACAATTTCTAAAAGATATAGAAATTAATGGTATTAATCGAATTAAATACGACTTGACCAAGTTCATTTGATTTTAGAGATCTTAAAGGTGAATTCGAATTTGATTTGAAATCAAAATAGATTTGAATAAACTGATTCAAAAAGGTTTTTAGAGCAAGGAATGAAACTAGGAGACAAAATTACTTGAGAAGCTTTACTGACTATCATTAACGGTGTTTCTGAAAGGGAGTTTGTCTAATTTTGATTGTTTAACATATGATAAATTGTAAATATCGATAACGTACCAGTTGTGCATAACTCATTATGTCTTTGGTTTCACATCAATACAACAAAGCGTTTATCATGTCACTCGATAATGCACAATACACCGATAATTAATTTAGTTAAGGAGTGAATGATTAGAGCATTCACAGTAGATTTTTTATTTTTATTCATATAATTACATTAAAAATCATTATATTTTCTCTCTTATTTTTAATTAAATAATTCTTTTTATATCCCTTTATCATTAATAATAACATTTTCTTTAAATATATCAATTAATAATAACATTTTCTTTCAACTTCACTCACAATCACTCAAAACCGTTCCATATAATATAACAAACATACTTACATATATTTATAAAGATTTCACTATAAATGTTATTAACGTGTAAGCGTGTGAATTGTGTTGTAGGTTAGTAGTGGAATTAAACCATCCCTTGTTTATATAGTCAAATCAACATTGGAATTGACGCTACAAAGGTTATAGATGTGGCGTACACACCATTCCTTAGATAGCTAGGAGATATAGAAAAATTCTGAAATGCTTAAATGTCACTGTCACAAAACTAGGTATTTATGTTTAAAAAAATACAGTTTATTAAATTTAGCAAGCCAAAATATCAAACAATTTTGTAAATATGAAAAAGTGGAAAAACAAAGGAAATTACTACCGAGTATGAATCAAACACTAAAAACCGGTAGCAAAAATGGAATATGCAAAATCGGCCACATACAGCATTTGTCTTACAACGGTCGCAAATAGATCTTGTTAAAATTAAAGCATGTTAGATAAATATGTGATTTGTCGTTCTAAAAAACAAAGCTTTGTTACTTTGTGTAGATTGGTAGGCATAAAAGATTTCCTATAACTTAATTAGATTTACCTTATAACCCAAGTTCATCTTATATACTCTAATCATGTAACTAATTCTTTTATGTATGGTCTCCTTGTTTGTTTATAATAAAGTAACTAGTTGCGATGTAACTAGCAGTGTTTCTGGCTTGAATCAGATCAGCCGGTCCAATCAGTTGGATCAGAATTCGAGGGGCCACCGGTCCAATCTACCCCAATTCATTTTGTAGTCAAATATCCGACCGATTCGAGGATCGGACTGAGAACCGGGTCGGACTGAGACCCGGTTCAAACCAGTCTACTAGTATGTTTTCGGAAAACATTGTTTAATAGACCTAGATGGTTTATTAGGTTATAACGCTAGCCTTGATATTTAGGGGCCGTGTGAATATCAAAATTGGTTCCTAAAACTCTATTTGGGCTTCTACGCAAGATTCCAATTAAGGTCCATGTGTGTAAAAGAATATGGGCCGAAAATAATGAGCTGTTGGACCGCATTCAGTTATCATTTTGGAAAAATTCTCGAACCGAACTAAATTAAAAAGCGGTTTGAGGGAACCCGTTGTGGATCCGAATCACACACAATAGGGTTGATATCAGTTTGTGCACCTCTAAATTGGTCATTAACTTGTTATAATGTCACACTTGCTAGAAAACAATGAATAGTATAGATTGGAATGTACACGAGTACAATTGCTAGTGCTTGTTAAAAGATAGAAAAGTGTTTTCATAAGATTTTTCCAATTGTGTGTACTTTTAAAGTCATATCTACAAAGTAATTACTCTATATTACACTTATTGTGCCTACGATCATAGTAAAAAGGATTATTCTATAAGATAAACTGTAGTTTTAAGCTAAATACACCTTATTGTAAACTGCAGTTCATAACATGTTGGTGACCGGTGATGTATCAATCTAATCAAGACAAAAGTTGTGGATATTAAAAAAAAAGTCATAACCATCAAGAATCAACAATTCTAACATCAACAACAACCACCATACACCATATGCCTAGAAAGAACTAACCAACAACTGCAACACAAGAACATGTATCAAGAACATCACAATCATTGATCCACTTCGCAGATCCGATGACAAAGATTTACGAGGGTTACGAGGTGGATCCTTGTAGTAAAACGGGTACCAAGGGACTATGGGGTCCGGGGGTGGTGGTGCGCCACCATAGAAGGTAGGGGTTGAAGGGTTATAAGGAAAAACACGTGATGGTGGTGTGAAAGTAACCGGCGGAGGAGGGTAATTCCCCGTTTGCGAAGGGGGAGGCAAGGTTGTCGTTGGAGGCGGCATGGTTACCGCTGGCGGCGTGTTGCCGCCAGGGATCGGTGGCGGGTTGCATGGGTAGGGGCACTGAGCCACCGTGTAAGGCGGAGAATTTAGAGCTATGTAGAGGAGGAGGGTGAAGAGTAGTTGTGTTGAGCCCATATTTTGTTTGAAGATATTAGTGTGTTAAAAGACTTTGAATAAAACGTAGAAGTATGGTTTAGATGTCGTTTTCTTAGGGTGGATGATTTAAATTTTGTGTCTTTTGGTCATTAATAGGTTACAAATGGCTATCACTTATGTATGAGTGAGGAAGTTTCTTTTTAAATTATTCTTATTATATTTCAAAAACTAAGGAGTTTTTTTTCTCTAGTTTTATTCAAAATATACTTTATTTTTAGAGTGAATTGCCGTTTACCTCCCTGTGTTTTATTCACGTTTGCCATTATCATCCAAAATATATTCTTTTTGCATATACCTCCCCAACGTTTATTTTTTGTTGCCATTTACGTCCAACAAAGTTAACCATGTTAAAATTAAGGTTAAAAATTCATTAGTTGAAAGGGCATTTAAGTAATTTCGCATAAAAAACAAAACCCTACTACAATAATACGTAATGTTGTGATTCTTTTCTTCCAGTCGCATGTTAATAGGCTGCCATCTACGTTCTTGTTTGATTACATCCAAGGCTCATCGAGTGATTGAAGATTTGAAGATGCACACACGTATAGAAAGCGGGGAATGGTTTGTTCGACAACAAGAAGACTTCGATTTGAACACCATATATGGTAAAAACCCTAGTTTCTTCACTATCAAACTCCATAATGGGGGAGAGTTTAGCGATTTTCCGAATATAACATATGAGGGGGGTAAGATTGATTTTATTGACATGGTTGATATAGATCGTTTCTCTATTATTAAGGTTTATGACATGGTGGAGAAACTTGGTTATGAAAAAGAAGATGTAATGAGACTCCATTACAGAATTCCAGAAGATGGTCTAGATTTTGGTTTAAGACCCTTAGCTAATGATAAAGATGTTACTAACATGCTGAAACATGTTAAGAAGCATAATACTATTGAGGTTTATGTTGAACATAAAGTCAATGATGAAGATTATGATACGGATGATAAGGAAGATTGTGACTATATAGTAGATGAAGGTAATTTGATTGACGATGTTAATATTGATATGGACGAATTCAAAGCCGCTGTTGACAGTGAAGATGAATATATAACTGATGATGAAGATGATAATATGAGTGACTTTGAGATTGATGATTTTGATTGTGTGAGTGAGTCTGATGATGAACCTCCATTGCAAGGAGCATTAAAAAACATTAGGAAGCAAAAGAAGAAGGAGAGACAAATTGGGGATTGTCCGTTCTATGTTGGTCAGGCTTTTGCTAGTAGAGATGATATTAGGCCTATGGTGTAACATCCCGTATTTTGTTAACTTAAAAGGTTAACTTCGTTAAGTTTTAAAAGGACCTTTTATGTCATTGTGAAACCTTGAGGACCTATTATGGTTGATAATTAATAACAATAGCATTAAAAGGGTTGTAATGTTGTTTAAACACTTAAAGTGATTTTAATCTTAAAAATAATAATTATTATTATTATAACAATAATAATAACAATTATAATAATGACACTAATAATAATAATATTAGTGATAATAATATTAGTAACAATAATGTAAATGATAATAATATTGAAAATAATAAAGTTATATAACTTTAAACTTGTAATTAATATGTTTATTACATAAAATATTAACCTTTTAGAACTTAAGGGGTTGTTTTTGTAAACTTTGAAACCTTAAAAGAAAGTTGTTATACTTAAATAATAAACTTAAAACCACAGGGACTAAAAGTGTCAGAATCAAAAAAAAAGTTCTCCTCTCTTTCTCTCACCCCGTAAACCCGGTGAGAGGTCCGGCAACCGCCGGCAACCTTTACAACCACCTGAAACCCCCAAATTATTAACCCAAACCGTTGAAATCAATTCGCGAAACTGTTTCGAACATGATCATGAGTTTTAATTGGGTTCGAATGGCGGTTATGTGGTCGATTAGTGTCGAGTAACCGTCGCCAACTTCAATCGGACGTTAAACAATTGAACATTAATAATAACCCAATCGATTGAACTTAAACGATCATCTAACTATACCTAAACTGTTACAAGTCTTGATTTCATCTGAAACACACTCGAAACACCTCGTTTGATTCCCTCTATCACCGCGACCTGCAACCTATGCGAAGGCCTTTTCCGAGCTCCTTTAACTACAATTGGGAGAGGGCTTTCAATCTTAAACAGCTTCCGAAGCTTCACACAAAATTAATTTAGTTATTATCATCATTCTCATACCAAATCAATTTGAGTACGGTCGCGACTATTGCATCATCTTCCCCATTGTTCTCGATCATAATCAGGTGAGTTTAACACATCAGTCTACTCGATTACACTTGAGGATCAAAAGCCCTGAGCTTAATCGGGTTAGAACTCACGAATCATTGTTCAATTTTGAGTTTGTTTGATTTAGGGTTCATATAATTTGGGGGAAATTTTGAATTAGTGTTTATAATAATTTTGAACCGAAGTAAACCACGGCTGAGGCCCTGGTTCACTGGTTCCCCACACGCATTCTAACTTGGAGGTCCCGGGTTCGACCCCGGGCACCCCCATATTTTTTTAAAATGGCTTTTTAAGCCTAAAATCAACTTTGGAAAATTTCTAATAAATATAAAAAAATATTTTATAACCTTTAAATGTATTTTAAGTTGTCAAATAATTTTCAGTGATATTTTAAAATATTAGACAATTAAAAAAAAACCTTTGTAATGAAACATTTTAAAGATTATTTTTTTTGAATTATTAACATGGATTTTTTTTAAATAATTAACAAAATAGTAGTGAACCGAACTTTCCTTAGATTTTATCGTTTAAATCACGATATTTTAAATGGAGTTTTATTTTATAAAAAAAAAGTTATAAATTCTTTTGTGTAATAAAACACATTATGGTTTAAATTTTATTAAAGCATTATAAATCTAAATGATAAATAATTATTCAAGTAGTTGTTAAAATGATTATGTGAATAATTTATTATTCTTCAAATCATTTGAGCATGTTATACCATTTAATGAATTTAATCGTTAACTTTTGTTTAAATTCTTGAAAATTATAAAACAATATAATTTGCTTTATTTTAAGGTTTATAAAAACCTTTATAATAAATCATTTTAATAAGCTTAGAACTTTATAATATGATTTTAATATGTAATATCCTTATCAACTTTTAAATAGTTAATTTTTAAATTAATTATTTCTTTTCACATATTATTGGTTTAGTTGATTTAAATCATCTTTATTAAACCTAAATGATTTATGATTTTACTTAATTACTTATTTAAACTTCCAAGTTCTATTGGAAACCCTAGATCATGTCTAAAAATTGTAATCTTATTATCAAACTTAATCTTGAAAACTATACGTTTAAACAACTTGTAAAAGAAACCATTTGGAACCTCGTTTAAACTATTATCATCATCATTATAAACATAATTACTCATCAAAACCCTAAAACTATTGAAACCCTAATTCTTATTTAAACATTAATCAATATATTAACCTTAATCTTTATCTTGTAAATTATATATTTAGGTGCTTGTAATGGACACTTGGGATTTATCTTGTAATCTTTTATATCATCTTGAAATGCTTATTTCCATGTGAGTTTTCCTTGTCCCCTTTTTTACTTTATTTCACACTATTTTGGGGTGAAACATGATACTTATACATCGTACACTTGTAAACGTTTGAGACTTATAAGCACATGCAATTCATCTTATTATTTTGTCATGGTTATTTGTGTATTGTAAGTGTTTATATGAGATACATAGTTTGTTTACAATCATTAACTATTGCTAGCCTGGCGACGTCTTAGATCTTTGGGCCTGACAAGCCTATTTGGTGCTAAAGTCGAGGTATTGCCGACTCCTAGGGGCCGTACGCTTGTGCACTAGGGAACCAAATACACTTAGCCAATCTTTTATACTTGTAATCAAGTCGAGGTTTGGTTGTAACGATATGTGTTCTATAACCTTACTAGCTTATAACCTATGACATGAATTGCTACTTGTAACCTTTTTCATATTATGTATGAAAACCTTGGAAACTCACCAACTATTTATAGTTGACCTTTTATTTTTATCATGTTTCAGGAAAACCCCCAAGTTTTGAAGTGAACTTATGTTGCTGGCATATTCTAGGACTTGGACCTAGTTAATAAACGAAATGATTATGTTTGTTATTTCATGTTGAAACTTATTTCATTATTGAGACTTATACTTGTAATGTAACTTTGAAACTTATGTATAATGTAATTGGATTTAATAATAGCGTTATGTGGCTGTGAACAATCTTAACCCTCACATCTCGACGTTTCCGCCGTCAAGGTTGGGGTGTGACATATGGTGAAGAAGCATGCAATAGAAAGTAGAAGGCAATTGTATATATTAAGGAATGATAAATGCAGATTTCGTGTTGTGTGTTTGGGGAAAAATCCAGATGTAGTTACAAATGAAAGTAATAAGGTTGGGACAAAACATTATGCTGGTGGTGGATCCCAACAGGTGGACAGTTCTAAGTCAACAAAGTCCAAACCTAAAAAGAAAATTCCTACACCCAGTTGCCCATGGTTATTGCATATTTCGTATGATAAAAAAGAAGGGTCTTGGGTTGTTAAAACTTTATTTAAAGAGCATCAATGCCTTCAAACACGAGATGTGAAGTTGTTCACTATAAGTTGGTTGGCCAAAGAGATTGAACCAACCATTAGAGTCAACCCAGAAATACCATTGAAGGCTTTACAAGATATGCTCCAACAGAAATTCCAGGTGCAGGTCACATCTAATAAGGTTTTTAGGGCTAAGGCAATTGCAACCAAACGGCTTCAAGGAGATTATAAGGGTCAATATGAAAACCTAAGCGACTATTGTGATGAGCTAATTAGGTGTAATCCAGGTATGAACATTTAATTATCATTTAACTTTTGCATTGACAGATCTAATATTTACTATTAAACTTTTTTTTCAGGCACGACCATTAAGATTGATGTTGAAAAAGAACCAAATCCAAATAGTTTAACCAGACAGTTTAGGAGGATTTACATTTGTTTAGGTGGCTTGAAAAAGGATTTAAGATATGTGGAAGAGAACTACTGGGGTTGGATGGATGTTTCATGAAAGGGCCTTATCCGGGACAAATTTTAACAGCAGTTGGAATAGATGCGAACAATGGAATTTATCCTGTTGCTTATGCAATTGTTGAATCTGAAAGTGCAAATTCATGGGTTTGGTTTTTACAGTGTTTAGGAGATGATTTGAACCTCTATTCCAACTCTAATTTTACATTTATTAGTGACAGGCAAAAGGTATGTGATAACTATAAGTTGCCAATTATAACTTCAATAACTAAATCAATTTTGTTTTACATGTAGGGCATAATACCTGCAATATGTAAAGTGTTTCCAAGTGCTGAACATAGATATTGTTTGAGACATATCCATGAGAACATGAAACAAAAATGGAAGGGTCAAGTGTACAAAGAGCTACTTTGGAAATGTGCAAGTGCAACAACGACACAACAATTTGATAAGGCTATGATGGAAGTTTCAAAACAAGATAAGGCAGCACATGATTGGTTAAAACAGATTCCACCAAGACATTGGTCAAGAGCTTATTTCAGTGGTAAGATAACTTTAATTAATTATTCCTTTGTTGTTAATTTCTATCCAATTAAAAAATAAAGTGATGTGCAGGCAGATCAAAATGTGATGTATTGTTGAATAATTTGTGTGAGGTTTTCAATAAGCAACTAGTTGGGGGAAGGGACAAGCCTATCATAACTTGCCTTGAGTTTATTAGGGAGTATATAATGAAAAGAATTGTTATGGTACGTAAGATGATTGCAAAATGCCATGGACCTTTAACTCCTGCTGTTACCAAGTTATTTGAAAAAATCAAGTCTGATGCCTCAAATTACATAGTTATTTGGAATGGTGTGTCCAAGTATCAGGTTAGTGGTTCTGAACATGACCAATGTATAGTTCTTCTTGACCAACGAAGTTGCACATGTAGAAAATGGGAACTGACCGGAATACCTTGCAAGCATGCAGTGGCATGTATATGGAATATGGCTATGAATGGAATTGGTGATGGTATAGTCGAAAAATGGGTTGATGAAATTTATTGGTTAGAAACGTGGAAGAAAATCTATGGAAATACCGTGGACCCAATAAATGGCAAGAACTTGTGGATACCATCTCAACGCCCAACTATATTAATTCCTCCAAAGCATCACACACAGGTTGGAAGACCAAGCAAGAAAAGAAAGAAGTCTATTGAAGAGCTAAGTCAATTAAGACAATCCGTTGCTACAAGTGGAAAGATGCCAAGGAAGGGTAACACTATTACTTGTGATAATTGTAAGAAGACGGGGCATAACAAAAGAACTTGTAAGGAGCAGGGACGAGGAACACAAGATGGTTCACAAGTAGCTTCATAAGTTACTGATTTTTTAATGGTTTTATTAATGTTTTGTTACTTGTCTTTTTTAAGGTTGAATTTTTGTGATTATTATAACTATTATTGGTATGGATTTATGTCTTATTAATGGTGTTATATTACACTTTTTAATGGTCTGCTTTGGAGTACACTGCATTCTTCTGTTGATGGTTGTGCCACTGCCACTGTATTCTTTTTAATGGTACTGTATTTGCATCAAAAGTGAGACTACAATTATAAAATTGCTTGACCAGTTCCACTGCATACAATTATAAAATTGCATGACCAATTCCACTGCATTCTTCTATTAATGGTATGCCATTACCATATCATTCTTTTTAGTGATGTATACTTGTATCAAAAGTGACTTCCAATTATAAAATTGCATTATCAATTGTATGAATCATGAATACCCAACTATCATTATAAAATTGCCATTCCAATCATGTAATTTTCTCATCCGTATTAATGAATACCATTGTAATTTCATACAATTGCATCAATATTCATACCAACAGACAAAATAGATTAAAAAAATTGTATATTGCATCATTGTTGAACCATCAAACAATTCAATTACAAACCATTCAATTACAACGATGATAGATAATGATACAAAACTAAGTAAGACCTAATACTATTTGCAGCCTCTTGTTCTTCCTTTCTTGCTTATGGAGTGAGTTGGATTGATATTTTTAGCCTCTTGTTCTTTTCACAAGGTGTCCTCCTTGTTATCAGTTTACCCACATTCAAACAACCCACCATACCTATATAATCAGGAAAGCTTTAATAGAATCTTTGAACGTTGTAGAATAACTTGAGTAGACAACCAATTTTCATGTTAAACTCAAACAACTCCATTTACCTGTATTATGCATAGATCAATTAATAGAAGCTTTGAATGTTGTTAAGAACTTTAGCAGAGAACCAATTTACATGTTAAAATCAAACAACCCAACTTACTTGTATGGTGCAGCAAAAGAAGAAACCTTGGCTTAAACCGTGTCCATGACATCATTTTTCCCTCACATGGTTAAAATCGAACAACCCAACCCAATAACGTCGATTTCTCCCTCGAAGGTCTTCACTCGGTCCAACCAGAGAATCGATGCAAGAATTGATTTATCCTCTGCAAGAATCGGTGTCTCCTCGGCAAGAATCGATTTCTCCTCTGCAAGGATCGATGTTTCTCCTCTGCAAGAACTAATTTCTCCCTTACAGGTCGATCAAGTCTCATTCGATTTAACTAAAATAGGGCTGTACATTTGGGGGTCTTGTTATATATTTAAAAGGGTACATTTGTCATTTTATAACTTTAACAAGTTAATTTTAACATGGTTAACTTTGTTGGATGTAAATGAAAACAAGAAATAAACGTTGGGGAGGTATATGCAAAAAGAATATATTTTGGATGATAATGGCAAACGTGAATAAATCACAGGGAGGTAAACAGCAATTCACTCTTATTTTTATCTAATAAGTTTATATAATAGTTAATCTAAGTAGAAATGTAAAAAGTTGTTTAAACATTTTTGCTATATTTGATATAAAATTTACTAAATGCTAAGTTCTAATTAAACTAAAACTATGTTTATTCTCCCCGCGCTTCGCGGCGGTAATAAATTCCGTTAAATGCAAATGTATACATTCAACTTTTAAGGCTCGGGAATAAACATCGCCTGCTTTTAAGGCTCGGGAAGAAACTCAATTACATTGTCATCGCCTATCAACCATGCATCTTCCTATACAAACAGTTAGAACACATTCAAACTAAACAACCACCAAACAAAAATCGGAGAAAAACCAACGAATTCTCAGATGAGGGCCTCCTCATCATCACTGAACAAAAACAATCCTCCAAACCTTTAAAAAAGAATCAAATTAACAGAAATAATAGCACAGATAGACTAAAAGGAGTTCTCAGATGAGGCATCCTCATCATCACAGAACCAAAACAGGGTGTAAATTTGAAAATTTTAAAACATATTCCCGAATAACAAATTAAGCAGATCTAATCGATTCTCAAGTGAGATCTTCCTCATCATCATCGAACAAACTAACAAAAGCCGAGCAAAACAGGCGTGACAGGCTATGAGGTGAGGCCATCCTTATCATGACTAAAGAAATTTTCCACCACTAGTCCAAAACCCTAAAAGGGTTTTGAAGAGAAAAGGGTAGAAGGAGCAACAAAGGCGGTCACACTACAACCATCAACGTCACAGATATGTAGGCCATCAAACTGTCAACGCCATTGTTGCCTAACTCACTAAGAATAGCAAGGGGAAAGCCGGTTCAATTCTAGCCATCATCACGCAACGACCACAATCGATCTAGGCAAACAAATCCTAACCACCACCATGCAGGCACAGCGGTAACTATGTCAACGTCACCGACAATCGCCGACCAGTATGCCAGTAGTTACTTCCACGACTGAGGTAGTGCAGACGGCAAAAAGACAACGATTGATATTCCTGAGACAAACCCTAACCACCACCATGCAGACACAACAGCAATGGAGGCACCATCACCAACAACGAGGCAAATCAGGCCACTCATAACGGGAGTTCCCTTTTCTCTCTCTAGAATGAAATGGAAGGGTGAATGGAGAAAACTCCCCTTTTGTTTCTCTATAAAGACTTGTAAAGGAGGGAGCAAAATGCAAACCACTCAAACTACAATGGCCAAAAACGAAAAACACTATAAACAGAACTATTCCTTTATGTTGGTGTTTAAACATGTATGGTAATATATTTAATTTGGACAATACACGAGCAATATATATATATGGGAGAGCGATTATACGAAAATCATGTTTATAAATAAAAACCGTAAAACCAACACTACCTAATCACATAATTTGTAATTGATTTAACTTTTTAATTGTTTAAATTATATTTGGGTAAAATTCTACCTTTTGAGGTTATTATATTTTTTTAATTTAAGCTCCAAGGAACAACGATGATAATGAAACGATTTACATACACGTAACTTGTATAAGTTAAATGTACATAACCATTACTTGTACACTTGGTAACACCTACTTACATACTCATAACCCCTACATATACGTAACTTTTAGTTGTACACTTTGTAACACGTATTTTACATATATATAACACTGGTTTCATAGTTTTCATTTATAACTTGGTTTTCAAGGGATCGCTCACACACACACACAAACATATATATATATATATATATATATATATATATATATATATATATATATATATATATATATATATATATATATATATATATATATATATATATATATATATATATAGTTACTTTTCGCTCGATTATGCTCACATTGATGATTGTGAATGAAATAGGGAAATATACACCGATATGGAGTGAAAATCAAGTGAAAAATAAGTGTATATCAATGAAAATTATATTACTATAATTGTCATAGACAACAAAAATAGAAGTTTGGATACCCTAATGAAAAATGCACCACATACGCCCGCGAGCACAGACAGCACTGGGTAGCCAAAGCTCACCAACCATCAATTCCGGGGAAAACCCGTCACCCGAAGGCCAATTGCGGTAAAACACGGCCTACCAATAACATTTTGCTGCCGGTAGGACTCGAACTTACAACCTACTTTAGAGGAAGTTATGAGCCTGTCACTCAATCAAATAACGAATGACATTTATTTAATAAAAAAGATAGAGCTGATAACCTTTGATCTTGAGTCATACTCAGTCGAATTCGGTAGGTTTTAGCATAAGTGATAAACTCTAATAATAATAGCATACGAAGTGAATAAGTTGAGATAATTATACACTACGAGACAATCTTTTTTTCTAGTGGTTTAAAGGGCAGATCAGAGGTTTTGTATCTTTTAAAAATATAGGTTTCAAACGTTAGTATTGACGAATTAATACTAACTTGGCGTAACTAACTTATAGTCATTAACATGCTATTAAAATCTTTTTTGTACAATACGATATTACAAAAGTTATTTATTTTTTAAAGGGTTATTGGATTTTAATAATCTCAACTTTCATTTATTGGCCGGGATTAATCCCAACTCAGGAAATGTTTATATTCACTCCTAACTTTGAACTTATTTTCCTCCAATAATCCCTTACTAACTAAGAGTTAACCATAGTTAGTTTTTTTGTTGAAATGAGGTCAACTTTGAGCCATTTTTCAACTCCAGCACCGCCTAGTCTCAATTAGGTCCATTTTCTATTGTCTTACCTCCATCATCACCTGAAATCTACCTCCAACGAGTTTGGTAGTTAAAATCAAGAGGTGGAGATTGATGGGTTTTTGGGTGCGGAAGTTTCAAATTGACGGACCTGATGATAGATTTTAACTTTCTGTTTAGTGTTTTGGCCACAAAAACAGTCCACGTTATCAAAAACCTAACGGGCTTAACCATTAGTTAGTAAAGGATCGTTGCAGGAAAATAAACTTAAAGTTGGGAGTATCTTTAAACATTTACTGAGTTGGGATTAATCCCGGCCAATAAATGAAACTTGGTATTACCCATTTTTAAATAACCAAAACAGGGATGATGTAAATTGTAATATAATCAGTTTTAATCTGTTCCGAAATTTATAAATTAAAGACTAATGAATTAAAAAAAACAATAATATTGTGTTTAAATATTCTGAGCATGTGGCATGATTGAAATGAAGAGACATTAATATTATTGATGTCACTCAATTATTGTCCGGCCGAACTTAACCAAACAATTAATTAAAATTTGTTTTTATCAAGATGTATTTAGTAAAAATTTGTCGACAACTCCATTTTCCAAAATAGATATAACATTTAACTTGACGATTATAAAAAAAATAAACTCTGATTCTTAAGCAAATGTCTAAGATATAGTTTAAGAAGTTCACAGTCACTTTTAAGAATATTTGAGAGGATTATTAGTTATTGATAAATTAAAACAAATCTCAACTACATATTAATAATATAAATATATTATTTATTTTACAACTCAAGATGTGATACATGATTGAGGTGGTTTATTATTAGAAAGAAAGTGTGCATGTTTTCTAAACATTGATTGTATTTGCATAAACAAATGTTAATTGCAGATGGAGAATAAGGGAATAAATATATTATGTGAAAGAAGAAAAAAAAGTATCAGTTATGATCGTCGAATATGCGAATCTGATCACCGGATCATGAAATTGAAACAAACCAACTAAAACAATCTTCGGACACAAAATTAATAAGCAAATTATTAGAATCAGTATAAAATCAGCCATGTCGTGCATTGATGTGGCATTGATGCATTTTCAATAAAATGCTAAAACCCTAATAATAATTTGAGGCCCATTAAATATGAGGTCCTATGAATATGAGGCTCTATACGTAAGCTTGTTGTCATTCATAGTTAAGTTAGCCCTAATTCAAAGAATACATGTATAAATTTTATACTTATTCTTAATATTAACTTCTCCGTAATAAATACACATATTCTTTTCTGTATTGTAGTTCTTTAAATTATAAAAGCTCAATAATTTTTTACATAATTTAGTACGAAATTATATATAGAAAAGTTTTTGTTTTAGATTTATAAGTTTAACAACTAAAGACAAAATACAAGTTGAATTCTTATACAAAATTTTAAAAAGCAATCAAGTTTAATTTTTAAGTTGGCCAATAACTTAAGTTTGTCAAAAACATTAGTTTAAAAAGACAATGAATGCCAATGAGTCCTAATATTAACTGGTTTAGGAGGATGCACCTTATGATTTTCTAAAATAAATGTCATGAGTTGGAGTCTCACTATATGAATATGCTTCAAGTGGGCCAAAGGTTTACCACAGTAGGTCTTTGGGTGGTGGGTTTCCCTTGGAATGATGGGCGAGCCAGGTCATCAGCGCTGTCTGTGTTCGCGAGCGTGGTTGGCCTTTCGTCAATGGGTTTACCCAGACGACCGGACTTAAAAATTATTCGTTAGCCGTTAAAAAAGAAGACAATTAAATATGAATGGTGGGACAAAAAGTCACGGAACTCAAGACTGATTTCATACCCGCACCAACCCTGACAACTAATCATTTTCTGTGTTCTCTTTTTTAAGAATATCCGAATCTCCCTTTCAAGTTTTAAAGTAGAGGTAATCTAGAAAGGATATTTTACTTTAGACCATCAAATAATATTCTTTTAAGGTTAACTAGAAATCAATCCCGTGCGTTTCGGCGCGTTTGTAAATATTGTTTTGCGTATTATTTGATTTGATGACATTAGCGTGGTTAAATATGTAAAAAGTACGTATGAAATTGTGGCATCTCAGTTCTAGAGATGGAACCACAGATAAAGAAGACCATTATGTCTTGCATGTTGCAACGTAAACATGATCCAACAAAAACGTTGAAACATTGGCGTAAACCCGCGTGTTGAAGAGAGCATTCAAAATATACATGACTTAAGTTTTAAAAAGATATTTGATTTGTGTCACCAAATCATAATTAAAGTCAAAATATTACGTTTTCTTTTAGAATAACGTGGTTTAGAACACGTTTGTGAACTTCCTTACGCGCTTTGCAAGAAACATATGAAGTTTTGTGATTTGGTTCTGGAGATTGAAACATAAAGAAAAAAGAGTATTGTCTCGTATGTTGCTACGCAGTGACAGAACCAAGAATATTTATTACTGGGGTGACATATTTTGGTCTACATTTGTTTATATGAAGGTACCTTTACCGGTTCGCATCACCAGGATGTTTCTTTGTTGAATCGGGTTGGGTCATTGAAAAAACTCTCTTTGGATCATTAAAAAGCAATCACACAATTTTAATATATATTGCAAACTTTGTATGGGTTTTATTAAAGATAAACATACCCAGATAGTTGCAATTAAGAAATTTGACGGACAATGTAGCAGGTTGACGAAAAATGCAGCAAATGATGTTTTCAAAAATCGTTTGAAAGAGCAATGAACATACTTTTACTTTATGCAATAAGAACTTCTCATTCACTAATCAATATTTCAAACATCAAACATATAAAAATGCCTAAGTAAACATCAAACACCAAGAATGCCTGCTGAAGTAGTAATTAGTATGTAGTCGTCAAAGAGACACCATGGTGATAAAATGCCCCAATGTTGTGGGTCAAGACCTATTGAATGCATATGTGGTGATTTTAAAGTAGGGTAGGTGTTAGAGTAGAGAGTTTGTGTCTTTCAATAAAAAAAATAGTAATTGATAAGCGGTTAGAAGCGATTAAGAAAACATAACGCATAATCAATGTATCAAACATCATCGACCACGATTACCAGGAGCATGTTTTATAGATTATAAATCTTGAGTTTGTCATGTAAATATTGGTCTTTATGAAAAACAATTTTTTGTATAGCCACATTGTAAAAAGAAAAATCCAAAATTTCATTTAGTGATTAAAAGATCACCAATATTGAAGAAGAATCATATGTATATATATCATGATTCTTAGAATTCATTAATATGGAAAAGATAAAAGTAAGTAAAAAGAATTAACCATTACGGAGGTTTTAACCTACGAAATTGATGTCTCAAAAGGCGCGCTAGAGTGCCATAAACATTTGGACAAAATGCAATTCCTCTCATATTGACACAATTTATTTATATTATGGGATCAACCCTCGAAAATAAATGGGATCATTTAAAAGTTACATACAATACCCAACACATAAAATGCAAAATTAGGGTGGTCACTTCACTCTCATTCCTAGCTTATTACTTCCGCTCATGTTGTTACGTAAATAGAACTTAACAATAAAACGACGAACCTGTTAAAAAAATTAGTAACAAATAAAAATAATTGTTTTTGAAACAGAAAGAAAAAAGTAATTTATAAAAGAAAAAAAACAAAAAGAACAATAAAAGAACCAAAATTTAAAAAAAAGTAGTGATGGGGAAGCATTTTAAGACTCGAACAATGGTGGATGGGGTAGAAGAGGAAGCGCCAATTCACCATGCCAACAAAACCTTTAGTGAATTAGTCCAACAGTTGTTTATTTATAAGAAATAAAAACCTGGTAATTTTTTTAAAAAAAAAGGAAAAAAGGAAATCAAGAAACCAACCAACGAATGACAACCTGACATGTGGCAAGGCTTATGGCAACCCAACATACCTTGCTTTTTAGTATAAGTATAATTAGAAAAATACGATTTTAAGACGTAAAATAAATAGAGTTTTTTTTCGTTTAAAATGGTGTTGATAGAAAATTTATTTACCAAAACTAATGATTTGAAAATTATTTATCAAAATGAGTATTTTTAAACTTTTCTTTCTCTCACTCTTAATCTTAATAAATAAAAAAGTTTGTGTTTAAGAAAATTATTATTCACCGGTGAAGGAAAAAGTTTTTAAAATTAAATCGTAATATATTTGTTGGAGTGTGATATATTGTATTAAAAATTTTGTAAAATTTTTTATAATTGTTTTGTAGACCTTTTCTTAAACGTTTTCTTTTCAAAACGCTTTTCTAGAATAAAAATATTTTTGGTCTATGTACATTTTTATTTCATGTTTTGTAATGTTTTTGTTTTTAATTTTTTACATAGTTTTTCATGTATGTTTTTTTTTCTAAATGCTTATTTAAGTGGTGTAATAAGGAAAACATTTTAGTAGAAGATACAAATGAAGTTTTTAAATGTTTTTGTCCTTCATAATTTCATATATACTTCTTTTTATAATTTTTTAGAAACACTTTAATACAGAAAATATCTGATTAAAAGATATAAGATGAGTTAGTTGATTTCAATAAATAAGTGTTGGAGGGTGTTTACGGTAATAGTTTTTAACTTAAAGCATGAGTAAAACCAAAATGTTTGTTAGTACGTTGTATACATGTTTTTTATTCACATTATTAGTAGAAGCATAAAAAATACATAAAACAGATGGTTTCTAAAATAATAAGATACTTATTAGAAAAAAAACAATATCGTACGGTTTGAAGAAAAAAATAATATTGTGTAGTTTAACAAAAATATCAACATTTTTAAAAAGTTCAAAAAACATAATAAGTATTATTTAAATATTAAAAAATGTCATTACTGTCGTGTTGATAATTTTACTAAAATAAAATTATTTTAATAAAAAAATAATATGATTTAGTTTTGGTAAAACGTAAAAAGAAAGTTTATAATATTTATGCTAATAAATAAAAATAAATTCGGACACTTGTCACCATTCTATGTCATCTAATAATTGGTTTTTCCGCTTCTCTCTCCTCTTAATTATAAATGTAATAGCTATTTTATTAATTAATAACTGTCCATAATTAAAATTCCAAATATGTTAAATTCAAATTTTCAAATGTGTAATACATGGGTTTATTCAATCCGTATAATACATAATATTTAAGACATAACTTTTTATATTATAAATCATGTAACAATAAATTTATTTATCGCGTGTATTACACGAGAGTGTAACATAGTATAATTATAAAACATTTATATAAGATATCACAATCCAACAAAGTATATTTCTTTTTTAATTTAAGAAACTTTTTTCATCATCTTTTTAAAAAGTATTTTTTTAAATACAAACTTTTTTATTCAATTAGATTAGAAGCGAGAGAAAGAAAAGTTTGAAAATACCCATTTTAATAAATAAGTTTCACATAACTCATTTTAAGTACAGGACTCTAAAATTTTAGTTCTCTAATCAAAAGCAATATTACTCGTATAATAATTATAGATTTACACTTGATATTGTTTACAAGAAGAGTATGTTTTACACTAATGAATAATTCCGAGTGTCTCATACATTAAAAAAACATCTGTCAATAAATTACGACACCTGCGTGTATTTTTAGTTGAAGTTTTTCTTCTTGTTTTTGTCTTTTCCCAGTTTATCCATTCAAGAGTGTGTTTACTCTCTTATAAGCTTCTTATAAGAGTTAGTGACGTAGCACGCGCAAAGTAAACACATGAATTAAATAGATTGATGAACATACATTTTATATATGTTGGTGATTAACTTTTTGAAACGACTCTGATAATGACAAGATTAGGTCACATCACGTCTTTTGTTACATCAAAATCATATATCTGAATGTCCGATTATATACAGAGTTACAGACACACACTTGTAATTGAATATATAACATGGTATATATTATTAAGATTTTAATTGTAATTAGTTACCTATAATATTATTTTTATGTAATTTATAAATATAAATATATACTATATGTATATAAGTAACAATTTCATTTAGAATTGCAAGCATAATCACTTTGGAGTGCGATTAAAGCTCGGGCTTGTTTATTAAAAAACGATTAATAGCTTAGGATTGAGCTTAGCTGAATTAAAGAATTTATCAAACCAATTTTTAATAACTCACAAATAAATGATCTTGTATGTTATGTATGTGTACGTTTCACTTGTAAGTTTTTCTTAACTTGTTATTGTTTGAAATTACTATAAACTATTCGGCTGCTAATCTAACAATCCAATATTATTACTAATCATATATCAAACTAAATATGACACTATATTTTGATACGAATATATCCCAACTATTGTATTAAAAATTACTGTTTAACGAAGTCTTACCAATTACTTATAATATCAAGAAAACTTATAAGATAGTATTAGTTAAAAATATATAATGATTACTTCATTGTTTTCTAAAAGCTACCAAATTAATGGTCCAAACACCATGTGACATAGATGAAGAGATAAGACACGTATTGAGACGTTTGAAGACGGCAGTGGAAACACTAGTTGTCAACTTTCTCTAATTTTTGGATTTATTTTTCAATAATAAATTCCGAAATTCATCTTTAATTCATTTTCTTCTTCGTAATCTGATAGTCTTTACCTACAATATATTATAAACTTGATTGGTAAAAGGACATAGAGATTAATGAATATTATGAACAGTAACAGGTAGCCAATTAGCGCCTAATTATGTTATTCTTTTATATATAATAGTAAAATATTGGCGGTTCGTGAGGTTTTTGATCGGTGACTGAAGTACAGTCATAACTTGTCACGTGGTGACATGCTGCTTTGTTTTTTTAGTTGCCTTTTGTTGGGTTTTTATTTGCTTAATTGTAGTTTTAAACCGCTTTCTCTAATTTCTTTTTCCTTTTATTGTTTTCTTTTTGTCCTTCTATTCTTATTTACAGATTGTATTCTTAAAGCGTCAAGTTTAATATACATAATTACTTTTTTTTAAATTCACTTTCGCAATATGCCTGTTTTTATTTGCATATCCTTGGTGAAAACTGAAAAGCGTAGGTGACACCCACGTTTAAAATTAATTAACTAGTTAAACAATTAACATATACAAATAATTCCAGCCGGTTCTCAAATTATGCAGAAAAACAGAAGAACAAAAAAACTTACTTAACCCTAAGCATAATGTTACACTCATAAACACATGATTTCTTTTAAAAATGAGATATTAGTTTCAAATCATGTTTCATGATTAGTTTCCGTTACAACCTTTTGAAGGTCATCTGTCCACGAACACCGTTAACATAATACATATTATCGGGTCTCGTGAGTTTTCTCGTATTAAACTCTCAAAGTAAAAAAAATAAATAAATAAAACGAAAGAAAGAAAGACAACATTTTCATTCAGGAATTAATAATTTATCTCAAAACAGTAATAATGTTACACCAGTTATTTTTATTACAAAAAGATTGGTAGCTCTTCTCCTCGATCCATACAATCATCTGGTTCATCTTATTCCTACCCATGAATTTCAAAAAGCTACCACACCCAATAATCCCACCACCACCAGAAGCGGCGGCGCCACCGTGAAGCTCCGGCGAGCAGCTGATATAGATTGGACTACGGGATACAAGTCTTTCGGTGGCCCAGTTATGTAAATATAATCAGGCGGAGCTATCCCACCACCACCACCGCCGCCGCCGCCGCCCTTAGGCGGTGGCGGGCAGTTGACAGCGGGAGTCGGAGAGGGCTTCTTGGGCGGTGGCGGCGGAGATGGAGGCGGAGGTGATGGTTTCGGTGGCGGAGGACTGCTGTAGCAGGTGGTACCGCAAGGACAAACACCACACTTGATTTCGTCCTTCTGTGATCCGACGGTGGTGGCGGTGGTCGGAGTGGTGTCATCGAGTTTTCTTTGGTTAATTGCTTTGATCGGCAGCGGGATCACCACCGCGACTAGGGTCATAATTAACACCGTAATTCGGAAAGCTGTCGTCATGTTTCACGGCGGCAGCCACCACCGGAAAAACTAAAGTGGTGGTGGTGGTGGTGGTGGTGATGGAATGTGATTCGGTTATGTGTGTGTGAAGTTTATCGGCCTTAAAGTTTGGGGTGTGTCTAGAGTTAATGGATGAATTGGCTTATTCCACAAGGCACCCACCCCTAGCCCCTTAATATATACACAATGGGATTCAATTCCCTATAGATTAGATGTTATGTAACTAGTATTATGTTTATACTAGTAACATACTCGTTTTAACTTACGAGCCTGGTTAAACTCGAGGGTTGTAGCTTGGATTGATTAGAGATCAATAGCGTCGAATGAGCTACAGTCGTAGTTTTTTTAGACATAGCCAGATTTAAAGATATTTAACGAGTAAATTTTAAGTAGGTCACAGTTGTCTAGATTTGTTTACATCCAAAAATATAATATATTGTTAATTGTTATTGTTATTTTGACAGTGTCTAATGGAGAAGGGAGTGTGAGTTAAGGAAGTCCAAATCTGAAAGTTTGGTTTGATGGCATTATTGTCTTTTTTTTCGGAAATAGACACATGGGACCATGTTCAATGGACTTAATTAGCTCAAATAATTGATCAGATAACAAAGGAGAGAAGCATTTTTTTTTTCGATTGATGAGTTTGATACTAGGTTGGCTTCATATGAAAGGAGAAAGATGTTACGTCTCTACGATTTATGTAAAATAATTCAATTATAATTTATAAAATTACGAGATAGGGCAATTGACTGGTTGCTCAATCACAGATCTAATTCAAAATAGTTGGATCGTCATTACTGCCTGAATTGCCTAGTTTTCACAAGAGATACATGTTGTTAGAGTTGTTACTGTATGTTTGTAGTTTCAACCCTGTTGTATTTGTGATGTTTAAAAAAACTTGTTTTAGTATTGTTTTTATAGATGATGTAATGACTAGGTTTTAGAAAATAAAACCAGCAAAGAATAACTTTAGACATATTGTATTTTTAGCATGCTTTTCTAATTATAATTGACGTAGTATTATTATCTATTTGAAAACTTATTTGGTCTTTATTTTTTCATGTGACCCGAACCGTCCCCGAACCTAAAAAGATGAAATTTAATAATATACAATCGACCATCAGAAATTTTCAAACCCCATAATAAATATCATGTATCTACCATTGTTTACGGGGATTTGGATGCTCTATTAGATAAAAACGCAATCGATTAATTTTAATTTCTGCCATAAAAAAACTTTAAATTTTTTAACCGACGTGTAATATGATTTTATTAACTACCGCTAATATCACTAAGGATTTAAACTCTTAGAGAGAGTACCGCATTTACCCTTAGGGAGTGTTTGGTTGGAAGAATGAAATGGAATTTTGAGAGATTATTATAATTTTGAAGTAAAATTATGTTTGAGTGGGTAATGAAATGTAAACCCAAGGGAATGTTTCACCTTAAATTCCCTTGGTTGTGGATTTCAAATTCCCTCTCTAGGTAGAAGGATTTTGAAATCCCACAACCAAGGAAATTTGAGGTGAAACATTCCATTGGGTTTACATTTCATTACCCATTCAAACATTATTTTACTGAAAATTATACTAGTTTCTCAATTTCATTCAATTCTATTCCATTCCTTCCAACCAAACGCTCCCTTAGGGAATTCTCATGGGACGAATAATATGTTATACATTATGGAGTTTTAGAACACTCCAGAAAATAAAAAGAAAACATAAAACAATAAATTATTATAAGTGTATGTGTCAATTTACGTATGGAGTCAAAGCGAAATCATAGAAGTCTTGACACCCATTTAATGGATAAAAGGGGAAATTAAAATTGGTTGTCATCGTTTCATATGTTGCAAGACTTTTCAACCACATCAAAAGGACACGTTTAATCCCTAGACTTTTCTTAAGTCTATTTGTTTATTAAAAACATTAAACATGTACTGTAAAACTACTTTCGAACTTATAAATCAAATTAAGCAAACAATTCCTAAATATACTTTTTGATAATCTTTTTTCAATCGATCTCTTTGCTTATGTAGTCAAAAAAGTAGGCGTTGGACGAGTACATAGGACAAGATTTTTCTATCCGATTCAGACTATTTTCTTTTTCTCTTATTTTCACTACTTATAAGAAAAACCGATTATTCTGCCCTTTAATGACAGATGCATAGAGTAGACTGTAGAGATACACGGAAGGGCAGATGATAACTAAAGATTTATGAATGGGTAAAAAGGAAACCGGTTTTATATCTACTGAAGAATTTATTTTCTTTTTTTATTATATAAAAGGTGACGGGATAAAGTAACCAACACCTCTATTGTGATCGAGTGTGCATATATTGTGAATATTGCCAAAGCATAAAAGTTCAATTTAGCTGGAAACAAAGAAAAAATGATTAAATATTAAATCTCACCATTATTTATATTTAGACCTTTATATATTATTTCTAAGCTTTATATAACTTTTTTATAGTATTCTAGCATTGTGCTTCTTTAAACGTTTTCTTTGTCCACCTACCAGCAAATGAGGCCTATACGTCGTGAATGTGTCTTTCGCATTTAACTACGTAGGATTTATAAAAAAAACAACGCCCTATAAGCTTTTGAAAACTTTTTTGGCGCCATCATTAGGGTCAAAAAGTCCAATTTCATAGCAAATTATAGTTTTGTTTGAATAAATATATAACATATGTAACAGAGCTCAGATATCTTAAGACTTAAAAAAAAAGAGAGAATGGAGGTTAGGATTTAAGTCCCACCTACGATAAAAAAGAAAGAGGTTTCAGGTTGACCTAGTGGGTTTTCTCTCACAATTAACCGTTCCAAAAAATAGAGCTCGGGTGCTTAATAAAGATCAAGATGTATTGCATTTGATATCTTATTATGTAATTAATTAGAGTTCTTTTTTGTGTGAAACAACATTCTTGTTTTGCCTTTTTTAAAAATTGTAAATGTAACAGAGACCGACTATTTAGTAGCCCTTTTGGTTTAAATATTGGTAGATTATGAGTTTAAGTCTCAATTTAAGCAAAATACTTAGAATTGAACCAGTGGGTTTTCTCAGTAATGGGTTTCCTCCTGAGAGGGTTGGGGGTGTGGTTCCGGCTAAAAAACAGATAGATGATCCGATTAAGATTAACACTCATCCTGCAAAACATGGTCGCATATTTGTCGTTAAAAAAATTAGTAGCCCTTTTTCTAGCTTTCTTTTGGTTTAAATTTTCAATCCAAAGGCCCAACTGCACCAAACACACCAGTCATAGGCCCACAACCACACCTAGTCTTAGTATTTCTAAAACCACATGATGTAACTTTAAGTTTTATCAAATTAATTTACATTTTTTCCTGCATGGACAAGTTTGTTTTTATCAAGATATAAAATTTCAATTGCTATTTTTTATACAAAATTTTGAATGTCATTAGTGGTTTCAGTGCAACACAAGGGTATACGACGGTTTCATCTTCTTATATAACAATCTTAAAAATCAATTACATTTTTCCCCTTCCTAAAATATATATGTTACATATTTATCCATTTTAACAAAATTAACCTATTAAATAACTATTTTTTCTTGTTTTTACTAAAAGATTTTACATATTTATGTTTTATTGATATAATTGTTTAAAACTTGTGGCAGTTATGTTTTGTATTTGAAGATATAACTTTGATTATCGGTTATTATTGTTTTAAAATGAAATTTTAAACGAGATGTAATTTTGTTGTTTTATTTATATAAAAAACTCGAACTTGTAAAAATATGTTATTGATATTCTTAGGAAATAAAATGTGTAAAAGTACTTTTGTAAAAATACGATAAAATAATCATTCAATAAATAATTTCAAAAAAATTGGTAAATATGTAATATATATGTTTTAGCAAGGGAAAATTTGTAAATGATAACTTGACTTGACTAAATATATAATTAATGACTATAAAGGAGAAACATGTAAATGCCTCATAAAAATTTAGATGTTATCATGCCATTAAAGTTTTATTTTTATATATAAAGTTAAATATATTCTTAAAAGTTTTTTTCAACGCATAAGTTTACGATAACGTTTTTAACATTAGTTTTTTCAAGTTTCTTCGCTCAGCAATCTGCTTTAAACTAATTTTTAAAATATATAATTGAGTTAATTTCAATTTTGCCCCTTAAGGTTTAACAAAAATAACTATTTTTCTACAAAAGATTAAAAATATTAATTTACATCCAAAAATTTCATATGTTGTTTCAATTTCACTTCAAAAGTTTCATTATTTTGGATTAAATTGAAACAATAAATAAAACTTTAGACTGAAATTGAAACAAATTATAAAACATTTGGAAGTAAATTAATGTTTTTAATCTTTTTGAAGAAAAATAATTAATTTTAACAAACTAAAAGATTGAAATGGAACTTAACTCTAAATAATTTTAAATTCATCACAACCAGCGAGCAATCTAGTAGTTTCTCGTAATATACCTTAAGAACTAATATCTTAAGAAGATAGTCTATATCCACATGGCACATAATCATGCCAGTGGGATTTGTGAATGTTAATTTGGCGTATAATATAATTCTGTGTCATCGTCTACCTTTCGAATTTGATCGCCATTAATAAGACCTTCAAGTCTCGCAGATGTAAAGATCACTTGTTGCTTACTTGCTTGTGTATAGTCTATTGTATTTTGCTGCAAAAGGTAATAATCATCTTTCGAAACCCTAGATTCACAATCTTTTAAAATCAACCATGATCACAGTTCTGTTATTGTGGTTAATTGCTTAGAAACTTGCTTATCTTTTTCGAATTTTGGTTTCAAAGTGATGTAATTGTTCGATTTACTTCATGAATTGTAGAACACACTGAGAAAAGCAAAATTAGGGTTTCTTCGACGGAGAGAAATGTATCGGATGTTAATTGGATTACACGATAACATGAAGACGATGCAAGAAGATCTATTAAGTGCAGTGGTGCCATTATTAAAGCTTTTATCACTTACTGTTATTGGGTTAATACTTGCTCATCATAGAACACAAATTATCCCCAAAGCTACATTTAAGCTTTTAAGCAAGCTTGTATTTGCTCTGTTTTTACCCTGTCTTATATTCATTGATTTAGGTCAATCGATCACCCTACATAATCTTTCTCTTTGGTGGTTCATCCCTGTGAATGTGATAATCAGCATGATTTTAGGGTTCTTGTTGGGTGTTATAGTTGTGTACTTGTGTCGCACGCCTCCGCAGTTTGTGAGATTCACCATTGTCATGACTGCGTGTGGGAACACGGGTAATCTCCCCATTGCGATACTTGGTTCACTTTGTCATACTGATGATAACCCGTTTGGCCCGAATTGTCATCAAAGAGGGGTCGCGTATGTGTCTATCGCGCAATGGATATCTGTTGTTCTTGTCTACACCCTTGTGTATCATATGATGGAGCCTCCTATGGAGTACTATGAAATCATTGAAGAAGAAAATGTTGAAAATTGCAGTAGTGATTCTGGGCCTTTAGTTGTTGAAGCAGAATGGCCACCTGGTTTTGAGGAAACTGAAATTTCAACAAGATCATCTATTGCTAAGACCTTAAATGGCTCAGAATCTTCTCATAACCTTCAAGGTGATGAAGAAATACACGCATTTGAAACCAGAAGAGAACACATAGGTTCAAAAATGGTCCAGAAGGTTAGAGTTGTTGCTGAAAAGACTCCAATCAAGAACATTTTTCAACCTCCAACAATAGCTTCTCTGCTAGCTATAATCATAGGTTCGATCCCTCACGCCAAATCTTTTGTTTTTGGACCTGATGCACCCCTTGGCTTCATAACAGACAGCTTAGAGATCTTGGGTGGGGCCATGGTGCCTTCGGTTATGCTTGTTTTGGGAGGTATGCTTGCTGAGGGACCAAACGTCTCAAAACTTGGACTCAAAACAACCGTTGGAGTGATTGTTGCTAGATTATTAGTGCTTCCAGTATTAGGGATTGGGGTTGTTGGTTTGGCTGATAAGATGCATCTTCTTTTAGCTGATGATACTATGTACAGATATGTCCTTATGCTGCAGTATGCAACCCCGAGTGCCATTCTTTTGGGAGCTGTAGCCCGAATGAGAGGTTATGCTGTTAGTGAAGCCTCTGCACTTCTGTTTTGGCAACATGTGTTTGCACTCTTCTCACTTTCTTTATACATATTCGTCTATTCTAAACTGGTATCACTTGTATAAAGCACATGTTGGATTTCTTAAGAGTCCTTGGAGTTTTGTGAAGATGAAAATACGGAAAGACTAATGACTCAACCGAGGAATCAGCATTTCCGAACTGTTGGGTGCAGGACCAGAGAGCTACAATCCTGATAATGTTACAGAGCTTTGTAGGATGAGATTGAAGTTTTTGTGATTTTGTTCCACTGGTTATATCTTTGCTTCTATAATCATATGTTGCATTGTTGAATGATTGTAGTTTGCATATTTTTTTATTAAATCACTACAGATGTGTGTATTTTGTAAAAATACAATGTTAAGCTCCAAATTTTTGTGAGAAACTGCCAAGCACAACTTTACATTCTTTACTGACAGGTATCTAGCCAGATCTCAAAGTCAGAAACAATGACAAGAGAGAGTTTCAGCTTCGGTTTCATGGATAGTGTAGGATAGTGTCAGATGTTATCCCGTGGGGGTTTTTGAGGGTTCGTCAATGTAAAATCCCGTGGGGTTTTCGAGGGTTAATCGGCGTAAAAGCCCATGGGCACTATGGGTTGCAGATGCTCTTTTTAGGACTGTGTTTATCTTGTTGGAAGCATCAAGTTGAATTAGTTTGGTAAGTCAAATTACATGTGTCAAAGAAAATCTTGGTTTTATAGGTCACTACTAAAACATGTTGAATTGTGATTTATCTAAATCTACGTGTTCTTGGTCAAACTTTTGAAACTATGGTCAAAGTCATACGAATTTCCATGTTAAAAATGAGTTTCCAACGTTTTGTTATCTGGATTTGATAATTGTTTAACATGTCATTCAAAATTGTAAAAGGTAAATATGGTATACATATGGTCGTTTAAACACAATAAAGCATATTGTAGCATAGACTATACGCTATACATATGGTCGTTTAACTTCTTTTAAATATTTTGTTATTTTAACTAAACATTTTGGCTAAACCACATGCCAATTATATACTCCTTTTTGAAGTTTCAAAGCATGATAAATACTAATGAATGACTGATATCAATGACAAATATATACTATGCTCTCATGACGTAATTGTTAAGGCATCAACAGGGCCTAGATGAACACATTTTTCACTAGTGTATGATGAAAATATTTACCAATACCTTACAGCTTTTAAGTTATGAACGTCATAGTCCAGAGATGATGCAATTTTCAAGTAATTAAAACGGTAAGAAGACCAAACTCGTTAAAAATGTGAATAAAACTATTCTCCTATGGGGTCTCACGAACACTTGCAACTAAGGGGCAACACCCATCATGTTATAACCCTCTAATAAGTTGAGAATGTCGCACACTTTCTTGTCCTTGAACATATGCATCATTATGGATATGTAGCTTATAAAAATGAATTATGAATTGGTGATACCCATTTCTTTATAGTTCATAACTTCATATATTAAATAGTTAAGTCAAGTGTTGTATTCTCTGACATTAGACATGCGAATAAAACAGTTACTACGAGGAGTCCATGTAGCACGTGTATTGAAACTTGTTAGGTGAAAGTATGTTTCCATATTTGTAATTTTCTTTTGTTTTTATAGACGTTTGTAACTTAAAATATTGAGATAACACGTTTTAAAGTGTCAAAGGTAGACCCTTTTAACTCATCTTCTTGTTTGGTCTTTTAGTCACAAACTAGTGATTAGCAAGAAAATTTAAATCAACTTTTTGTTATCTTCTAATTTTTTATTCCATTTATCAATTTATTGTTTTTTTAATAATAACTAAAAAGACATGCACGAGAAATTATACAAACGCAAACAAAGCATGAGGAGTGGTCCCAAATCTTTTTAAGCAAGTGTCATCACCACTTTTAATGAATGACAAATCACTTTTGGAAAATGCAAGTGTCATCACCACTTCTGATGATCCAAAATCACCTCTTTGTATTGATTTTTGTAAAAGAAAACTTTAACGAGTTGTAATAGTATTGTTTATATATGGTTTAGTTATTTTAACTACAGACAATATATGGTTTAATTATATTAATGAAAGGTGTTAGATGTTCTAATAGAAAATCGGATGGATTGAAGAATATTCAATCTCTAGTTCCCCCTACTAACCCTTACGTTGTGTTCCCGAGTCTCATTTAAAGAGAGAAAAAAAGAAAATGAAAAAAAAGAAAAACTAGTTGTGTTCTTGAGTTTTTTTTAATGGAAGGAAATGAAAGGATTGTTAGAAATTTGTGTTTCCGAGTTTACTTAATGAGAGAAATAGAAGGAAATGGAAGGAAAAAAAAAAGGCTAAAATCAATCATTCCAAAATGGAAGGAAATTGAGAGAAAAGAAAAGAAAAAAAAAAGAAAAGAAGAGAAAGGAAAATAAAGTGTTTACTTTCTTTTCTCTCGTTAAGTAAACTCGGAAACACAACGTGTGTGTAGTAGCCGACAGAGAAAAAGAATTGTGACTGACCAGAAGAAATCAGGGTTTTGATAGTAAGTGATATGCCTCATAATCAAAATATTATCTATAATAGGTCTTACGCACTTCAGTATGATGAGTTTATCTTTCTAGCTGTTACTATTAAAAAAACAATTCGAAATCACAAATCCCATTGGGTCTTTGATTGTTGTTTCGGTTTGTGGTTTATGCTCATACCTTAGACCATCAACAATGGTCTCTCTCATGGACGTCAACTATGTTAGTGATCCATGGTTGTCTCCCCTTTCTCTCGTTTCTCTCCAATCTAAGTCTCTCCCTTTTTTATACTCCGTCTATGGGTTGCCATCCCCACCTAAAGTTTCATCTAACTCTCTTCAAAGTCCATAGACTATGCTTCCACTAGGACCATAGACACTTATCACATATGTTTTGTAATATGTTTACTTGTTAACTTTAGTCCTTATCCTCCATAACTCTTCTCAAATATGTTGAACTAGGGGTTTAATATCTGTTTGATGATATGCAATAAATGAGATTTTGAATTAATGGTTTTGAATGTCTTTTCCAGTTTTATATTTGTAGGATCATGTTTTTGTTGATCGTTACGCTTTTGTTTTAATCATGATAAAAATGGTTTGAGAATAACAGAGTGGGCAATTTGAGTTGTGATGGTTGCTAGAGTTTTAGGTTGTGGTGTTGCTTGATGAAGACAATAGAAATGGAACGGATGGAAGGTGGTAGTGTGATAGTGATATGGTCATGGTGCTAACGACTAACAATGTGATAAATTTAACTTGAGTTTATAATTTAATCTGTAGATATTTTAATCGTCGTTTGACTATTTTTATAATTTACATATATACATGACTTTATTTTCTGACTCAGGTGTATTGTGGTTTCTATTTTATTATTTTAGTCAAACTAACTAAAATTATCTTTTCTTGTTAAACTTTTATGAACTAACGAAAATACCTAAGTTTATATACAAAATGAAAATAAAAATACATGAAAAAGAAAATTAAAGAATGAAATAAAAATTATATATAAACACCCCTCCCCCTTCTATCTAACCCTAGTTTGTTGATCAAACCCTCCTCCAATCGTCGTCGATCACCAAAAGTTTCTTCAAACCCCCACCTTTCTTGTCGCTAGCACCTTGTCTGAAACTATGCTCTTTAAAGACAAATCATCTTCTTTTACCTTCAAACTAACAACTGCCACCAAATCTCATCACTGAAGCTCTCTCATGTCACCATAAACTACGACCAAAACACCAAATTGACACTAACTTTCTCTTATGTCTGCACTACCATCAAATCCACATTAATATGACCGGCTCCAGGACCATTGTGATCTACCACTAAATCCCCTTGCTAAAACTCTCTCATATTTGAGGTTCATTGCACGGATCTATCATACATGTGATTCATCGCACACAAAATCTTAAAACTTGCTAAAATGATCCAATATCATATTTAGGGCTTTTATGAATTCCTTTTATTCTACGTGGTATGAGAAAAACCACATGATTTCTAGGTAGAAATTAAAACGCGTCTTTGTATTTTAGGTGAGCTATTAGTGCAGCATTGGATGTGAATGATATTCGTTAATCCTAAGAGCACATGTGATTTGAACTAAGATTTGATATTCAATTTGATTTTTTATATTTATTTAAATAATTAATATCATATATAATTTGAATTTTCATTATAACCTGTTACACTTAATCTTTTTAAGTAATCCAAATACAACATTACGTTTTTTTTTCTATTTACTATTCCAACATAAATTCTATTAAAAATAAAGTTAGGGGTCGTTTGATGTAGCTGACTCAGTAATATCTGACTGAGTCAGAAGCTAACCTAGTTAGAAGTTCTGATTGAGTCTGCATCTGACTGAAACTTGATTGTTTGATAGTATCTGACTGACAGTGCTAAATGATAAAATCCCAAAATCTTATTTTCCCCGATTCAAAGCTGACCTACATAAATTCACCTTCATTTCACCCTCAAATATTATTTCCCCCAATTCAATTCAATCACCTTCAATTCACCCACCGTAGCTCACCGTAGCTCACCGTAGCTGACCACCACACCACCGCCACCGCCACCAAGGGAGCCACGACCGGAGAAGGGGGTCGCAGGTCAGCCGAAATCAAACACCCCCTTATTCGAGTTTGTTAGAAATCAAAGGACTAAACCACAAAGTTAATAAATCTTCTAACTTAAAAGTTAAAACAACAAAACCTTATTAATCCTATTCGGTTCTTGAACTTGACCCACAAAGTTCTCCACTTTATTATTCGTACCAAAATCAAACCGACCCACTTGACCCGATTCCCCAAATCGGACCTTCCCTGAATCTTCCCACCATACCATACCACCACCCCCTTATAAATACCCCCACCACCACCACCCCCAATCTGCACCACTTTCTCTCTCCAAATCTCATCTTCCCATTTCAGATCTTCAAAACCCTAATTCTTATCTTCAATCAATTCATCACCCTCAATCCTCACCACACATTATCCCCAAATCAATTCAAATCAAACCCCTTTAAATCATCCTCCGATGGCCCTCGCTTACCTCGGCTCCAAGAAACCCACCGCCGCCGCCGCGGCGGTAATGGCGTCGCCGCCGCAGCTCCTCCTCACCCAAGACGACCTCAAGAAGATCGCCGCCTACAAAGCCGTCGAGTTCGTCGAATCCGGCATGGTCCTAGGTTTGGGAACGGGGTCCACCGCCAAACACGCAATTGACCGCATCGGAGAGCTTCTCCGGCAAGGGAAACTCAACAACATCGTCGGAATACCCACTTCAACCAAGACCCATGAACAGGCTGTTTCTTTAGGGATACCCCTTTCGGATCTTGACACCCACCCGGTTCTCGATTTGGCTATCGATGGAGCCGATGAAGTCGACCCGGATATGAATCTGGTCAAGGGTCGGGGCGGGTCGTTGCTCCGGGAGAAGATGATCGAGGGCTGCTGCAAGAAGTTTGTGGTCATTGTTGATGAATCGAAGCTCGTCGATTACGTCGGAGGAAGTGGGTTAGCGATGCCGGTGGAAATCGTGCCCTTTTGCTGGAAATTCACCGCACAGAAGCTTCAATCGTTGTTTACGGAGGCTGATTGCACCGCAAAGCTTCGGGTTTCGCCGGAGAATGGTGATCCTTATGTGACTGATAATGGGAATTACATAATCGATTTGTATTTCAAGAAGGATATTGGGGATTTGAGGGCCGCCGGAGATGCGATGTTGAGGCTCGCCGGAGTGGTGGAGCATGGGATGTTTATTGATATGGCTACTACGTTGATTGTCGCCGGAGAGCTTGGGGTTACGGTGAGGAATAAGTGTTAGGTTAACGGTGTGTTGCCGGAGAAGATGACCGGAGATTTTGGTTTTCAGGCTAACATTATTAGGATATGAAACTGTTATGTTTCCTTTGTTAAATTCTATGAAATTGTTTAATTTTTATGCGTTCACAGCACATAAGCTTTCAATTTTTGTGACTCGATGATTCGGCTATGTTTGGCAAACTTTACAAAAGTAACTTTTTGACTTTTGGAGAGGTAAAAAGACCAAATTACCCCTCCAGAAAAGTTAAAAAGTTAAAAATTTTTGACTTTTTAACTTTTTTGGAAGGGTATTTTGGTCTTTTTACCCCTCCAATAAGTCAAAAAGTAGATTAGTTGATGTATGTATGGCGTGTTGATAAAAGAAAAAATGATTCATCGCATTGCGTGTTGGATGAAAGAATAAATAACGTGACTTGCATTTTCTAAATGTTATAAACGTTGCCGCAGATTAGTTTTTCTAAAGAAAATTAACGAGCTAAAGTAATTAAAAAAATCAAATTACTAAAAAGTTAGGTTAAAAGTGTATGCAATATATACAGTGGGAGGTTAAGTTATAATTTTAAAAGGTTGAGGGTTTATGTTTAAAGTTTTATAAAAGTTAAGGGTTAATTTTGACGGTTACAACATTACTAAGGGGCTATTTGATTTTGGCTGACCCGGCTGACTGGCTGACTCGGTCAACCGGTCAGCGCGTTTGATATGGCTATGTTGTGTTCTGACCGGGTCCGTGGGTTCTGACCCAGACCCTGAATTAAAACATGCTGACCAAGCTGACCAAGAAAAGGAGCGCTGCCCCTCCCATCACCGACGTCCACTCCGTGGTGGAGGACTCCAAATCGAAGAAGTTCTACGACGACAGCGCGCGATGGAAGACTCGCAGTCGACTGCGACGGAGAAAGGACGAGGAGACATGTACAGATCTGAGAGAGAGAGGTGGAGATGGAGACGCTGATGAACGAGGTTGAGAGAGAGGTTTCGGAGGAAGTTGTTGAGAGGCGGTGGCGGTGCCGAAGGGGCGGAGGCGGTTGGTGGTAGGACGGTGGCCGGAGTAACGCTGCGGGAGGTGGTGGCTCCGTACGAGGCGGCGGTGGAGACGATGAAGGCGGAGATGAACAAAGAGAAAGAGGCAGAGATGTAGGTGATTGTGGTAACTTGGATTTTTGTTTGTGGCAGTGGTTTTGTGCTTTTACTCCATACATTTCATTTTTTAATATATTTAAATAAAGTGTAAATAAGTATAGTGAGTATGTTATTTGGTGTTTTGGTATATTCAGGTGATTTTTGAAACTGATAAGTTAAATGACCAAAGCGTTATGGGATTTGGAAATTCAGTAGAGTCAGTCAGATACTATCAAATAGCCAAGTTTCAGTCAGATACAGACTCAATCAGAACTTCTAACTGGGTCAGCTTCTGACTCAGTCAGATATTACTGAGTCAGCTGCATCAAACAACCCCTAATTAACCCACTTAAAATTGCTCGAAATATCTCGTACGAAATCAACTCATTTATAAACGAGTCGAGTTAATGGCAACTTGGCTCGTTAGTTGGCTCACTTGCTGGCTCGCACGTTAGCTTGTTTAACATAAAACTCAAAATGTAATTTATATGCGCTTTAAACAAAACATGACATATTATATTTAGATAGATCATACACATATGATCGTTGTTATATTTCCTAATGAAAAAATTAAGTATAAAAATATAGAAGTTAATCGTCCTTTTTGAAATATCATTCTTGTATCATATTTTTCGACGAGCTTGGAAAACGAATATAAAAAGTATTATTATTTGTTATTATATATACAAAAATATGTGTATAAGTTATAAACATTACTTTTGAAAGATAAATAATTTGGCTCGTAATCTGCTAAGCTCCGCTCCTTTATAAACGAGCCAAGCCAAATATTACATTTAAGCTCGTCGGGATAAACGAGCCAGCTCAGCTTAGCTCTCATTGGTTTTTAACCGAGCCTGAGCCCACCTTGGCTTGACTCGTTTACAAACCTACTTCACGTTCCAGTGGCCTAATGCTTTTCTGATTTTCGTTTGGTTCGGTTACAGATGTGGTTTACTTTGGTCGTAGGTTTTTCTTGTTTTTGTTTTGGTCAAAACTGAAACCGAAACCGAAAATTTGGTTTTTGAAAAAATTTCCAAACCAAACCATCATTTTTGTTTAGTTTCAGTTTTTTCGGGATTGATTTTGTCGGTATTCTAGTTATGGTTCGGTCATTTTGATTTCATGTAGACCATAATTTGTGTGTGGAGAATGTGCTCACAAATTGGAATTTTGAGGGGTAATGGAGGGAGGTGGACGTTTGTGGGACGTGAAGAAAGGTAGAGGACGTTTGTGGAGGTGTTATGTATTAATGCCCTTACGTATTAAGCAAGGTAAAGGATGTATTAATCGAAGGAAGTCGATCGATAATGTCTGCTTTCAATCAGTGGTAAGAGGAGTTCGTTGGTGATGACAATGTTAGCATGGTGAGCGATTTTACAGAAGAAGGTGGTGTGCGATAAGAGAGATAGAGGGAAGAAGGGAGATAATAGAGAGAGAGAGAGAGAGAGAGAGAGAGAGAGAGAGAGAGAGAGGTGGCGGTTGCTTTGGCGTTGGTAGCTTCAAACGATAGTGGAGGTTGGCTCATCCAACAATAGTTAGAGTAGAGAGAAGATTAAATGTGAAGAAAGAGGGAGTATGGGTGGGATATGCGTGTAATGTTTGTTATTTTATTAGGGGCGTTATAGTTATTTTACATTGACTTGCCGGTTTAAAACTAGTGGTGTTAACGCATCGGATAAAAATGATTGCAAAAATGAATCTATTGGCCTAAAAAAGTTATTTTTAAACTTATAAATTAAAATAGTTACTTTGAACAAACATCATTAACTAAAATAGTAATTAACTTTAACTAAAATAGTTACTAAGAACAAACATCATTAAAACAAACTAGCATATGAAATACGACATTAGTCTATTGGAAATTCAAAATCCTTCCACCTATAGAGGAAATTTGAAATCTCACAACCAAAGAAATTTGAGGTGACACATTCCCTTGGGTTTTACATTCATTACCCACTCAAACATAATTTTACTTAAAAATTATACTACTTTTTCAATTCCATTCCATTCATTCTAACAAAACGCAACCTAAGAATTCCAATCTACTCAATGTTGTTTTGCTTTCAGAGAAAAAGATAACGAAAACACGTTTGAATTAAATACGAATAAAGACATACAAGTGCAAAATAGAAAATTCAATGAATACGATAACAAAGGGGATCCATGATTTTAAGCTCATAATTTATTCAATTTATATAAATTAAGATGTTCTTTTTATTTAAGAATAATATTAAAAGTCTATCTAACACGGAAAAACTTTTGTGTGTTATTTTTCACATTGTTTATTTACGATTTTGTTTTAGCAAAATAAAATAAAAAAGTTCTTGCGTATTGCTACAAAAAAGGTTCACGTTTCAGTTTTTTCCCACACCAATTTGGTTTTAGTCAACAACGATCAAAAAGGTGAAAATGATCCATGTGCAAACCACTTTTTGAGTGAAAAATGATCGATTCTGTTGAAATCGGTTTGGTTTGGTTTAACCAATTTCATCCGGCTTCAAACGAACGACTATAAATCTGTCATAATCCAAATGTCGGTTTTAAACCTAACTGGTATCTCTCAAACCAAAATTTATATATGTTTGAATTTGGTATTTAACTGGTATCGGTTAGGAAACCTTCTTTTTACCCACCTCTAACGCAAAACATAAGCAAGCTACTTTAGTCTTTTCCCTCGTATCTATACTTATTAATAAAACAATATCTTTAGTGACACATGGCATTCTCTTAGGGCTCCAGTTTTTTCATTTCCCGCCTAATTATGTATCTATTCTAAATGTTAGTCTAGGTTCATTTTCCGCCTAATTATGGTACAAGAGCAATTTGGGGGAAATTAGGAAATTTAACTCTAAATTGCAAGTAGTATATTTATGGAAATGACATAACACCATGGTTCTTTTTTCTTTGAATATTTCATCAATAAAAACTCTACAAATCATCTATGATTTTATTCATCTATGTAATAGATTTTTTGATTGTGTGTTTCCATAGAATTGTCGGTTTATATTCCGACCTTTACAAAAGTCTCTAGGTTAAACAACAACATCTACTAAAGTCTCCAGGTATCAATTTTTTTATTCTTATTATTATATTTATACATGTTAAATTAATATTTCTCTATTATACAAATTTAAAAATATAATAATATAATTTTATGATTTGCATTTCATTTTTTTGATGTATTTATTAATTCTAATATATTTTAATTAAATTTTAGGTTTATCTCTTTATACAGATCAAATTAAGAATTTGACTCTCTTTGAAATTAAAAAAAAAAAGTTAGTTCGTAATAGTTCGAACCTACAAAACTTTTCAATGATTCCTTATCCTGATCATAAATCAGTCTCTTCTTCAAACAATCGTTTTATTACTGACTAGCTATCTTATAATAGAGTAACCTTGACAAATGAGTGTGATGGTCTTTTATCTTCGTTAAGAAATAAATAGAGAAGCGTTTTTATGATATAATGAAACCAGTTGACAATAAAGAAGGAAGCGTCTTTTTTGTTTATGGTTATGGTGGAATAGGGAAAACATTTTTGTGGAAGACATTATCTACAGCAATAAGGTCGAAAGGTACGATTGTTTTAAACGTTGCTTCGGGTGGAATTGCAACATTATTATTAACCGGTGGTAGAATGACACACTCTCAATTTCTAATTCCTTTAAATCTTAACGAGGATTCTTTGTGTCATATAAAGCCTCATCGTGACATTGCATGTTTATTAAAAAACAACATTGATTATTTGGGATGAAGCACCTAATCACCTATGATTCACAAGCATGCATTTGAAGCATTGGATAGAACTTTGAAAATATACTCATATGTGATAATTGTAACAACTTCGATTTACCATTTGGAGGCAAAATAATTGTTTTTGTAGGAGATTTTAGACAAATTCTTCCTGTTATTCCTAATGGATCTGGACATGACATCGTTAATGCCTCCTTAAGTAACTCATACATTTGGGCAAATTGTAAGGTTCTTAGACTAACAAAAAACACGAAGTTAGCCGTTGGAAGTGAACAATCGGATATGAAACAAACAAAGATATTTGCAAAATGGCTTCTAGATGTAGGAGAAGGAAACACAGGTGGATCGAATGATGGAGAAACAATAATTGATATACCGGATTATCTTCTTATTACTAATTCTTTTGATCCTATAGCAAGTTTAATTGACTTTGTCTACCCTTCTATTCTTTATAATGTCAATGATCAATTTTTTTTTTCTAGAAAGAGCTATACTTGCACCGACAAATGAAGTTGTTCAAAAAATAAATGATTATTTGTTATCCATGTTTTTCGAAGATGAAAAGGAATATTTTAGTTCTGATAGTTTATGTCACTTAGAGTATCTTCCCAACAACTTTGATGAAAGTTTATATTTACCTGATGTTCTTAATGGGTTTGAAGTATATGGTCTCCGAAACCATAAGTTAATATTAAAAGTTGGTGTTCCAGTAATATTGTTAAGAAACATTGATTAAAAAAGTGGTTGTGCAATGGAACAAGGCTACAATTAGTAGCTTTGGGCAATCGTGTTATAGAAGTTAAAATAATATCTAAAAGTAATATTGGAAATTACACTTTTATTCCACGGTTTACTTTTACACCTTCAGACAAAAGGATTGTTTTTAAATTTCAAAAAAGACAATTTTCCTTAGCAGTATGTTTTGGAACAATAATAAACAAGAGACAAGGACAATTGTATCCAAAGTTGGTTTGTTTTAAAAAAACCAGTGTTCCACACATGATCAGTTCTATATTGCATTATCTCGAGTTAAAAGTAGTCATAGATTAAAATTATTAATATTAGATAAATGATGAAAAATCACCAACAGAACATTAAATGTTGTATACAAATTTTTTTTAGATGTTTATGAATTTGAAGTATTATTTTCATGTTCAATTTAATTTTTTCTATTACTTAAAATTCTTATTTATAAGTTCATTTCATTCCATATTATACACTATTTAGACGTATAGGCATTAATAGAGAAAACTTACTAATATTAGATGTAACTAATGTAAAAAAATATACATAAAAGTTCATATACAAAACATTATATGTTAACATTATAACTTATGAAACTTTTTAAACAACAATAATATTTTTAGATTGAACCCGTGTGTTATACGGGTCTTTAGCCTAGTGTTTCTATACACCAAAAACTTCCATAACATCTTTCTAACCCAACAAGGTGGGCTTTTTGGAGCCTGGTTTTAGTGGGCTGGGTATCAAGATAAGTTATCTTCTTTTAAAGGTGTACATATCTTTTTTCTTTTTGTTAAGGTTCCAAAGCGAATCGGTTTGGTCCAAGATGGTCAAAACTGGTTTGGTCTCAAATCGGTTTGAGAGGAAATAATCTAGAACCTGTCCCAACCGATTTGGGTCGGTTCCTAATATGTTCGGGCCCAAACCGGTTTTTAATATTTTTATTTTGATTTAAAAAACACAATTAAATAAAACAATATAACTAAAAATTCTTTTTATTTTGTTTAAGATTAAAGCCTTACAAACTTGAAAAAGAAAGTATCAAATATTTTTATATTAATCTATTGTCGGCTCCAGTAACAGTTTAATTCTTCGCCCCCGGAGCCTGAAATAGCATGTAAGTATTCATCAAACGCGACTTCATCGTCGATCATTCCCGGTGTCAGTCCAACTTATACCTCATCATCGTGTATCTCGGTTTCATATTCTAATTCGCCTTCGAGTGAGGTTTTATCTTCAATTCTTTCGACTGCGTCCAAATAATCTTTCAAGCAAATGGATTGTTAGTCTTTATTCAATTGGGTAGACTTCAACATATGTCGTTCAAAACCCTAAGCTCAGCCCACCTTTGATTTGCTTGACAAAAATACTAAAAAGTCAATGCTTTTAAGTAAGTTATAGCTTTTCATAATGTAACGAAACATACTTTGATAATCAAACATTACATGAGCATTGATAACAACGGTACTGATCGTGTGGGACGTAATGCGTGTTTTAGGCATAAATATTGTATGTTTACAGATATTATTCTATGATGAAACATGATACTTTGTATGTATTTGTATGTGTAGTGTTACGATAGAAGATGTGATTTATTGGAATGTAAATCATCAAACCGACACATATTATGGGGTAGAAAGTAGTTTATAGTTTGTGTGAAAAACAAAACCTAACACAAATTCTGCATGAAAGAGTAGACTTGATTTGAACAAGAAAGAAATAGACGTAACACAGCCCCTCATAAATTTTTTTATAAATACTAAAGTATCAAATAATTTTTGTTTTCTAAATGCCCCAAAAATAGAAGAAAAAAAAGGATGATTAATGATTTAATATGCAACATGTGGGCCTATGGCGTGTCACGTGGGACCCATTAAGCACTAAGATCCGGTGTGGGCCACATGCAAAACGAACCCGATATTAATGGTGCACCTACGGCCTACCTAACCCCACACGTTTTGTTTTCTTAGAAATGAATATTTATACATTCAAAATTATAAATCAATGTACTAAATTCTATACGTGTCGTATAGTCTTATACGTCATATATGGGGGTTGTATAGTCTTATCTAGGGCGTATAACCTCTCTAGTAGCCCCCTGAAATTTTCCTCGGAATTAGTGTCGAAATTTGTTATACGCGTCGTATAGCCCTATATGTCTCATATAGGGGGTCGTACAAAACTATATGGGGCGTATACCCCTCTTACAGCCCTATATGCCACTTATGGCACCATACGAGACGTATAGGGGGAGTGTCGATTTATAATGTGGGGTGTATGTATATTAGAACCCAAAAATTAAACATTTAAACCTAAACTAATTACTATATTACACTAATTGTTAGGCTAGAACACTGCAATTAGTTACTTATCATCCAACTACAGCACTAATGGCCTAACCCTACGGCCTACACTCATCTCGCTCTTATTATTCTAGGTTAATTATATGTAATCAGTATTTTATTTTAAACTTATAAAATTATATATTTATTTAAACAATGTTTGAGGTACATATTATATATTGAAAACATGTATTTAAAAAAATGTGAAATTTACAAGTTTATGGAAGGATACATGTATTTTTTCCTATTATTTATCATATGACATATTAGGCTAATAAATACATCATTTTTGTTTAAACGAATCCACTGCATAAGACTAGTGGACCAAAACCAATTGTTTTCAAACTAATTAACAAATCAATTTTGATCAAGTCAAATAAAACCGGTTTCATTTATTAGGCCGGATTGACTAGTTGAACAAACATTAGTGTGACATGTGAGTTCTTCTATGTAATTAAATTTGGAATACATGATTACTATTATCAAGTACATATTCAAAACACGTACTTTACAAAATGTCAAGAAAATGGCTTGTTACTTTTTAGTAGTAGTGGTAGATAAATATTATCATGGTGGAAGCTACAAATGTTTTGTGTCTCTTAAGTATCAACTCTCTAATCGAACAAAACTAATATGTTGTTTTTAGGTGTGGTACTTTTGGACCAGACTAGAAACAGTTGCGAATAGACCATCATTCGATGTGGGCCTTATGCTTCATGGAATCAGAGACAGAGATTCTATTCACTCGATATCATTCCATTATTTCTACCTTCGCTTAGGTAAATCACACTTCTAACACTAAATACACTTCATGTAATACAAAGAGTTATGTTTGATTTGTGAAATGAATATGTACAATAAAAATAATATATTTTATAAAGTAGCCATGTATATCATAGGTAACATACAAAATAAAATCACGCTTCTAATAAAAAATACTTATAAAAGCCTTGCAACAAAACAACTAAAATCCCACTTCCCTTATTCTTTTAATACCTCTTTTCACTTTTTTGACCAAATTCTACTACCAACTTAATTAAGGGATAAACCCATCTCCCTTTACTAAAAAGTATTAATATTTTTTAAAAATCACCAAATTATGAAGATCATTTATTTCATTTTATATATTAAAACATATATATTGAACATCCTCACACACATGAATCATAAGCATAAATTAAGATATCTTTAGAATCTTAATTAAATGCTGATATATCATAATATAAGATATCTTTACAATCAAAACTAAATGCTGATATATCATAATAAATAAAATATTTATATTTATTAATGTAAAATCTTATACTAATAAAGCAAAATAAGATTTTATCACATGTCATTTTTCCATATCATCATTGCCACATGTTATCTTTTCACACCTCAATGGTACATGTCACTAACATAAAAATTATTCATACTAAATGCTAAATATCTTTTTTATATTCATTTCAAATTATAAAATATACTTTTAGTAAAAAATATAATTTCTTTAAGAATAAATAAATATGATTTTTTTAATACAGAGAATGTTTTTTTATGATATTTAAAAAACAAACTTAAAAATATTTGAAATTTAAAAAAAAATTTATTTAACAAGAGTTTTTAAACAACAAAAGTTTAAAAAATATTATTATTACATTATTATTAAAATAATTAATTATAAGTAATTCGAATCATACTTATCTAAAAGTTATTATATAATTTCTAAATATTAATTAGTAACGATTACGTTAATATTTTCATTTAACCCGTGTAAAAATAAAGTTAAAATAAAAAGTTGCAGAAAAGACATATAAACCCATAAATTCATCTTCTACACCCTTCTTCTTCTCAGTAATCTGTTCACTGCTGAACACACACACCCGCCTTTTCGTTTCGCACCAGAATATAAACAACTTTTGTACGTATAGGTTAGCTTAGAAGACTAATGTGCAACAACAATTGTCACCATGTTTCTTGATTTCTCTGTGCAACTAAATTCATGAAATTTGATTTCAAGATTATCAAGAAATTGGGATTCTTTTGATTTCTGTTATGGGTTTGAAGTTTTGATCTGCAAACATCATCAGCAGCTGAATAATGGAGAAGAATCCATTGTTCATGTTGTTCGTTGTCGTCTTCATCACCTCTGTTTCATCTCTTTCTTCACACCCAGATGATCAATCAAAGTTTATATTAGGTTTGATCCTCATCGTTTCAATGTTTTAGGGGTTTTTATGTTTATTGTTTTATGGGTTCTGTGTCAATTGTGATGATCGAATGGGGTTAGTGTTCAAGATTCATGTTTATTTTCTCTTGCAAATGGGGATTGTTGTTTAATTGATGTCATATCTATCTTGTGTTTTTATTGTTTAGAGCTATGTGATCATGTCTTTTTGTAACTGGATCATCGTAGTGTTGAGAAATTGGGGGCATTTCCACCATTAAATTGCTAACAAATTTGTGTTTTATCTTCAAATTCTGCCATGGGATTTAATCTGGATTAGTCATTTGCTTATTAATTTGGATGATGAATGACACCATTGATTTACAAACTCACTTTGGGCTTATATGATTGTTGATTATAGGAGAAGATAACTTTGGTCGTTGGAGAAATGGGATCTTAAGCTCATCGGCTGCAAGTGAGGCCCCTGGTCCAGCCAATGGTCCATCCCACGCGCTTGTATTGGCAGGGTCAAGAACAAAGAGGCCAGACATTCTGAAGCATTTCAAACGGTATCGAGGTGGATGGGACATTACCAATAAACATTACTGGGCAGTAAGTTTCTTTCAGATTAACAATAGTAGTTATAGAAAAACTAGACTTTAGAGATTAATTTGCTGGTGTCATTCGTTGTTTTGTTTAATGACATTATCTACAGTCAGTTGGATTTACAGGAGCTGTTGAGTTTATTCTTGCAATACTATGGTTCGTGTGCTTTGGTCTGGCCATGATCATACATCATTGTTGTGGATGGAGAATAGACATCAAAGGCAAAGAATCCCGTGGTTCTCAGAGGATATGCTTGATTTTGCTTATTGTTTTCACGTGTGCATCAGCGTGAGTATCTCAACTGTGATCTTGAAACCTTATTTGGTGTTATTTACTTGATCTATTATGTTTGGAACCGCGCTTTGAGACAGATCATCTCGTAATAAGGTTGTAGTGTTTGGATAAAAGGACTTTACCTAGGGGTCAAATTATCAGTAATTTAGCATCATACCAGTGGTAACAAACTGATTATGTACCTATTTACCCCTTTCTTATTACCTAATTAGAAAAGTTTACTCCCATTTTACAAAATGTTTTCTTTTTCTTCACAAAATGGCATTTTTTTGGATTTATATATTTTTTTCTTGAATAATTAAAGTTTGACAAACAGTCAAACATATGATTATCTTTTTGGAGCCGAGGGTCTCAATGGGAGCAACCTCTTTATCCTTTGCTATAGAGGAAAGGGTTGCCTCCATCCTACCCTCCCCAAACCCTTTTTATTGGGTATGCTAGTTTGTTTAAGCATGTGATTATCTGATTCTGATTATTTTATACAACCTGTTTTATTGTAGTCGGATTTTGGTTATTCGGTATCACATAATCATTTAACAAGCATCTTAATGGTCATCCACATTAAGGTTGATTTTTCATGTTGTTTTCACCATGATTATGTTTATCTCATATTACATGAACAAATCTTGTTGCTACCCAGGATCGGCTGCATACTTCTTTCAGTGGGACAAGATGAATTTCATGGCGAAGCCGTAGACACGTTGAATTATGTTGTAAACCAATCAGATTACACCGTACAAACGCTCATAAATGTCACGGGCTACTTGTCACTTGCAAAGACTGTTAATGTGGCCCAGATTTTTCTTCCTTCAGATGTGAAAGATGATATTGACAGGTTGACTGTTGACTTAAACAATGCTGCTGATACACTGAGGCAGAAAACACAACAAAATTCTCAAAAAATAAGAACTGTTTTTGATACCGTGTATGATTTCTCCTATGAACACCCCATTATTGTTAAGTGTTGATTTTGAAATTGCCGGATTTATTTACTCCCTGTTCTTATTTGTTACAGAAGATTATCAATGATTGCTATTGCCATAGTGATGCTTCTAGATTCACTTTTAGGCCTTTGTAAGTATTCATAAAAAGTTATTTGTTGATTCATCTTTTTGCTTATGTTTTATTATTTTTATTATATTCACTCGCTTTATTGCAGTTCTGTCTATCCTTGGTCACAGGAACACAATATACATGTAAAGTTCCTTTCTTTTTCCCTTTCTTATACCCGTTTTTGGTGGTTTGGATTGTATCTTAGTCGTTGCTTTTCTTTATGCAGATTCATTACTAGTGGATGGTTACTTGTTGTGGTCACATTCATTCTGTGTGGAGTTTTTGTGATTATCAACAAGTAAGATATATATTGATTTAATATCTCTTGTTTGCGAAATAAAGTTCTGACCTTTTACCTGTTATAAATTTATGGCTAAAGTATCGATATGGGTGCATAATGTATGTTAGATATTTTGTAGATAGTTTGAAATAATTTCTGTAAATTAGTAGATTTCATGGGAAGGAGGGGGTATGATTATGAAACTTTTTGTCCTTAAGAATCATTGGTTTCCATCAAAAAGAAAAGGAAACATTTTTAATTACAAGTCCAAACCGATTATTTCAACTTTAAAATCTATTAGAAATTTTTTCTTTTTTCAAGAAATTTTTGACAAACAGTTAAACAAATTATATATAATAAAAGTGAACTCTTTTTGGTAATTTGAAACATAACCCATATGGAATTTACATCTAAAAATTAAGTTTATTTGATGGCAGAAGTCAAACCTTACTCCTGTCGGCTAAGAAACTTTGACTGATGAATCTTGATACTACTGTGTTTTTGCAGTGCAATAGCTGATACTTGTATGGCCATGGGACAATGGGTGGATAACCAGCAAGCTGAAACTGCCCTTAGTGACATCCTTCCATGTGTTGACGAAGAAACCACTAATGCCACTTTGTATAAGAGCAAATTAGTCGTTAATGATATTGCCAATATCATAAACGGTTTCATAGGTTCGTTTGCAAATTCGAATGTGCCTCCTGGCGGGAACTCTAATTACTACAACCAGTCAGGCCCACTGATGCCTTACCTTTGCTATCCGTACGACTCTCAACTGCATGAGCTGGAATGTCCTTCCCAATTGGTTTCAATGGCGAACGCTTCTGTGGTACGTAACCTGAAGTCTTTTTTAGTTTAAAGGTGTGGCTTTTAAGGTCAATTTGACCAACGGTCATCTTCAAAGTGATGATTTTGTCATGAATTCTAATCCCAATAAGTTTCACGTGTTATGAACTTAAATCTTGTAGTTAAAGAAGTTTAAGTATTAAAGAATTTGCATGAAATTTGGAACTGAAATTTAGTTCACAAGACCTTAATAGTCAAAGTGTATGGGAGTCCATTGAAGAAACACCCATGTTTGCATTTGAAGGTTCTCTTAGTGATTTGTTACAATTCTTTAAAGAGAAAATCATGAAAGTAGCCATTTTTATCAGTGTGTTATACCTCTAGGTCATGTCAGAACATTTTGGGCATATAGCCATGAGATACGCAAATCTTTGTCACATATCTACTTTTACTCACCTAAACCCTTTTTTTTCGTTCTATATGCGACATGGTGTCGTGTATCACATTAGCTAAGTTATTATTGATGGATAAAGCTGATAATTGAGTTAAAGTAGATACATGACTCAGTCACTTATTTCATGGCTAAGTGATGTGTTTCTGACATGATTATATTGGTAAAGCATACCCAAGAAATTGATTATTTTAGTGGTTTTCTTTTCTTTTCATGGTGGTTATGAAGGTATTTTGGATTCATTTGTACCATTGGAGAAACACCCATGCCTGCATTTGAAGTTTTTACTATATCGACAAATTTCTTTTTTATAATTGTGGCGACCTGTATATCATACAACAAACAGTGTACATTTCCCAAAATTCGACTTCTTATTCTGGTTCGGTCTCCAGGTCTGGCAGAACTACACATGCAGCATCTCAGAATCAGGTTTCTGCACCACCACCGGAAGACTGACACCCGACATGTATCAGCAGCTAGTCGGGGCAGTGAACATAAGTTACGCCCTTCAACACTATGCACCACCATTGCTCAGCCTCCAAGACTGCAACTTCGTACGCCAAACATTCAGAGTCATCACTTCTGACCACTGCCCTCCTTTAGAAGGTCATCTTCAAATGGTGAATGCAGGTTTGGCTCTAGTCTCTGTTGGAGTCATGCTCAGTCTTGCACTGTGGATCATATACGCAAACCGGCCTGAAAGTGAGCAAGTGTTTGCAAAGTTTTCATCAAGATTAAAGAGCAGATGCAATGGTGATATCACCATTGATGTATCATCAAACAATAATGAAGTCTAATGTTAAAAAGTCTGTTTAGAATTGTTTTAGGTATATACATAGTGAGGTTATTTGGGGTATGTTGTATTGATCGTCCAGATTCAAGATGGAGCGAAGCGCCATTTTGAGTTTTGAGCTGGCTGTTGGAAAGTTTACAAAAATCATCTGCCTATTGAGTATGTTATTTTTTTTTTTTTCATTCATACCAATATGGTATTAGATGATACTAGTCTGTTTCTCAAAAACCGACACCATAGATCTATGAATATACGAATACATTGTAAGATACTAAAAATTGTAGTTCTTAAACTTTTCTAATTGTTAGAAACTTCAAATTATTAGGGTGGAGCAGGCTGAACTAAAGCAGTTTGCCAATATTCTTCAATGTCAAAATAGTACATTCCTTTCATTTATCTTGGTTTACCACTACGCGCTAACATGAATCTTATTAGACACTGGAACATGCTATTGAGTCGATTGAATCAAAACTTATGTTATGGAAATCAAAAGCACTATCATTTGGTGGTAGAATTACCTTACTTAAATCAGTTTTGGGTCTTATTTCATTATACTACCTTTCAATGTACAAGGCCTCAACACATGTTTTAGATGCACTTAAGTGAATCAGAAGAAGGTTCCTTTGGGGTGGTAATAGTTAGAATATGAAAATTTGTTGCGTCGCATGGGAAAAGGTTGTACCGCCTAAAGATCTCAGGAGACTTGGTGTTGGTGGCCTGCGAACATTGAACCTCTCTGATAAGAATTAAAAACAGCAAGTTTGATTACTAAAACAAACAAGAACAAGTAGTCCAGTTCGAGTCTTCGAGAGGGACAACTCTCCAAAATCAACAAAACCAAGAATTAAATTCTAGATACGTACTCGAACTGGACTACTTGTCATATAGATAATAAAGAGTACTAAATAACTACCCCTACTAACAGCTACCCCACTTTCCTCATTACGCTACTTATCAATCTAAATTTGACTGATTCAAGGTGGATCACCGAGAACCAAGCTGGAGCTATCCGCACTCGTTGGATCGATCCACGGATTCGTATCACTCTCTCTTCTTGTCAAATGGTGGTGGCGACAAAAAACTAACAACTTAACCCTATGATCTAGAGTTATTTCATTATTTCACTACAAAAGGAGACAATGAAACATAACCCCGGATCCATGTTGACTTAACAAAAAGTTCGATGGTAAATGTAAGTTCAGGTTTTGGTGGCATATGTGGATCCACCTTTAGACACAATTCATCATTTACTAATTACGTGCGAGTTCGTGGGTGTAGACTGGTCGAACATTTGATCATGGTGTATATAATATAGTATACAGGCCTAACAAGATTCAATTGGTTGCAGATGTTCTATTATCAGCTCAAACAGCACGTAAACTAAGTTGTGCACATTAAAGACAAAGAAAAGATGTGACTGTTCAAACTACATGTTGGTTCATTTGGCGATCAAGAAAAAACAAGCTTTCCAACAATCAAGTACCATGTGTCTCCATGATTCTGGTGTGGTGAAAACGCTAGAGGATAGTACTTGTGAAAGTTTCGTTTATGGTCCAAATTGTTAGTCATCTCCTAAAAACAAACGTGAAGAGCTTGCTAGGTTTAATAACTTTTATTTAACACTAAGGACACACTATGTCATACGTGTATACGAGGTTGTATAAGGTGTTTATGATGTTATAAGAGGTAGTATGGTGTTATGTTTATATATCATACAAGTCATTTTGGGTTTAATGAGCGCATTATAATATTATACGGCTCGTATAACTTTACATTTTGATAGGAAGTCCATGACCCTTAAAAATATCAAATCAAACAGGTTCTTAATGGTGAAATATAGTGTTAGCATTCCAATTCTAGGGTGGTCAAATGATGTCGTTTCAATCTAAACTTTGGTTGATATGCCCGCAATTCTGGTGCGCTTGATGCTTCTCATGTCTTGTTTTTCCTTGAAACCTAGTTTCTTGCTACTTTTTACTTATAATCATCTCCATTAAATATATATATATATATATATATATATATATATATATAATATATATATATATATATATATATATATATATATATATATATATATAGGGGAGAGATCAAATGAAAACCATGTTTATAAATGAAAACCGTGAAAACCACCACTTCTCAATCACATAATTTATAATTGATTCGACCTTTATATTGTTTAAAGTATATTTAAGTAAAATTCAACTTTATTTTTTGAATTCATTATATATTATTAGTTTAAACTCCAAGAAATGACAATGATGACGAAACGACTTACGTATACGTAACTTGTATGAGTTATATGTACGTAGCTTTTAGTTGTACACTTGTTAACACGTATGTACATATACATAACCCCTACATATACGTAACTATTAGTTGTATACTTTGTAACATGTACTTACATATATGTAACCATTGGTTTTCATGGTTTTCATTCATCACATGGTTTTCAATGGAACCCTCCCCTATATATATATATATATATATGCCGCGGTAGTGCGTTCACACGGGTGTATATGCATCTATGTGGTGCAGCCATGCTCTTCTATACATACATACATACATAATCCATTACAAGTACATACACACCCCTGTGTTTGTGTTCATACCTCTATGTGGTGCAGCCATGCTTTTCTTGTTTTTGTTAATAATTCAAAAGTACAGCAAGTTTCGCATACATTACAGTCTGAATCATTAGAAGAAAAGAGATGAAGTTCCTTTTGTATCTATACATTCTACAATATCATATAAAATATCGTATCATATCCTATAATATGATTGTCATATCATATAATATCTTATCATATCATCGCGCATACGTCAATACGTCATGAAAGGACCTTAATTCACTTGCTTTTGCACACCAACCATATTCCACTCACATCAGCTCCAACTTCTTCTTGGCCTGAAAATTTTCCCAACAAAAACATTACAAAAATCACCAAGTTCCTCACATATCAAATCTCTCTCCCCATTAATATTTCTTTCAGTGGGTTAAATGTGCATCTATTTTGACACTCAATTTTCACCTAATAATTATACAATCTTTAAAAGTTGGGGTTTATGAAAATACTTCCGGTTCTTTTGCCGCGACCGCCAAAAGCAAGCAAGGGCACCAAATAAACAGCTAGCCACCGCAATCGCTAAAGCAGCACCTGCAGGAACCACAAGCGCGTTTGTTGATTGTAATACTTCTTCTGAAACCGCGTTAACTTTCATCTGAATGTGTTCCTTGTCTTTCTCCTTGTAGAGGGACACCAGCATCTTTCCGTAGTAATTGATTAAAAACTTGAACACCTCATCACGGTCCCAATCAATCGAGCTGCTTTCTTCGTTCTGATCAGGGTCATTGTAGCAATCTGGGCAGAGCTGTTTCGTTGGCCAGATTGTTTTTGGAAACTTAGGGTCGCCGGTTTTAAGAGATTCTTCGGTTTTCTTTAGTCTGTTGTTGACTTCATTATGTGCTGTCCATAACCAGAGTAACAAAGTCACGTGTGCTGCTGAATGGGGTAGAAACCTGCAACGTCGCATTGAAATAAAAAAAAGTGAGAAGAAATAAAATTGCAACTGTTAATGCCATAAAAACTAACATGCTTTCTCGTTTTGCACGAAAAGTCCCTCATCCCAATTTTGACATATCAATTCCCTAAACTTGTCCAAAATGCACCTACTCAAAACAAGAAGTTTTATGACTTGTTATCTCTTAAGCTGGTCAAAATAAATGTACAATTGTTTTCTGGCAAAAATTTGGAGTGTCACTTCACGAGATTTTGACCGGTTTAAGGGGTAACAAGTCGTTTTTTAAACTTTTTCCCACACAGATGGGTGCATTCAAGGCATTTTATGGACTTAGCAAAATTGGGTTGAGAGGCTTTTCGTGTATTTTTGTCAAGATTCCAGACTTTAATATACCAAAATTAGTAGGTTGACACTTGACAGACTTTTTAATTCAAAAACAGAAATAATATTGGTTTTTATATGGTGTTTACCCAACTATAAAAGAAGGTTTAGAAATTTTTATTCATTTTTACCTTGAGCACATATTGTAGAAATGTTCACGGCACTCCTCGCAGATGAAAAACTGGTGTATAAAATCACAAGTAGTTGTAAATGCCATTTGACTTTCTCCATCTTCAACTCTCACGGAGAGCGAATGCAACAAAACCCATAAACCACAACTGCAGTATCCCAAAGTTTGTAAGTATTTTTTTTTTCAAGAACATTTGATAAATTGTGGTAACTCAATTTGAAGCATATAAGTTGGAATAGGTACATAGATTAATATACCTGAAGCCCCTGGTATCATTCTTGCTCCCACGGCAAAACATCTACATACAAACACCCAGAGGAAAAATTAATAATAGTTAATAATTTCTTTACTAATTTATGGCCATTGTGTGAGATGAAGTGTCAATTTTATCTAAATAGAGCAGAAAGCTGAAATTTACCCAATATCCACGAGGAACTTCTTTTCCACAGATGTCAAATTTATGCAGAGGACCATCTTTGGTGCTATTTTCAGATTCATGTTTGTCTGCCAGCCACTTATTTGAAGGGTATAAATCATCAAAGTTAACAAGTATATCAGCACTTCCCTTTCGACACCTAAGATTCCAAATTTTATATCAAATTATACAAATAGCAAGCAATATTGAAATCTCAAGTGTGAATAGAAGGAAGGTGGTGGTATGAACCTTCTAGAAGGGTGATGAGCCACCATTAGTTGCATGAACTTTATAAGTGTAGCTCTTGTATCTGGTTTAATCATCTGTTAAAAAATAAAAACATATGCATATAATTAACTAGTTACTGGCAATGATAGCCCTAAAGAGTAGGTGACGGACGTTCACCTTGTGTTCTACAATAATATCATAGGCGAAGGATGTAGCCTCTTCAACATCATATATAGCACGTGCAATCTAACTCACAAAAAAGGGGGAAAAACATTTTATAAAGGTTAATCACTTAGTACAAAATACTACTTCCATTGTAAATACAACTAGTTACAAATTAAATAACATCTTCAGGTTGTAAAAGTATTCTTTGAACAAACCTGTCCAGGGTCTGAGGCATTTGAATGAAGAAGGTGATCATTTTCGTATTTCCCGTCTTCGAGGCTATATGAGCTAATATACAAAAGCAAAATAAAGCAGATTTGTTAATATGAAATATGAATATCAAAGTTAATCATGTGGAGCATTTAACCAACCTCCACTTGTTTTCTAATACAGAGAATGGTACCAACAACGAAATTTTAATTCCCATTTATATTTATGCCGAACAATCATACCTTCCCAATTGTGAATTAATCCATTTAAGCAAACGATCAGCAGTTCTTCCATCATCAATAGGACGGATTTCACTTTTTTCATTTTTACCGTTCCACCCGCCACCAACAAATTTAGAAGGAGGCCCCCAGTATAATGATGGATAGTGAGTAACAGAAAATTTATCACAGAGCTTAGTGTTTATCTGTGCTGCCAAACATGGATAAAAGAGGTATTGGTTGCTGACATGTGAAATGATAAAAATTGATTACAGAAATACCAAAAACATAGCAACATTAAAAATATATCACTTTCAGAGGGTTAATGAAATGTAGTGACGTTACCTTATTTGCACAATCTACCCGTGTCATCAATATAATCCCTGGATGAACAGCATCGGCTCCATTGAAAAGCCTAGCAACCTTCTCATATTGAGGCTGCAAAATTAAAGCAAAAACAATGAGCAACACAACAAACACATGTGTAGCCATTGTAAACTTAAAATACAGATACCTTATAGTTTCTGCAAGCAGGACACCTACAATGAGTAGAGTTCAAACCAAATTAGGACTATGTATGGATATTCGGGAACCAAATAATAGTACAGTCAAAGCAGATTGATATGTATCATTAAAATTAAATACCGACACCGATATGCTATATGCGTTAAAAATGTCTTCGTCCAAGAACTGTTATATACTATATTTCGTTATACGCAATATCAAACTTAAACTTATAAACCAAATGAAAATATGGAGAATACATGTTAGAAGAGAATACTCTGAAATTACTTGTCACGGTTTTCCACAAACTACTTCTATGGTTTCACCACTCCTTAGATCAAAACTGGTATGGTCAGAAGAGTTGCTTTTGTATTCAACTTATTTAATCTATTTTAATCAAAATAAATTATGAAGTTTTCTGTTGGATACAAATAGCATCTAAAGTTTTCTAAGATTGAAATATATGTATGACATATATACCAGGTACCCTAGATGTATATTCATTCTGGATCAGATATAGGATAAGCGCAGGTGACTCCACATAAGATCTATTTACAAGATGTTTATCCTCTTAAATACTAATGTTAACCAAAATATCAAAGGGTAATTGAATCCAATTATCTCAGGTTCCACAGCAATTGTAAGCCAAGTCTTCTACTACTCTACAAGCGTAGTAGTAAAAGGCGCACAAGGCGCTCGCCTGGGCGCCCACTACAATAATAACGCCTTGCATTCATCAAGGCGCAAAGACGCAAATTCCAGCCAAATTCTGCAAAAAAAAACTGGTATGCGCAGGCCTACAACAGCTAAAACTAGTCTAAAACATCTAAAAAAGGCTTGGAACCAACCAAAAACCCCTAAAATGGTTTGTTTATACTGTGTGCCTTATTTAAAAAGACCCTCTCTTATAAAGCACCTTTCACCTAAGCAGCAGGCATCCTCTTTGCACCATGAGTGCGCCTAGCATCTTTGACTACCTAGGTTACGAGATTATAAGAAACACTCTAAAATGCAACGATAATAGCTCTACAGCTCTTACAGGTAACCAACACTCTATTGGGTCACTAACAAACTGTCCCTAAAACACCCATACAGAAAAAATACATTTTGACTTCAGAGACACCATTGTTTACCAAAAAAAGCCTTTCAGTAGTACAGTGTCATGCAACTTTGCATAACAAATATGACCAAGCAACCCATAGGTTTCCCATAGCTAAATCCTATTGTAACTACAGATCCAGAAAATAAGGGCTTTTAGCCATAAATAGTAAAATGCATTTCCACTTAATATTTAGACATCCTACAATTCTCTAGTATGGTATGGCCCTTCATCTCTGTTCTTTGAGTTCTTATTTCTGCAATCAAGTCCAGGAGGGCACTTCTAGCTCCATCCTCTACCCATAGAGGTAACTTCTAAATCAAACCTATCTGAATTTCCTACAAACTTTATACAAATTCATAATCCTTTAGAGAAAAACAAACAAATGCATCGGAAATTGTAACAAAACTCATTTCAATGCTTGCACTTAAAAACTTCTCCAAATTCCAATACGCATATAGGTTTCAGATTTCAATCCAACACAGTAGAGCATAAATCCAAAGCGTAATCCATCACCAAATTCCTGAATAACGAAAGATCTAACTCAACAAACCCTAGAAACGAACAGAACAGAGGCTTAAAACGGACCAGTGAGCGAAGAACTCCACAATGGCGTAAGTAGCTGGAGTATCCTTGAGAACTTCATCGAAGTTCGTGGCGTTCAAATCAACGGCGAAATCGGGCTGATCTACGCCGGAGGTGATGGCGCGTAAGAGCGATCGAGATCCGGCGGCCGGACTAATCAGCAGAGACGATGATGATGATGATGATGATGATGATGATAAGGATAGTGAAAGAAGGATGCAGAGAAGAAACGGCGTCGTTAAGAGGTTGAAAGACATGGTGGATGAGAGTGAGAAGGTGATGTTTGCAGGTAGATCGGAGGTTTGTGCCGGAGAAAGAGGTTGACCGGCGGCGAAAGAGGCTGTGGTGTTTCCGGTTGAAAAATGAAGATGGAAGTCTGGTCAAGTAAATGGAGTTTTGGATGATAATTATTCAAATATTAAGTGATTTTACTTTTTAAGAATTAACAAAAATAATTATTTTTTTGAAATGTTAAAAATATTAATTTATTTTTTAATTTTTCATAAGTTGTTTTAGTTCTAGTGTAAATGTTTTATTTTTGTTTCAACTTGAATTCAAAATAATAAAGTTTTTTAATTGAAACTGAAACAATTTATAAAACTTTTGAATGTGAATTGATGTTTTTAATCTTTTGGATTAAAAAATTGCTTATGTCAAATTTTAGAGAGTAAAATTAAAATTAACTCTAATAAACATTAATAATGATAAAAATAATTCCTTCCTAATAAATCTTCTTAATTCAATAATAATAATAATTCCTTCCTAATAAATCTTCTTTATTCAATATGTATGGAGCAAAATACGTTTTCCTTTGTGGTTCAGGTATATACAAACTTGCATCTTTTGTTTTTAATATTCATTTTCTGTACAAGATCGATGATAAAAGACATGTTCTACAGATAATAAAATCATACCTTCAATAAGCATATATGAACTCGGATTCCAGGAATATCTGGTTTATAGTTTTTTTTTTACTTGATGGTGGAGCATACGTTTTATTCCAAAATACTACACGCTGATAAAAAAAGTATCATGTATCATGTATAATTTTATGAGGTCTTATCCTCAAAAATACACAAACATATTTAACCATCACTAGTACATATTAAGACTCGCGTAATGATAATTATGTTTTAAACTCATCTTTGTAATATGTTAATGCACATATGCATCAACAACGCATACAATATTAATCAAAAAACCAATACTTAAGAATATGTTACTCGAAATTGATAAATCGTAACTATACATCTATTGTCAACTCATAATTAATCCCATAAAAGCTAATTAGTTACTAAAAAACATAGTCATATCACTTATCTTGAGCAAATTACGGTTTTAATCCTTCGTTTTGGGACAAAATAAGCAAAAATAAAGTAAAAACTTACAAACACGTTTTATAGACAACTCCTAATATACTTCTATTAATCACATATATACGCATCTTGAAAGATTTAAACCCTCAACCTCTTAAATAAATGAATAACAATTTAGCACCATAATGTGACTTTGACAACGGACCAACGTCCTCTTAGTTTTGTATTAAATTGGTAACAAGGTCCATGTTTTGTACTATTTATGATGGGGACACATGCTTAATTGAACATGACACAAAATTAATCAACTTCTTATTCCATATGTAATCTCGTTTTAAAACTGTGATTACAGAGGAAATGAAGAAGGATATTGATGTATGTCTTACTATTACTATTCATAAAGAGAGGAGGGAGAGAATGAGAGACACTTTTAAAGACCTTTGTTTGTGAAACGACTATCATACCCCTTCACCAAGAAAAATGTTAACACTTGTCGTGAACTGAGTGCTTCATACGATTCACGCGACTAAAAATAACTTTTTGTTTGATCCAAATTATACGTGTCGTGCTATAGTTCTTCTTTAACGGCTTCAATGAGTCTTAGCTTTTAACACTTGGGCCGTAGAAGTTAGAAAGGCGATGATATGTTGGTCAAGAAAGATCTTCAGCTTACATTGTATAACATATTACATAACATGGCTATATAACATTGCATCATTATGAATACATTTTCACTCTCATGCATCCATGCTATTATTTGTGTTTAATTTTCATTGTAGATGTAAAATTACATATGAAAACCAGATATATAAACTGTACATATTACAAATATTTCTTGTAGCTGTTCATTACCGCCATAAAATTGGGCGTTTATGTAACATAATCTACAGTTAAAGGGGTGGTTGTTTGCTTACTAGCACGCCATAAGACCACAGGTTGACCGGCTGGTGCATTGTACACATTGAGCCATCCTTTCTTGTCTGTCACACCATTTGACGCTTGGGTCCATGTGGCTCAAGCCGCATCCCAGACGGATCATCAATGCACCCTAATGATGGGTGGCGGGTTCTGCATAGGTGGTCTACCTTCTCCCTCATCAGAAGAAGAAAGAGATGATGTCGATGCATTAGAAGCCTAAAAAGTCAAACCCGAAACATAATAAGTGGTTTGACTCCACAGTTGATACCAAAAAGGACCAGTCCTTAACCAATTCGGAAAAAAGCTCACCAGTCGGCGTCGCTGTTGTATCAAAGCAGTCATGGCTTTCATGATGATGAAGATTGGCAAAACCACAGCCGAAGTTCGCAAGAACCATAACTGAAAACAAGTGAAAACCAGTGAATATTATCATTATTCGGTAACAATAACTGTAATATTATCTTTACCATAAATGTCAGAAAAGAGTGACTCTCCGCCTGGTTTGCAATGATGGGAAGAGCGTGACGCAAGAATAGAAGAACCACAAACTGCACAAAAAGATTACAAATTGAAATTAATTTAACGAATCGAGATATCTTGGAGAAGGGAGAATGGAGAAAGATCATACAATGGCTGCGACTGAGCGGAAGCAGAAAAAGCTTCTAGAAGTGGAATCGGTATCATAATCCTGATCAAGGTAACTACGGTCAGGTGAAACAACAGCAATTATTCGATGATTATTATTCATATCCCTCCTACCAATTTGCCAATGCCCCCTGAAAAACACATCATTAGCAAAAGAAAAAAATAGAAGATGCACATATTCCACAAGATTTGTCTTTTGAGGTCAAATGAACTGATTCTTTACATCTAATTGTGAAGACTTAATGATTTTAATTGATAGTTAAAATAACCACTATAGAATCATGCAACAAATTCTACAAACAGCAGGAAAATTATTGAGTTAAAAAAGCAGCAATTCCGTCCTTTTTGAAATCGAAAAGAAACAGATCTGACCAGAAAAGTTAACATGTGCGTCTTTTTAAACCGTGGTACCTCAAATTCAATGGGATGCCCCCTAATCGAAAGACGGGGGATGGTGCTGTGTAGCCAGGCTTGAATTGCTGCAGATAAGCCAATTTTTAATAAAAGAGTAAGATAGATTCGGCCTTCAAAACTATTTTAAAAAATTCTGAGTTAGACAATTAATAGAATTAGGTGACAATAAAATTATATTAAAAGTAAAAGACCAGACAATAATAACACACCTGGTGGCATATTTCACAAATAGTGTCACCCTTCTCGTTACACCATCTTTGTACACATCTGCGATGGGCATACTACAAAAAGTAAAATGGATATGAACACGAGAATATGAAAGAAAAAAGCATAGAAATCAACTCATAATGGGACCCACATACTACATTGTTTCTTATGAAATTTGAGAGCTTAGTTAACCTTCTGCAGGTCAAATAGAAAGAAAGTCATCCTAAGTGTATTCAAATGCCACAACCTTCTAAATAATTACCAAAAAACAGAATATTTTTAAAGTTAAGTTTTAGTAATCATGACGAATCAACCCGATCCGTTTTCACCCCTATTAGAAACTGCCCTTTTGACCCATTTTGCCCCCCTCTAGCTTCAGTTGGCTCTATTAGCAGTTATTTTAAGGCCTATAACCGCCGCTAATTAGTTTAACTCGCCCGAAAAGACAGTAGATAAACAAGAGCATGAAACAAATCAAAGTATCACAATCTTAAACTCAAGCTTTTAAAGCTAAATTTTTTTCTCAATCTGATGGGACTAAGCAATTGCAAAAACTTCCCATAGCTAGGAATCATCTGTAATATCACCAAAACCACAATCAACACAAACTAATATAATTATGCCGGTAGATTTTTTTTAAGAAATGTAAAAGTGTGTGACCAACAAATGTAAGAAAAAATGGCACCCCTAAATTATAAATTAAAAAAGGTTAAAATAAGAATAAGATTTAAAAAAACCTTCAGGCTTCCACAGCAAGAGCAAGGCGTCTCCATATTAGAATCTAAATCCTCATCTTGACATATTCTACATTCAACCAATTTCTTTGGAGTTAAGGGAACATGAGAAGAACAATTGATAACTGTGTCATCATTTTCCAATGAATTCAACTGCTTTGAAGGGTTTCTGCTCTCAATTGCAGCCTCTAAAGTGGATTCTGTGAGCAACCGATCAACCAAAAACACGAAATGATCCCCCATAACAACAACACCTGAACACCCACCAATTACTTCACTATCCTGGCGCCAAATAATAAAGCAAATTAGAAAAGATGAATATAACAATGTAAATCAACGTATGGTTTCTATTTTTGACAAATTTCAGACTAAAACTACATATTTGACTGATGAAATTTGTTACAGAATATTGATGTATCTACTCAACTCGTTTTTGAGAGGTGTAAAGTTAAGTGCAGACAACATATAAGCTTATAATACCTCTTTGCCCTCTAAAGTTACTATAAGATACGAATAACACAATACCATCAAGTAGAACTAACAATATCCTTAAACGTATGATACTCTAATAAGTTTTTTAGTATTTTGAATGTTATTAAACTCAGGGTATATTGCAACTTTAGGGGATGATAAGTATAGTTTGAAAACATAACAAAATGGGGCTCTACCTTCACATGACAGTGACAACAATAGTCAACGAAGAATATGTCTAATAAACCAAAAAAAAATAAAGAAATGATGAGACTTCCAAATCAACATCTTGGCTTTTACAATGCAAACAGATATGTATTCTCATAAAAAAAACCCGCGTTTCACAATAACCAGTTATTTTAAACAAGATCCAAGATATGAATGCAAAAAATAAAAAAAAAAATAAAAAACATAGCATTTTGTCCAAACTCCAAAATCACCTATTCCAGCAGTGTTGTATTTTTTTATTTGCTAAAGACAAGTTTACAAGAACTGTAGTCATAGCAAGCACACAAATTTTGATAACTAAAATTTTATAACTCAAAACAATAACAGAATCCTAGCTTAATAATTTAATTACATGTCAAAATATAATCTAAAGGGGGCAAATAACTAGTACCCAAAATGAAAAAAAAAAAAAAAAAGTGATTTTCGGATCAATACAATGATGCATAATGTTCTCACAAGTAGCTGGGAAGGTGAAAATTTATAGCTCAAGCACTCAATCTAAACGTAAATTACTTCCTTACATACTACAATTTGAAATTTTGTATTGAAATACAGCTGATCTTGTATATAAAGATTCAAAGTATCAAATTCCAATTGTAGAGAAGTAAATATTTGGGTTAAAAGATATGCCCATAAAAGAAACAAAAATGTGAAATTTTTATACCAACCCAAGTTCTGAAATTTTGAAAAAGAAACGAAATGAAGAAGAAAAGTGACTTTTGATCAAAACGAACTAATTCAATAGAAAACTCTAACTAACAAAACCTAATTTAAAAAGAAATGAAAATTTAACCCAGATGAAGAACAAAAAGTGAATTTGCGAATCCAAAAAAGGTGAAGAATCAAAGAACAAGAGAAACCCACATGAATTCATTCATCTTTTTCGAGCTTTCAATCGAAACAAACACAGATTAAAAGGGAATTTGACAAAAGTGAATTCGACAGCTAAAATACAAGTGAGTACCTGCAGATTGGTAAAAACTAAAAAGGGGTCTATCTTTCTGTGAATAAACAGAAGCTGATGCACAAAAACACAAGTTATAAGCGAGAATCTGATACGATATAAGTAAAGATTAAACGAAATTGACGGAAACAAGAAAGATAAAACTTACAAGAAGGGGATCGGATACGTTGAAAGCGAAGAAAGTTAATGAATCTTTGGGGAAATGTTAGGGTTTTGCTTTTAGGTTTGGGAATCCTCTTGTGAGGAGCAATCAATTTGCATAGTATTAGTGGATTCCACTCATTCGTGTGTCTGTATTCTCTCTGAATTGTATATGGTTTCTTCTCGTCTTTATACGATCTTCAACCACGGGTTTTCAGTTTTATATATGTAAATTTTGCTTTTTTAAAATTGGTTTACCTTTGAATTAATATATGCATGTGTAGACGTAGGGATGTGTAACAAATCGAAATAATCGAACCGCAATCTAAATAACAGACGCAATCGAACTGAAATAACCGAAGCCGTTAAGAAACCGACGGTTTGGTTTGACGATTTTAGAAACCAAATTTTTCGGTTTGGTTTTGGTTTTGCTTGTAATAAAAACCGAACCGAAACCATACAACTAAACTAGTATATTTAGAGGTGTAATTATACACTTATAAACATTAGTAGCCTGTTAGTTACTTATTTAACTTATGTTATATAAAAGATAACTAATATTTAGGTTTCAAAAATGATCTTAAACTTCTTTTATTTAGATTAATAGATTAAAATGTTTTATTGAATTTTATGTTCTTATATTTTATGGATTGCATTGAATTTTATTGTCAACTAATTTATAAGAATATATAGATTGTATTTAAACATCAACACAATTATGTAAGACCAATGTTTTTAGTTTAAATTCATTACTTTAAAATATTACTTTCTTTCGAAACTTGAAGCCCAAACGGTAAAACCAAAAAAAAACCGAAACCGAAGCGAAAACTGAAAACCAAAAACCGAAACCGAACGGTTTTAAAAACCTAGAAACCGAAATATCAGTTTTTGGTTTTGGTTTTAAGCTAAAACCGAACCAAACCGACCATGCACACCCCTATATAAATGTTAGGGTTTCAACCTTGTCGGGTTTGCGATTAACAAGTTGCGAGTTGATGGTTTTGAATGTTCAACTAGAATGCAACTCATATGTTATTCGTGTCAAGTATTAATTCCAATTCGCACGCACTTAAATTCGTATAACCCGAAAGTTACCCATCTAACGCGGTTTAGATATACATGTCAACCGTCAACGCGTGGATGGTTGAGGGTAAAAATCAAATTTTCAACATGTTAAGCAAGATGATGGGTTTTAAAACACAAGTTAAAGATATCATAAACGGGTTAATAAGTCCATATGTTTCATTAAACGAGTTGGTGGTACACTTGTTAACTAAATTAGTTAAATAGGTCATCTCTAAGATAATCCGTTTAATAGAACATGTCAACCCAAACACGACTTCTTTTTTAAAACGGGTTAGGCATACCTACCCAAAAACTGTTTTTTTATGTTAGGTACGTGTCGTTTTGAAAATAGAAAACTATTATGGGGGCATTCAAATCATAAAAAAATTATATCGTCTAATAAACCGGTAAAAATATAATAACCAGATGAATATAATTATATTTATTACATATATATACACACATATATATAAATGGGTTCAAATAAAAAATGGTTTTTACATGTTAAGCGTAGGAAGTTACCATAATGAAACGCTTGTATTAGAGCGAACTACATTTTTGCGTCAAATATAAGTTCATGCTATAAATCATGCTATTACTTACAACACGTTTATAATCACACTATTTGTGCTATTAACAATATAAGTTCATTTTACTGTCAGGTCTGCTTTGTTAAAAATAAACTTTTTTTTCTAACAATAATACTATACTAAAATAAAATATGATAGTTTTAATAATAACAAAGTATTACTAGTGATTTAAGTTCTATAAAACGGGGGAACCAATAATGTTTTTCTTTTCATTTTGCCCTTTTTAACAATTTAATTGTTTTCATTTTGTAGACGTGACATCCTTGTAGTTTAGCAAACTATTGATTATCTTAAATAGTGACACATGTTTACTTACTACGCTTCGCACAGTATTTCATTTTGTATTTGTTTAATTACTTTATATAAGTACATAATTACATAAATGATATTATTATCGATAAAACTAGACAACAAAATATTTTGTTATACATATAAACAAAATAATTTACAAGGAAATACATTTTTAAACATGGATATTTTGTAGCACGTCTACATTATATTCATCTAAACTCCACCTAGATTTGTACACATGTTTTCATCATATTAAATTTATAATTTTTTATAAAGATCTTAACTTCAAAATATTTCCTTAACAAATGCTAATTTAATACTTCATTGATCATATTTCTTTGTAGATTAAATAATGTTTTATTAAAAATACTTTAATGAGACTTGATTTTGTTAATTTATAATTCAATTCGTAGCTAATCATTGTTAAAACTAAAAAAAGTAACAATGTATATAAAAAGGTTTATGGATATTTATGAATAATAAAATTTATTGTCTTTTTATACTATTGTTTATAACTTAAATATGTTTGTTATATATAATTTTATTGATATGTTATCTATAATATATATTATATTATACATATTTATAATATATTATAATTTAATATTTTAACTTACTAGTATACGGTAATACAATTCACATTCACAAAATCAGTAAACTATTTATAATAAGCCTAAATATTTATATTTGAGGGAAATAATATTTTAAATCGAATACACCCATACTCATGTCGTTCTCCTTGTCCCAACCAATGTTTTCAGAACCGGATCGGACGTCGAACCGGACGCCTTACTGGTTTGGTGGTCGGACCGGTTGGACCAGATTTAACTATATTTATATATGTAATTAAATATAAGTAATTTATATATGATTTATATATGTATTTTATAGTTATATATAAAATTTAACTATATTTGTATACCCAACGTACTAATTTATGGTTTAACACCCCGTTTTTACTCATTAAAAAAAAAAAATACCAAAAACCGGTTTCCCGGTCCGACCAGCGGTTCGGGACGAACCGGCCGGTTCGACCTCTCAAAACCGAATCATAGCAGACCGGACCGATCCCCGGTCGAACCGGTCGGACCGGCCGGTCCGATCCGGTCTCCAAAACATTGGTCCCAACTACCGAGTTCTCATGATTGATCCTTCGACTTGTGATTGGAAGTGAGTTTATACATGCAAAGAAACATCTTTGACCGTTAACTAATTTGAATTATGTTTTTTTAATGAAACTAACAGGCTATGGACCATCCGATCATTTTCATTACTTGAGTACGTAACCTAAGATTACCATCATAAGAAAACTCACCGTAAATGAAAGAAAACTCCATGTCTCGACCTGGAACCCCTTTTTTGTCACTGGTATTACTTGAACTCATGGACCACCCCTTATTTGGGAAAATTCACAAAATATCTCTTTGACCAGTTACTTTTTTTCAAAATGTCTCTTTGATCAGCTCATTCCTTCAACTATCCTCACCCCAAAACAGGCGTTCCAACTGCAAAACAGGTTCATTTGAACCTACGATGAGCGATTCAGATGAAGACAAGTGCCTAAATAGGGTCGTTTCGAAAGTTCGGACGAACTTTCGAAAGTTCGGAATACCGTAAGATCGTTCGCACGAATTTACGAAAGTTCGAACGACCATAAGTTCATTCGGACGAACTTACGAAAGTGACATTGTGAGGATTACTTGGTAAAATGGATATTTTAAAGAAAAAATATGGTTAAAAGGACATTTTCAGACTTTTCCTTCTTATTTTTAATAAAGTCTTCGACTAATTTGAATTATGTGATATTTCATTGTATTCATTCTTATTTATCAAAGTCGATAATTTTAGCTTATTATTAACTTTATTATGAGGCACGTTTATTATAAAATTAACTCTCTGATAGAGTAGAGACTTTGATATATATATATATAGGGATACATTCAAATAAGAATCAAGTTTTTGTTAAAAACTAAAAGAACTAATCTAGACCATAGATTTAATAGATCAAGGGTTGTAACTAAAAGTAACAAAATGGTTATTTGTTAAGTATAAAGACTAATTAAAGTCTATGAGAAGTGTAAAATTGGTATTTCAAAATACACATAAAATTAAATTTAGATCGTGGAGGCTATTTCTAGAAAAAACTTCCTATTTTGTCTTTTAGTAAACATATTTTGAATTTTAAGCTCATACAAAAAATAAACACGAGAACACACAAACACAAAGGTTGGAATCAAATCACAAATTACATGCACACATTTCAAATAAAACACTTGGAATAAATTTTTTTATCTCAAGTATTCTTCTTCTTTTTTTTTACCGGCAATGCAAGCATGTATTATTATTAATAAAAAAGAGAGGAGATAGCAGAGTAAGTAAACTATGTTTACAATCATAAAAATAGATCGAATTAGATCAGTACATAAAGACATACAAAATGACCCAGAACAATTATTGCTCATACATACAATTTCAACTAAAAGTTAAGCACTAAGGATCACAAACACGATAAGTATGCATATATGCATCCAAAATAGGTAAATAAATGTGGTCACCACTCTAAAAGAACATTTACCAACCATATTAAAATTACCAATATAGAAAAAAATGTTAATATATTAAAAACAAATTTTTGTTGAAAAACATAAGAATTAATTCCATTAAGAACCAATGAAGACTTAAGAGCCGTAAAACCCATTTAGAATCACTCAAATTTTTCTTTATAGTTTAATAGATAAGTAAATTACTATTAACTTATAAAGGTGATTAAGTCTTTTTCTAGTTATTTAATGGTAGTGGCCTTAGGATCAAAGATACAGGAGGTGGAGGTTATATATTAGTGACTTGTATGAATAAAGCCATCCATTATGTTCGTGGGTGTATGCGTTAATGCACATATGCAATAATGCACTTTTTTATGATACACATATGCAATCGGGTATTGATTTATACTCCCTATTCTATTTAAAATCCCTATTCAATTTAAAATCACATGCTCAAATTAAGTATCAAAATATTAAAGTTTTGCATAAACATTCCAAATATAATATGTAGCGGCTATGACATTTAAGAGTTGAATATTCAAATATCATATGTTCTAGCCACATGTTTTATGTGTTTATGCTTCATTAAGTGACCAAGAATCAAACATTATTTTTGTTTATCAGGTAAAAAAGTTCTAGTTTGTGAAACAACTGTATATACCAGTTGTGGAAGTAGACTTGAATGATTATGATCATCCTTAATGATCATGATCATCTCTTAGTTGAGAAGCAATGCAAACTTCTTGCACATTATTATATGCATATAGGCATATATGCGTATAAGCATATATGCATTTCTTTTAAACACTACTATATATGCATATATATGCATTTCTTTTAAAAATAATAATATTAGATGCATATATGGACTATCTTTTAAGTCTAGTTCAAACATTAATCCAATAAAATACTAAATGAATAAGTGAAACCTTAATGCACATGTGGTCATACATTTTGTTTTCATAAAGTTTCAAGAAAAATTGAAATAGAAATGGAGTCAATGCTTAAAATCTAATCAACTACATGAATCTGTCACTTGATTGTTCCTAGTCTTTTATTTGGAATATTAGAACTGTATGTTTGCCAAAAACATCATCGAACACCAAAATCAACTAGTAGCAATTCTGCAATCTTTCTTCTTTATCTTATAAAATCATCTTGAAATCATACAACTTTTTCAAATGAGTTGTGCACTTTATAGAGCTTCATTATCGCTGTAAAAAAAATCATAGAACGAGTTGAATGTCGTTAAACACCGAGAACAACAAGAAGGGTGGCCAGAAGTTCGAAACAAAAGATAAAAATCGTTTCGGACCTTTGCAACCAACCATTTTCGACGGAATAATTGAAGGTACCATTGGACCAATGGTTAACCCATTTAGATCTACCGCTAAACTACCATTGTTGATCATAACGACATGTGGGTAGACTTAAATAACAACATTTCGTCTAGCACAGATCACCTCCTGCATTTGCAAGGAAAACTGAGAAATCATTAACATATTTGTAACAAAATTACCAGATCACGTGATTAAAACGAATGACAGAGGAAAATCAATCGTTATTTTTGGTTATTGAATCGCATGATCAATTGTATGAATTGGACATTAAAAATCGATTTTAAGAAATCACATAGATACAAAGACAAAATCGGATGTTTCAATATAGAAATGGAGGGAACAGTCACTTAATCCAAGCCCACTAACTTAAATTGAAAATTTTACATTATTGCCCCTTTATATATTTGTTTAAATAAAAAATCCTAATATAATTATTAAATATTTGATTGGAGGATATTGATTCTTTTGGTTTTTGACAAAATATGGTTTTCTCCCTCTCTCTCTCTCTCTATATATATATATATATATATATATATATATATATATATATATATATATATATATATAATATATATATATATATATATATATATATATATATATATAATACTATCAGTGTAGACACTTACAGTCTCTAGACTTGTTAACTTTAAATACAAATCTAAAAAAATTATATAACAGACTTTGTATAAAAGATTGATTTTGCGTTAAACATTTAAACAATGTTTTCAAGATATAAATAATTAGTCTATAAGTAAGATGTACAAATAATCCTTTGTTGTTTTAAAAATGTAATAGATACATTTTCAACTTCCCTTATTGATATGTATTATCGTCTTATTAATAGAACAAATAACATAATGTCGTGTAAGCATTCAATATTCTTGAGTGCTAACTGAACACCAACCCGATCTAGCATTCGAAACAAGCTAAGAGCTTTAAGCCAACATGCATGCTAACTCGCTAGCCAACAAGCCAGCAAAGCCCCGGTCTTCATTGACGGCAGAGTATGTCGGGTGACTATTAAGATGCTACCTCTTAATGGTTTATAGTTTTTTAATGATTAAGATGCAACTTTAACTCTGAATGATTAATAGATAACATCTTATTGATTAACTATTAACTATTCAGATTTAAGGTTACCTTATAATCATTAAAAGGCTATAAACTATAAAAAGATAATCTCTTAATTACCAGTAAAAAGCTACCAAATAGCTCTTAAGTTATATTTTTCATGAGGGGATTGGTTAAATAACCGTCTCATGTCTTTATGATCTATATTTCTTCATCTATTTAGTTTATTGCTAGACATGTAGGGTTCAATTATATTGCTACACAACATTATGCCTTAAGGCATTGACTACACTAGGAAGCATTATGTAATGTACTTCTTAAGTGTTCCTCATCCCAAATGGAGACCCGAGATGAACTTCATTAAATAATATGAACTCCTTTCGATTGGACGACTCATAGGTAAATTCAAAGCTGTGAGGTCGTCGTGGTATAAAGATGAAGAAATATTTAAGCTCCAAACGAGAAAGTTGAGTCCATTTCCCTCAAAGAACAACACACCAATAAATCATCCTGTGACAAAGAAGATGATGCATATGAAAGCGGTTGATATGAAGACTATCCATGTTGTTTATAGGATTCTTGAAGTCTTCAAAATGATAAAATACAAAAAGAGATGTAAAATCACCATATGATCCAATGATGGATGTATTCGAGGTCGAAAAGAATTCTCTAAAAGAATTCTATAAAAGAATGCTATAGATGTGTTATTGTGTTGATAAATATCACTTCATTGGTGACAGTATGAAACAAACTAAAGAAGAAACGGTCTAGAAAAGAGAAGACTATTAAATATTTTTTTTGTGGAATGTGAAGTAATATGGAGACAAATAAAAAGAAATATCAAGAGTAGAAGCTTGTTTTATGGGTCTCGTGACAAATGACAGAATCATCATATTGTAGCTACTTATTAAATTATAGTAAAGATAACCCATATGATAAGCTACGATGAGGGAGACCATATATATACGATAATTTCCAAGATCTTTCCTTATTTATGATGATAATAAAGAATTTTTTTTTCAAAAAACTTATTGGATCACTAACGAATCACTGATCCATCCGATCATCTCCATTACTCGAGTTCATTAGACCATAAAAGTTACAATGAATTTCAGATTCAATTGAGTATTTTTTGTATCTTTTCACCCTCACTTTCCTTTTATCTTTTGAGATAGATGTAAGGTTTGTTCTGTTCTCGCCCTCTTTATATCTACTAAGATATTACTAGAAACGTTTGTTTGCTTGCTTATAGGTGGTGTTCAAAAAAACTAGAATTAAAAAAAACGTATCCGAAACAGAAAAAGATCAATCCAAGATCTTGCTCGCATTGCTTTGTATCTGTATACGAATTCCTTATTCGGGTATCCAAACCAAATGCATCTAAATTTAACCAAATAAACCTATTAGTTCAGTCAATTCAATTGATTTAGATATACAAAATCACACTTATTTGATCTATTGAATAGATACAGACTGATCAAACATATTTCTTAAATCGGTTCAAATTTCGGATATGATCGTAAATTCCAAATGCGTATTAACAGATCCGAATAAGTCATTATACGAACCCATTAACTCCCCTACCAGTTTCAAAAACTTCTAAATCAAAATTTTATTTATAAAAATATATTTCTTCCCTAAACATATATACTGTTTTTGTAATTTAAATCATAACTTACACAATTCATATTCATACTTTGTTAATGAGATACTAGTAACACCAATATAGTAGTCATTAAATTATATTATGCAAGGAAACTACATAACATAACATAAAAACATTCAAACACAACCCAAATTCACTCTCACTCATCTACAAAAAACAGTCTCCTCCGCAATAGTATCAAGTAACGGCTTCCTCGACCTACAAACCACCAGCCGATGACTAAACTCCGCCACCGGCTCCTCCGCATCGCCGCCCTTCTCCGGCGACATCTTCCCGTCAATCCGCTTCCGCCCCGCCATCCAGAAAACCGCCATATCCGCCGCTGTAACCATCGAGTTCATCCGCCTCATTGGGAACATGATGTAGATGTTTCCAGCCTCCAGTTCTTCATCGGCCGATAGAGGCGAAAACCTTCGGTTGATGTTCAACGACTGCGAGTTTACGAGGAAGAAGTTCGGGCACTCGATCATGATCTCTGCTGCATTCGCTGGCGATTGAAACTGTCGAATTTCGCCCGTTGGGAAGATGACTTTAGCTGATGATCTGTTGGTCTTTGTTCTTGGAGAGAGTATGAGATTGCAGTTGCAGTTGCAGGTTGAACTGTAATTTCCCATTTTTGATGGAGATTTTGAGGGATTTCGAAGGTTGAAGATGAAGGTGTTGTGTGTGTGTGTGTGTGAATATATTATATATAGAGTGAGTTGGAAAAGATGGAGAAAATGCGTTAGAGGAATTGTCACGCAGAGAATTACGCTGGACTTTATTTAATAATTGTGAAATGTGAATATGTGATATTGTGATGTGAGAGGGAGTATTATACTATTATTATATGTTAATAATCCGCAATTTCATGAAAGATTAACATTTTTAGTTTTTAATTAGTAAGAATTAATGTTTTTTGTGACCATACAATAACCGAGTGTCATATTGATCAGGTTATTACCTTTACATTGTTTTCAGCTGAGCTGGTGAAACGGACGATTAAACTGGACTTCATACTTACCTCATACTTCATAGTTTATTTAAGTATATTTAAAATTACTAGTATGCATCAAAAAGTATTTTTCATATTTTGTTAAATTATATATGTACATATATTTATATAAGTGTATACATATATTATTTAAATTTTTATAATGCCCATAACAACATCTGCTTTTTAAATATGGTTTAGCTATTGGACCAGTATGATAATGCTTTGTTGTTTGGTACGGTCGCAAAACATTGGTGAGAACCTATTTTTAAAAGAACACATGAGATTATGTTAATACCATGTTAAACAATAACATCACGTAAATTGTATATTGCCCTGAACATATGATCTTTAAGAGGGTTAATGACACAATGTGCCCTAGCTCGTAAGTTAATCATTATTTCAATATTTTACGTGTTTTTTAACAATATATGTGCTAAAATGAATTATATCTTCATGTTTGTTAATATATAAACTAGACTATTATTGAAAAATATATATTTGTTGGTTTACCTGACGATTAACATAACAGGAACAGAAAAAAAATATGATCAAATAACCAACTTAGACACGTGTTCATGCAATGTTTATCAGAGTAATTTACAAATCAAAATAGACATAATTTTGTAAGATTTTAAATAACACAAATCATGTTGCTAAGTTATTTTGTTAACATGTTATCAAATGTTACATCTAGAAACAATTTATGGAGTTACTTATTACCTTCTTAAACATTTATATGAAAAGCACAATCGTTTATGGAAAATCAAAGCACATTCCTTTAAATTGTGTTATAATCCTTTCTAAGTATTTCTATAACCCATGTTCCCTTTTTCAAATATTTTGAAATTACCCAGTTTTTCATGGAAATAGATATATGTTTCCTTAAATAATAATTTCTAGAGTACATAACATTTATTTGTATTTCCATTCAAATAAGTTGTAAAGTGATTAAATAAATGTGGACAATCTTCAAAAGTCACAAAAAAGTTAAAAACCTACCCCTTGTGTTCGATTTTAAGTAATGATGTTACATCATATATAACGTATAAATTAATCATTATGATATTCTTGTCATATCCTTAATTTTGTCATCGTATCCTTCTTAACATATTTGTAAGAGGTATTTCTCTCTGGCTTCTTATCAAACAACATTGTTGCAAACAATTGATGAACTTATTCTCAATATGAACTAATCATGACAGTAGACAACCAACGATCAAAATAACTACTTTAAACTTACTAGGATATGTGATTTTTCAAACCTTTTTCCGCAGGATCAAACATTAGATCAACCCCGCAAATCCCACTAGATGAATTATAAAAAAATTAATTTTATGCGTAGATAACGTTAGTGATTTAGTATCATTAATGTCATGTTAGTTAAGTTAATTTACTTAATACTACGGTAAATGTATCGATTTAGCATCGATACAAGTTATTAAGTGTTGAGTACATTTTTTTCACACTATTGTGATATTTGGCATCAAGGAACATCGCGGTTCCAAGGAGTGTTCCAAAGAGGCATCATTCCCTTGGTTGGGATTCAGGGTCAATGGGCCTTACATGAATCAAGCCTTCCAGTCAGCGTATGATAAAATTATATTGCCTTGTTGATTATATATTGAAAGCCATGTTGAGTTTTGCATCAGGCTTACATGATTAAAGAAAACTTGCATTGAAATTGATCGTAAGACAAAACTAATAAACAATAATGACGAGCAACAACTTGGTTCATCAGCAACAAGTGTGATTAACAACAACTGATTGGTAGAAACTGATTATCAGTGGCAACTAGGCATCAATGACAACCAAATGCTGACTATGGGAATGGCAACTGAATTACCATTGATGAAGTTTCCATCGAATGGATTTCTAGGATGTAATTATCCAACTTGTCAATGGCTATAATCGTCATTTGACACTTTGTGATTGTTCATGCCTATAAAAGTGTGACCATAAGTCTAATTTATAAGTTAAATGTATATATGAATCCTGATTTAGTTTTCACAGTAGAATTTCATATTCGTTTTTATACACTTTTGTCTTACCGTTAAATAGTAAAGGATCATCGAAAGTACTTTAAACTTTTAATGACTCATACTTGAGTCAAATGTACATTTACCATGAAATATGCCTTCCCATAGGGTTATCCACATTGAATAAAATTACCGTAATTATAACCCTCACACTCCGGTATAATCATTGTACAAAATATTTAAATTGAAGGCTCCTTGTGCTAATGCATATTTTTTAATTGATTTGATAGCTACTATTATCAGCTTTGTTAGTTGCATGAAACTTAGAGTGTTTAATATAAACTATTTATTTTCTAGGGACAAATATGGGCTTTTAGACTTGTTGTTTTACATCATTTATCACTAGAGTTAACGTAGGGTTCTAACTTTTTCATCGTCATGGACACCATCTTTTGTATAATGTGTTTACTTAAATTTATGCTTTTCTTCGTGGTATGAGTTGACTCAAAATACAATATGTGCACTATGTCTAGCCGGTGTCCAATCTAATTTTCAAATAGGTTCGTCATATTAATTTGAAGCTCTTTAAAAATCATCATATTAACACCGATGTTAAGTTGTTTTTCCTGTTTTTTTTTTCATTTCTTTCTTTTATCATTTACAAAGTTAAAATTGTATAATGGAAGGGTTGTTTGATCGATTGAGTTTGTCAAACCAACGATTAAAAGTATTTTGTGACCTTTTATTCACATGTTAACACTAAAGGGCTGTTTGGCAGCCTCTTAATCAATCTCTTAATGGTTCAGATGTCTGAATGGTTCAGACTGTTTGTTTCGCGAGCAAATGTCTGAATGGTTTAGACATTTGCATCTGAATGGTTACGTATTATACTAATGCTGAATGGTTAAAAGGTCTAATGTTGAATGGTTAACACCTCTTATCTGAATTGGTTAGATAGTTGCCTTTAAATAGTTAAGCGATATACTAGCTCTTAATGAGTCAGACCTTTTAATGGTTTAACACTTAATGGTTCAGACCTCTTATTAGTTCAGCACTTAATCATTCAGATACTGCCAAACAACCCCTAAACTATCACTTAACCTTTTATCTTATTTAACTTTAGCATGTCTAAAACAATTCGTGAACTCAGGAAAGAACAAATGCATATAATCATGTTAGTAATAAGCAAGCGCTAGAGTTTCATTTTTATAAACTTATTACAAATGCATCCCCATTCATGCAATAGTTTGAGAAATTAAAGTGTGACTGCTCACTTAACCAAGAGCATACAAATAAATCAAGAGAGACTAGATGGTCCTATTGTTAGCTTCATATGGTAGAGCAAGAATAACGATTTGGCAATGATGTTGTCGGATAGGCAAGAATGGCGATTGTCGTTGTTGGCTTCATAGAGAATGACGATGGAGAGTCAAATGACAATGTTGTGGATGTTGTCTATACAAAAAAATCATTAAACGATAAACTAGTTTCATATATACTTTTCATTTAGTTCGCTCAAGTTTTAAAAATTTTAATATCATTAAAAGTATGAATGAAAATAAACTTGATCTCCAATTATATCTGATATGTTTATAATAATGTTTCACCCAGAGATGCAGGATAAGTAAAGTTAGATTTAAGAATAAAACTAGATGAATGTGTTTAGGGCATGTTTAGTATTGCTTAGTTTGGTTGAAAATTACTTTTGTCAAAGGAATTTATTAACTTATGACTTTTTAAAAGTAGTTTTTTTAAAATGTTTGCATTAACTTATAAATTAAAACGTTATAAAATTACCAAAAAATATGTACTTTAAAAATGATGGGAGTTGATAAGAGATAGTAGAGGGGTATAATAGAAAATTATATTAAAAATAGTTTTCAAAAGTTAATAAGTAATCTCCTTTCTACTTTTCAAAACCTTATTTTTAACTTATATGAAAATCAGTTTGAAGTTGTTAAACATTTTTTTAACTTATTAACTTCTCAAAACTTAATAAGTTAAAGGTCACTGTAAACTAAGGGGCTGTTTGGCAGCATCTGAATCAACCTCATAATGATTCAGATTTCTGAATGGTTAAACACTTAATGGTTAAGACTGTTTGTTTCGCGAGCACATGTCTGAATGGTTCAGACATTTGCCTACGAATGATTAAACATAATATTAATGCTGAATGATTAAGAGGTCTAATATTGAATGGTTAAAACATCTTATCTGAATTGATCAAACATTTGACTTTGAATAGTTAAACTAAATACTAGTTTTTAATAATTCAAATATTTTATTAGTTTATCACCTAATCATTTTAAAATACCAAACAGCCCCTAAGCAATTCTAAATATGTCTAATAGTTTATAATAAAAGTTTTAAAATGATAAAGATAATTTATAGGTTTGGAGAGTTGAACAGTTTTGGGAATATTGCAGGCTCTGGACTGAAATTGAACTGCACCTTCCTGAAGCTCGAATTCACAAAGGGAAGGTCCAAATTCGAATTAATAACAAGAGATCCAGATTCAAATCGTTGGTGTAATCAGCAATGCGATGATAGGTGTAACGAACAGACAAAATCAAGCCACTGAAGAAGAAGATGGATCAGATTTGATGAAAAAAGCAACAGAAGCTGCTGATGATCTGTACAGGATGCGAGACACCTATTTTCCTTCAGACCCAGATGACAAAATCAACAAATTGCAGACGCAATCTCAAATCGCCCTCAATCTCCTTGATTCCATCCCTCCTGGTACCGTTTCCTGTAAACCCTACATTTTTAGATGAAAACTGCATCTTCATTAACGTGCTTTATTGGTGTTTGATTGCTGTTTTGTTTGTTTGATATGGATTCTCATAGCAGTAGGTGAAATGAATAGTAATTGATAAGATTAGGGTAAGTGTTGATTTGGATTAGTGGAATGCGTATGATGCAACTTTAAGATTGCTTTAATCACGGGTTTGATTCGTGGAAACAGTCTCTTGTAGAAATGCAGGGTAAGGATGTGTATGTGATGCGGCTTTAATGGTGGTAATGGGATTGGAGAATATCCAATTGATATCTTTGATGGTTTGCAAATGTTTAACTGAATGCATTTTGTTTGCTTTGATTGTGTTGTGCAGAAGAGAGAAAATTGTCTACGCAACGTGCAATGTATGAATATTTGAAAGGAAAGATATTAGATGTGTTCCCAGAATATTCAAAAAAAGCTGAAGATCATCTTTCTAAAGCTGTAAGTGGAAAGATCGCGGTTCTTGATTTGTATAGAAATGACTAAATCTTGATACGAGTCTCTTATTTTGAATCGGGTATTTGGGTTTACAGGTTAAGTTGAATCCGTCTCTTGCAGACGCTTGGCTATGCTTAGGAAATTGTATTTGGAAAAAGGGAGATTTGCCCGCAACAAGGAACTGTTTTACCCTTGCGCTAAGCAAGGTTGTTCGTTAGATATATTTGAGTTTTGAAAATCTTACTAATGTTAGCCGAGTGAAATGTTTAACCTTTTCTTTCTGTTTTCAATGGGTCATAATGCAGGGTCCAAACAAAAAGATACTAAGCCAATTATCAATGCTTGAAAGACGAATGGCTCAAGGCAAGAAATATAGATTGTTTACTGTGGTTGTTAATTGTCATATAATCCTCTTAAGCGTTGTTTCAAATTTTGTTTTCTTCCCATCTTTAGGTGCGGAGAATCAGGAAGAAATTGTTGGTGAAAGCATCAAACACGCAAAGGAAGCTATTGCTTTAGATGTCAAGGATGGGAATTCATGGTGTAAGATTTGTTGCGTCTTGATCTGAAACATGCATGTTTCCTCATTCAAGAGGCAATTAATCATTACTAAAGTTTTCTTATTTAATTGAGACAATCTTGTATTTTACTGATAGACAACCTTGGGAATGCTTGTCTCACGTGTTTCTTTGTGACGGGTGCATGGGATCACAGCAAATTACAGCAGTCTTTGAAAGCATACCAAAACGCCGTATGTTGGAACAGGAGATTACATATATTAATTATTCCCCTCCTTATGCTTGAAATGTAAAACTTTCTTGACACAAGTCATATTTGATCTAATTTTTCCTTCCATGATGTAACAGGAGAAGGATGAGAGCATGAAATTGAACCCAGATCTATATTACAACTGTGCTACTGTAAGTATTTCTCTCTTATATATCTTTAGCAAGTTTGTATATAGTTCTTTTTGATTTGACTGCTTGTTCTTTTACATTCTCATAAGTGTTTGTTGACTCGAAGTTTTTTTTCACTCACTCAGGTAAATACATATTTAGAGAATTATGAAAGGGCTCTCAGTGGATTTGAAGCAGCTGCATCGATAGATCCTTGCCTTAATGCCACTGAGGAAGTTCAAAAGATGATTAATCTTTTTGATAAGTTAGACACTCTGTTGAAGGTGAGTTTTGGTTTCTTGATATTATTGGTATGGTTTTTTTTATCGTATATTTGATCATCTTAAGAGATTGAAATTCAACATGATTCTGTTTCAGTTTCTTGAATTGTCTCATGTGTAAATCTACCTTCTGTAGAACTAATGTAACATTCAAGAGGTTATAGCTAGAATTAATGAGAACTATATTAGTTCACCTCTTAATTTTGCAATTTGCAAATCTTAATAGCATCTCGTGTTTAACACAATACTTGAACTATATTTGTTTGTGCAGAACATGAGTTTCTTGTTTGTTCGGTTCTTGATTTAGAATATTAGTGATGTAATTTGCATTTCAGCATTCATACATATTCCAAAATCACATATTCTGGCATATAGAGGTATTTGATACCAAATATTTGTTGAACAGGGACAAATTAAGGCTAAACGACTTGCTTCCTTGACATCATCTCTTTCTGAAGTTCAACGTAAGCTACCTAACTTTACCATTTCTCATAAACATTATCTCGTATCCAATGTTTTTGTTTTAAATTGGTATTTTTCTTTCTGGTTCAAGTGAATCCATCTTACAAGAGGTCCACCATTGATAATCTGTTAGATGGTATTAACAAGACAATTGCAGTTGTGGGAAAAGTTCTTTTCTTCGTTAAGCATGAGAATATTACTCCTCTGTAAGTAATTTCAGGCGTTTGATTTGTTTCACTTTTAGCTACAGTTTCTATATTTTACCAATTTGATCCATTATCAAACCGACACAACCGGAATTGACCTGTTAACACATATAAAGGGGATGAAATTGCCACATTTAGCTGACTCTGTATTTAAACTCTTGCAGGTATTATCTGGTGTGTGATTCAAACCAAACATGTTTTGTCCTTACAGTATACGGGATAAGCAATGATGCTGTAAGTTTATAAAAATTTTGTTTATATAGCTTAAAGTTGAAAGTTTTTCACTTTGAGGGAATTTTTTGTAAAACTATTGTATCTATTAAAAAAATTTGTAGAACTAACTGACTAAGAACAGTTGTTTATGTGGTAATACTATGGTAATTGGAGATCTCTCTTGGCAACGCAATTTTCTTTTAACTTTTCAATTTCCATCTTATATATAATCTAGTTTTTCACTGATATATAATATCTAATAAAAATGTAATAAACAGTTTTGTTTTCTTTTTGATATAAATACTATTGAAAAGTGAAAACTGAGTTGTAGCCAAAATAATATATTTTTTACTTTATGTTAGACACAACTTAGGTTTTGTTAAAATTTATGTCTAAATATAGACAAAAAATGAACAAAGCTGTATATTTAGATTTATATTAGATATTAAATATTACAAATAATTGGAGAAAACCAAATTAATTAAAACGAAATTTGAAAATTTTAAGAAAAAAAATGATAATTTGTGAAGAAGTTGTCAGGAGAGAACCAAGGATCTGTCTATATAGTATTAAAAATTCAAATTTTTTTCCTTGGTTTTAACAAAATTTTAATAAATACACCAACTTTACAAAATTTCAACTTTTAGGAGAATTTTGGTCCGCATAAACAATAAATTCTGGTTTTTTTCCAAGAGTAGTGTGGTTACTATTTATTTTTTTATATCATTCCAAATTTATATCTTCTTTTTACAGATTAAAGAAGGTGACCAGGTTACACTTTTGGACCCATATTTTCGCAAAAATGATTTTTCATGGAAGGAGAAGGTTTGTTCTTTCTGAAAAGATATACATATTTGTCCTTAGTGTAACCGTAACGTCCATTTTTGCAGCATTATGAGTTTAGATCGGTTCGTGTGGATTTTCCGGAGCAAGTGCATGTAAATGGAAAACCCGTCCATCCTCGACATTCTGTTCGATCATCAATCTATGCACAACATAAACCTTGAAGATCTTGCAGTCTGTGTATGTGGCATGGAGATTGGATACATAAAGAAGATAGATTTTGGAAGAATGAAATACACATGAAAACATATTATGTTAGATGTTAGAATTCATAGGAGTGTTTTTGAGTTTATTTTTGGTTTGGATAAAGATTGGATTTTTGTTTGGTGATTTTTATGTACAGACAGATTGCTTGTCTTTCAACTCTTGCTAAGTGCTATTTCAAGTATGCTTGCTTTTGGCAGTGTTTTATGGCTTGAAAAGTTGAAATAAACGGTTCATAGTTTTCTAACTGAGCTTGTGACAAAATTATATACCAGTTCAGTATTTAATAAAGTTTAGAAAAATGTGATGTGGTTTCTAATGGAATTAGCTCAAGATTGAATCAACAATGGTTGAACTAAGTAACACTCAGAAGAACAGAGTAAGAAGAGTTCTTCGAAAGTTAGTTACGGAATTGAACAAGAGGAAAGGAAATTCTGTTATTTCTCAAAAACTATCCAACATACAATCTCTTCCGCTATTTATATCTATTTTGACTACATACAATTGACTTTTATTGACTTGTAACTAACCATCAACTAACTACACCCTTACTACAATCAACTATTACACATCACTACCCCCTGGATGAGATGATCCTTGTCCCCAAGGATCAAATGATGGAAACCATTGTGACATCAAGTGAGCATATTCCCAAGTAGCATCTTCTGGTAAGGCTCCTTTCCATTTCACCAACCACTGAATGACCATTCGATTATTGTGCTTAAGGACGCGCCGTTCGATAACACTTTCCGGTTCTCTAACATCTTTAGAAGATAAAGAAGTAGTGACCGAAGAAGGTGGTATTGGACCAAAGTACTTTTTAAGTAACGACACATGAACTGTTGGGTGAATGGAAGAATCAGCAGGAAGTTGCAATGTATAAGCCACCTGTCCAACTTTAGCTAATATTGGATAAGGACCATAGTACTTAGCTGCTAACTTTTGATTAGATCGCTGGGCAATAGAAGTCTGCCGATAGGGATGGAGCTTTAAGTAGACCCAATCACCAATATTAAAATTTCGTTCCGATCTATGAAGATCCGCCAATTGTTTCATCCGATGCTGAGCACTCAATAAATTGGCTTTCAAAATGTTAATAACCTCCTCTCGAATGGTAAGACTGCGATCAATCACTTCATTAGTGCTTTCCCCTGGCAAATAAGGTAAGTGAATAGGAGGAGGTTGTCCATAAATGATCTCAAAAGGGGTGCATTTGATGGCAGACTGATAACTAGTGTTATACCAAAACTCAGCTAAAGAGAGCCATTTGGACCAATCAGAGGGTCTTTGAAAACACATACAACGAAGATAATTCTCTAAGCACCGATTTAAAACCTCCGTCTGACCATCGGTTTGAGGATGGTAAGAGCTAGACATTTTCTGATCAATGCCTTGTAAGATCATCAGTTGTTGCCAAAAGTGACTGATGAAAATTTTATCTCGATCTGAAACAATAGATTTTGGGCAGCCATGGAGTTTAAAAATGTTATCTAAGAATAATTGGGCCACTTCAACAGCAGTAAAAGGATGAGACAAAGCTATGAAGTGGGCACCTTTGCTCAAACGGTCGACTACCACCAAGATAACATTTTTATTGGCAGAAGAAGGAAGACCTTCAATAAAGTCTAGTGCGATATCCTCCCAAACACCTTTAGGAATAGGAAGTGGTTGAAGTAAACCTGGATAAGCAGCATGATCCGACTTACATTGCTGGCAAACCACACAACGTTTAATATAGTCAACCACTTCTCTCCGTAATTTGGGCCAATAAAACAACCTTGCAATCCTGTTAGTAGTGGCCTGAATGCCTGAATGACCCCCTTGACTTGAATCATGCATCCAATTAAAGATCTGAGCTTTAAGAGAACTTGAAGCACCAATGACCAGCTTGCCACTTCTTCTTAACTCATTATTTCTCCATGAATACAAAGGATGAGAAGAAGGATCCAACTGAAGATCTTTAATGATTTGCACCAAGGTAGAATCTGTGTGCCAAGATTCTTTAATGGCAGCCCATAAATCTGTATGTACACTAGAAGTAGCTAGTTGCAACAGTTCCCCATGAGTAGCACGAGACAACGCATCAGCTGCTGAATTTTCAGTACCTTTCTTGTATGTAATATCAAAGGTAAACCCCATCAATTTAGATAACCATCTTTGCTGGAAAGGAGTAGAAACTTTGCTTTCAAGAAGATATTTGAGGCTTTGCTGATCAGTTCTAATAGAAAATGGCTTATTAATCAAATAGTGTTGCCACTTTTGAACAGCATGAATGATAGCCAATAATTCTCTTTCATAAGTAGATAAAAGCATGTTGCGAGGAGAAAGTGATTTACTTATGAAAGCAATGGGATGGCCTCGTTGCATTAACACTGCTCCAATACCATAATTAGAAGCATCAGTCTCTATTACAAATGGTTCCTCAAAGTTCGGAAGTGCTAACACCGGTGGTTGTGTCATAGCATGTTTTAAAGATGTAAAGGCAGTTTCAGCCATCTCCGACCACACAAACGAGTCTTTCTTCAAGAGTTGAGTAAGAGGTTTAGTTAGTGTACCATAGTTCTTCACAAATCGTCTATAGTATCCTGTAAGACCCAAGAACCCTCTCAAAGCTTTGATAGTAGTAGGTGTAGGCCAATCTTGTATAGCTTTTACTTTAGCTGGATCTGTAGCAATACCCTGCTGTGAAATAATATGGCCCAAATACTCCAATTCAGTAGCTCCAAAGACACACTTACTTTCTTTAGCTACTAATTGATGTTGTCTAAGTAATCCCAATACAACCTTCAAATGTTTTAGATGATCTTGCCAAGTGGGACTATAGACTAAGATGTCATCAAAAAATACCAATACAAACTTCCTTAATTGTTGTTTGAACACATGATTCATCAAACCTTGAAAGGTGGATGGTGCATTGGTTAAGCCGAATGGCATTACCAAAAATTCGAAATGACCACTATGAGTTCTAAAGGCCGTTTTATCAATATCATCATTAGCCATTCTGATTTGATAATATCCTGCCTTTAAATCCAATTTAGAGAAAAATTGAGTACCATGCAACTCATCCATTAATTCCTCTACCAATGGAATAGGAAACTTGTCAGGTATGGTAGCTTGGTTTAATTTTCTATAATCAACACACATTCTCCATCCTCCATCTTTCTTTTTAACCAAAACTACTGGAGAAGCAAAAGAACTATTGCTATACCGAATAACACCTTGTTCTAATAGTTCATTGGTCATTTTTTCAATGATATCCTTTTGTATGACAGGATATCTATAAGGTTTCGAGCTAATACCTTCAGTACCTTGCTTCAGTGGAATTTTATGATCAAAACAATGTCTAGAAGGAGGTAAAGATGTCAGATCTTGAAAAACATCTTTATATTCCTTTAAGATACATTGTAAATCTAAAGGATAATGTAGTTTATCCTTAGATCCTTGTAAAACAATAGAAGTAGTAGTTTGTTGACCCTCAATGGCAAAAACTTGCATCATAGAAAGCTCCCCCCTCTGATGAGAAATCTTCTTTAGTGTACCTTTATTCCATTTTGACACCTTATTCCCTTGCTGACCCCTTAGAACCACCTTTTGACCTTGAAACTTGAATTCAACTGTCCTATCTTTATAATTCATCTTGATGCATCCCAGGGTAGTGAACCACTGAACACCTAGGACCAAATCACAACCTCCTAAAGGAATGACATAAACATCAGCCTCAAACAACAAACCTTGCATCTTCCAACTGAATTTCTCAACCATCTTATCACACACCACAGTTCCCCCATCAGCTACTTTGACAAGCATGGCTGGTTTATTGACTAATCTACATCCCAACTGTTTGACCAATGTAGAATCAACAAAATTATGGGAACTACCTGTATCCATTAATACTTGTAATTCTGTTTTACCATAATGGCCAGTCACTCTCAAGGATTGAAACTTAGCATCACCTTCTAAAGCATTAACAGAAATCTGAGCAAACTCAACTTCATTAATCTCAGATTCATCTTCAACTACTTCATCAACATATTCAATTTCTATATGGTAAAGTTGTGGTCGTTTTCCCCTACATACATGAGTTTGTGAATACTTTTCATCACAATTGAAACACAACCCTTTGGCTCTTCTGTCATCTAATTCTCCTTGAGTCAATGTCCTTCTATTAACAACTTTCTTAACTTCATTAGTTGCAGACTTATTAAAAGGAACTATTGCCTTATTTATATTAGGAGTGGGAAGTATTGGTGATCTGTTAACTATCTTAGCCTTCTTGGCCTTAATAGTAGCTTCTTGCAACTTAGCTAAACAAAATGCTTGTTGAATGTTTCTGGGATTAAACATTCTAACTTGCAATTGTATCTCTTCTTCTAACCCAGCAATAAAGCAACTAAGAGCATATTCAGGAGGTAATTGAAGTCTACTAATAATAGCATCAAAAGCATCGTAATATTCTTGTACAGTAGATGTTTGCTTAAGATTCTTCAATTCAGTCATAGGGTCATCAAACAACTTACCAAATCTAACTCTGAGTTCTTCAATTAACTCTTCCCATGACAATGATTTATCACCTCTCTGTTTTGAGAAGGATTGAAACCATTGAGAAGCCTTATCTTCAAAATGAATGGCTGCTAACTTGACTTTTGTAGCGTCTGAAACTCTATCCAATTGAAAGAATCGCTCTACCTTGAACAACCAAGAATTCAAGTCTTCTCCCCTAAACTTAGGGAATTCAATTTTTGTAAGTCGAGCCATACTATTGAATCCCGATTCGCCTTCTTCTTTCGCACCATTTGTCTTCACACCATGATCGATTCTTCCTCCTGATGATTGATTGTTCGACATTTGTGACAATTGAATAGCCAATCCTGTCACCATGTTTCTCAATTCTTCCAACGTCTTCGCATTTTCTTCGATCTTTTCTTGCATCAACGAATGTTGGCTTGCATCCGCATCGGAACCTCTGCTACTTTCATCGCCATCGATCGCTGTAATCGGTTGTCTTCTCGTCATCTTACCAATTATTCCGAGGTCGTACAGCTCTGATACCACTGATGTGGTTTCTAATGGAATTAGCTCAAGATTGAATCAACAATGGTTGAACTAAGTAACACTCAGAAGAACAGAGTAAGAAGAGTTCTTCGAAAGTTAGTTACGGAATTGAACAAGAGGAAAGGAAATTCTGTTATTTCTCAAAAACTATCCAACATACAATCTCTTCCGCTATTTATATCTATTTTGACTACATACAATTGACTTTTATTGACTTGTAACTAACCATCAACTAACTACACCCTTACTACAATCAACTATTACACATCAAAATGTTAAACCAAATTTGGGGGTGAGCATAGAAACCAAACTGTTGATGGTTTGATTATGATTTACTTGTAACTGAATTTTAATGTTCAGTTATGGTTAATGTGCATAAATAGTTGAGTTAACTGAACTTGACATTAAAATCAACATTTTATCTTTAAATATCATGCTATATCTTGTAAAAAGTTTATTATAATTTCTTATTTCTTATAAATATTATATTAGTAAAAAGATGGCTAATATTTATTATTGAATTTATTAATTGAAATTTACTTGAACTTACATATGTCTAAAGTCATGGTTAACCATCATCGAACTCAAGTTATGAATAGGTGATTGCAAAATCAAAACACAACGATTTATGGCTAACTCCCACGTAAATACTTCTCTTATTAACCAGAAAACTCAACTCAAAAACTGATTACAAAAGACAACTTTAACTTGGATATTTATAGACTAGTTATCTTGCTTACTAAGTATCCTAGATTGACTTAATCTTCTACCCTACAAAGTAGCAAATTTGAATCATTTTACAATATAAAACATAGACCAACTACGATTCCTTAATAACCCCTAACTTGGCTGTCAAATCTTCGAAATTATCCAACACGAACCGGTTATGAACTTATGATTAGAACCAATAGGTTATTTATAATTAGAACCAATAGGTTATAAAAATTTGAAAACTAAAACATTTGTGGTTCTATTTTAGTTTCTAACCAAACATAACTGACCCATGTTCATCCTTGTTGAACAATATATTATATAAAAGTGTAACAAAATATTTATATAACAAATTATTATAAAAGACAAAATTATATATTAATGAATGATTAAAATAAAAGATGTATGTCACATATAACAACCCCTAACGTTACGGGTCAAATGTTTGGGATTAGTCTACTTTAAGCCTTAACACGCTTCTTTATTTTTCAAGAGTGTCTTAACAATTAATATAAGAGAAATATGCACGCAAAAGTGTTTACCCTTTTCAACACCCTATTGATCGAGAAGTTAACAGGTCAACGTGGATTTCAGGTTGGTTTGGTTTGAAACTCACAAATTCGTAAGCTAATTCGAAAACTACAATCTGAATCAAATTGATCTTTAAACTGAACAAAAACCACCCATATCTTTATAGTTAAGTCAAATTGATAATTTCATAATCATACCCAATACATCTCATCTATAACAAACCACATTAATGATCGTCATTTATAAAAATCGTGTGAATTCAAACTTTCAAAAGATAAAATGTATAGAAGTTGAAACACTGCCTGTTAAAGAAATTAAAAAAATGATTTATTTCAATTTTAAGTTTTTCATTTTTCATATTGGAATATTTAAACAGTCTCCTCAAATATACACCTCACCTAAAATGGGAGGTTGGTGGTGGGGGTTGGTAGAAGAAGCTCAAACCAAAATCGCTATAAATTCACTCAAATCCAAGGTTATTCCGCACGATTTGGTCGCCGTGGGTTCACCGTCGCTATCGTTCATTCTCAAGCCACGATCCGGTTGAAGCTCCAATCAGGTTTTCATCAACATCTCTTTCTCTCTGTGTGTGTCTAATTCGTTGCGTCTCAAATAGTAAATCCAAAAAATATATTCCAATTGAACAACTTTTGTTGTTAGCAATTGATCTGTTAGCTTTGTAAGACTTCCAGTTGGATTAGATTATGTGGGTTTATGAATTTGTTAGTGTTTTTGTGGTTTATGTCTCTTTAGGATGCATGGTTAACACAACGACATTAGATGGTTGGTATTGATCTGTACTTGATAGAAATATTATATAACAGATGTTTCTGTGAAGGATACCTAAATACCTAATGTGTTTAGCCTTAAAATCTTACTCAGCTTTACAAGTCTTTGACTTTGGATGCCAGTAGGTTTTGTTCAACTGCAAATTTGATTTGGTTTTTGAAACTTTTGATAAAGTATTATCATTTTGCATTTGAAGTTGAAAGTTTGAAAGGTAATTGGTTTGAGATCGAGAATTCGAGATCAAACTTTACTCTTTCTGGAGTTGGAGTAAATTATACTTGTAGTTGAGATGGTTAATTGGGGGTTTGGGTATGATTTCAAGGTTAATCGAATGAGCAGTTAGGGTAAAGTGGACATTTATAGTATGACAGAACTCAGAAGTACTTATGACCAAGAGGAAGAATGCTGAAACATGGGTTACAAGTTTGATCTCTACATTTCATTTTATTGAAACTTTATATTTGAAAGATTTTCCCTTTTCATTTGGGTATGTCAATGGTTCTTCTTTTGTTAAAATGTATGTCATAGCTATTAGCTTTTTACCTACATGCCTTACAAGTAAAAATATATGATGCCCAACTCCTAGCAGTTTGTTGGCAACAGAATCATCTGTTGTTTAATAATTTGGTTTTGCAGAAAAGCTTATCACAAGGCTGCCTTTGAAGGTTCTTCAAATATAAAGAAATCTTGACTTGTTTGATTTCAAGGCAAATAAGGAATGGAGGCCAAAGTTCTACAGAGCTTACACTCAACATGGATTGGTTCAGATGGCACGTTTCCAACACCAAGCAATCCCATGAGGCTATGTACACAGTTTGAGAAAAAGAGAAGGGTTAATACGCTTAAATGCAATCTTGTGCGAACAAGAAGACCAGTGATTGGGCATAAAGCAGCAGGGTTAAAGGTTTCATGTATTTCTCAGAACTCCCCAGGTATTTCATCACAATCCAATGATAAGTCAAAGTTGAGGGCATATGAGGAGTTTCATAATCAAAAAAAGAGATGTGAGAGGCATTATTTACTGCCATAGGATGTGAGGTGATCCACAGTGCCTTGGGAATATAAGTATATTAAAGTTTAGGTGTCCAAATCAATTTACTTTGTTGGAACTGAAGTAGAAAATAGCTATTCTAATCTGGTAAAATGTTTGAGCAAACTCTTGGATAATGATAAGATATACAGTTAAGAACTTTCTTAATGTTATTACTGCGAAGAAGAACTTGAAGATATCCCATTAAGCGAGTTTTGGTCCCTTTTTTCCGTCTTCAGTACTCTATGCCAACATTGAGCCTGAAGAAAGAGCCAACACATATTAAGCATATTTGAAAGCCCACAGGGTGAGGCTATCAGTCTTGCTTCTTAATTCCATTCCCATGCTACATTTCACATTTGTATTTATGTGCTTTGAAGATAATATTCCACATCACCAAAGGATCCTACAGGGATAGCTTTTATTCTTTGTAGATTTTCAAACACATTTTCTAAGCTTCTCATTTTCAATCTGCCTACTAGACATGCGTGGACACATAGGAGATACTGTCCTTGTATCTAGATCAGTACATGTATTTAAACTGTGTTATTCATGTCTGAGAGAGGCTTTGAGCGTTTGATGGCCTGGTTTAATTCTCACCATAAAAGCCACGGACAGATTGCTTTACAGAATATTCGAATATTATTTTATGTTAACCTTATTTTCTTTATTTGATTTCTTCTTGTAGCTTCAACACTTGAATCTGGAACATTTACCACAGAAGAAGACTTGGTATTAAAGGTATTTGATGTTCCACCATGTTTCTTGCATTGAATGTACAAAGTGAAACTTAGAGCTGTACCTTTCAAAACTTTTTTCTGATTGTCTGATATATATGCTGTTTAATAGAGGTGGCAAAATGGGCAGGTCGGACAAGTTGGGTAACAAGAAATTCTAGGCCGGTTGACACGATATATTCTGTCCAATATTATGTAATAAACTGTGTTTTAAGTATGACTACAGAAAAAAGAACTACAACTACAATAGTAATCTGATATCTTGAAAAGCGATTTAGAAATAAGACTTAACCCAAATCGGGTGATTCATAAGTAAATGGGCCAAGATTGCCACCTCTCACGTTTAAGCTTTATAATAATAAAATAATATAAAAGGAAGTTAAGTCTGTTATTATGGAGTTGCATGTCACATAACATGGATTGCATAAAATGTTATTGTATATGGTAAATTCACAAAATTATTGTATGCTTCTTGTTTGTTATCCAAATCAAAGAAGTTGTCTTCTAAACTTTATCAAGCTTTCTTAATTATTTACGGAGTAATTTTCTAATTGCAGCAGAAGTCTGAGGAGGTTGAACCATGTCTGAGTGGAAGGTGTATATATCTAGTAGGTCAGTTATAAATTATAATGACATTTTCTGTTTTTAAATTTGTCAAACATAGAGGAGGCATTTCCAATGAATTCAACCCATTTACTTAATGTAAGAGTCGATTCTGGTATGTTTTATCTCTATGAGGTCAAACATGTAAACTAAAGAAGATTACATAAAAGGAAACAACTCAAATGATTCATAAGTCACCAAAAGTAACACAATGTATTTTAACGCATAAAACCTCCTAAATTATCTCATTTAAAATATTATATTATTATTGACTATTATAATTTTGGTATATCATATTTGACGTGCTAATATATAATAAAAGAAAGTTGTAAAAAAAAGTATTTTGGATCAACCCATCCTGACTTGTTTCAACTGTATGTTTTTTTTCTATCTGACATTCTGACCTGTTTTGATCAGTTACCCAATCTGCCCCTTTGGTCAACTCTAGTCAAATGTAAACACTATCTTGTGTGTGTATTATATGAATTCAGGAATGATGGGATCTGGGAAAACAACAGTTGGCCAGATTTTGTCTGAGGTGCTTGGTTATTCCTTTTTTGACAGGTTTGTGACATGTTTGCTTGTTTATATATTGCTTAAAACCCAATTCAAACGCTTTTACTAAGATGAACATGTATTGTATTGTCTTCCATTGTGATAACATTCATGCGTTAGATGCCTGCAGTGATAAATTAATAGAGCAGTCTGCTGGGGGAATTGCAGTTGCTGATATCTTTAAGTTGCATGGTGAGGCCTTTTTCAGAAATAACGAGGTTAGTTATATGGTCCCATATGCACAACGACCATGTTCTTAATAAATCCATTTATTTTGGTTAGGCTTGGCCGAATGGTCGTATAATGTCACTGGTCAAACAGGTTATGGTCAAAATGGAATATTTTACTGCTAGTTGGGTTAGGCTGACCCACAAACACTCTTTTTTCTTTTGAAATTCATGAATGGTTAATGCGTTATTATAGTTACCCAACTAATCTAATCTTTTTTTCAATAGAATGATTTAGAACGTTTTATGCATGTGAATACATGTTGGATGACTGTCACCTGTTTGACCTGCTTGAATTTAGCCGTTTTTTTATTCAGTTAAATCTTTGAGCTCAACACATTTGACTAGTTAGAGCTAACGCGTAATCCAAGTTGACCATTTGTATATAGAAAATGGGTAAAATATTCCACCTCTAGTTTTGGCTATTCATCATTTTGAATCTGTGGCTCTTGGTATTGCTATGTATCTTAATTGTATTATTATTCTTTCTTTAGACTGAGGTATTGCATAAGCTGTCATCAATGCATCGACTCGTTATTTCTACAGGTGGAGGTGCTGTTATTCGGCCTATCAATTGGTATGGCATTGAATTTATTCTTCTTTTCCTTTGTGCTTAATTTCAGCCAAATAAATAGAACTGTCTTTACTGTCAGGAAATACATGCACAAGGGTATTAGTGTATTTATAGATGTGCCTTTGGATGCATTAGCACAGAGAATAACTGCTATAGGTACAGCATCTCGCCCACTTTTACACCATGAATCTGGCGACGCTTACACACAAGTATGTACATAATCTTTCATGGTAATTTTTTAAAACAATTTCGAACTTTTTAACCATATTTGAATGACATTGATATTTCATTTTATGATATATGTAGACATTGAAGAGACTATCTAAGCTTTGGGAAGAAAGGAGCGATGCTTACACCAACGCCCATGTGAGGGTCTCGTTGGAACGTATGTATAACTTCTCTTTCTAATATATCGTCGTGTATCCATTCTCACTGTGTAAAAATACAAACAAACTTACCTAGTAAAATCCCACAATAGCAAAAGGCAAACCTTCTCACTATCTGAAAGTACAAATTTGTCAATTAACAGAACAAGGAACCTATAGCTGCACACTAAAGGGGAATGATTCTGTGCAGGTATTGCAGCCAACCTGGGACATAAAGATGTCTGCTGTGTTAGTCCAACTCAAATAGCAATCGAGGTCTCTCTCTCTCTCTCTCTCTCTCTCTCTCTCTCTCTCTCTCTCTCACACACACACACACACACACACACACACACACACACACGTGCGCACGCGCCTTGACAACTTGCATATTTCTGTTGCTAGAGCACCACATCTTTCTGTTATTAAGTTCACTACTCAATTTGGCAGGCACTTATCCAAATCGAGGATTATTTGAAGAAGTAAAGCGATCGTTTTGGGTTTGACTTGCATCAGTTGTGCAACTAGCCTTGCAAAGTTGTTAGGCCTGTTATTTATTGAATGTTTCCTTGTGTTTCACACCAATAGTGGACTACCTCATTTTCACCATACTATTTGTTTTTATAGAACAATAAAAAGAATTTTGCATTATGTTTAGTTTGTTCATGATGATCTCGGGACATGTCTGTATGCCTAAACACACTGTCAACTAACCATTCGTATACATGCCAACGGGCTTAAATTAGAAGTGAAAGTTAAATATCAAAAGCAACTCATGATAGTGGCTGACTGGCTGGCAGGTAGAGTTGACTGTTAGGTTGAATTTGAAGAACAAGATTAGAATCAGTTAGAGAATAGTTTCAATCTTTATAATCCTCTCGTTTTTTGACTTTCGAGCTTTATTACTACTCTATTCGCTGCTAACGAGTTCTAACTATAATTCTGTTACAGTCGTAAGCTACTTACATCATGATCCTTTGTTTTGAATTATTACAATATCAGTCCCTCTATGTGAACTTGCAATATCGACCTTAACAATACTTTCCCCATCTAAAGATCCTTGACAGGATGAAATGCAGGGTAAATAACATCATCTAAGTACTCCCATGTTGTATTTGTAATATTCAAAACAACCTCCTCGTTTAACCATCTTCCTGTCTAGAACCGCAACTGAATGTAAAGTGAATCGTGAATTAACTAGTTAACCTACAACGTTCATAATAGAACCCGAACCCTGAGCTTCTTTATATAAGGACATGTGAAAGGGCCTGTGAATCATGTAAGCAACAACTGATTCAACTTGTTCCTGATGGAAGCAACTATGGGAGGAGTCGATAGTACATTGGAGCCTTGGAATGTGTGGTAATAATGTGAGTAATGATTTGACTATAAGGACAGAGTTTCAAGTACACCCATTGCCCGATGCAAAAAATTCTTTTTTGTGCGGTGTTAGAGCCACCATATGTTTAATCCGATTTGGAGCAAAATGTAAGGTGCAACGAAGTAGTCGGATGGTGCTTTCCTTGTCACAGATGAGTTCATCCACCGCTGCAACAAAAATATCCCTAGGAATGTATGGAATTAGCAAAGATGGTGAATAACAATAAACTGAAGGGGCCATTCATAAAAGTGGAGTAAAAATTAGTGTTACACCACCATTTGGCCAAGAACATCCATCTTGTTTAAGAGGGGGGTGTTTTCCATACATCATACACCTCACAATCAAAAATAAAAGTAGTAGGTGACCCAGGTAGCTTATACACATTGTTCGTGAACACCAGTGCATACTTTATACGCGATCAACAACAACAAAAATTGTATCTTTCCTCATCAAGAAGTTGTCATCCTAAGTGAAAGCTATGGTAGGGTCACATTTGAACATTTACATGTTGATCCCAACTTCCTTAATTCTTTCAACTAATAATGATTTAAAAGAAGAAAGTGCTAATGCACAAGTATCTGAACATTCACATCTTGTCTATTATGAAGTAGATCCAAAAGCTTGACTTTAGCATTGGTACTTGATAAATAAACGAACGAGCTCTATATACAACAAATCAAAGGAAAAAAGAACCATAAAAGGATACAACATTTCGTGCTATTTTTGTCATAGAAAGAATTACAAAAAACCTGATGTGCAAACGCAAATGACTTTTAGCATTGGCACTTGATAAGAAAAAGCTACAAAGTCAAAGGCTCAAGCACTCGAGGCGCAAAGGGTTAGCCTATCGCTTAGTCGAGAGGCACTTAAAAAGCAAGGACCCAACGCAAGCAAGATGCATAGTGTAAACAGACTGTTTAAGCTGTTTTGGCATGGTTCAGGCGGCCAATTCAAACCTTTTTTTTTTGTTTTTTTTTTTGCAGATTGGCCATTTTTTTCAACTTTATTTTGCGTTTGTGCGCACTGATGAACCAAGGCGTTCTTGTTACGCTGCGCACGCCTTTGACTACATAGCAAAAAACTTAACTTCTTCAGACAGATTACAACAATATTGAATCGACAATGCATAAATACTTTTTTCTATGCTACAAATAACTATAACAACGAACATCATTTGCTGCAGATTCTCACTTTAGCTATCAATCATAGTATACTTTATAACAATGCACAAGACAGAAGAAAAATATTAAACATACCTTAAAAACTATAATTTCCTGTCACCTAACTTAAGTCTTGCCTCAATCAATCTAGCAGTAAACTCTCCATCGCTAACCTTGAGCATATCCCACAATGGTACAGAAAGCCCATGATCGACCAACAAACGATGGCGAGGGGCGATCTTACCCTCCAAACTGTACGAAAAATACTGCGGAAACCTCTTCAAATCGCGTAAATCCCCCTTCATTTCGTTTAAAAAGTACTCGACTTTCGGTTTAAAGTTATTCTCAATGCTGAATGTCAACAACCCTGGTGATCTCAACACCATGTTCACCACTTCCTCATACTCAAACCCTAATCCCATCAAGTAATCCAATTTGGGCATTAGTGTGCCTCTTACACTTGAAACTAACAACATTGTTGTTTGTGATGTGATTTTGTTCGGACCCACGAACCCTAGTTTTCTCAAAAACCACAATGTGGGTTTCAATTGATCCTCCACGCTGCAAATCAGAAGTCTAGGGCACCGACGAATCGCTTTGCGAATGTCGAAAAATGGGAGACCGACGTCGGCTAATAAGAAATCAAACACGGGGTAAAGATCGGTGTGGGGATCGCAAGTCAGAAGCTGAGGATACATGTCGAAGATACGACCGAATTCCGATCGTTCAATTCCCATTGAAGATAAACAATTCTCCACCGATTTTAGGGATTCGAGTGAGGTTGATCGGAAATTGGGGTTTTTTTGTAGGGCTTTTGTGGGGTTTACTTTTAATGCTTTAAGATACAGAATCTTTTCCCGGAAAAGGAGGCCGGAGTCGGTGGTGACCGGAGGTGGTGGTGGTGGTGGGTCGGTGGCGGTAAAAACTCCATTTTTAGGGTTTATTGAAGGTTTTTGTAGAGTTTTGAAGTGGGTTTTTGTTGGGTGTTGGGGTATTGAAGCTTGAGGAAGAACATGGATGAATCTAATTATCATTTGGTGGTGGTTTGTTGGATTGAGGTGTGTGTGTGTTTTCAACGGTGGTGTTTCTGACAAGAAGGAAAGGATCGACTTACGGTTGTAAAGATATGATCTTGTTTGTGAAGTTATTTGAAGTTGAGGGGTCTTTTTGTAATTATCATAATGTAAAAGGCTTTGAACTTTTTTTTAGAACAATCCCTCTGTACGTATTGAAACTTTAGTCTTCACTTTTAATAAATTACAGATAAGGGTCTAAACTATACTAATAGTGCATGCTTGTAATCTCTAACACTAACAGCGGTTAAAATTTTCTATTAACTTTTTAAAAAAACCAAAATACCATTTTCTTTTTATCTTCTTCTCCACATACAACACCACTTCTACATTCAATCCACCACCGCCACCGCCTCTACCCTCAACCCACCACCACCGTTGTCGCCTGCACCCTTAACCCACCACCAACGTCGACTCTGCCTCTACCCTCAACCCACCACCGCTACCCTTTGCCCTCAACTCACCACAGTTACCTTTTCATTTGATTGAACTGTAAAAGAAACTCCTCACCATCGCCCGGAGAAACAACACCAAACCGTCGCTGTCAACTCTAACCCCTTGAAACCCCGACTTGTTGGTCGACCACTGCTTCCCTCATCCTCTCTCTAGTTCCCCCTTATCTCTCTCTCTCTCTCTCTCTCTCTCTCTCTCTCTCTCTCTCTCCCCCTTTATCTTTCACCATCTCTACCTGTCTATTCCTACACCCTTAAAACCATGATCGTTGTAACATCCGTCAATTTTTTTTAATTATAAACCCAAACCCGAACTCATTTTGAGTTTTCATTATTAAATTATTTTAATAGTTTTAATTGATTAAATGCAATTTACATTGTGAATTATATATTTACTAATTATTTAAAAGAACTTGTAATAATATATAGAATATAAGTATTTTTTGTATAGTTATAAAGTGTTGATAATCATTTTATAATAAATAGTTAAATGGAAAAGTTTACTTCAAATTTATTTAGTTATAAAATGACTTTTAATAAAATTATAAAATTTTATTATTAGTTATAAATTTCTATTGTTGAAAATAAACAATTAAATTATAAGGTTTGCAAATTTTATGAAAGCTAAAAAAAATTAATAAATAATTAATCTAATCTATTATTTAAATTTGTTTTTATAAGAAAAGGGTTTAGATTGTAATATTTTTGAAACTTATAAAAGCTTCTAGCATAAAATAATAATCTTGGATACTTCAGGGACCCAAAGTGTAACTTTTATTTAAAACCAACCCAAACCGCCCCCACTCCCGTCGCTGCCGGCCACTCCTCCGGCCAAACCTCCAGCGACCCCTCCACTCTAAAAACGCACGATTTAAAACGTAATTAAACCATAATAAACATCTCTTGAGACCGTTTCGAACAAAGATTTGTTGCAATTCGAATAAAATGGCAGTCATCGTGAGTGAACTTGAAACCGAAACCCGCATTAAAAACATTGAAACCAATTGATTCGAAAGAGTCTAAATTGAGCTTTTATAATCGAAGGAAAACAACTAAATCGAACCTTAAACCGATACCAGTATTCAAATTCATCTGGAAACCACCCAAAGACCTCTATCGGTCATCACCATTTGTTTGACCTGCAACTATACGGGTTTCCTCCTTCTGGATCTTTTCAAGTCTAATTGAAAGAGGGTTTTTGTTAATTATCATCTAAAGAAGCTTACTCTTCAAGCAATCGAGATATCATCAACAAAAGCACTTCGAATCAATCCCTTCTCTGTCGCGATTCAACTCGATCTTGTACCATTCAATAAACACCGATAAAGGTAAATTAAACACGTACACAAACTCGATTTCATATGGGGAATGAAAGCCCTATCTTTAATTTGGTTAACAACATCGAATTGATGTTCAATTTGATTCGGGAACCATCTAGGGTTCTTGGATTTGGGGGTACCTTATTAATTTGGTTTAAAAGGATTTAGAACCAGGATATACCACGGCTGTGGCCCTGGTCTAACTGGTTACACACTCACTAGCAAACCTTGAGGTCCCGGGTTCGAACCCGGGCACCCTCAAACATATTTTTTGGGCCTTTTTAGCCCTCAAATTAATTGTAGAAAATTTTTAAAAAATATAAAAATAGTTTTTGCAAACCTTAAAAATTTCCATGAATATTCTGGATTTTTCTAGTTATTTTAAAAATTAAATAACTTGTTTTAAAAATATTTTAACAAACATTATTTTTGGTTAAATTCTATTAAAAGTAGGTCTCAACTAATAAATTAGTTTCGGTTCAAACGTTATTCCTTTAAAGTCATGGTTATCTTAAAATGTTTATTTAAATTTAAACCTTGATTACAAATGTTTTCTTTTAAAAATAATTAAATAATTATTTATATGCTTATGGACTTGTTACAATAATTTAAAAAAATCATTTAAAATAGTAATGGACATAATATTATCTTTATTAATCTCTAAAATTTGGGAAATTATATGCTATTCTTAGAAAATTATTAAGATTTAATTACATCATTATTATCTAATTTCATTTCTAAAATACTTAATCATATAAACCTATATAATTCCTTCTAATGGAATCAAAATGTAAATACCTACATTATAAACTTATTGCTTAGCAAAAACCTTAAAAATATTAACACCCTAATTCTTGTGAACGTTAATCGTATTGTTAACCTTAATCTTTATCTTGTAAATTATATATTTAGGTGCCTTGTGATGGATACCTTGGATTATCTTTTGACTTTTTATAACATCTTGTAATGCATATATCCAAGTGAGTATTTCCATACCCCCTTTTTGCTTATTTTCACACTTTGGGGTGAAACATGTTAACTTATTATCATTGCACTTGTGAACTTATTTGAGACTTGTAAACCTATAGCAATTCGTCTTGTAAAGTTGTGGTTAGTTGAACTTTTGTGGTTATCATGTTATGGCGTTATATGTACAATCATTAACTATTGCTAGCCCAGCGAAGTCATAGATCTATGGGCAAGACAAGCCTGCTTTGGTTGATCCAAGTACACTTAGCTGATCGTATATACTTTTAAACGTTTGAGACTTGTAAAACTTTGTCGAGGTTTGATTGTTGCATTGTTCATAATATCCCTAATCACTTTATTCACTAACTTATGACTTGAATTGCCATCTTTTATATACTTATGTATTGAAAACTATGGAATGCTCACCAACATTTTTATGTTGACCTTTTATTTTTAACATGTTTCATGAATACCTCAAGTTTATGTTCTACTCTTTGAAGCTTGCACATCTAGGAATGGACCTAGTTAAATAAATGAAATAAGAATGATTTGTTACATTCTATTTTATGCTTTTAATTTCTTTGAGACTTATGTTTGTAATGATACAATTGAAACTTATGTTTAAATTATATTTGGATTATTAATAGCGTTATGTGGCTGTGAACGATCTTAACTCTCACTCCTCGACGTTTGCGCCGTCAAGGTTGGGGTGTGACAGATTGGTATCAGAGCCCATAACTATAGGGATTTAGGTTATTAGAAATGGTGACCTAGACTATAGTTGCATGAACCTCATAGAAAGATTCTTATACCTTTGTGCTTACATGTTGTTTGCATGCTACATAATGCTATGCCTTTTGTGCAACTTGATGCCTTAGCATAGGATTGCCTTATGTATGCTTAAACTTAGTTACTTGACTCCCTAAACTTAACTTTAACTCTTTGATTCTCCCCGACAAATGAACTTCCTAAACCTATTCTCAACGACATGTGGAATCTACACTTATCATCTGGGTTCAGTTCCTTAGACTCTATGTCTAATCTATGAAAAGCTCATCAAGATTTTGATTTCATAAACCAAGGAAATTTGTGTGACACATAGACACCTGTATTCTGGATTTCCTGGCAAAAGGCCTTCGGGCTAAGGCAAGCATATCGTATAAATCTCATTGTGAGACCGGTTATGCTTACCTGGGGATTTCTGGGATGAGTGATAAACTATGGTCAACATACACAAGTCTCTATGGCAAATGGGTCAATTTACCTTGACGTGTCAACGATTCCAAATGGTAATGCGTTACCAAATGGAACCATCCTCTTTGTATCTTAAAAATCTTTGATTCCTTGAACTGGTATTTCTTCATTCTTATCATACATAATGTTCCTGTTAATATTGAACCCATCCTATATTTCAACTCTTACGATTAAACACCGTTACACGTCGAGCGTTTCATGTAACTATTTCTATATCTTGACCAACGTGAACATGGATCTTAATATACCCAAAGATATTGGGAATCTAAACCGAATGGTCATCAAAAACTTTAAACCGTTACTTAGGGTTCTTAAGTGATGTGTCCCATAACTAAGAACATGCAATGCTATAGGTGGAAATCCTACATCTCGAGATACTTTGTCTAGGCAAAGTGTAAATGGTGATTTGACTCGATCATTGAATCCATTTACTTGACTCGAAACCCTTGAGATGAGTGATCACTTATAAGTACGCGTGTCTTCAATAAGACTATGGTTGACCTCATATCTTGAGAAGTCCATGTATTCCCTTCGATTGTGAATCGAATATTCACATCTTGTTATGATGTCGAATCATTCTTGTCCTTGATTTTGCCTTCCTGAGTTAAATTATTCAAGATTGAACACCATCATAACAAATTCTGCTATCTCGAACTTTGATCTTAAGCTTGTAAGCATGATTTTTCCTTTTGTTACATTGATGTAACTTGAAATTTTCCGAATTTCTAATTGATATTGTTTTCCTTTCGTCGTTAAGTCAAACTCCGTACCGTCTGCAGCGTGAGAGATGCAAGTGTAACATCCTGTAATTTTCGGTTTTATTTATTTATGTTTATGCGTGGCCTCGTTAGTAAAGGTTTAATTTAATAATAAAAATAATAATAATAATAATAATAATAATAATAATAATAATAATAATAATAAGAATAATAATAAAAATAAATAAATAATACCAATAATGATAATTATAATAATTATAGTAATACTAATAATAATAATAATAATAATAAGAATAAAATAAAAGAATAAGAAATAATAATAAAGAATACCAATAATGATAATTATAATAATATAGTAATACTAATAATAATAATAATAATAATAATAATAATAATAATAATAATAATAATAATAAATAATAAATAATACCAATAATGATAATTATAATAATTATAGTAATACTAATAATAATAATAATAATAATAATAATAATAATAATAATAATAATTACAATAATAATAATAACAATAATAATAGTGTTTAAAAGTGAAAATCCTTAAACCAAAGTTCAAGGGGGTGTTCTGCAAAATTTCAAACTTAAAATCAATATAAATCGTTTTGACCAACAACCCAAAGCTCAGGGACTGAATGTGTAACATTCGGTTTTTTCCTTGACCGCAGTCCGGTGGCTTCGACCGGAGCTCCGGCCGAGCTCCGGCGAAGCTACAACCTTGCGATTCTTACTGTTAATTTACAAAATTTAAGTGATTGATTAATTGATTCGACCGCGTACGAATTTACCAAATTCGCGAGATTCTGACTGTTAATTTACAAAATTTAAGTGATTGATTAATTGATTCGACCGCGTATTAGCTTTAGGTGTGATTGATTCGGTTCAATTTAGGAAAATGGTTGAGATTTGATTCGGATTTGCACCTAATTAGCCTCGGTTTGATTTGGAAAGGTTGCAACGAGCGGGAAACACAAATTAGGTGAGGATTCGAGTTCGAAACTTGAAACCGAGGGGTTTGGGCGGTTTGTTTAGGTCAAAACAGTAAGAATCGCAAGGTTGTAGCTTCGCCGGAGCTCGGCCGGAGCTCCGGTCGAAGCCACCGGACTGCGGTCAAGGAAAAAACCGAATGTTACACATTCAGTCCCTGAGCTTTGGGTTGTTGGTCAAAACGATTTATATTGATTTTAAGTTTGAAATTTTGCAGAACACCCCCTTGAACTTTGGTTTAAGGATTTTCACTTTTAAACACTATTATTATTGTTATTATTATTATTGTAATTATTATTATTATTATTATTATTATTATTATTATTATTATTATTATTAGTATTACTATAATTATTATAATTATCATTATTGGTATTATTTATTATTTATATTATTATTATTATTATTATTATTATTATTATTATATTATTATTATTATTATTATTATTATTAGTATTACTATAATTATTATAATTATCATTATTGGTATTATTTATTATTTATTATTATTATTATTATTATTATTATTATTATTATTTTCTATTAATTATTATAATTATCATTATTGGTATTATTTATTTATATTATTATTATTATTATTATTATTATTATTATTATTATTATTATTATTATTATTATTATTATTATTAAATTAAACCTTTACTAACGAGGCCACGCATAAACATAAATAAATAAAGACCGAAAATTACAGGATGTTACAGCAAGTGTTTGCAAGCCAACCTATGACTAAGAATACTCATATCTCCTAAATGATTCTAACTCATCAAAACAGGGGTGATTCCCTTACTTTGATGATTCTCTATTTGTTTCGATAAATGGTTTCCAATTGTGATTTATAAAAATCTCATCCTCTGGATCGGGGTGATTTCCTTATCCCGAGGATTGACTTCAATTATTTTATTTGGAATGGCATTTCACAAATGACATGATCTCACCAAAATAGGATTGAAACCCGTACTTTGGTGACAAATGTCAATCTTCGATTGTTTTCTTGCTATTATGAAATTCAATCATCAAGATAGGCGTGAATTCCATACCTTGATGATAATATCATCTTTATGAATTGTATTTGTTCAAATGAGACGACTTCATCAAAGTAGGAGTGAATTCTGGATTTTGATGAAGAAATTCATCTTGTTATATTTTGGTTTTTGTAAAACTTCACCGTTAAGATAGGAGTGATTTCCCTTACCTTAATGGTGAGTTACCTCGTCTTATTTATGTGGATCCTCAACAAAGAGTTGGGATTGAACTTTTTGATTGGTAAGTTAGTGGTCATACCTTGGGAATACACCATCAAGTTAGGAGTGAAAACCACACCTTGATGACTATTCTCATTTCTTGATCTCCAACTTACCAAGGTTTTAAGACTTCAATTGACAAGAAACATGTAATAACTTGAAGGGTGAACACGTTATCTGATTTACCGACGATAATGTTCCAGCCAGTCAAGCTAAAGCATGAATCTTGAACTCAAAAGGGGTCGTTGTTACTATGGGGTAACCCTGTCACACCCCAACCATGACGGCGGAAACGTCGAAGTGTGAGGGTTAAGATTGTTCACAGCCACATAACACTATGTTAAAATATAAATACCATTAACCAATTGTTTTTCAAACATCACAATCATCCACGTCTTACACGAAAACAATAAACAAAGAAAAAGAATCCAAATGTTTATTTAAGTCTAGGTCCATATCCTAAGCTTAAGCATTTCTTCAATCATCATTAAACTTGCACATTACCTGAAACATGTTGAAAATAAAGTCAACTAACAAGTTGGTGAGTTCTCATGGTTTTAAAATACAATAAGTATATATCATGAGAAAGAATGTGGCAATTCTAGTCAATGGTCACAAGATAGTAAGTATATAGAACATGCATAGTTACAATCAAACCTTGACTGAATAATATGAATAAGCATGATTAGCTAAGTGTATTTGGTTCCCTAGTGCACAAGCATACGGCTCCTAGGAGCCGGAAATCCCTCGGCTTTAGCACCAAATAGGCTTGTCAGGCCCAAAGATCTAAGACTTCGCCAGGCTAGTTATAGTTAATGATTGCACACGTATGTCACATCTCATATACAACTTAACATATTCAAATAACCACGACTATGTAAAGAATTGCACGTGCGTAATAAGTATCAAAGCGTGTATGAGTTTGTTTGTATAACCAACATGTTTCACCCCGAAAGGTGTAAAATATATGTAAATGGGGCATAAGAACTCACATGATAATAAGAAGACTTGAAGATGAAATACGAATAACCACGAATAAAATTTCCAACACAAACGTCACAAGGCACCTAAATAAGAATAAGGTAACGCGTTATAATCGGTTTGATGATTAGTTGTTTTGTTATAAGGTTCTTAATAACGGATTGAATAGAGATTGACATCTATTTATTTCGTGTTATTAAGGTGAATCGAGTTAACGAAATGATGATAATTAGATTTATTGCGCGAAGGAGAACGGCTAATATAAAGAAAATTAATCGTACGCTAAACCGATCTATGAATGTTCTATTGATTGTAATAAATCAAGAAATAAATAATTATATATATATATATATGTATGTATACTTACTTTGATATGTTTATATAACTATAAGAATATATGTAAGTAATTAATCATTCTTATTGTTTGACAATATATATATATATATTTTACAATATATGAATATATAAATATATGTATATAAATATATGTATATAAATATATGAATATATTTTACAATATAAGATTATATGTATGTGAATATATGGATATAAGAATATTTGTATAAGTAAATTATTCAAATTGTTTGCCAATAGTTACATGTATATATATATATATAAACATATGTTTTAAATAATCACACAATAATTTAAACTAAGGGAAGAAAAATACCAAAAATGTATTTTGAATTTAAACATATTAATAAAACTTGATAAACAAAATGAATAATTAACTAAATAAATTCTGAATTTATAAAATTATTTTAGAAATTTTCAGAATTAATTTTTAGAAAAAGAAATAATTAACAATAAAATAAAACATCAAATAAAAGAAAAGGGAAAAAAAAGGGGGGGGGTTGCCGGGGTCGAACCCGGGACCTCCCCTTGGGGATAAGGTGCGGGAACCAGTGAACCAGGGCCATGGCCTTGGTTCACTTTTGGTTTGTTTTGATTTTAAACATGGTTTCCCCGTTTCCCCCAAATCCGATGAACCCTAGGTTCATTGGATTCAAAATTGACCCTCGATTCGCTGTTAATCAGCCGAATCATCATAGGGCTTTTGATCATTGGACCAAATCGAGTAGAATACAGGTTTCAATTACCTGTTTAGAAGAGAATTAGAGGGTTCTTCGACCTCGAGTTTCTTCGGGTGTTCTGGAATTTGGGGTTTTCTGAATTTGTAATGATTTCGTGAAATTGATGGTTTAGGGAGCTTAAGGACTTCAAAACGAATTAGTAGATCCCTTTATATAGCATCAATTCATTGATTTCGAGCGTATCACTTTCAATTTGAAAACGCGTATAAATTTACCAAATTTGTGAGATTCGAGCTGTTAAAATGCGATTTTGATTGATTTGCAGATTGATGAGGCCGCGTATTAAGTTTGGAATTGATCAATTTGGTTCAAATTAAGAAGTTGGATGAGATTCGGTTCGGATTCGTACAAAGTTAGCCCCGGTTTGATTTGGAAAGGTTATAACGAGCGGGAATTCAAATTGAATTGGGGTTTGGGTTCGATTCATGGGGTCGAGGGATTTGGGCGGTTTGATTGGGTCAAAAACAATAAAATCGATGGTTTGTAGCTTCGCCGGAGCTCGGCCGGAGCTCCGGCCGAAGCCACCGGAACAGCGGCCAAGAAAACAGAAAGTTACACCTTCAGCCCCTGAGGTTTGGGCTGTTGGTCAAAACGATTTACTTGATTTTTAAGTTTAGAAATTGGCAGAACACCCCCCTGGACTTTGATTTAAGAATATTTTTATTATTAATACTATTATTATTGTTATTATTATTATTATTAGTATTACTAAAATTATTATTATTATTATTATTATTATTATTATTATTATTATTATTATTATTATTATTATTATTATTATTATTATTATTATTATTATTTTTATTATTATCATTATTTTTATTATTTTGAATTAAACCTTTAATAACGAGGCCACGCACAAACATAAATAAATAAAGACGGAAAATTACAGGATGTTACAAACCCTAGTTCCAAGCCTGGAACAGTTAAATTTTAAATTGATTTTTCTCTCACGCTCTTATATTTCAATTTGATGTTTAATCTAGTTTATGGAACTTTTTATCGATCTTCATTCTGAGTTATCATCAAAACCTAATTGCATGATGATAACACTCCTAAGACAATCTTTCGTACAAGATAAAATTTATTATAAATTTATGCCATGCCTTTCTGGTTATAGCAATGTACGGTTGTGTTCATGAGTTTGATGAACCGCGTGTGCAAGCCGTACTTGGAAAGCTATTTGGGATTGTCTTCATCATCGATATTCTGAATTATTTAAATTCCAATCCGATCATGAACGATGTCCTTGTTTAACTCCTTATACCATTTCTCTTAATGATCATTGAAAATATTTCTAAACATCTTTCCCTAAAAACTACACTTATCCTGAAAATCTATACAATGATGCTCTCATTCTAAATTGGATCCTTAATCATAACAAAACATGATTCTCGTATCAACATTACACTAATAAAACCTTGAAACCCTAACGATATAATTAAACAAGAATCAATCATCTAAGAACCCTGTTAAAGTTATTTGCTTGGGAAGCTTCTATTAAATCCAAATTCCATCCAAAAGTGTCTTGAACATATTTATCATGTTCGTTAAGCCGAGTCTCGTATTGATCCAAAAATTTGGTGCTGTAACAACACCTTTCTAACCGTCTTGAACTGTTTAAATTACAAACGTTTATCAACTAAAAATTTTAAGTTAATAATCTTGTATCGTTTGTCAAGAAACACATGAAATCATAAATTATGAAACTTAACAAATTAAGCATATCAACACATAATACTTAAACTCATTGAATTTAAATGTTCCAAGTGTCACTTGCAAACGTGACAAAATCCAAGTCTCCTCGTATCCTTGAAATTAGTCTGCTTGTGATTAAATTTCGGGACGAAATTTCTTAAAGTAGGGGAGACTGTAACATCCGTCAATTTTTTTTAATTATAAACCCGAACCCGAACTCATTTTGAGTTTTCATTATTAAATTATTTTAATAGTTTTAATTGATTAAATGCAATTTACATTATGAATTATTTATTTACTAATTATTTAAAAGAACTTGTAATAATATATAGAGTATAAGTATTTTTTTTGTATAGTTATAAAGTGTTGATAATCATTTTATAATAAATAGTTAAATGGAAAAGTTTACTTCAAATTTATTTAGTTATAAAATGACTTTTAATAAAATTATAAAATTTTATTAGTAGTTATAAATTTCTATTGTTGAAAATAAACAATTAAATTATAAGGTTTGCAAATTTTATGAAAGCTAAAAAAAAGATTAATAAATAATTAATCTAATCTATTATTTAAATTTGTTTTTATAAGAAAAGGGTTTAGATTGTAATATTTTTGAAACTTATAAAAGCTTCTAGCATAAAATAATAATCTTGGATACTTCAGGGACCCAAAGTGTAACTTTTATTTAAAACCAACCCAAACCGCCCCCACTCCCGTCGCTGCCGGCCACTCCTCCGGCCAAACCTCCGGCGACCCCTCCACTCTAAAAACGCACGATTTAAAACGTAATTAAACCATAATAAACATCTCTTGAGACCGTTTCGAACAAAGATCTGTTGCAATTCGAATAAAATGGCAGTCATCTTGAGTGAACTTGAAACCGAAACCCGCATTAAAAACATTGAAACCAATTGATTCGAAAGAGTCTAAATTGAGCTTTTATAATCGAAGGAAAACAACTAAATCGAACCTTAAACCGATACCAGTATTCAAATTCATCTGGAAACCACCCAAAGACCTCTATCGGTCATCACCATTTGTTTGACCTGCAACTATACGGGTTTCCTCCTTCTGGATCTTTTCAAGTCTAATTGAAAGAGGGTTTTTGTTAATTATCATCTAAAGAAGCTTACTCTTCAAGCAATCGAGATATCATCAACAAAAGCACTTCGAATCAATCCCTTCTCTGTCGCGATTCAACTCGATCTTGTACCATTCAATAAACACCGATAAAGGTAAATTAAACACGTACACAAACTCGATTTCATATGGGGAATGAAAGCCCTATCTTTAATTTGGTTAACAACATCGAATTGATGTTCAATTTGATTCGGGAACCATCTAGGGTTCTTGGATTTGGGGGGGTACCTTATTAATTTGGTTTAAAAGGATTTAGAACCAGGATATACCACGGCTGTGGCCCTGGTCTAACTGGTTACACACTCACTAGCAAACCTTGAGGTCCCGGGTTCGAACCCGGGCACCCTCAAACATATTTTTTGGGCCTTTTTAGCCCTCAAATTAATTGTAAAAATTTTTTAAAAAATATAAAAATAGTTTTTGCAAACCTTAAAAATTTCCATGAATATTCTGGATTTTTCTAGTTATTTTAAAAATTAAATAACTTGTTTTAAAAACATTTTAACAAACATTATTTTTGGTTAAATTCTATTAAAAGTAGGTCTCAACTAATAAATTAGTTTCGGTTCAAACGTTATTCCTTTAAAGTCATGGTTATCTTAAAATGTTTATTTAAATTTAAACCTTGATTACAAATGTTTTCTTTTAAAAATAATTAAATAATTATTTATATGCTTATGGACTTGTTACAATAATTTAAAAAAATCATTTAAAATAGTAATGGACATAATATTATCTTTATTAATCTCTAAAATTTGGGAAATTATATGCTATTCTTAGAAAATTATTAAGATTTAATTACATCATTATTATCTAATTTCATTTCTAAAATACTTAATCATATAAACCTATATAATTCCTTCTAATGGAATCAAAATGTAAATACCTACATTATAAACTTATTGCTTAGCAAAAACCTTAAAAATATTAACACCCTAATTCTTGTGAACGTTAATCGTATTGTTAACCTTAATCTTTATCTTGTAAATTATATATTTAGGTGCCTTGTGATGGATACCTTGGATTATCTTTTGACTTTTTATAACATCTTGTAATGCATATATCCAAGTGAGTATTTCCATACCCCCTTTTTGCTTATTTTCACACTTTGGGGTGAAACATGTTAACTTATTATCATTGCACTTGTGAACTTATTTGAGACTTGTAAACCTATGGCAATTCATCTTGTAAAGTTGTGGTTAGTTGAACTTTTGTGGTTACCATGTTATGGCGTTATATGTACAATCATTAACTATTGCTAGCCCAGCGAAGTCATAGATCTATGGGCAAGACAAGCCTGCTTTGGTTGATCCAAGTACACTTAGCTGATCGTATATACTTTTAAACGTTTGAGACTTGTAAAACTTTGTCGAGGTTTGATTGTTGCATTGTTCATAATATCCCTAATCACTTTATTCACTAACTTATGACTTGAATTGCCATCTTTTATATACTTATGTATTGAAAACTATGGAATGCTCACCAACATTTTTATGTTGACCTTTTATTTTTAACATGTTTCAGGAATACCTCAAGTTTATGTTCTACACTTTGAAGCTTGCACATCTAGGAATGGACCTAGTTAAATAAATGAAATAAGAATGATTTGTTACATTCTATTTTATGCTTTTAATTTCTTTGAGACTTATGTTTGTAATGATACAATTGAAACTTATGTTTAAATTATATTTGGATTATTAATAGCGTTATGTGGCTGTGAACGATCTTAACTCTCACTCCTCGACGTTTCCGCCGTCAAGGTTGGGTGTGACAGTCGTCACCATAAACCACCTCCTACACCAAGGAACCAACGCCGCCACCAGCGCCACTTGAGGCCACAACCCGCTACCATAATCCATTGGACAACTTTATAACTTGTTGCAATGGTGTCACATATCTAAGAAGATCACTTTCAGGTGACCTTCGGCTCCTTGAAATCGAGGATGACTCGGGATGGAGACGACATACAGTCATTTTGAGGAGTGGGTTGGGGTCGCTAAGATGAAATTTTGGTGGTGATTAGGTTGGCCCATGATGATTGGTTGGTTGTGGATGTTCATTGGTTTAATGGTGGGTGGGGATGGATTTGGAGTGCCAATGAAGATGAATAAGACAATTAAGGCATTTTGGTAATTTCCAAGGACTTAATAGAAAAAGTTAACCTCTATTAGTGTTAGGAACTACCAGCCTGCACTGTTGAAATAGTTCATTCCATCATCTGTAATTTATTGAAAGTGGAGACTAAAGTTGCAATATGTGCATATCACATGAACTGTCTGTGTAATTTACTCTTTTTTATCTCCAGACGTTTTGATGTTTGTATTTATTTTTATAAATGGTTGTACTCTACTCATAGTATACTTTAATTTACATCTACTTTATGTTTCAAGTCAAATTTGAATCTAACACATTTTGAGTGAGAGTCATACACATTGTCTCACTCTGAGCAAAATGCTCAGAGTTGAACCAGTGGTTTTCTCAGCAATGAGTTTCCTCCGAGGGGGTTGGGGGTGCGGTCCCGGTTGAGAAATGGATAGGTGGACCCGATTAAGATAACACATATCCTCCGAAGCAGGGTCGTACATTTGCCGTTCAAAAAAAAGAGAAAAGAAAGCCAACTTCATCACTTTCGACGCACATGAAATTTTGGGAAACTAATGTGAGTTAGTTGGCACAATTTAATACGCATAAAAAGAGAATTTCAAGTTGAAAAGAAATAAGAAGGTAACGATCTTGAAATTATCACGACCAACACTGATTCCATGATCAGAATACGAATTTGTCAAGACGATACAAAAAAACTATTAATCACAAATAGGATCTCTTATACTTAACGTCACGGAGCTAACATTTAGGTATCGGTCCTTCCAGAAAAGTCATCGGATATATGGGCTCCGATCGCTCATGCTTGTCTTATTCAAGTTTTTTAGGTTTAGTACGATTTAGGAGTGAATGCTTACCCTAACATCAAACCATTCAATAGTTGTTATTTAACAAAAAATATAAAATAAAACAGTAAACCACGATTTTTACTTATCATGATAAGAATACAACAATAATCGTACCTAGTATATCTCTTTGTCTTAAAAATAAAAATACTAATCCTAAAGAGATCCGACTCCATAACTAACAACCGAAAACAATATTTTAGGGTTGTTTGTTTCAATCTTTTAATAATTCAGATGTCTGAATGGTTCAGCACTTAATAGTTCAGACTGTTTGTTTCGCGAGCAAATGTCTGAATGGTTCAGACATTTATCTCTGAATAGTTAAACATTATACTAATATCAAATGGTTAACATCTTTTATCTGAACTGGTAAGACATTGATTTTGAATAAATAAACGATATACCGGCTCTTAACATCGTTCACATCTCTTCGAGGGTCAATAAACCTTGTGGTCTGGTTCAGGCCTCCAAAAACCCTGGTGAAGGAGCAGAGAGAAAGAGAAGAGATGGGGAAAGAAGATAAAGAGCGGCTGAATCACTTATTAATCCAACATCTCAACACCATCCATGAGACCTTTCAGGTTCAATCTAATTTCTACATATCACACTATCAATAACGATTATCAATCAGAGCTCTTTGCTTTTGGAGTTTCTTTGATACTGATTAACATCACCACTAATTGCAGGTTTTGGATCAATCACCTCCATCTTCGCTACAAAAAGTAAGCTGGGATGACGTAGTCAAATTGGGGGAACAGCTCTATAAACAAGCCACCACTGGTAATTATTATCTCATAATACATAATATGTACCAAAGGGCTGTCTTTTATTATAGTATGGATATTTATGTAGATTTAGAGAAGGTTTAAAGTGTGTGTGAGTTCACAGAATATGTATGTTTTTATGTTTGATTCTGACCACTGCAATCAGTCTGCAATGTTAGGCATTTTGGGAAATGGATGATAGATCAAGGGTTTGACCTTCTACTTTCAGTTTCAATTCCTTTAGGTTGATATTTGTGATACTAGTTGATTGCTGAACAAAGTTCTTTTGATGCTTCTGATTGCTGAGGGTTTAGGGAATGAGGATATTCTTGACATTTGTGTTCGAGTGATGGTCAAGAACATCTTATTTTGAAGTTTGAACACACATGTCTAGAACATCTTTATTTGTGACACTAACTGGTTATTGAACGAAGTTGTTTTGAATGTTGATGGTTTTGATTGTTGATACTTGGGGAATAAAGATGTTCTATACATCTGCATTCAAATAATGGTCCAGAAGATGCTCGTGTGAAACCATACACAAATCGATACTAGTAGAAGTTTTTCCCCTCAAACTGGAGATGTTATTATGTGATCCACAAGATGTTCTTGTGTAGGAGGTTTATATGTGGAAACAACAAAGGCATGAAGAAATTTTGAAAGGTTTACTTGATAATAGGTTGATATATAAAACGGATAATTGAGAAACAACTTCTGGTCGTAAATGAAGCTTATTTGTTGTATATAGACCCATGTTGCATGCCTTGAGCCTTGGCTTTTGAGACCAATGCCTCAGAGCGCCTCAAGCTTTTTTAAACCAAGATTCAGAGAATGAAGAACATGTTTTTGGATTTCGGGCTCAATTGATGCTAATTTAGCCTCAAAATTGTCTTTTTAGTTGAATTTTCTTTCAAGAATGATGGTAATTGCTGCAATAATATACTGTTACCAGTTTCTTGATTTGTATATTAATGGTGTCACTTTTTCTTGTTATGTAGTGGGAATGCTTTGGACTGGAGAAGGGCCAGATGCCAAAGCACTTGAGGAGAGCATGGGGACTTATTCGAATCTGCTCCAAGGATTCCTTTTGCTTTCACATGGAAGTATGATTGGTGCAGGAGCTACACTTTCTTCTTACATCCACAAATCCGTGAAGCAAGTTATCGATTGCAGCTTTATGTTATTGAAAGAGTCTGTGGCTTCTTATGGTAATCTCTTGTTTCTCTCACATAACAGATTACTGGTCCTATAACATTAGACTTTATGTTTTTGCTAGAGTATATAAATAAAAAATGTTCGTATTTTATTAAAACTGCAGCACTTTCCTTCTTAAGATGTTCAGTGAAAATTTCCAATTCATGTTGAAACTTTTTAGGGATGGCAAAATGAGTGGGTCGGGTACTCACTACTCGGGTGAATGGTGAAAATAGCTTCAGGTTGGGATGAGCAATAAACACTTTTTTGATCTTTTTTCATGAATAACTAATGTGCTACGTACGATTACAAGAACCATATCATTACAATGATAATATACTCTTTTAGAGAGAGAGAGAGGGGGGGGGGGGACTAAATCTCTTAGCGTAAACCATTTGACCTGTCAAGGTTAATACATAACGCATGAACATTAAGTCAATGGGTCAGAATTGACACCTCTAATATTACCTATTATCATTACTAACAGACTGATGTGATCAAATTTGGTTGAAATATTTTGTTGTAAGATCTGCTTTTGCGAGATGACAGATAGAACTACGTGTTAGTCGAACTTTACAATTTTCATGTCACTTGCCTAGAATATAAATGCTTCCTCACGCCTTAAATATGAACATTACAGGAAACAGCAGTAAGGCACACCAACTCTCAATACCTCAGATTGTAGGCACTGTTTGGGAGGCATGCTCATCTCTTAAGAAGACCCCCGGGACAAATATTACTGCCATAGGCCGATCCATGACTCAAATTGCAGTTTCCATTAACGATGTTCTTCGTGAAATGAAGGAGCTTAAGCCCGCTTCCACAGGCCCGTCCGACGAGGTTTCAAATTCCAATAACGATACACATGACTGTGAGAACTCATCAGACGAAGATTTAGGCAGTGACTTGTCACCCGAAGAAATGAAAATTACTGAATTAGCCATTGAAGTTGTGTCTGGAACCCTTTCAACAATCAAAGAAACCATCCGCTCAATCACCAGTCTACTCAAGAACCCTCAAACACAAAGCGATAGTAATCAAATGGTAGAATCTTTGGAGAAATTATTGGATATATGGAGAAGCATGGGACTGCAGGTAGATGAGATTGGAGCTTGTCTTTATCCCCCTCAAGAAATTTCTGCTATTAGAACTGCTTCTGCGAAAATGGTGAGCTTTGTTGGTGAGTTGCAAGAACAACTGGAAAATGTTAATGGCTCTTTGGATGCTTTTGTTCTTGCAAGTAGTGGTTTAAGGAGTTCGCTAAAGCAGCTTCAGTTAGGGTTAGGAGGCTCGTGTGAGGATGAACTCGCGAGTGAAATGAAGAACCTTGAGATAGATGATTAGATTCTTCTTGTCATTAGTATTTGTATGAAATCAACAGTGGTTTTTGTTGCAACTGATATTTTGTTTAAAACATGTGTATTGTAAAAACAAGTTTTGGTGATGAAATGATAATGTTATTTATTTTACATCCATTTAAGGTTGATGGGGATGAACCTTGGAGCGGTAGTATAGGTGATGCCATGTGACCTTGAGGTAATAGAACATTTCTATTTCTACAGGATAAGGTTACATACATCAATCCCAAGTTGGCCTGACAATCTCCCAGACCTAGCGTACATCGGAGCTTTGTAGTATTGGGTTTGTCCTTTTTATCTGTTTAATGTTGATATTTGCTTAAGCTGACTTTCGATAGCCAAATGATTTTCATTTTACTTTAGAGAACAGCAGATTTTGGAGTTATAGATCATTTGGATTAAGTGATTCAAATGTACTGGCATGTTGCACCTAACCCAAACCTGACCACAATACCAGAAGTCAAATGTACAAGGGTGATATGGGTTCGGGGTGGAACAGAATGGAAGCTAATGGTTGTTATAATCGAACCATGTTATGTACTAGTTACAAACAATGAATATATTCTACAAAAATACACGATCTTCGTACATCTGTATCAAGTCTTTTATCATTCTATGGTTCCGTGTGCCCCAGGGACTGGTCTGGTCTCAAGCCATTCATTTACCAATGAGCTTAACGGTCCATGCACCACCAAAGTAAAGACCCACAAGGGGTCCGGCCAGAAGAATCTGAGTCAGAGGATCCGTTGAAGGAGTCACGATAGCAGCTGCAACCACTGCACCAACTACCACGTATCTCCATATCGATAACATTTGATCACCCGACACTAATCCAACTTGCCCCAATAGAAATTGTATAACTGGGACCTACATACAAATGGAAATAAAATAATAAATACAAACATGTATAAATATATATAGACTTTCAGAGATCATAGTTAGATGGTTTTTAAACAACTAAAGCATTACAAAACTAATATCAAATGTGAAGTGGATACAGTTTGACCTCAAAGTAACAAAACAAGTATAGGTTTTATCCTAAAGATTTTGACTTTTGAGATCAAACATACTATTATCCGGATTTAAATTTGAGATAATCTGATTAGAAGTTTCAACACCAATGTTTTTCTACTTGTAGAGTTTCTTACAAGGATAACACAAGAGCTCGAAGTATCCAATAACTTTACAAAATAATTGTAAGAAAATAAGATAAAACCTAGTATGTTTGACTCTATAAGTCAAACACGATCTACAAGAGAAAGGATTACCTGGAAAGACAAGCCTGTACTGAACATGAGTACCAATACGAACTCAAAGTATTGGTCAATTGACCACAATGATTCAACAACCCCTTCCGCATAATTAACAAAAAAATTCAAGGCGGCCGGAGTGAGAACTATATATGAGAAAACAATCCCGGCGTAGAAAAGGATCGACGATCCTAGAACAATAGGGCCTAAGAATTTTCTTTCGGCTCTTGTTAATCCAGGTAGAACAAAAGCTATGATTTCATATAAAATCACAGGGCTTCCTAAAAGAAGGCCACAATAACCTGACACCTGCATATCCAAAAATAGATGTATTATAACCCAAATGATTTTGAGTTCTATATGTTACGGTTTGACCTTGAAAGTCAAATTAAGGATTGGCAGTTTTACCCTGTAATCAGCTTTTAAATAAGCTTGAATTAGATGGAAAAAACAATCATTGGCTTTCACCACTAAAGCAAAAAAGTTCAGGGCTTTAACCAACACAGAAAAAAGTTAACAAGACTTAATTGATGAAGTGATGAAGGTTGGTCGTTTAACTTCAACATAAATCTTATAATACATATAGGTTTAAACAAGTCAAACATAGTTAAAGGGTGTAAGTACTATGAACAAAGTGCAAGGGCCAACCCTCAAATGTTGAAAGCCAGTTGGATTTTATGATTATTGACCCCAAATAAACCTAAACGTCTCTAAAATTGGGTTGAAAGATGGGGTCATAGGTAATTTAGTTCATCCTAAATTATTAAGTTTTGTTGCAGATAGTACGAAACTGATTATTTGGCATCTAAATAATCAATAAACCAAAAGTAGGATATCTTTATCCACACATTATAAACTGATTATGATGACTTACGAATCACAATAATCAGATAAACAGTTCCAGAACGCAAATCCAAAACGCCCCCAATATATGATAAACGAAACATGTATGTCACGAGAAGTGCAAATGGGTTAAATAACCTTTATAGTTGTAAAGAAAAACTCGCCAGGAGCTAATTGTAGGAACCGAACACCTTGAGATCTAACCGGAGCTTCAAGGATCATTATGAGATCCTTTGAGTACACAAAACATCCCATTATGGCAGCCCCAACTGCCAAAACCGACACAAAGATTCTCTCTCTTAGCTCTTCAAGATGATCAAATATGGTCATTTCTTTGTCTTCAGGCAGGAGCTCTTTATCCGGGTACAGAAAATTATAAAGAGCACTTCCATTATCTGAACCATTGTTTACTAGTTCATCTTCTTGGATGTCATCAGCAACCTCTATATGTACAATGTTGAAAACAAGGTTATTATAATCTCCTTTTCATTCCTTGTGTTCCATATAAGCCATTCTTACATGCACATAACAAAGATAATCACATAAAATAGATAACAGTGGTAACTAGATCAACAAACAATTTGGGATTGCTTATTTGAACAACTAATCTGCTTATTGCTTTTTAAAGGCAAATAATCACTTTAGATCATTCGTACGGAGAAAAGTGTTTATGCTTATTTCTGGGTGAAAGAAATTCTCTCAATAATTAGTTTGAGATTGCGTATTTCAACCAGACTATTCTTGGTTGATTCAAATTACAAGTCTACCCTTGGTAGATTCAATAAGTTTCCCTTAATAAGCTCATTATCTGCTTATGCTTATACCCATACATGACATTGTGAGGTATTAAAGCTAACAAGGATACCCACATTTAAATCACTCTGCTAGATAAAATGGTTTCTTGAAATTCCAGCTTCTTGATTCTACTCATACAGATTAACAACAGACGAACATCTAATCCATAATTCAACCAAATCCCAATTCATAAGTTAGTCACTTTATATAATTTTAACTTCTAAATAATGTTAGTTGTATATGACCAATCAAATAGTATCTTCCCTCAAAATGCCCACAAATCTATCTTTCTGTATCTGCAAAGGAAGTGAAAAGATCATATAACCTAGAATTATGTTCCTAATCTCCTAATGTTAAAACCTAGCGAAACATCCTTCAACAAAATTCAACAGTCACCCAACAAAACATCATTCAAATTACTAACAAATGAATCTATCATCAAAACAAGGACATATACAAAATCATCATAATATTAACTGTATCAACTAGAATTAAGACATCAAAGTTATCAGTACAGGATTTCTCAAAGGGATTTTATGATTTTATCATATATAAACAATAAAACCCATAAAAGGCGAGTGATTAAAACTTCAAATTAGCTAACGAAGAACAACAAGAGCTCAAATTTGCTACTTACGAGGTCTATCTTCAAGAACTGGTCCTGACCCCCCAATTCCCAGCCTTTGTTGCGTATCTCTTACATCTTCAAGAGCAAAGCAAACAACTTTGCTAATCTTTCTGCTCCTGTTAATTGAAATACGCAAAGGGGTTTTTCTTTGATTGATTTGCAACGAAGTTGGATGATTTGTTCTCGAATTCACGCAGTTGAAGCATCTGCTTGCGTTGAGATTAAGATTGTGGATGAGGGCGTTTGTGCTACCCATTTTTCTTGATTATTTTAGGTGAATTTTGACCTTATTTTCTGGGGTTCTACCGGAATTTGGGTTTGTGTATACGATTCTGATGTTATGATTGGACCTTTCGGGTGCCGATATTTTTAGAAAGTTTGTGGTGTATGTTATGAAGACAACTTGGTGTTGTATCATGGGCTCAACTGCTCAAGGATTATTTTTCAAAAATATCATTTTTAACTGTAGTATATGTACTAAGTACTAACAGAAATTAGGATCAATGCGTGTGGAATGATGTTTCTTTTAAAACGATTGGAGAGTTAAAGGCTCATGATCAACAAATAATTTAGTTCTGAAAACGTTTGGAGGTTCTTTGAGTTCGTTGTTAAAAGTAGCAAATAAAAATATGGGTTTTAATATATGTATTATGTTGTTTTCTCAAGTCATTTGCGAATGCCCAATGTTGTTACTTTAAATATTACTAACAACACACATAAGCTTTATCCTTATAGTAATTTTATGTTCGTGGTCTTTTAAACTTGCATGTGGTTTGTTCTTAGTGTATGGTTTATTAAGATATAATAAAATAACATATGTAGATTGTTATTCAAATCCGTGCATAAAGGTGATATTGTGGATGAATTAGCGAGTGTTGTATGGATTTCAGGAGGCAAATATTGTGCTTATATAGCCAACAAATCGTTATTCAACTTCATGCATACAATGTAGAGGTGATAACAACGTGGATGAATTAATGAGTGTTGTACAGATTCCTATAAGCAAAACAACCAACAAAGAGTTTGTATTTCTAGTATACAAAAGGAAAGAGAACTGAAAAGTTTTTTATTGGTTTTGTGGTATATTTCCGGTACAAATATGGAGGTAGTGATCGATGTATTTATAGGCATTGAAGCACCCCTTCAAACATGTGTGATTTTGGTATGGCGTTTGTCGAATATACATCAAGCGAAACCATATGAATGCATAAACAAATTCCATTAGAACTTGATTAGAATTTTAATTTTATTCTGGTATGTTTTATTTTTTTAGTTAGAATTTAGTGTTTTTGTGTATTTTTTGATGAAAAAAAACCCTTTTTTATATATTACGAATGGATTTATCTTTTGTTAAGTGTCATATAAGTTATATATTGTCACGACATCCTAGTGGTATTGTCGAAATATATGAGAACTTGAAGTTGTATAATTGTTAGGACAAGCTGATAGTTAAGTGGTGTGTCTCACAACTAAAATGTTAAAAGTTCACTGTAAGATGTAAATTGTGTTTATTTATCCTAAGAATTTAAGAAATGATATTTAGAAAAAAGTTAATAAATCACCTTTTATGTTAATTTATTGGTTATACACTTATACATCCAAGTTTTCAACTGTTATTTGATTTTTTTTCGATTGTAATCCATAAACGTACTTTAAGTAGTGTTAATTTATTTTATCAAACAATTATCATGTGTTTGTTTTCATTTTTGCAAGTCTCCTAAACTTTCTTTAATGCATCATGACATCGAAAGGATATCATAAGGCAAGTATCATGGTTATAGCCTAAATATATTATGATATGAATATTAGACAAAAACTTTGTGACTTTATAGTTAGGTTGAAACTAAGGATACATGTTTAGATCTCGTTAGAAGAATGACTCGCGTTTGATCCATGACATTCTGCGGATCCAACAATACATGGGCATGACTTCAAATTTAGCCTTGATGATTCTTTTTTTTCTGGATGAAGGGGGTGCAATTACCATGGGCGAAGCTTCATGGGGGGCCCCTCTTTTTTTCATCAGTAGTGTAAATTTCCGGTTCGATAGTGTAAATTTTCGGTCCGGTAGTGAAATATTTTAATAAATATAGAGTCCGCCCTCCATAAAAAGTTTACTTTCGCCTCCGTCCCCCTAAACTTTGGTTCAAACTCCGTCACTGACAATTACGCCCCATGTACAAAACTCCCATCACAATTCAAAAACTCATTTTTAAATGTTAATATACTATCTTACAAACTACGAATCAAGTGGTGAGTGAGTGTGTGCTTAACGATGACAATAATATGCAATTATCTTACCTTACTACTCTAATAAAAGGGTAAATGTGTGTGCCACGTGTCAGTACTACATTAATTCTAATCAAAATTTTCCCGCTTCTCTCTCCTATTAAATAACCACATTAATTACTAATAATAATATTTATATTTTTTTTTATTATAATTAGTTTTTTAATAAATTAATAAAGAGATCTTTTTATCAATATTATTTATGTAGAAATAGTTTTTTTATAATATTTTTTTTTCTAAAACATCAAACTAATTTTACGTAATATTTTAAAATGGTTTTTTAAAGTATTTTTTTTTAAATAGTTAAAACAGAAAGTTATAGCAAGGAAAATTTGAAAATGAATTTATTTCAAAACGTTATTTGAAACAAAATGTTTACTTTATCTTTGAAAAAAACAAAAAAAATAAAAAGTTCATATTATTGTTTTATTACTTATAGTTATTTTATTTAATTTCAATTATATCATGTCGTAGTATATCGTTTTATAGTGATTAACTTTTATTACACGGGTTTACTAAAGCTATTACATCATATAGAAGAGTACATGCCGCAATACACACAACCATGAAGTATAATTAACGCAATTGGAATATTTCTCCTTTAAAACAGTAAAGTTTTAACATTTGAAACTTCAAATCTAAACTATTGTGTCTTCTTATAACACAATATTATTCCTGCTATAATATAATTATTAGAGTAAGAAACAGACTAGACTACAGCGGGACCTACCGTTCTACGGTGCACCATCACCAACCGATGAACCATTGGACATCATCTTCTTGAACTCCTCAAAGTTAACATAACCATCACCATCGGCATCCACCGATCTGATCATCTTCACACAATCATCGGCCGTACACTTCTCCCCCAACCGAGTCAAGATCTGGTGCAACTCAGTGGACGAGATCAAGCCGTTTTTGTTCAAATCGTAGAGCTCAAACACCTCACGGAGCTCCTTCATCCCTCCGTCGACGTCGTCTCCGGCGGATGCTTTGCAGAATCCGGCGAACTCCTGGAGGTTGATGAAGCCGTCGCAGTCGGTGTCGATTTTGGTCATCATTTGCTTCACTTCTTCGTCGGAGGTGTCGGATCCGATGGCTCTCATGACGTGGAGGAGCTCGTCGGCGGAGATTCTGCCGTCGGCGTCGGCGTCGAAGCGGCGGAAGACTTTGGTGATCTCGCCGGAGTCGGTGAAGTTGAGGGTTTTGTTGCCGGAGTCCGTCGTCATTGATGGAATTGAAATAGAAATAAAAATAAAAATAAAAATGGAAATGAAAATGGAACTGGAAATGGATGAATCAAATATAGAAAGATGAAGCCGCGTATGCCGCGTGGGGTGTGGCTGCTTTGATTGGAGAATATTCAAATAGGGTCGGAACGAATTTACAAATATCTTTAGAACCACGAGAAATTCTATCGAAATATAATTTTCTTTTATGTTTTATATAAGGGAAATGATTGAAATATTTCTTTTTCATGTTTTATATAAGGAAATGATTGAAATATAATGTTTAGACGTCTCTTTTGAAGCTTAAGAAGAAAATAATGAACGAATTTGTGATTTAGACATGTATAAGTAATGTGTATGGTATACTATGTATATACGCGTAGTTAAATGAATAAAATTTTTAAAAGCATATGAAAACATTTGTATGATGGTTTTTATGTTATTTTTATGGTTTTTTAATGTATATAAACATACACAACTATTTGTAAAAAGTTTAAATTTTAAAATGTATGACATGTTGATATTAGTTTTTGTGGTTTTTAAGATATTACTAGTTCTAAAATGATTCTAGTTCTATTCAAATAATAAATGATTTGCTTTAAAGTTTAATTTTATAGAAAAGTGTTGTTTTTGTATTAATAAAATTGAGTGACGAACACGACTTGGACATTAGTACCCATTCTTTGAAAAATATTTATATTTATTGAAGATTTAAATAAAAATAAACACACCATAAAATGTCATCTTTTAAAAGGTGCATGGAGGAAAAACACGATAAAAAACAAAATCTTGAATTAAATTGGACGGTTTTATATTTGTACTTCGATACCTTGTATATTACTACGTAGAAGTCTACATCAAAACGCAGGTAGTAATATCTATTAGTTGAATATTTTTCTTAGAATGGTTAAATCGTACATTATTTAATTTTTATAAATACCTGCTAGTAAAGCTTTTAGTTTAACATTTTTTTACACATGTCGGCACTGTCCGAATCTCATTAGTTGTTAATTAGTCATACATCTTTGAGGAAACTCACGTGAGGGTAAATAGTTTTAAATATCGAGATTTGTCTGCTTATAATCTATTAATTATTTAATATATTTATTAATATTAATATACAGTCATGATTTATCTTCCACCTAACCATTCGTATTTATAAGATATTGACAATTATCCTCGAATCCATGAATATGTGGACCACCAAAATTGCCATAGATACATATTAAGTTTTTTTATGCGTATATATTATTTCCTCGTATTATCGTAGGTTTATGCCAATGACGTACCGTGTGTTGCTAACGAGAAGAAATATGTTGTTAACTAATAACTATTACGCGGTTCAAAAAAGACTAATAACTATTACACATATGTATCCAAGATGTCAAATTTACGGTCTAGTAGTAACAAAATGTTTAGTAACAATGTTTTTCTTTAAACGGCTCAATGCCTTAGTCTTGCCATGAATAAAATCATATATTTTGAATACCAACAAACTAAGGCTTTATTTATTGTTATTTTCTTCTGGAATGATATTAGTAGAGTAAGTGTTTTACATGTAACAAGTTTATTGTTTGTAAATCGAGTCTCCTTGAGTAACGTGATTAAATGATGGGTAGTTAGTTAATTATGCATATCTTTAGAGATGTCTTGAGAAGTAAGGAACATGTGCATTAGAAGTGTTTGTACCTCTTAATGTCCTAGTTAGGAGTTGGGGTCGTTTTCTTAATGAGTCCACTACATGACGAAAGCAACTAATCTTGATGATATGTGAAATGAAATGGTTGGCCATTAGGACTCAAGAACGTCCCATGTTGCTCGTAGGACGATTCCATGACATATGGTTTCAAAGTAGGATAGACCATATGGTTAGTTTGAGGTGAAAATTCACCAAACAAAAGTTCATAATTGGTGGTAAAGTAGATCAATTAAAGAGGCTCGTATGCGAGCTAACCCGGTAGACTAGAACATAAAACAACGGGGAGTCGTTTGCTCCGTTTGAGAGTTTACAAGGAGTTATTGATCGGATGATTAAAGTTCAATATTTAAAAGCTTTATATCTATGTTTTATGTGTCAAGTTATGAGAAATATAGTTACTTTTTAAAATATTACGTGTAAAAGAGAAATTGCAAGAACACAGTAACTTAAAACGGGCATAACTTGAGTTACGAAAAGAGTTACGGTACCCACGACCTATCAACGAATAAAAATGGAAAAGTTACACGTGAAAATCAAGTTTTTGCAGGGGGTGGCGCCATCGACGCTGATACCGCCAGAAAACACCGTTGATCAGAAACTTTCAGCATATCTGGCGCTGGAGGCGCAATCGACGCCGGGCGGCGTGTTTTAGTGAGTCTGGACCTAATTTGAGAGGTTTTAAAAAAAGGGATTAACCTTAGAGTTGAAACTACCTATCTAGACTGCAATCAAGGACGAAAAAGCAACCATCTTTCACCATTTCAAAGCTTTCATCAAGTTCATCCTTATTCAAATGATCAATTGAAATTGTGTTGAAGGACCAATGATGATGCAAGGCTAAATCAATTGTGATTCACTTCTGGGGATGAGTTTGTGCAAGTTTTCGTTTTTCTTAGTTTGTAACCTAGTTTTGAATTTGGATCTTAAACCTTTTATGTTCTATTGAATTCAATTAATGATTTGATTATTTAAACGATTTGATTATGTTTAAACATAGTACTAGTTTTCTATAACCTTGGTTTTCTTTAATCATTGTGTGATTGATTATTAGAATTAGGATTACATAATTCAAATTGGTGATTGTGTGAATGAAGTCGTTTAAGATTTAATCCATAATTGTCACTCATGCGTATGTAACCATTAATGACTTCTCAATAGGTTTAACTAAGTAAACATAACTTTGCCAAACAGGAATCTCGATGTGGATTGCTTTTTCCCCAAGATTGTTAAAAACTTAAACTTTTATTTTGTTAATTTAATTATTTTTCATTTCAATCAATCAAGTAATTTACTTTTTAATGTTAACGTTCTTAGGTTAATCGTTACTAGTACTTTTCTATGATTTATTGTGTATTCGACACCCTTCTTATCATTTATTAATTATTATTAATGGTGATTAGTCACTTTTAGTTAATATTTTTGACCGACCACACGACAAACGATAAGTTATAACTGGATTGCTAGAAAGGATAACAATTGTACCAAAAAAAAGTGTCAATTTAACGTTCATGTTTTTCTAAACCAATTTATAATCATTTATTAAAAGATCCTTATATTTCAAAAATAAAATTTATACACATGCAAGAGCGTATTATTGTTTACAATATCTACAATATAAAATCTTAAGTTTCAAAGTTAGGTAGAAGTTCATACGGTCATAATATTAATGAATTTGTAAAGTTTATACTACATAAACGTATCTATCTAGAAGTGTGCACAATTCGATTTGGTTTTGGACCCTACTAAAACAAAAACTGAAAATTTTGGTTTAGAGTTTTTAGAAACCAAACGGTTTCGGTTAATCGGTTATAGCTCATGCGTTAGTTCGTTTTTCAGTTGATAACCAAGACTTTTTACTTGGTCTAAAGGTTTGAACTTTCAATCTTCAAACAAATGACTCAAATGTTTTGAATTTAAACATGACTTAGTTTGAACTTTGCATCGCTTTAATCTCTTAACCAAAGAGGTAGAATATAAATGTCTAGGAACTTATGGTTTTACAATGCACTTTTTTTTTATAATAAAAGCCTATGTGAGATGTTTGGTTAAATGTGCCATGATGAGATTCTATGTTCAATATAGGTTTGAATAACATAATCTTATATGCATTATTTGATATTATTTAAAAAATATTTGATGCTTCGTCTGTTTAGATGTTAAATAAATCTATGCCTTCAAACTCCTATTCTAATTGCTCGATCATAGAACTGGCAATCTATCTAATGCATTCTACAAATGATCACATTTGTCTAAAACCTGACGCAATATGATTTCTTCAAGGCTTGTCATTCTTTATCGTCTAACTTGTTTGTTTTACCCTAAAACATGAGTGGTTTATTCTCGGGTGGCAGCAACATATTTGATATTCTTAGTCTTGAAGTATTTAATCATTATCAAGACATTAGCTATTTAGCAGGTTATCATTGAGTCATTGTCAAGACTTTATCATTTTTAGATATCTGGGCGTCATTTGAGACTTTTGATGATCTGACACTCCTTTTCCAATATCATGTTTGAAGAACTTTTTTCATGTCTGACCATTTGACATCCCACACTTTTGTTGTTTGAACGTCTTAATTTGTGTTGATCTGATTACCAATGGCTTTTGCTTTTTATTTTAGTGATGTTTGAATAAATTGGTAGCCCGACGTGTCGTGCTCCACACATAGTCACACAAACTTATATATGGAGAGGGGACTACCCCATATAAGTCATTTATGGATAAACCAACTTAAAGGGATGTGAGCTAGCCCGTTAGTCATTTAGTTATTAGTATCCATAATCGAAAAAAACAACTATTATTCCAGTATACTTTAGATTTTTTAAATTCTTTATCTAACCAGTCTCACATTAATATGCCAAGAACAATGTGCCCACTCAACAGTCATTGAAGTTTGATAATATATGGCAAAAAGTGTGCTACAGAAACAAGGTAAAGCATTAGGCATTGAAAAATGCGACATCTCTGTATAGAAGCGGCAATTTCATCGTTTACTTGTGATTAGAACATGTCAATTCAAAAGGTTTAGCTAATATAGAAATGTACCGAATGAGCAACACATGTAGCAGTTTGTCTAATATTTATTTTTAATCCATATAACCTTTTAGGTTTAAATTTCTATTGTATTAAAATTATATCAATAATGAATAGATTGAACCAAACCTATTTTGACATGTTATTGTTGGCACACCTACCCCACCTCCCCCGCCATTTCCAAACACTACATCCACCATCGTTACCGCCATTGTTGCCACCACTCCACCATCATTGCTAAACTACCCCATACCCCCGACCCACCTACCCCACCCCACCCACCCACCCACACACACACAAACTCCACTACTCACATTAGGTAGATATAACAGGAGGAGTAGAGGTGTACAAACCGGTTTTTTACCCAAACCGGTTCGGGTTCAAAACCGAACCGGTTTTGTTGTCGTGAGGTCAAAATAGTTTTTTTTCCAAACCGGTTTGGCTCACCGGATACACAAACCTATCTAACCGATTTGAAACCGGTTTTTTAATAAACCGGTTTTTTAAATTTATAAACCGGTTTTGAGGGTTGGGTTACCAAATCGATAAAAAACCGACGGTTCAGGTCTGTTTGGGTCAACCCGGTTTTCTTTTGAAACCGGTTCCGGTTTTTTTGGACGAACCGGTTCCCGAACCGGTGTTTTTTTCCATGTCTAAGGAGGAGGTAAAAGTTAATATAAACTATAAGCTAGGGACTAAAGTCCGAACATAGTAAAGAAGGGGGTGAGATGCTGAAACATCACGAGTCACACGAACTCATGATCTCTCGATAAACAGTATAGCACTATTACACTATCATCTGCACACATCGAACCCTAACATGCACTAATTTTATCTCTTCAAAATTCAACCAACAATCATCATTCATCATGCCTGCTGATGGTGCCACTGATCGGAGAACCGATTCTCCGTCGTCATCTCTTCCGGCGACGCCTGTCCCCTCCGGCAACGGAAATGCCAACGGAATTGGACCACTGCCGATGACTTCCAATTTCCGACTCCGATTGAATCCTCGTCAAGATCACCATCCAGATAGCTACGAAGATCTTCAATCGGAGTTCACTCCTCTGCTTTTCAGCTCGCTCGAGCGATACTTGCCGCCCAACCTCTTGAATCTTACTCGAGAAAACAAGCATAGGTACATGCGGGAGGTTCTGCGTCGCTATTCCACTGAAGGAGAGCGTAATCGGGTGAGTTTTCTGTTTTCGCGATGTGTTATTGTGTATTCACTTGGAGTATGATGAATTGAACTGATTGTATTATTTGTAGGCTTGAAATGATTGTTCAGTGTCTTTATGTGTATTCACAGGCAAATAACTTTATGAGGATTTGATTTTTAGTATTGTATTAGCTAGGTTTTGGAAGTTGAGTGTTATTAGAATGCTGAATTGTTAATAGGTTGAAAGATTGGATCACAGAATCTTGTTTCTGAGGGTTGCAGGGAAATGAATGAGCAACTTAGCATGCTTAGTGACATGCTGTCTGCTGTCTTTATATAGAAATGCAGCAATTTGTGGATCTTCTCCTTTTTTGTTGTCACATAGGGTGTTCCCAGTTTTGACTTATGCTGTAAGACCTGGTGAACATAGGCTTGAATTAGGAAACTAAATCAAAAAATAGATTGAATTAATGGTGTTTTTGGACACAGGTTATGGGAAGTGGATTGTCCTATATTTGGTGCCCGAGAACCTGACTTGCTTAAATTTGCTGCTTTTCTTTGATTGTATGTCTGATGGATGTTCACTGAAGTGTAGGCTTTTTATTACCTCTTTGTAATTTGTGTTCTAGAGCTGATGTAAAGCGAGCAACTGAAATGTCTAAAATGTCTTGTTTGCCTATTGGTTCTATGTTTTTTATTTGCGAAGATGTTGCTTGGTGTCTTTTTCTTCCACAAGTTATTTGAAGTTTATCTCATGCTCACTAGTTCTGAAGCTACAAACTTCCCTTCTCTGCCTGTTGTGAATATGTATACCAGGGTGGTGCCAAGTGCTTGGAAAGTCACATTTTTGTGTTTTGTTCAGATAGGGAAAAAGTTTACATTAAAACCAGGTTTCAAAATCTGTGAACTGGGAACTTATGCTATCTGGGCTTCCTACGTTTCTTGTGTTTCTTCGTGTTTAGTGGACCTTCAAAACAAAGCGATAAACATTCAATAGCCTATGCAAAACAAGAGATGGTGATTGGTGATCTTGTCTTCTAACTTTTCCCTTGGTGATCTTTAGTTACAAACTTGAATATTTGATTTCCTTGTTTTGCTTTTTTTTTGCACATGAAGCTTTACAGTAAGAATTGGTTGGTCATTGGTTCTATCCTTCTCAGCATTCTACTATGCTTCTTTACTGCACATGAACCTTTAACCATGGAATTTTTTCCTGTTATCAAACTTATAATTGCACAAAAGGAACAACTTTAGTACTGTGCTTATTCTTCAGTTTCCAGAGTTTGTTCTTATGTAGTTAAATATATTTAGATAATCTCTAAATAACCATATGATTTGCTAGCATAAGCTCTTTACAGATTTTTTTATCCCTGGTGCATTATCATGGCAGATCTTGTCTCAAACATGTGATATGCTCATATGGTGCTTTCTCCTTTTCTATGAAGATTGATTTTAAGACTTCATATTAAAATCTATTATAATAGCTAATTCTTTTTTCCTTTGCTTTGTTTAAGATTGTGTCTAAGACTTCATATTAAAATCTATTATAATAGCTAATTGTCTTTTTCTTCGCTTTGTTTCAACAGGTCCAGAAGCACAAGGAATACAGGCGGAGAATTACATCCAGCTATCAGGTAAACTTTGAGGTGCCCTCTTGAATATAATTTCTTGAGGTGTTCTCATTAATTTATCTGAGGCTTATTGAACTTGATTGGTTAGAAACCAAGGATGCTTTTAGTTTTATTTATATTTGAAGTGATGCACCCCCTTCACTCCTTGCATGAGATATATCATATGTCCACTTATACTAGATAGAAAGATCCATAACCAGTTTTTAGTCTTGCTGTCTTTAAAAATCAATGTGAAAGTACCCAAGGACTATGTTATTTCAGTATATTATTAAACAGAGTGAAACACATAGGATCACCCTTATTGTAGTTCCATCGATTTTGTGCGTCTTTGAGGTTAAAACTCGATGTGGATTGGAGTAAGTATTCATGGATCAATGTTGAGCTCATTTGATTGGGTCTATACTAAAAAGGATTGATTCGGAAACTGAAATCTAAGTTAAAGAATATCCCAAGAAAGTTAATTTGGAAATTGACTATCACATTTTAATCTTGTAGTCATGCTATGACGGTATGACTTGTAAAGTAACACATCAAATGTGTATGATGTTATGGATTCGTGTATTAATTGACACATAAACACGAACAATCTTGCGAGAGAAAATAAAATAAAAGATCTAGGGTTACAAGTTTAATGCACAAGAAAACTAAATGGGCCCAAAACAAGAATTAAGGCCGGCTCCTACCTTGCGTTTTCTTGTCTTCATTAAACCCGAGCTCAATCAAGACTTCACAAACCCAACACATGATTTAGTTTCTATAGTTTTTCGGCTTCATTTCTACCTCTTTAGCCTGCCCAATTGCCCAAAATCGATCTTTACAAGGATTGTTGTACTTTATTAGTAGGTCAATTGTCTTAAAAATGACATAATCACCTAAAAATTGAAGTAGTAAGTACTATATGTTTGCATTTATATCCTGCAACAAGGGAAAAAAAATCTTGGTCTGCTGAGGTTGATATACTTAATTTGCGGATCCGATTGCCAAGGATGAAGGATAATACGTCCTTCAAGTAGTCAAATACTCAAATATTAACATATTTAAGATTATTGTACCTCACCAATAGCTAATTGAAAATCTAGGCATGCCCTTTAAACAAAGAGAATTGTGCATAGCTGGACATGCTAATCTACATATATATGAGTTAATTACAGGTTCATACGGTCAAACATTATCATCCTGTTTCCTGACTTCATATAGCAATTTATTAGATGTAATCTATCATATGAGATTAGTTTCCTGACTTCATATGGCAATTTATTAGATGTAATCTATCATATGAGATTAGTTACGTTTACATCTTTTAATTGTTGCCTTTTCCATTTTTTGAATTTTATTCAATAGCCGGTCACTCATTCTCTTTGTCCCTATACACTTCATTTCTTTCAGCCTCTATATAGAGATTTATATAGATTGAATCCCACAGACTTCTTTGTGCCTTCCTTCATAAAAGCATTCATGGTCATTGAGATGAACAGAGATGAAAGTATTAAAAGTATAATGTCTGAACCTGCTCCGGGAATTTATACATTCAATATGCTGCAGCCTCGTTTCTGTGAAATGTTGGTGGCTGAGGTATCATTCATTCTGTTCATGTCGCCTAGCCTTCAGGCACTCTAATTCTAATTATTTTTTGTAGTTTAGCTTTTATGTTTTCTTACCAGGTTCTGATTGCTTAGGTAGAAAATTTCGAAAAATGGATTCTTGATACAAAATTCAGAGTTATGCGCCCAAATACGATGAATAAGTTTGGGGCTGTTCTTGATGACATTGGAATGAATTCTATGCTGGAAAAGTTAATGGAAGACTTTATACGTCATATCTCAAAAAGTAAGTTATACAAAGTAGTATCAACTAAAAGCAGGTAATAATATGTTGTGAAGGCTGAATGATGCTGCTAGTCATGCACCTTAATCGTCAACCGTTTTCATTAAAAAATTTGCGCAGTTTTCTTTGCTGATGTTGGAGGATTTGCACTTGATTCACATCATGGATTTGTGGTTGAGTATGGTTTTAATAGAGATATTGAATTGGGTATGTCATCTTTTTTGTTCTTTTTTCCTTTACTTTGCTCATATTCTATGACATTGCTGTTTATACATGTTCATTGTGCTTCTTTTCTATGAATGAAAATTCTGTTATAAGAACAGCCCATGAAACAAAACTAAACCAAGTTGTTTTCATGGACACGGTGCTATTTCTTATGTTTGTGGCTCCCCATTCAGCCTCTACTGCTACAGAACAACCATAAATGGGGCTTCTTTCTGATGCTAGTCACATCATTTACAAAAGCTGTTTATTTTCATTTTTACAAAGAAATAGCACACTATCTTACCGCTTAAGGCTATGTTTATAGTAGTCGTTTGCGCCGCTTCTTATTTTTCTTTATTCATCTAGAATTGATACCTTACTTTGTGTAATTTTGTTTGTATCTTTATAGTTGTGTTGTTACTGCTGTACTGTTGTAGTTGGTCTATAAGTCTGATGCCTTGCATTTCTAGGATTTCATGTGGATGACTCGGAGGTGACCTTAAATGTTTGCTTGGGCAAGCAGTTCTCTGGTGGAGAGTTGTATTTTAGAGGTGTTCGATGTGATAAACACATGAATACAGAAGCACTACCTGAAGTACGTGTTATATTGTTTTAGTTCTTTTTTTTTTCTTTTGGCAATCTTCAGGTAAAAAGGTTTCTATAACTTTTCTAAAGTTTTTCTTCCTCTTTAAAAAATTGATTTATCCCTACTCTAGTACTCTTTTATTGTTTTCAATGGTAATAAAATTTGGCGTAAGCCAGGAGATATAACTGATGATAGAATTTGTTGTTTTGAGGGTTGAGCTGATATGTGATGGTTGAGTGAATTCAAAAGAAGAGTATATTAGAAACAACTTAATTATAGCAAAGATAACGTCTGCTATTCAGCTATTGGAATAGCCTTTTTTTAGAATGACAGTTGTTGTTTGGGTGATAAGTTACCTGAAATTGCATGTATTGACAGGAGATCTTTGATTACTCTCATGTTCCGGGCCATGCAATTATCCATCGGGGTCGCCATCGACATGGTGCCAGAGCTACTACAGCTGGCCAGAGAATCAACTTACTGCTTTGGTGTAGAAGGTATAAAATTCTTTCAACTTTGCATTTAGTGCCGTTGTGAGATTTATATAAATTCATATATTGTCAAGAGATACAAATCGTGTCTGCTAATTACTTTCTCAAAGCCCTGTTGTCAATAGCGGCTATAGCGACCGCTATAGCGCGCTATGTAGTGTACCGCTATGTGTAAATAGCGACTGGTAGCGGAATTTTTTTTATTTTAAATTTGAAATTTAGATAATTAGTAATAGAGCGTTTTAGCTATTTTGGTGGTGTTTGCTTAATTTTTCTACTACTTTATTGCTAAACATGCTTATTTATTGAATGTAAAACATTCTTAAGTTTTATACTTCTAAATCGCTAAACACGAAATAGCGGATGCTATATACTGCAATTTGCTACATAGCATATAGGTGGGTTGTCGCTATATACCGCTATTCGCTATTGACAACTATGTCTCAAAGGTTGTCTTTCAAACTTCTATTTTTTGGAAATTTTCTTGAAAATATTTTTTAAAAATTTGGCTATTAAAATAACCTAGGAGATGCTTATGACATTGAGCATATGCTTATATTACATAAATGGTCGCTTTACCGGAATGAGCTTGTCCTTTTGCATTTTTTGCTAACTATTATCATAATATTTGGACAAAAAAAACATTTCTTTTCTTTTCTGGCTTATTAAAATTAACAATTTTGGTTACTTATTAAATATCGAATCTCTGTTGTTATATATACAGTATGTAGGATCTGTTCTGCTCCCGTATGCCCATTATACATGTAACCGCCCACCATTGACGTTATTTTATATACTACTTTGATTCTTTCTTAAAAAAATCCTGCACACAACCTTTGCAAATTCGAGATCTCTATTTGCAACTCCAAATACCAGGCCTTACTACATATTGAATAAGTAGCTAGATGGGTAGTTCAAGCTGGTCAAACAGAGGGTCAAGATGGTTTCTGAAACGAATGTCATTTTTAGTACCAGTCGACAGCGGCACTTTTTTGTCTATTTTTATAAGCATTTTTAACTAGTTAATGCAATAGCATGATTACAAAAGCATTATTATTACAATAATAATAGCCTAAATTCAGGAAGTGTATACATAAATATTAACTTCAGGTTGATTTTCAACCCATTTCTCTTTTAACTAATTTTGTTTATTCGAATTGTTCTTATAAATGGGCCAAAATTGTCACCTTCGCAGTTCTGTGTTTAGAGAGTTGAGAAAACACCAAAAGGGTTTTGTAAGCTGGTGTGGAGAGTGCCAAAGGGAGAGGAGAGAACGCGTTCATCAGGCTGTCACTGCAAAAAAAATGGTACAATTTTCCAACATTTCGTTAGAATTATTAAAAAAAAGCTTTTAAAAACAAAAAATAAAATGGTCGAATTATTTTGTTTCCATTTTGCAGGAGTTGTTTAGAGGTCAAGGAGAAGCTGCTTCTTGATGAGATAGGTGAACTGGTGTGCTCTTGTTGTGTTGTTAGGTCAGTGTACATTTAGAACCTTTTTAAAACCCAAACCAGTTAGTCGGGCCTGTTAGCATAAACTTTGTTTTGGCCCTTTAGCGTAAGCTTGATTCGGTTAAATTATTTCTAATCATGCCTTCAAACACCAATAGATAAAGAGCAAATATCTGGTTTTTCATAAGCAACTAGATTTTTACAAGTGATGCATACCTGGTACAGATATCCACGCCGCATACCATCGAATACCCTTGATATTCGATTACTTATACAAGTAGGGGGAATTCTGAAGTGTCAACCTAGTATGCATCTCTTACATCCTGATGTTACATAGCACAAAGCATTATGATACCAAATAACTAACAGTAAAATGGTCATTCCACAGTTCATACGAATATAGAGCTAAAGGTTTTTATTTTTGACCATTGTAAATCAAAGGAAAATAAAACACAAAATAAATTAAGTCGTAATGAGGCATGTCATTTTGTTTAGAGTGATTTATTGTAAAACCTATAAGAGACAGAAATGCGACCAGAGCTTAAAATTTAGTGCAACTACATTGAAACATCAAAATACGATGAAACAACGTTTAGAGTGAGGTTTTGTCCATCGAAGATATTATAGTTTAGAATAACAAATTCCCCCCATAAAGAAAGAAAATCCTCAATATGATTAATAAAATCAAGTGGCATTTACTAGATATGATCGAAAAAAACTAGATTTACTATCCATGTTATAAATATAATATAAGAAAAACTAAATATCTACTCTAATAAAGCAAAATACTATCAGCCACATGACTAATTTTTAGCATATTCACATTATCTCGACCTACGCTGCTCTTAGGATTGTCCATGTGTCACAACCACATTAAATTTACAATTTTGGTAAAAATATTCACTTGAAAAAAGTTTTTTTTAATATTCTCATTTAATAATATAATAATCAAGATAATTTCTTTTTAGAAATAAATAATATTTTATTAAAATACTTGAATAGACTTAATTTTGTTAAATTATAGTTTAATTTGTAGCTAATTACTATTGAAACTAAAATATTTTAAAAAGATATATTATAAGTTTATGTATACTTATAAATAATAAAATCTTTTTTTTCATTTTATACTATTGTTTATAACTTAAATATGTGCAGTGGCGGAACTTGAACATTCTCGTAGGGAGGGCGGGGGCGAAATTAATATTTTTTAGGGGTGACGAACTCGATATTTATATAAAACTTTACACTATCGGACTACAATTTAACACTACTTCGCCCCTGAATATGTGTGATATATATAATACTTCAATTGATATTTCATCTATAACATATATTAGATTATACATCTATACTTATTAATAAAATCATATCTTTAGTGCCAAGTGTTCTTTTCTTATGCCTCCATTTATTTGATTTTCCGCCTAAAAATGTATTTACCCTTATTATTAGTCATAGTTCATTTGAATAAAATCAACTATTGCTATAATTACAAATGAAGTTTTTTTTACCTGTAGAAATTTATTTACCAAAATATATGTTTAAGAAAGCGTTTTTTTCTCAATATAATGCTATTGGTGAAATTTATTTCACTCTAAAATAATTTTATTTACAAAAGAATTAAGTACAAATGTTAATAAAATTGTAAACCATTTGATTCATATGTCATAATTAAAAACAAAAATTTTTTCTAAAACTTATTTTATATTTTTTAATTCAATCCGACTTAATTTGAAATCGTCTTTACATATAAATAAGTTGAATTTTTTTTTACTATATATTTTGTTTCAATTTCACACAAAAGTAGGCAAATTTTTTTTATTCTTTTAAAAATATGTATTTTTGAAAATGTTTTTAAGTAGCTTAAAAGATGTAATAAGAAAAACTATTTTTAACAAAAAATGCATTGTTTAAAAATGTGTTATATAAATATCATAATGAAACAAAAAAGATTATTTTTATTTTTTTTACAAACTATAAATGCAATCCTCAATTACCGAGGGCATGCAAACTCCCAACAACAATTAGGGGAGAAACGAGTCACACCGTCTCATGAGCCAATCGAAACCGACTCGCTAAAAACTCTAACTAAGCTGAGCTTAAACAAGCTCAAACTCATTTTAAGACTCACATAATTAATGGTTTTAAGCCCGAGATTCATATGTCGAGATCGAGCCGGCTCGCAAGACGAAACTAGCGTTGTATGTATATGATGTTTATTTTATCTTTTATGTATATACTTTTATAAATGATTATTACTATATATAAACTTATGTTTAAAACAGTTATATAATATATATCGTTATTTTAAAAAGTTACATAAACCATTTAATTTCTAAAAAGGATCTTTTCTATATAAAAATATGTATTCTATAAAGAGACGCTAAAAAATACTGATAAAAGAGTATTAATATTTTTGTATGAGAAAACATTATTGTAAAGGTTTTAAGAAAATCTTCATAAAAATAACTACAAAACATTTTTCAAAATCATGAAAGATGCTAAATTGGTTTTTATTTTATTAAAACTTTATCCTTTTAACTTTAGTTAAATAACATTATTAAAAATAAAAATAATTTTATCCAATCATATTATAAATAAGAAACTTTAACTTTCCACTAAAAACCCATTTTGGTAAATATTTTTGAAAACATTCATTTTGTTAAATTATTTTTCTACCAACCCTAAATTGAAAAAAAACTCATTACAAAGGGCATTTGTGATAGTTTCAAAATAAAACCCTAAAATATATTACAATTTATAGTTGGCTTTTTTTATCACTTAAGAACAAGTTGACTCTATCTGTACCAAACATGTAATATAATGAGTTTTTACAGGTTGTATTACACTAAAATTGTGAAATGAAACGTGTTGGATTCTTGCTTATTGAAACAATCAATTAAAGATTTCCTAATTTACTCGTCCTATGCAAATGAGAAGAAACCCCATACGCGTCTTTTATTCCGAAACGATTTTAGATATTTTATCAAACCAAGGGTCTCAAATAATCAATTCAGGGTTTCGATTTCCCCAAATCATGATATCGATTTTCAAATGGAAAGATGAACCGTTTCATATCCTTTTCAAGTTACAAGCATATTATGGTTTCGATATACCCCAAATCTTGTTATGTTTCAAGTTCAACTCAACGATCTTTTTACGTCTTTATTGATCTATTTTATATCATTCACACCCCAAGTTTTAAATCACAACAGATTTTCTACAAAGTCTCAATTCAAAGCTCATATATACAAATCTCGATTGCAACAGTAGCAATGGTCCGTATGATTCAAGGATTTAGATTTTAATTTCAAGATAAACTTTAGTATTTTGGTTTTTTATTAATTTGATTGGTTTATGTTTTTGTTTATGAAAGCATGAAACTTTGATTTAGTTTTAACTAGATGTAAACATGAAACTAATTTATATTTTTGGTCAACAAAAAGAGAAAATTGCATATATGGTCCCTATGGTTTAATCAAATTGCATGTTTGGTCTCCAAACTTTAAAAATTGCAATGATAGTCCAAACTTTTGTGTGATTATTGCATGTTTGGTCCCTGGCACCGATTCAAGCTCTACGTTACACTATCTCGAGTTACAAGTATACATAAATTGTAATTATTAATATTAGACAATGATGGTAAAATTACAAACAGAACATCAAATTTGTATACAAAGAAATTTTCGAATGTTTATGGATGTTCTCATATTCAATATAATTTGTTTATTACCTAAAGTTCTTATTTATAAGTTTATTTGAATTCATATTATATACTATTTGGACTTATAAGCATTGATAATAAAAAGCTACTAATATTATATATAGATGATTTTAAAAAATTAAACATAAAGATCGATATGCAATGTATTAACAATAATATTATGACTTACGAACCTTTTTAGTTAAAAATAATTTTTAATAATTGAACCCGTATATTACACGGGTCTTTAGTCTAGTATATATGTATGTATGTATATATATATATATATATATATATATATATATATATATATATATATATATATATATATATATATATATATATATGTATATATATATATATATATATAAGAAAAATGTTTACGATACAAAGTGATGGATTTGTGCGAAGTGTACGAAATGATATCAACCTTTGATCTAGAAAGTTAAAGGTTCAGATTAAACATGAGAGTAATCACACAAGGAAATAACTAGAGGGGTTGATTTGTAAATAGCCTACAATTGTTGACTTTTTATAAATTTCTTTAATTTTTGTAACACGTATAACTTTTATATATAACATTGTTTTTTAAAAAAATTACACCATAAAATCAAGCATTTTATGATTTTTAATTTGAGTATATATAGTATTGCTATACTTTTTAAAAAAATCATCATTTAAAAAATAACGTGAATGTGATGTGTGTATAACCTGCGTGATTATAATTGCGTAATTATGAAAATAACATGTGGAATTATCATATAACTTGCGTAATTGTTATTTATAACTTGAGTAATTTTAACTTGCGTAATTATAATTACAACTTGCGTAATAATGAATATAACTTGAGTAATTTTAACTTACAAAATGACACGTGATGACTTTCTTTAAAATTAGTATATTTACAACAATGTTTAGCCAAATATTAATGTATTAAATATGATTAAAAACTATGTTATTCAAATACAAACATACATATATAACAACTAAAATTGTACAGGCTATCAGTTATTCATTGATTATCCGTGATGACTTTCTTTAAAAGTTCATTGATTACTCAACAAGTATGTAAAACTTATGGTTTTTTATACATCCATCAATGATCCACGTGTAATCTATCGGTAAAGCGAGCGTCAAGAATCCTTAGTGATATCCATCGTTATTTCTTTGGATTTTGTTTTGTCAATCATCCATCGATGAAGTCGTTCATCGATCTTCACCCACATTCGGTTTCCCCCTCAAATCTTCACCAACATATTTCCTACGAGTTCTTCTGTTGCCGAAAGTTCTCTATGCAACTTACCCATTTTCTAGGCTATCAATTGAACCAAATATAACATACAGTTTTATTTTAGCCTTAATGATTTTGATGCACTAAAATTAACATATTGTTGTTATAAATATTTATGTGGCCTTTTGACGTTATCCTAATGGGCTCATGTGTAATTTTGGTGGTTAAAATGATTTAGGAGTCTGTTTGCCAATTGGTTAATGATTATTCTTCTTCTCTGTCTCTCCCTACGTATCATTATCATTATCAGGGAATAAGAAGAAACACTAACATCATAAAATTAAATCCATCAATTGAAGGCAAACAAGACTCTTAATCGGATTAATCATGACTTCTTCATCATCTCATAATCAGAAAATGGAATCCTCTCCTTCGAGTAAGTTTTATTAAATTCACTCTATTGATTGATTTAGAACTTGTATAAATGATATCATATGTAGAAATCAATTCTATAATTGTTACATCCTCCACGGTCGAGAAAATACAATGATATCATTACCATCCTAAACAAAACATGGTACCACAAAAAATGATCGAGAATATTTTAACTCACAAACATGCGAAATGTGACAAAATGTTAAGTATACCAACCACAATGCTATGTGTTCTTTTTTCCTTTTAACATTTCAAAGTCAACAACATAGAACCTTATGAAGGTAATACAAGTTGTGAGTCTTTTGACATAAGTAAACAACTAAACATAAACTTAAGTCTAAATCGATGGTGGCGAGCTTGATTCGGGTGGAACCATATTTGCCTGTGGTGTTGGTGGTGTTCTCGGATCATATCGTTGAGTTCTGAATTCCCCGCTTCCATCTACAATACCCCAATATCATTAACATCACAACAACATAATTTCGCACATTTGTATGTGTTTTAATATTCTAACAAAGATCAAACACAAAAATCTATGATATTTGTTAAGTATACATACCATTTTTTACACCATAGGCCTATGGTGGGTAGACTTATGGTTGTATTCAAAACAAACATACATATGCAGATACATCATCTTTGTGCGACTTTTTTAAAATTGATTATGTATTGAACGGTGATATGAGTAACACACACGCAGAGACATATATAATAAGTGATAAAACAAACCTGATGCAGTGATGAGAAGAAGTTGCGAAACGAAGATAGCTGCAATGAAGAAGATGAACAACACAGTTCTGATATTAACGCAAGCCATGGAGACAAAAGTGAACTTCATTCAGCTTCAAATGATTTAACGGCCTTTATAAGTATAAAAGTCAACTATAACATATATGAACCACTTGTTATTTTCTTTATATATTTTTTTTATTTATTAATTAAATAATCATGTGTTTAACGTTTGGTAGGGGAAAAAATTCATAGTTGCCTTACTTTTTTCAGCATATTAATTTATTGTGTGTTCATACTGAGGATGTGATTAAAATGATGTGGCTACCGCTTGAGGTAAAGTGTTCGAGCCCAGTCTAAGACCGATTGATGTGATTTAATATTCCGGCGACTTTTCTGAACTGGATCCCTGTTTTCCGCCACCGGCGGGAGGAGAGATGAAAAGGTATTCACAGATGATAAAAAGAGGTCGAGTTTTATAGAGGAGATGTGAAAAAGTTCTCCCCACATTAAGTCATTAATTAATCGTATGTTGTGGTCATTTGAACTTTCAAATCACATTTGAAAACACATATTTTGAGCCTAGAATAACTTTTGGGACTAGCTAAATGTTCTCAAAAGGCATCATGATCATAATGAGTTGTGCTCTCCGACTAAAAGGCATCATGATCTACACATTACTACCATAAAAAGTCATATACGTGCTACACAAGTGATATACAAGCGTATACATGCTGAAAATAGTGTATACAAGCATTACAAATGTATATACAGTTGTATACGTATGTATGCGAATTTTTTTGGAAAGCACAAACCAATTAAATATGTAGAATAATAAGTGGTACATTTAACTTTTATATAATTTTGTTTTAACATGAGCTAGATGCATCCTCTTGAATTTTCAATGTAACCAATTCCAGATCAAAAGAATTAATTTTGTTTTGTAGTAAGAGAAATAGAAAATTTTACGGATGTAATAACTTCAATAGAGTATAACATGTTTTCTAAGTAGCTTCTTTTACTTCCCTTGCAATTTCATTAAGTGGTGGCTTTCATAGGTACTAGAACTTCTTTCTGCAAATAGCCAAAAAAGAAGAAAATCAAACTAAGAAATTGAAATAGGTAAAACAGTGCATGTTACGGTTCCAAACCATGTACTAGGTACATACTGTTCGCGGTTCCTATGTTTTCGGATAATCAGATTCAGTTAGACTCAACATAATTGAATTTTAAACCGTGAGAACTGATTGTAAGGTTAAGTAAATTTAAAAACTATTTTTCAAGAGTTTTCTAAAATTAATCACATTGTCCAGGGGTGTTAATTACAACAGGTAAACCAAAATCATTACAGTAAACAACAAAAACACAGCACGAAACCAAAATCAAGCCTACGTAAACAAACCTACAGAGCTCATCCTCATCGCATTCTACTGTTCTATCACTAGGATTGAATATTAGTTTTACTTCTAGGATTAGTGCTGTGAATCATCATCAGCTTTAGTTCTCAGATAATTGCCAACATGTATGCAAATATATTAATTAATTTCAAGTTTTGGCCTTGTTACATAGAAGATAACCTATATGTTTCTGATTTCAAGTCTTGGTAGCTATTGTTATTGTGTATGCAAAGATCAAATACAGGAGCTGCCCAACGCTGCATGTAAAGCATACGGTGGCCGCATCACTAACGGGCAAGCAACATGCACCGTGTGGCTGCAGTCTACACTTTACGAGCTATAAGGCTATTGTGGTTAATAGAAGTACATTAAAAAGTTTCTAATAAAATGATTATTTCATGTTAATTTAGAATCATATGATCATATTGTACTCGTATAAAATCCATCATTACCTTCATTATCACCATCACCATCATCTTTTGTAGATTAGGGATTTTAATTTGGTTTATTATGTAAAAGTTCAAAGGAGACAACAAATATATTTGATGAGTAATTGTCAATATTCTGTAGGCACATTTGCTTCACTTAATCTAGCTCGTAGCATCCCCATTATGAAAAATAGCAAACGTAATAGGGATAAAAAGATAAAAATACCCCTCCAAAAGTCATCAAAAGTTAAAATTTTTAACTTTTGGAGGGGTATTTTTGTCTTTTTACCCCTCCAAAAAGTTATAAGTTGATTCTAAAAGCAATCCCAAACATACCCATAACATGTTAAACATCAACTACAATAACTCACTGAATACTTTTTATTTTGTTATTGTCGGTTCTAAAACAGGATAAAAAGAAAGTTTATAACAACAAATTTTAGAAAGAAAAAAAAGTCTTTGCTTAAGCCTTCAAACCGAATGAAATGGATGGTAGTTGTTTAAATCAATATAACAAAACACAAAAAGTAAATTACGATCACTGATTCCAGAATAATCTGAATTTGATACAAATCAAGATTTTTATTATTGAATGATTTTCATGATTTATATAAAGAAATGCTAAGAGAAAGATTCAAGAACACCTCAACAACATAAGTGGCATCCCATAGATACTTGTCAAATGGGCGGAAACCACTAGTAATTTGTGGTATGGGCGGAGTCGGAAAGTAAACTGTTCTTTCCTTCATAAGGAAACAATTCATTCTTTCCCACCCGACCATTCCACACATTACAAGCAGATCATTTTATCCATCTTCTCATATCCGCACTGACAGTGCTTCTAGAATGGCCTCAAAATAGACCAACTATCAATACGAGTCATCGGTCATCAACCACGAAAACTCAAAAGATGAGTAAAGGAAAGAAAGAAAACTACAAGCTATATGTGGAATGGGTGGGGTTGGAAAAAAAACTGTCTTATCCTTCACGGGAAAACATATCATTCTTTCCAACCCAACCATTCCGCACATTACTCACAGGTCATCCATTCCTATTGACACTTGTCATCACCTCTCAACAAGAAAATCTCAATAGCATGCATAGTTAAGAAAAGGAAGAAAACCGCAATTAATATGTGGAATGAGAGCTCAATCCTATAACTCAAAATACTATGCTCTATTATTTTACGTTCTTGGTTTATAAAAACATATAAAAAAATTATACATATAATAAATATATAAGTAGTTAAACAAGTCTTTTATATGTTTGATACGTGAGTTATAATCGTTATTTCTAGCCTGTTAAAAACGATAAGACCTGTTTTCCAGCCCTAATATCTACATCTATACAAATGGAAAGCACATACAACAATCAGAGGAATCAAACAGGTGAAACTAGCAACAATCTTTCAAAACAAACAAAAAATCCACAACGTATGAACATAAGATTCAAATAATGGGCGATCTGAAGTTCAGATCTGTATGTTATGAAAGATAAAACGAAACTGAAGATATTTAACAGCAATTAATGGATATTAACTTTAAATCCGTAGCTAACATCAACAGAAACATGAATATTAAGTTATTAACATTAACAAACGTACCTTTATTACCTTTTTCCGTCACAAAAACCATACCGAAACTGATGGATTAAACAAAATCGATCTATCTGAGGTAAATCATACACACAAACTAGATCCACTGTATTAGAATCTAGATTAAGATGGTAGATCTTAAAGTGAACTCGTAACATGAATTTCGATATAATTATATAAACAAACAAGCTAAAAAGTGTCAAATCGTGCCTAGTGTTTTGATATATATAAACTTATAGAGAATTGATAAACACAGAGACATAAAAACCACAGATCTGCAAATAAGATGGAAAAATAAGCTAACTAGAGCATGAATAGAGCAAACAATGATAGATTTCGGCTAGGGTTTGCTAAGGAATGGTACTTTGCGATCTATTTATAAAGACACGATGTAATATTTAGGGTATATTACATGAAAGCCCTCTTAAACTTGTGTTATATTCATAAAAGAACAATGACTTTAGAAGTTCTACAAGTTAACATCCTAGGCTCCTAGTTCTCACCAGGAAAGATCCTAGAAGTTGGATAGAAATTCAGTGGCAAAAGTGTAAAACTTAGGGGCTGTTTGATTACGTTGACTGAGTAAGATCTGACTGAGTCAGAAGCTGACCCAGTTAGAAGTTCTGACTGGGTAAGCATCTGACTGAAACTTGGCTGTTTGATTCAGTATCTGACTATAACCAAATCGATTCGGTATTTACGTAACAATCTTAATCAACTACTAAATCAAAATCAAAATCATAATAATCATACACAAATCAATCATAATAATCACACACCGAAGCTCACAGCACCACCACCATTCAAACTCGGCAACTCAACGATCTCCTCCAAATCATCACCGGAGCTCACAACACCACCACCGTCACCGGCCAGAAACCAACCACCACCTCGCCGGAGACCCAATCTCCACCATCGTCACCGAGGGGGCTGCTGCTCCGGGGATCGCTGCTTCGAGGATCTGCGGGTCCGATTGTGGGGGTGGCCGAGGGTTGTGGAGGTGAACAAATCAGGTTGTGGAGGGTTGTGGGGTGGCTGAGGATTGTGGCTGGGTCAGCATCTTTGATTTTCAGGTCTGGGTCAGCAATGAGACCCGGTCAGCTAGCCATTTTCCCGAAATCAAACGGGCTGACCCGCTGATCGAGTCAGCCGGTCAACCGGGTCAGCCTTAAAACAAACAGCCCCTTAATCCAGTTTAATGTGACATTGGCGGTTGACTGTTACATGTGAGTTAAATTGCTTATATACTTGTAACTAGCTTTAGTAAGCCCGTGTTAATACACGGGTTGAATAAAAAATATTAAATACAATGAACATTTATTAATTATAAATTGATATTTTAAAATGAGATATGATTGAAATCTTTCTTATCTTCCTACTTTAATAAAAGAGTAAATGGGGTGCCACGTGTCAGCACCACAATCATTGGGATGACACGTGTCAGCACCACAATCTTCCTCATCAAAATTTTCCCGCCTCTCTCTCCTATTAAATAATTACCTTAATTACTAATAATATTAATTTAATACTTTTAAATAATTAATAAATTAAGAAAGAAATCTTTTTATTAAGGTTATATCTAAATAAATTACTATTTTTAAATTATCAAATTTGGGAGTTGTAATAAGAAAACTTTTAAAAATGACATTTTTATACGATTTGTTTTAAAACAAAATATTTATTTTCAATAAAAGAAATTTACAAACAAAATTTTAAAAAGTTGATATTACCGTTTTTTTATTTCAGTCACATCATATCTTAGAATATCATTGTTTAATTAATAAATTTATTATATTAATATTTTATTTATTTAAACCGTGTAATACACGGGTTTACTAAAGCTAGTAATAAATAAATAAAAACTTTATTTCAAAACAAACGTTTTAAAAAATGTCATACATAATTTATTTCCTTAGAAATAACATTAGTAAAAAAATCTCTTGCTTAATTTAACAAAAAACTATTTTAATCTAAAAAATTATATATTAATATTATAATTAATGTGATTATTAGATAGGATAGAGAAGCCGGAAAAATTGTTCGGGAGATATATGGTGTTGACATGTGTCCCTTATTAGAGTAGAGAGATCGTAAGTTAATAAGGAGATCATAAGCCAATTTAGTTGCTAAAAATATGCATATTTTTTTCAAGATCTTTAAGAGAGACAATAAACAAGGCGGAACCATGATCATCAACTAAAATAATCTCCCATTTCATAATCTTTCTGAACAATGCACACCATATGTAATTGTTTACCTACGTAAAGACCGTGAAGATTGGTAAGTTCAAATTATTTTTGACAATACGATAAAAGACTGCTCAATACATATTAAATTAGCCGAAAAATGAATAAACAAATGAAATAATGGTAACTTATTCGAATGATTTTTAATTATTTTACAAGATATAAATCCATGCTACTTGATACTTCCAACCTTATTAAAAACGTATAAAATTAGCATCTACCTGCCTGCGACATATAAAGTTTATAGTATTAAAACTTCTTTAGTAATATTTTAATGTTAAGAATAAGATAACTACAAACAATAGAGAAATAAAAACATGAAAAGGCCACTAATTGTTTCAAGCATGATACATAATACATTAATTGGACTAGAGTATGTGTTGGTGTGATTTTACGTCTCCTACTTGATAGTTCCTAATCCCAGGCATGAGGGCAATTGAAATGTTTTTTAAACAGATTCTTTTCTAATTTCTAAATAAATTTTAGCATGAAAGTCTCATGATCAATTACAAAACTTAATCATGTCTATTGTTAGTTACCAGGTATCCCTGTTAATTTGTTAAAGAAAATTATGATTTTTAAGTACTTTTCATGCAATTCTAATTTCTATATAATTTTATATTTTTAACACCTACACCAAATCAATAAAAAATGAATACACACATACCATCACCATTAAATGTTTAAGGGTTGTGTTATACAAACACTCATTTATGTTATTAAGACACCCTATTGTCTCTGTCTCTCTCCATGTATCTATATGTATGTATAGAAAGATATAGAGATGATAAAATAAATTGGGTGTATCAATATCATACCCCAGGTTTGGTTATATAAACACCCAAAATTAAAAATTAACACCCCAAAATTTCTATACGGGTCGTATAGCTTAATACGTGTCGTATTGGGGGGTCATATAGCCCTATACGGGGCGTACAACCCCTCTGACAGCCCCCTGAATTTTTCCTCGTAGTCAGTGTCGAAATTTGTTATACGCGTCGTATAAACCTATATGTGTCGTATAGGGGGTCGTATAGGGCTATATGAGGCGTATAGATCTCTGAAAGCCCTCCTGAATTTTCCTCGTTTTCAATAAATTCGACCATATACGCCGCGTATGGACCCATACGCAGCATATAGGAGATGTCGATTTATCTGGGTGAGTGTCTCTATATTAGGACCCTTAATATATCTTAAATATATAATAGAGTTAATGTCAATTTTGTTCCATACGGTTTGTCAATATTAAGTATTTTTTTTTTTAAATTTTAAAAACATCAACATCAATTCAAAAGTTTTATCATTTGTTTCTATTTTAGTTTAAAAGTTTATGAATTCAAGTTGAAACAACTAATAAAATTTTTGTATTAAAATTAAAACAACTTATGTAACTTTTCAAGGTAAATTGATGTTTTTAATCTTATAAAGAAAATAATTATGTTTTTCAAACCTTAGAGACAAAACCGAATTTAACTCTATATAATATTTAATGATATTTAAATTTCAAAAGATAAGTTCACAATTTATAACATAAAACCAGTAAAAAAACAATATATTTCAAGGAAAATTGAGATCAAACTTTGCAAGTATATGTCTCAGGCATATAGTGTTGTGCGATCGGATCGAGTATCAACTATTTTTTCTGATGTCAATTTTCCTTGACCCTTATCTAATAATGTATTGTTCTTTACAGGCATATGGTGTCGTGTGATCGGATCAAGTATCAATAATTTATTTATTTTTATCAGTCTCATACTCGTATACACACTCATGATATTTTTATATTTCTGCATTCGGGTATTCTTGTCAGGTTAGGCATGTTTTACCATCTCTACAGGTTTGTTTTTAGTCCCCACCCCACGAGAGCAGTGCATTGATCCACCTATGCAATCTTCACTCCAAGAACGTAATATTCAATGAGAGAAGCAAACGCTTTGGAAATGAATAGAGCTTAATCATCAAGACTTAAGCCCGTCAACATTGATTAGGAATGCAACTTCCAATGGTCAACCTTTAATCATTTCATTTTCATTACCATCTAGAGAAAATACTTTGTTGAACTAAACAACCTTTGAGAATGATAGCTCATGTGACCCAAATATCCCTCCAAAAGCTTGTACAGGCATCATTAATCTTTATAGAAGTTTATGAAACACCCTATAATTTCTATTATAGGGTTTGCTAACCTACCTTCAGAGCATAACCAAAAACACATGTGTTTTTCTTCAACCGAAAGAATTAGCTAAAAGAGGAAACAAGTTGAAGGTTGTCTAAAGTCTATTTAGAATTGATACAGTCTCATAACTCGTTTTATTCAAAAGTTGTGAATATTAATGTAATAAAACTATTTTTGTAATAATTACTAACACACCTATATTTTAACATATCTCAAAAGGCGTTTACATGCCAACCAACCCACCTTGCGTGTATCAACTTGTATCAAAACCTTTACTGTTTCATCATGGACCAACTTTACTGTGTTGAAGAGATTAACCGTTTAATTGTTAGCCTCAGATAAAACAAACCCAAGTGACATCGCCTAGGATCGTCAATATTTAAACATCACTACATAATAATTCAAAGGAAAGTTAAGGGAAAGAGAGAAAACCACAAGTAATAAGTGAAATGGGCGGTGTGGGCAAAAATACTCTATTTCGGTTCATCCAGAGACAAACTCATTTTTACCAACCCGACCATCCCACACATTACTTGCAGATTAGCTTTTTCCTCCTCTCCACATTCATACATGATACATTTGGGGTAAACTCTTTTCTCTTCACATCCATTTAAACATAAAGCTTGCAAGAACATCTAGATCCAGTGATACACTAAAACACTAGTCAGCTAACCCTACACTCCTAACAAAAATCAGGATACACAAATGGCAAGCTAATAACAATCTGTATATTGATAACAATAACCTCTAACAATAATCTGAGAAATCATATCGGTAAAAGCTCGAGATACACCAAATCAAACTAGCAACAATCTCTTTGTCAACAAACAAACAAAGAATCCACACTAATAATGTGCGATCTAAATTTCAAATTTAAAAGCTACGAACAATTTCATTAAATCGAAGATGTTCAGGAATCAATTAATGAATTATTCGGCGCCAAACGAAATTTATAATGAAACTGATGAATTGAACAAAATTGCGATCTAGTGAAGCAAAATCAAACACAAGATCTATCGTACTACAAACAAGATTAAGATTACGAAAAAAAATTAAAAAAGCGCTAAATAGTGTTTAGCATTTCTCGATCTCCTAAATTGAAAGCTAAATAATATAATCATTTAACTCAATCCGAAGAAAAAGAGAAGACAGAGACATAACAATCACAAATCTGCAAATAAGACGCAAAATTGAAGCAAGCTAACAATGGCAATTGAAGCTAATTAAAGCATGTATAGAGCAAACAATTGCAGATATCGGCTAGGGTTTGGGAACGTTGGTACTCTGCGATCTGGTATAAACAGACGACGTAATATTTAGAGCTAATCGTAAAAACATCCTCTTAAATTACTTATTTTCATAAGAGGACATAGACTTCATTTTCTTTTTAGTGTAGGACTCAAATGAGATTTAAATTTACTTTAAATCTATACCACTTATTAATAAAAAGACTTGAACCTAAATTCTACTTTAAATCTATACCACTTATTAATAAAAAGACTTGAACCTAACATTTTAGGTAGGAACATCATGGAACACACATTGCTATCATTAAGCCAAAGGTCATTTGCTATGTAGAGCTTATATGCTCTACAAGTTGACCACCTACTTCTCATCATGCTAGAATTTAATAGAATAATGCAATATTTCTTTTTCGTTTTGAAAGGTGAACTCACAACTCTAGTAATCTGATACAAAACTACATCATATGTTTATAACAATACTTGAACTCTAATCACTTGGAAGAAAAACCATGACACCTTATGCTTAGTTTGAATTTTCTTTATTGAGAGTTCTTAAAAATCTTTGTTGAAAGAGAGTTTTTCATTAAAAAATTATTTTTGAATAGCTGTATGAATTGTGAACTTCATGAAACTTTAATTTAATTGTATAAAGTTATCATTTATTTAAATCCATTTAATATATATGTATAAAACTTTAACCATTTTAGTTTCTTTATCAACTTCATGAAATAATCATTTTAGTTTCTTTATAAACGTTCTTTTAGATTTCTATAAGACTGTTCCCATCGCTTTGCCCGTGGGCCGCCCGTCGCCGACGTGGACGGCGCCCGCCGGAAGGGCGGCGATGGGGGAGAAAGGAGGAAGACGCCCGATCCGTGGGCAAGGGCGACGGAAAGGGAGGGATGGTGGGGCCCACCACCATAATAATATTTTTAAATAATTTTAAATTAAATGTTTTTAATTAAAATATTTTAAAAAAATTAATTAAAATAATAATTTAAGTATAATATTTTAATTAAAAATGAGCTAATTAAATAAAAATATTTTAAATTTTTTTAAATTTATGGTATTAAACTAATTAATTAGAGTTTATATAACGGGTACTCTTTTTGTTCTATTCATAAAGGCTATTTTTTTGCAACGTTGTTTTTAATTTTTTTGTATCGTCGTTTCTATCTATTAATTTTGTATCGTCGTTTTTATTTTTTTGTTTTACGTTGTTGTTTTTATTTTATTTTAATTAAATATATTTATAATAATTTAAATATCTTTATTTAAAGTAAATTAATAAAGAAAATATGAGGTGGAAAAATAAATGTGTTTGTGGGAAGGATAGTGTTGGGGGTAAAAAGTGTTTGTGGGAAGAATGGGTGGAGGTGAGTGAAAAGCTGATGTGGCATGCTGATTAGGACTGTTTGTGGGAAGGATAACCGTCTAAGTTTTTCTATACTTTAAGTGCTCAAAAAATTGAGCATCTTCTGACCACTCAACATGACCAAAAACTTTGTACTGTAAGATGCCACGGGGCATCACATCACTACCTCAAACTTATTGCTAAAGTAAGTTTTCTTACCAATTCGATCATGTCAGGTTTTTATACGTTGTATTGTATCAAAACCTGACAAAAACACACGACTGCAAAACAAGCAGCTCTATCATTTCATGATCTACTTGTACTTTCACAAGAGTCATATGTGATTTTGTACATTCTAGACATTCAACATACAATTGAAAGGAAGGTGCAAGTTATAATAAAAGAACATAGTCAGCAAAACCAACTCGGATCATAGCAGCAGCATCAACAAGCTCCGGCACAAACTTTTGCATAATATATAAAATCTATGTAAACCAGCAACTGAAAGTGAACCGAAACCAACACAAAGAATTAGGTAGATGAATGTTTGAAAAACAAATATGAAGAATACAAAAGTTAAAGATTTATAATGAAAAGGTCAAGAGCCTTTACGGGTTAAACATAGTAGAGATTGTTAATATCCATAGAGATGCACAACATATACGGGGATACAAGCCATTACAGCTTACCAAATATTTAGGCTCAGTGAATATTTCATATGGTTAAGTTACGTAAATACAATGTTTCCGTAAAACTCTACAAGTAGGGATTATTATTACTGAATTAACACTTGAGCATATGGAGCCTCTCGAAATCATGCTGAATTTTATTTTTACATAGGTTTTTTGTTTTTTAAGTAAACATGTCCTATTAAATTGGTGTGAGAGCAGCCATCTCAACCTAAAGGGTCAAGTTTGCCAAAAACTATCCATCAAGGCAAGCATCCTACTATTCTAAGCTAATATTCTATATAGCTTCTTATTCTAACAAATATCGATGCTTAAAGGTCAAGTAAAAGTGCAACATATCTAAAATGGGTTGTTTTCAAGCTTGCGAATAACCCCAGGACCAAATTGTTTATGGCAGTGAATTCGCAAATGTAAAACGGTTAGGTGAACCAAAAGGCAATTGAAAATTTAATCCACCATGTAAAACTAAATTGGATTAATACTTGTGAAGAACTACGGTTCATGAGGTAATATGTATAAATGCATGAACGTGTATTCCCGTCCTCCCATGGTAGGTGTATCATCTGATTGAGCATCTAATTATTACTCAAATGCCTAAACATGTATTAAACTAGCTGTTACATAACAAGTATTATTATAACATTTAATCAAAGAAAATAAGAAAAAAAGACAAAAATTAACATATGATAGAAAGCAGAACTCAAGCTAACAAGCATAGCCATAAGATATGTAATTAAGGTACCTGGGTCAACTTGATTTCACATGGACCTCAATCATGTCATCATCTTCCATCTCAAGACTACCAGGAGTAGTTGAGGGGTCAATTTTATCCCCATCAAAACAAAATACTAAATTCTCTACCTTATTCTTCACCTTATCCGCATACATTTTAAAAAGCCGCTCAAACTTATCATCCTACAAAACCATGCATTAAACAAACCAGAATAAGCAATTATTAGATATAGATGTTATGTCCTAGAGACACACAGCTACTAGAAACATATATTATATATAACACTCCAATATTAGTCTATACTTTATATGTTTTTAGCAAAAAAGCCAACCATATAAACTCGAAACTGCTTTAAACCGTCTTTGTCTTGGATGGATATCACTATTTTCGGTCTTTCTACAGCAGGTTTTGGAGGCTTCTCGATGGGACTTTCACAATCTGAATTCGTTAAGGTTTTGAGGTCTCTTTTGACAAACTCTTCAACAGTCCGCACCATTTCTTTAGTTGATTCGGTAAAAGATAATAGCTCCTCCCTCTTCAGCCTATTTTCACAAATACAATACTATATAAAGCAACAAAAGGAAGCAGAAATATAAACCACTTTCTACAGAAGGAAAATTTAATGTTCTCGCATGCACTATCACGTGTGAAGCTTAGTGATGAAATCAAAAGTCAAACTTGCAAATGTTGCTTGAAAGAAATGGTTTCACACATCTGTATGGCTCTGGCATCTGAATGACCTCAATCAGACGAACATGATTTACAGATAACGTTTACTAAAGATTGAATAATATATCAGATGCTTTTTATACAGAATTTAGGTAGCAGATAACTTTTGCTCCCATTTTCTTAACACTTCCTTCATACAGAATATTAATAACATAACTTGCCGATCCTGTTCTATACAGTAACTACAATATAGAAGGGCGTCAAGATAACTTAAATGAAAGTAAAGGTTATAAATGCATGTAATTTTAGCTCACTGCGGCAGATATTAAGTGATGTGGAGATCCAACTCTAAAGCATTTTCAGGACTATTAATGTATTTAAATCAAGAATATTTGAAAATGGAAAAAGATGCATTGCATCAAATGATTAATAAACTTCAAGAATAGAAGAATGTCCATCCAAGGATAATCGAAACTATAATCTGTTTCTAAGCATATATACAGCAGAGAAGCTGACAAATCTGACGTAACTATTATACCTCAACTCCTTAATAACTGAATTTTCACATGGCTTCTCCTTGTTAACAGGCACCTTTGGAGGTGACTCCAACCAATCCAAATCATCATTGTCTTCACCATCATCAATGATGATTTCTTCCCGCGTAACTTGTACCTTCTCAACCTATCCGATTTAAATACAATAAAGATTCAAAACAACAAACTTTCTCACCAAAATAATCCATCAAGCTTCACAATTAAAGATACTTGCTAAAGTAAAAGGTAAGACAACATGCTTAATACATTCCAACTATCACGTGTCTTATTGCTCAACATGTTGCAAAGGGAGAACATCATGTTCATATTTTTCAAAATGACAATCTCTCGACTTCAAGTTTAACGTACACAAACATACATTATGCAGCAATTACCCCTATATCAGGCCTGATCTGATAGATGTTGTCCCGGTCCAATGTGGCCTGATAGTATTAGCTCACTTCCCCTATGAAATGGAAAATAACCTCCTTTTTCAAGGGTTCTTCCCAATCTCTTTCGAGTTGTTATCTCTCCTCCAGCACTTTCTTTATGTATCAAGAGTGTGTGTGGGAGGAGAGATAACTAATAGGCAAGTTGGACTCGATGAAAACCGATATAGGTACAGGCCACACATTCTACACTTAAAAAATTCAAAACTTGATGCAGGTTTTTTATACAAACAACAAACTGAAGCTACTTATGTAGGTAGAAAAGAAGAGCTTACAGCAGAAGCAGAGTGTTTCCTGCGTTTGGGAGGAATAATCGAAGAACAATCATCATCATCATCTGCTCAATCACTCATAATCATCAATTAGGCATAATCCAGATCAAACACATAACAAAATAACAAAAATCAACCATAAGTAGATACAAGTAGAATAATAACGCACCGTCGTCGAGGCAAACGACATCGAAGGGCTGAACGCGACTGTAATCAAACAAGGGTTCGAGTTCTTCCGGCGGTTCCGTCTATCCCCAAATCAGAAAATATTAGTAAAACTGAAATCAAATTTCGAAACCCTAAGAAAGATTTCGTATTGAAATTGTAAAAGAAAAGGGGGAAATCGCACCATCTTTTATTGAACCTATGCGGTTCGAATGCTGATCGATCGCCGTTGGTGTTGTTGAACAGTGAACACCAGTATTTGAAATACTATTGAGTTTTGAAAACACGCACAAAGATTTCTCCTGAAAGTGGATTTGCTTTTTGGGTATATCTTTGCGGGTGACCCGAGCTTATAAGTGGATCATGCCATCATGGAGCCCAAAATAGAATAAGGGGTCGTTTGATTTGCTTATAACCCGATCAAAATGTCTGACCCACTCATCCGGTCAGACATTTTAGTCGGTCAGCGTGTTTTATTCTCACTCTTTTGCGTCTGACCTGATCCGACACCACTGACTTATACATATTTTTCTTCTTACTCGGTCAGGCCCTTCTGACCGAGATCTACAAATCAAACAGCCCCTAAGATAAGTTGCACTTGAATGCAAATTTACAAGTTGTAATATATAATTGTTTTTTTTGGTAAATCGAGGAGTATTTTACCAAAGTAACCTTATTAAAATAGCCAATGTTAATTTTTTTAAATCGTTACGCGTGTTTGAATGACATGAAACATCATTGATCGTTATACATTTGTAGTACGTGGCAAGACTTTTGCCCTGTGGCACGTTAAATAGTTGAAAGAGGCAATATACGAAACAAGATTGGTGCCCCAAATCATTAGCTTCTTGAGCCCTATAGCCATCTCGATTCAAACAATGGTGATAGGCTGCAAATAGAGATTTGGTACTTTGATAGAAAATAAGTTATTACGCGATGTTGAAAGAATATCTAGTGAATGGACTCGGGGGGTTCTAAATATATAAGATGGGAATTGTGTTAAATACTCTATAGGTGAGAATAACAACATTGAAGGACATCCATGTTAAAATTGTGTTGCAACGTTAGTAGGGCAGATTGGAGGTAGGAGAAGGGTTGACAAGGGAAAAAAGGCATTGCTTCATGGAGACAAAGGGAAAAGAGGGCTACCGAAGAGTGTGCAATAGATTGGTCTGTCTAACCCGTTTATTTTTACATCTTTTTTTAAGATTGTTTTTATGTTATAACTAAAAGTGATCGAGTATTTTGTGTAAAAATTAAAGACATCAAGCCAGCGACAACCCAACAACCGTCGTGAAACCGCCTGGCAACCACCCATCCACACACCAAAACAACATGCCCACAAATTAAAAGGGACCAAATATGATTGCAATTGTTTGAGTATGAAACACATGATTCCAATATAAATATATAATTGATCTTGAGTTGCATTTTATATGTGTAGAATCTTATTGTGAGTAGTCAAATGATGCACCACAGGCCCACTTGACGTGCGTCCGATAAATGAGGCTTGAAATTTGAATTGGATTCTCTCATGTGAGTTGACTCGGTGATGACCAGATCCATGTGTGAAGCAAATGAATCCATCGTTGCACCAGATCGTTATGAAGCTTTTATTTGTTTAAATTTTAATTAAACACACGATCATTATCGTTTGTTTCTTTTGTTTATAAACCGCGTCTGTTCATTTGTATTCGTTCGTTAAGATTCGGCTACATCAGTTTGTTTATGTTTGTTTACGTACTTATTCAAATAAGTTGAGTTCATACCATTTTAAACCATCTTTCAATACGAGTCCAATTTATTGTTGTTTACTTTCAAATGTTAAAGACGGCGTGCACACTTTAATTTAAATACTCTGGTATTACTTGAATTGGTGTTCATTTATGTTTGTCGGTGTTCATTTGAATCAGATTAGGTTCTTTTGTAATATTATCAACGAACATAAACGCATACAACATAGCCGGTCTGTAGTTTTCGATGTCCTATGCACTACGTTAAAAAAAACCTTAAATTAGAAACTCAAATGTGGCATGGTCGAAACGTAGTGGCCAGGGTGCTACATCGTTGGATACAAACGATGTGGTGCAAGTGGTTCTGTGTAGTTGATAGTCGATTGTGACAAAATCATTGGGTACAAATCAAAATAAATAGGATTTTAATTTTTATAAATATAATTTGGTTATTTTTGTTAACCTAGACTCCTCTAAAACATTTATTGGTTTTTAAAGTGTTCATTAATTTATTGAGACCATCTGTAACATATATTTATAATTTTTCGAAAGATGTTAGTCGAGACCTACTATCTAAACTGCAAAGGAAATATATTTGGGAACCCTTTAAATTTTACGTTTTGCGGCCATCCATCCAACATACCTTCAGGGCGACCATAGAACTGGCAATTAATAAGAAGTGGTATGGCTATGTTATCATTAAAATAGATTATTTTTTGAAATTTGATAGTAAGCTACCTTACTACGCGAAATATCCTACTGGTGTGCCCTCTTAAACAAAATATCTAGACTTTTAGCATGAGATAGACATGACTATTTAAAAAATTATTCACAAACTAGGATTATACCCGCTGCGTTGCAGTAGGGGCATCAAACCGTGTCAATTAGCATCAATGGCACACAATCGTCAATGATCACCAACATCTAAAAAACTCGTATTTAAAAAAACATAAAAAAACAAAAAAAGAACGAAAAGTAGACGTATAAACGTTTAACCACGTACACGAAATGTAAAACATATAAACAATAAATAAGTAGATCTAGGACCAGCGTGCTGCAAATGGGCCGTTAAATGAGAAAAAAATAAGCGTAAAAACGTTGAACCATACATGCACGTTACAACGTAAAAACTGACAAATTTTAGACGAAAAGTAGAACAAAAAAGGATGCAAAATATGAAAGTATATGAAAACAAAGTTAAAAATAAAAAATGTTAAGGCTAAATTGTAAAGATGTAAAAATAATGAGTTAAAATAAAAAAGTTAATAAGTAACAATAAAAGACAAAAGAGATGGGTACAACCCAATAAAACATATGATACAACTTATGATGCACACTAAAGTTGATAATTAGTATTATATAAATTCATGCAATCTCTTCTATAGTTCTTTTTAAAAATTAATAAAAAGTGGTATGGCTTGTGATTATAAGTTGGATAGTCATACCTTATTCTTTCAAAGTGCTCAATTTTATCAAAAATATGTCACAAACGTATAGAAAGCTATTTGGTGTTTTCTATCTAAATTAAAATTGCACGTTTCTAAAAGATAATTTATTGGTAAATACCGTTTAAATGGTTATAGGTTTAAATTTTATGGGGTGAAAATCTGGTTATAATTTTTATGGCAATAGTAATTGTTATTTAAGAAAAGCTAAAATGAAATTGTATTATTTATTTACTATATACTTAAAAACCAAGGTCGGTGAAGGTTGGACCATCCAACTTGGTTTTTGAATATAATCAGAGCGAGCGAGAACTTGACGGCTTTCGTTCTGTGGTTAAGTTTGTAATTTCTCAAGCCAATCAACCCGAGTTCAATGCTTGAGGTTGTCAATTTTTTTTCTTTTCTAACACTTAAGGTTGTATGCTTTTCTAATATATTTATACTTTCGTATACAGTATTACTTAAAAAATAATTTCTTACATTCATATTTTTATATACGTGTCGGTATAATTTCGAATCCGTCTAGTTTTGGACGTAAATTTGGATCAGCAACGACTTGGGCCAAATATAAAAACATTTCCGTGTTTATTTTACATACGCCTTAAAATGATCTACGTTTACATGTTCGTGCACGTTTTGACTTAGCTTTTGATCAGAAATGAGTTGAGTCAAATATGACGTACGTTTTTATAATACGTTTTTATTACTCTACCTTTTGACATAAATTTTGTCCAACAACGAGTCGGACGATTTTAGTTTGTATTTATTACGTCATGTATGATGGGGTGGTAACAAGCAACAGGTAAAATAACTAGTTATTTTATTATAATAAATAAAATAAAAGTTTGTGTATTATCCAATTTGACTAGGTTTGCTTGTTTCACTTATCTTTCACCCTTTTCGTAATGTCTAAGCAAGAAAATAATTCACAAATTGGTTGATCCACCACAAATATCCAAAAGTGAGTCACCAATTTGTGCCCACGCGGATACATCATCACTAAGCCTAGTTGATATTGTCGGCTGTTTCAATAATAGCTAAATTCTTTGTCAAAATTGTTGCAATTAAGATTATATATTAGATAACTAGGTTAATACTATGGTGCATATTTCGCTATGCCCCCCACTGATCTTTCACTGTGAGTACTGTTGCAGTAAAGCCAATGGGAAGATCAGTCCTAGGGTTTAATCTAGGCTGCCAGCCAAGATGAAGATGGATTGAAAGGGTTGTCAATAAAATATAAAATAAAAAAATTTAAATATTGTACAACCATACTTTAAGATAAACTATAATTGAAAGCACGTATAACTAATTGATTTAAGCAAAATAAACAATAACATCTTTTTCTTAAGCTTTAATTATTTTGTTGTTTTGATAACATTGTTTTTAGGAAATTTCACCTTTTATAATTTTTTATGAGAAGAGCGATTTAGAATTTTTGTTTCAAAATTTAGTGTCTTAGAAAATTTCATATTTTATAAAAAATATTTTTAATTATTTTTATTTTTAAAAAAAAGATATGATTTCTATTTTCTTTAATAAAAAATTTATTATTAGAAAGATAGCTTGATCTTAAAAATCTAAATGAGAGATAAAAAAGGTAGTAATTAATTTAATTGGTTTTAGTAAGAGAGAAAAATTAGTGTGAATGTTTAAATGAGTATAATATTTTTTCAGAAGGAAAAATGATATGATGATGTATAAAAAAAACATATGACAGTCCCAAACATTTGTTCATTTTATATTATAGATATAGATAATAATAACACGACACAAATATGACATCAAGGTAATTAGGTTTTGGTTTGTGTCTAGATAGATACCTGTTCCAACAATATGTTGACTTGTGTAATAAACAAATTAAAATTTTTATTCTGTTTAAGAGTATAATTTTAAAAAAATCAAAATATACAGTTTATTATTATAAATTTAAGCCGTCAATCCATATAGTTTCCATTAAACAATCTACCCTTTAATGGATAATATAACCAGCATAGCAACTTGACTTGTCTCATTTACAATCACACACAACTCATCATATTCCTTTAGAGTCTACTTCTTAGGGCTGTTTGGCAGCCTCTTAATCAGCCTCTTAATGGTTCAGATGTCTGAATGGTTCAGCACTTAATGGTTCAGACTGTTTGTTTCGCGAGCAAATGTCTGAATGATTCAGTCATTTGCCTCTGAATGGTTAAGCATTATACTAGTGCTGAATGGTTAAGAGGTCTAATGCTGAATGGTTAAGACCTCTAGTCTGAATTGGTCGGATATTTGCATTTGAATTGTTAAACGATATACTAGCTCTTAATGGTTCAGACCTCTTAATGATTCAGCACTTAATGGTTCAGACCTCTTAATGGTTCAGCACTTAATCATTCAGAAGTTACCAAACAGCCCCTTAGACATGTTTTAAGAAACGAGTTTTGAGGACCCATATGACGTACATATTTTAAGTATCTTTAGTATCAATATCTTCAAAAGGATGCAAATACATTAGCTGATATAATATTATTTTTCTTTAATTATTATTAGTATATTGTTCCTACTAAACATTTATATTAATACTGAAATGATATTTTTGTTAAACATTTGATTGTTTTTATAAAATATTTACACTAAAAACAAGTTATAAAAAGTTAGGCTAGTTCATTGTCATTTTAATATTGTCAAAAGAATAATGGTTGTTATTTACGATTCCGCTTGTAATAACATGTTAATATCATGGTGGTGATTGTAATCGAAGCGTAAAGAATGTCGTATTGGTGATGAAGATCCAAAAGGTAATTAACGTGTTATGAACCTCATCAAACTTAGGGTTATACGTTGTTTAGTTGAAAAATGTGATACCGACCATCAAGGCTGGTCATCAGCTTAGATTCATGGTTGTTTTTTTTTTTGAACATTTTTTGACTTATTAACTTCTCAAAAGTTAATAAACCAAAAGTAAGAGGGCAATACACAATCCCAAACATATCGATCGGGTTCGCCCCTCTTTAAAATTTTAATTTCATTCCCTGACCATATATGGGAGTGTTTAACATTTGTCACTTTCTTCGAAGCTTTAAAGATACACGAAGGATCCTTGGACCGCAGTCCCAACTCCCAAGTACCACCCCAACCCTCATCCTTAGTATCAGAATGTTAAAGCGTATATTACGTGTAGCATATTGTTAGATGAATGCATAAGAGAAAATGTTAGAATGTGTGTGAGAGACGAATAGAATTTTGTATTAGAATGTCAATGGACAATGCCTTCTTGGGTGCTTTGTTGATTTCTCTTATTGATTTTGAATTTTGATTTGTTTCTATTATATTATTATAAATATTATAAACTTTGCGATGAAGTTGATGGGTTGAAAATTGTAATCATGAGAATACAATTCTTCCTTTTGAAATATTGACATGAATTGAATACAAAAAAGTGTTATGGAAAGAAAAAGTATAAAGTTCAATGACACAGGCTAACATTAAATATAATATATTATACCTTATCCAAAGTTTAGTTCATGTTAGGTTATTAAATTTTAATAATTTAAATTTTAATTTATTGGTCAAAATTAATCTTAATTCAAAAAGTATTTACAGACGTTACTAATATTGAGTTATTTTCCCCAATGATTTCTTACTAACTAAGAGTTAACGTCGTTAGTTTTTGATGACGCAGACTATTTATGTGACTAAAACACTAAACATAAAGTTGAAATTTACCAGTAAATCTAAAACTTTTGCACACTAAAACTCATCGATCTCTACCTTCTGATTCAAACCACTTGACTATTTGGAGGTAGATTTTGTTGACGATGAAAGTTAGATATCGAAAAACGAACCTGATGGAGGCTGAGTAGTGGCGGAGTTGAAAATAATATTAAAGTTGACCACTTTTCATAAAAAGCTAACGTGGTTAAGTATCCGTTAATAAGGGATCGTTGGTAAAAAAAATAAAATCAAAGTTGAGAGTATCCGTAAATATTTACTGAGTTGAGATTAATACTGATCAATAAATGAAAATTTGAATGATTAAAATCCAACAACCTTTCATTTACAACAACTATCTAATCAGGTTTTCACACAAACAATCACATACTTCTTCCGATATAAGACCTGAACCCATACTATTTAGTTTGAGATTAATACTAGATGTCAATGGATAGAGAAACTATGACCAAATGGTTTAATCAAAATTTTATATTTAAAAAACTAAATAATAAATTCAAATAAAATAAAATATCTTATTAATAAAAAAAATCATAATATAATTGACAGCTGAAAAGTAAACAAGAACTATAATCCAACCTCTGGCGATCCCCAAATTGCAGAATTGGTAAAGTAATGGAGCCAACCCCTACGCCACCGCCGCCGTCCACCACCGCCACCACCACCACCACCACCGCCGCCCCAGCTCCGCCACCGTCCGCCACCTACCCCGACTCTATCGACTCCTCTCCTCGTTCGCGCAACACCGATTCATGGGGCGAAGACACCTCTCTATACCCATCCAACAACGGCACCACAGCGGCGGCGCCGCTAGGGCCCTTGACTAAGCTCCGACTGATGTGCAGCTACGGCGGCCACATAGTCCCCCGTCCACATGACAAGTCCCTCTGCTACGTCGGCGGCGATACTCGCATCGTCGTCGTTGACCGCCACACAACCCTATCGGACCTCACTCACCGTCTCTCCAAAATCCTCCTCCGATCGTCGTCGTCTTCGTCGTTAACGTCTGCAACGGCGTCGTTTACGCTCAAGTATCAGCTCCCGTCGGAGGATCTGGACTCGTTGATCTCCGTTACGACCGATGAAGACCTCGAGAACATGATTGATGAATACGAGAGGCTCAATTCGTCCTCCGATGGGAACAAATCGGCTCGACTCCGGTTGTTTTTGTTCCCGACGAAACCGGAGTCGGTTTCGTCGATCGGATCGCTGCTTGAAAACAGCACGAAATCGGAGGATTGGTTCCTCAATGCGCTCAACGGTACGACATCGGGATTCTCAGATACTTCATCGGTTAATTGTTTATTAGGTTTGGATGATGATGTTTCTGTACCGGAGAAGAAGGATGTTGATCACAAAGGTGTGATTGGTAAAAACCCTAAGGCTAATAATTCTGCTCAGGATGTTCATTCTGTACCCGATCTGGAGCGAACGTCGTCGTTTGGGTCTGCTTCTTCGTCTCCGTCGTTGGCTAGCTTGCCGCCGATTAGAGTTCATGTGGATGATAATCAGAAGGTTGGAGGAATTGATGAGCAGTTTTCTCGGATGAGTGTACAGCAGCAACACCAAAAGGTTCAAGATGATGGGGCTTATGTTGCTGCACCTGCTCCGGTGGTTGTTGCCGGTGTGCCGCAGAGTTCTACGCCGGTGGCGGCGGAGTACGCTAACCGTGTATTGTCTGAGGATGAGAGATCAGAGCAGAGTTTGCAACATGCTTATCAGAATCATCCACAACAGTATCAGCAAAAGCAATCCACTGCTTTTGATTTGGCTTCTACTGATTCGGCTTCAAGGTACATCTTAATTCTCTTGATTTGTTTGTTATAATGCATAGATGGTGTTTGTGCAAATGCCTAAGTGAAATTGATGTGTGATTTTGCTGTGAATTAAGTGTTTTGTATCATTATATGTATGAATTGCAGTGATGGTAGACAAAAACCAGCCATGATTTATCAGGATCAGTTGTTAAAAATCCCATCTTCAAACAACAATCGAGCTACTGATATGAACAACATCCCTGATCAGAACACTAGAATCCAGATGCAACAACAACAGATTTCAGATTCGGGTTATATAATGTCGATGCCAAATACCCAAGTCGATCCACAAGGACAACAGCACCCTCAAATGCATCATCAGCAACCGCAATTCATTCACACCGCTGTTCCACAACCACAGTTCATTCACCACCACCCATCTGGAGCGGTCCCCATGACATCTTACTACCAGATGTACCCATCTCAAAACCAACACCACCCTCAGCATGCGCCCCTAGAACAACAGAACTTTGTGTATTATATGCCCGCGAGGCAGGTTCCCCATGGCTACAACTTGCCATTGCAGCACCATGCTACTGGTTACGCTGAGGTATCTTCTGCAGCTGGCACCCCTCTTCCCCATTCTCAAGCACCACCTTCTGCATATACCACAACCAGGGCTGCTCAAACTGCTCCCAAAAGCGAGATACCTGCTGGAGTTTATGGAACAACGAATTCTAATGCTTCTCAATTTGTTCAAGTTCCTTCCAGCCAACACCAGCCTCAACCGCAATTTGTTGGGTATTCACAAATTCACCATCCGCCTCAATCCGTTGCTAGTTCTGCCTCTGGTGCTGGACCCGCTGGAGCTAATTATGGATATGAGTTTGCTGATCCTGCACAAGGCCAACCTATATACTATGCTGCTCAGCCATTGCCACCTCAATCGACTGCTCAATATCAAACAGTGACTGCTGAAGCGGGATCTTATCTTCCTGCAGACAATAGTGCAAAGCAACAACAAGGAAGAACTCAACAACAGCCTTGATAGGGATTCTGGTAAAGTTTTGCAGTAAAATTGGTTTTGCTTTTATTTGTGTTCATGATCATCTACTGTCTATCTTTTATTTGTGTTGGTTGCTGGTATGTGCTTATGTGATTAGGTAATAAGAACAAGTCGAAAAAGTTCCTAAGGTTTTACTATGTGTATTCTTCGGTTGAATGACTTCTATATCCTATTGTTATTGCTAATGAAAATAAATAGTGGATTCTTGTAAGTGTACTTTAAAAGCTTGAAACTTTATGTTGCTTGAGAATTCGATTATGTATGAACAACTTACGTGTAATTTCATGTTGCATGCGCTGTTAGTCAATTTAGTTGTTGATATTTAATGTTTGAATATGTGAGACACGTGCGAAATATGATATCATCGATAGGGATCGGGTCTGATCTTTGGGGCGATCATTCGAACCTTTCCCAGCCTTTTCTCCTTCTACTTAATATGGACTACTTGTGTATTTATCCTTTGTTAGCATTATTCTGATTTTCATAGTAGAAGCTAGAAGGTGTATGTTTGTAATATTAAATTCTGTATTATCAATCGATTTACAATTTCCCTTTATGGTTCATCATGATATCAGTCATGTTTGTTCCTAAACCATAGAAGAAACTATTTGCTCTTCTAAACCGTAGCTGCGCATAACAGTCACTAGAAACCCTCGCTGCCAGCACATGTCGCTTTTCTTCGCTGAAAACCCTGGTCGCTCCTTACCAGTTATGCGGTCCTAGCAGCTCGTAATAGTAGTTGGAAACTCTAGCCGCTACGGCGCTACCCTCTGGTTCTCACCAGATTTCCTTATGAGCCCCTGGAAACGCTGCCGCCACCTTAGTTTCTCACCATATTTGTCGTCCACTGTCAATGGGTTACATATAGCCCCTGGTTCTCATCATGACTTACATATAGATTTTTCCTTTAAGGTTCAAGCTAGAGGTCGTTGTTGGTCATTAGTTTGCGGGAAGGCATTAGACTAGTTATATATTTAAGTGTTATGTTTATATTAAACGCTAGTCAAACTATGGTTGGCGTATTTTAGTCTTCTGTTTTTTTCTTGTGTTCTTTTTGGGTTCTTTTAGATTTCATTTAGTTGCATTACATATTTTTATTGGATAGACCGGATTTCGTTTAGTTGCCTAGTTACCTGGTGCGAACCAGAAACTGAGATGAAGAAAAAATGCAGACCCAGAGACCAGATCATGTTAGGGTGATCCTTCTGTCGACGAATGCCCCGATTACACTCGCAGTCTCTGAAGGATGAGAACCATCTATATATTTAGCATCTATGGCGAGAATACAAGTATTGTATATGTCATTAGTTTGTTCCTTTGTAGGAACTACATGTAATAACGAACTTGCAAAACGGATCCCTTTATCATAAAGGGAACCATCATTCCTGACCATGCTTGAAGGCCCCTTCACTCTCCGTAGGCGCTTACCACCCGTTTCACCCCCTTTCACCCCATATCATTCTTTCACTAAACCGGTCTCACCACTTTAATTGCATCTCACTCACCATTGTCAAACGGTCACCTCCTTCCTCACGCTCGTTGAATCCTCCACGGGCATTTCATGTTCCTTAGCGTGTAGGTGGGATTGGTGTGCCACGCCCAAAAACAGAGCCACATAAGCTCTCAAGCCTGGGGTGTGAGAGCATGCCTCTAGGCCTTAACATCCATAGTACCGAATCCATAACAATATAGTCCTGTATAATATGTAGTAAATAATATAAATAGAGATGGAATGGGGTAGTGAGAGATAGAGGGAAGAAGCCCGTTTTGAGGGGAGGGTGTGCTGGATCAGGCCCTATGGGCCGGACCTCATCTGGGCCTAAGCCCGAGCTGGACGTATGTCATCAAAGTTTCATTCGGATCTCGGAGAATCATTCTTCATCATCCAGCCTAATATTCGTGTCAAACGGTTTTTTTTTTAAGTTTTGAGTTTGATTGGTCCATTAGAAGTTAGAGAGGAATAAGTTCCTTTGAGCTCCAATACAATAATGCTAGTTTTAATATCACATATGTAAATCTGTATAAATGTTTTAAGGACTCATAATTACTCTTGTATGAAGACGAGAGTTGTATAAACACTTTGTGTCAACTTTCTAAAACTTTCATTTGTTCTGACTGCATTTCTAAGGAGTTCTTAATTTGTGTTAACTTTAGAATATTTCATTTGTTCCGAGTCTTCTGATTGCATTTCTTTAATGCATAATTACAAATATGGTGATAAGAATCACATACTTTAAGATTTTACCCTATATGTATACATGGGAAATTTATTTAAGAACACTAAATTTTTAAAGAACAAAAGAACACATTTGACCACTTGGATCCAAAAAAATTGAAGGGTCTAGATTGAGTTTCCTCTTACACATGTGGTATTTCGGATATAGGGAGTGGGGTTCGGTGGTGGTTTTGCTACCGCCTATGCCACGCACCTTAGGGCGAAGCTACCACCGTGCTACCACCTCTTCCTCCCATAGAATTGTAAAGCATGGTGTACAACCTGTTGATGCATGCGTAATGTTTAAGCCTTTATGTATAACCCTTTGCTTGCGCCTTTTAAGTGGGGATGCTGATCATTCTGTTGGGTGAGTTTGGGTTAGCTATTGTGTCGATGATGTTGGGTTAGTTATAGTGTCAATGATGATGAGGTTATCCCATCTGAGACACGTGTGTTGCTCATCTGAACTCTTAAATTTGTTTTGGTATTTCTTTGATCGGTGATTTCTACTATTGTTGATACTTTGTTTGCAAGCTGTGATGTTGGTCTTTCTTTATTGGATTAGCCTGTTCTTGGTTTTCTTTTGATTACTATATTTCTTTGCTTTTCTGGTTATCTTGCCTATGATGTTGGGGTTTTCCTCTTCTGAGACCTCATTTTCATCTTGTTTATTCATATTTGGTCTATAAAATTGGTGTCTTTCTCATCTGAGACTTTCTGCTTGATTTAGTCGATGAAGGTGAGGGTTAGGTCGGTGATGATGAGACCCAATTCATCTGAGGCCTCTTTAGACTGATAAACGAGGTCTAGATTCGGTTTTCACATCTAATGGTTGAATTTTATTTTGTTTCACCTGTTTTTGGCAAACATGGTAAGGGGTCGATGATTTAGTTGGTTTTGCACTTACTTGGGTTGTTCTAAGTTCACTTGAAACCACTATGCTTGGCAATGACAATAAGAAAACAGATTTATTTTTTGCTATAGCGTGGTAAACTGATGTTTGAAGCCGCAAGGAACAACTGCTTCCGAGCTAGCAACGATGGATATTGACGATGAGAGTAATGTTGATAATTGTTTTGGCGCAGCAATTAACCTATTGTAGCCACAACACATCATTTCTAAACCTGTTGTGACCGTTTTACACCCGCGGCGAAGCGCAGACAGATGCCACGTAGTTTATGTTTATAGGCGGGCGTATAATCATAGTTTATCTCGCCATACTTTATCACTCTGAAGTCGACACGGAATAATCATGGTTTATCAATTCAAAACTGACGTTGATTGTCACCCCTTATCTTTTATCATGGGTTTGTAAAATTTATAAACAAAACCTGGAGTGTATTTTATGCTAAAAATGGTGGGATCTTGTGTTTATTCAATAGTTCATTTCGCAATAATTTGGTTTTGTGATAATGGTAGGTGCTACAACGTTCACTTAAGTTTGTAAAAAATTCATTGTAAACTTAAACGTGGCAAATTTATTAAACGAGCGTGCAAAGCGCCTTTCTTGCACTAGTGATACTTTACTGGTTTCCACTTTGCATACTATGATGTGGATCTTATAAAAGAGCTAGCAGAATTGTACTTTAACAATCTAGATAGAAGCCATGAGGTAGAAAAGGAGTCAAATTAAAAATAATAATAATAATACATAACCAGGCTTACATGTAAGTTACGGGCTCGTTAGTCATTACTAAGTAATAGACTGAAACGTCTTAATAGACTGGATCATGTGTCCCAACTGTTGGACACAAATTCTATCATCCCTCCCCTCGCCTCATTATCGATACATATGGTTTTTTCCTAACTCTTGTAATTTTTATTTATTTATTTTTTCTATATAAAACCCTGTGAGTATATGATTTGTGTAATTTACATGTTTATTTAGGAAATCAATTTTATTTTTATTTTTTTAAATTTAACTTGACATGTCATATTTAGACTTAATATATGACAAGGGGTTTGATAACATGTATGTTGTATGCGTCTAGAAAGAAGGTTTTTAGAGCCGGAGGTATTAGCTAAACAACCTCTTTTTATCCTTAGGATAGATGAAAAGTTTGCATTTATCTTATCATTCACAGACCATGCTATAGCTTTGTTATTAATGAGAATTTACTATGTATGTTTTTTTTTGTTTCATACATTTAGAGAAAATAACATCTCTTTATCCTTAGGACAGAGGAAACGACCCAAATCTAAGCTTCTTTGTGTGCAAGTAGAGGTGCCAAAACGGTTTGGGCCCAAGAATCAGTTCGTTCAAAACTAGTTTGGTTCATAGTCAGCATTGCCAAAACCAGGTCGTGATAAGCACAATTAAACCGTTCTTAATGCTTATTTGTTTTTTATGTCGTGTTAAATGAAAAATGATGGAACTTGGTTATTATTTAGTGTACTTTTCCTTCTCAACTATCTCATAGTTTAGGTTAACTTGAACATTATAATTATTAAAACGAAATCAGGTTTTATATATTTTTCATTTAAGTAAATAAACTTTAGAATTTTGTTAACATTTATAAAAAAATCATAAGTTTAGAGCAATATTAAAACTTAAGTGGTCTTCATTGTTAGAGAAAGGTATAATTGACTCTAGTAAAACAGCGAAGAAACTAGGTCCCTGTTAAGTTTTCGGAAGTGAAAGTTATCATTGTTTAATTTTTGAACAAATACATTGTGGTATTTAAACTGTCAGACTCATATGTAAATCTTCATAACAGGAGACATGTTATTTGTGAGAGGATGTATCATGGACCCACAATAATATTGAAAAATACATTAGGGAACATGATGACAAAAAAGCCTTTATCCCATTACCAATTATGATGAACAAGTTAAGCTCTTCTTCCCTGCAACTATTTACATGCACCGAAACACCAAACAACAACAAAGGATGGCCACAAAAGTTGCTTTGGATCTTGCTGCACAAATATGATGCATATATTCTTGTATCCGCTTTCAACGACAACATTTCTTTCAAGATAAAAGTACGTTCGTATATTAACCCAAAAGTTTTGGACCCAAATGCCTAGTTTTTTAATACTGTCTGAAAAAGTTTAATGAATCACTAATGAGTAATGACAAGTCAAAGTATATCGTTTTGCAAATACTTGTGAAGCCAATGATCGTTGATACTTAACCTCGTACAAAGCGAAGGGTGCAGTTGATTAGTATAATTAATGTTTAAGTGAGTTATAATCACTGGGTGCAAAAATAAAATAGATTTTTAAAATTTTAAACTTAATTTGGTTAGTTGGGTTAACTAACTCATCTAGAACATGTTATTGAGCTTTAAAATGTTTAATTAATTTGTTAGACCCCTCTAAAACATATAGTTTATGATATATCTATATATATTTTTATATACAAGTTAATCAACACCCGTCATATAAACGACAAAATAAATAAATATATAAATTTAGCCCCTTAAAGTTTTGGGCCCTTTATGGTTGCCAACCCGGCACATCCTTAGGGCGGCCCGCGGCCATGCTAGTCATTGAACTCATTATTTATTTATTCTTTTTACTATATATGTTTTTTTGGAACCCGAGTTTATTAGCCCTAATTCCCTAAACCACCATTTAGGCCGAGAGATGGGTCATCAACATCATCGTCGAAAACCAAATGATAGCGAGGTGGGTTGGGTCGCGAGGTGCTTACCGAGTGGATTATTATGACAGGAGGCAAGGGTAGGTCGAGAGATGAGGGTCTAGTTTTAGTGATGTTGGGTCTAACTTTTATGTAGATATGTAGATGAAAATTTTATGGATTTAGAAAATAATTGTTATATTGTGATTTTATGATGGTAAGTATACAAACATAATCGAATAACTGAGTAAGCAAAAGATGATAATATGCTAGGCAACTTAATTAATATATTTGATTTAAGTATAGGTTCGGACATTCACAATGAACACAATGTCAAGTCGAAAAGCCGAAGAGTAAAAGTTGTGCCTTGTCATGGGTCAAGTCTCGGTTTATGGGTCAACACAAAAAGTGTGATTATGAGATTTTGAAGAAAAACCTATAAGATCATGTGCTTAAGAATTCATAGAAGAATCATATTTTGTCCATAATTATCTTTTTTCAAAACTATCTGATAAGCTATTCAAATTTGATGAATCTCAATACATCAAAGATTCGAAAGAACAATGTATATAGCATTATAACCTAAACTCTTATTGTAGAAATTAGATGGCGTGTTACGCAATCATTAATAACATCGATCTATATAGTGTTCAAAAGTCTTAGAGCATCCGCAACCCAAGGAGATTCACATGCCTCCACGTAAAGGTTGTTGAGGAAAACCCCATAGACCGTAAGTTCTCTCTCATACACACACACAAATGACCTTCTCCTTTCGTGGGCTATCTTTGGCCACAAAATTTTCATGCCCTCTCTCTTGGCCACATCTACAACATCCTTCACTCTCCCCCTCTTCCACCTAAGCGTTCGTCAGCCCCACGGGCCTGCATTTTGGAAGCTCATAGTTTATTCGAGGTGTGTTCATCTTGTCCTAGTTTGTCTAAGATCAATCTTTTTTTCAGTCGTTAAAACTCTATTAAAATAACATTTTAGAATTAAAATAGAAAATTATATGCTAGTCTAATTAAAATTATTTTGCTTTGTTAAAAACATGTATTCCTCCTCATTCAATTCAAACAACCATAAACCTAGGACTAAATAGGTGAAAAGTTAAAAAAAACAACTACTTGTTAGAGCATCCACAACGACTGTTTTTGGCCATCCTTAATTGATGTGGCAGTTAATCAATCCGATGAACGGCCGATGTAGAGGAGAGAGGGAAGAGAAATGAACGTGGTGCGTCCATGTAGAAGAACATCATCTGTGAAGATGTGAGAGGAGAGAAATTTGTCTATGTTTGTTAAGAAGAAGAAGAAAAGGGTGCAAACATGGGTAGATAAAGCCAATGTGAAAGAAAGAGGGAGATATCCGTGATTCATAATTGATGATATGATACTCATATTTATTTTCAATAATCAATTATGGATACTTTAGTAATCATCCCATTTAATAATACGTATAAGTTTTAAGGAGAATAGGAACAAAATAGTACGATCACTTAAAAATAGATTCAATCATAACATTACTTTAAACTGATTCGTTATATAATTCGTCCATAGTTCTTGGTTATTTCAATAAAACACATGCATAACACTTTAGTTGCTTAATTTTACTTTAAGTTGAAATGGTGACACAGTTAAATTTTATTTTAGCATGCATTTTAAATAGTTTATAATAGTTCATGCTAATTTTATTAAATCATCATACATCAAACCTAGTGCTTAAACTTATTAAACAAAAGAAGTAAAAACAAACACATCCCATACATACACTATGTATATATACACAACCTTACTGCTCATAGCATCTAAAGCATAGATAAAGCTACAATAACAAGTTGTTCAATGGCTTCAGACTCATCATCAACCTACCTTCTCAACCATGCTGATCTTCATTCACTCTATTATCAAACCAACAATGAAAATGGTGGTATGATTGACTTGGGGCTTAGTCTTAGAGTCTTGCAGCCACCGACTTACGACCACTCGCAACATCCCCATGGTATCATTACTAAAAATATGAATATCACCAATGGCCCGTCACTGACTCACAGTATAAATATACTTTGTCAGTGATCAACCATTGGTGAATATTACGTCATAGATCTGTCTATTGTAGAAGCTTTTTGTTTTGTAATGTGTTTTTTTAACTACTGTTAAGTTTCTTTTCTACATATTTATGACTATTTCTTATTTTTATCTGTTGTAAAATGATTTTTCAGTCGTAGATGACTACCGTGATCTGGTAGAATGGAACCAGGTGAACCCTTACGAAAGTCCAGACGCTAGTGTCGTTTATCCTAGGAAGACTAGCAACAACGTTATTGATGAAAGAAACATGTTCGAAAGAGGGAAACATCGGAGCGAGTTTGTGAAGGTTAACATGGATGGGGTACTCATAGGCCGAAAAATATGTGTTCTCGATCACTCGAGTTACTTGAGTCTTGCAAATCAACTAGAAGACATGTTTGGTTAGTATGCTAGCTTGGTACATGTTCTTGAAATTTGACAGTCTAGTTTATTTTATTTTTATTTTCTAATGATGAATACTAAAAAATTTATGGTTTTTCAGGAAAACAATCTTTTTGTAGTTTACGACTATTCGAAAGTGGTTCTGAGTTTTCGTTATGGTATAAAGACAGACATGAACAATGGAGAATCGCTGGTGACGTCCCATGGAAGTAAGTTCTGAGTTTACGACTATTCTGTTGGTTTCTTAGTATATCATAGATCATAAACAATTAAACATCTAAATTATTCATGTTTAATGTTTGATATAACTTTTTCAAATTTTCATATATTATGCAGGGAGTTTGTAGATACTGTAACACGCATTCGGATCATGTTTAAGGACGAAGCACTGATTCGGTCAATGAACACAATGGTTTGATGCTACCATGTCCCGACCATGAAGTCTGTGTAAAACGGCATCGACGGGACGTTGGAAGCCATTGGCACATTTTTATGCCTTGTGTTTTACTAATTAGATAGATATTTCAAGCAATTCGTAGAGGCGTTTTGTCTTTCGATTTTATGCAATGAAATTATGTCCTTTGTTAACAAAATACAATTGTCTTGTTATTCATGCTAGTTTATGGTATGGAAGACCATGAAGATTGTGAAGTTATCTATATTGACCTTTTTAGTTGTTGTAATACTAATATAACTTAAAATTAGATAATTATCAAATAAATGAGTTTAAAATCTCATGTGTAAATTAACTTGATAACATTTACAAGTTTGTCTACGATGTTGTACCACATATTTAAGCTCAAAAAGTATAAGTTCTACAAGCATATTATTAACCCTCCGCCTTTGCCAAAGCTCATCTTTTCGCACGAATCACACCTACCTCAACTCGGGTTTGATGTCGTTCTCCTAAAGCATATGACGTTTTCTTTCGATTACATCTTCGATTAGGTGTCCACCATGCCAACAAGGGTATTAGTTTATACTATTTTTCTAAAAAAATATGATGATGAGAATTTGCTTAATAGTTCCTACTAGTATTAAGCCCCCCGCATTGCGGTGGGGGACGTAAAACCGTGACAAGTAGCACCAATGTCACACTACCGTCAACGACCACTTAACACCATAAAAATCGTATTAAAAAAGAATAAAATATAAAACCAAACGAAAAGTAGACGTAAAAACATCGAATGACGCACACGAAACGTAAAACATAGAAGACAATAACTAAGTCGATTTAAGACCCATGCGTTGCAACGCAGTTAAATAGTAACAAACAGGTGTGAAAACGTTGAACCACACACGTACGTTGCAGCGTGTAACTCGTAAACTTGAACCGTAAATTAAAAAGGAATGCATGTAAAAAATGCAATGTATAGGAAACAAAAGTTGAGAGTGAAAAAGTATTAGGGTTAAATTGTGAAATATATAAGAAGTATTATAGTTGAAAGTAAAAAAAGAAAAAAAGAAACCAAGAAGTACAACTAATAAAACACAATGTACAACTCATAATGCATATAAAAGTTGATAATTAGTATATAGTTAATTAGCGAAAAATTGAAAGAAGCATAAATATTACGAGAACTCTGATATTCATATAAATTATTAGTTTAATTATGTATTTTTATAGATTCTAACATGATTATTCAAATATAAAATTGTTATATGAATATCTTTGATATATATAATATCGTAAATTGATGTGTTTATATGTTATAATAATAATCTACACGCTCACTGTGATCCTTTGATCTAGATATATGTATGAAACATGTTACGAGAAGAAGTAAGTAAATTAATTAGAAAGAAAATCGTATAATCTCTTAATTACTGTTAGATACCATCATCTAAATTTTTGTAATAAATTAATACTTTAGATTGGTTCCAACAAGTTTAAAATATATGTGGTTGTGTAAATAGCTCTTTTCTATTAGCAAATTGAACCGGAATGTTTTAATTTTAAAGGTGGAATCACACTTGGTTACAAATCATATGATTTTAAAATCTGAGAATTAAATATAAACATTTTTAAAAGCACGAATAGTATTTTTAGAATTGAATAAAATCAGAAACGCCTATAAAACCGGTCTTATTGCTCTTGAATTGGTTTCATTTAAGTCGACTCGTTATGTTGCAACCAGTTAAACTAGCGAACCACATTCGTGGTTGGATCCATTATTTCCTATTTCATATATTCTTAATAAGATAACTCTATATCTTTAGATAAAATCATTGACTTTTTTATAATTAGTTATATTTTTTTGAACGGCTATAAATTAGTTATATATATATATATATATATATATATATATATATATATATATATATATATATATATATATATATATATCTTAAATTCTTAAGATGACAGTAACAATGACAAGACTATAACCAGATATGAAAACACCTAATAATATTGATGTGTTGAAAGATCTAATGTATTATTGCATTAGAAGGTAAAAAAAGAAGATTTTGATTTAAAAAAAGCAAGATCTTACGTTACCTATCTTACTTCACCTAATGCACATAACTAATTTACAATAACCGACAATAGACGAGCTCGAACCCTTTATCTTACTAAAAATTTCATTACCCTAACTTCAAATTAATTTACTACTAAACTCAACCACACCCAGTAAAATTTAAATAATAAAAACATAAAAGAACGTGCTTGATTGAAAAAAAGTTATTGGATTTTAATAATCTTAACTTTCGTTGGGATTAATCCTAACTTAGGAAATGTTTACAGACTGAGAGTTGGGATTAACATTCATTGAACTTATTTTCCTACATTGATACCTTACTAACTGAAAGTTAACACTCGTTAGTTATTTTCCGATGAAATGTGGCCAACTTTGAGCCATTTTCAACTGTGCCGCCACTCAACTTCTGTTAGGTCCGTTTTCGGTGTCTAGCTTTAATTGTCATCTAAAATCTAACTCAAACAAATTAAGTAGGTCTAAGGTGAAGATTAACGGGTTTTCGGGTGTAAACTTTTCAAATTGATAGACCTGATGGTTGATTTCAACTTTTTACTTAGTGTTTTGACCATATAAATAATCAATGTCATAAAAACACCTAATGATGTTAACTCAGTTAGTAAAAAAATCATTAAGAAAAAGCTTAAAGTTAAAAACATCTATAAAAATTATTATTGAGTTGGAACTACTACCCACTAATAAAATAAAAATTAATATTATTAAAATCCAACAACCCATTAAAAATATTAACATCCCTAAAGATAACCTAATTTCCCAATTTCCCAATTTGGAGTAACCAACGTCGTTCGCGTATAACGACAATCACCACAGATAGATCCAAAAATCGACTACCGCAGCAGCAACAGCCGATGACGGACTCTATGCTCCGATCACTAGTTGAAGCCATTCATTCCACTCCCACTCAGGCCGTCCTCTACTTCTCCGGTGGTGCTTCTCAGGTCACTCCCTACAATCAACCTCTATCCTATTCTAATTTCTAAATCCACTGTCCACACACACTATTCGTCCTCACACATCTTTTATCCCTTCGAATTCAGGCGTTAGGCTGGTTAGCATCGGTTCCAGGAGCTTCTAACACAATTCTAGAAGTTATCGTTCCTTATTCTAGAATGTCCATGATCCAATTGCTTGGCAAGGTGTGTGGATTTTGTATATGTTAGCGATTGTGTAGAAGTTTCTAGTCCGATTGAATGATTGAAGACTGGAAATGAATCTGGAGTTTTTTTTTTGTTTTTTTTTATGATTGAGCTTTGGTTTGGTAACAGGTGCCTGTTCAATTCACTAGCAAGGAGACTGCTGAGGATATGGCGTTAGTGGCTTATAATCGGGCTCTAAAGCTCTGTAAACCAGGTAATTATGGTGTTTATCTAGTGGTTATGGAGTTATCAGGTTTGATTTGTAGCGTTGTGTGTTTTTTATGTGGATGATTGATGATTTTGGATGTTTTAGTTATCGTTGATTATTGTTCTGTAGTTAGTTGTATAAAGTGGCAGGAATGAAGTGGAATAAGTTTGTCAGTTTGAAGCTAGAATTTTTCAAGTATGAATTGGACTATTGGAGCTTTGTTGTAGTCATATCATGAAGAATAGTTGATGTAATAGAAGAAAACTTTGAATTTATGTTGTAGAAAGAAGTAGAAATGGAAACAATGTCGAATTAGCTCTATGCTACGCATAATCTTTTTGTTGTTTTTAAGACTTAAAGGATAATCACTTGAATTTTTGTGCATCCTTGTTTATATTCTTGTTTGTGTGCTTTTCGCTTTTGATTGATCTTAAGTTAAGAACAAAATGCGGCCTCTAAGATATATAATTTCTTTTTCTTCTATAGGTTCTCCGGTAGTAGGTGTGGGATTTACGGGTTCTTTGGCCACCACACATCCAAAACTTGGAGATCACAGGTACGCCTATATGACCTATTTAATTAAAGCTTTGAATTGTGTGTGTGTCTATATATATACACTTATCTGGTAGTTAAGTGTCATCAACATACTTCTATTAAGTATCATAGTACAGTCTTGTCATTACTCATTACATTGTAGGTTTGTGTAAAAATTTGTCATGGCACTTGAGGGAAAGTTAAAACTTATTTTCTTGAGGAAACTTGCATGATAATATCGTAAATTTATGATCAGATCACCTATGATTGAGGTGTGTTGGGTACTTAGTTTCTAACTTCCTATCTAGAGCTTGATATTCTGGATGTATTTGAAGAGTAAGTCTGTTCAAAGAACGCTTTAGCATTCCTTACTTCTGGCCAAGCTTTGTGGATTGAGTAAATTGACTCACCTAGATGTGTTGTCATTCTTCTCTGTTTAATATATATTATTTTTCTCTGAGCTATTGTTAGTTGTTACAAACTAAGTTCCTGATGAGGATACCCACAACCAACTGCTTCATGGCTTTTGCTTAGATAAATTTGACTTTTATAGATGAATGGTGCTCCAATTAGTGTTTTCATTCAGTATCTTGTTTCAATTATAGGTTTTACTTGTCAACTCGGACTTCTAATCGTCTATGGTCTTCGTCGGTAACTTTGTCAAAGGTAAGGTTTATTTTCTATGATGGGTGATTTCAGGTTGTGAATTTTTTTCCTCATTCCATTTCCCAAACCAAACCACCTCCTGCTCAAGAGGAACGGGAAATTTGCTGAAATTTGTACTATAGGAATTAATGTTTATGAGTTTCCAAAATTTTCAAAGATCTGTGTGATTTTAAATAGGGTCATTGCAGGGTCTGAGAAGTCGAGAGCAAGAAGAACGAGTATCAAGCCAAGTTTTACTCAAGGTATTAATGTTTTAGAAATTGTGGCCATTGAAGTCAAGTCGGTTATATTTCCGTAATTGACGTCATTTCAAATTGGGAATAATCCTTGAGGGTACACTACGTATTCCAATAATTGAGACCAACTGTCTATAAATACACACATAAAATCTGTCATTTATTTCTTCTTTCTAATCAAAGAGTCTTTGCGTTCAAGGCTAGTATGTGGTGAGAAGTGAGGGTGGGGTCATATGCTATCCCTAATCAAAACTAGCCCCTTACACATCTTAAGGAAATGCTTAACTAACTCATCTTGACGCTCACCTTATTTTAGTTATAAGAATATTGGTGTGCTAATGTTGCCATGATACCAACACAAGTTTGTTTATTTAATGACAAATTAAAATGATTTCTTTGGTGGAAAATCATTTAAAATGTATATTCTAATTAGAATACTGTTACTTGGTAGACTTCTAAGTGAAAAAAACTACAAAATGCAATATAATATTTACTTTTTACCAATAAATGCAATGTACTTTTTCATAAACATATAATGCAACATACGGTTTCCTACAAAGTATGCAACTTTTAATGCATTAAACTGTAAAAAGAATGTGCACTTTTTTTAGCACTTAGCTATAAATGGTTAGAAATTGCATAATTTGGTAAGTAATATAAATATTCCTGCATGAAAAGGTTATTAAAAACATGGTGCATGTATTGTAAATGAGTGAATAGTACATTGCATTTTCTTCCGTTAAATTATATTATATAAAATACATAAAGAAACATTTTATAGTTATAACTTATAAAAGCTAAAGCTAACTGTGCCATGCATGGGGCCTAAGACTAACCTCAAAGTAACAATAATATATAGTAACTTATATGTAGTTTACATGTTTCACATAGTAATTAACCTTGGTATATTTAGGTAGTAGCATTTCCAGTGGCTATGGTTTATGTATGTTTATTTATAAAGGCTAAAACGTTGTTTTTTTTGCTGATGGAACAGGCGATTGCAGATGCTTGTAATGTTTCAAGCTCAACAATGTTATTTTCAGATTTGACTGAACATGAAGCTCCTGCTGTAAGTGAGCAGTGCCTTGATGAAGACCAGGAACTAGAACAACTAATACATGGCAAAATATGCTTTAAAGTTTATCCATTTTCAAGTGGTAAGGTTCATCAAGTGTTTTCCTGATCAAAATATTAAAAATGATATTTTTTTGTCTTCTGTTAATCTTTATTATGAAGTCAGTGTTTTGTAGGGACACAAACTTCAAGTGGAGAAAGGAAAGTAATTCTTTCTGGCTCGTTTAACCCTCTACATGATGGTCACCTTAAGCTGTTGGAAGTTGCAACGAGGTATGCTGACCTGTGGTTCACTTTTAATTTACCCTGCCTGACCCTCTTTCAACCTTTGAAAACAAATCCTGAATTACCCTGCTATCTTTCTCTTATACAGATGATGTTTGTTTATATTATGTGTGGAAGTTCGGTTTCCTTTTATTGAATATATCTTTGTAACAAAATTTTAACAGATGATTAATATATGCAGTCTCTGTAGTGATGGGTATCCATGCTTTGAGTTGTCAGCCATAAATGCAGACAAACCTCCACTGACTGTTGAACAGATTAAAGACCGTGTTAAACAATTTGAAAAAGCCGGTAAGTGCGATTCATCTACTTTTTACATAAAAATTTTGCGTGTACATGATAGAAATTATCTTCATAAAATGCATTTATCAGATTTAAATAAAGTTTGGCATAATTTTGCAAATGCAGGAAAGACGGTGATTATTTCAAACCAGCCATATTTCTATAAGAAAGCAGAGCTTTTTCCTGGCAGTGCCTTTGTAATTGGTGCTGATACTGCTGCAAGGCTTATAAATGTAAGAACCTTTTCTTCAAAATCTGTTTGACTGATGGTGGAGCATTTTTACTTTATATGCGGTTTTTTTATTATCCTTTTTCTACAAAATCTGTTTGACCGATTGTGGAACATTTTGATTCCCTAGCTTCATTGCATGTATGCTTATCTAGATTACCATTTGTCCATGAAAAAAAAAGTTTTTGGAGTCGAGGTTTCAATGTGAGCAGCCTCTCTACTCCCTGGGATGGAGGAAAGATTTACCTCTCACCCCACCCCCAGACACTATCCATAGTTATGCTATGAGTGGAATTTACCGGGCATGTTTGTTTTTGTAAACATAATACTTTCGGCGCTTCTTTCCAGCCCAAGTACTATGGTGGCAGCTATGAAAACATGATAGAGACACTCCTTGGATGTAAAAGAACAGGATCCACTTTCCTCGTAGGTGGTAGGAACATGGATGGTGATTTTAAGGTTTGACCGTATTTCATGGATCTTAACTCCGCCAGATTTTCTCCGAGTTACATAATGATATATGAGCATAATGTTATTGCAGGTTTTGGATGATTTTGATATCCCAAGCGAGTTAAAAGATATGTTTATTTCAATACCAGTGGATAAGTTCCGAATGGACATTTCATCCACCGAAATAAGGAAAAGGCAAGGGCAACACTCACTTTAGTTCAGGTTACTTACCTTGCTACCTTTATTGAAAAATCATAATCTGTTGTTTAATACTAAGTTGTTATTCATGGTGCATACAAATTTATGTCAAAGGCTGCAAATAAGGTTTTTAATTCATCTTCTATGGTGGTTAGTTTGGAAACTTGTGGCTAGATTTTATGGATGGTGTTTAGCTAAGGGTGTGAGTTTTTAACAACACACAAAAGAACGATACAAACCTAACACATACTTCCTGGGTTCTAGTTTAGTATAAACAAGCTCATGTTTAGCCCACACACACATTTAGCTAGACGGGTCAGGTTCACGCGTTGCTTGTTTTAACTGTTTATGTTTATAAATAATATACAAATATTTTTTATACCATGACTTAAACTGATTCAGGATTTTTTTGTGAAATTTAAAGAAGAAGAGAAATGAGCATCAAATTTTATAGTTTACACGTAATGGTTCTATATGCATTTTACTTTTTGTTCTAACTTAGGGGCTGTTTGGTAATTTTTGAATGATTAAGTGTTGAATAAGATGTCTAAACCATTAAATGTTGAACTATTAAGAGCTAGTATATCGCTTAACTATTCAAATGCAAATGTCTGACCAATTCAGATAAAAGGTATTAACCATTTAGAGGCAAATGTCTGAATCATTTAGAGGCAAATGTCTGAACCATTCAGACATTTGCGTGTAAAACAAACAGTCTGAACCATTAAGTGTTGAACCATTAAAATGCTGAAACAAACAGCCTTGATGTGCAAAAGAATAAAGAATACTAAGTAACAGGTTGGGTTCACGCACACTGTTGGCGATAGCATAATGTGGTGTTTTATTGGCACGCTTAGTTCAGCGTTTACCATTTTTGATGATGCATGCAATAAAAGGCGCCACTTCAATGATAGGTGGGGTGTATATGCATTTGGTTAGGTCCTCACAGTGTGTATTCATATGGTGCGTCTGGTCCAGTTGGCAGTTATAATTGACGCACCGTTGGCTATAATGTATGTGGTACATCTAGGTTCAAACAAAGGAGTCACAATGCTTTGCCACAATGCTTTGCTGCATCTGGTTTCAAGTGAGGAAGTCGCAATGGTTTGCTGCTCAGCATTTGATATGCGCATAAACCAAGGAAGTGCTAAACCAAACAACTCATCGATCAGAGGTAATGACTATGTGCAACATGTGAACCACACAAAAATCACTATATATAAGTCATGATGGTCCTAGGGAATTCCAGACCTTACTTGCACCTTTTTGAAGGGTGCTACGAGAGTACGAGGCCTACAAGTACAACCTCATTATTTTTGCAATAAATACGTACAATCAAATACCTGCTAGTTTGCCACTTCGCCAACCTCTTTGAACCAAAACTACAATAGAAGCAATGCAACTGTACCAGCACTCACTAGTTCGTCATGGTTGTCCTAGGGGCTGTTTGGCAATTACTGGATGATTAAGTGCTGAACCAATAAAAGATATGAACCATTAAGTGCTGAACCATTGAGAGCTCTGAACCATTAAGAGCCAGTATATCGCTTAACTATTCAAAGACAAATGTCTTACCAATTCAGATAAGAGGTATTAACCATTCAGCATTAGTATAATGCTTAACCATTCAGAGGCAAATGTCTGAATCATTCAGACATTTGCTCGCGAAACAAACAATTTGAACCATTAAATGTGGAACCATTCAGACATTTGAACCATTAAGAGGCTGAAACAAAAAGCCCCCTAGTTGAATAACAATTTACATACGTTGCTTCACTGTATTTAGGAAAGCCAATTCGTCAAATGCTGCCACACAAGCCAGAGAAGATCAAATGATGAAATTAGTTTAAGAGCAGAAATTGTTTTTTATTTTTTGAACATCGAGTAGAAATTACTTGCTTTAAAGTAGCAATCTTATCACTTGCTTTATATAGCGGTAAAGATTGGTTGGTTGGCTCTAATTCTCAAATATTGTTTTGGTTTTCAACTCAACCAATCCCATATAAATTCATATACATAGATACATAGACACGCACATGAACGATCAAAAAGATGTTTTTAACGAAAAAACATAGTAAGGATTTTAGATGTTTTCTATTGCTATGATAATGAAAATTTTAGTTTAAAAATTATAGTTATGATATATGAAACTAACTATGAGGACTCTTAAACGTGGCCTTACTATCCGTTCAACATGTACCATCATGTTGAAAATCCATGTTCAAACACGTAATTCTTTATTTATCTATCATCCTCTTCATCTTTTTTTTAATCCTTTAGAGATCACGTGTACACACATCTTACATGTATAAAGTAGAGCATACAATTCATTTAGCCTCACGACAACATACCAAAAAATACTATATCATACGTGAACACCAATGCAATAAGCAGGACTACTAACAAACATAAACAAACATACATACCCATTATTATCTCACTCATAACAGAGTTATTGATAATATAGGATGAAATGAAAAGCAAACTTTCTTTTATCCTTAACATCCCAATATAAGCTTGGAATGACTTCAAAACCTCCCTTTTAGACCTTAGGACTTCGGAGACTACTCCCTGAAAGGAGACGCCCACCATGTATGAAACTAATTTGGCAGCATCTCACATGTAGTAATCATTTATGTTCTTTTTTAGTTTTCTTTTTTGTACAGCTAGTAATCATTTATGTGACCACAAGAAAGGTTGTCACTAACAGTTCTGCAACAGAGTGACCACCATATTGTCACACTAACTAAACTATTAGTAACCACCACCATTTTTGTCACTAAAACAACTATACTTTACCATTAAACAAATATACTTTACGGTGGATTTATGAAGATTTAGTACAACAAATACGGGTATAAGTTGAAAGATTTTCTAAATTTGTGGCATCAGTCTTTCTAGTGCAATCAATTATAAGCTCAAGCAACTCAATATTTGAACCATCCACTCAGATAACAAGCTTGGTTTACAAAGCGCAATGACGATTTTAGGTCCCAAATGACGAGGCGCAAGATAAGAGCTTCACGTATGCAAGAGATTGCTCTATATACAACCAAATTAGCTTTTGTAGAACCAAAAGCTACGTCTTACATATCAGCCTTGATCCCATTCATGATCTTCTCATCCCTTTTGTTTTTACATATAATTTCCATCAATTTCGACCTAGTTGTACATAAGCCCTGCCACCATCGCCTCGATGGCACACTATTTTGACCCAAGATGACAAGTCAATAGAACACCATTCATAACTGATCAAAGACCTGAAACTTGCACATGTAGATGTAACACATTGAGAAGACTCACATGTCTCTTAATATCTAAATACTAACATTACAAACTTGTTAAAAATAGATCATCAGGAAAGAAAAAGGAGCCTGTTTATAATTTAGAGAAAAGAACATGCAACAATGAAAATTTACTCTTGCTTTTCTATAAAAAGGAGCCTGTTTATCTTTAGTTTACTTTTTCCACTATATTAATCTTCCTTTCGAACCAAAAACCAATGTTAACTTTATAGATAGGATTTGAGTTTCTTACAAGTTCAACCTGATATCATCTACGCGAAAAGAAAAGATAATCTGGATGATTGACGTGAAGCATTGTTAGCCAACGGTCAGCAGCCTGCAACAAATCACTCACCAACGTGCGCTCATTGTGGACCCATAGTGGTGGCTTAAACTTGTATGAAGCAAGACCAAAAGCTGGTAATGAGACCATTGGAATGCCATCTGTCCCGTTAGGATAGGTTACAACAGGTGGATGATCACATTGATTGCCTGCAAAACATAATTATGCAACTCAGAAATACAAAAAGGGTTCTTTTTTATCCTTAACACGAATCATTAGAATAAAGATTATATGCACAATGGATTCTCTAGAGGTAGAATCTATGACAGACCTGTTATGGGAGTGTGAAGAGAATGAAAAGTCAGAAAGCAAGCATCAAGATCTTTCAAGGTGGGTCCCATGGGAATCCTATATATGGGGTACCTAATAATAGCACCAAAAAGGTCTATCAAGTCGCATTCGTGTGATGAACTAAAAATAAGTATGAGAAGATAATTAAGATCATAGTAATCATACCAAGCCACTGAGAACCAACTAGATGGTAGCAAGTCACAACTTCTTAGACTTTTCAATTCAGGAAAACAACAGGCAAGATCAAGTATCTGTTAAGAGCAAAAAATAGAATTAAATAGTGGAAAGAAATAATCAAAACAACCAACTTTTTAGTTGCTGGTTGCTCGTTGCTGCATACAGTACATGCACGGTTGGGTAATAGGTTAAAACAAGTTCAGTTCAAAAAGGTCACTATATTAATGTCAGTCAAAATGGGTTGAATACTTGGATTGACCTATCGGTCCTGTCCCCATTTTCGATTTAATAACTTAAAATTGTATAACTAAATATTGTATTAAATACAATAATTAATAAAAATATCCTGTTAAAATAACAATAGATTGGCTTAAGAAGCTGAAAACAATTAAATAACCGTTAGGGTGATTTTCAACCAAGTTTGACCCATTTCGTTTCGAGGGAAGTTTTTAACTTGACCTGTTCAACGAATAGAGATACATCTAACCTTAATCAACCAATTCTAAGTAAACGGGCTGTAATTGCAACTAACCTTATCAGCTAAGGGTTCTCTGCCCCAAGGCTGATTCCGTTCCATGTACTCAAATAACAAGCAACCTTGAGTGCTAACAGAATCACTGTCATCACTAGAAAAGCCTTCTTGAAGCACACGATGCTGATCATCCATTGACAACTGATTCATTCGCTTACAGATTTCATTATTTGGATGGTTACTACTATGCAAAGAGCTCCTTTCATGTTCATAATCACTGCTTGCATCACTACATGAATCCCTATAGGAGTCACTGTCGCTATCTATGGCTTGTTGCCTGTATAGAGCAACCAGAAAAACAATATTTGTTGAAGACCAGTTCATTCAAGAACCCGACAATTTGAACAGCTGAAATTAAGCCAATAAGAAATTGGACTTGCAGCACACAAACACATAAGATATATACTGTTATAGTACCTGGAATTACTTGAAGACTTTACAGGGTCTCCATATAATTGAATTCCAGACAAATAAGGCACATAATACTGGATCACACCATCAGTGTCATCTAGTATCAAAGGAACACCGGCACCATAAGCACTCCACTCCTTGAAAGATTCCCATAAATCATCAAGCACAAAGTATGGTTGAAAAACATCACTAGTTCTCCACCCTCTCATACTTCTCTGTACCACCAAATTCAATCAAATATCACCATTTAGACCAAATAAAAAAGCTTTTTTTTTAATAATAGCTCCTAATCTACTACTATTCAGCACCAATACCCCTTTTGCACATAATTACTGAAATCTGACCAGCTCGTAGGTACTCAAAGGCTCAAGGTGCAAAGATGACCCCTTTATGGACGCAAGGTGGTTTTGCACCAGGGCACCTTTGACTACTATGTCTGCTGTTATAAACATTAGACATTTTAATGTAATTTTCTATTCAATTTTGGAAACTAATATGTTGCTGATTACAAATGTACATCAACACATACGCATACACAGTTTGACAGTAAACAGAAATGACTGATTACTAATGTACATGCATACACAATTTGATATTCAAACAGAAACGACATTTTGATATTAACAACATGAAGTTATGAACTCCTGATTATTCACTGATACCTATTATTCTTAAGCTATTTTCATGAGTTCACTTCATATCAGATTATACAATAGTATTGCAACACCAGGTAGCAAAAACCAGTTCACCTTTACTGAATGATCTTAACAGTTACTTCACTTCATGATACCACAATACAGAGTACCATTCAAACAATGCATCTACATTAACTAAACGAGTTCAACCAACTGAATTAACATCAGTACAACTGACCTTAGATTGATGTTGAGCAGTAACCAAAGGTGTAACAGATTCCAAAAACCGTTCAAGATTACACACCGGCGAAGACGCCGGCGCCGGCAACACCGCCGGCAGATTCTCCGGCTCCTCCGCACCAAACGACGTCGTAGATTGCGCCGGCGTAACGTCAGTTCGAGCTCTCCGGAGATTCTCGTGATTCCGACGATTCTTTCTCGCTTTCGACGGATTGTAAAACCTATCTTCTCCACCACGACTCCGTCCAAACTGCAATCCAGCTCCCAACATCTCCACTAAAACCCTTAATCACAAATTGCTCGATCTTTATCAACAACGATGACCCAAATCACGAAATGCGACGATTGTTCGAACAATTAGATAGTTAATGAGATTGGGTTTGATACATTTTCGTTAATGGGTATCTCTGAACCGATGAAACCTTGTTGGCTATCGTTTTCGTTGTAATCAAGATGGAATCGGCCGATTGAGGGGTCGATGGATTCAGTGAAACATTAAGAAATCAAGAAAATTGAAGGTTACCCAACAAAAGTTAGGGATTGAAGAATAATCTTTGAATGAAAGTTGGATGAGAGAGATGAAGAGGAGTGTGTGTTTGTGAGGGGAATGGATGGGGGAATGACAGGCAGGCGAAGATGGTAAGAACACGATTGAAGACCCAAAATAGTTTAATGAATTTTCTTGTTATAACTTATTTTTTTATTAGAAAGTAGATCTTAAATTCAAAACATAGCATTATAATATTGGTTAATATATAAAAAAATGAATGGTTACACACTCACACCCTTTTAAGTTCTAGGGTTACACGACCAATAATTATAAACTAGTTTTATACCCGTCCGGTGGCCGGGTTTTTTAAGGTCGTAATAATACAACTAATATCTTGAAATTCTAAATAAAAATGTTTGTTTAACATCAAAACAACTCTTTTTTTACAAAACACATAATTAATAGAGTTATCTTAACCTAGTAAGTATTGGATGAATAAATTGCTATTGGTTATAAAAATAACGACTTTTACTATACTTTGTTTTAAGTTAGTGCTAAGACTATATTTATTTATTTCAATTACAGAAAGCCTGATGCAATCCACTAAAGTCTAAATAAAGATTTACCATGTGAATAATGACGAGCATATTGCTATCAAACCTTTATATAAACTTGAATTTATCCATTTTGAAATTGTTAAGAGTTTTGATAATAAGAAGGATGCGTGTCCACACACACACACACACACACACACACACACACACACACACACACACATATATATATATATATATATATATATATATATATATATATATATATATATATATATATATATATATATATAGAGAGAGAGAGAGAGAGAGAGAGAGAGAGAGAGAGAGAAAGAAAGAAAAAGGTTACGGTACAAAGTGTTTTCTCGTGCAAAGCATACAAAGTTATCACACAAGAATGAAGGTTACGGGTGGAATTATAACGCAAGGGTAGTAATTAATCACGCAGATATGAATTTATCACGCAAAGGTGAAATTATTACGCAGAAGGTATTCTTGTGTGATTATTCCATATCTGCGTGATAATTCCACGCGAGTGTAATTTGTCTTGCTTAAATATCAGTTTGTTCTTGCGTGATTATTATTATTCTGCGTGGTAATTCCACCCCAAAACTTCATACGCTTCGCAAGAAAAAAAACACTTTGTATAGTAACCGACCACTATATAGATATACATATATATCATAGAAAATTAAAATCTAAACTACCTGCCTCAATTCATATGTCTAGTTGTTAAACCATAAACATTTCCGCACGACAGTTCCTATATGATATACATTTATGATTCCCATAAACCAAAAGTATAAAAAGTAAGTATATTATCCTATGTTTGAGATGAATATGTAGATTAAGAAAATAATTACCAAAAGTTTTTGAATTCTAATGATTGACATCATATACACATACAATCCGACCCATTGACTGCAATATATTTAAATAGCACTTTTGAATGTGAGATTGATGTGTGAGTTGTTTGATGTGTTTTGAATGTGAGATTGGTGCATGAGTTGTTTGATGTGTGCTTCAAGCTCATGAATCCTTCTTAATAGCTCATTGGCTGATTGTGTTTCTTTGTTTATTTCCATTTAGTTTCAATAAACTTATACTTGCAATAAAAAAGCACACAATTCTACATTGATTATTAGATTGCTTCAATTCTACGAGTTACAATGCTCAAGTAAAATAACAACAGAGATAAACTTTGACGGAAAGAAAAATTCATATGATCGGTCATGCAAATTATTTGTCATAAAGTGGATCCATGAACAAACTGTACATGATTCCATCCTGTAGATTATTTGTCATTGATTGGAAACACGAACAAACTATAACCGAGAAAGTAAAGAGGTGCTTATTTACAATGTTACGTGTAACAGTTAAGATCACGTTAATTGTTTCAGTGTTCTCCAATAAACTGATGGATTCATCTCAAGCCACAAAACACATGCAACTGAGGGAATAACCAAGTCAAGTCAAAATTTTACACAAGTTATCACATACTCAAAAACAAAAACACAATGCGATTAGTAAATCAATAGACTGACAATTCCTAGACAAAAATAAAACTGATACATGATGCTTCAGATGAATATCGAAAAGAAAGATTTGGGGACCATCAATTGAAAATGAGAAGTAATAAGACTAAAATAAACCATTTAAACCATGTTAAGTATATAGACTAATAAACTTCCATAATGGAATCACATTAATAGACACTTTGTACAAGCAAGAGGGAACCAAAGATTCAAAAGGCTCAATGTGAGTAACAACACCACCAACATCAAGTTGCTTTAATGTAGGGCATTCTTTGAAAATAGCGCCCAACCTATATAAAAAACAAACATATTTAACAACAAATTGCATATCATCAAATAGTCTATCGGTTAATTAGCCTCCAAACAAATAAGAAAATTGTAGTCGTTAGCACAAAAATTACTTTTAAGCTAGGGTGTTTGTGTGTTTAATTGTTCACATAGATTTAATAATCAGTTTTAAAGTTTAAGTAAGCTGATTATAGTTATGGTCAGATTATGAAATTCGGATAATCATATCCGTAATTGGTATAAAAATGCTTATTATTGAGATAAAAAGTAAAATTACCAACCTTTATACCTAACTTACAAAAAAAGGATCCAAACACTTTGAATACATTTTCCATGCACATATTGACAAGCAGAAACAATAGCAATATTAAAATATTCATCACATGTTAATTTCAATGCCTAGTATACGTAAACCCCCAAAAGACAGCTAGTTTCTTGGATTAAGTCTTGAGTTATAGAAAAATATTTACCATATAAAAACATTGTAACAAAAAAACACCATACAACAATTTCAAGAAACAACAAAAGTTTACTAATCTTTTTTCCTCATGTTTTGGTTGTACTTCCTCTGGAAATGAAAAAACTTCATCAATAACCACAGATTATGAACCATATATAAAGCTAGAGCTGGAGATGAGCATGTTAAGTAATGGATCAAAATGAGTTGTAGTCTAGGACATGTTAGGTTGACAACTACACAGACTATATTTTATTTTGAAAATTATCTTAATAAGTATATTTAATACAATATTAGATTATTACTAAGTGCTACAAATATAAATAGAATAATGAACGAATCAAGAAACACATAAGTCTGGTTGGATCTCTAACCTGTTACTTCTCCATTGGCATCTATTTCTTCAACTTCCTTAGATTCTTGTTTAGCATACACATGATGTGAGCTTGAAACATCAATTCTCTAATAAATTAAAAAATAAAATATCACTTTTGGCTGTTATGCACAATCCTTAAAAATCTATAGCTAGTTAATAACTTTACTTTCATACTCCAGTCTTTAATTTTATACATGGTCCAAGTGTATTACTGTATGTGCTAAAAAACCAAAAAGAAATACATCATATGTATGAAACCAACCTGTCTAGTTCAGCCACGCTATAGAATAATACAAATTCCTCAAACTTCTCCTTGTGATTCTTTACCCCCTATGACTATAAGATGAATCAAAACAGAGGTGACATATGATAGAAGATTAGCAGCTATTTTGTTTTCTTTTTCAAAATGAGAAGGAAATTAGTAGATAAATGAACAGAACAAAATAATAAGGAAACAAAAGAAGAACCGGCATCCTCACAATTAGACAATATCATTAGCTGTACAGAATTAGATGCATAAGAGTATTGCTATCCTCACACATTTCAAACTAAACAATGTAAAAACTCAACAACAATCACTTTAGTGGCATTCTCTGCATTACAAATCACAAGTCGAAAAAAAAGTATATATAACATAAGTTTTTATATAAATTGACATCGTACCAGCAAGGAAATTGTCTAATTCTTTCCCGACAACATCAAAGATAACACCTCTTTGATCAACCATTATTGTAAGACCTTAAGTTGCCTCCACCAAAAACCATATGAATATCTGAAAATGAGATATGATCATCAATAATAATAGTGAGTCATAATAATTCACAAATTACTTCTTATGTATAAAAAGCATGCATAAAAAGTTCTAAAAGCCTACATAGAATCTGCAAAGTACAAGAACCTACCCAAATGATAAACAATATATATGGACCATTATCAATTATACTCACTATATGAAAAGTCAGTAATCTTTGTCAAGGTAGATGGGGATGAAACCCGAATCCCTTATTGAACTGAAATTCATCAGATTCCTAAGGCAAGGAACTCTAATTTTGAATCATAAAATGCAAGTAAGAAAATTGGTTTACAGATCCAAAATTCTGAACTTCATCTATAAAATTGATAAATCGCATATTAGTAATTTAAATATAAGATTGCAAATCAGGGTTTGAAGAAAGAGATAACCTCAATAGGTTGATCAATTTGAGAGAGTAGATATGTGGAGTGGTCTGAAATAGGTTGAGGATGGTGGAGACTATAGAGAGTCATCTCTGTTGGTTTTGAAAGGAATTCTTCGCAATAAACTTATTGGATAACTCGAGTAGCTGCTTGAGAAGCTTGATGTCCCCTGATTCTCCCTCCCACCATCATGAGAACAACCCTTGAACTCCTAGGCACAAAATTGCGAAACCATTTTTACTTATTTCTGTAGCAAATAAAATTGATTCTGCACCAAATAAAACCAGATTACCCTTCTTGTCATGGAAATAGATTTTCAAAAAGAAGAAAAAGAAAATCCACACACCTTAGTCACAGTGTCTATGAGATTATTTGATGAAACCGATAGATAAAAAACATGGTTGGGCACCCTTCCATCCTACATCAAAGTTATAATTGCAAACTAAAATAGTTCATACAGGAAAAATGAATGAAATTTGACTGCAAAGCTAGAAGAAAAAGGACTACTATAGCAATAATTATGATCACATTGTTTGCTCAAGATAGCAACTGAAGATTTTCATGACCAACTTCAACCAAGTACATATGCCAGACAATGATTCAAGTAATTGATCATATTTAGACTCAAAATCATCTCGTTTGTTATTTAAGAATAAGAGAACACTTCCAATCTTATGCAATCACACCAATAGATTCAATAGAAGCCTAGAAGCAACCTTATTTCTGAATCATCAATTCTAGGGCTTGTATTGATTAGTAAAATACCTGGTTTTTGCTTCTCAAATCCTATTTGGAACAACGATTGAAGCCTTGTAATCAAACAATGGAGTCAAAGATCCACGATCCACTGGTTGTTGATGAACATCTTCATATTGTCTTCAAACCCATCCACATGAAGAATGTCTATGCGATCTTGACTTGGAAAAATCACTAAATAGACAATTTATAGAAACAAAAGATCTCTATATATTGTAGTTGATTAGGTGGAAAGCAGAGGTTACCATCGAGTGAGGGAAACGTGGAGCGGAAAAAGAGAGAGAGGAATGGGGAAGAAGAAACCAATAAACTGCTTGTAACCTCCTTGTAACTGCAACAACCGCTTAGTTATTACGGCTGAGATTTAATTTCAGCCAATTTCAAAGGCTGAGATTGATTTGAATGGCAGTTACACTCACCGGGAGTAATAATATATATAATTCTAGTAATCATCTTGATAGTCCATTGAAGTTGTTGGTCCTTATGAATATTGATCTCGAGCATCTTTCATTACATGTTATGAAAAAAATGTTATTAAGTTTGATGTTAAATAGACAGATACAAGAAAAAAAATATTAGTCTAATAAACTTCTAGTGATATTTATGGTTTAATTTTGACGTTTTTAGGTTAAATCATGAAATAAACCGTTAATAATTGTTTAAAAATCTTTTGATGCATACATTGTCACACATTGTATGCACTTAATGTTTTAATGAAGGATGTCCAAATAATCATAAGAAAGAATGTGCAAATAATCAACAAATGAAGCAACTAAATAAGAGATATTAGACAAAAGTATCACATACAATTACACAGTTGAACAGTGTATCGAGCGTCTAAGGTGGAGGCAAATTTGTGGGTGGTTTGAAGAACAATACAACCGAATAACCACAGTTAATGGGACGATCAAACCATAGATCAACCATGATGTACCTAGACAAATTTCAAGAATCGATAAAAATGTTCAACAAAAGCAAAACAACAACAAAGATATATATAGTGCCAAAGATAAACATGCTTCTCTCTTAAACACATTACACCTAAATGAGATTTCATATTTTTCTTTAATAATTTATAAACCCAAGAAGGATTTATAAAAATAGTTTCGTAAAATGCATCTTGAGTCAAACAAAAAGGCGTAGAATCCTTTTAAGAGGTAGGGTTGTTCACGAGCCGAGCCGAACCGAGCGGACCTTTGCTCATGTTTGGCTCGTTTCTAAACCGAACCGAGCCGATCGGCTCGTTTATAACCGAGCGGAAAATCGAACGAGCATTTTTCGAGCGTTAAGTTTTCGAGCGAGCGTCGAGCGAGCGCAAACGAGCACCGAAAAAATCGCAACAAAATTATCTTGTGTGTCATAGATTTATATTGCGGTGAACATGTGTTAATGACTTAAAAAGCATTGCATTTCATAACATAATATTTTCATGGATAACAAGACGTTGCTGATGATGAGGCTAAGATTATAGTTGCTAAAGCGTAGAGCATATTGCAGAGAGCGATGACGGTGAGAGCGGGAGATGATCGACAAAACTTGCCTCTTAGAGGCTTAGGAGTTAGGATTTCAATTTTATGCTTAGTTTACAATTCTTTATCAGGTTGATTGATCAAGTATCGTAAATATAATTATATATATACATACATATATATATTTATATATATATATATACATATATATATAATATATTATATATATATGTATGTATATATATATATACATATATATTATATATATGTATATATATACATATATTATATATATAGGTATATATATATATGTATTATACACACACACACACACACACATATATATATATATATGTATTATATATATACATACATACATATATATATGTATTATATATATATACAAATACATATATATGTATTATATATATATATCTATATATATACGAGCCGAACCGAGCCGAGCGGACCTTTGCTCGTGCTTGGCTCGTTTACAAACCGATCCGAGCCGATCGGCTCGTTTACAACCGAGCAAAAATTTCGAACGAGCATTTTTCGAACAAATTCCGAACGAACGTCGAGCGAGCGTCGAGCGGTTTGAACAGCCCTATTAAGTGGGATGCATTTTATTTTAATTGAAGACATGTAGAAAAAGGTGTGGTCTATATGAATCTATGAAGATATAAGCAATAGCAGAATCAACATCCAAGAATAGATGCCCGCTACATCAAACTTTAATCACTCTCAACTTTGACCAAGATAAAATCATATCAACACTCATGTTCTCTCAGTACTAAAGGCTCAAACGAATTGTTCAAATTTCAGTTTATGTACCTATTACAATGGACTTATTTTTTAGAGACAAAAATAAGATAGAATGAGTACTACACGAAGCACACTCTGACTTTGCATCGATCGTGGGAGTACGACGGATGACACAATCGATCGTTTAGCTATTGGATGGATCTTTGGATTCTCTTTCTTTTTGCTATTTAAGCATGTCTTTCCTCATATTTTGCCTTGAGCACTTTCAAATTTCTAAAATCTTAGTAGGATTTCATGTCATTTGACGTGATGTTTTCTTAAATTCCGTACACACCGATGCGACGTAATTACTTTTTGGTATAAGCTTTAGTTGCCGCAAAATTTTAAAATACTACGACGATACAATAGATATTACAAGAAAAAATGGTCACTTTTATTAATAAATTATATATTATATTACCAGCGGTGAGTCTAACCGCTGGTAGAACTCATTACAGTCGTTGGATCAAGTTGAAATCAAATCCTGTCCGTTTAAACTCGACGGTTATGACGGTTACGGAGTGGTTTTTAGCAGTTTTACACCATTTGCACCGTATACGGAGAAGTTTCAAGCGGTTACATGCTATCCCCGTTTTTCATCCCCACGTCGCTGAAAAACCTCCACTTACAAACCTGATAAAACCCTTCATCATCCACATTTCAAACGATGTAATGGTACTTCATCAAATGACTGGAGCTTGGATTTCAACATCAATGGAGTTCAGGGAACAGTTAGTGGGGCAGAAGCCCTATTGTTAAAGTCACAAATCTGAACTCGGTGATGCCATTCTCTCCTCGGTCCCAATTGGAGAAGGATCCAGCAACATCAAACCACCCATTCGACTAACGTCATATTCTTGCTTGGAAGAAGACTACTCAAAGGATCATCAGACGTATTCTCACTCGAGTTACCATTCGAGCATGGTTTGATCCCCTTCCTTACAATTTTGCTTGTGATAATCAATTTTGAATCTAATTCTGAACGTACGTTCTTGGCCGCTTCATTTTTATTTGGTTGCAGTTGAATCAGACTGATTAAGAGTTGATGTTTGGGGTTTTTTTGCAGTTCATCAATGGTTCCTTCCTTATTTTCTCCCACGTTCTCCCGTAACATACATGACCTTTACATATACCAAAGGTGAACTGCTCTTTTGTAAACACCCTCAAATTTGATTACCTTATGATTATCTTATATATTTAAAACCATTATTTTCTAGGATTTTGAGTGAGAGATGATGCCTGAAAATGAAGAACAGAAATCAATTTAACCTCAATTCATGATTTCACCCGGTGGTTGGAGCGCTACCACGGAAGATAAAGAACATAAATTTATTGCAGGTTAATCGCCCCAGATATTTGATTGTTTTCTGTGGTTTTATATCTATTCAATTGTTTTCTATCTGAAATACACATATAAAGGCAGAGACAAGTGCTTTTAGGTATCAATATCATATGTTGAAAGCATAAGGATTTCATCATCGAACATGATGTGCAGGAACTTGGTGAACACACGCCTGTCATATATGATATATTCTAATCATAATTTTATATTTAATTATTTTTTTTGTATTATTTTGTACATTGTATTTTTGTTTCACCACATTTAATGCTTCATGCACTTAAGACTCGTCTGTATTGCTCTGTATTATGGGTGGTGATGCTGAATGCAAGTATCTTCCACGGCTGGTCAAGTTCATGGTTTCAAATCCTTTTTCTGTTAATACCAAAGGTATCACATTTTATCAATTAATGGGTGGTGATGCTGAACACTTGAGATCTACCCTTTATGCTTTCATTCATAGAATTAGACCATATTTTGATCTACCTCACAAATATTAAATTTAGGTGCTTGATGGTATTTACAGGTGAATAACTTTGCATTGACAATGAATCTACAACAAGCTCATGGAGACTACTTCATTCCTGGACAGTTCCATCCTAATCTTCTAGCAAAGAGGTAAACAACACTTCATTATTGGCATGGTCGCTATTTTTTTGTTATAAATATTATCTGTTCGAAGAAATCTACATTTTCAAATTAATTACAAGTAAATTATATTCTGTTATATTTTCTAAACACTGACTAATTCATGTTTAGTAAATTTAAGTGGTATAAGATCTTGATTTAGTACATGTGGGTGACTTCGGTACATGTCTTCTAAAAAACCCATTGCATTTTTAGCCAACATTTTTATTTTTACCTGAAGTAAATGGGTTGAAATTACCAACCTTTATACAATTACAAGTTGACATTTTTAGGGAAACTGTATATTGTAAACTTCAGCTTTAAGAAATTGATTAAAGAATCTCTTATTTATTTTGTATTAATAGAAGCTAATTTTGCAGGTCTGAGTAATTGATGGAAGCAGTGAAGCTGAAGCTGGTAAAGATTGCATGCTCTATGGCATATTCCTCACTTACCAAGGCATGATAAATTACACATGTCAACACTTATGCATTATTGTTACTTACCAATAACAAGTTATTTGTAAGAAACTCTTGCATGAAGACTGGAATCTATGGTAAGGATTCAAATTGGGGGCGAATATCTAGTGGTGCCGAGTATGCAGGATTTCTTTTCGACTTGAATTCACTTAGAATAGCACATGAAGATATTTGGTTATGGATGGAGGCCAATCACTTTTATTTCAGAGGTAATACACACATATAGCCAAGCACACACATACACTCACACAAATATATATTCTAGCAATTAATGCCGGTAATTGCTTCTTTATTTACAATCTACTTTTATGAATATTATCTTTAATTTTGTTCGTTTTTATCATGTCACATGTTCTTTACTTATGGGTAGCAAGTTAATGTAAACACACTCAAAAGTAAATATAAGTTGAATAAAGATATGTTATGAGTTTATATAATTAAATTGGAAGATATATTTTTGTTTATATATAACTAAATTTCTAAATTACAAAAGGCTAATGTCTTGTAATTAACGAATCTACTTTTTGTGTAGTTTAAATTGAAACACAGGCTATGCATTTATGGTTTGTGGATGAAATTTTAGTTGAAGCGAATAATCTATGTTCTACAAGATAAATCATAAGTGGTATATGATACATCATTTAACTATTTTATTGTATGTTATGGTGATAATAAACCTTCTCCCCTAAATCCTTGAGAGCTTTGCTTTAATTGTAGGTGCATTCATGGATGCCATAAGTAAAATGGATTTGATTATGTTTCATCTATACATTATGCAAAGGATGTTAACAGAGGTACAAATGAAAACAATTTGCTGTCATTTCAAGAATTCTCAAAGGACATGGTGAAGGTATACTTCTCATTTATTTTACTCTTTTAACAGAGATAGAAAGTTAAACCCACTTATATACAAATTGGTTAATTAGGGATATGTTGTATCTCTAATTGGTTTCTGTTAAAATTTTAATTTTATATTAATTTACCCAAATCTTCACAAGCCTTGTCTTTGGAATCAATAATTTATCATTTGTTTGCTTTGTTGGTTTTGAAATATTAAAAAAATCAGTTAATGAATTGCCCTGTTCTTGTCATCCATGTAAGAAAATGGTACAATACGCCTCTATTATCCACTTGCTTCTTTTAGTATCATTACTTATGATGTAAAATAACATTATTGTACACACTTTTTAACAGATTGAATTTGATATGTGATTATGTGTTAGAAACTTTGAAAAATAATTTTTACTTGCTTATGATGTACTTTATGCAAAGTCAACATGCTTTTTAGCCTAAAGCCTAAAACTAAACACCATGCCAAATGAGTTGTAATACAGTTGACTTAGCAGGACTTTGTGTCTGCATATCTTCATAAGCTTGACCGATAATGTATTATAAGAAGGCAGTTTTAAAGGTCTTAATGGATGTTATGAATGTAATTACTTGATTTGAATACTAAATACATAGAAATGGATAATGCAGTGTAATAAAATGTGACAGAGAATGTCATCTTTGAGACATGTAACTATCATGTAAAAGATACTTAAATCAGACAAGTCAAGAAAAGAAAAGACTTGCTAACTTTCTTAAAACATTCATGCATATCATGAAAGTTCTACCATTTTAACCATTTTCCCACTTCATTTTGTATATTGCTTATATTGGTATCTTGACTCCAAGCTGCACGATTGTTCTTCGAACATTTAAACCACAAGCCAATAATTGAAATCTACTATTCCAACGTACGTAGAAAGCTTTGAAGAACAAGATGAATTGTTTCCGTTACATCAAAGTTAAACTAGAAGCAGAGTTCAAAGTAATACCTTAAAGGAAAAAACCATACCCAACTTTTTTGCCACCTGCATCTACAAGTTTTTGTCTAATTTATACAACGTTATTCAAAGCACTTGCTGGCTTTTTATTTTTTTATTTTTGTTCTTATGCAGCTATGCTCCATATACCTTACTAACACCCATGACATGGCCTTTGGTTGTGGATCTCAGGTATTGTTATTTGTTCACATTTTATATTAAATAAAATCTTAATTCGTAGCATTTGCTGTTAAGTTGTTTTTTTGGTATTTTGTGTGCAGACATGTTACGAGTGTGTAGAAATGCTAGATTTATGCCCGATTTGACGGAGTGGAGATATTAGTTTAGAAAAATTAAATTGTTTCATTTAAAGCGTGTATGTTACCTGTTATCATATTACTTTTATTTATTGGTGATTTTCAAGGGATTCGATTTTAAGATTGTGTTTTGTTGTATGATAAGTTTATGAAAAAGAGATTTATGAGCAATTTTGTGTCATCTTTGAGTTGTTTTATAATTTGTTTAGGCCAAATTTCATGCATAATATCATTAGTTCTCATTCTCAGTTGGTCCTGTTTTATTTTTCATCCTGTATATACAATATTTACGGCTTCATATGTTTTATATTTTCAAATGATAGATTTTTTTGACATTGCACTATATGAAGATTTTTTTATTTCTTTTAGCACACTTGTCATTTTTACTCTTAAGTTAAATTAGTTGTGTTTTGATCTTAAACTAATACTATTTTTTTGTTTAGAATGTAAAAAAAAATAATTATGTCATTACGACATAAAAATACCCGACCACCGGACGGGTATAAAACTAGTTAATGTATGTATGAAAATAGGAAAGACATAAAATCTACAAAAATATACGAGTTCTCACTATCAACTAAAATTAACTTATTAATATGAAACTAAAGAGAGTTAACATAGTAGATATTTGACGAGAATATTTAAATATATTATATAATGTTTTCTTAATATCTTATAGCAAAGAATATCAAGTGAGCCTTTTATTAATGTTCTCTTATCTTTGAAGATATATTAATTGGACACATGTGGGGGCTCAGAGGATCAAAACAAGTTTGGCCGGCGAACGTGTGGGTTGTAGAATGTAGAATGTAGATCCAATCGAATATAGAAGAATTGAAAATCGGTCAATTGATTGGTAGTGAGCATCCAGAAGTACGGTAAGTGATATCATTGAAAATGTTGTGATTGTTTTAATTTAGAATTGAAAGGGTCAATTGAAAATAGTGTAAAATATCCGTTCAAACAAAATATATTGTAAAAAAAAAGTTGTGGTTTCTAGTTCCGAGGGAACGCGGTGTGATAACTTTATTTTAAAAAAATTGTAGGTGTTATTACAATTTTTTGGTAGCGAGCTAGAAAAATGTAGGCACAAATCAAGCTAAATTTTACATTTTGAAGAACCATTAGTTAATCAAAGTCTTTAATTCCAATAAAAGGTTTCAAAAACAAAGTTTTTATAAAGATTTCAAAAGCAAAGTCTTTATTATTCGAATTCAATAAAAAAATTGTAATAAACTTAAGATATACTAGACCATACAGACTTAAAGATTGTGATAAAATAATAAAAGATAAACGTTCTAACAACCTAAAGATAAAAGATAATCTAAATAAATTTAAAAAAAATAAATATTATTCACATCTTTAATAATCTTCAATCTGGATCTCATTTCAGAACGGGTTTATATACTTGGTCGTCACCCACATCATTCTCCTCGTCTTCAGAAAAGACTCGTCAAGTCTTGAGTCAGTTGTAACTTGAGGTCCTTGACTCAAATGCTCATCATACACAATCTAAGCTCGATTTGGTGCAATAATCGGATGACTCCAAAGTTGTCTCTCTACACAGCCACACACTCTTTTTCTAGTTGAAGTTGATGATGAGAATGAGCATGGGGGATGAGAGGTTTTAGGGCCTTGCCCAAAATTTATTCATTTCCTTTCTTTCGACCGTTAAACCAACACCAAAATTCTGATGTTTCTACTTTTCATAATTTTTGGATCTTACAAGTTTACTTTCAGTCAAGAAATAACACGAAAAAATAAATTAAGAAAGAAAATATAATTTGGTTGCAATATTCCGACCTCTAGATTCCGGTAGCAAATCTGTCAGGAAAACATAACATAAAAGTATAATAGAATTAGGTCACAAACAGGTCGTAAAGTTTAATGTTGATTAATTAGGAAAAAAAATTAAAAATAAACATACAATTTGGTGACAAAGAGATAGTAAAATTTGAAGTTATTAAAAAAATAGATAGAAAGCGAAAGAAGTAAACTAAAAATAAAAATAAAATTCGATAGTATACATAAATTGCGACCATTAATTATGGTCGCTTATCACAAGAAGAAGGTAATAATAAAAAGGAGACAATTGCAAAAATAGTCCCCGTGGTTTGATCATATTACAAGTTTGGTCTCCAGATTTTAAAAATTTTAAATTTAGTCCAAACATTTAGAAGTTTGTTGCAAATTTAGTTCCAACGTTAGTGTCTGTTAGTTTTTAACGATCTGGGGACTAAATATGCAACATGATCAAACCATAAGGACTAATTGTGCAATTTGCTCAAAACTTAAAAAAATGAAAATTGTAAAAATTGAAAATCAAATAAAATTTAAAAGAAATTAAAGTCAAACATAATAAATTCAAATAAACATCAATACTAAATTTCAATAATTTTTTAAAAAATAAAATAAAAGTTAAAAATCAAATCAAATTCAAAACTAAATAAAAGTTAAAACAAAACGTATGTAAAAAGAAAAAACGAAAAGTATTAAAAAAAGTATGTGATTATAGTAAAAAACTAAATAAAAACCAATTAAAAACTAAAAATACAATCGAATAAACATTTATAAAATTCAAAATATATTGAAAAAATCATATTAAAGTTTAAAAAAAAATAAAAAATCGGTTCGATTTTATCTTTTGTTTTTTTGGATTTATACTTTCACAAGGTTTTTGTATTCTTCAATTTAAACATGACATATGAACTTTTAAATTTTATTTTTTTAATTTTTATATGATTTTTTAGTTTTTTTTAATTTTTTTAGAAAATTGCTCAATTGGTCCCTATGGTTTGACCATATTGCATATTTAGTTTCACAGATCGTTAAAAACTAACGGACACTAACGGTGGAGACTAAATTTGCAACGAACTTTCAAATGTTTGGACTAAATTTGCAATTTTTAAAATCTGAGGACCAAATTTGCAATATTTTTATCACATAAACTGCAATTATTAGTTTTGTTCTTAGAAATTATGAATGTTTCTGAAATGAATAAACTACCATTCTCATATTAACCTCTTGTTAAAGGCATACTTAATAATTATCATAAATTATGTCAAAGGATGCAAGAAGTATTAACATAATAATTTTTTCATAGTAAAGAGTATATTTTGGTTTCCAACTCTTGTTAATTTGTTTATTTCGGTCTGTAAGGGACATTCTATTGATAATATATCTTTCTTTTTATCTGAAAGGTAAATGGTTTAAATCCTGCAAGATATATGTATAACTGGTTAATAGAAGAAATTAGAAATCATTTTAAAAAAATCTAGTTATTCCGAGTATGTTGTTTGGGTGTTTATGGTGAAGACAAGGCTGATAATTTCTAAATTGAGCAAAGATCAATGGTGAGTCAACGAGTCAAGTCTTGATAGTTTGTCTTCATCATAAATGATAAATTTGATGGAAATTGATGTGTTTGGCATGTAACAGCTTCAGTCAACTTGTTTAAAAGACTTCACTTTATACAAATACTTCATGTCAACTGCAAAGTTTTCAATTCTCCATATGCTAAAACTTCTAAATCAATAGCAAAAACACAAATTAAACAGCTTATTACCTTTATAAATTTCTTCAAGTTGTTCTGCAAATATATATAGTACCCTACATATATACACAGTGCTGTTAATGTCTTCCGGTGTGATCGTGTTATATTCGTTAATTAAACGAGATGGAGCTTGAAGTCTAGATTTGTCTTTTTCTTTAAGTTTGAATTATGATAAATTGAGACGTGTTAAATGGGGGAAAATGGGAACCACATGAAACTTTCAAAGTGTGTCCTATAATGGCGTTTGAAATGGGTTAAGGATGAATGGAGGGCAATAATCAATAAGTCAAAGTCTTGAATGTCATAGTCAACATGGAAAAAAATGACCATACTGATGAAGTTTCTATTGTTTTTGGCATAGAAAATGGGGCAAGTTGAATTTGTGAATGTGAACGCTTACTAGAAATTGGGCCCAAGTGTCTCCAAGATTTATGGTAAAAACATATATAGGTAGAAATTATGAACACTCATGCATATAATGCAATAATGGAGTCTCAAGAATGCAGTTGATAAGTTGTGTAGTTCTCTGATCTCTTCTGTAGAAATTTGAGATGATTCTTGTTTTCTTTTTCATGTCGATTCTTCTTTCTTGTCTACCTCTTCTTCAATCCTCTGCTACAGATGGAAACATTTCGATGCCTCACTGTCCAGGAAGTTTTAGTTGCCCCGGTTTGGGCCCGTTCAAGTACCCATTTTACAATGTAACAGACACGCGATGTGGGTTGATCAAGGTCAACTGCACTCCGAAAGATGGGGAAATTCAATTTGGAGGACGGTTGTATCCAATTGTTGGCAAGTATGATTCTGAGCATGATTCTAATAATAGTATTTATAATATAGTCATCTGGAACAAAACACTTGACTATCTTGTGAAAAAGAATAGCTGTGAAGCTCTTATGAATAATTTCACGTTTCCAAGTCCAGACCCTCTTTTGTATTCCATTACAATATATCCCTTCATCACTCTCTTCAAATGCACAAAGAATCTCACTTATTTTCACCCACATAAATACAATCGCTACAACGGATGCAAAGATCACCATTTTTACTATAACTACTTGAATGGAAGTATTCCAAGTGACCTCCCACATACATGTCAAGTAATCTACCTACCTGTGAAATTGCCAACTAGTCAAGGACTTGATGAAACCAACATATTTTCTCTTATCACCTCTAATCCTTCTATTTTCTATCGACTGTCACCTTCCTGTGTCTATTGTTACAAGAAAGGCCACTGGTGTGATACTAAAAATGGACATGATGTGGAGTGTTCAGATGCCATAAAGGGTATTTACAACTTCTTTTCTCCTCTTCCATCTTCCCTCATTTTCACCTTACTGTTGATACACGTCTAACATGCTCCAAAATATTTTTTTATTGCCCTATAATATATTCTTTTGCCGTTTGGTTGCTGCAGAAAAACCAAGTGGAGAACCAATACCAACTGCAGGTCTGGGTAAATTGCATCTGCGAACCTATAAGTTGTTATTGGATATATAGATACACATACCAGAGATGATAAAACTAACGAGTTTCTAATTTATTTCTGTCACATAATAAATAACTTATCTTTTATTATTTGGTTGCTGTAGGAAACCAAGACGGCAAACTGACACTAATTAAGATTCTGGGTAAATGTTGCTTCGATCCTATGTATTATTATTGGATATACATGATTGCATACACACCCATAAATGTACATTCTACCTGAATGTGTTGAATATATTGTTCTAGTTATCGCTGGTTTACCCTCAATCCTCATGCTATCTTTTGCCATCTTCATAATGTGGCGGCACTGTAAGAGCAACCCTTTTTCCTATGTCTCATCAAAGAACAAGTCTGCAAACCTTGAAGACATAAGTCTCTCCTGTGGTGTCTCCTTTTTCTCCTATAAGGAGCTTGAAGATGCCACCCAAAATTTCGATCCTTCTCTTGAACTAGGGGATGGAGGTTTTGGAGCTGTTTATTATGGTAAGAACTTGATTGTTAAAATGAAATGCCTTTAAATGTTCATTTTCACTTGAAAACTTCACACCTGATCTTTCAATCTTTCTGAACAAGGTAAACTTCAAGACGGGCGAGAAGTTGCAGTGAAGAAACTTCACGAGCACAACTACAATCGCGTCCAACATTTCAGAAATGAGATTGAAATCCTCACCAAATTAAGGCACCCAAATCTTGTTGTTCTCTATGGTTGTACGTCTAGACAAAGCCGTGAACTTCTGCTTGTTTATGAATACGTTCCTAATAGCCACATATATTTAGGCATATATTTGGTGTATATCATTTAGCTTATAATTAGGCATTCTGTTATATTGTATCCATAATTAGATTATCCTTGTAACTATTTATACGGATGAATGAATGAGGAGGAGGCATCGATCCTATTATACCTTTTATGGTATCAGAGCTAAGTTCTCTGACCTAATTGCCGTCGCCGGCTCCTCCTTCCCATCTTCTCCTTCTGTCTTGACCTAATAGCCGTCGCCGGCTCCTCCTTCCCATCTTCCTCCTCCTCTTCTAAAACACAACTCCCAGATATGGCTTCTAAAACACACCTCCACCCTGCTGCAACAGTATCCAGTATCAAGAGTTTTATTCCTATAACCTTGGAGATGGAATCAGGTCAGTATGTTTCCTGGTCTACATTGTTTAAAACACACTGCAGAGCCTTTTTGGTTCATGACCATCTGTCCCCTAGACCTACTTCCAAAGCCCCCACTTCTTCCTCTGACAAAGAACCACAGCCTCCGAAACCTGATGACGAATGGGATCGCCTAGACGCCATTGTTCTGCAATGGATCTATGGCACAATTTCGAACGATCTCCTACATACCATTCTCAAACCTGAATCAACCGCATATGATGCTTGGATTGCAATAGAAAACATTTTTCAAGATAACAAAAGCTCACGTGCCATTCACCTCCTTCACAAGTTCTCTAATACCCGATTGGATGGATTTCCTAATGTTTCTGCATATTGTCAAGAATTAAAGGTGTTGGCTGATCAGCTTGCCAACGTTAACGCACCGGTAGATAATGACAGGTTGGTGTTACAACTAATCGCTGGCTTGAACGAGCAGTATGAGGGAATAGCAACAATTCTTCAACAACAGGAGCCCCTCCCATCTTTCTACACCGCCCGTTCAAAATTGGTCCAAGTTGAAAGTCGAAAGGCGGAACAGGCGCTCCACGCCTCTAAAACAGCCGGGACAGCTCTTGTAACCGGTACATCCCGACAACCCCAACATGATAACCGATCTGCTTATTCTTCTGAGCGTAACAGGGGTCGTGGCCGCTCCAGGGGCCGCGGTCGTGGACGGAACGGTTCTGGACGTGAACGGTCCTCTTCTTACAACAATCAGGGTTCTTTCTGGCAGCCTCCATACCCGTACCTGTATGCACCCTGGCCTCAAACTTGGCCCATAACAGCACCTACTGCTCCACATGCTCAACAGTATGGCTGGCCCAGCCCTCCTTGCCCATACCCCACAACTTCAGCCCGGTCAAATCAGGCCCAGAACAACTCACAGGGCCTTCTTGGACCCAGACCGAATCAGGCACTTCAGGCTGCTTACACTCCAACAGATATAGAGCAAGCTCTTTACACCATGTCTTTGCAGCAGCCGGATCCCACTCTCTACATGGACACCGGGGCCACTACTACCATGACAAACGAGCAAGGTGACTTTCATTCCTTTTTTAATAATAGCATTTCGCAAAATATTGTTGTTGGCAGTGGTGACACCATACCGGTTCTTGGACAAGGCACAAAATACCTTCCCAAACCTTTCCCACCCTTTGTCCTTAAAAACGTTCTATACGCACCCAAATTACTTAAAAATTTAATTTCGGTTCGTCGATTTACAACTGACAACTCTGTTTCTGTTGAATTTGACCCCTTTGGTTTTCTTGTGAAGGACTACAAGACCCGGACCCCTATCCTTCGGTGCGACAGCAGCGGTGATTTGTACCCTCTCGTACTCGGGTCCAGCTCATCCCAACCATCAGCCTTTGCAGCTATTTCTTCACAACTTTGGCACCAACGTCTTGGACATCCGGGACAATTTCCTTTGCTTTCATTAAAAAATTCATGTTCTATTGACTATAATAAATCCACGAATAATGTTTGTCAATCTTGCATTTTTGGCAAAAGTATTAGATTACCTTTCTATGCTTCCACGTCTTGTACTTCACAACCTTTTGATATTATCCATAGCGATTTATGGACATCTCCCATTGTAAGCTCAGGGGGTCATAGATACTATATTTTGTTTTTGGATGATTTTACCAATTTCTTGTGGACGTTTCCTCTCTCAAAGAAATCTCAAGTTTTTTCAGTTTTCTCCAACTTTGCAAAACATATAAAAACCCAATTTGGACGAACAATTAAAACCTTCCAATGTGATAACGGGAAAGAGTATGTTAATGCCTCTTTCCAAAACTTCTTCGATGCAAATGGAATGGTTTTCCGCCTTTCTTGTCCTCACACCTCTTCCCAAAACGGGAAAGCGGAGCGAAAAATCCGCACCATCAACAACATGCTCCGCACCTTGCTAGCCCATGCCTCTCTGCCTAATACCTTTTGGCACCATGCTCTTGAAACCGCCACTTACCTTTTAAACATCCTTCCAAACAAATTAACTAAACACAACACACCCACCGAACTCTTGTATCATCGCATACCCACTTTTGATCACTTACGCGTTTTTGGGTGTCTATGTTACCCACTCACCCCATCCACTAGTATTCATAAACTTGACCATCGCTCCCACCCTTGTGTCTTCTTGGGTTACCCCTCCACTCATAGAGGCTACAAATGCTTCAATCTTGAAACCAAACAAATCATTATTTCCAGACATGTTGCGTTTGATGAGACAACATTCCCCTTCTCTCATACGCTCACACCCACACCTTCCTATGATTTTCTTACCCACACCCTCTCCCCTCACTACTGGCCACACATCTCACATACGGCACCAACAAAACCCCAAAACCGAGCCTCCCCACACTCACCACCCAGCCCGTCACAACCTGCTTCCCCAGCCGGCCCAACTCCTCAATCAGCTGCAACCAGCCCAACAAGCCCAACCGCACAGCCCTCTCAAACACCAATTACTTACAGTCGACGTCCTAAAGCCCCACCAGCTCACCCACCTGCTCCACCAGCCCACCCCCACGGCCCAAACAGCAGCCATGTCTCTGGCCCGTCCTCGCCATCCGGACCTAACATCCCATTCGTCCCGCCACAGGCTGTTGCGAACCAATCCACACAAACCAACCCACCGCCACCCACCCGCACCATGCATACTCGCTCTATGAGTGGCATCATCAAATCCAAAAACCACCTCAACCTCCACACATCAGCCAATACCAATCCCATCGTTCCCATTCCCAAAAATCCAACCCATGCCCTGTCCACACCGGAATGGTACGCCGCCATGACAAATGAGTATAATGCACTTATTAAAAATGGAACTTGGGAGTTGGTACCACGTTCACAAAACATGAATATTACCAGAAGCTTGTGGCTCTTTAAACATAAGTATAAATCGGACGGCAGTCTTGAACGATATAAAGCTCGTTTGGTCTGCGATGGTCGGTCCCAACAGGTTGGAGTTGACTGTGGAGATACTTTTAGTCCAGTGGTAAAACCGGCCACCATTCGGACAGTTTTATCTATTGCTCTGTCCATGTCATGGCCCATACACCAACTGGACGTCACTAATGCGTTCCTTCATGGAAACCTGCATGAGACAGTATACATGCATCAACCCATGGGCTTCCGTAACAAGGATTTTCCTGACCATGTCTGTCTTCTTAAAAAGTCGCTGTATGGACTTAAACAGGCACCACGGGCCTGGTACCAACGGTTCACCGACTTTGTATTGACTTTGGGTTTCAATAACAGCAGGTGCGATGCTTCTCTTTTTACACTTCATCAAGGTCGGGACACAGCTTATCTACTGCTTTATGTCGACGACATACTTCTAGTCACCTCCTCTGCTTCTCTGCGACAACAGCTCATGGCTAAATTGGCAAGTGAATTTGCCATGAAAGACCTCGGTCCTCTGAGTTTTTTTTTGGGAATTTCGGTTCACAGACATAAAGATACAATGTTTCTGTCCCAACATTCGTATGCCACGGACATTATTGCTCGAGCAGGTATGCAATCGTGCAATCCAGTCTCCACTCCCGTTGATGCAAATGCTAAACTCAGTGCAAATTCAGGAGACCCATTTCATGACCCTACCCTGTACCGAAGTTTAGCAGGGGCGCTCCAGTATCTGACTTTCACCCGACCTGACATTACATATGCCGTACAGCAAATCTGCATGCATATGCACGACCCCAGAACGGATCATTGGAATGCTTTGAAGAGGATTATTCGATATATCAAAGGCACGGTATCCTTTGGCCTGACTCTCGGCCACCACAGAGCCCCTTCTTTGCTTGCATACACAGATGCGGACTGGGCGGGATGCCCTGATACCCGACGTTCCACTAGTGGGTACTGCATATATTATGGTGATAACCTTATCTCCTGGTCCTCTAAACGCCAAAGCACCGTTTCTCGATCTAGTGCAGAGGCGGAATATCGTGGCGTTGCGAATGTTGTAGCCGAGATTTGCTGGCTACGGAATTTACTACTGGAGCTACATCATCCTCTCCCTCGGGCCACGCTAATCTATTGTGACAACGTCAGCGCTATCTATCTCTCAGGCAATCCAGTTCAGCATCAACGGACGAAACACGTTGAAATTGACATTCACTTTGTTCGGGAACAAGTGCAGCGGGGCCAAGTCAGGGTTCTACACGTTCCATCTCGCTATCAAATTGCAGACATCTTTACTAAAGGTCTTCCGCGCGTCCTGTTTGAAGACTTCAGATCCAGTCTCAGCATCCGCTCTCCTCCCGCTTCGACTGCGGGGGTATAATAGCCACATATATTTAGGCATATATTTGGTGTATATCATTTAGCTTATAATTAGGCATTCTGTTATATTGTATCCATAATTAGATTATCCTTGTAACTATTTATACGGATGAATGAATGAGGAGGAAGCATCGATCCTATTATACCTTTTAGTTCCCAATGGCACTGTTGCAGATCACCTCCATGGGGAACAAGCAAATCCAACCCTACTAACTTGGCCAATACGATTGAACATTGCCATTGAAACCGCCAGTGCACTGGCGTACCTTCATGCCTCTGAAATTATACACCGAGATGTAAAGACTAATAACATTCTACTTGATCACAATTTTTGTGTCAAAGTAGCAGATTTTGGTCTCTCAAGGCTCATACCCAATAATGTCACTCATGTGTCAACAGCTCCTCAGGGAACACCAGGATACGTGGATCCACAATACCACCAACGCTATCAGTTAACAGATAAGAGTGACGTTTACAGCTTTGGGGTAGTCTTGATTGAACTAATATCATCAATGGTGGCAGTGGATTTAAACAGGTCTCAAGACGAGATAAGTTTGGCTAACTTCGCTTTAAACAGAATCCAAAAATGTGCACTTGATCAACTAATTGACCCGCTTTTAGGGTCTGATACAAATCCTGAAATCAAGAACATGATCACATCAGTAGCAGAACTGGCTTTTCAGTGTTTACAGTATGAATCAGAGATGAGACCTACAATGAATGAGGTGCTGGATGTGTTGATGAATATTCAAGTAGTGGGAGGAATAGAGCCTTATGACAGTAACAGAGATTTCCAAACCGTGAATGTGCTGCCTTTGTCAGACACCAACGATGGAGTGGTTTTGTTGAAAGATTTCCGGCCCTCTCCAGTCTCCGTCACTAGTGAATGGCAAAGCATTAACAGTGCATCGACTACGTTAAGCAGTAATGGAAATAGATAATCATGAAAATAGCCCTGCCACAGTCACAAATCTACTTGTACTCTCACATATCATACTTTCTTTCCATTAGTGCACATATACATAATTAATTCACAGTCGTTTATCTTTTGCCTCATTATTCTACCTTTGGGACACATACAATGTCCAGTGACTAACATAAGAAAAGATGGTTTGTACACTATAAAGTAACGAAACCTGACCTGAACACGGTCATAGCGTTATAGAATTCTGCATAGCAATGCAATCGTTAATCACCGACAGTACACTGCACAACATTATAAAAGTATATTTTCTTGGGGATAAAGATATAATTCTATAATCTTAATTAACTATTGAATATCACTTATACATGTCTACCAAATATTCATATTTTTCCATGTATATTAAGTTTACGGAGGGCACTGGAATCTCTTTGGTATGTCTTGGAATGATGAGAACTTGGTTTCGTTTGAAAAGATTTCATTAGATTATATTTTCCTCGTAAATTAAAGTCAAGAAAAATAACAAATATATATGTACTAAGTTTCATTATTTTTCTTATTATCATTTATATGTATATTTTAAGACTTTACTACAATCAAATAAATTTTTTTCCTTATTTTCATTTTGGTGTTTCTAAGAAACGCAAGGATGATAACTGATACATTTGAGTTAATGAGGTGAATCTTGTTAGTCTGTCTTTATCATAAAATGGTAATTGATCAACAATGATGTGTTTGGAATATACTAGTTTCAGTCAACTTGTTTAAAAGACCTCATTTTTATATAAAAGCATCAATGTAAATGCTGGATTTCCAATTTTTAATATGCTAAAACTTCTAAATAAATAGCACAATAACAAAAACTACACAGCTTGTTACCTTTGTAAACTTTTTCAAGTTGTGCTGCAAAAACTCCTGTATCCCTGCATATACACAATGCTGTTAATGTCTACATTTTGTTCTCGTGTGATTTAAATTCAATAATATGGTGTCTAAAGTCTAGAGGTGTCATTCTCTTAAAAACAGTTTGATTATGATAAGCTGAGACGTGTTGAGGGGGCGAAATGGGAACCACATGAAACTTTCCAAGTGTGTACTATATTGGCGTTTGAAAGGGGTTAAGAATGAATGGAGGACAACAATCAATAAGTCAAAGTCTTGAGTGTCTTAATCAATATGGAAAAAATGACCAAAGTGATGGAATTTCTATTGTTTCCAGCTTAGAAAATTGGGTCAAGTTAAGTTAGTGAAATGTGAAAGGTTATAAAATGTTATCCATAGAAAATTGGGTCAAGTTAAGTTAGTGAAATGTGAAAGGTTATAAAATGTTATCCAACCCAATTACAACGAAGATTTATGTAAAAAAAACATACAGAGGTAGAAATTGTGAACACTCATGTATATAATGCAATAATGGAGTCTCAAGAATGCATGTTATAAGCTGGGTAGTTCTCAAATCTCTTTTGATGGAATTTGAAATGATAATGGTATTGTTTTTCATGTTCGCACTTCTCTCTTGTCTACCTCCCCTTCACTCCGCTACAGACAGAAACATTTCAGTGCCTACCTGCCCCGAAAGTTTCAGTTGCTCGGATTTGGGTCCGTTCAAGTATCCATATTACAATGCCACTGATACAGAATGTGGGTTGATCAAGGTCAATTGTGCTTCCAAAGGCAGGGAGATTCAATTTGGAGGGCGATCATATGAAATTGTTGGCAAATTTGATTCTAATAATAATTCTGATCATAATTCAGATTACCTACTCATCCATAACAGAACATTGGATCGGCTTGTGGAAAACAAAAACTGTGAAGCGCTTATGAATAATTTCACTTCTCCAAGCCCTCTTTTGTATTCCATTTTGATATCTCCGCTCATCACTCTCTTCAAATGCAACAAAAATCTCACTTCTGCTCGACAAACAGATGCTTATTTTGAGCAACATAATTACTATAGCTACAACATATGCGAAGATCATAATTTCTACTATAATTACGTGAATAAGACAGCTGCAGGTGACCTCCCACATACATGTCAAGTAGTGCAGCTACCTGTGAAAGTGCCAGGTCCTGGACTAGATGAAACCAATATATTTTCTCTTCTCTCCCCTGTCACTGCTATTAGATTTTATTTGTCACCATCATGTCGTGAATGTCACAAAAAAGGTCACCATCAAGTATGCAACAGATCATCTATATCCTTTTCAAGTTAGATGAATTGGGCTCTACTTTGTCTTCAGTTCGCATCAAGAGTTGGTGAAATTGAAATGAGATGTTACCTGGGCAGTTGTTGATTCGAACCAATTTGGTTCTTCAATTTGACATTTATTCAACAACTTCTTCAATTTGAGAGTTTTCACAAAAATAATCTCTGTTGAATCGAGTTCCATTGTTGGGTAATGAAATCCTTAATTGCATTTTGAGCGCTCATAAGCCAACCTTAATCTGAGGGAAAGAACTTGAGTCATGAATTGATAGGTTTTTCTAACAAGAACGAAATCTACTAGAGTATATTACAAACTTCATTCCAGAAGAGTTGCTTGGGTAATGGTATACACGAAGGAATGAAATGAATGAGGGAATGGAATGGAATGGATGAGAGAATGAAATGAATCATTACATTTCATTGCTCTGTTTGGTTACCCTTTAAGAATAAATAAATCATTACTTTGTGTTATTTTTTTAAGTATGAAAAAACGAATCAATGAAATGTAAAAGTGGTTATGATGGTGATTGTTTCCGGCGACGGTGGTTTCCGGCCGGCGGTGGTTTCTGGTTGCGGCGGTGGTTTCCGGAGGCGGCAGTGGCCGCTGGTGGTTTCCGGCGGCGACAGTGGCCGGCGGTTGTTTCCGACGGTTGGGGTGGACGGCGGTGGTTTCCGGCGGCTGGGGTGGACGGCGGTGGTTTCTGGCGGCGGGGGTGGACGGCGGTGGTTTCCGGCGGCGGCGGTGGTCGGCGGTGGTTTCCGGTGGCGGCGGCGGCGGTGGTTTCCGGTGGCGGAGGTGGTTTCCGGCGGCGGAGGTAGAAGGCGGTGGTTTCCGGCGGCGGTGGTTTCCGGCGGCGGCGGTGGTTTCCGGCGGCGGCGGTGGACGGCGGTGGTTTCCGGCGGCGGCGGCGGACGGCGGTGGTTTCCGGCGGCGGCGGCGGACGGCGGTGGTTTCCGGCGGCGGCGGACGGCGGTGGTTTCCGGCGGCGGCGGCGGACGGCGGTGGTTTCCGGCGGCGGCGGCGGACGGCGGTGGTTTCCGGCGGACGGCGGTGGTTTCCGGCGGCGGCGGCGGGCGGCGGTGGTTTTCGGCTGTGGTTTTCGGCGACGGCATTGAACATTTCATTACTCACTCAAACATAATTTACTTGGTTGTGAGATTTCAAAATCCTTCCACCTAGAGAGGGAATTTGAAATCCCACAACCAAAAGAATTTGAGGTGAAACATTCCCTTGAGTTTTACATTTAATTACTCAATCAAACATAATTTACTTGAAAATTATACAAGTTTCTCAATTTCATTCCATTCCATTCCATTTCTTCCAACCAAACGCCCCCTTAGTGTTTTAAAGAGGCATCCTAATGGGTTTTTCTATCACGTGGATGCCATCTCAGCATGATACTCCTTCATTATTATGTATTTAATGATTTGTGGCGCTATTATATATTATATTTAAGCTATAAGATTAGGACGGTTACCGGGTAGTTTTCTGCGGTTTTTTTTCTTGATCAGCTGTTACCGGTGGTTTCCCCAATCCTTCCTTTATGATCGTTGCTTTCACCAGATTCAGTTTTTCTTCTCCTACAACTCTACTCTTCTCGCCTGTTCAAAATTTGGGTTTCTTCGCAATCATGGGCAAAATTTGATGGTAATTGACGATGATGATGTTTCGCAATCATGGAAATGATTAGGTGTGGCGGTGCCTGGTTGAATCTGTCACTGTCATAAACCATGAATTCACAGGAGCAGATGAGGTGAAGAGGGCTTTTGTCATTTACCTATTACTCTAATGCTTAATTACCTTTCTATTCCTTCTAATCTTAGTTGTGTTTACGGATATTAATATCCATCTTTCAGGTGTTGAATTGAAATAGCACAAACACAACCTAGGATTATCCTATTTGATTGTTGTCTCATAATCCCAAGCTTTTGACTACTGATATTTTATCTCCAATCATGATTAGGCTTTAATGTTGGAAATCTGTAGTGAAACCATTTCTAATTGTTGACACCAGGATCAAGTATAATGTAGAAGAAGGTGGTGGTATAAGGAAGAAGTATGCCATTAAACGTGTAAGTGATTGTTTTTAATCTCTCTCTTTAGTTAGGTAATTCTGTTTTTCTGTAACAATATCACTATATGTAATCAGATTATGTTGAATAACAAAGTAAATAATTTTTCAAGAGTTACTATGAAAGAGCAAATAATAAAGAAGAATAATTTGTATGAAAAAGACCCAAATAGTGGTATAGAACAACAATCAAAATCCTTTAAGTTTGTTTGGTTTTTGTTCATGTTTAATCAGTTTATTGGGTTAAATTTAACATCCACCATCACACATCACCAACTTATTCCTTGTACCGCAAGTCCCACACCGTCATCACTTAACACTGTTTGTAGTTATGGTTAGTTAAGTTAGTACCTGTTAAATTAACTGTCATTTATAAGGGTATAAATACCCCTCTTGTATCCCAACATTTGGGTGTGTACGTATGATTAATAATTAGCAAGTTTCTCTCAAATTTATCTTTCCAAACACCATAATTAGTGTATGTTTTGATTCCCCAGTACCAACACAGTTGTATTATAGTCTTAACTAGTGGATGTTGCCCGCGCGTTGCGGCGGTGATAAAATTATATAGTATAAACTCTTTGGTTTTGACCTCTATTTTATATCTAAATCATGTTGTATTAAGTTTGTTCTCTACTAATTTTCTTAATTATCTAAACAAATTAAGTTTTAGAGTAAATTACACGGATGGTCCCTGTGGTTCGACTAAAATTTTGGATTTAATCTTTAAAGTTTAAAATTTTTTAATATAGTTCTTAAAATTTCTTTATTTTTCATCTATGATCCTTAGGTTTGTTTGTAAATAATATAAAATTGTCAAAATGACTATTTTACATACACAATCACTGTTGATTTAAGAACAATGAATACATCAATTATTTACGGTTAGAGGGATAATGAAATGTTTACAATGAAGCACAAATTTTAAATTAGAATTAAATTAAATTATTATTTCAAATCATCTTTAAATTGGGTTTTATTATTTTTTTGTCATACAGAGCGAGATTGTAGTTACCCTCTCCTCTCCGCCTCTCGCAGTCTTAGCCCACCGCCCCAAAACGCCACCTCAATGCGTCCAGTTGTTCTTATTTTTACCACTTGGGTACTTTTTTCATTCTAAAGGATTACGCTTCAATTATATCTATTAAAAGGTGTTTTTTGTTGGGTATGTTTTTGGGCCAATAAAGAAAACCTAACAAATACCTATTTGTATGGCCCATTATCATTAGCCCACTAGTGTTATGATAGAATAAAAGTGCAGGGATTGTAATTAGAACAATCATCAATATACACAAAGTTGAATACAAAGGTTTGAAAGAGTTTTGAGGAGAAAAGAGAATTCCCGTCACTTTCTGCACAGTCTCGAAGATCTGTCTTTTCCCGGAGATTGAACGGTTGGATCATCGTGAAATTTGGACAGAAGCTTCACAACACCTGGGCGTCGATATCCAACGGTTGGTTTCGTTAAATCAGGTCTGGAAGTCGGGTTTTACAGCCTCTGTTCGCATCTACAGATTTGGTGATATCTCTTCTTCTTCTTTGTCATTGATTGCATATACTTGATGTTACTTGCTTCCAAGTGTATGATGATTGTTGTATGCCTCTAGCATATCTAGAGAGGACCTTGTATTGCTCTTTATTTTGGTGATAGTGGATTTGAAGTGGCTCTAGCAGTCCCGTGGTTTTTACTCTCGTCTTGAGAGGTTTTTCACGCTAAAATTGTTGTCTCCTTGTTGTTTTGGATTGGTATACCCTACTTGCTATTTTTGCACCATCACAAGTTCAAACAGGTCGGGCAGGTTTTGACCAAACGAAGGTTAATTCCGCATTTGTTGTTACCGTTTGTGGTCGGGTAAACCGATTTTCCCCAATAAAGTGGTATCAGAGCCATTGGCTCTTGATTTTGGGGTTTAAAAACTTGTTTGAAAGATGGATGCTAATACAACTAGAATGGTTAATTTGAATGGTTCTAATTATCATGTTTGGAAAGGCAAGATGGAAGACTTACTTTATGTGAAAAATTATTATATGTCTGTTTTTAGTACTGATAAGCCAGAGGATAAAACAGAGCAAGAATGGAATATCTTGCACAGAAAGGTTTATGGTTATATTTGCCAGTGGGTTGATGATAATGTTTTGAACCATATTAGTGGGGAGACTCATGCTCGTACTTTGTGGACCAAGCTTGAGGAATTGTATGCTCAAAAGACCGGAAACAATAAATTATACTTGATCAAACAATTGATAAACTTGAAATATCATGATGGTACTGCTGTTACTGATCATTTGAATGCTTTTCAGGGTATTATTAATCAGCTTGCAGGAATGGGTATCAAGTTTGAAGACGAGATACAAGGTCTATTGTTGCTTGGTACTTTACCGGATTCTTGGGAGACTTTTAGGACATCATTGTCCAACTCTGCACCAAATGGTATTATTACTATGGAAATGGCTAAGAGTAGTACTTTGAATGAAGAGATGAGAAGAAAGTCACAAGGTTCCTCTTCACATTCTGAGGCCTTAGTTACAGAAAGCAGGGGGAGAAGTCAAAGTAGAGGTCCGAGTCACAAAGCGAAGCATCGTAGTAAATCTAAAGGAAAGTTTGATGATTATGAATGCTATCATTGTGGTAGAAAAGGACACACTGTCCGTTACTGCAGACAATTGAAAAAGGAGAACAAGAATGCCAATTACAACAAGCAAAAGAACAACAAGAAAGATGATTCCGGTAATGATACTGCTGAAGTTAACACTGCTACCGAAGAGTTCCTTATTTGTTGTGATTATGACATGGTGAACATTGCACATGATGACTCGAGTTGGGTTGTTGACAGTGGTGCTACTTGTCATGTGACATCACAAAGGAATTTTTATACATCTTACACTCCTGGTGATTTTGGTAATGTTAAGATGAGCAATAGTGGGCTATCAAAGATTGTTGGTATTGGAGACATTTGTTTGAAGTTTGACACTGGGATGGAGTTGGTTTTGCATAATGAAAAACATGTTCCAGATATTAGACTTAATTTGATCTCCGCAGGTTTACTCGATGATGATGGTTACCACAATACCTTTGGTGATAATATTTGGAAACTCACTCGTGGTTCTTTAATCGTGGCAAGAGGTAAGAGAACTTCAAAGTTGTACATGGCATATCCAAAAATCTCCAGAGACTCAGTTAACTCATTAGAGAATGTTGATATGACTGAATTGTGGCATAAGAGACTTGGTCATATGAGTGAAAAGGGGATGTCTTTATTATTGAAGAGAAATGTCCTGTCAGGCGTGCAAAAGATTCATTTGAAGAAGTGTTCTCACTGTCTTGAAGGAAAGCAAACCAGAGTTTCCTTTAAGAGTCATTCTCCTTCTAGAAAGGAAAATATACTTGATTTGGTTCATTCAGATGTGTGTGGTCCTATGAGGAGTAAGTCACTTGGAGGCTGCTTATATTTTGTCACTTTTATTGATGATCATTCAAGGAAGGTTTGGGTATATACCTTGAAGTCTAAAGATCAAGTGTTAGATGTGTTTAAGCAGTTCATGCCTTAGTTGAGAGACAAACTGGGAAGAAACTCAAGTGCATTCGAACAGATAATAAAGGTGAATACATTGGTCCTTTTGATGCCTATTGTAGAGAAAAGGTATTCGACACCAGAAGACTCCTCCAAAGACACCACAGTTGAATGGTTTAGCAGAAAGGATGAATAGGACATTGGTTGAGAGAGTTAGATGTTTGCTCTCACATGCAGGGTTACCTATATCCTTTTGGGGTAAAGCTTTGAATACTGCAGTACATGTTATTAATCTAACCCCTTGTGTTCCTTTGTCTTTTAATATTCCTGACAGGGTCTGGAGTGGCAAAGATGTTTCATATGATTATTTGCGGGTGTTTGGATGCAAGGTTTTTGTGCATATTCCTAAAGATGAAAGGTCAAAGCTTGATGTGAAGTCTAAACCTTGTATATTCCTTGGTTATGGTCAAAATGAATTCGGATATAGGTTATATGATCCAATTCTGAAGAAACTTATCAGAAGTCGTGATGTTGTGTTTATGGAAGATCAAAGTTTGAAAGATATTGAGAAGACAAAGTAGTTCTTCAATACAGTGATAATCTTCCCGATTTAGACCCGATTCCTCCTCAACAGTCAGAGCCACATAATGGAGATGACATTCAAAATGAAGAACAACATGATGCAGATAATACAGATATTCCAGAACAGGAAGGGTTGGATGATAATTCTCATCCAGAGTTACCAATACCTGATATTTCACCATTTGTTCCACTCAAACGGTCTACCAGAGATCGTCATCCTTCCACCCGTTTTTCTCATGATGAGTATGTCTTACTCACTGATGGGGGAGAGCCCGAATGCCCTATAAAGAGGCTATGGAAGATGAGCATAAAAAGGAGTGGCTTGAAGCTATGCAAGATGAGATGAATTCCTTGCATGAGAATAATACTTTTGAGTTGGTGAAGTTGCCTAAGGGTAAAAGAGCTTTGAAGAACAAATGGGCCTATAAAATGAAGCCAGATGAACACACCTCTAAGCCTAGGTACAAGGCTAGATTGTTGGTTAAAGGGTTCACTCAGAAAAAGGGTATTGATTTTGAAGAGATTTTCTCTCCTGTTGTGAAGATGAGTTCCATTCGGGTGATTCTTGGTTTGGCTGCTTGTCTTGATCTTGAGGTTGAACAGATGGATGTCAAGACAGCATTCCTTCACGGTGACTTAGATAAAGAAATCTACATGGAGCAACCTGGAGGTTTTCAGGTCAAGGGTAAAGAAGACTATGTTTGTAAACTACAGAAAAGTCTTTATGGGTTGAAGCAAGCATCAAGGCCGTGGTACAAGAAGTTTGAATCAACTATAGGGAAGCAAGGCTACCGAAAGACTGCTTCAGATCACTGTGTTTTTTATCAGAGGTTTGGTGACGATGATTTTATCATTTTATTGCTTTATGTTGATGACATGGTTATTGTTGGCAGGAATGTAAAGAGAATTGTGCAGCTGAAGAAAGAATTAAGCAAGTCTTTTGCTATGAAAGACTTGGGGCCAGCAAAACAAATTCTTGGCATTCGGATTGCTAGAGATAGAGCTTCAAAGAAGTTGCACATGTCACAAGAGCAATACATTGAGAAGGTGCTTGGTAGATTCAACATGGATAAAGCTAAAGTGGTGAGTACACCTCTAACTCCCAACTTTAAGCTAACTGATGAAGATTGCCCTTCTTCTAAGGAGGAAATTGAAGAAATGGATGGTGTCCCGTATGCCTCAGCAGTTGGAAGTTTTGTATGCCATGGTCTGTACAAGACCTGATATTGCCCATGCTGTAGGTGTTGTTAGTCGGTTTCTGTCAAATCCTGGTAAGAAGCATTGGGAAGCAGTTAAGTGGATTCTTAGATATCTACGTGGTACCTCCAAATTGGTATAAATTTTGGAAATGGAAAGCCGGTGCTTATAGGTTATACAGATTCTGATATGGCGGGTAACAAAGACAACATGAAGTCCACTTCTGGATATTTGATGACTTTTGCAGGGGGAGCTGTGTCATGGCAATCAAGACTGCAAAAGTGTGTTGCTTTGTCTACCACTGAGGCTGAGTACATTGCAGCAATAGAAGCGTGCAAAGAACTGTTGTGGTTGAAAGGATTTATGCAAGAGCTTGGCTTTATGCAACAACGATACGTGGTTTTTTGTGATAATCAAAGCGCAATTCACCTTGCTAAAGACTCTAAGTATCACAAGGATACAAAACATATTGATGTGAAGTATTATTGGATTAGATATGCTATTGAAGACAAGAAGCTTGAACTTGAAAAGGTTCACACCAATGATAATGGTTCCGAGATGTTGACTAAAGCTTTAGCAAGAGAGAAGTTGAAGATTTGTTGCTCCATCGCTGGGATGGCTAGCTTCTTTTCATAGGCCAAAAGGGGGAGATTTGTTAGGTATGTTTTTGGGCCAATGAAAAAAATCCAACAAATACCCATTTGTATGGCCCATTATCATTAGCCCACTAGGTTATGATAGAATAAAAGTGAAGGGATTGTAATTAGAACAATCATCAATACACACAAAGTTGAATACAAGGGTTTGAAAGAGTTTTGAGGAGAAAAGAGAATTCCCGTCACTTTCTGCACAGTCTCGAAGATCTGTCTTTTCCCGGAGATTGAATGGTTGGATCATCGTGAAAGATGGACAGAAGCTTCACAACACCTGGGCGTCGATATCCAACGGTTGGTTTCGTTAAATCAGGTCTGGAACTCGGGTTTTACAGCCTCTGTTCGCATCTGCAGATTTGGTGATATCTCTTCTTCTTCTTTGTCATTGATTGCATATACTTGATGTTACTTGCTTCCAAGTGTATGATGATTGTTGTATGTCTCTAGTGTATCTAGAGAGGACCTTGTATTGCTCTTTATTTTGGTGATAGTGGATTTGAAGTGGCTCTAGTAGTCCCGTGGTTTTTACTCTCGTCTTGAGAGGTTTTCCACGCTAAAATTGTTGTCTCCTTGTTGTTTTGGTTTGGTATACCCTACTTGCTATTTTTGCACCATCACAGGTTCAAACAGGTTGGGGAGGTTTTGACCAAACGAAGGTTAATTCCGCATTTGTTGTTACCGTTTGTGGTCGGGTAAACCGATTTTCCCCAATATTTTTGGGGTTCGATCTGTGAAGAAAACTATTTCAACAACGATTTAGATGTTAGTATTTGGTCTTCGCGTCGCCGTTAGTACTCTTCATACTTAAGAAGAAAACAAAAAAGAGTCCTTGAATCAACCCCTTAATTGATCGTCTTTCTTCTACACCTACTTCAGCATAGAAACGTAAGTGACGGAACGGGGAAATCAAACCCTAAGTCTGGCTCCAGCGGACGATGTGTGACGGTTGAAGTATATATACCGTAGCGGTTATTCTTTATCAAAGATACTAATAAACGGTTTACCATCGCAGCTGCCGTTAAGTTGATGGATAGGTTGTCAATAACTCAATATCAATAACCACCACCACACCATCAACGCCTTGTAACCACCGCCACTACCTGAAACCGCCGCCGCCGTCAGCCCTTACCAGAAACCACCACCACGCCGTTAACTTGCTTTTTGTAGTATATGTAATTGTTCCCTCATTTTTTAACTATTTGTTATTATCAAAATAAGATGTATGCAGTTACTGGTATCATATCCTTTTTTACCCTTTATGACAGATGGTCCTTTCAATTGTTTTGGAGGATGTCAAGCGAAGTAAAATATTGCAAGCCTTATGCAGCCACGAAAATGTAGTTGCGATATACAATCATGTGATGATTCTCACGAGAATGTAACTAATGGAGTATGGTCTGCATTCTAAATGATTTTTCTTTACTGGTCATGTTTCTTTCGAGTCTCTTAAACAACTTTTGTTCTTGTAAGATGCAAATCTTAACCAATTTTGATAATTATATAGGTACAACTTATTTTAGTCTTAATTCTTCTTATGTTTGGTTAGTATTTCATATTTGTAGATCATGAGATTGTAAACAACCGGTCAAGAAGTTTTTTGCTTTTTATGGAGTTCATATACTATACTCCTTACACAGGTATGTAGAAAATTTTTCCTTTATGCTACAGTTTCATTATAATATATTTGGTAATCTCATAGTGGGTTCTGTTTTTTTGTTGGATTGAATGCTATTATAATTTTTATTTGTTGAATCATGCAAAGTTGAAGTCTAGGGACATATGTGTGCATTAAGCAACAATCTATAGTTTTTTTCTTACAGTTGCTCTACAAAATGTTACAAAAAGTTTTTCTTATCTTGAATAAAGCAATATTTTAGAGAGGTTGTATGTTAAACCATGATTTATCTCCTTTAGGTCTATTTGCAAAACTGACATGAATGAACATTCATCAAAATGTCACCATGTATTTGCTTTAAGGATTTATGGAGTAAATGAGGTAACTTATTATTAATCCAACTGCTCAAAACATGTTGGTTAAATTAATCCAACTTTACACATTTCCTTGTGTCGATAAAGCACTGAACAACAACTCCAAGGGGTTCCGAATCTTATTGATTTGGTTGGTAACGAATAACTATCATGAAGTGGGGGCCGGATAACGTCTCAAGGAAACTCAGGTCTAATCCAACCTTGAAATTATGACATGCATTATTTTTTACCTAAAAAAACATAATTTTGATTTTGATTTTGTGCTTGCCATTTCAGGCAATTAACAAGAGCTTTTCAAAAAGGTCTCAATTAAAAGGTTTGTAGAATTAAATGAATATATTTAGTGTTGATTTAATCCGTTACAGTGATGTAAATCAAAATAAAAGAATGGGAAGAAAATGGGCTACTTTTGTATGTTGTAATGTTTGACAACATCACATTTTTTATTTTTCGCTTCTCTATCCTATTTAAATAAGCACATTAATTACCAATAATATTATTTAATTGTTTTTTAGATTAAAATAGTTTTTTAATAAATGTAAAAATATATTTTGGTATTAATGTTATTTCTAAAGAACCATTTATGATAAGATATTAACAAACCCGAATGGTTGTATGTCACTATAGTATGTTGTATGTATTCTCTAAGCACATTTATGATAAGATTATTACATACCCGGCCAATGCACGTATATAAAACAAGTTACAATAACTCTTGAGGGGTTTTCTATAAACATAAACCCCACCGTAATGGTGGTGGGGACATTATGTGTCGTTATATATGGGCTTAACGTCCCATTACACATGGTCTTATAATTAACATACTGTAAAACAAAACTATAACATATTATTAAGCTTTAAAATCTTAGCTAAACAAAACAAACTCCTTACAAAAATAAACGATAATATTTAAAAAAAAATCAATCAAAGTTGCAGTCTGAAAATCCAAAGTATTATAAGTTTTAGTATTTGTATGTGGTGCAACATATTCGGTTGTCCAAATGTAATATGGAGTTGCAAAATTGATTTAAAAAGTTGATATGAGATATTCGAATATATTTATTTCTGGTTGTCTGGATACAAACTTTTCAAACACGCTTAATCGTGAAGTTTTCCTCTTATCTATAAACAAAACGTCCAAACACAATAATTATTCTGTTCAAGGTGATGACAAATTTTGCCTAGATGTTAGAGTAATAATATCATTAGCCTCCAAATTGGACCATAGGATAAATGATCTCAACTTGAGAGGTACTACAATGGTGGGGTAATAGGATGGGAGATATAAACCACATGAAACTTTCTAGATATCGTTTTGTCGTTTGAAAGGGGTTAGAAATGAATGAGAAGAAAACTAAAAGAGTGTATTGATGGGGCTGGTCAATAAGTAGAAAATTACAAAGGAGACTATTGACCAGGATTGCTCGGTTTTTGACTACCACAGAAAACACAAAGGTGGAAGATATAAACAACAAAATACGTTGAAAATTGTAGTATTATTAACTTATTTAGTTTACTTGACTTACTTAAAACTAAAAAGTTAAGAGTAAATATTGATATGAGTTAAAAGCTGTGACTCGCTTATAACTCTTCTTAAGAGATACCTAGACTATTTAAAACTATAAAACCTACAAACAGTTTAAAATAAAAAACCATTTTTTGGCATGTCATATGGAAGTCATTGTCACTAGGTGAGGTTGATGTCATGATGGTAGTTTTATAAAGTTTTAACGAGCTTGTTTTTAGAATATTCAATCTTATTTTTGATTGTAATAACTTGGAAAATAAAATTATAAAACTTAAAGAAACATACAAATCCTAATTTTATCAAAACAAACCTAACAGTTTACTATTATTAGTTAAAATCAAACCATAATATGTACAAAAAACAAACACAACCCAGAATATTAAGTTTTAATATCTGTATATGGGCAACCAGTCCATCTATCTTGACAAAAGAAGAGGAAGAAAATGACAAAAACAATTTGTAAGTTGGAGTCTTTTTGGCGTTTGAAAGGGGTTAGGAATGAGGGGGGAGAAGACTAGGTCTAGAAGAGTGTATTATTAAAGGGCTTGATCAATGAGGATTGAACTAATTGTACAAGAGACTGCACTTATACTTTGCTTTTGCCTTCCAATAAAAAAACTCAAATATAAAGATATATTACTTAGATTAGTTAGTTGTGTAGCATTTCCTTTGAAATGATTATCGTCTTCTCTTTCATGTCTCTTATTCTCTCTTCTCACTCTGCAATAACCAATAACATTTCTACGCCTGCAGTCTGTCCTGAAAGCTTCAGTTGCCCGGGTTTGGGAGCGTTCAAGTACCCGTTTTACAATGTAACAGACACGCGATGTGGGTTGATCAAGGTCATTTGTACTTCGAAAGATGGGGAGATTCAATTTGGAGGACAGTCATATCCAATTGTTGGCAAGTATGATTCTAATCAAAGTTTATATAATATAGTCATTTGGAACAAAACACTTGACCATCTTGTGCAAACAAAGAGCTGTGAAGCGCTTATGAATAATTTCATCAAAGAACAAGTCTCCAAACTTGAAAGTTGAAATGTTTCTAAAGAATCAAGAGTTCCTAGCTCCAAAAAGGTACTCTTACTCACAAGTCGAGAAGATGACAAAGTCATTTAAAGTAAAACTAGGCCAAGGTGGATTCGGTGCCGTGTATAAAGGAGTGCTAAAAAACCAAAACCCAGTAGCAGTGAAGGTTTTAAGTGAACTAAAAGGCGATGGGGAAGATTTCATTAATGAAGTTGCAAGTGTTGGTAGGACCTCCCATGTTAATATTGTAAGTCTATTAGGATTTTGTTTGGAGGGTCGTCGAAAAGCTTTGATTTATGAATTCATGCCTAATGGTTCCCTCGAGAGGTTCATACATAGTCACGGTTCTTCATGTAATAGCCAACTTGGATGGGAAAAGTTGCACCAAATTGCAATTGGGATTGCTCGAGGTCTAGAATACTTATATAGGGGTTGTAGCACACGGATCTTACATTTTGACATAAAGCCACATAACATTCTATTGGATAACGATTTTTGTCCTAAGATATCCGACTTTGGGTTGGCTAAGTTATTCCATGAGAAAGAAAGTAAGATATCCATCTCCCATACGAGAGGAACACCCGGTTATATTGCTCCTGAACTATTTTCTAGGAATTTTGGAGAAGTTTCTCACAAATCAGATGTTTATAGTTATGGGATGATGATTCTTGAAATGGTTGGAGGGAGAAAAAACATCGAGGTTGGAGTTGATCATACAAGCGAGATCTACTTTCCTCACTGGATATATAAGAAGATCGAATTACATGAAGAACAACTTGGACTGCACGAGATTGTGACCGATGAAGACAACAAGATTGCAAGGAAGATGATTATTGTGGGCTTGTGGTGCATACAAACGAATCCCTTGAGCCGACCGACAATCATGAAAGTGTTGGAAATGTTAGAAGGGGACTTAGAATCATTGGAACTTCCTCCAAAACCTTATCTATCTTCTCCACCCAGGTGTGTAGGTTCCTCATCTACAGATTCATCACATTCTCATTGTTCTTTTACATGATGCTATCTTATTTTTGTCAATAAATACTGATATGTTTATCCCTGCCAACTACAAACTAGCAACAAGAAGAAAATAGTTTCACAAAGTAAAACTAAAATTTAGGAGTTTATCCTTCACGGCATGTTGTCGCCGTGAGTCATTCATCAAAATCCACCCTTGTTGCCCCCTACAACTCTCGCTACAACACCACAATCTCCGATATCAGCATCATCATCTCGCACCCAACACACACTAATAGTTTTTTTTATATTTTCTATTCTTAAAAGGCAATTTAGTTTATTTTCACAAATAGTTAACAGAACATTTTAATGGCGTTACGGTTTTGGATACAAAAATAAAACGTTAGGGGGGTATATGATGGTTTTGAAACCGCAGGGAGGCAAGTAGTTAATATGTGTAAATGTCAGGGATGCAAATGATAATTTACTCTAACCTTTAATAAGTACATTTCGTGTCCTTTATACTAAAATTTTTCATGTTTTCTATTCTTTTCATGACTAACTGAAGTTAACTTTTTTTTTTTGTTAGTTTTTTAGAAATGACTCTTTTGCCCTTACATTTTAAAAGATGAAGCACTTTTATAAAGATAAGACTAATGCAATCTTTTTTAAGCAACCTTTCAAAAACGATTGCATTATCTAACTAAAAGATTGTATTTGCAAAGAAAACTATTGTATTATCTAACAAAAGCTTGCATTATCTAATAAAAAGTTTGCTTTATATATAAAGCAACTTCTACTAACACAACATTTTGTAAAAAGATTGCTTCAAACTAATGTAACTTTTAAGGTTTAATGTAACTTTTTCAAGAGCTAATATAATATATTACTAAAGTCGCATTAACGTTATCTGGTTGTACTGAAATGTGTAAGGACAACATTATCATTTACAAAGAATTAACATAAATAGTTAACTTTTATTAGTGTAAAGTACGTAATGCATTATAAAATTTTCAAAAGAAAAAGAACAATTAATGTACTTAAGAAAATTTAATAACAAGATCTGTAATTTTTGATATAGTTGAAGGATGATATTTGTAATTTGCTCTATATATTATCTTATATTTAAGGTAAATTGGATTTTAATAATCCAAATTATGAACTTTTGATCGATAATAACTTATACTATCAACTTGGCCGATACTAATCGCAACTTTTATTTATGTTGTTAAGAGCAATCTTAGTAGCATAATTATTCATTTGATTTGCTCTTTATTTTGCTCATGTTGATGATTGTGAATGAAATAGGAAGACGCACGATGAAATGTAATGAAAAAGAAGTGAAATCAAGTGTAAATCAATAAAAAATTATGTTACTATGATTGTCATTGGTAGCAAAACTGAAAGTTGAAATTATTATCGGCCAATTTGATAGTATGGATTATTATTTGCCAATAGGTAATAGTTTGGATTATTAAAATACAATTTGGCTAAATTTAATATAGAAGTATAGAAGTAAAACTTGGATTATCTGTAGTTTAGGGGGCTTTAATATCAGGTATTGCCGTTAAGAAAACGAATTTTGTCTTAATTTTAATATCATAATTACTTAAATTGAAAAGAATGTTAGTGATTTAAACAGCATGAAATATAACTATTTTATTCATAACACGGGCTTTTTAGCGGTAAACACTATAGAAGTTTAGAAGCTCAATAATTAGCCAAAAAGGTCAAAAGAGAAAGCTAGGAATATGCGCTCAAAAGTTGTTAACAAACTTATATTATGAGTCCATGTTTTAATATTTTACTTCAAATGATAAATATGACATCTAACTTTAATGGTCTTGTCGCCAACATGAACGCAATATAATTTCACGCTTCTTTCCATGTGCTTTTCCAATATGTATAATATTCAAATGTGGCATGTCACTTGTAGAAATGGGCTAATCTTCTTTATTTATCTAAGTTTTGGTTATATTTTGTAATAACTCTTTTAAAAAGTTTAAACATTAATAAATTTTGAATTGTGATAAATAAAAATAAACATAAACATTTGGTTTTATATTGTATCATAGTATAAAACCTTAGCACGATACCAGCCAAATGGTTAGTGAAAGATGACATGAGAGTGTTAAATGTTAAAGTAGCAACCATATTGTGTTAAGGTGTTTTCATTGTTCTAATAATCTGATAGGATTCAACAAGACTGAATAAATTAGGAACCGACAGTAAATCACATAATTAAAAGGTTGGTTTTAGGTGAAATGGAAACATGTGAAAAAGGGTCGATCTTGCTTCCACCTATCGTCAACCGACTGGTTGAACCGATGAACTATTTAAGCAAGCAGTACAACTACTAGTTTGGTTTTCAAGTATATTTGTATTGAGTTCATTTCATGTGATTGTTATGTATGCTACTCTAACATGTATCAGTGACTACAATGGTAACCGTCAAATTAATTGTCTTTACACTGATCATATAACCTAATACTTGACGTGACTTAACATTACATGAAGACAAATAAGTTAGGTTTCAGGATAGAGGGTTTATGTCATAAATATGTTGATGTGATTATAAACATGTTTAGACTGGTTCAACTCTTGTAATCCGTTTATTTCACATAACACGTTTAACCAATCATGTTAAATGAGTTAACATGTTGACATGGCATGTTTAAGAGCCAAAATTTACATAACAACATAGTCTCCTGATTGAATTCCTACCCCTAAACTTACTATTCCTACCTTCTTGGCTTCTCATATTAATTTTAATATTTTTCATTTTAAACATGTAATGACAATCTACTTATAGTTAATTATGTTAAAGGAGTTGTGTTGTGTCATTTGTGTTATTGAGATAGCTATATCAATCATGTTAGATGTGTCGTGTCATGTAATCCGTCTTTTAAATATGTCCGTATTAGTATTCTATTGAGTGATACATTTAACTAAACGTGTTGTGGTGGTGTTAAACATGCCATGTCAAACACGACACATTGAACATAACACATAAGCTCCTTAGATACTATCTTTCTGTTAAGATAAACAAATTTGATTCATCTTCTTAACTACAAATTTGGATCTTTCTTTGCGACATAATCAAATTGGACATGTGTAATTTAATGTTAGGGCTTAAGATGTCAACTTCAAGGGCATAAATGATGAATTTCAAGGAAATTATTAAGAATTAAACCACTCATTGTAAAGGTTAATGTAGCTTTTGAAATGCTATGAGATGGTTATAATAATTTCTTTTCACCATAATATATAGATATTAGATTTGAATAGTATGTTTGTGAGCATTAGATTAACTATGATCGATTCGATATGCGACTGGTTTTTACAGTTCAAGTTGAAATTGATTTCTGATTTTACAGAGTTTGTATTCCTCTTGTTGAGTCAAGCTCGTCTGAGTCAATCCTTATCGTTAATTCAAATTTTGTTTTGATAAAAGACGAGACAATTAAGGGTTTAGGGTTGCCGGAAAATCAGCACCGTCGCAATCATCGAGATTATAGTCGGAGATGTGTTGGATTTAGCGTTAGGCCATGTTTGGGATTGCTTATTTACACCTCCTTCTGACTTCTCAAAAGGAGTTTTGAGAAGTTAAAATTTGTAAGTTCTCAAAAACTCCTTTTTCTCTTGACATCTTCCTCTCCATCCAAACATATTTTCACCTCCTTTCAACTTATCTCATTTTTAAAAGTTAAAATGAGTTTTCAATAAGCAATCCCTTAGTCTCGTTAATGCTCTACTGTTACTTCTGGCGGAACTTCGCCGGAAAACCGACCACCGGAAAATCACCGTCGTCGAATATTCTAGAAGGCGAGAAGATAGTGTACTCATCAAGCCCATACCCGAACCCAACGATGTAGAGGGGCTTTGAGAGGAGTAAAATGGTCTTTTTGGATGGGAATCAGAGGTTTGAGGTGGAGGATTTGTTATGGGCGTCGGCGGAGATGTTGGGGAGATGGGGGTTGGGGACAACGTACAAGGCGGTGTTGGACGACGGCGTTGTGGTGGCGGTGAAGCGGCTGAAGGAGGCGGCGATCGGTGGTCGACGGGAGTTTGAACAACATATGGAGGTGTTGGGGGTGTTGCGCCACCCTAATGTTGTTGGTCTGAAGGCTTATTATTTTGCGAGGGATGAGAAGCTGCTGGTGTATGATTACATGAGTAACGACAGCTTGTTTTGGCTTCTACGTGGTATACTATTCTTTACCGTAGTCATCAAAATTTAGTAATTTACTATAATCTCAAAATTAACATTTTAAAACAGAATGTATGAATTTATATAAAATGTTCCAGATTTTAAGTTATCAAAAAATATATATATTTTAAATAAAACAATAAAATGTTAAATAGTTCTTTTATTTCTAGGTAGGGTGCAACTCTTAAGCCAAAGAGAGCTCGAGATCGAGATCGACTAGCGAACTCGAGGTGTATTTGCTCATGAGCATGACATACGAAGCTTGAGAGTGTAATATAAGCTCTAATTTAGGCTTGACTTTTTTCATATTCGATTTTAGTTTCTAACAACGATACATATTTAGAAGGTCGTTAATTTTTTAACAGTAAAAGGTTTTTAATTAAAAATAAAAATAAATAACAGATGAAAAGAGCAGGCTGCCCCACTTTCTTTTTACCAGATTTGCCCCACCAACTTCCTGTCTTTTCCCATACCTACTCCTTACTTTTTTCAAGTTTTTTTATGTGCTTTGATCAAATAACTGTTTGGATTCTTATGATTCTCATAAAACTTTAAAAGTAGTATTTTCTTAATTTTAATAGGATGTGGTTATTAACACACCCTAAAATTATAAATCAAAACATGTATGGCAACATACGCATCGTATAAGTGGGTCGTATAACCCCTCTGATTGTCCCTTGAAATTTTCCTCGTAGTCAGTGTTGAAATTTGATATACCCGTATGTGTCGTATAGGGGCCCTGGGCATATAGCCCTCTAACCCCCCCCCCGAATTTTCCTCGTTTTCAGTGTTTTCGACCCTATACGCCGCGTATGATGCTATACGATGTGTATAGGAGGGTGTCGATTTATAATTTGGGGTGTTTGTGTATTAGAACCCTTTTAATATCCCAGGTCTTATGAATAGTTTCTCTTTAGTTCTAAAATTTTTTTAACGGGACTCTGGATTTATAAACCCTTGAATAAGGAGGTTACATCACTGACACTTGTAAATTGCAGATTTGCAGTTTACAATATGTAAATATAAAATACAGTTTACTTTGCAAACGACAATTGCAGCCACAGAACCATGGAGAACACCCTTGGACTAAGATTCATGCGGGTAAACTGTTGTGACAATGACATCACACGACTAAGATTCTTGTTGGTATTATGTTGTTGTAATAAAACAGGAAACAAAGGACCATGGAGAACACCCTTGGACTGGGCCACAAGGCTTAAGATTGCAGCAGGTGCAGCCAGAGGTCTAGTCTTTATCCACCACTCTTGCAAGTCTCCTAAGCTCACCTATGGCAACATTAAGTCCACAAACATCCTCCTTGACAATACCGGCAATGCCTGCGTATCCGACTTCGGCCTCTCCGCCTTTGCCGCCCCAACCACCAACCTAAAATCCAACGGTTACCAAACCGTGATAATCTTAGTGTTGTAAAGTAGATTTTGTTTTTGGTTTTCAACCCTTTAGATAATCTTAGTGTTGTTATTTGTTGGTGACAAAATTCGTTAAAAACCGTGATTTAATTGGGGGGTGTTTTGTATGTTTGTGTATTGTTTTTGTTGTTGAAATATATATTTTCTTGGTTCCTTCTCATAAACTAGAGGTGGAGAAAACAAGTACCAACAATCCTACCTGTACGGGTACTAAAATTGATTTGACAAGAATTTGTTAGGGTTAAACCCTAAACTATTAGTTTGTAATCTGCTTCTAACCTATCTCGTTCAAACTGGCTAGAAACCGGATATAGCCAAACCAAACCGGTCAGGGCCGTGTTATTCAAACAGGAATGTTTGGCATCTTTGTGTATTATTTTGTTGGTGACATTTATTATTTGTATGTTCTCTGCTGGTGATAAGTTGTATACTTCACGACTACACAACTAAAAGGTTAAGTGCTTAAATCATATTGAGTAAAAATTATATTTGAAATTTAAAAATTGCTTAAAAAGAAATTTATTATCTTATGTTACTCCTAAATCTTAAATTATATAATGAGAATTAGTTTTAGTAAACTCATATAGTACATGAGTTGAATAAATAAATTATTAATATAAAAAATTTATTAATTACAATATGATATTTAAAATAAGATACTATTGAAATTACGGATGAATAACGACTATAAATAATAAAACTATAATATCAATTTTAATAAAAAATAGCTTTTTTGTCTTTTTTAAGAAAAAAATTAAACAGTTTGTTTTAAAAAAACATCATTTTCAAAAATTCCTTTATTATGACTCCCAATTTTTATATTTTTTGTTTGTAAAAAAATACTTTTTAAAAACATCTATTTTAAAATATTTCTTATTTTTTTTAAAAATAATGATGTTTTAGAAAAATTCCTTATTTTACAAAAATATATTTTTTTTAAAAAATAGCATTAATATAAAGATCTCTTTTTTAATTTATTAAAAAACTATTTTTAATCTAAACAAAAATTAAATAATATTTTTTAGTAATTAACGTATTTATTTATTAGGAGAAAGAAGCGAGAAAACTTTGGTGATAATAATGTGATGTTGTTGCGTGTACGCCGTAGTTACTTTTTTATGAAGTAGAAATATTATTTATTAAGAAAGTGAAGCAAAAAATTTTAATGATTATTAATATGATGTTGTCACGGGTATTTATTAGTTATTCTTTTATTATAGTGGAAAGATAACCAGATAAGTACGTCAAAATAAGATATACTTAAAAACACCCTAAAGTAGTTACCCCTTCGATTCTGACAAGCCCATAACCCTATTTGGGCTTTGGGCCATCGAACTGGACACATTTTTATTGTATAAAAAATTTAAAAACACTTAGATTAGGTATGATTGTGACTGAAAACTTAGGCTTCCAAAAAATGTCTCAGCAGTTATAAAACAACATGATAGTGGTTAACTTGACGGTTATAAGTGCCAGTAGGAACATGAGTAGAAACAAAGATCCTAACAGCCAGTAGACCCTCGATAGTAAGAAAGTTACTATCGACTTTCAAACCATTAATAGTAACAAAGTTACTACCCAAGTTCACACTAGCAACCGAAACCAAAGTTTCTACCAAAAATCATTTTACTCATGCTTCAGTTGCCATCAAAGGTTATAGTTACTACCGAAGTAGCCAATTATTACCGAACTTGCTACTAATGATCAATTGCTAGCGATCATCTGCTTTAAGCAACTCCTATCAATAAGATGAATCTGAATCAATATCCGTTGCATATTAGACATGCCATCTAAAACTTCTTCGCACTTACAAGCCAACTCGATCCCCACCATGTGTTTTGTCCCTTTTACTCCATTAGAGGTTGTCGCCCTTTAGACCCCCTACTAGGGGCAATGCCTCCAGACTCCAGTCATCTAGAGGGCTTTACCCTCTTAAACTACGGAGGTTACTTGGTTCTAGAAATTAAAACATTTGCGAAGAAAATGTGAACTCCACACTTCATAATTAGGTCAATATTGATTCTAATAAAATTCAGTTATACTAAAATTACCTTAATGTCACTAAAATAACCGATCACTTGAATTATATAATGAATCATATAAGGTTTTAAACTTATCATTGATTTCTCATACAATTTCTTGTATATTAGTAATTCACTATTTTATTATTTCATATTTGTATAAAACAATGAGAAAATTCCTTTGAAATTCAAAAAAAAGGTGATCACTTGAATTATATAATGAATCATATAAGGTTTTAAACTTATCATTGATTTCTCATACAATTTCTTGTATATTAGTAATTCACTATTTTATTATTTCATATTTGTATAAAACAATGAGAAAATTCCTTTGAAATTCAAAAAAAGTGACACACTCACCAAGGGATTAGTTGGTTTGAGTTAAGTACATGCCAAACAGGATTTAATTTGAACAAATTTACCTCTAATCGTGTTGTTATTAATTTGAGTGCAAGTTAATGCTGGATGAGCGTGAACTCGATCAGTTGTTAAACAAGTTTATCTTCACATTATATAATTTTAAGGTTTGAGTATGACTAAGCATAATATGGTAACTTATAGTTATACATATTAAAAATCATCGGATACAACCTTCAAAAACAAAAAATAATGTTTACGTAAAGTGAAGCAATTGTCGATATGTCCGAGTGGTTAAGGAGATAGACTTGAAATCTATTGGGCTACGCCCGCGCAGGTTCGAACCCTGCTGTCGACGGTTATTTTTGAAACTTCCAATTGTTTTTGTGTTGAATGTAATAACTTAATAATATATTAATTTCCTGTTAAATTTGTCTATTTGTTTTCTTAATATTAAAAGCCTTATGAAATGATACGAAGTTGATCTAGACGTAACATATTTATACTTGGAGCAAATGGATAGTGAAATTGTGCTAGAAAATAATAATTCAATTAACTTGAAATGCGCACAACTTTCGCTCTATTTGAAGTTACGGGGTTGTGAGTAATGGACCGGAACATCCTAACGGCGTAAATCATGTGACAAACAGTGGATTGTCTCAAATAGAAACTCTTTGTGCAAGTCAGATTTGAAGTTACGGGGTTGTGGTAATAGCTGTTTGCCAACGTTCGAAAGCATCAAATTGGTGAGGCTTAAGCCGGTTCACAAACACCTTCTCCTAACCCGCGAGCCCAACCCGCAAGCCTAGCGGCAGTATACCTTATATACCCGCCTTACTCGTGTCCTTAACAGCATTTGAGCCCCTCCACCCTTAAAGATAATCTAAAACCCGCATTGAGCTCTTTTAAGTAAACGAGCAATGTTGTCCGCGCGTTGCAATATAACCACTCATAGCGTCGCGTCTGCGAACTTTGTTAAATGTGTTGCGTCATGAACATTAACACACTCATAAGTCAAGAACCATGGAGAAGTCTAGATATTTCATCAAAGTATCATGACTTGGTTGCTAGTATAAATTTATGTATAATAGTATCAAGATTTTGCTAGTAAGTACTATAAAGTTTCTTTTGTGGATCATTCTTGAATAAACAAATCTATATGGTTGTATATGTTCCTAAAAGATCCGAAGACACCCAATACTAGTTCTCTAATGTTTTCTTTCTTAGCGATAAAGCTCTTTGGTTACTTATCATGTGTCCCGCGCTCTCATCGTTAAGATTCATTGTCAAGTGAGATAAAAGGTTGATCTTAAAATACATCTAAGAGCTGCACAAGTGAATGAAAATCACTCGATGACATTATGATCACAGTTATGTTTAACATGGATCCAAGAATTGTAACCTCTAGCACATACAATGAAACGTGTGCATTAAGGTATTGTATACAGTATTTCGGTATTTCCGTAATTCTTTTGTAATGTTTTTCTATTATCAAGAACAACAAAAAGTCAAAAATAACTTCACTCCTAATTTATTTAAATAACCAAGAGTCCAAGACATTTTGGGATAAATTAAAGATCATAAACTCGAATCTGTACGTTCTTGTTTGGTAAATTATTTAAAATTATAAAGTATTACTTTAAACATGATCTAAAAAGTCTTAAGAGATAAGTTGTAAAGAGAATTTCTTAAAATTAACATTTATGCAATTGTAGCCTTATTTGTCAGTAGGTATTTTATACAATTAAATTAATTCACTATTTTCTATAGAGTTTTTAAAATAAATAGAATCTGATAACTATACATTATCATTCTTTATATATATATATATATATATATATATATATATATATATATATATATATATATATATATATATATATATATATATATATATATATATATATATATATATATATATATATATATATATGTGTGTGTGTGTGTGTGTGTGTGTGTGTGTGTGTGTATGTATAGGGGAGAGTTATCTTAAGAACCATCCTTTTTTGTGAGAACTCTAGGAACCAATATTAGCCACTCATTTTTTATCACATGCAAATCATATGTCATTTCCCCTCTTTTTTTAAAATGTTCATAACTTTTTTTCACGACATCATTTTTCCAAAAACATTTCACCATAAAATTTAGTATTTTTTATCTTTCCAACGCCTACCATATTGATATATATATTTTTTAAAAAGTCCATCCGTTGTTTACATATGTGTAAATCTGATTATGCACATGTGTAATACTGGATTTACACGTATGTAATTCCGGTATTACACATGTGTAAAACGAATTTCGTAAAAAAACGAGAATTTTTTTATTTTTTATGAAACTTTTTTAATTTTTTTATGAAAGAGGAAAACTAGGGGAACATTTTTGTGTTTTTATTTTTTTATTTTTTTTTTATTTTTATGTTATTTTTTGATTTATAAATTTTTTATTATGTTTTTGTTAATTATAATTTTACCATTGAGAACTAGTGGTTGAGATTGGTTCCTAGAGTTCTCAAAAAAAAGCTAGTTCTCATTTGATCCCTCCCCTATATATATATATATATATATATATATATATATATATATATATATATATATATATATATATATATATATATATATATATATATATATATATATATATATATATATATGTGTGTGTGTGTGTGTGTGTACAACATAATTATAAAATATAATATATTTGCAATGAATACTTAAGCACAATTAGACTTCAATCATCCTCACTTCATCAATCACATATGTTGGCAAGTCATATAGAACCATAGAAAGCTAAACACTCTACCTGATAAATGTTACTTTGATTTCTTACCATTTTTCGTTAATTAAAATCTTATTAAATTTAATATGTTGACTTTAATAAACTTTAAATATCAAAGTTAATGTGCACTGGCTTGGTTCAATCAAAAAGTAGATCAAATCAAATGACAAAAAGCTGATCAAATCAAATGTCATTCTCATGGTAAACTTCAATATAAGGAATTTGATCAAATCAAATGGTACTTAGGAATATGACACTTAAACATGTTAAGAGTCTCAACAACTCCATATTTTGACTACCAACGAGTAGAGATTACATTTTGAATGATTCATTGGTTTGTGTCTCAAAAGCATTGGTTCCATATTGATCAGTTAGATGAACATCAACAATCAATTATATGAACATCAACAATCACTTTCACTTTTAGTTACAACTCTAACATATTAGGCAAATAATTTTTTTTTAATTTTAGGAAATAATATAATATCTTTTAATATCTAAAATACATGTAGCAAAGAGTTTATCTAATTGAAGTAGAATCAATTAAGGCACCTGTTTGGCGAGATTCACATAAAATAGATTTTGCAACTATTCATGTATGACACATAGGATAATAGTTGTATTAATGCCGAATAAGACCTCACAAGTTTGAGAATAACCAATGACTTTTCGCATAGAATCTTTCATGAATTGAAATAAGTGGTTGATGTTTAATTGGTTTTATGTTTCAAGTATGAGTAACTGATGTTATAAATAAATAGTTTGTTCTTTTAAGCTATTATTAGTTTATATGTTCAATAAAATATTTAGGAATCCTTGAAAATTTATTATTTTATATATCTAATAGCACGTCATTTAATCAATCTAACATGTAATCTTTAAGCCATAACCAAACAAAAAAACTATTAACTATACGAGTTATTAATTAAGTAATCGGACATCAACCAAAAGGCATTTGATTTAATGTTACTAGTGTGTACATGTTACTAGTTGTCCATTCTCAAAATGTTGAGAGTTCAATTCTTGTCTTGGACAAGTAATATAGAATTTAGAGTATATTAGAATGTGTTTGAGTTTGCCATTAAGATAAAGAGTATATAATCAGGCATTAAATCACCAAGATTTAACGGTCTATGTGTATTATCAAATCAAATACCTTTTGATCCGTTATATATCTTATTTGTCAATGACGTCGTTTTAATTTGTCTCAAATCAACCACGACGCTTTAAAGTATCCTAGAAGCTATGTTAGAGAAACCAAATTCTCAACATGTTCTCATTGGTTGGTCCCACCAACATCATTTCTTCACCTAATTATGAAACACTAATTCGAAAAGACTATAGATTATAATAACTTTGATTTGGATTATCAATTATTATATTCATACGAGGCATGCTTATCAACTATTTCCATAAATAAAGTTCAATTGTTGGACCTAACTATAAGATTTATCAAATGAATGAAGGTTAAAATTTAACTAATATATGCCATAAATGAGTAATTAATCTACAATTTGGATAAAAGAGGAGTCAAGCTAACAGTGGGGGTCAAACACTCACCTTGATCTTAGGGTTTCTTGGCTTCAAGTGACGGACACGATTGAGAGTCAAAATCTTTGCATCATGAGCATGTTTGAAGTGAGTAGCGTTGTATGACAAAAGCTACTAGAAAATATGGGTATTTGTGACTGGTTTGCAACCGAACACATAAGTTACCAAATACTGCAATCAAAGCAGTCATGGTCTCACAAGTCAAAACTTTAAAATGTTGCACTAAACCAATTATTTAGTATGAATATATCCAATAATCTAGGTTTTATGTTTCTTGTGAGAAATGAGGATGAATAAACGATTAAGGTTTATTTATGAGGTTACATGACGGAACAAAATGTTTTTGTTGAAGATGATTGTATTGGTACGTAGCTAGAGAAGATTAATCTACTATTTGTTATTTATCCGGAAAAATCTATCCTAATAATTCTTTATATTTTTTGACACATGTTATTTTCATATTCACTCTCCTATTTATTTTTCCGCCTAAATATTTATTTCATTTTAAAAAATCAAATAACTAATTTTACAAATATTTCTCTTTCTCTCTCTATATTATAAATCTAAGTTATTTTTACACCAAAAATATTAAAAATACATTTTTCATCAAATAAAACCTAAGTATTTTGATTAAAAAAATACACTTTTTCAAAAATAAAATTTTCTAAAACTATGTTTTTTTCTTCTAAAACAACGAAACTTTTTTAAATAATGAAATTATTTTAAAATCTTTCTTTTTATAAAATAAAAGTTTTATATAAAAAATAACAAAACAAACCCAAAGTTTTTAAACAACAAATGTTTAAAAAAATTTAAATTTTATCAAAGCAATAATTTTTTAAAACAAAAGTTTAAAAATAATAAAGATGTTTTATCAATTAATCCAAGTACGTACTCATACGTAATTTCAGTTTTATCTTATATCAAAATAACGTTTTATAGTTTCTAACTCTTCATTAATAAATATTTAGTATTTTTATTATTCAACTCGTATAATACATGAGGTTATACCCTAGCATATATATAATGAGTGTTTCACGTGGAAGTTTTGAGTGGGATTAGCACTATTCATTCGTGACAGTATAAATTTAACCTGAAAATTAAAATGCATGAATTTCATGGATACGTGACGACATCTGGTTGGTTTCGTCTTTGACTAGGTAAATTTTGCTGAGAAGTGCCAAAACACATGAAGTTTGTCGTCAAAATGATATCATTTAATTGATTTTGTCATGATTGCGTAAAGTTTGTCAGATAGCATCACAAAACATGATTTTCATAGCGAAACTTGTAATAAAAGTGATTTTTAAACATATGTAAATTTCTTACATGTTAAACTTCTATAAAAAATCGTTTCTTAAATGATTATATAAATTTAAGTTTGATTTAAGTATCATATAAATGAATGTTTAGAGTAATAACTTTGTGAATTTTTCTTAAAATACATAACATACACCATCTACTATATACATACTCCATTACTAAAGTCATCACATTACACTATACAATAGTTGAATAATATTTATTTAGTAGAAGGTGTACAACAGGATGTTTTGAGACATGTATAGGCAAATGTGTGTCTCTCACATCAATCATATGCAAACATCCTAGACTATAATTCAAAATCCACACGTAACGGTGGGTCGTTTAGGTTCAAACCATTTTGCACCGGGTTGAGTACGCATATTCAAAAGGAGAACCAAATTGGCAAATGAATGAATGATACCAACTTATATTATCGGTCACATTTTGAAAGGAGTTTTCTCGAGTTTGAGAAAATAAACAATGCATTGTCCTTGTAAACTTCATTAGAAGAAAATATAATAATAAAAAAATTTACCAACATTCCAATTTACAAATAAGTTAGTACTCCAGATAATTCTACAGTTATTTAAGTATATAAAGTTATCACAAACTTAAAAAAATATGTGGTATATAATTAACGATAAATTTCTTAAATCTCTAATTTGCTTTATCTTTATAAAGTATCACTAAAGTACCTGCTTAATGTATAGCTTCTCTTAAAGATCTCAACAAAATTATTATATTATTCCGTTTTAGAAATCTAAAAAGTTCGCATTATCTTCTATAACTATTAATTTCAAGAAACATTTGTACGAGAACCATACCACTATCAATTTTACGATTTTATAATGACATTTTAAGCACGAGATTTAGAAATCACTATCAACTGTTATTATATATTTGAGAAAAACTTAACATTATTGTTTTTTCTACATTATTTTATGAGAGATTAAAAGATCTTTTGTCTTTTACGATTTAAATTTGTTAATTATTTTTTACACATTTAACTTTACAATTGTTGACTTATAAACCAACTTCTTCTATGATTTTGGATGATTATAAATTTTTTATACATTTATATTTTATTATAAATATAAATTATAAAAACGAACATTTAATTCACTTTAATTTGAATATGATACTATTTTATTTATGTTTTTTTTTAAATATAGCTAGTTCAAGACTTGTTGATATATACACACTAAATATATAAACCTGAAGTCACGCTCTCTAGTATCTATCATTACCTCGACGCTAGATCACCATCTTTCACTTTAATTTATACAAATCTTTTCTTTCCTTCCATTTTCATCTTTAATATAAATATTGCTTTGAAAAAATTTCATTGTGTTTAGTAATATCTCATTATTTAAAAACACCAGGTTGTTTTGTAAAAAAATAATTTTATATAAAACTTTTCTTTTTTAAAAAGATTAATTTTAAAATATTTCATAATTTAAAAAGTTTCATTCTTTTAGGAAAAATCATAGTTTTAGATCATTTTGATTTTGAAAAAAAAATATATTTTTTAATCAAAATACTTATTTTTATTTATGAAAATTGTCTTCCAAAATTAATGATTAAAAGAGGATTCTGATATATAATATAGCGAGAGAAGGAGAAAAATTTAGGATTTAGTTATTTGATTTTTTAAAATAAAATAAATGATATGAACGGGAAAACTAAGATGAGAAGGATTGTAGAAATGTCATATGGTATCCCATATAAAAGATTATTAGGTTAAATGTGATAAACTTTTGAAATTATTAAGAAAATAAATTTTAAGAAGTGTAGTTTAAACTTTAAGTACGCTTTATAATTCGATTTTAAGAAGTGCAAGGTTTCGTGTAGTTGACATCCAAGTTTATTATTAAATACTAAAATCCTTGTAACACATTTCATTTGTGCATGCATCTACATCTCTCACATACAGTCTCCCTCTGTGATCAAACCTAATACGTATGGTTATATATATATATGTATATATACATATATATGCATGTAGACAATATGGTAGAACATGATCACCATCATCAACCAAAATCCACCAAGATGAAGCTATTTGGGATCATCGTCTCCAATGATCAAAAACCACAACCACCCTCCAAAACACCATCTTCCTCCTCCTCGTCCTCCTCCTCTAGCAGTAGATACGAGTGCTACTACTGCGGTCGCATATTCCAAAATTCACAAGCTTTAGGTGGCCATCAGAACGCTCACAGGAAAGAACGTCAGCACTTGAAGCAATCACAATTGCAACCAAACCGAAACTCCCACAGAGGCCCGATGGCGGTTCCATCTGCGGCCACCACTTCTTCTCGGTGGGTCTACGATATCCCATACCCTGTCCTGGACGATGGCTACCCGTTGCAACCTGATCGGTCCACGGCTAGCGATGGTAAAGGACCGGGGACGTTGATGCCAACTTTGACAAGTGTTGGGCCTCAGCATAATGCTCATGTTGTTGATGGTGTAGACTTGCATCTGAAACTTTAAGATGTTTTCCAATTTTAACTGCTAGGGTTTTGTAAATGATGAATGAAGTATACACGTAAAGTACTTTTTAAATTGTATTTCTTTTTCTTTTATAAAATTATGATACTTATACTGTTTGTTTAACTGTACTAAAATAGAATAATTGGTAATTTATTGTAGGACCACTAAATTAAGAGCGGATGAGTACTTTAATTAATGATAAGAGGGGTAGCATCTTAAACATCATTCACGATTTAAAGGGTATGTAAAATAATTGGATGAGATTTCGTAAAAAAAATGTAAAATATGCAATAGGTGATTATTTGTTTTTCTGTAAACATAAGAAATAAAGTGGATGACCTATAATTATTTTATATAATCCTGATTCCAAACCGTAGGTTTTCCCCCCTATTCTCATTTCTCCATCTCTTTTGACAACTTGTATAAGAATTAGTCCTATAATGTTTATTTTCATTATGATTTAAAACTAAAAGATAAAACAATGAATAGATTTATATTTAAAACGTTTTCAGACTTATTTGGACTCTCATAAGTTAGTGGGCTAGAGGAGGCCCAATAGCCACTTCTTTCATTATGTTGGGCCCAATCCCGTAAGTGTGTACACGTAGTTAGAGGTGGGCATAAAAACCGGGTTCGGACCCGACCCGGTGTACCCGACCCGGACTCGGGTATGGGTAGTACCCGATGGGAGGCATACCCGGGTTGGACCCGTTTAAACCCGTAGGGTTGGAACCGGTTTTAGTTTTTGAGTTTTTTAGCGACCCCGACCCGGTTTAAACCCGAGTTGAACCAGGTATTGGACCCGATATTGAACCCGGTATTGAACATACACACAATAAAAGAAAAGAAGAAGAAAAAATAACCTAAACCCGGTTCCGGACCCGACCCTACCCTACCCGGGTATGGCGGGTAGGGTTTCAAGTAAGTGAACCCAACCCGGGTTCGTACCCGGGTACAAAAAAACCCGATTGGTCCCAACCCGTTTGAATCTGGTTTCGGGTATGGCCTAATACCCGGTTTGCCCACCTCTACATGTAGTGGACTAATTTGATTCATTTATTTATTTAGTATAACTTGTTAGAATTTAGACTTAATTGCACGGGTGGTCCATGTGGTTAGGCCTTTTGTTCCTAACTCTTTGAAATTATAAGATTGGTCCAAAACTTTGCACAAACGTAACAACGATGTTCCATGAAACGAATAGACGTTAACTTTGTATGTTAATTTTTTTTAAAATGACTAAAATACCCTTTTATTTAAAAAATGATCCCTACCTGTATCATCATCTTCCCAGCCCATCCGCCACCACCTTCATCCACCACAATCACCGGCGACTCGTCACCACCATACTTCCTTTCCCCCACATGTCTCCCTAAACTATTACTCTCCTCTCAATCCATCCGCCAACATCATCATCACCGTCGCACCACCATATCGCACCCCTCCACCCTCGCTGACCACCCTTTGAGAATAATGAACCAGATTTGCTTGTGCTATGGCATACGATGGTGGTTGTCTGGTATTCTTCCGGAATCATCTTCCTTTGCCGGAGAAGATGACCAGAAAATTGAACTTCCGAGGAAGACAAGAACGGCATTGTTAAGTAGGTGGTATGGTGCTGGTGGTGACGATGGTGAAGGTGGTGCTGCTGACGGTAGTTGAAGGTGGTGGTGGTGGTTGAAGGTTGAAGGTAATGGTGGTTGAAGGTTGAGGGTGGTGGTTGTTGAAAGTGGTGCTGGTGGTGACAATGGTTGAAGGTGGTGGGGGTGGTGGTTAAAAGTGGAGGCCAGGAGCGAAGTTTAATAGGGGTGGGGGGGGGGGGCGCCGTCCCCCCTATTTTTTCGTTCGTAGTGTTAAATTTTAGCCCAATAGTGTAAATTTTTGGCCCGGTAGTGTAAATTTTTATATAAATATCGAGTTCGCCCCCCTAAAAAAACATAATTTCACCCCGCCCCCCTTACAAAATTGGTTAAGCTCCGCCACTGGTGGAGGCTTTAATGGTGGTAGAAGAAGTAGTCTAGATGGAGAAGAAGAAAGGTGAAATATGGTATTTTTGTCATTTCACACACACTTAACAACAATAATTAACATCCATGCGTTTTAGGGACTATCGTTGTTACGTTTGTGCAAAGTTTTGGACCAATTTTGTAATTTGAGAGAGTTAGATACCAAAAATGAAATCAGGACTAACCAGAGGGACCAGTCGTGTGGCCTAAAATATGCTTGTAGTTTGTAGACTAGATAAAGTCTCTTTGTTTAGAAACTTTCTTCAGAACGTAGTCAAACACTAGGACACAAGATAAGTGCGTAGGGGATTCATTGAGACAGTGAGACTTTGATTATAAACATAAGTTAAACACCAAAAACGACCCCTATACTTGTTATTTGACCATGCATGATATTATTTAACTAATAATCTAGGAAATCTTCCTGCTATATGTTTATTACTTTAGGAATTATTTTGTTGAAACTAAAAATTGCACGAGGGCCAGTTCATCGTGAACTAATAGTCAGGTCAAGATCTCTTCATTTTTGTAATCCTTCACAGAATAATTAAATGTGTCAACTTCGATTGAACCATAATTATCTTTGGTAAACAAACATACATATCTTTGGCCTCAAGGGTTCGGGGTTCGGGTTGGCATGTTAAAATTTAGGAAACACTAAAGTTATTGCAAGGTCCGTCATGATTAGGGTTCGGGCGTCGGTTAGGGGCAATTAGTGAATCGTGGGTGGCGGCAACAACCATGGACGGAGAGGACGAGGTTTCTCTTGTAGTTTGTTGATGTTGTTTGAGCTGAAGCATATATATATATACTACATGTGATATCTCATGTTAGAAGGCTTTAGTTGATGAAGGATGCAACCCTGTCAAACTCAATTAACAAGCTACAAACAAGCTGGAGGATAAGTTGTTGCTCATTAAAGGGGCTATAAATATAATACTATTGATTAGCTAATAACCATATTTTTTAGTAGCTATATAATTGTAGGTATGGTGCATCTTCTAGTCTTTTTTAACGCTGTTTGAATATGATTGTTTAATTACTTCTCAGTAATTATCTAGTTTCTTGCTAGTTTAAGTGATTGTAGTTTTTAGTTTCAGAGAAACATACCACTACTAGAAAACATGATAGTTTCCTTTGGAAATTTCGGATGCAAGTGATTGTGTCACAATAGCAACCTAGTTAAGAAAGGTTTCCCAAAAAAACTCAAATTTTGCTGCAAATTTACATTAAGTTAGCGACACAGCAAAAAAAAACTATGATTTACGTCAGGAAAAACGTCACAAGTAATAAATAAAAATAATAAATAAATATTTCATTATGTCGCAAAAGTGTCACAATTTAAAAAAATAATAATAATAATAAAATAAAGATTCTCTTTTTGGAAATGTTTCGCAAAATTAGAATTTCCTTAAAAATTTTAGGTCACAATTGTAATAATATTAATAATAAAGTTAATGCTAACAATAATAATAATAAAGGGATGTATGGAGAAATGCTTATAGAGTTCCTACTATTTTTCGTAGGAATTTGTCACAAATCATTTCCTATGTGGTATTCTTCGGCAAAAGAAGTCGTCACCAATTTGCCTTACATTCAGTTTTCCTTTTTCTGATGAAAAAGCGCGAAGGGTAATTTCTTGTATGATCCGTTGATCATATATGATATATATTCTAGATAAATATGGTGTCAAAACCATGCTTCTTAAAAATTGTACTATTCTATGAGTAATTAACAAAGTCTATGTAAAGACAAGTGAATAACTGTTGTGAACATAGAGGACGCGTAAGAGGAGTATCTTAATTTGGGTTTGTTACGATTCTGTGTTTGTTGATTAGATTCTCTTGTCTTTAGTTAGGTTAATTTTGTGATTGCTCCAATTAATAAGTCGGTCTTTGAAAGTTTAAGCTTTGAATGTTTTATTCAAGTGATGTGATTCCAACAAGTAAAGAACTATGTACAAAACAAGATGCTTGTTTTTAACATGGAAACACCCATTAATCACCTAGCTTAAACTCTTAAACTACACTCTTGTCATGGATAGAACCATGACCTCTTCTCTAAGAGGTGTGCGCCTCTATCACCCCGGCTAGTCCAGCGGTGGCAAAATGCTTCTTTTTAAGTGGAAAAAAAGTTGAACTGATAATATATAAAAGTTAGGGTTATATATAACTATGACTAAAATACTTCAGTTTCATAAACCAACAGTTTAATCATATTGACATCGAAATGTGTAGGAAATACGCGTCGGAGAATTTTTCACACGACATCTTTTCTAAAGGAATCATTTTTGTTTGAAATCAACCCCAAATGAACATTTTATCATGTCCCAAAAATTATGGCGTAGTGATCCAGTTTTTTAATAATGAAATTGAATCCGATAAACATAAAAAACATACATGAGATGGTCTAATTTTGATAAATTAAACCCTAACTCAACAGATTTTATGATCCAAGGTGTGGCTCTTAACAATTATGATATTAACTATAATGATCACTTGACATGATTTGTTAATAAGACCTTAATCGGGTTCGTTTTATTTCCCAAAATAATACTAGCATTACCGCTTATCTTATCAAGGCACTCATGATTCATTAGAGTCGTAGTTAAGTTTGCAATTGAACATATATATTTTGCAATCGTTATTATTAGGTGGGTATGGCGACTGTGTAGATCGTTTCCATAAAATCAGTGAGAGAGGTAGGGAACTGAAAAACTGGTACACTGCCTAAACTGTGAACATACGATAAGAAAAGTCTTAACTGTTTGGTTTTCATTTATGAGGTATTTATTGACATACTTTAAGGGTTTCAAAAACGTATTAATCATAAATGCAAGTTTACTGTTTATATAAATAATTAAAGTAACTTTTTTTTGAACGGCAATTAAAGTAACTATAAAATGATTAAGAATAATAATTTTAGTGATGATTCCGGCATTGTAGTTTTTTATGAAAAGTGTAGAATAATATTTATTGGTGATCACTATGTATAAGATATAAATAAATTATTAAAAAAGAAATTAAAATAAATAAAGTCTACTAATGTGAAGATAAATAGATAATATAAGAATATTATAATGTAATTGAATCTTTTATATAATTATATGTAATCTAAATCTCAAGACCCTTGATAAATTATATATGTTGTAAACGTTTAAACCAATTAAATAGATATTTAAAGAAGCACACAAAGTAAAATGTTAGTAGCCAGAGAGTTTTTTCAGCAGTGGGTTTCCTCCTTACGGGGTTGAGGGTGCGGTCCCGGCTAGGAAACGGATATGTGGACCCGATAAAGATAACATTTATTCTCCGAAGCAAAGTCGTACATTTGCCGTTAAAAAAATGTAATTTTCAATGATGCATAGCATAAACTTTACGGCGTTAGCTAGGATAAATTAGTGTAGTACTGTAGTGGTTCTTGTTAATTCAGTGTACATACTTATGTACATCATATGTCTACTTTTGGATATATGAATTCTTAAGAAAATTCATGCAAGACAATTATCATGGAGTAGACACTCATTTATTTCAAAATAAAAAAATTTGAGACAAAATGAGAAATTGAAATATTAGTGTAATCAAGGTTATTTCAATTCAATTTGATTTATCTTAGAAAAAAAGAGAAATTGAAATATAAGATAAGAAGTGTGTAATGTACACTCATTCAATTAAAAAAATTTGATTCTGGAATGAGAGAACCCGTTCTTAGTTAACATGAATAAGCATGCATGCACAATTCGATAATCATGGATGGAAAATTTGGTTATTTGGCATAATCATGGGCGGACCTATGTAGGTGACATTAGAGTCACAAGAATATAATGAATTTTCGTGGGTATATAAAGATGTATGTATGGATTTTTCGAGTGACAGCAATGTTTTTTAGGACGATAACTTCATATGATTTTGATTCTAGTGAAAAAGACATACTTAAGCTGAAGTAAAAATAAAAAAAGAAAAACATAAAAATTGTTCAACAATTTTCTTTTACAAAGACTACAAAACTTGCAACCAAAACTAGAGTAGGATTGCTAGAAAATAAGAATATATTTGATATTTATCTCTAGATTAATTTAGCTTTTGTTTTATTTATTTACTATAGCAAATAGTCTAATCAATATATACAAACTTTACATTACTCTACTTAAACTTATCTTCTATTGTAACATGAATGAGGTAATTAATGATCTTGCCAAAAGAATGGTGAAACCCGAAAAAACATAATGATTATCGATTGGTTATCATTTACTAAAGTTATCACTAGCTTGTCGGTGGCAACGACAAGTGTTTTTTGCAATGTTTTGTATTGTACTTTTATTATGCAATCAACCCAACCCGACCCGACTCAACCCAAACTGATCAGGAAATTTTACGTTCGCTTTTATGAAATTAGAGTACCTAAAAACAGTGATTTTATAAAAATAAATAAATTCCTTGATCCGTCAATGGGTATAACATTTCATAAACAGTGATCTTGTATATTCTTCGTGTTTTTACAGGGTTCATCATGTTGAGAAAAGAAAGCAAATTAATCTCTGTGTTGAGGCAATTTGCATAAGCTAAATGTACATGTGTGAGTAAAAGATTATAGATATTATAATTGGATAACAGAAAGTGCAATAATATGATATAGGGAAAAGAAGAAATAAAAGTACTTAATTGGGAAACCCTATTACTGGTTTAATAAAGAAACTTGAAAGTAGGATAACCTAACTATATTGTGTCAATAAGTTCATGTACTCTTAAATTTTCCTTTTAGACATCTCTTTGTAACATCTTTCAAGGTTTGTTTTTGGAAAACAAAACACTCCCATTCATCTCATGGATGATCACTTCACCCTAGGAATCAACTCAAATTACATGGAACTTCTAGACAACAACATCGATCCTTCACTTGGGACTTTCGATTCCTCCAACGACAGTGGTCATGAGTTTACGCCTTTGTCTGGAAACAACTTTGCAGGCCGTCATCTTCCGAGGCATGAGCTTCCATTCATGCCTTTACCAGATGATATTGATAATAATCCAAGCTTTAGTTTTGATGGTGATCATCAAACTGATTCTTTTTACGATCCATTGACGCGTTTCCCTACATCAAGAGAAGGTATGGTTAAGAGAAAATCTGGGGATGCAAGCTTGGGGAATTCCAATTCCCCCAACATTAGACCTGGAGTTACTGGAGAGAATAAAGCCAACAAAAGTCATGTATGCTTCTGTTAATCCTTTAACTATTAAACCAACTTCATTTCCTCTTAGTTAGATGGTAAAGATCAATAACGTGTTCTTATATATACATCCACTCATATCGGCTAATGCAAATTTTCCAGGGCAATGGTGGTAAAAAGAGAGGGAAAAGCAGTGCAGCTAAAGCGGAGAAACCGCGTGAAGTTGTTCATGTGAGAGCAAGGAGAGGTGAAGCTACTGATAGTCACAGTTTGGCAGAAAGGGTTTGTGTCCTACAATTTAGTTTCTCTTATACTTTTTATATAAACCCAAAGAATTGAAGGACCATAGCTTACAATTCTCAACAGATGAAAGAAATTTAAAACAATTAAACTGCTGAATTCTAAGCTGAATATGGTTCTTGATATCTTCTAATTTTAAAGACTGATGTACTTTAGATGAGAAACCCAAACACCACAAATATGATGAAATAATACTCACATGGGATGATCGTATATGTTTTTTTTTCTCATTACTGGATTAGATGAGAAGGGAGAAGATAAACAGAAAGCTAAAAAGTTTGCAAGAACTTGTTCCAGGATGTTATAAGGTATGATCTATCTTAACTTTTACGTATTCATAGTTTATTTATGTTTCAAACCAGTAGTTCTATGGTTTTGATATATTGTTGTTGATTTTCCATCAGTTCTTTTATTAGTTATCTGTCTTCCTTTTCTTGATTACGTGCAGACTATGGGAATGTCAGTAATGTTGGAAGTAACAATCAATTATATCCGATCTTTGCAGAATCAGATCGAGGTAGCTTATATGAACATTAACAATAAGTAGTACAAAAATACTTGGCTAATTAAGATTCATGGGATCATGTTTTTTATTATTTTGTGCTTCCCAGTTTCTGTCTATGAAGCTTACAGCAGCAAGCATGTTTTATGACTTCAACTCCGCTGAAATGGATGCTTTTGATACAATGAAGGTAACATACTTTTGTGATCTCAAGACTAAATTTTAAGTACAGATCAGCTCATGAATATGATTTATGATTAGTACTTAATTGGTTGTTACATTTTAAATTTGATCTATCAAATATTATGTTTTTGAATTTCCTTCTGTTTTAGTATCCAGAAACATAAAATGCATGTAAATTACTCCTCCTATCATAGACTTCACACTTAGATGGAAAGTTTCTCAAATCATCGTACTATGATTTTTTTTCTACGCGTACCAGATCATCGCGAAGATGTGGCGAAAACACTATTTTGCAAGAACGAGTTACTTTATATGTGAAGTGTGATAATCAATTGGAATATTTCTATATCATCACAACTTGTATAAACCTAATCATTCTTTATATTATAGCATCGCACATCTATGTGTACGTGATCACTAATTTACTAGTACAAAACTACAAACGTTTCTTAGGTCTTTGAATTTTAAACAATTATAACATTCACGTGGTGGTGCATTGGTAAGCATTTGATTCCCCTCTAGCGAATGTCTCAGAATTAAATCTTGTTTCCACTAGTATTTCCTTGCTACCACAACCTCATGCCCAACACAAGTTGTAATTTACCTAACCCCATTAGTTAGTAGGGCATATTGGCCTGAAAAAAATTGACGCCAATTATGTGTCATGTTGAAATCTGAAAATTTTCAGTGTCTTCATTATCTTAGGCTTCTGTAAACCAGATATTAAATACCACTATGTACAAAATCTAGTTGATCATGGGCTAGATGTAACTTACCTAGTACTTGATGTCTTGCTTGTATGTTTATACCATTTGATTGATTGGTTGAAAAATTACAAGGTCATAGTAAGTAAATGTGTGAAAGAATTGATGTTACTGCAGGAAGCAAATGGGTATGAAGCACAACTTATGGACACAATGGATGGAGAAGGGTATGGAAACCTTCTACAGTTTCAATCAGCATGGCCTCTTTGAACTCTATGCATCTCTCCGGGATATTAATATGATATACATACATAAACTTGGCACATATGCTCCTAAAATAAATGCCAAAGTTGCTCCTTAGCGGAAATATACGTTTTCTTTTCCTAAAACATACATAAAATGATCTAATAATGGAATTTGATTTGTAATGTACTTGTTATATATTTAGTTACTTGTCGTGCCTAGTTTTATATATGCTTTTTGTAACTTTTTCCCTCTTGAGTGTGTAAAATATACGTTGCTAGCTTGTTAATTAGATCATATCGATCTTGATTAAATTAGCTAATACATATAATCTTCATAGTCATCATCCAAATGGTTTTCATGTTAACTAGTGTGGGGTCTTTAATAACTTCTGCTCTTAACATGTATATTTTAACTTCTTAGAAAGAGGCTTTATCTCCAACTTTGGGAGAAACTCTAATGGAGAGAAGACTATACGTGCAGCTAGTAAAAATTGTGCCTTTCCAGGTCAATGTTGAGTTAGTCCTTTAGATAATGAAATATTGTTATTTTGAGGAATTGGGAGTTGAAGAACACTGTGCTATGAGAACTTGCACTGAAGATGCTCAATATCAACTTTTTATAACCACATTTGATATCCATATCTACTCCTACAATTAAGTTGATAGTCTAGCAGATTCTCATATGAGTTGTTGGTCATATATATGCAACTTGTAAGAGTGGGAGATAATATGGAAGTTAGTATTCCCTCTACTTGCCATCAGAGTTCCAAGTGAAAAATGGATTATGAAAGTCCATCTATCTGAGATCATTAGTCACTAATGGAGATTAAAATCCTAAATCTTTTAGTGGATTGGAGACTAGAGCAAAAAGTATAAAGAGCAATATGCTTTGGTGATTAACCGTATACAACCTTTTGATTGGATTACAGTTAAAGCTAGGAAGTTAAAGAGCATGACTGCCCTTTCAGAGCTTTTCCTTAATGACTAATTTGAGCGGCTTGACTACACGCGTCTCTCATCATATCTTGCATTACACCTAATAGTAGCCCTTATGAGTGTCTAGTTAAAGAACAACGTTAAATTAAGTACATCAAAGAACAATGCTTAATATAATCATGTCCCTAATATGCGTATTAGAGGAGACAATACTATATAACTAACTTATGATATGGATCAAGATGCAACTTTGAAGTGAGTCACGTCCAATATTTTTCTTTCTTGGAGCACCGAGAACACCTCTCGGCTCAAGTTCCTAGGCTTGATCGCGTTATCGCACAACAAAGCCCTTTCTCTCATTTTTTTTTATATTTATGAGTTATCTCTCTCTCTTTATCTGTCTCTCTTTTAAAGTGATCACACAATGAGAGGGGAATGGAGAGTTGATCAGGGTTTTGACCTAATCAAACTTTCTCCCAAAATATTTCCTTTGACCCTTCATAGTTCTGCATGATTAACGCTACAGTTCTGTTGCACTAAAATATACTGCTTTGAAATCCAATTGATACAAACAATATACGTAAAAAAACTTGTTACACAATCAACCAAAGTTAAGGTTATTGGAAAGAGAGAATTGATGTAGATTGCCATGGTCTACTCAAAAACAAAATATATTTAAGATTTAGCTCACCTATACTAGTACGGGTAAATAAGGTCGTCTTCACGAGGAATATGTGGAAAGTGTATTTGTAGTTCACTAACGTTAATTTAAATTAGAAAATAACTTTGAATTTGTGAATGATTTAGAAAAGAAAATTGCAAAGTAATAAATTTGATTGGTTTAAAAACAATAATAAGAAGAATGATCCACTTCGGATATCAGGTTTGTAAAACAAAGTTGTAACCTAGTTATTCTTAGCAAACAATCACATATACATAATTATATTGGTTTGATTGATTTCAGTGATAGAGATGGAATGGGTTGTAAATGGACCTATTCACAAATTACCTATTTCAGTTTGTTAATTAAAACCTAAGACTCACAATATTAATGATGTAAAAAAACCAAAAACTGATGAGTATTAGATTAAGATTAAAAACAAAGAGAAACAATTTAAAGTAATCAAACAATAAATGAAATCATATGGATTAACGTGCCAATCAAAACTTCAACCTAATCTAAGAACAAATAAAGTTAAACAAATGTCATACACAAACCCTACACCCGGAGAAGATCACGGGTGATTTAGCCACTAATGGTTGTCATGGAATCAAAATCGGTTGTTGTAGGAATCGATTGCATGAAATGATGGATCCGTGGGTGTTCTTTACTCTCAAAATAGCTCATTGGATGACCAAAAACGACTTGGTTAAGTTCTAATTCGCAGCCCTATTTTTAACCTTTAATTAGGGTATAAAAACCTAAAAATTCGTATCAGTCAGCCTAGGGATGTAATTTATATCCTCAGGGATGTAATTTACTAGCCTCCCTGAATTAGCACTTTTTCCTCCTGTTTTGCGTCCTAGTTTGCGTGCATTTCGATTCATAGGACGTAATTTATGTTTTTAGGGATGTAATTTACGTACCACTTCACTTTTTCTATTTCTCAAGATTTTCCTTCTTTGTGAGCTTTCGCCTTCCATTCTATCTCCCGAAAACACCCAAAATGTGTTCGTTTTAGCTCCGCAAGCCTGAAAATCAATTAACTCTCAAAGTAATTGTGTTCTACAACATTAAACACATAAAAACACATAATTAAATATTTTAATATAGTGAAAAACACCGACACATCAAAAATATATATGTATTGTACCATGTACATAAAACAATGTAAAAATAAATTTAAAAAAAATGAAAAATATGTTGAATTCAGTTTTTCACATCATTAAGTCACAAACACATAAACATATTATTTGAAGTGAATTACCTAGCAAGAAATAAGGAATTTGTGACACCCTACATTAATCTCACATCGGCCGTATACAGGAGAGATTCCTGGTTCATAAGGAATGTCTGGGCTCTAATATCAACAACACGTTTTGGGTGTATTGGCTGTGGATAAGAGGAGAACTTTATAGTTAAGCGTGCTCAGGTGGGAGCAATCCAGGGATGGGTGACCTCCCTAGGAAGTTTTCACTCGGGCAACCACAAGCAAATCTGTAAGCTCCTCGTGGGCAAAGCGGACAATATTGTTGGTGTGAGGGGCCGGGTGTTACAGAATGGTATCAGAACCACTACTGTTCCTTTCGGGATGTGAGACATACCTCACCGAGGATGGTGACTTCTCAGGCTCATCGAGGATGATGAGTCCAAAGGAGGGGTGATTGTGACACCCTACATTAATCCCACATCGGCCGTGAACAGGAGAGATTCCTGGTTCATAAGGAATGTCCGGGCTCTAATATCAACAACGCGTTTTGGGCGTATTGGCTATGGATGAGAGGAGAACTCCACAATTAAGCGTGCTCAGGTGGGACCAGGGATGGGTGACCTCCCTGGGAAGTTTTCACCCGGGCAACCAAAGGCAAATCCGTGAGCTTCTCGTGGGCAAAGCGGACAATATTGTTGGTGTGAGAGGCCGGGTGTTACAGAATTAATTAGTAGATTATCATATGGTCTTAAAGATAATCTAAGAGAAATCAAACGTGAGATTGGTTTTCAATTTTGAGAGAAACTGATCCGTCCTCCAATCTCTCTCATGATTATAAGTTGTTCGTTCTAGATTTAAAACATACCATTCAATTTTATTTGACGTTTCAATTTTGAAAATGAAAACTGTAAATAGAATTAATTAAGGATTGTTAATCGATTAATTGCGCAACATCTTTTAGAGTTACTTATGAGAAATAGAAAACAAAAGAACTGTCACAACTTACCAACGAGCCTAAACAACCGAAAGACCTAGGCTAGAGCTTATTTGATTTATATTACAGGCGGTCCCTTAATGAGCTTTTCCCCTTGAGTCTTGAGATACTTACAAATTTTGAGACTTGAACTTCAGTTTTCAATCTTAGAGTTCTTGACCTTCTGAAACCTTAAACTTTTCTTGATAATTCTTACTCCACATTTATGCATACAAGGTCTCAACATTAATATCCAAATTAAACGTATGTTAATTCTAAGGACCAAATTTGTGAAGGTTGAATAAATAGTTTGGGTTTTATGTGTAACTAGTAAATCCAACCCGCGCTTCGCCGCGGGAATAAGGTATATGTAAATGCTTCTCGGTTTAAAAAAATAACATTTAAACCTAAAGAGGTCAAAAAAGAAGAGGCAAATGTTTGAATTCGTGACCTCGTATTTCCCAAAGACGTAGCTTACAACAAGACAAAACTCCAACCTTGTTTTCAAATCGTAATAACTATGTGTGTGTGCGTGTGCGTGTCTTAGTTGTATTTACTATAGTAACCGACCACTGAGATTTACAAATGTATTAAATTTAACACTTTAACATATCAAACACAAAGATAATGTAGATTAAATTTAGAGTAATCTTAAAACCAAATGCTATAAAAATCTTAGGGGTATTTATCCCAAACCTCAAAACTCAAAGGATCTCTATATATAATAAAAAAATCATTTTCAGCCACTTGGCAACATTTCAGCAACTACATTGTCACTTGGCAATTTTTTCAATACATAACATCCACGTGGCACAACCTCAACATATATTTAAGAAAATACACGCTGGTTAAAAACCCGACCCATGTTCTATCCGGGTTTATTCAAAAAGGCCCAAAAACATTCCATCTAACCCTAATTTGATCTTCCTCCATCTTCAGCCGCTCCTCCCTCATTCCCTCCTCTCTGCACCAACATTCCTACATCGTCTCTACCTCCGATTTCATCTCTACCTACGATCTCATCAATCCGATTACAAGTTAATCATGGTGGTCAGGTAAGCATTTATGATTTTGAGGCATTTGATTTGTATCTTGGCCGACAACAAACGCGATTTCATCAGACCGATTACGTCCGATTTTGTTAATGGAATTTTCGATCATGTATCTTTTTGTTCGATTTCAAACAATATACGTACTCCTCTAATTCAATGTTATAATTCGTTGTTCTGCATATTATGTTCCTGGAATTCTCATGATTATTTTGTTAAGATTGAACCATTTTATACAGGCTCAAACCTACTGGTATGTTGTCAAACTTACTGTTTTTTTTGTTTCATGTTGTCTTTAGTATGTCTGATTCATTGTATGTGGTTGTTTACTATCATGTTCGATTCGATTTCTATATGATGCATTGTATATGAATGCTTCTTAGCAATATTTGATGCAGTACCACAGATCTATTTTCTATCTGTTTGGGCTGTTAATCTTGGGTTAAAAACACTAATCAGGTTATTCATGTTCGGTTTATCTTATTAAATTTCTGATGCTATTAGATTAACACATTGGTTAGTTTTAGTGGGGTTGGATTACAATTTAATTGTATGTTGGTTTGGGTTTCTCTTCTTAATGGATGGTGTTTTTGAATAATGGGTGGTGTTCTTGAATAATAGATGATGTTTTATGAGTAATTCAAATTGAATATTGTACTTATTCAAAGTATAAGATTTGTAACTAATATTTTTTATGGATAATATTTTTAATATGAATATCGTTTTATGATGTTAATGGATGTTGTTCTTGATCTTGCAATTTTTAAGAAAATTAGTTTTCAATATGGTTTTTGCTCAAACCTCACTATTTGTTTTTGTTGATATATCACTAATAAATTTAATACTAAAATAAATACAATTATATACCACCAATAAACTTTAGCAATTATATATACCAAACTTTATCTTATTTTAAAAAAGTAGAAAATGTCATCCTCAGAATTTTTAATATTATAGAGATTCATTTAAAAAATTTATTCTTATCATCCTCAAAATTGAGATTATAATACATATTCAATTCGAAGGAATAGAGTCAATTGCTTACAAAATAACATTATAAACATTATACATATAACCATAAGTGGAATAATAAATAATTAGTTTTTTTAAGTACATTTTTTTCTAAAAAATCATCCTGAAATTTGAGAATCTCTATACATATAAAATATATAAATGGTAATCTTCTTAATTAAACTTAACTTATGCATTTTAAGACATCTTAAGTATTTTTAAATCTATATTTTTTTCTTACTTAGTGATCCGTTAAAAAATATATTATATTCGATTAAAATTAACATTAACAATCAAAATCGATATCTAAATATCTTTCCATAATTATGTATCTTTTATTCTGAAAAGTGTACACATTTTTCATAATTTATAAAACATTACGGATTTCAGTCATCATTATATAACCAAATATAATTAAAAGTACATTGGGAAAAGATTTATAGAAGATTAGAATAAGATTTATTTTTAAAAGAAATATATTCCTGCTAATCATTCTTAAATAAGTTATATTTACTTAACTAATTATTAATTACGAAATCTTATGACATATATAAACTAAGTTTATTTGAATCATTGCATATTTTTAGTAGAGGATTATTTTTTAATTTTTATACTAAATTCTTGCCTAAATTAAGTGTAAATTATACTAAAGTTATCATACTTCCCTAAATTAGTTAACATTTTACTTATATATGTCTCATATTACATCCTCAAATTCCATAACATTGCTAACCATTTTTCAACAATACACTACGATTTATCTCCCCTAAAACTACTATTATGGCATCAAACATTGTTCAAACTTCCCGGTAATATTAATATTCAATACTTTTTTTATCAATTCACACTTATCATTCATCATACATTTACATTCTTCTTAATATGCAGGTGAGTATCGGCAACCAAGGTTACTTTCTTGAAGGATTTGGATATAGCACGATGTGATTACACCATCAGGGTTCGCATAATTCGTCTTTGGAAAAGGCCAAAGTATAACAACCCATCAGATTGGTACTCTATTGAGTTTATACTTGTGGATGAAGAGGTTAGATCAAGTTATAATTTTTATACTTTGTTCATACGAAATATTAATAAATATACATTTACTTGCAGTCTATATTTATATATAAATATTTCTTCTTCTTTCGTTTAAGGGTATGCAAGGTAACGTTTTGAAGAAATGGTTCCCTAAGTTCGAAAAACTGTTGGCAGAATCATGTTAGATATTTTTTGTGACAATTTATGAATGTTTATAATCCAAATATAAAAGCCGTATATTATTTGTTTGTATGACAAAGCTCATTTATTACATTCACTATTATATAAGTTTTGTTTACTTTTCTTGCAATTTTATAATTTTATGTTTAATAACATTGTTTACTTCTTTTTCATTTTGAATAATTTATTCAAATTAATTCAAGTTGTTATTTAATTCGCAAACCTGGAATTGCTCTAAATGAAACCAAGTATCGTTATGTTGAAAATAAAAGTTACATATATTTTATTAACCGTTATGTTCTTTTTATATTGTTGTCTTGTATTATCGTGCATAAATAACTTTTATTATTTTCATTAAATGTAAATTTGTCCAACCCGTGTGTTACACGGGTGGTTATGCTGGTAGTGATATAAATACAACGAAGAACAGGAGTCGAGTTACGTTTCTGCGTGTGATTTATTACTGGGTGAACGATGAGCGAGATCAAGAGTGATTCCGGCACCGGAGATGAAAACACCGTACGAATAACACTCAGAACCATCGGTCCTTCTCTTCCGTCTTCCATGGATCTCCATTCTCCGATCAAAGTATGATTCTCTTCGCTTCTGATTTCATATGCATATATATCGTAACAATTCCTGTTGATTCGATGTTACTAACTGTTATTTCATTGTCATTTAAATGATTTCGATTGTGAACCGTAACAAATTTTACTGATTGATAGAAGATTGTATTTCAATTGGTTGCCAATCAAGTTAGGGCTCTGCTTGTAGTTGTTTATCTCAAATTGATATACTTTTCTTTCACGATTTATCATGAATAGCAGTTTTTAGGTATTATTATTAATGAATTTATATGGATTTATGAGTTTTGAAGTTATCAGAGGGCTTAACTCTTCTGTCCTGTGCTACATTAGTTGACTGCAGCCATAACTTTAAGGGGATGGGCGTGTGTGGCTGCATTTTGAACCTAAGATTTTGGTGCTGAAAACCGATTTAGATGCTAGATTAAACGGTTGAAGAGATTGTTGTGATAAAGGGGATGGGGATGGCCCGTTGGCACCTCAAGAGAAACTTTTGATAAAGAAATCATTTACAACAAAAAAAGGTGCTTGCCTGTTTGCTTACCTCATTGCCTTCCTGAACATGCTTTGGGAAGGTAGAGATCATAGAGCTAAAGAGAATTCTAACCGAAGTGTCATACATTTCAATCTCAACAAACAACTCGAAGTACCTCAAGTTTTTAGAAACTCCTTTAGTAGAACCATATTACTACAAAATTTTAATACTACCCATGACTTTTGCTTGAATTACCAATATAGCCAATATTCCAGCTTTTTATCTTCATCAATAACCAAGAATATTGTCAGATTGATCTCTTTTTCACTGCTTTTCACCCAATAGATTATCACCTTTTTTATATCTCATGCCACCAACTTGAATGAAGAAGAGAGAGTGACACTTGATTGTTGTTTTAACTGAATCTATTCTGACTTTTCCATGACATTTATAACCTCCAGCAGAACTGTTACTTTTAAAATTTGGCATACTCATGATATCATTATAAACCATAAGGGCATTAACACCAGTGCCATTTTCGGGATCCCCCAAATGACATTCTTTTCAAGTAACTTTAGAGTGCTATCCATATGACCATCTCAAGAAGTATTTCATAAAACAGCGAAGGATCCCAATAATAGATAACAGCTCTATGCCACACATAAGGCTTCTTAGTAAAGCTCAAATTTCGAATACTTCTTAATATGGTATTGTTGGTATATGAGTATATCAATAAGGATGGGTAACTAGTAGCAGTGTAGTATTAATTGCTGAGTACTATAGAAACAACCCTTTATACAAATTCACTAAAAATTAATTCCATCGTTGTCACAAGCGCATGAAGTGCCCGTCTTCGTGCATGCGCCTCAGGTAGACGCTAGGGGAGGAACTTTCAGAAGCACAAAGGTGGCTCACTGCGCACGCCTTTTGCTAGGTGCAATATATAGTTTTACTTAAATTTAGAAATTTAGGTTTTAAGCTTTTATGTTGTTCTCTTTAGTTAATTAATGCAAATGTTGATATTTCCAATATATAAATAAGACAATTTATGTTATTAATATTCTGTTAACACAACGCCAGTTACTAGTTTATGTGTTTTTAATTTTAAACATAAATTCAATTTGCTAATTACATGAAGGTTTATGTTATCGGTTCTAGTAAATACCCACATGTATAGTTTATGAATATATAGTATACGAATACACACATACGCACGTGACATATATGTTCACGTGTCCATGTATTTTGATTAGACAGTTATAGTTTACAAACATATTTGTAATTATTTCCTTAAACACGCTGGAAAATTGAGAAATATAAGGGGTAAAAGAGCAGTAATCTTGTATTTGATTTTCATCGTCCTAATCACTCCCCATTTCTACCGCATGGGTTGATGTAAAACAGAACAAAAAACTGTATAAGTTAACTAATAAATAACTAAGCAAACATATTTAGACATGTGGATATGTGTTAAAATTATGATACAGTTCATATGTAAACATAATGCAAGATACGTATGTGTAGGTGTTTACTCTTAGTCAGGATAAAACCCAATTTACCCCTCTTCTTTTTCGTTTTCACTTAAGTCCAATAAATCAAGCTACATGTATAATGATTTTTGCGGTTCTCAGCATGTGTGTGGATGTTAACATGTGTGTGTGTATGTATATATATGCGTGTCTGTATTCTTATGAAATCTCTTGATGCTCCTTGGAAAAATGTGCATAGGTGCGTGATTTGAGAAATTTAATTGCTGGAAATGGTCGTATTCCTCTGGAAAATTTAAGGCTTGTTTGGCAAGGAAATGTGTTACATGACAGCAAATACGGTGATGATGTATCTGTTCATTTTAATAATGGAGGTATAATTTTATTTCATTTGATATGTATTTCGTGAACTTCATGCATAAGTATCTGCAGAACAAGGGTTTGCATTTTTCGTACTATTACGAAATGGAAATTGGCACGATTTAGGGAAATTTATTGTGGTCTAGTGCATTTAATCCCCTTGCAGATGTGGCGTTGTTTATAATTCTAAACAAATAATAGGTTAAATTATAAAGAAAAAACCATTTCCTCGCTCAACCTGTTACAGTCAATCATCAAATCGCCTCGCAGATATGGCCTTATTTTTTATCAACGCACAGCCCAGTTGTCACTGGGTCATGCTACAAGGGTTAAAAGCAGTGTTTTTCAGAACTTGACCAACCGGTTGCATCGAAACCAAACACATAACTGGTCTGGTCGAGTCAAACATGAACTGCCTTCATTTAAATTGCCAAGCTACTGGATGATCGGACCTGGCGGTCAACCTTATTTTTCCTTTTCTCTTTTCAAAATCTATGTAATGATATATTTACAATTTAGACTCAATATTTTGTTTATTTAATGTTTCATATTTTAGAAATATTGCAAAACCACAGAAAAAGATTTTGCAAAACCATACACAAAAGATAAAGTAGTTTCATATTTTGTTTCGAATTAGTTATATGTTTGTATTTCCTAATTTTAATTTATTCATAACGCAATTCGGTTTTTGAAGCCGGTCCGACTGGCAAAGGTGGCTGGTTCAACGACTAGTCCGGCTATTGAAACAATAGTCACAAGTAACATATCTACTTTCATATTCTACAGACACTCTTACTGTTGCTGTTAAACCAAAATCTCCTGCTAAACACATTCAAAACGGATTTGATGATGATGAAGAGGAGCCTGTATGAATTGATTTTTATTAAAAAAAAAATTAACTTTTTTCTGTTTTACAGCAGTCTGTGATTGTTCTTGACACTGTATTATTACCCAATGTTTATAGAAGTTTCAGGTCCCCGAATTAAACAGTAGATGGAAGAGACGGCTTTTTATTATTTTACATGATAAGCTGAAGATACCCGGTAAGCTCATGTTATAATGGAATTTAGATACAAGTTACAAATTTTGATATTAATACATTTGTTTTATGTTTTATAGATATGCTTCTGATGGCAATCTTCTCTCTCAGCCTAAAGGCATGGGCTGTATTTATCATGTGGTTTATCTTGGCACCTATTGCACACAAATGGGATGTAGGACCTTTATATGTAAGCAATTCTGCTGCTCCATCATCAAGATTCACAAATTTTGCAAAGTTCTTTTATACATTTTTATTAGAATATTCTTTTAGTGACTTAAATAGTTAAATACCAAAAATATTTCATCTCAATAATATTTTAATAAAGGGCTTTAGTGCGGGTGAAATATTTTGATTTTACCCATTTTGACATATTAGGCATAAAACATAACTTGAACCGACCTGTTCATACTTTACACCCATATGATAATGTAGATACTTGGAACCGGTTTTGCCATCATCTTTTTGAATCTTGGAAAGCGTGAGCAAGGTGATATGAGGTATGTGTCGCTTAACGTGAGCAATAATAACATGAAATCAACCCATTCATAAGTATATGGTTGTGGCGTTTGCAGCGCTTATTCCATCTTCAATGAAGATTTCAGAGAACTCCCCGGGACCTTCAATGCAGAGCGAGTAGATAGAGATATCCGAGCAGGTCAGTTTTGATTTGCTGACTAGAAACTATAACTTGAATGTTTTTTTTTTCTTGTATCATACCCTACAGTAAATGATGTACAAAACGTCATAGTAATGAAGTTTGAAAATTTGAAGTCTGGCAACAATGTTGATGTTTGTGGTTGTTGCGATGATTGTGAATAAGGGTGTTAAGTGAGTCGCGGGTTAAACACAATACCAACCTGGAAAGTGAAAAGAACTCAATTGTCCTGTACCCGAAAATCTTGTCCGTCACATGAAATGGAACGTGATATGAGTTTCGTAGGTTGACATGAACAAGATCAAATCTTGTCCGTCACACGTAGTGGAACGTGATAAGAGTTTTCTTAGGTTGACATGAACAAGATCAACTATTTAACATAGAGTTTATATTATTTTAATTTTTACAACAAAAAGAAACTACAAATGTATATTTAACCTAAATAACTATTACGTGTAAGCTACTATATATGATGCTCATTTCTCAGTCATTTATTTTTAAGTTTTAGTTTTAGTGTTTAACCTATGACTTAAAACACATTATTAAACCTCTTAAAAAACACATTAAATAAGTTAGCTGATGAACTCACCAAGTTAACCCAACACAAACGCTTTACGTGTTTGATCTCGAAACTGATCCTTAGACTAAAAGTTGTTAATTGTTGTTTAAGATGTACTTCCTACATTAGGAAATAAGAAGATGATCAGAAAATATTTCACTTCTCTTTACATGGTCAATAATGATATGTCATGAATAAATACAATGATAAATTTTGTTATATCATCTTCGACCGAAGAGAAAATAAAACGACATACCTCAACAAGTGTCAAGAGCTTTGACACTCTATCGATACTGCGCTGTCATGAATAGTCCAGGAATATTCAATCAAATTCATTACATACAACCAATAAATACTGCTCAAGAAAATAAGCCCTTCTAACTATATAAAGTTAAGTAAAAAGACTCCATCCATAATTTAGAATGCCCCCTCTGATTCTGCTTCAAAATTGAAGCAAATTAACCCATCGATTAACATAAAAAAAAAAAATAAATACAACTCTTCCACTTAAGGCCTAATCCTTTTGTACATCTTTAGTAACTAATACATTAGCTTAGCTTCAAAATTAAGCTCCTAATTCAATTATGTACCTGGATCTCTTTGAAGTCTCTACAACCCTTACTCCCTTGGGTTTTGAGTTGAGTCCCTTTTGTCCTTTGATACATGTTTGGGGGTTACTTTTTAACTTAGTAGAAATTGGTCATATGCTTGAGAATCCGCATCCTTAAATTTGTATATGCTAAACTTATGATTGTGGGCTATAGAATCCAAGATATTGACACCCATTGTACATCAAATATGACTTAGAAAAACAACAGTGTGTCAAAAACAACTTTGGAAAAAGTTAACTGGATAAAGGTTGCTACTTTATGTATGATTGTGTTATTTGGATGCAAAACAAGCTAAATCCCCATCTTGTGATGATTTTTGGTTGTTCTATTTTTGTCTTATGGGTGGATTTGTTTTTTGCTTGTTTAGGAAGCCTATGTTGTATTTTGAAAGATGAAATTGTAGTTAGTATTTTTTATTATTGTATTTTGAAATCAGAGACCACTAACACCAAAGATTTAATATTTTCAACAAGATCCCACGATCATGATGACAAAACGGTTGTAAAGACAAGTAGGAGTCTAGTTGGAATATCAAATTTAACCCCTTGATGTTTATCAAAATTCGTGTTGATATGACCTTGACCTCCATGGTTTTTTTGGTTTTTCTGATCGTTAACAAAGCACAAAAACCCTAATTGGCTTGTTTTGCATTATTTTTTTTGCTTATTGTTATTAATAAATAGTGTGGTTAGAATTGGAAAAGTCGGTGTAAGATAATATGGAGGTATTTTTAAAACCTAAAATTAAATCATTTTGAAACTTAGCATCGTGTTGAAGTTATTTAACTTAAAGTCATATTTTGGATGGAGTGATAAAAGTTTCACAAATCTATTAGTAGTTTTAGATGACATGCTTTAGGAAGATAATGAGTTATCATTTTTATTATACCAAATAAATTGATATGTTCTGATGGGATTAAAAGTTAATATAAACGTATCCAAATGATTGTATGTTATATAAAAATGAGTTAAAAAAGATTCTATATGTTTTAACTATGAACCATCTAGGTATAAGCGTAAAACCAATATGGATGAAGTTGACATTAACGTGACGAAAAATGGACTACTGACTAAATTGTTGAGGTATTTCTCAGTTATACAGAGACTAAAACGATTATTTTAAACGAGAAGAAAGAAGTTTTATTGCAGTTGCATTCATAGTACGGTATAAAAGATGGATATATAAGACATGTGACTTAATTTCCCTCGGTAGTGAGAAATTGTTAATATGTTCGAATTTGGTAAAGACCTAAGAAACATATGGTTTGTATGTAGTTCAGACGGAATCAATAATTTCAAAGACATGAGTATTCGTCATAGTATAGTAGTTCTTCTATGTTTCTAATATATTTCACTGTAGTTATACATTAACGAAAATACATAATGAGATCGTTGTAGATTGCTTCCGGATTGTAGTTTTTTATAGATGATCTTTTTATATATGTTGATTTATCAAAAAATTGGGCTCTTTGTTTTTAGGTAAAAGAAAACATTTACAGGGGTTTTAATATCTAATTTATTATATAAAAATATAACGATTACAGTTGTTTTAATGTTAGAATTTTGGAGCAATTTTTTTAACGTTTTAAGTATATATGTACATATAGGGTGTTTTTTCAATGTTAACTCACCTTAATTGTCATAACTCAATAAGCTGATCTTGAACATGTGACGGTAGAATGAGAAAGTCATTCAACTGGTAATATTAATTGATATAAAATAATCATGTTATCATTATCTTTATTTACTAGAAAGGGTAGTATAATAATATTACATTTGTCTTTGCACATCAAATTAACTACACTTTCTTACAAATTTGTAGAAAAATAGATACGGCCAAGATTATTTTTTTTCAAAGTTTAAAAGGTTCTTATCAATCTTGCTTCCGAGATCTCCAACATTACAACCTTATACCTGCATCAATCTCCCCTCGACGATCTCCAACTTTATATTACATTTGTTTGAATCAACTATGAAAATGTACACTGAAGAAGAGTTATACTACATTTAGGTGTGTAGAAGGTGTCAAGAAGAAGGGGTAAAGTTTTCAACAATCAAATTAAAAGATTCAAACTCGATATAGGGGTGAAGAAATTTTCAAGAACCGAAGTTAAAACCCTTTTTTAAGCATCTGGCTAGATGTGTTATGTAGGGTAGTACAAAAAAAGAAACATTTATTGAGTTATTGTGTGTTGTTTATAAGTTAAAGTTAGGGTTTTCATAACATGCATATAAGTAGAGCACATATATCTTTTCTTGTAAGAAGATAATTGTTATAGGTAACGCATAGTCCTAATATGTTATTATATGTATTTAAAGTTTCTATCATCTGTAATCCATTGCTTCCCTAATTTCATGTAGGTAGTCCTGTATTTAAAGTTATGTTCTAATGAATAAATAAAAAAGTATGAAATAGAAAGAAAGTTGATGATTTTAGATTGTAGGAGCGGTTTAAAGGTACAAAAATATGGCAGCCACTTTTCATAGGTCAGTGGGTCAAACAAGGAGACGTATGATAGAAAAGTTACACCGTATTTTATAAGGGCTCAAGTATCAAATGACAAAAATACCCCTTCTGCTTCAATTTGTGGAAGTGACATGCTAGCTTCCCATTGGCTGGATTAGGTTAATGAGTTAAAAGACAATTACAATGGGATAAGAAAAAATAGGTAACATATATAGACACTTGTATATATTCCGACCACCAGAAGAACGCATATATTCTGATGAGTAAAACAAACTTTGTTATGTTGTAGGTTTAGCAAAACGACATTGGGCATTTCTTATCTTCTGGTGGTCAGAATATATGCGTTCATTGTTACTCATCAAGTTCTTACATTCAAGTATTAATTGAAGTGAGATTTTACTGGGTATGTTTATTTGTTTTATTTTTATGTATCAAAGGGCTTACATGTACGTTGAAGTCAAATTCAAGCTAATTATGGCTAGTAATGTTCATTGAACCATTATTGGGCATCTGTAACATCAACTATTACATGGAATCATCGATTTGCAAGAAGCTATGGATACTCGTATAATGGTACGTATGAAAGTTAGATATGATACTTTACTTTCACACACATAATATTCTATGCTTTTTTTTCAAGTTGGATGGTCTGCAATTAGCTTCATTACAAACCAATCTATTAATTAAACATTTGAACTTTGACTTATTCTTGAAATAATGTAAAAAGGACAAAAACAATTTTATAACGCTACTAGAAAACTGGGTTTTTGCAACCGTAATTTCGATTGCAAATCTATTGTTAAACGGGACAAGACGGATTTGGACAGAAATTATTGATGCAAAAACTTCAGTGGGTGATCTCATTTTGGGACTGCTTTGTGACTGGAGTTTATTTTTGCAAGTGAATTTATTTTAATTTTTAATTATTCTTTTTTTTTTTTGTGATTGATTTGGAACCAAAACTAGACAGTGACAAAATTTGCGAAGGGTTTTTATTTTATTCTTTTGCAACTAATTTGTGATAAAATTTATACAGTTGCAATTTTGCGATCCATTAGCACCCTTTTTTTAAATTTTAATGTATTTTTCCCCTTTTTTTCAACTGATTTGATACCCATGCGAAACTATTACAAATGTTACGATTACTTTACGAGCGGAATAAATGTGGTCGCTCATTCCGCTAGGATTACTGTAACAATTTGGTCATTAAGTTTGCAATCATTTTGTCAGTCAAATTTTGGTCACAAATGCCTAGCTAATTTACTCGTAGTGGAGAAAAAGTTATCACAAAATCCAAGCCACCCAAAACACATATAGGAATCGTTCATATAAAATAAAACTTCAAACAATTTTTATTAATATACTCAATACAAATAAACATAAATAAACATCTACAAATCTCTTTTACAATGGTAAAGTTACAGAAATAGATGAACAGAAATGTAAAAGCTGAGGATCGTGTTTAACACGGGGTCCTTAAAACAAATTCCGAGCCTCCCAGGAGAACTCGTTTTGTTTCTCAGGGTACAACAGCCGAAGCAGTTTGTACTGCCGGAATTGATCTAGAACCCGAACTTGTTTGTAGAAGAGAAACCAGAGAGATTGAGGAAGATAAGAGAACCTGTTTTGCTGCAGGTTATGAGTTGTGTTGGTGTGTTTTTCTTCTGAGGTACCCTCAGTATTTATAGTGGAATTTGAACCATAACAGCCACCCAGACATTACTCAGTCATTAATCCGAAATCGTAACTGCTCATTTAATTCGTCATTAACAGTCGTCGGTTTCGGTAACGGAAGCTGTTACGAGTCACAACTCTGAACGCGCACCAAGGTCAGTCGCACCTGACCAGACCCTCGAACCAACCTTCAAAAATACTAAGGCGGCTGTCAAGCGGCTCGCGGTGATGCGAAAGTGCAAAGTGCAAAGCGCCACATTGCGCCCACATGCCCACGCCGCGCGCGCGTGGGCGAGTGCGAGTCAAGGGTGCTTCGCACCCTTCGCGAATCCACTTAGTGTGAAACCTTAGGAAACAATATAGACAGGAGGTTATAGAATATAAACCATTTTATATTTTTTCTTTCCTCCAATGTGTGACAACTCCCCACACTATTAATTCGTAATGTCAATAACCACATTAATTTTCATTCAACACATTAATTTATTGACTAAATATTAATAACCATATTAATATTATCAATAAATTTCCAACAACACATTCGTCACTGCCTTCTTAGGCCATCTAAAACTTGTCGGAATCACCTCAGATCAAGCACATAAAAATATGACTTGATGATGGTCATGGTTTTATTGATCTATAATCAAATAAAGGTATACTTATTTTAAAAAACGTTACCTTAATATGTATTGTTTATTTTTTATAGAACGATGAAGCATAATATATGATTGTGTGGAGAATAATGTCTAAAGTAGCCAACAAAGCATCTGCTTTGGCATATGTTATTCTATATGCTATGCTATATTATATTTGTGCTGTTATAAAATTAACTTATAACTTACAATCACATCATAACAATTATTTGTTGAATCAAATTCCAGTTCCTATGCTACTCAACTTTGCATAAATTAAGCTTATATACCATCCGGATAAGGGTATAAAGCAATTTAATTATCATGTTTCGCTATTGCATGACAATTATATTTTGTGTATGCTTAAGATTGGGAGATGTAAAATTAACTAAATAAGATGATTATTGTAACCATAGTTGTCAAACACATAACGTGTGGGCGTACGTAGGCGTCACTTCACCTCAGTACCTGAGGATTGATGCACACATGGTAATGGGAGATATATGTTTTTTTAGTTCTAATTAACTGTTCGGTTGGTGGTTGGTAATGTTGAACGATAGAATGTTGATGTTTCTTTGTGAATTCTTATTAGTTTTGAACCTTTTCGTACTATAATTATAAAAAAAAATCACACTCTACAGGATTTAAGCTCACAATCTTTGATTGAGGAATAGATTACTTTACATCAGAATGTCCTCTAGTGAACTTATTTCAAAGTCTTCAAATGGACAACTTGATGGTAAAGCGGAATACATTCCAACCAAGGTTATGGTTTAGATCATGTTGACTGCAGATGTGTTGAATTAAAATAAAGTAAGTATAGAGTCGAATGTGTGTGATTGTTGGTCACGTTGATCTTAATTGTTAGTTTGATTGGATTTGTTATTGTATTGGGAATGATATTAATTATTTTAATTTTGTATGCTTATTATATATTTTCTACTTTTCATGTAATTGTATCTTTTGTGTCATGAGTTTTTTTTTCAAATTTCTTGTGCCTAGGTGACAAGCCTTGGCCCTTGAGCGTATTGTGTGACATTGACCGCTATGATTGTAACATACAAAAAGCCGGTGTTTGATTTAGCTCCTGATTTGTGTATTGTTCGGGGAGCTACTGGATTAATTTGTGACCTGATATAAGTAGTCTTACTTTACATTTTGTATATGAGATTGTTTCCCATTGCATGGACCTATGATCTTAAGTTCATTAAGTAGCAACATTATCAATTGCTCCAAGACTCGCACGCTATGATTGACAATCTGGTCTAAACACGATGTGTTATGCCATGTATATCTTGGACTTTATGTGTTATAAATAAAACATTCGTCCATATTTGCCTAGGCCTAGTAAGCTTGACTCATTTGCTATGAGTTCCCGGTAGTTCAATGGGTTATTTTACTTTATGTGTTGAACTAAATCACTTATTGGTTAAATGTTGCCGAGAAGGTGAGGATTTTGATACCACACAACTCAATGACCCAAGATTTGCATTAAAGCTCACAAAAGCAACTACTTTAAGACCAAATCTCAGAATCTACAAGCTGCAAAGCCAACATCCCCAAGGTTTTTAAACAAACTATCACTTTATTTTGGATGTTGGCTAGTTTGTTAAAGGTAGAATCATGCTAACACTCATAACTAGATTCTACTTTAGTATCTAGCAAGTACCTCACATATAAAACACAAATTGTATATGCAAAGCAAAAGGTCCCACTTCCTGCTTTGATTATAGCTAGTTTGTTGCAAATGCATACCCACCATATATCAAGAAACATCATGGGGATGAACTGTGACCACTTATGATCAATGACAATACCATTAAACTTATGGATGTTAGCTTTAAATGTATGGTAGTTATGACATTATAATATATAAACACGTGCATTATCATCATGATCATGGTTGGGTCAACGAGTAACTAAAAACAAATAGCCAAATTAGAGAAGAAGAAAAGTATAAAGCACCACATGTCTGTTTTTTTCTTGTATGTTACCATTTCTTTTTTTTTTTCTATACTTACCTTTCAAAGAAAGAAAAATAGAAGAGTTTTTAATGAGTTGTGATCTCTCTGGAAAGAGTCTTTTTATCTCATGTGATAGAGGTAAGGTTTATCTTTATCTCACCTTCGACCTTACCACCCAGTGAGATTCTACTGGATATTAGTTTGCTTGTTATTTTCCCTTTTAAAGTTTATTTTTACCATTTTGATGAACATGTCATCCATACAAAAACTTTATATATTTTGCTCACATCAAAATAGCATCATGACAATGGTTTTGTCTTTAGTTGTTGAGCAGACAAAAGTAGAGAAGAATGAAAAAGATGCTTGGCTTCACAAGGGTTCATCCTAGTGAGATTCTTCTTTTTCTAGCAGCCTTAATCTTGTTGAATATAAGACTAATATATGATTGGGATAATCTAAAACATGTTGGACATGTGGGTCCCTTCCTGCTTTATTCTATAATTCACAAGCTTATATCTAAGCAGTGGTATCACAACACAATGAGGATTTAACTGTCTTACCCCAAAGGAAATATCATCTCTATTTTCAACCTTTTATTTCTTACATATAAAACAATGGTTTCAAGTACTCATAAGTTGTTTATTCTTCTTACCTGTATTGGAATATTAGCAGTTGAACCATATATGGTTTCTGGGTTCAGAAGCATACTCATTGAACTACCAATGGGTCATCGCGCGCTTAAAGCAGTTTCCCTGGTGAACACACAAGCAAAGCCATCACCTGCAGCTTTGAACAAGAAGTTTGACCCGTATCAGTCGAGTAAAAGACCAGTTCGAAGAGGGTCAGACCCTATTCACAACCGTTCTTAGTATGTGCAGAAACAACTTGAAAGACTTCGGAGGAATGGTGATTTTTTAAGTTCTGTTATAGGAGGTATTAGTGTATTACAGTAGAGTGATGCACTGATGCGCATAATCAGACTTAAAGAATCGCCTCAAGGGGTGCAGTGAATATCGTCATGATCAGAAGGAGTTCATCAGAGATGATGGTCTGTCACAAACCAAATGAGAGTTCCTTTCATAATGTTTGTTTGAGCAAGAGCAAGAGCAAAGATCAGTCTTCACTTGTTGCTTTTACATTCTTATAGAAGTGGTCATATTGTTTTCTACTCGTTCCTACTCTAACATCTTATCATAGTATCTCATGTGCACTAGTAGTGACGGATCATAATTTTTCATTAGTGGGCTGAAAACGGGTCAAGTTGAAATGGTTCAATTCAAAACAGTCAAATTAAAATGTCATTTAGGAAAAAGAAAACAAGAAAAGTTTTGATCTTATTTGAAAATATATTACATCCTACACTTAACCTATATTGTTTTCAGGTTTATAACCACAACAAGTTTATTTACAAACAAACAAACATATCCAGTAAAATCCCACTTAATTTAACAACAAGTAATCCCACCTTACAACAAGTTTAGTTAAATTCCAATAATCCAATACAGATTATCTGGTTTATAAGCGTTTAACATTTTTAAAATTACTTTACTACATGTCCATATCTATACTAGGCTGTTAAGTATTCAAGATTTATAAAATTTGCTTTATGAGTGTCCAAGTGGTGGTCGGACGACTGTGTTTATTGATATGAAGCATTGCAACACGTTGGTTCAAGAGTTGTAAAAAGACGAGTGGAGGACAAAGTTGAACTATGGCTTTAGACAAGGTTTATTCTATCAAGAGTGATATTAGTAATTAAGCTGACCTAGAAAAAGAATCTTTAAATAATTAAGTAGTGTCTCAAAGTTTATGTATTTTTCTACTAAATCCCTTTATCTCCTTCCCTTTATGTGTATGTGTCTGTATATGTGTGTTGATTTTTGTCACTGGAGACCAAATTTAATGATGTAAAAAATAACTAAAGATAGCAAATGTTATTAGTTGCATTTTAGACATAGTTTGTCACGATTTTAGCATCTATTTTTGTTACATGTAATGTGTTTATCATAATCATATTCGATTATTTTATGCAACACTCGTGTTGGTGAATAGAGTCGACTTTGGAACGTTTTTATTGTTTTGTAGGTGTGGAGCGGCTGTGAGTGCTTATGATAAGTGACAATTGGGCGGCGTTGGAGCACATTAGAATGAGTCTTGATAACAAAAGAACGATATTTAACATTACAGAAATTTTGGACAGATTCATTCAAAGACCACGTTACACGTGGGCTGCTCTACAAATTTATGCTTCTTGGGCTTAAGCCAAGTTTTGTGGATTTTAGTTAATTGGGTTGGTTTACGTTTTTATTAAGGTTACCTAAATCATATATTAGTTAATTGGGTTGGTTTACGGTTAATTAAGTTTACTATATCTAAGTGTACTAGTTTTTGGTTGAAGTGATTTGAGAGAAAGACCCCATTAAGAATGAATGAGCTAAGTTGTAGTTATGGATTTGGGTTGACTAGAGAATTAAAGGGGGAGAAAATTAGCAAAATTTTGGGGGCATCTTGGATAGGCTAACTCACGAAAAGAAGGCAATCAGGCATCATCTGGAAGATATAATTTTTTTAACAGGTAATTAGATCACTAACGAGCTACTGGCTCATCCAGTTATATCCATTACTCGAGTACGCAACTCAAGACCACCATTAGGAGGAAACTCACCATAGGTGAAAGAAAACTCTCTAGTTTAACTTTAGCTCGACTTGAAATCCCCTTTTTTAATCATAGATGGAACTTGAATTTAAAACTTTTTTTTATTTTAATGAAGTCTAAGAGGCTGTTTGATTTTGGCTGACCCGGCTCAGCCGGTTAGTGTGTTTGATGTGACTGTATTGTGTTCTAACCGGGTCCGTGGGTGTTGACCCAGACCCTAAATTAAAACATGCTGACCCGGTAAAGGGGTGATGCCCCTCGATTCGACAACCCCCACCGCACGACCCCCTCGGCCAAACCCCCATCGCGCGACCCCCTGGCCAAACCTCCACCCGTCGGCGACCCCCGTCTCTCTGGCGCCCTCCCTCCGTCGCGCTCCTCCCTCCGGTGCCCTCCCTTCGCCGTAGAAGTTCTGATCAGCTGCTGCTGAGTGGCGTACGATGGTTGTGGTGATGGTTGTCGGCAGCAACTGCTGCTGCTGGTGGTGGTTGTGGTGTTTGTGGTGGTGGTGGTGAGTTTGGTGATGTTGGAGTGGTATGTTTGGGGATTTGAAGATAGTTCAAGAATAGAATAAAGGATTTGAAAATGCGATTTTGGGATTATATCATTCAGCAGTCAGATACTATCAAAAAGTCAAGTTTCAGTCAGATATAGACTCAATCAGAACTTTTAACTGAGTCAGCTTCTGACTTCGTCAGATATTACTGAATAAGCTGCATCAAACAACCCTCTAAGAACACCTCACCTTAATTACTTTAGTTAAAATTATCAGTAAAAGATATAAATTATCTATCAGGCCCTTAAAGAAATCTATTAGGCATAAATTATCTATCATGCACTTAAAAAACAAAAATCATCGTCATTTTTTTCTTTTTTCCCCCCTTTTTAAAGTCGACAAGGAAGAGGGGAAAATAATCAAAGTTTTAATTTTTGCGTTTTCTTTTTTCGATAATATTAGTTTGTTCATTTATTTGGTTTGTAAATGCTAGTTATAATGTTCTTATATACTTAGTTTCGTTGGTTTAGCTGACATATATATTAGGGCTTTTTATATATATATTGAACGCCACTTGTACAACTCTGCTTGCACCCTCCCAATCCCTTCAAGAGAAATCCTCCTAAATTAAGCTAAGGCATTTTTGCTCCAAGTAAGACCTAAACTCACAATCTCTCATTTGAGAAGTAATTGAGCTGCCATTAGCCCAGAAGGCTTCGTGGTGGATACATATTAGTTTGTTAATATAATTAGCCACTTTGTTAATTATTCTAATAAAGTTTTGCATGTTTTAAAACCTTGATATAATTTTAATCTTGATTGAAGGAAGATATAACGGCTTGAGTTTGTTTATGAATTCAATCTCGTTATACAATCAAACAATCTAGTTAACATTTTGAACGACGTGTGTGTCGAATTATAACTGATACTTTTGTCAACGCATATCACACGCTATGATCCGAACGATATGAGCTTAAAATAGTGGGTTAATTGGCTATAACCAATTAACAGTATTTGGTAGACATTAGATGGAGCGGTTATGTGTGTGAAAGTGTATATAAATTTTAATAAAGATTTTCACACGGATTTCAATTTTAAAAATAGATTTCATCTAGAAACTAAATAACACATACAATAAGCAAGTGTAACTATGAGATAGTAGTATATCTAGTTATTGGTAAGAATTGGATATCACTCTATGTACACAGTAACTCCCAATACTTAATCTGCGTTACTATTTAACCGGTTAAAAACAAGGGATAGTTTACATTTATCTAAACATATAAAATTTAACAAATAAACTAATAAATGCAATTAATCAAAGAAGAATATCACTTTAATTAAGAAACCATCTAGTTAACAATAATGATTATTACAGGTGAATTTTACAATTTGAAATCCCGGATCCTGAGTAAGTTCGGTATCCTGAATGCTAACATTATTAACCAACTATTATTCTTTTGGCTTTGACTTATCTTCGCATGTGACTCATACCGACTTAGTCAATCATAAAGAATCGGCTGAAGAAAACGTGAATAAAGTCCGAGTACTCCCCAGTATTCTCAGGGTTTATTTATTTTTAATTTTTCTTATATAGAGGCAAAGATATTAATATAGAACACACAACTCAGATAGGTAACTTACTCTGCAAACACTTAGAATTGATATGCTATTGATCTCGCATTGTAATCTTTACTACATTCAATAAGAACAACAAGAGGCAAAGTGACGATTAGTCACCTCCCTAGGTTTTATGTTAGAGCTCTCCGAGGATCAAGGGTTTTTCTTTTAATTACGTGTGTCATTTCTTTATTTTCATTATCATACTCATCACATAAACAATTCAAGCACACTACTTCATATAAATTTGACCACAAAGTTATTATTATTAATTTTTGGTCAGAAGAATGATAATCATGAATACAAGGCAAGATCACTAACACATAAACAATCAGAGTTTTTCTAAAGATATCTAAACATACGATTCTTTGAAAAGTTAGAATGATAAACACAAAGCATCCACCTAAAATCATGCATATAAATCCAGGTGATATAATTATATTAATGATTCATAAACATGAATTAATTTTCTATCAAGGTGACTAGTCCAACAACTCTATATAAACATGAATTAATTTTCTATCAAGGTGACTAGTCCAACAACTCTTTAAAAAGATTACATGAAGAACACATAATACACCTATCCCCAGAGTTGTTTGACTGGTAACCACATGCATTTCTTCAATTTGTAATAATTATTTTAAAGACACATATGCTAGAATATAATGCCAACAAAATCTATACAAACATAGAATTAAACATGACATATCGCAACAAACACTTAGTATTTCCAAATATAAATACAAGGATGCACATTCAAAAGTTAAACATGAGTAATCAAGACTTCGTTCACCTTTTTCTAGTTCAAAAGTTATAGATTAGCATAATCATACACAAATCCATTAATAGATGCTTAAACCATGAGTTTTCTAGCATAACATAATCAAACATCTTCTTGAATATTTAGGTATACTCTTAAGACATAATGACGTCATTAAAGAATAGTCATGAAGTTGCATATGGTAATATAATCATTGCCAATAATCCATAATATCATCAAATGTTAACTAAACTTCATCTAAATCAAAGTGATACAAGGAATTTAGCTCATCATTAGCTGAAAAACAACATACAAGCTTGAAAAGAACGTAAAGTTCATAGTTAAACTAGTGAAAATCAAACCAAGAATCCAAGCGAGATGATGAATGATGATTTTCTTGATGTTAGAATGCCTTTTTGATGTTTAGAATTGGCTATAAATCATCAAAACCCATATATAAAAACACCGGGTTTTTCTCTCCTGTACTCCATCCCCAAACTAAAGACTTTTGTTGTTTTTTATAGGAAAGCACAAGCACGATCATGCCCCATGTCTAGCATGGTTATGCTTGTTGAGGAGAATGGTTGTCCTCAATGTCTTTAGAGTAGTTTCAATTAGCTTTTTGATCTTTGTTACATTGTGGACTCTACTCGACTAGGGTTGAATCTCGAGACGTAGTCGTGGGTAGCACAACACGATCGGATCTAGGGTTTTGGGGAGGCACGGTCGTGCTTATCTTTTGAAAATTCTGTTTTTTCTCTGAAATTCCCAAACTCTTTAAAACACCTACAAATTCACAATTAAGGTAGATAGGTGTCTAAACATGTGAAAATTATACGAAATCTGCATAATATATGGAGAAAATGCATAATAAATATGTATATATTTCAGCACATCAAGTGGATGTTCGCACGACGCGGTGTCTTGTATCGATACAAATCATTAACTATTGTAATTTTTAATGAACAGAAGTCGAATCAAATCCAGAAAATGTCATAGTGATGATATTATTGTAATTTTTTAATGAGCAGAAGTCGAATTTACTTTAATCTATTTAATTTTTATTAGTAATTTTTCATAATTAAAAAAACCCTGATTTTGAATTTTTAGATAGAAAATTAACAAGATCGCGTAGAATTTCATTTGAGTTTTGACACAACCTTGTCAACGTGCTAATATTTTTTTTTACTTTTTAATAAAGTTTTTCTATGTTTAGTTTTTTTATTTAAATTCCCCTCATTTTACTTTTTAATAAAGTTTTTTTTTATTTTGAATGTTTAGTTTTTACACTTAAATATTTTGGTATAAACTCGATCAATCTGTATCCCTAAGAACAAAAAACTTACTTATACTCATATCATTCTCAGGTTATTTTTTCGTTGGATTAAACACCAAACAAATGTTTTTTTTTTGTTTTTAACCCAACAACATAACACTAAGAGTGCAACGTGTTTAGTAAACATTTTGATGGGTTGTTTAAACTTACGTTTGTTAAAATTTTACTTACCCTTCAAACGTCCACCATCCTCTATTCATTTATCGTATTAACCAAGATGTTCAAGCCTGGTTTTTATCATTTGGTTGTCACCTTCTTGGTTTTTAAACCCGTAAGTGTTTCAGCATATGCTTAAAATTCTTTCAAGAGGGTGCGGTTTGACAGTTATACTAAAAACCAAGATGGGTTCATCCATCTTCATATTTTTGTTGCCCTAGGATAAGCAACCATTTTGTAATTATTGATTATTTTTTTTACTAGGAGCATCCTCCTGCATATACTTGAAATCTCAAAGCTCTTTTACATATTCAAGATATGATTAACGTCAAGAGTTAGTCAAACATATCGTTTAAGATTTGATCACGACAGATGTAATCATTGTTTTCTCATTTTATTCTATGCTTTGTTTGCTCCAATGTCTCATCTTCTACAAATTTTCGCATGGGTGTGCTAAGGACCTACACAATGATCATCAAGGTGGTTGGGACAAAATTCATCTTCTAATGTTATCTTTTGAAGTTCCGCCCTTCAAACTTTTCAATCCTTCTAAACTTGTTTTTCATGTCACTCATTGATTTTCCACTCATCATGATTAATAGATACTTTAATCTTTGTTGTGGTTTTTGATTTATTTTATAAAGGTGAATTTGATTTTTAATTCGGTTATTTGAATTTGAATATGAATCTAATTTAAAATCCGATTCCAAATAATCAAGAATATATGAATACATCACATAATATATTTATTTTTTGAAAAGAAAATTATATATAATCAATACAAAAGTGACAAGTTGAATTTCGTCCAGATGCTAATACGATTTGAGAATGCAAAATCATGTTTGAATTACTAATTAAAAAATCGAATTCAATAATTTTATCAGTTGGGTTTGAATTTTAACTTTTGAATTATGATTTGAATAATAAAAACCCCTTTTAGAGCCCCAACACCTCCCATTTTCTCTCTAGATTGCAAAATACTCTAGCTCACTTGGTCCATAAAAAATACCTGTGGAATTTCCTATCGCGTTACAACAAAAGGCGATGAACACCAAATTGAATTTAAAAGTTTTGTATATAAAACTACAAAGTTGCAAATTACCAAATTGTATTGCATTTTGAATAAAGTTTGATATCAAAACGTAGGAACAAAATAAATATATAGCAATTGTATTTCTTGAACAAAATTCAAATATAACGTCCATGTGAGTTAGTGAAAAAATGGACGTGAAGTGATAACTTTCAAACAAAAGAATAATTTTTGTTATTATTAAAATTTAAAACCGAAACTTAAAATAAATATATGTATATTTAAAGGACAAATTGATATATACTTAAAAGGACGTGTAATTTACTCTTAATGATATGTATCAAAATTTAAGTATGCTAAGTATAAGATAAATCCAATGTCACGTCAACGTTTTTTATTTCAAAACACTTTTGAAGCACATATTGTCCATTCATCATTTCAACGTGGTTTTTCTTTTCTGATTTTACATATTTTCTAAACACACATGCTTCTCAATTCTCATCATATCGTTATTTTTATATATTTTTAAACACCCACTCCATGCTATGCCCATCAATGTGAATATTTTTTATGTTGTTTTTCGATACCGTTCACTCATTATAGACATTAACTTCATTCTTTGGAGTTAATTTAAGTTTTGATCTTAAGGTATAGTTATTTTAAGTTTTAATGTGAAGTGTACACAATGCCAATCATTATATTACTGCAGAGTCGCTACAAGTATTTGTATGTGGCTATATTAAAAATCATGTATATAACACGACTAAAAATAATCACTATCGTTCGAACTATGTTTTATTAACTATTTACATATATGATTTAAGAACTACACTATAAATTAGTTTGTTATCAATTATTTGTTATGTCTTCTTTGTTTTTATTCATATTTTAATGTTATACAATAATAAAAATGTATTATCTATACTATATATATAATATATGATATGGGTATTTTAAGATACCATAAAATTAAGAACATTTATTATATTCAATGCATAAAATACAATCACTTTTGAGGTTAAAATAGTATTTATAACATTATTTACAAATTACCCCTTACAATTAGTTACCTAATAACCTTACACTTACTAACACTTGCATAAAATTTTATACTATCTACCCATAAACCAAAAAAACTTAATATGTTGTAAGATTTTAACTATTTCTTTTAATCTATCACATTAAAAACGTTTTGAGACTACAACTTAACCTGTGATTTTTTTAAACGTTTTGGTGTAAACTTTTTGCTGAACAGATCTGTATTTTGTGAGGTACAATAAGTTAATTCATATATGTACAAGTAGTCATGCAGAACCCATTTATTTGGTGTTTTAAATTTTAGTTTAAAAAACATAATAGACTCTTGTAAAACTATTACAAGAATAACAAAATATTAAATGTTTGTGCCGGATGTAAATTGACACTCCACCACATTGCGCGGGCATCTTTCTAGTGTTTACAAGAATTATTAATGTGTGTGGTGTATATATATTTTTAATAATAATTTTTCACACCACTTGATTCTAAATATATAAAAATGAATTTTACCTTATAACTAAACCACATACAAATATAGAATTGTACATATCGTATATGTAACGTTGTTTTGGTAAGAACCAAGTATCAATCCAAGTATGTAGCTACTGATAGTAAACATTTGTTATTAATTAACCGATAAATATAGATGATTTGATATTTTTATATTTTTAAACTAAATAGACAAATAAAGAAGGATAGATAGAAATCAAGAAAGATAATCAAGCAAAGATAATGTTCACTTAGACTTTGAATCCTCCTAGGCAAATGATGATAACATACACAAATTTATGATGAGAACATACTATACACGTGTAACACGAAAATAGACTAGGCCCCTGTTAAGACTACTTAATCATATAACTCTTTGGAAAATTAAAACGATGTTAGCATAATAACCACCTAAAGTCATTTCATGAATATCTAATGATACAATTATGTTAAATATAAATGTGGACTAAACTCTTGTCAAGGTTATTCAATCTCATAATCCTTTGGAAAGTTAATACGATAAACACATACCAAACACCTCGAATCACGTAATAAAAAAATATAATGAAGTCATCCAACTTATGAGTATCATACCACAGATATATGAACTATAAGTTTATGCTAGTAAACCATAATCACACATACACAATGATAAGTTAAATTCACAACGAATGTAAAGGCTTTTCCAAGCATATACACAAAGATCCACATTTGAATAACAATCAGATATGTTTTAATCTCCATCCATAATTTCTAGTCAAATGTCATAAATACACATACATATATATACATATTCATTTATAAATACCCTAACACATACGGTTTTCCAATGTAATATGGTCAAGATACCCACGAGAATAAACATATACTCAAGTCAAACTAACACACATAATCTTTAAAGAACATTCAAAACATTGTTAAGGTAATCAACATAATCATCACCATAAACACACATAACATATAAATCATTAATAATTAGCTAGAAATCATCTAATCTAAGTGAACCAATGAGTCTAACTCATAATAGATACAAAAACACCCAAACAACTTAAATAATCAAAGAGATACATGGTTAGATGTAGAGATTATCAAACCAAATCAAGTTAAGATGAGTTGTATAAAGTTAGATTCTTTCTTTACGTGCTTGATCTTCAATCTTGGCTTCTAATCTTGTGAAATTCTTTCAAAATGAAGCCTAGTGTTTGAGAGAACTAGTTCTTTTTTTCTTTTATTTTTCGAGCTTGAGTGAATGGGAAGAAGAAAGGCTAAAAAGGGAGTCTGATGCGTGTTTTGTTCATAACAAAATCAATCATGGCCATAATAAGCAAGAAAGGAGGACCTAATGCTTGTTATGGTTATGACAGAATCAGTTATGACCATAACAATATCTAAACTTCCAAAATCTTTATGAATTTTATTATCTTTTTCTTTTGATATCACCAAGCAATTATCTAAAACTATAAAATCCAAATTAATCATAATTAAAATATAAATAAAAATGAGTTTGTAACAAAAAAGCTTAAAATAAAAAACAAGTATGCATTATCAACATGCATATTTAGTCACATATCAATTATAATAGTATGATAAGATTATTAAAATACAAGAATCTTATGTTGAGGAAAATATATGAATTGATAATATATGTAAGAATATTTGCATAATTTTAGGGATCCATAGATACATTCAAAATTGACTTTTCCAATGGTTATTAACATTAGCGGCATAATCTACTCTAGATATTGCCTAAAATGTTGTTGATTAGAAAAAAGTTAACTCTTTTTAAGCCTTTAGAATTCATTATCAGAAAGTTTATAAAACATCATATCATAATATCTTGTTAATTAACGGAATCAGGTATGTTAACTCGCTATAGACAAGTGACGTTCAAGATTGAAAAAAACACTTAACATGCCCTAAAAGAAAGAAAAATATGTTGTCAATACTGTAAGATCATAATTATGTTTGTTTAAAATAAAACCTCAATTATTGAAGATATATCGATTATTCCTCCTAAATTTGACCATGACTTTTATTTCCTATCCACACAAAAATATGTGGAAAACAAGATTAAGACATGCAACTAAAGTCTAAAAATCCGATTTTGAAAAAATAGATGATATATCTTTTTTCTTATTAACAGCAAATAGCATGATAAATCTACAGTTGTTGCCCATTAAGATAAGACTAAAAGAAAATAATAATTTTATGCTAATTAACGATCACAAATTTTTTAATATTATTTTTATCAAAGCATGACTTTTAAGATCTTAACAAAATTGTATGGTTTAAAACATCTTATCATTGAGTTGTCAATTCAAGCGATCATTACTTCATTATTATTCAAATTCACTCAAAAGTAGTATTAAAGCATTCAAAGTAAATTTTTTATTTTTATGTAAATATGTGTTTTATATTACGAGAGAGGATTATTATTGGTTGTGAGTGAGGTAAAAAAATTATTTAAAAAAACATGATACAACTTTTATAATTTTTTTAATATTTTTTAAAGTGGTTGTGAGCGGAGAAGAAAAAACCTCATGATAAAAATATAAAAATTTGTATTTAATTAAAATAACGAGAAAAAAATACCATTTTTAATGTAAATATAGGTATAAGAACGGGAAAGTTAGTGTGATTCCCCTTTTGATTATCTTCAATCTTCTAAAATATTATAGCATGTGATTTATTCTATTTTATTTTTGTTGATCTTGTTGTACGGTTATAATGAAAAATGCGTACAATAGAGTTGTATGATACCAATTAAATAGTTTTCACAGTGACTAAAAATAGTTTTCTTATATTTTTATTTAAAACTTGTTATTTTCTATCAAAAATCATAATTATAGGCCAAACTCTTTATACTAATAATATAATAGCTTATAACCCCTCTGTGCATTCTTATCATTTTTTTCGTCTCTCTCATTGTATTAAAAATATAATAGAAAACAATGAAACTTGATAAATATTTTAGATATCAAATAATAATGATATTAAAGATAATACTTTTGTTTTTTAAAGATATTATAATTTTGTAATAATTTTATTTAATCAATATAATAAATGAGTTACCGGTTGTACCGGGGATTATATATACACATATATATATATATATATATATATATATATATATATATATATATATATATATATATATATAAATTTTTCTGTTTTTTACATATATTCATTAAAATAATTCTAATTATGTCCGATTTTCATATTCGCTTCGACTGCTGGAACCGGTCCGACCAGCGCACCAACAATGCGTCTAGTTCATTGTCCGATCAGGTTCTGAAAACATTACTATTACATGTAATCCAAGTGTTCAATCTTATAAAATAATAACATACTTTATTTTATAGCATGCTATGGTTATGATACTAGTTATAACATCGTACAAAAGTAAATATATTTGATAGTTTAAAATTGCTAGCATGACATTCCGTTTAACTAATGCTGTTACCATGACAATTTTGATTGAAGCAATAAAATTAGGTCATTGTATGAAAATAATTCTTTTAATATATTTATTATTATTTGGGACAATTATATTATAAACTTAGTAAATCTTTAGAATATATATACTTGTCTGATCCGATTCCATTTCAAGAACTATAAATTGTGAACAACCATCATCCTGTAAATAAATATTACAGCAAAACAAGGTATAGTTAACGACTTGGGAACGAAGGGTATGTTGCACTAGTTAGTAACTTGTTTTATACTATTAAAGCGGACATAAAAATATCATATTAACTATGTAACTTGTTAAGTTGACAATATAACTAACACGTATTTCACCCAAACAAAGGTATAATTACCAACAGCCGAAAAAAAAACTACATAATGATATATATTTATCATAAGCTACCACACATTGCTATTGATAGAGAGCTCATGATACAAAATTTTGTTGTACATATACTTTTAATTAAATATGGTGGCATGATTGTTGGGTTTCTGTTAAAATCTAACATGATATTATATGGTCACAAATAACAAATTTAAAAGCTAAAACCATAAGTTTCAAAAATAATCATCTGGATATTAAATGTGTTTATGTGTTCTCTAAAGCATGATTTAGATTCCTCGAATTGTAAATGTGTGTGTATTCAAACTAAAAGCCTATTAATTTCGTATTCGTTTGTTTAAAATTTAAGTAAAATTGTTAGGGTGTTAAGTTTATAGAAAAACGAAAACCCGAAAGTGAAAATATACAATTAAAAGATAAATCAAACCTTTAAACTGTTTCAATAAGTTACGAAATATATAATTCAAACCAAACGAATATAATTTAGTCCCAATTATAAGTATCTAACACAAGAATATTTCAACGGGAAACCAATGATTCTTAAGGAGCCACGTCATATGCCATTATAGTTTATCCTAAAATATGAAATCCCAATTATATTCCTTAATTACGAATTACAAAAGTCAATAATTCTTTTTTCTTTAAATAGCACTGCCTTATTTTTGAACCTTAAATTACCCTTAACTTTGGTGATTCATATCATTAGACTATCAACTCAAGTATTTAATAAATCTAGTTAATTTTAAAATTTTATGAATTATAGTACTTAGGCAGGTGCAAGGCCTCGTGAACAAAGGCGTGACCGTAGCCACATAATACCGCACGGGCCTTGTGAGATGGGGCGTGAGCGAGCCAACCTTGACCACAATCACGTAGGTGAAACTCCAACTAGTTGTTGCTGACACAAGTTAAATAAAATAAAATAAAAGCTAGCCGCTAAAGGCTATTTAATATTATGAAAACAATTTATATCGATGATTAAATAATAATTACAAAGTTGGTCACCATCACTTTGGTACTACACCATTTATGTTGTATTCTTGAGTTTACTAAAAAGAATAAAAAAGAAGAGAGCTTAAATTTAGAATAGAAAGGAAAAGAAAGATATAATTTTATTTCTGTTTCTTAGTATAAAGAAAAAGAAAAAAAAAGATTTGTAAAATGTAAAAGAATAGAAAGTTATAATTTACTACTATACATTTTTAATCTTATAATTAAACTGAATTGAAGTGGTAAAAAGGTAAAATGTAAGATTATTAAAAAAAGTGTCATTTCATTTCCTTTTGATTTCGAAGGAGAGCCAAGAATAAGTATCATTAAAAGAATCTTTATTCCAGTTCATTTTATTTTTCTCATTTAAAAAAAAATCTGTAGCACAAATATTATCCACTTTATTTAAAAAAAAAACCCTCAAGAACACAATGTTAGTAAGTGTGAGGGTGAGCACCCTCACTGCCTATGTGATAAAGGGAGCCCAACTCAAAGTAATAAAACACACTTGATTAATAAGTCGGGTTCTCTTTCATAGATTTTTCAGAGGCAAAGGGAGCTTTACTTAAAGTAATAAATAATTGTATATTTAACAGTAGTCCTTAAAAGGGGTGGGTAGGGGTGCAAACGAGCCGAGTCGCTCGTGAGCTACTCGAGATCGAATCGATAAAAAGCTCGAAACGAGCCGAGTTTTATCGAGCCCCAGCCGAGCTCGAGGTTGAAAAAAAAACTCATTTAACTATCGAGCTCGAGCTTCACGTGTCGAGCTCGAGCCGGCTCGCGAGCTTAAACGAGCTTTTTATTTATATATTTTTATTTAATTTATTAAATATATGATAAATAATATCTATTATATAATAAAGTTATGCTAAAAAAATTAAATAATATGACAATGTTATATCTAAAATATATAATTATAAATATATATCTAAATTAAATATAAAAATATTAAAAATAATATCTAAATAAATAAACGAGCTAAGCCTGAGCCGAGCTCGAGCTTTAAATATAAATCTCGAAACGAGTCTCCTAAGCCATCATGAGCCGAGCTCGAGCCCATACGAGCTCGGGCTCGACACGGTTCGGGTTGTTTGCATCCCTAGGGATGGGAGTCGCCTCAGGTTTTCCCGATGTGCCATGTAAGTTTTTCCTCGTTTTATACGATGTCGTCTTAGTTTTTCCCCAGCTTTCCTATTTTACCAAAAAAAGAAGAGAAATGGGTGGTGATGCCTAGTAAAAATTCAACGGGTCGGGATATTATTTCTCTCCTCAAGTCAGGGGGCGTGATGTTCCCACCTGGCCCTGGTTTTTCCCGGGCTGTCCCCTGCTCCACCCCGGTTCGACTCCATCTCCCCTAAGGGACATTCTGATGAATGAATATCTTCCTTTTATTTAAAAGATAAAGGATTCACATCTTGAAAGACATGTGTCTAGGTTGTTAATAGACATATATTAAGACTTGTTGTAAAATATTAAACAATATAGATAATTACCACCACTTTTATAAAGATACTATTGGAACTCAATGGTATCTAAGACACTAGCTTTTATTTAACAATACAAAACCTAGTTCCTTATCTCAAGTCATGTTCTTTTGCTAGATATCGAGGCCTTGCTACTTTTTTGAGCATGAAATATGTCATTAATCCTATTTTTATCATAATACTAGATCATATTAAGATGGACGTATATGTGACTTTGTGGTACTGACTACTACTACTATCGTTAAAGTAAGAAACTTCCACAGATTTAAACACAACCACAAACCTTCTCCCATCCTTAGATCGACTAAGATTTGATGGTGGTAAAGAAAGAAAATTATGGTTACTAAGTGAATTGTAGTCGCAAATGACAACTACAATTGGGTTACATATCACAATTTGTTTCCGAATGTTTTATATATAGAATAGATGTAAATAAAAGTTTAAAATGATAATCGTGCCTCGCCATTAAATTTCTTTTTTCATAAGTAAAATACACCATAAAAATTAGAATGTTAACTCATAGAAAGATAAGGTTTAAAACACCATATGATAACAATAAACATACATATAAACACATTATGTCATTTCGATTCACTTAGATATTCTATGTAACAAGAGAGCATTTTCAATTATATATCTAAGTTAAACCCTAAAAATATGTTAAACATGATCGATATAAAATTCCACTTTCATACATAATTTGTTTTCCCAAATAAAAAGTTATATTAATTACCCCATAATATTTGAGTGGAAGACATGTCCATATGGTGCATTAGATGATACATATAAACCCCTCAACCCCCTCATAATCCAAATTGCTTTTCATTTTCATCATCCAATCACCTTCTTGTCTCCATTTCTCATAAACAATCAAACCCCAAATTCTCACAACCCTAATCTTACACCTTTGTAATCAAACTAATCACCATTTGATTAGAGCATAAAGACAAGAAAACCCTTTGAAAATTTCAAGATTCTTTGTTTGGAACATCAAATTATGGACCTAAAACACCCCACCACCCACACCCCACCTCATTCCCACTCAACAAACCTCTTAACCTCCACCAACGGCAAACACCACCACAACCACCACCACCACCACCACCACCCGCCGCCGCACACGGCGGTGGCATACAAACAATGCCTCAAGAACCACGCCGTCGGCATCGGCGGCCACGCCGTAGACGGCTGCGGTGAGTTCATGCCGGCTCCGACGTACAACCCATCACAGCCATCATCCTTCAAATGCGCCGCCTGTGGCTGCCACCGGAACTTCCACCGCCGTGAACCCACCACCACCACCGCCGCCACCATCGCCACCAGGACCCACTTCATAGATTTCCCGCGCCACCACCACCACCCCTCAACCTCCGCCTCCTTATCTCCGCCGTCGCCACCGCCTGAACCGACTAACTTCGCCGTCGGACCGCATCTGCTGCTGTCACTCGGCACGGCGGCGGAGCAAAACCACACGGTGGCGACGCCGGAGACGCCGGCGGCGATCAAGATTGGTGGGAGGAAACGGTTTCGGACTAAATTCAGTCAAGATCAAAAGGAAAAGATGTTAGCTTTTGCTGAGAAAGTGGGGTGGAAGATGCAGAGGTGTGATGATAAGATGGTTGCAGATTTTTGCAGTGAGATTGGAATCAGAAGAAGAGTTTTGAAAGTTTGGATGCATAATAATAAGAACACTTTAGCCAAAAGAGAACAAGACACCACCGCCACCGTCGTCACCACCGTCGCCACCGGTGTCGACTCCGCCGGAGTACGTAGTGATGATCAAGAAAACGGGTCGTCTTCTTCATCTTAACTCTGTAAAATCTCCAAATTAACCCTTTTTATGGTAAATCGAGCAAACCCCACTAATTATTAATCATCTCTCTCCAAATTATCTGTTATTTTGAGGTGAAATCGGTTGTTAATTTATGTTCTTCCTGTAAAAATGGAGTCTTTAAACAATGGTTGCATCTGGTCAGAGTATCAAAGACCAGATGACCCAAATTTTGAAAATAAAATCTTCAATTTTAGCTCATCGGGTAGATGAATTTGATGAAGTTTGACTGATTCAAAGTTGAGATGGTCAAAATAAGCAATTATGTGTTCTTGAAGCATTAATGGAGGTTTGGTACTATTTGCAGAGAAGTAATGAACACAACAAACTTGCTTGTGGTTGTTGGCATTTAGATTTTGGAGTAGCTTTTGAGATTAACCCTAATCTTTGTTCTTCATATCCTCTAATCATTATTTATTGTTTAATATTTAATTAAGCATTCTATTTGTAGAAAGTTGTTTAGGTTATGGCTTATCGTTTATATTAAGTCTTGCGATTACCCATTTTGCCCTTGGTGGAATCTTGTTGAGGTTTTATTCATGTTAATCATGGACACACTTGTTATCCTTATCCTTAATCCTTAAATATCAATTCTATATATGTATATATTTTGCGTATTTAGGTTAAATTATTTTTTAATAAGTACAGTAATATATATTTTTTAAGTGTATTAAGGGTTTAATATAAAAAAAACTTTTAGTACTCCTTTACATGTCTTGATTTTCTTTTTAACTATATATTTTTATGTTATATGATCACTACACTATTATTATCCTGTGGCTATATACTATACATGAAAAAATAGATTTGTGGAGCCATGATAGTAACGAGACTACGTAGACTATTTATTCACCGAACAACGTAATATCTGTCTCCATCTCACGCCTCTAGACCTTATCAATCGATATATGTTATGACTGAGATTATACTGGATAGTGAATAAGTTTGTTTTTTATAAGATTAAAAGAAAATACTTTTTGCTAGATTATGGGTTATTTTGTAAGATATGAAAAACAAGGTGAGTGTATGTTAACTCGAATCCTAACTCATTTACAACAAGAGGTGTGGGAGTCGTCCCAGGTTGTCATGTCTCAAATGTTTTTTATTTTCCTTTGTTTTTATTCATTTTTGCTTGTTGTCGTCCCAGTTTTCTTCACATTTTCCAGCATGCATTATGGATGGTACATACAAGTTGCAGTAATAAAATAAACCGTTAAATCCCAGGGGGTTCCCAGTTTCCCACCCAGGGCCGATTTCCTCAACCCTTCCCCGATCACGACATCGTCTCTTTTAATATATGATAGTTCAAGTTGATAGGTTCTGACATAGTTTAGATGTGCTATTTTATTTATCTCTTATTTATATAATTTAAAAGATAATTAAATTTTGGTTTGAAAATTTGTCCAATTTAAACGTTTTTTAAATAAGTCAAATCTTTTCTTTCTCATTATTTTCATTAAAAGTATAATTAGTATAGTTATATCTAAATTAAAACAAACATTGTTAATATATATATATATATATATATATATATATATATATATATATATATATATATATATATATATATATATATATATATATATCACATTCCATGTTCATATCATGAGAAGGTTTTATTTATTTGCTTTTAATGTTTTACTTGCATATATTTTACTTATGTAAAGCACTATCATTTGTTTCATTTAAACTCACTGAAATTCAGAGTAACTAGAATCTGGTTTTGATTTTTATATGTTTATGTTGAATAATCCGTTGGAACTAAATTCTAAAATTTAACGGATAACATGTCCATTGGACGATAAAATATAAATAAAAAACTGCAGTAAATTCTTACGTATATTTTTAGATCAAGAAATTTAACAAATTCTTTTAAAAAACGAATACATGAATATAAATCGTTTTTTTAACACTACCTTTGTTACCTTCAACACAACCACGATGATCACCGTCATCATATCTTCCTCGCAACCACCACCCTGATCATCGCCTCTAATTTCGCTACTAGCCTACCACCACTATTGCTGCTCCCCCCCCCCCCCCCCCCCACCACAACCAAATTCCAACTTCTAGTAGATTTACTAACTCAAAACAAACTTTGTTCAATCATATGTATCACACACTAAAATTATTTTCATAATACTAATCTCCTAAATTCCAATGGGATAGATCGAATTTTAAACCTAACTTTATAATTTTAATTAATAATATATTCTAATCCATTCAAAACTATGTTTAACGAACCAAATTTCTTTAAAGTGTGGATGACCGTAAACAAAATTACATCTAAAACTTACAGTCCGTTTGTCCAAAAAGCTTTCACATGTAGGTTCAGAGTTTTGGATCTTTTGACTTATCGGGGAATAAGGGTGTTCTGGACATTAATGATTGATGTGACATGAGTGGATTTTATAGCATTTTCATGTAATCTCAAATTAAGGCAAGTAGTGCAGGACTAAATTTTAAATTAGCATGGATGTTTGCACCTTTGACACCTTTCCTATTTTGGTTGGATGATGTGGGAGGCAAAGATTTCTTTTTATTTTATTCTACTTTTTTATTATAAGCTTTGTTTTAAAATAATACCATTTAGATCTTTATTAAACAACGCATCCATGTTTAATTTAATAATTCAATTTTTAAGTATAGTCATTGCTGCTTTAGTTAGATTTAATAAAGCAAAAAAATTATGATTTTGAAATTAATATTATATATTGAAAGCAAACTTATTAAGTATTAAAGAATTGTTCTTATTAATTATACACATGAGATTAAAGAATAGTTTTTACTAAATGTGCACATGATACGTTGTGTCATATCGGTATCTATTTGTATACGGACATGCTACCTAGGCTGGTAATTCCTAATACCTCCCGTTAAAATGATGTGATTTGACACATAAGTGTTATCTTTGATTTTAGACAGATCTGTTACAATTTCAAATGATCATAACTTGATCATAAAAAATTAACAATTAACAAGATTAGACTCCTAGAACAAGTTTATCAGTTATCTTTCCAACGATAGTTCACACGGCTTCTAATTTAATCGGACGACTCCACAACAGTCTCTACAAATTAATTGCGCATATTTTCACCTTTTTCTCTGGATTGCTGTTTTGATCAGTTTCTGAGCCGAATTTAAAAACTTTTTCTAAATGAAAATCGTTTGCAACATCCTAAAATAGTAGACTGGAGAGTTTTAAAATTTTTACTTAAGGTTTGATATTTTTAATAATCATATGAAATTGTAATAATGAATCTGTCCAAATATGTTTTGCAACAACATTTCTTTTCCTTTGCATTTGATTCCTTTCTCACTTTGGTTAATTATCTTAATCATAACCTTAAACATATGTTATAATACATATAATCATGCTAATTTAGGGTTTCACCATTTCTATTAATCAAGTCATAAGTCTAGCTCATACTTAAAAACTAAAAGTGAGTATTCATAGCCTATTTTCACGTGTTTTACATTTTGAAAAAATCATGTGATTCATAATCAATTATTTTTATTTATTGTTATTCTATTTAAATATTCAATTCAAACCATACTATGTTATTATTTGCAATTACGTGTTTATAGTTAGATAAACTAGATGATAACATAATTATTAATTCAAGCAATCATGGTAACAATTATAGATCTATTGGTTTCACAAACCCATCCTATATGATTATTTGAGTGGTAATTGGAACTAGATTCACACATTCTATCACAAGGCTTTGTGTACAAAACAAGTTAATTCAGTCATTAGGTTTTATTGTGTTTGATTTGTCTTTTATGTTATACTATTGCGTTATAAGTTTTGATATTGTCATGTAAATTAAATTGTTTCAATCATTTTATTCAATCTATATATGTACGCTAAAGTTGTGTTTACTTACCAACTAATTTTCTATCTGACCCGGTACTTTTTTCACACGATTTCAAAAAATGCAGCCTAGTTGGATTACATGCAAGTTTACAGATAGGATTTTGAACCTAGATTAATTAAAAACAATTGTTATGTTTATTTGATCATTGTTTGATTGCAATGAATGTTTTGTTTAGTATTTATCAATGATAATCTAAAATTAATATTATTTCACGTCATGAGTAATCGATTCACATTCATTTGCTCCGATGATTCTTTCATCGGTTAGGGTGGGGCATTGGTACCTGTGTTAATTGTGTCGTATTGTTTCTGATCCATTTGACTTGACTTGACTAGACTAGACATGGTTTGGTTTTGCCAGCCCTATGCTACATTTTTTGTAAAATTATGATCATTGTATTTATAACACTACATAACATATGCATATGTATATCAGTATATGGTTGATTTCTGTAACTTAAAACCTAGACAGGTATTTGCCTACTCATATAATTAGGTTATACATATAATAAATTAAACATATTTGTACATCATATAAAAGATTACATAACTTCACTATATTTCAATACCATTTGTCTACTTAAAAAGTATGTGTATTTGCATAAATGGGTAAACGAGTATATATATCTAAAAAAAGTTTCGAGGCAACACGTGTTATGAAATTAGATTTTCTTATTTTCCCACCTATCTTTCCTAATAAAAATTAAAAACTATAAAACATGCTGTTAAAAAATAAAAGGATACAAAAATTTCTTAAGCAATTTTTTTCAAAAATAAGAACTGTTTTAAAACCGTCTTTTTTTAAGTTTTACAAGGATATTTAAAAAAATGAAATTATTTAAAAAAAACAAAATATTTAAAAAATAAGTTAAAAGGCAATTCAATAAAGCGAAAGTTAAAAATGATATCATTGTTGTTTTACGTGAATTACTTACTTATGTGTAACTCAATCATATTTCATCTAAAATTTCGTTTTAATTTTTTTAACTGTTGTTAAAAACTATTTAATATTTTATTTATTCAACCATTGTATTATACGGAGGAACTGGACTAGTTGGTATATTGAGTTGTCTAAAACGTAGACCTTTTTTTTTTAAGATTGATAACTCACACTTTTATGTAATCTTTCTTGTTATACAATACAACTAATAAATCAACCAATTAAATATGGAGCTCGTAGCCTTAATCTCAAGAAAAATTTCATCATTCTACCTCCAAACGATGACCTTTTGGCATGGTCGTAGAATTATGACGATTGTGGTCATAATTAATGACTCAATGACTAATTAACAAGGGATAAAAAAATTTGTCAAGGGTCTGGAAATCTATATATAAATTTTCATATAGAACAGAGGGTTAAAGTGTAAATTAAGAAAGCAATTTGTCCATCTCTGCATGTGTATCACTAAAGTTGTTCAAAGCGCTCGCCACTCGTTCAAAACTAGCTCGATACTCATTCGAAACTAGCTCGATAAATGTTCGTTCGAACTTTTGCTCGGTTGTAAACGAGCCAAACACGAGTAAAGGTCCGCTTGGCTCGGTTCGACTCGAATTTTTTTTATTTTTTTAATATATATAGTTTATAAATAGCACTCTTAGCACTATAATAGATTTGACTTAAACCCTATAACAATAACATGTCGTTGCTAAAAAGGTCGGTAGGGTGGAGGGAATTTAGGATGCCATATCTAAAATATGCCGATAAAATGTCATCGTTATAGAAAAAAATGTTTTTTAATATATACTATTAATACAAAATAGAATGGACCGACACAGTTTTGCTGACCTATGCCGATGAAATGTTGGTATAGGAAAGCTCCATTTTTTATTTATTTTTAAAAACTTTTGTGATGTATAATTTCTTTTTTTAGTTATTTTTCTTAACAAAAATTACCTGCCTAACTTTTTAGAAAACCCTATACCGACAACATGATATCGATATAGGTCTCAAATTGATTAAAAACATTCCACGTGTCTATATGCAAACTCCTCTTGATCTCCATCTCATTATCGCGGTAACAGAATAGCTAGCGAGGATGATAACAATGTGTGATAATGCCTTGGTAAACATTGTGGTATTGACGTAGCCTTAGTCATAGCAAGGCAAAATCCCGCACATGTTTCTTGCGATTTCAAACTAAGAGATTTCTGATTGTAGGTAATTATATTTTTTGCTTTTAACCAAAACTTATTTGTTTATAAAAGGTCCTATCTTTGTTGATTAACATGTTCCACGTTAAGTTTATGGTTGGATATTTCCCTCAAAACGGCAAAAGAAATGGTAACATGAGATTCATAATGATGATTCAGAGGTTAATCGGGGTTTGATTCAGAATGCTAATGGGGTTGGATTTACTTTTATGTCTTTAATGAATGTTATAATATCCTATTTTTTATATCTAAGTGAGATTGATTTGGACTGCATAAGCAAAAATAGAACTGTTGTCCTCATGTGTCGTTAATTATAGTGGCTACAAATGAAGATCTGAAGTTCAAATATTATTGTTTAATTAGGGATATGAAGGGATGTTTAACAAAGCACCAAAAAAAGGTGATGCTTTAATTAGAATGAATTAGCGGCAATGAATCAACGATGTTTGGATAGGTTAAATTCGAATTGTTTACAAGATGTTTGGAAGACATGAAGAAACTGTTATGCAAATATGGTTTTAACTCCAGAATGTGTATGCATTTTTTTTATCAATCAATTCATACTTGGTTGTTCGGCTTAACTTTGACAAATTTTCGTATATAACCTAAACCAGTAACGCACGTGAGAATACTCTAGTTTTTTTTTCTTTGTAAAGAAAAAGGTTGATTGTAACACTAGTCAAATAACACATCGGGAGTAGACAGAAAAATATTGGACTTATCATGAATGATCCATGTGAAATACCATCTATGTGTTTTGACGTATTGATGGTGATTGAAACACCATTATATGTGCTCGGATGAAGCAATTCAGGGATAATTAAGGACATCCTATGAATTTTCACTTGGACAACAAAAAACAAATCTGTGAGTTTCTCGTAACAAATTGAATAATATTGATGGTATGAGTGACAATATGTTATGTTGGTAATAATAAAATTTGAGAAAAAAACCTACAATTTTTTATTTCGTTTTAAGCCTCTAAATGATGGACCTTCTCCTAGAGAAGAAAGATGACGAGTTCATAACAATTTTCATACCACTAAAAAAACCAATGATATTTGAGTTTCCGTTGTAGATAAGTGAATAACTCAAGTAATTAAGCATATTCACATGGACGATGACATTCTATCATTTAGTCATTTTTTCGATCTTAAAGTTAGATCATACTCAACCAATACTCCTCGTCGTACATACCTAATCATCACATGATATCAATGAAAAACATTGTAGAATATGACTTATGTTGGTAACGTGACGCCCAAACAATTACAAGAGAAATTATAAAGAAAATAAAGAATAAATGAATAAACATAATTTACTAAGTTGATGTGGTGAAGCTAAGTCTGTGACATAACTAACAAGATCTTTATTGATTATTAGTTTTCGTTAAACAACTTACGATTCATAAAGTTAAATATATGTAACTATTCATGTTCTCTAAGTCTAGACAACTGATCTAAATCATCAAATCTACAATTCTATACGAGTAAACATGGACGGATCAAGCTTTTTAGGAGCCCAAAGCGGTTAAAAAAGTTGAGGCCTTTTCACACAAAAAAATTTGTTTTGCTTTCGATCCTATGATTCTTATATCATCTCTCTATGTGCATTATTAAAGACCACAAACCCCACCGCCAACATGTCTTAAAAAACTTATCATCTGAACATAAATCCTTAATCTAATGGAAGACAGAAAGGAAAGAAAAAATACCAAAAAAGCTTAACAATTGCTAACCTGTTTTATGAGTGCGTAAAATATCCACAAGATGTAATTTTGTAGAACATTCCACCTATTTAAATGAAGTGTCACACCCCAACCTTGACGGCGGAAACGTCGAGGAGTGAGAGTTAAGATCGTTCACAGCCACATAACGCTATTAATAACTCAAATATAAATTTATCATAAGTTTCAATTGTCACATTACAAACATAAGTCTCAAAAAGAGTAAAAGCATAACATAAAATGTAACAAGTCATTCTTATTTTATTTATTTAACTAGGTCCATTCCTAGATGTGCAAGCTTCAAAGAGTAGATCACACACTTGAGGTATTCCTAAAACATGTTAAAAATAAAAGGGTCAACATAAAAATGTTGGTGAGCATTCCATAGTTTCAATACATAAGTATATAAAAGATGGCAATTCAAGTCATAAGTTAGTGAATAAAGTGATTAGGGATGTTATGAACAATGCAACAATCAAACCTCGACAAAAGTTTTACAAGTCTCAAACGTTAAAAGTATATACGATCAGCTAAGTGTACTTGGATCAACCAAGCAGGCTTGTCTTACCCATAGATCTATGACTTCGCTGGGCTAGCAATAGTTAATGATTGTACATATAACGCCATAACATGGTAACCACATAAGTTCAACTAACCACAACTTTACAAGATGAATTGCCATAGGTTTACAAGTCTCAAAGAAGTTTACAAGTGCAATAATATAGGTTAACATTTTTCACCCCAAAGTGTGAAAATAAGAAAAAGGGGTATGAAATACTCACATTGATATAAGCATTACAAGATGATATATAAATATTTAAAAGATAAATCCCAAGCGTCCATTACAAGCACCTAAATATATAATTTACAAGATGAAGATTAAGGTTAATATATTGATTAATGTTTAAATAAGAATTAGGGTTTCCAAAGAAAATAATAGCAAGAAAACAATCGAAAATTGACATTCGTCACCAAAGTACGGGTTTCAATCCTATTTTGGTGAGAACATGTCATTTGTGAAATGTCATTCCAAAGAAAATAATTGAAGTCAATCCTCAAGATAAGGTAATCACCCCAATCCAGAGGGTTAAATTTCATAAAACACGCGATTGGAAACCATTTATCGAAACGAATAGAGAATCATCAAAGTAAGGGATCATTTAGGAGATACAGGTGTTCTTAGTCATAGGTTGACTTGCAAACACTTGCATCTCTCACGGTGCAGACGGTACGGAGTTTGACTTAATGACGAAAGGAAAATAATATCAATTAGAAATTCGGAAAATTTCAAGTTACATCAATGTAACAAAAGGAAAAATCATGCTTACAAGCTTAAGATCAAAGTTCAAGATAACAGAAGTTGTTGTGGTGTTCAAATCTTGGATGGTTTCAATCGGAAAGACGAAATCAAGGGCAGGAAATTATTCAACGCCACAACGAGATGTGAACGTTCGATTTACACTCGAAAGGAATACACGGACTTCCTAAGATATGAGGTCAACCATAGTCTTATTGAAGGCACACGTACCTATAAGTGATCATTCATCTCAAGGGTTTCGGGTCATGTAAATGGATTCGATGATCAAGTCAAATCACCATTTACACTTTGCCTAGACAAAGTATCCCGAGATGTAAGAATTTCACCTATAGCATTTCATGTTCTTAGTTATGGGACACATCCTTAAGAAGACTTGAGAACCCTAAATAACGGTTTAAAGTTTTTGATGACCATTCGGTTTAGATTCCTAATATCTTTGGGTATATTAAGATCCATGTTCACGTTGGTCAAGGTATAGAAATAGTTACATGAAGCGCTCAACGTATAACGGTGTTTAAACGTAAGAGTTGAAATGTAGGTTATGTTTAATATTAACAGGAACATTATGTATGATAAGAATGAAGAGATACCAGTTCAAGGAATCAAAGACTTTTAAGATACGAAGAGGATGGTTCCATTTGGTAACGCATTACCATTTGGAATCGTTGACACGTCAAGGTAAGTTGACCCATTTGCCATAGAGACTTGTGTATGTTGACCATAGTTTACCACTCATCCCAGAAATCCCCAGGTAAGCATAACTGGTCTCACAATGAGATTTATACGATATGCTTGCCTTAGCCCGAAGGCTTTTTGCCAGGAAATCCAGAATACAGGTGTCTATGTGTCACACAAATTTCTTTGGTTTATGAAATCAAAACCTTGATGAGATTTTCATAGATTAGACATAGAGTCTAAGGAATTGAACCCACGACAATAAGTGTAGATTCCACATGTCGTTGAGAATAATTTAGGAAGTTCATTTGTCGGGGAGGGTCAAAGAGTCAAAGTTAAGTTTAGGGAGACAAGTAACTAAGTTTAAACATACATAAGGCAATCCTATGCTAAGGCATCAAGTTGCACAAAAGGCATAGCATTATGTAGCATGCAAACAACATGTAAGCACAAAGGTATAAGGATATTTCTATGAGGTTCATGCAACTATAGTCTAGGTCACCATTTCTAATAACCTAAATCCCTATAGTTATGGGCTCTGATACCAATCTGTCACACCCCAACCTTGACGGCGGAAACGTCGAGGAGTGAGAGTTAAGATCGTTCACAGCCACATAACGCTATTAATAACTCAAATATAAATTTATCATAAGTTTCAATTGTCACATTACAAACATAAGTCTCAAAAAGAATAAAAACATAACATAAAATGTAACAAGTCATTCTTATTTTATTTATTTAACTAGGTCCATTCCTAGATGTGCAAGCTTCAAAGAGTAGATCACACACTTGAGGTATTCCTGAAACATGTTAAAAATAAAAGGGTCAACATAAAAATGTTGGTGAGCATTCCATAGTTTCAATACATAAGTATATAAAAGATGGCAATTCAAGTCATAAGTTAGTGAATAAAGTGATTAGGGATGTTATGAACAATGCAACAATCAAACCTCGACAAAAGTTTTACAAGTCTCAAACGTTAAAAGTATATACGATCAGCTAAGTGTACTTGGATCAACCAAGCAGGCTTGTCTTACCCATAGATCTATGACTTCGCTGGGCTAGCAATAGTTAATGATTGTACATATAACGCCATAACATGGTAACCACATAAGTTCAACTAACCACAACTTTACAAGATGAATTGCCATAGGTTTACAAGTCTCAAAGAAGTTTACAAGTGCAATAATATAGGTTAACATGTTTCACCCCAAAGTGTGAAAATAAGAAAAAGGGGTATGAAATACTCACATTGATATAAGCATTACAAGATGATAAAAAAGATTAAAAGATAAATCCCAAGCGTCCATTACAAGCACCTAAATATATAATTTACAAGATGAAGATTAAGGTTAATATATTGATTAATGTTTAAATAAGAATTAGGGTTTCAATAGTTTTAGGGTTTTGATGATTAATTATGTTTATAATGATGATGATAATAATTTAAACGAGGTTCCAAATGATTTCTTTTACAAGTTGTTTAAACGTATAGATTCCAAGATTAGGTTTGGTAATAAGGTTAACAATAAAACATGAACTAGGGTTTCAAATGGAATTTGGGAGTTTAATAATAAATCATTTAGGTTTAATAAAGATAATTTAAATCAATTAAGACCAATAATAATTGAAAATGTCTTAACAATTTAAGTTATTGATTTTATAGAAATTAAGTATAATATGTGAAAAGAAAATAATTAATTTTAAAAATTAACTATTTAAAAGTTGATAAGGATGTTACATATTATAATCATTTTATAAGGTTTTGAGCTTTTACATGATTTATTATAATAGTCTTATAATGTCAAGCCTTACAAATAAAAATAAGGTATAATAGAATGTTATATTATTTTAATAGTCACAAGAACTTAAATAGAAATTTAAGGAATAACTTAATAACTAATTATGTATAACATAATTAAATGACTAGACGAATAACTAATATTTGAGTAATTATTAAATAACTATTTGAATAATTACTTATTTCATATAGATTTACAATGTTTTAAAATAATTTACATTCGAACCTTAATAGGTTTAAAATATTTACAATACATAAAATAATTAGTAATGTTTTCATAATCTTTGTTATCCTTTATAGAGTAATTAAATTTAAAATTATAAGTTTTTAAAACTTTTAAAATTAATTTAAAAATTTCTAATATATTTTAGTTAATGAAATAATTTTTGTTTTGATTTTATAACATGATAATAATTTTCTGTATTATAAAATATTAAAAAAATTAATTAAAAACAAGAGATGGTGGAGGCCCGGTTCGAACCCGGGACCTCCTGGTTATGAGGTTAGTGTAGTAACCGTTGGGCCAAAGCCCAAATCTTGATTTCAAACGCAAAAGAAATTTCAAAACTTGTAATTGAGATGATCCCCCAAATCCATCATGAACCCTAGATCATAATTGTTTCAAATTGCACCCGAATTCGTAGTTGTAATCGAAATCCAACTTAGGGCTTTTGATCAGCAAATGAAATCGATTAAAAAGGTGTGTTTAATTTACCCGATGGTTGTTTAACATCACTGATTCGACTCGAAGAACACCCGCGACTGCTGTGAAGCCCGATTGTTGTTCAAACGACGTTTATAGTTCAATTCGTTGTACAGATAGCTTCTATTGAACTCAAGGATGGAAAGCCCTCTGTAAATTTCGCGTTTAAAAGCTTTGAAGATGGTGTTCGTGTTGTAACAGGTCCGCGGGGATGAGGAGGGTAAATCTTGGTATTTGGGTTCGTTTCAGATGGAATTTCGTGTTGTAAACGATTAAGGATTGATAGATGAGCGATTAGATTAGTTTAATTAGGTTAATTTCAGGTTTTAATTGTCGATCGGTTATGGAATTAAAGGTTGCGGTTTATGAAATAAATCGACCCTTGTAACCGATGATTAACTTGATTAAATGTTGTTTAAATGATGTTATAGGTTCGAATTGCATCCTAGTAACGTTTGGAACGGTTGATTTGGAATGAAAATGATGAAATTCGAAGGTGGTGTCGCGGCCGGAGCTTCGCCGGAGGGCCGCCGGAGCCGGCCACCGGAAAAGCGGGGTTGGGCGGGGGGTTTGGGTTATGTTTTAAGAATTTACAGAAATGGTCCCTCGACTTGTGTATAATTATTATTTTATGCCAAAACCTTTTGTTTAAAGTTTATAAAATGACATCAAGGCCCCCTTGACTTAAGTTTTAAAGTTAACCTTTATTAATTATTATTATTATTATTATTATTATTATTATTATTATTATTATTATTATTATTATTATTATTATTATTATTATTATTATTATTATTATTATTATTATTATTATTATTATTACTCTTATGATTATTATTGATATTATTAATAGCATTATTATAATTATTATCTTGATTATTATTATTATTATAATTATTAGTGTTATTGTAATATAATAGTTATGTTATTAAACTTTTTATTAAAATTTAATGACGATCCAACATGTAAACGTAAATAGCCCGCAAATTTCATAAAAGGCACAACCAGTCCTTATAATAATTTAACAAAGTTAACTTCTGAAATTAACGAAAATACATGATGTTACATGAAGCAACTACATTGTTGTAAATATGAAACGATAAATGTTATTCGGATCAGAATCAAATGAAGAATATAATCCGTATGTAACCAAATTGAAGCTAACTATAATTAAAAGCATTGTGCTTTAAAACACTTGATATACACTAATTTATTCATACAAAATACAATAACTTGTGAACTGCTTTCGTTTAGTATTTGTGCTTCCATTGAAACTATCTTCTACGGGAAAATACATAATAGATCATGGTAAGTGTAAGATATTTGTTTAAACACTAAATAATATTGGAGTATTGAGACAAAATAATGAAATATGAACACACAAGATACTATATCAATAATGTCTAAATGTTTCAAACTAGTAAATACTCCCGCGCCTTGCGGCGGTTTGCCGATTAACCCGCTGATTCACAATTACTTATTGATGACAATGATCAATCAATGGTGTCTATTGTATCTCTATCATAAGAAATTAAAAAACAAATCAGATTACATGAGTGAGCATGTACTAAATCTGAGTTTAGTTTTGACTCTCATATATCAAAACAAAACCACGGTTCTTAGATTCTTGAATTAAAGTAATAAACTGCAAGATCATAAATTCACACATAGTCAATCAACATTCTTCCTTGAACTACTCAATTCATTTCCCAAAGTTACATGAGACATGTTGACTTTAGAGGTCAAATGTTTTTTTTCTTCTGGCAAAGGTGGTTCTGTTCAAAATTGAGGTAAGTTTGTTTAAACATCATGCACACATGCTATAAATACTTCCTTATGTTTATATTATGTCCAAAGTAAAAACGAATCAGTTTGACCACAAAAGTCAAAAAGCCAAAGGTAGTATCATTCATATCGCAAATACTCTGTCAAAAAGACTAAAACCAACAATTATAATTAGTGGAACCATACCAACAGGACTAAAGAATATGAAATTATAAAAAAACTGATAAGAATTTGATCACAGAAACATAACCACAATTGAAACATTATTGCTTTATGAACAAAATTATTCACCTTCATTTAACCCACAACTGACTATATCCCAAGATAATATGCACATTTGAAGTTATGATAAGCGCGCCTTGTATAACTTGCATTGTAGCAAGAAATCTTTAGAAGTGCTTAGAAACTCATCATCAAGGATTGTGTTTTTCCCTTTCATATGATGAAAAGATGATCTTTATCACTACTATTAGTATTGTCTGCTTTAGATCTTAGATTCTTTATATGCAATTTAACATGGTCAGGTTAAAATTTTCACCTAGAAAGATTATAGGTTAGGTTACCATGTGATATTTTCTAATAGCGAAAGTGAAAGGTTATGGATAATCAAGATTATAGGAATCATGAAAACCTATCCAACACCACAATTTTTATTATAATTTATGAAGTTTATATATACACACACGCATTCACACCAAATTACTGTAAGTTATTGTCTACCATCATGTTAATCGTTTTACATTGTGTAATAAGCTGTAACCTAACCATGCTCCCATCCCATGAACTGATTCTATTACCATTTGAAAATTAATTATGCATGATTTGAAACATAACCATGATTATAGTTTTATCAACGATTAATGAAAAATGTACAATTTGGAAATTGTTACTTCAACATATAAACACGAACAATAGCTTTATGATGTTACAAAGTGTACAAAAGTTTAAGCATTAAAACATTCCAAGATTACTAATTAATTAAAGAGACAAACATCACTAATTATTGAGGTAAATGTAAAATTACTTGACCCTTCATTTTTTTAAACATGCATTTCTCTAAATCTAATTTTACAAAATGCTAGTAGACCAAGAAAACAAACATCATAACACCTTAGTTACCTTGTACTGTATCACCATCTACTTCATTGAGTTGTAATATGAGAGGTTTCCCAAGTTCAATATCCCTCTCTCAACACTTTCTTAAGATATAGTACGTCTTCTCTGTTCATCTCTTTATCTATGTCATAGAACAAAGTGGGAAGAAATAGATGAGGGTGAAATAGATTAATCAAAACAAATTAAAAGTACCTCTTTCAAGTATTTTGAATAATCGCTAAGCAGTATTGTCTTTATAGGATAATAGAGATCCGAGCAACCCGTAACCACCTCCACCGTTTCCACCGGTACTATCCACCAGATCCCCAAATTCATGCTAAATCAAGAACACTATAAGTTAACACGGCTCGTTCAATGATTTCAGAAGATCATAACGTTTTGATAAAATCATGTTTACAGAGATCATCTATAATCGTCGGATCTCTTTTAGATGTGGATAATCGAAAAAATGATTATATGTTGGAGAAGAAGGTCGTGGCAACAGAAGAAGAGGTGGAGGAACACGTGTAAAATAAAGCCTTATTAGCAGCAAGGATACTACTTTTGCTGGCAGCTTCTCAACACAACACATAGCATGCATCGAGCAATTGTACACCATGCTTCGGTAAATGTACATCACTGTAGCTATGGGTTTCAAATTATATAGAGAGTAATGAATTTAATACAATGTACATTCACTCTCCACTACTTCATAAAGCTACAATGTAAATTGCACATCTAATCATGTTAGTACATCTGGAATATATCTAGTTAGCAAAATCGAACAAATGAAAGTGCTAAAAATCAATTGATACTCAGTCAAACAAAAGTCCATGTATACATCCTAACTACATCAATTCAATGGAGGAAACAAGTGTCTAACAAAACAAAAGATGCCAAATAGAGTGTAAAGTAAAGAAGAAACTTTAGTTCATACCGACTTACTTCTTCGTAAATGGATTTGGTGTTCTCCTCCCAATTTGCATTTATGAATTACAATTTTGTTAAGTTCCTTGAATACACAAATCGTTAACAGTTTGAGACTTAAAAACGAGTGAAAAGTCTGTAGCAAGTAGTGATTATCAGGAAAAAAGTAAAAGTATTTCCTATCGCCTTGGATTCTCGTCTCCTACTCTCCCTTAATCTTCATTAGACAGGCAGCCGACAGGCCGGTTGTTGAAGCGACCCGAAGACGCTTCGGATTCCATACTCATCGACTCATCATCGCCTCATCAAGCGACCCGGTAGCCGTGGATTTGTGCCCTTTGGTGGAGTACCGGAGACTCTCCTTCCGGTTCGATGATTTGGCATCTGCATCACATCATGTATTCAAGAATTAGATTTTTAATTTGGAGGCCCAAATGCTGAAATGCCTTACAAAATAGGGCCCTTAATTTTGAGAGTCCCAAGCCCAATGCATCCCTTCTCATACTAATAGGCCGGCCCTGTGAGCAAAACCATAATTCTAATCTAGTTAGTCAACGTCCGATCATTATAAACACCATGAAAATCATCTAAAATTCAGTTTTAGTTTCGCCAATTTAGTAAAAGAAAAGGCCATATACAACATGCTCAATGATCGTAAAAATATGAGCATGTGACATAAATTAATTTTAAAGGTTATCGAAGAACATAATGTATGATGTATATTGCAATTGCATAAGCCATAATGTTTACCAAAAGTCCAAAACCAAAATAAAACTAACCAAGTTTAGTCCCTATCCCATAAACCACAACAAAAGCCCAGCCCATTTACAATCCGGCCCAACAAAGCAAAATATTCGACATTTTTGCCCCCATCCCTAATGTTATATATCGTGTTAGGGTTCCATTATGATCGTCTACTTGAGAAGCAGCACAGAGGGTGGCCGCCGGAGGCAGAAGAGATCAATCAAGTAGCCGCCGGAGTATCGACGTCGAACAACAATGGTTCACGTCTCCTTCTACCGCAACTGTAATTTCACCTCTCTTTCTCTCGTTATGCTTACGTGCTTTTGTTGTTTCATTTCATCTGTTTGTCTGAGATTAAGGTCATATGAGCTTCTAGATCGTGTTGATTTTGAGTTCCTTACAAGCTGTTTATGTTCATGTTTTGTTTAATTGATAGCGTTGTAGTTGATTTGTTTTGAAATGGAGACAGAATTAGGGTTTTGTTGATGTTTGTTTGTTTAGGATCGTGATTTTAGTAACGATCTGTGTATCATTTCTGGATAAAATGGAATGCTAAAATTTATAAATTGATATGATTTGAGCTCGCTCATTTTAGTATATGATTTTACGTTTACATGATTTTGTGTTTTTTTTGTTGTTTTTTGATCTGGTTGTGTAATGGTTAGGGTCATTTTCATCTCTTGCTCATGTTGATTTTGGAGATCTTTATAAGTTGTTTATGTTAATAGCTGTTTTAGTTGAATATGTTACAGTTAAGTTGTTTTGAGTTGGAGGCAGAGTTAAGGTTTTATAGATGTTTGCTTTTTTGCACTATGAGTTTTGTGTGGGTGTGTATATCATACTCACCAAACGCAATACCAACATTTACGAATTGATATGATCTGTTGCATACAATATGATTATTGTTTCTGTGCTGAATCAGGCTTATGGTTTTAGCTTTGATGATTGAATGTTATCTGATTTGTTTACTCTGAATGGTATGCACTTTTGAGCTATAACCTTGAAGGAAGATGAACTAGTAGTGATTTCCAAGTAGTTTGGTTGCTGGTTTATGTTTCTTAAATGCATTATTAGTTGCAGAAAAAGTTTCAGGATTGTTTTTAACCTGATTTCATAATGTGTTTTAGATGGTAAGACTTTTAAGAAGCCGCGTCGTCCTTATGAGAAGGAACGATTGGATGCTGAGTTGAAGCTTGTTGGTGAATATGGTCTTCGATGCAAAAGGGAGCTTTGGAGGGTGCAGTATGCTTTGAGCCGCATTCGTAATGCTGCAAGAATGCTTTTGACACTTGAGGAGAAGGACCCACGTCGTATCTTTGAAGGTGAGGCTCTAATGAGGAGAATGAACAGGTATGGTCTGTTGGATGAGAGTCAGAACAAGCTCGATTATGTGCTGGCCCTCACTGTGGAGAACTTTCTCGAACGCCGTCTCCAGACCCTTGTGTTCAAGACTGGTATGGCCAAGTCCATCCACCATGCTAGAGTTCTTATCAAGCAGAGACACATCAGGTATAATAGGGTTTACAAACGCCATGAAGCATGGTTTATATGGAATGATTGTAAAAGTGTAGTAGGTGTTTGACTTCTTGACATGAATCTAACATGAAAGTTTTGGGTTTGGGTTGAGTCTAAACAGTTTGGTGTTAGTCCCTTCAAAGTTTTGAACACATTTAGCTAAACGGGTTATCTTCGGATCAGCTTATATTTCCTTTACATTGGTCTTTTTGAACAAGTGTGTTCTCTTTTTTGAATAAATGAGTTGGGAATTTAAGCCAGACTTTTTATACTTAGTGTTTTTGTTTTAAATCTGTATTTTCAAAGGAATATGAAGTAAAAACAAACTATTAAAGCATAATTCAGTTTGAATGATTTGTGTTCGTGTCAGCCTATAAACAATTTTGTCATGTTCAGATTCATGTGTTAAACCTGATTTCTTAGTTTCTGTTTGTGTTTGTGCCAAAGTTTTGGGTTTGTGTTAGTCACGTTTGTATATCCTTTTGGATTGTTTTTACCATGATTTATTTTCATTTACAGGGTTGGAAGGCAGGTGGTGAATGTACCTTCATTCATGGTGAGAGTGGACTCACAGAAGCACATTGACTTCTCACTCACAAGTCCATTTGGAGGTGGCAGACCAGGAAGAGTGAAGCGAAAGAACCAGAAGGCAGCTGCAAAGAAGGCTGCTGGTGGAGATGCCGATGAGGATGACGAAGAATGAGCTCACTCTTTTGGCTCTTAATCTTAATATCTGTTGCCATTGTGACGCGTATGAGTAATCGTTATCATCCATAATTACTGTTGGTAGGAAGTTTTGGATGCTTTGTCATGTGTTTGTTGCTTTTTATATCTTCTCATGGATTTAGTTAATGACAAGTTTATGCTTTGGGTTGCTACTTTGAAACTTATATCATTATGCTTTTAGAACTTCTACATGTTTGGTAATCTTATTTGACCAGGTTTTCTTTTGCAGTGTTATTTTTTTATAGGCTATTTGTCTGATATTTAACCGCTGTTTTCAATGCTCTAAATCTGCTCAAAATAAGATAAAATTGTTAAAGTAGATTTCATCTTTTGGTTCCGTGTTTTGACAAAAAATGTTGTTACTGCTTCAAAGCAAAACACAAAACTTACATGAAAGTCCATGAATAATTATGTAAAGTGAGTTTTCCAAAACACTAATATTGTTGTATATAGATTTGGATCCAAATATGTTGTGATTATGGTATATATTATTGCATTGAATTTAACTTGAATTCCTGATTGGTTTCCAAAAAGCATTTGAATGCTTAAAGACAATTTGATACATATTAAGAATGTAAATCTTGTGCATCAATAAACACATTTTAAAGAAATTCTATTTGATGATTATGATATCTCAACAAATTTATATACATGAATGGTGAAATATGAATTTTGGAAAATCATTTGATGAAATCTATGCATATGGTACAAAATTCATATGTTGAAAGTTTATGTGACGAATTTTGATGATTGTACGTATATACAAAGAGATTGGCATAATATCAAAACCTCAAGAAATATAATTCTATATAGTTAACAAGATGAGTATGGGTTAAAATAGTCGAGTTGAGCATGGTATAATAAGAAAAGAGAAATAGTTGAGATGATTATCTCGGAAAAGAGAAATTCAATATGTAGTTAGTCTATATGTGTTTTTATGATATTTACAAGTATTTTTTATATGGTGATGATATTAATGTATCTTAAGCGTATGAAGTTGAAAACCAATAGGGAGTGTTAGAAATATATATTATTGTGGTTATCAACACGTAAAATGGATTAAGCTACTTCCACAAGTTTTCTTCTCTTGTATACATCATAATGTATTGTATTATATTATACAACCTAATAAATGAACAAGGGTGGTTCAGGTGAAGCTTTGTTGGGGCTTGGAAGAACCCCCCCCCCCCAATTTTTTTCGCACGGTATTGGATATACATATGTATTGAGTCCGGCCCCTTTGATTTGGGTCTCGTGACTTTCAGCCCCCATACAGTTTTTCTCAAGCTCCGCCAATGTAAATGAAAAAAAAAAACATCTCTACTCTCTTACATCTTCACTCGTATTGTTATGCTATTAGGCTAGTTTTACAACAACATATACAATGCTGTACGGTTATTGTTTTCCTTACTGAGTCGGGGGTCTCTTCGGAAGCGGTCTCTCTATTTTCCATGATAGAGGAAAGACTCGCCACCAACCACCCCTCCCAGACCCTGCTCTTGAGTGGGATTTACTGGGTATGTTTGTTTGTTTGTTTGTTTGTTCATATACAATGCTGTACATTCTAAAGAAAAACAAGAAAAAAGGTAAACTGTTACACGGTTTGCGTTATAAGGTGAACCTTGTAGAAATTTCAAACTGTTTGCTTGCTTTGGTTTTGTTCAACGGTGTTAAAAATGTCGATCAGAAGGAGTGATTCGTTTCCAGTTCATGTCTCCCTCTATATATATTGTTAAATTTTGAAAAAAAGTATCATCAAAACGAATTAGATATGATAACAATCGAATTCTAACATGTCACATTCAAAATATGGTTGCGGTAAAATCAGGAGAAAAGAATTGGGCTAGATTATTGTCAGTTTGTCACTTTGTAGTTTGTCCTACTGTCTTTGGGCCAAGATCCATCTCATGTGCACAAAAGGGTTTCTGAGCCCAAACAGGTTGAGGTTGAAACTTTGGGTTGGATCAAAATATTCTAAAACTGGTTTTTGACAAACCGGTTACAAAACTATGGTTTGATTTGGGTCCAAACCGTTTCCAAGTAAATCGGTTTCGGTTCACGAAATGATTGTTTTCATCTCTTATGCCGATATGGCGTGTAGTTTAGGGCGTCGAAAATCACCAATTAGCTATAATCCCCATACTGAAAGAAATAAGGCTTCCTTTCCAGCGTTCCAACATCAAGGCATCCATGATCACGAGCATCTCTCAATCTTTTTTGATCTTCGTGGCTTAACACTTTAACACGGAATTTTGTTAGAGTTCATTCTATAAAATAAATTAGCACACTAAGTCTCTTAATTAATCTAACTTTGAGATGGTAATAAATTAATAATTCAGACAATTATATGATAGTTTATATGTATATGTATAGATACAAATTAGGAATGAAACTAGCGTAAGTTTTAATTATAAGTGCAATTTTCTTTGAACTTTACATCCGATCGATTTTATTTCTTTTATTCTTTGTAGAAAATAAAAAAAAATTATTCTGCTGTTCAACTAACTTGATAAATTATATAAATAATATATTAATATAGTAATCAACTAAAACATTTTTATTGTTTTACTCTTAACATATCAAATAGTTTGTTTCTATAACGATTAATCGTAAAAATTAGTGCTTTTAACTTTTGAGAAACTAAAACAATTATTTTATTTGTCTTATTCGTGTCAACAACTTTTCTAACTACTTAACTTTCCTAGCATAATTTATTTTTATCTTGATATTTTGACATGTGGAATCCTTCTTTCCCGTAGGTTTTTAATATGGAAAAGTCACATGAATAGTCATTTTCAATGAATATATTATCAAAATAGCCATTGACCCACATATATCTTTTTAAAAATATAAGTTTAACCAAACTTGTTTTCTAAATAGTAGTTGATGTTTTTTTAGATCATCAATTCAACTTATTTGACCGTTGCATACATTTTATGGCATAAAAAACTATCACAACTGAACGCGTGCAGCGTGGTGCAAAACTTGTCAATACTACTGGCTGGGTGTCCATTAATACTATAAAAGGTTTTGTGTCGCTTAGATAGGCTACTATTTCAACATAGAGAAAAAGCATGTTCTCATCTCATCATCTTTAAACCCATACCAATAGCTTGTAATGGGTGTGATTGTATTAAGTATGCTTATATATTTGCATAAGCACCCAAAAATCTTGCCAGGCGTCCATCCTTTGGGCACAAATTGACGCAAAGCCTCAAGACTTTTACGCCATATGCGTAAAGTATCATAATCTTGAAATACACAACTTATTTTGATTGGATGTAACCATTCATAATCGTCAAATTGAAAGCTTTAGAAAGAGTTGATGACTATTTGGTTAAGTTTGGTCAAAAGCTTATTATTGTTAATTTCTCTTTTTAGTATCATTGAACAATATATACACGGATTTGTTAAGTTAAAGAGATAATCAATCAAATCAAACTAATACAATGTGTATAAAAGGGAAAAAGAAATGAATACAATGAACCCAAATCAAAATCAAATCCAACATATCGAATATATGAAGTTTTTCTTACATGGCTGATGTGCAAATGCCAGAATTTTCTTCATTAAGCATGTATTCATCCATTATCCACTTAGATGCTTAAAGGTTAAAGACACATTCAAGGCATAAAAGGTATACCTAGGCGTAAAACGATTAAAAAGAGTGCTCGAGACAAGAAAGGGGCAAAATATAAACAATTTATTTTTAGCTATTTTAAAACTTCTTTTCAATTGGTATATGGATTGTTTAGACTAGTTTAACCATCTGATACTACTTTTTGCCTGTTCACACAAGTTTTTTAGTCCCTTTAAGCCTTGCTGAATTTAAGGCGTTTTTTCTACACCTCGTGTTGCTGCACTTAAGGCGGTTTTGCTACACCTCACCCCGCTTGGGCGCTCCTTTTGCTCCTTTAACTACCATGTCATCCGCTAACACGAGGTTAGGATTCTATGTGTATTTACCATTGACACACTTTAACACTTGAAAGGAAAATCTAGCTTTTCCATCTCGTAGAAATGCAGGATAAAACTACGTATATCAGACTCAAATTGGTCTAACACCTTCCCATACTTTGCACATGCGAGAGGTTTGTAGCAGCGGGTTTCCTCTTTTATGCTAAAATATAAGAGATAAAAGAGAAACCAACATAATTTCTTTATTATAGTTTAAACATAATTGTCTTATATGTATTTTTTTTGTAAATTACTGATTTAAAGTACTCATAAGCAAAAAAGTAAAATATATTTTCAAATCAAATGGGTTGTGTTTGTGTAACGTGTGTAAGCTCGTTTCGTATGCAGACTTATGTGACATGATTACCAGGTTTGTGTTATGTTTGGGTTCGTGTCAAAATTTTAGATTCAACACACCAACCCTCAAACACGACCGTTCAATACCCCAGAGAGCTCACAAAATGCTACATTTTGCTCATAGATGCCCACTGGAAACATCTTTTGGCTTCCCTTTTTCTTTTTCTTTTGTTTAATATATATTGGATGGGTAGAGAGACCATGGTGATCTAAAACGAAATGCTGCTATACGTAAACATAATCGACAGATGATCATGTGACTTGGTGTGATCTCATGGACCAACATTTGTTCTTGCTTCGTTAACTGCCCTCGATGCTAGCAGTATCACAACTCTACAGCTTCCGACTTTAACTAGTTCCTACAAACCGACACATGTGATGACAACCTTTTCAATTCCCCTACCTAAGACAATCCAACCAACTTGTACATATTACAGTAGCATCACCAGAACATAGAGTTCCATGAAAGTAAACACCAAATATCATTGTTTCCCCCCCTAGTAAACCATTTATCATGGAAATCAAGACAAAATAAAGAACCATTAAATTATGTAAAATTTCTCATGCTCGCTTGACTTTCCTAGCATCAATTTATTTTATTTTTGTGGAATTCCCTTTCCCATAGATTTTTAACATGGAAATTAAAAATCCATGAATAGCCATATTCACTAAATATACCAACAAAAAAGCCATTGACATAAAAACTTATAAGTTTGACAAAAATTGTTTTCTATAGTAATTGACGTTTATAAATTCATCAACCTAACCTATTTGACCGTCACATACATTCTATTATACAAGTAACCTAACCTATTGGTCAGACATTTGCCTTTAAACAGTTAAGCGATATACAAGCTTTTAATGGTTCAAACCTCTTAATGGTTCAACATTTAATGATTCAGACCTCATATTAGTTCAACATTTAATTATTTAAAAATTACCAAACAACCCCTTATTTTGATCGACTATAATCATTTATAACGGTCAAATTAAAAACTTTAAAAAGAGTTGACGAGTATTTGGTTAAACAAGTTTGGTCAAATGCTCACTCTTGTGAATTTTCCACTTTTAATACCACTGAACAGTACACAGTGATTTGTTAACTTAAAAACATAATCAAGATCAAATCAAATCAAAACGGTGTGTATTAAAGGGAAAAAGAAATGAATACAATGAACCCAAATGGACATCAAAATCAAAATTGAAATTGGAATCCAGATCTGAAGAAGTGATGGAGAGAGGAGAATGCAAGTAGCAGAAAGCTTCCAAAATGGACAGAGCTAGTGATGGGTCTACTTTCTAATTAGAATACAAGAAACACACTATTTTATATCACACGTTGCAGACATCATGTGGTTCGTTCACAAGTCACCAACACTGACGTCAACCAACGATGCCCACATGGGAATCAGTGTGCCATTCATATCTTTATATTGAATTACTAGACTAAAGTCCCGTGTAATACACGGGTTCAATCATTAAAATTTGTTTTTAATTAAAAAGGTTCGTAAGTCATAATATTATTGTTAATACTTTGTCTATCTATTTTTATGTTTAATTTTTTGAAATCATCTATATCTAATATTAGTAATTTTTTTATCAATGTTTATAAGTCTAAATAATGTATAATATGAAATAAAATTAACTTATAAATAAGAATTTTAGGTAATAATTAAATTATATTGAACATGGCGCTAAACTCAAACGATACTTTCTAGTCTATAAAGATCCAAAAACTTCTTTATATACAAAATTTAATGTTATGTTTGTAATTTTACCATCATTGTCTAATATTAATCATTTTAATTCATGTCTACTTATAGCTCGAGATAATGCAACATAGAACTTGAATCGGTGTCACGGACCAAACATGCAATGATTACACAAAAGTTTGGACTATCTTTTGATTTCTAAAGTTTTGGGACCAAACATGCAATTTTATTAAACCACATGGACCATTTATGTATAAAAAGATTGTTGATAAAAAAACATAAATCAATTTCATCCTTAAATCAATTAAAACTAAATCAAAATTCCATGCTTTCATAAACAAAAACATAAATTAGTCAAATTGATGTTAAAAAACAAAATACTAAAATTTATATTGAAATCAAAATCAAAATCCTTGAATCGTACGGATCACTACAACTGTTAAAATCGAGATTTGTATATATGAGCATTGAATTGAAACTTTGTAGAAAGCTATTGTGATTTAAAATTTGGGGTGTGAATGATATTAAATAGATCAATGAAAGCGTAAAAGGATCGGTGAGTTGAACTTGAAACATAACGTGATTTGAGGTAAATCGAAACCATGATATGCTTGTAAATTGAAAAGGATATGAAATAGTTCATCTTTACATTTGAAAATCGATATCATGATTTGGTAAAATCGAAACCTTGAATTTATTATTTGGGACCCTTGATTTGATAAAATATGTAAAATTGTTTTGAAATAGAAGACGCGTATGAGATTTATTTTCCTTTGCATAGGATGAGTGAATTATGAAACCTTTAATTACTTGTTTGAATAATCAAGAATTCAACACGTCTCAATTCACAATTTTAGTGTAATACAACATGTAAAAATTCATTATATTATCTGTTTGTTGGGATAGAGTCAACTTGTTCTTAGCTCTGAAAAACAGTCAACTATAACATGCAATCTAGTTCAGGGTTTTATTTTGAAATCATCACAATGTCTTTTATAATGAGTTTTTTTTTTCAAAATAGTATTGGTAGAAAAATAATTTAAAAATGAATGTTTTAAAAAATATTTACCAAAATAGATTTTTTACTGAAAAGTTAATTTTTGTTATTCATAATATGATTGGATAAAAGTATTTATGTTTTTACTAATGTTATTTAAGTAAAATTAAAAGGATAAAGTTTCAATAAAATAAAAACCAATTTAGCATCTCTCATAATTTTAAAAAATGTTTTATAGTTCTTTTTATGAAGGTTTTCTTAAAACCTTATCAATAACGTTTTGTCATACAAAAATATTAATACACTTTCATCAATATTTTTTGAGATTTATTTATAGAATACGTGTTATTATATAGGAAAGATATTTTTATAAAAGTAAATGGTTTATGTAATTTTTTTTAAAATAATGATACAAATTATATAATTGTTATCCATAAATTTATCTATAGCAATAATCATTTATATAAGCATATACATAAAAGATAAAATAAACATCATATACATATAACGCTAGTTTCGTCTTGCGAGCCGACTCGATCTCGACATATGAATCTCGGGCTCAAAACAATTTATTAAATGAGTCGTAAAATGAGTTCGAGCTTGTTTAAGCTAAGCTTAATTAGAGTTTTTAGCGAGTCGGTCCCGAGTGGCTCACGAGACGGCATGACTCGTTTCTCCCCTAATTGTTGCTGGAAGTCTATTGCAACATAAATGACATCGGTAATTGAGCTACATTTATAATTCGTAACATAAAATAAAAATAAATCATTAACTTTTTTTGTTTCGTGATGATACTTATATAAAACATTTTTAAAGAATGCATTTTTTGTTAAAAAATAGTTTTTCTTATTATATATTTTAAGCTACTTAAAAATATTTTCAAAAAATACATATTTTTTAAAAGAATAAAATAACAAATGTGTATACTATTATGTGAAATTGAAACAAAATTATGGTGAAACAAATCCAATTTTTCTATATAAAAAGATGATTTAAAATTAAGTTTGAGTGAATTAAAAAAACAAAATAAGTTTTAGAAAAATATTTTGTTTTTAATTACGACATATGAACCAAATGCTTTTATAATTTTATTAACCTTTGTACTTGACTATTTTTTAAATAATATTATTTTAAAGTGAAATAAATTTATCTAACAACATTATAGTGAGAAAAAAGCCATTCCTTAAACACTTATTATGGTAAATAAATATTCTATATACACTATTTAAGGAAAAAAACTCACTTTGTAATTATAGTAATAATTAATTTTATTCAAATGAATTATGACTAATAATAAGGATAGATACATTTTTAGGCGGGAAATTAAAAGAATTGAGGCCTAAGAAAACGACACGTGACACTAAAGATATTGTTTTATTAATAAGTATAAATATAAATTAAATAATACATTCATTTCTTATCTTTTTCGTGACATTTATGTAACCATAAGTTTTATGACTCTAGTTATTGGTTTCTTTTGTTTTAAATAATTATTGCTTGTGTCTCGACTGTTCAAGAAAACTCATCTATCTTGTGTCTCAATCACTCGAAGACTAGAAGTGAACTGGTCACTAAAAGCTAAAGTTTTGTTCGTATTTTATTGCAATATTATTTTAACAACATAATTCATCTGCTTTTTCTTTTTCACGAAAACTATTGTGATGATGACATGATGTTTTACCCGAATCATTTTTTTAAAGTTTTTTTTATGAGATTCATCACATGCACAAACATTGAATCACTAAAATATCTGAGATACGCTTAGAATCGGCTTAATTTCTTGACAAAACATACCAGATACACTTCTCACAACCCATGTAAGACTACTAGTTTTACTTTTGTCTCTAATTTGTTTCTAATCCACGATTAAAACGATGCTTCTTAGGTCTCAATTACTAAAAAATATTCTACCTGACCTACTGATTGATGGAAAACAACTATTTCAAAGCCTTGATCACATCGTTAAAAGTGAAGCCTTATTCACATCCACACCATTAGAAGCAAAGTCATGACACCATAGTGTGGTTGAATGCTCTATTAAGAACCATACAGCTAATATCTTGTCGCGTATATGGAATTGTGATTTGAAATATAAGAAGCATGCATGATTTAACGACCCTTAGAGTTTTTTTTGAACAACAATTCCTAGAATATCTAGGATATAATGGGCAGCACCTAGATAATCTAGAAGTTGCACCCCCCAAGACTCGAACCCACAACCTTTGATTGGGATGAGCACACCACACTAACTCCTGCCTAATTAACACTACACCCAACCCCCCACCCCAACGACCCTTAGAGTGTTGTGGTTTTCATGATTTCATACTTTTCTTGGATACTTTCTGAATCTTGTATGAACACTTTTAGCTTAAGGTATTTTGCGTGTATATGAAATCCTTAATCGAATAAGACAGAAAGTTAATTCACAAGAACAAGTATAAATTTTCTGTAATAATTTGAGTGTGAAATCTGACCAAATTCAACTTTGAATGAGGGTTGAACCGGTGCAACAAATCATCTCGACCCTTCATGAAAGGACATTACAGTTGAGGATCATAACTATAATAACCATCAACCGTTGATAATTGCATCAGGAGTAACTAAGTTACTACCAACTTACAAAACATAAATAGTAACAAAGTTACTACTGATCGTTCAGTTGCTACTGACCATCAGTAGCAACTTTTGTTACTACTGATCATCAAAGTTGCTACCTAACCCAAGTTGTTATTGACTTTTAGTAACTATCAAAGACCATTTTTGCTACCGAAAATTATTTTTGTTACTCATGATCAGTTCTAATACCAAAGATCAAAGTTGTTACAGCTCACGTAACCCGTACCAAGATATTATCCGCTTTACCCCCGATGGGTTGCCCATCCAGGAACTCACGGTTTTGTTCTCATCCAACAAGTTTTTCGGCCAGGCAAAATGCGTCTTGATAGAGAAGGTTTGCACCCCTTATAAGGAAGATTTCATTCTCCCACACAACCGATGTGGCACTTACATCTTCACCAGCAGACAATATCTTGGTAAGGGTTACGTGGGCTGTTTACAACAGTATCAGAACCAGGGACTGGACCGGTGTGGAAGCGAGGACGATGGGCCTCGTAAGAGGGGTGGAGATGTAAGTCTCACATCGGTTGACGTGGGTTGTTATAGGCGGTGTCAGAACCTTGCACGTTCATTGTGTAGCTTGCATCTGAATAACCATATAAAACACAAGAAGATCTATTGCAGAACAAACTTTAATCAATGGTTCTCTAATAACTTATATATTCTTCTTATATCCTACTAATGATATGAACTAGGATTGCTACTAAACCTACTAAGCTTTTAACAGCATAAGGTATATCTGACCTTGTGCTAATCATGGCATACATCAAGTAGCCAATGGCTATAAAGTATTCGAGTTGAGAGACAACTTCACATTTGTTGTTTAAAAGCTTTACATTTATTTAGAAATGCTAACAAGTGAACATTTCTCATAATTAAATTTCTCCCATACTTCTTTAATATAATAGGACTGTGAGATAGCAATGCCATTGTTATCATACCTGGTCCTATACCAAGGATCACTATTACCTCCTCCAAATTCTTCATAGAGATGTTAGATGATAAGAGTTCCTTGGTTTTATACACTTAATCTTGGCTAGTATCATCGACATGCCATCCACATATCAACAAGTTAAAATTCCTTTATCGAAGTTATCAGACTTGCTATATACAAACTTTTCTGCTTGGTTAAAAAAATCCATTAGATATGACATTGCCATCAAATTTTTTGACAAAATTGGTTTAAAGCTTGTATCGTCCATACAATGATTTAATATGATTTAATCAACTTGCATGCTTTATGATTGTCTGGCACATATAACAAACCCTTCGAGTTAAGTGGTGGTCAAATAATATAACCATACAACATTGATGCACTTGACCAGTTGACCCGTTTACTATTTGCAATAACCTCATATTGCAAAACCTAGAACTCTTTCGGAGGTTATCACCTTTAACAAATGTCCCAGAAATCTTTATGGTCGTAAAATATGATAATTCTTTTAGTCACCTATTTTGTTGGAAAATTTATGAGAAAATTGTTTTTTTTCACTAAACTTAACACAATAATCTTTTTTTATTTCATATATGATATGCTATATACATGCGTGTGGTTATTAAGTCCAGTTTTGTAAATTAAGCATCCCATACTATTAAGATAAGCGTGGATTGATGAAGGCCACATAACAACTTGAAGTCGTCTAGTGTAAGTACCCTACCTTTAAGAGATCCCATCTTCTCAAAGGGTTATATCAACTCAAGCTCTTACATGACCCTCGAGACATTTACTTGACAAACGAGATGATGTTGAGAATGTTCAAAGGATTAACACTGTGTAACTTTGATGTCTGGAAATTATCTATGTACCATTAAAGAATTATATGTGTTACAAGCTTAAGTATACATGTTATCGGTTTAACCAATAATCCTTAGCTCAAGTGATTAAGGTGTTCTTAACTCAATTGGTTAGGTGAAGTACCCATGACATGTGAATACATGGATAAGGTGTGGGTTTAAGTCTCACTCTGAAAAAAATACTTAGAGTTGAGCCAATGAGTTTTTCCAGTTATAGATTTCCTCCTGAGGAGTTGTGGGTGCGGTTCCGGCTTTGCGGTTCAAAAAAACATGTTATTGGTTTAAAGTTAGAGCTTTATAATTACTGTTTTGACACTCAATAATGTTCCGATCGTGCGCAAATGACCTCTTGTTTTCAAATAGGGTCAGCTCTATGCTTTAGTTTGTGATGCATTGGGCTTGAGGCCCTTTAAAAATAAGGTCCTTACTTTTTTTTAAAAAAAAAGCTTATAGTGGGCTTTGGTATTATATGAGTCAATGAAATTTTGAACTGGAAGTAACACTTGATAGTTGAGTCTAGATGAAAATTCTGATGATTTGATTGGTTATTGATGAGAAAGACTCACATAATTCACCAAGCAGACGACCATTCATAAGTTCCTTCCTCTCCTATTGATCATATCGACATCGACTAGCCCTTTTTGTTTCTTTTCAGTTTAAAGAAATCAACTATTAAGGACTCAAGTTTAGTATACCGAAATTTCTTTGATTTACTATTGTTGTTCGAAGAAATTTGATTGGGTGTTACGTTTTGATTGTGTTACTTTTGTTCTGATTGTATTTTTGAAAAGAGCCTTATTATTTTTATTCGACTGGACCCAAAAAAACATTGAGTTGAAAATAGCTTTTACAGGAATAAGAAGAGAAAGATGGGAGCTAAATTTTATGATCATGTTTTGAGTTTCATAATATTATTGAATTTAGTTGGATAAAAACCTCAATATCACACATCAATCCAAACTTCACTCATCTTATCGTATAATTAACTTTTTAGAGTTCAATATATATTTGGTGTAATCCAATGCGGGCAGATGTCGACGGCTCGCGATTGACGGGAGCTAAGCGGTTTCACCAGTGATGAAGGATGCTATCGACAAACGAAGTGGGTCACAACCATGTGTTGACTCGTTAAAAAGAAATTAAAAGTCCTTTTAATTTGTTTCATTTATACAAATCTGTTTATAAAATATAAAATGTTATTATATATTTTTAACTACTCAGTTTACTTTAAAATGTTTAATTTCTAATAGCATTTACAAAGTCATGTACTAATATCTACAACCGTATATATTAATAAAAAATGATTTAATATAAATGATTTACCATACATCATATATATTGATTATCTATTTATATATGTTCATGCCAATAAGTTCTAGATCAACTGGTTTAAGAGGAGACACCCTATGACTTTCAAAGTGGAGGTTATGGTTTGAATTTCATTAGGTGGGCCAAATGTTTTACCACAGTGGGCCTTTGGGTGGTGGGTTTCTTTTGGAATGGTGGGCGAGCCAGGTCACCAGCGTTATCTGTGTTCGCGGGCATGGGTGGCCTTTCGCCAATGGGTTTACCCGGATGATCGAGCTTAAAAATTATTCGTTGGCCGTTAAAAAAATATATATGCTCATCATCTGGTAGGCTAGTGGTCATGTTAGTGATTGCTTTCCGTAAATGTGATGTGAGTTTAAGACATTACAAGTAACTAAGTAAGAGGTTAAGTAGATTTAGTTGGGAGAAAAAAATGTATTTCTGTATAATTTGTATCAATTAAATTTTTTTATTTAATATTTTATTAAAGTAAACTATCTAATTGAAAATATATATATGTTATAAACAAAAAGTTGTACTAATTAATAAGTACACTTTAAAAGTTTTTTCACAAAAAGTAATAACATTTATAAGAGGCTTCACAACAAAAAAAATCACAAACAAATATGTCTAGTTAGCTGTCATGTCATAAAAACACTATCTTTAAAACATCAAAAACCTCTCCAATAAAAAAATAAAAAACACAAAAAGATCATGACACGCCATCCCCACTTTTTTATTTATCTCTCTCTCTCTCTCTCTCTCTATATATATATATATATATATATATATATATAATATATATATATATATATATATATATATATATATATATATATATATATATATATATATATATATATATATATATATATATATATAATATAATATAATTAAAAAACATGTTGGCCCTGCCTTCTTTTCATTTTTGATGTTAATGGTAATGAACTTCTACTCCTGAAACATAACCCCCCAATGGTCAAAAGTGACTTCATGCAATTCTTGACTTAAAAACAACCCTTTAAAACGACCATTTGAGACACTCTAATAGATACCCAACCAGTTTATATTTGTTCGCTAGTCGAGTATATTTTAATTTTCATGATAAGAATATAAAACCAAATTAAAGCAAATAATTGGATAACTGATCTACCAACAAGTTTTAATTTTCAAACTAAAATTAACAATTAGCATTAGAGGTGTAAACGAGTGAAGGTGGCTCGTGAGCAACTCAGGATTTGCTCGTCAAAAACTTGAATCGAGCAGAGCTTCATGTATGGAACTCGAGCCAACTCACATGCCTAAACAAACTTTTATCTATATAATCTAGTATATATACATATATTTATATTTATATAAATAATAATTATTAAATATAAACTTTATGAAAAATTAATTAAACTATAAACAAGGTAGTCCAAGCCTAAGTCGAGCTTGAGCTCTCTTAACACAATACGAGCTAAGCTCAAGCCTGAGCCTAAGTAATCTAATCTAGAAATCTATTAACTAATGTGTTTACAATTAATCTAGTAAATTATCAACTAATAAGGTAATGTGAATGAACAATTATTTTTGATATTTTATTAGGTTTAAAATTTTGTATAAATGATTAACCGGTGAATATGTGTTAATTAGGTTATAACAAGTCTATTTTTGAAAAACAATGTTAAAATCTCAAATTGTTTTTCTTGGTGGCGGTGTCAAAACACAATGTTTAAATCTATTAGGGTTGAACTCAAAATTTTATGAGCGTCGTTAATTAAAACTTTATAGGGGTTGATGTCAAATTTTCTTTAAGTTCAGTCACGATTATATTGTTATATATGGTAACACAAATAATTTTCATGGGTGCAGACGCCCCCAACCCCACTTATTGGATACGTGGTTGGCGGGAAACCTTGCCATAAAAAGTAAAACAATTTAAAACTAATTAAGGAGGCCGGTTGTAACTTAACTGATTGGTTTGGTAAACATTAATATGTTATACCATGATATTACTATAATAGCATTAGGTTTTCATTGTTCTTGCTACTTTAATAGTACCATACTACCATTCAAACTTATCTTATATTTGATATGGCATGTCAAGAGAACAGAGTAGAAGTTGTACGATCATACCATCCTTTAATTTATATAATGATTATCAAAAAGTAAGCATGAAATAATTTATATTCTAAAAAGTTGCATTTTTCAGAACCAAGCATTTATTTTAGTATAAATATTTATTTATTAATTATTATTTATTTTAGTAATGGTAGGAACATGTGGTGCACAATATCCACATCCCTCTTCACTTCTCTTTTGATTTGTACTCATTTAATTTAAAAAAGTGTGAAATTTATCTTGTTAGCTTTGATAATCTAAAATTAAGAGAAAAACAAAAGTTTTTAAGAGCCGTGATGTTTCTGAAAGTAATATTTTATCCTATGAGACAAAGATAAGTTTTAATTTCATCTCACTTCATATATCATACTATTAGGAGTAGCTTGTTTATCCTATTAAATATAATTAAGTTCCAACATCATCTTTACCCTCGATATACCATACTATTGAGTGAGATTTTGTTGTAAATTTGTTGGTAATAATTTAATATTACTATTCTATTCAAATTCATATTTAATTCATTTTTAATATAAGGGTTATTGAATTTTAATAATCCCAACTTTCATTTATTTGTCGAGATTAATCACAAATCAGTAAATGTTTACAGACACTCTTAACTTTAACTTTGAGTTTATTTTCCTTCAACAATCTTTTACTAATTGAGAGTTAACGACCATTAGTTTTTTTGATGAAATTGGGCTAATTTTGAGCCATTTTTCAACTCCGCCGCCCTCAACCTCTATTAGGTCTTTTTTTCAGTGTCTAGCATCCATTGTTACTTGAAATCTACCTTTAATTTAACGAGTCAAGTGGTTCAAATCAGAATGTGAAGATTGACGGGTTTTAAGTTGCAAAAGTTTTAGATTGACGGACCCGACAGTTGATTTCAACTTTCTGTTTAGTGTTTTGACCATATAAGTAGTCCATGTTATCAAAAAATTAACAGTGTTAACTCTCAGTTAGTAAGGGATCGTTGCAGGAAAACAAGCTCAATTGTTGAGTTGGGATTAATCCCGACCAATATATAAAAGTTGGGATTATTAAAATCTAATAACCCAGAATATAAATAATATAAAGTAGATTAATAAATATTTCAAGCAAGGTACATCGAAATTGTTTCGGGATAACGATTAGCAATTTTATAACTGATTTCTCATTCCAATCCCATCATTCTCATGCATGTATGTAGATGTAATGCATGCATGCATGCATGTACGGGATGTTGGATGGTGATGTATGAATGGTGAACCCCACATCCTTTCATTAAATCTGTCAAAACACAATAATTATAAACCTTAAAAAGCCTTTTGGTGACTCTCCAAACTTGTATAAAGCAGACGTGTGCACATCTATATACCACATATACTAGTGGAGGTTAGTACCAAGGGGCCATCCATGGTTTTCATGAAAAGTTTGATTTTTTACAAGGGGATGTGACTTATTTCAGAAATATATAATAAAATAACCATGGATACATATTTGTTCTGAACTAACCACTATCAATTCATTGCTTGTGTAGGGATGCATTTGTTTAAAACTTTGAAGCACTCGTGAGCCAACCTTAATTGCTTGTGACCCGACCTTGAACTACCTTGTGACCCTAAACCACTAGCTACTTTATGTAGTGATTCATCTAATTGGTTGCTTAACAAGCGGGCTGAGTCGAGCTTGAAGTCAAACAAGGTAGCTTGCCTGGACTTGTTTATTCTTAATGCATTGAAATATGAGTTCGAGCTCGGCTCATAAAAGCTTGAGTCAACTTGTTGAAAAACGAGCCAAGTCATTTATTATTCAAATAAATACAAAATTAATGATTTTTAACATAAATACAAAAGTCATAAAATATTTAATACGAAGCCAAACAAACAAGCCAATGAGCTTAGGCTTGTGTAAATACTACGCTTAGAAGTAACATTAGACTATTTGGGTTATAACTTATATATCTTAAAATTTGAGCTTAATTTAAATGAGCCAAACTAGCAAGTCAACGAGTAATTTACCTTGCTCTAACTTGAACTCAGTTTTTTTACAAACTAGTCATATCTGCATAACTCATTACAAATGATCCATTTTTAGCAAACTTTTTTTAAGTGATCTTCAAGACATGAGCTTCTTAAAAAAATCTACACCAACTTGATTCTTTGATGCTCACTCCGTTATAGGTCAATATCCCTAGTTTAGCGAATCTTAAGAGAAGTTTTAAAGAAAGAAAATATGAACATCTTCATCTGGTGCAACCTCTTTCTCAAACGACGACGACAACAAATAATCATTTACGACCCATTTTATTCATTTTTCTTTACTTTCAGAAATAGAAAGTCAGCATGTTGGATGCAAACTCAAACCTACATTGTTAAAAAGAAATAGAAGGGCAAACATAAGTAGAACCTCATGTGAGCATAAATATAGTGAGGTTCTTACTAGGTCTTGCCTACAATGATGAAACCCTAGAAAGAAAGAGAAACCAGAGAGTTGTAACTAAAAGTTAACAAGAGAAGAATTAAAATAAAATCATTTACACACACACTTCAATATATAACCTCCAACAAAAAGTGAAGCGTACACAAATTAACCACTCGAGATCCACGTGAAGGTTAGAGAGCAAATGAGTCCCAAGTAGGTCACCACACACCATCCGGAATACATATCAATACATTCTCCTTAGCCTAACCCAGTTTGTTTATCTTAGCTCAAATTAAATCTAAAGATCTGATGTTGTTATCATTTAAAGACATTTAATTTAAAAACACATATATAATATTTTGACATAAATACGTAGCTAGGGTTAGTATATATTTAACACTCCCACAATTCAATATCCAAACATGTCACCTATGCATCGACTTAAACATAAAATCATGTGACGCCACATACAAGCCTTTTGTAAACAAGTTTGCAAATTGATTTGTAGTATCCATACCACAGATCTAATATCCTCGCAATAGATTTGTCCTCTTAACAAGAACATATCAATTTCAAAGCGTTTCGTTTTGTCATGAAAAATAGATTTACATTAATTGATACTAAGACATTATTATCACAGAAGTTACACAGGCAAAGAAACTGAAATTTTCTGCTTTTTTAGAACATTCAACAACCATATAACCTCACAATTAAGTTGTTGTACACATTGCATGTATTGAGCTTTACTAGAAGACATAAACACACTCCTTTGTTTCTTGCTTTTCCAAGATACCAAGAATTCCCCAACAAATGCAGAACAAATGACTCACCTTTATTGAATTAAGTACATTTACATAGAGCCTTTTTTAAGTACCTTAATCATCTCAATGCAATATTCAAATGAGAATTTGTCAGACTATGCATGTATTGGCTCAAGAATATATGATATATCATGATGAATATGTGATATATTGATCGATGTCGAAGTACCAATCAAATAAGATGTTAAAATGTGTGTTCCTATTCACCTAAACTAGTTAGGGTAAGTAGAATTGTCGAACCTCGTGGAATTAGTGGTCGGTGTATTGTGAATTGATTTATAATAAACAATTAACTAAATTATCAAATTACTTAAACTATTGCCTCTAGGCTGTAAAAATTAGATCTTGGAATGATTAAGAACTTAATTAAGAAAACAAATTGCAATTACTGAAAATTGATTAGAAGATTATTATGAAAAAGGGTAATCCACCCCGGGATTCAGTTTCGGTTCTTGGTATTCGCCTAGTTCAACTTGGTGGAAAATCCTTAACGGGGATTCTCTACGTGTAATGATTAAGTGACAGAGATAACCAAGACTTAACGGGTCTTAGTACACCATGTCAATTGAATTAGTAACCAAAACCTTGCAATCACACAACTTGCGCGTAATTATATGAAATTCAAATCAAGATTAACTAAAACAATTGTTTAAACAATCAAGACACAAGTTAAACTCAATAAAGAACTTAACGGGTTCTAAAGTTTAATCCCAACACAATTTGAACATAAACGAAAACCTAAAAACAGAAACCTATCACCCGAGGTAGATCACGAAACGTTTAGCCTTGCATCTTCATGAATTCGGTAACAAGATCGGATTGGAACATGATTTGATGGATTGGAATGAGTTGGAGAAGTAGAATCAACCTCAAGAATCGTCCAAGTTCGTCCCTTTTTGCTCCCAATGCGAATTAGGGTTTTAGAAATTATTAATCCCCTTTAAATATGGTCAAAACCCGGGAAAATTAGTCAACTTTCTTACACGACGTAAGTTACGTCCAATAGGACGTAGCTTACGTCCTCTTCTAAGTTGTACGTCCTAGCCTTCTGTCCTACGTCCTCCTTGGCTTCCTTGTGATACCGACGTAAGCTACGTCCAAGAGGACGTAACTTACGTCCTCTCTTGGACATTTCTTCTTTTTTTCTCCTTTCTTTCGTATTCTGCACCTGCAATTCACAATCGTCCACCGTAATCGCATTCTATGATAATTATATATCAAAAGCATGTATTTAGCTACTTAAAACACATATATGTCATGAATGCATCACATCCCCACACTTATCATTTGCTTGCCCCCAAGCAAACTCACTTATGACATTACACTATCATTAAACAAATACGATCCAGCCATGTGTTCACCTTCTGTTAACTAAGGTCCCAAGTCATATCCACTTACAATTTCATTCATGAAGTTATAACTTTGTAAGTATAGATATTGCTCGTGTGAAATATGATCTATCTAACCAACCCGAACAAGCTTTCTAGTCTTCCTTATGCATGTGATCACACCTCTCACAAGTTTCACTCCTCTCGGTTTAGTATCTGGTCTAGCAAAAGGCGTGCTAGTATATCAGTGTAGTACTCTCAACCAAGAACAATTCATGATTACCATAAGCTTGCATAATGATCGTGACTCCTTCATATAACAAAAACCATGCACACATCAAAAGGGCTTTGAAAGGTTGTAACGTAGGGCTTAGGGTTTAGGTATGGATAAGGATTTGGAGTGGCTAAAGGTGATGAAATCCAATAAGAATGTTGAACATACTAAACAATAAATCACCACTACACAGTGAATTTGGGTAAGCTTGACCCATATTCAATATTATTATCATTGAACATGACATTGATCTTGTGGTCATTTTGACCCCTTATTTTTTTTTTTTTTTTATTGATTATATCTAAACACTTTACTGCTTCTAACAATATTATATTTAAAATTCAAGCAATACTTATCAGATTTCACACATGGGCTTAAAAAGTAAAAAGGTTTGAAAAGGCTAATGGGTTGATTCGGGTTTAACAAAGGAAGAGGTTGGGGCTCAAAGTGGCAACTAGGGGCTCATTTTAGGTTAGGATAATACAACTGAAAAAAAGGCTAATAAAACAAAGGTTCATCCTAGTGCCTTAATCATCTATGTGCAACAGTTTGGTTCATGATCTTGAAACGTATCACTTATGCAAGTTCTAGAATAATGTAATTGTTCTGGTAAACACACATGAAAGGAAAATGAGAAGATAACCTGTTGTTCTAAACTCATGCATAGGCTCAATCCTCACAAAAACGATGGTAGACAGGTTAAGGATGTGACAACATGCATAAAGAGTTCACTATCTAGCTAGTCCCCCTAGTTAGCATTCTAATCAATTTTCAACATTACTCCTCAATGAGTCACTTAGGGGCATTTTAATGTTAACTCTTTCCCCCATCCCCACACTTAGACCTTACATTGTCCTCAATGTATATTTTAGAAATTATAGGGTGAAACAAGGATATCATCCACATTCCATCCTTTTCCAAAATGGAATTACAAGGCTGATTTTCCACACATGCGCCATGACCACCATACAGGATCCTAATTAAACACATTCCCTTAACATCACACTTAACACACCACCAAATACAAAACAGCAAATAATTGTTCCTACTTAATCATACCATCTACTAATGAAAACATAACAAATAGTTCAACATAATTATTCAATGAGAAAAAGCACGTGGACCTGATCGTAGGATCAGCGAGTGCATCAGTAACCACCAGATGGTGGTCCTGGGTATGGCTGTCCAAAGATGCTCTCGAAGAATCCTTTTCTGACCTCTCCCATGTCGAATGCATCTGCCCGATTTGAGCTTGATCCACTTGTTCCCTCAGTCGGTGGTGTAGTGGTTGGCAACCACACAGATGGTGTGGATTGCGGATAAAATGGAGCCTGCTGCGTCTGACTAAAGGGCATGAGATCCGGGGATTGCCAATCTGTAGGAGGAGGTGTCACTGTATATGGCAATCCGTGCATATAGTCTTCTCGGTGGCGAACTTCTTCATTGTACATGTAATCCTGATTCCGGTAGAACTCTTGAGAATACATCATATGCTGCATGTACAACCTGTTTCTTTCTATTTCCTCTGTTTGTCGATCAAACATCCTCTGGTCTGGCTCCGCCCACCTTGTAAACCCCACAGGATGAGCTTGTGCCACTGCAATTCTCATCCTCTGTTGATAAGGATTATCATCCTCTTCCACTTCTTCTCTAACTGGAGTCTGTCTATGCCTCCCTTCTTCCTGTAAAGTGTCACCCTCTCGCATACCTGATATCCCATCTATCACCTCAAGATATCTCCCACTTTTCCTATCCACTAACTTATGCATGTCACCATCTCGCTCATAAGACCATCCCATTGGCAAATTGCTTATCTTGAAGGGCACATGTATTACCTTCTTTTTGGTAGCTCGACTTGGTAGAACATTTTGCTTTTTAAAGAACTTAGCCAACAACCGACAATGTGGAATAGATTTTCTGTCAGATTTCTCTCGCGATTCCCAAATACCCCAAAGGATTAAATGTCGTGCTGATAGGGCCGGTTTTCCCGTGACTAGTGCATGGAGGACCATTACTTCATACAATCGCACTTTAGCCTTATCTCCTAATCGAGGTAACACATTTTGGTTTAGAAAGATCAACAACAACTTAGGGAGTGGTTTCAGATTTGCCCGATCAAGCGACCATCTTGCAACGTTTATCCCTTCAGGAACATCAAACATTTCATGGATCATGTTTCTCCACACTTCTTCTTTAGCTACTTTGCACGCTAGCATTGCATCAGAAGGATATGTATACGGTGTCCCATCGGCTGTTCCTGTGTCAAAGTTTGCAATCCGATTTAAGTTAAAGAATGACAAGCTTACTGTTTTTCCATTTACCTTCCCAATGAGTTGGGTGGTAGATGGCGGGGAATGTCCGGGCTCCTTCCTCAAAGTTGACATCCATTCCAAGATAGCATTTACATAGATGTCTTCAATCCCATCATTGTTAAAGCTTAAGTGTTGTTCCCAACCCAATCGTGTGAAACATTCAACCACTCCAAAGCGTTCGAAGTCAGATCGATAAATCTGTCGCTCACAGATCATGAGTTTATCGGTTGATACTTGACTCTTTTTCATCTTCTTTAGATACATCTCTGCTTGAACACCTTCCCCCTTGAATGATGAAAGACGTCGGTTCTTCCGCCAAATAGGAAGGCCGTCATCTTCGTACTCTTCTTCGTCTGGGTCTACTTCTTCCATCGCCTCAGTGTCGGATTCTCCCTCAGACCCTATATCCTCCATTGCTATATCCTCCTCTTCAGATTCATCGTTTAAAATTGTTCTTGCTTTCTTTGATCGGGATGAGGATGCAACTTCTTTCCCTTTCTCCCTTCCTGCTGCAACTTTGGTTCGCACCATTGATCCTACAATAACACCATTCATAATTAGCACCTTCTCAATAATCAATACATGTGTTGTTACCATCACACATGTTGCACATTTGTCCTCAAATTGTCATTTATTTCTACATTGCAAACAAAGATCTCCCTACATGAATTCACTCATAGCACAACTACCTTCCATCTATGTAAGGCACATTTTAGTTATTTCCTTTATCCTCTTAGTAAAGATTAAACATTTGAACCTACCCTCTAAATTTGATGCATTCCCAACCATACCTACCACTACATGAGTCAAACCTTGCACTTTAAACCCCTTGACTCCATCTAGCCCTACCAACATGTTCATACAACAATAAACAAAGAATTAGAGATGTACCTTTGTGTTTTAGAGTGTGTAGGAAGATAAAGATGAGAACTTGACTCAATTCCTCTAACACTATCACAATGCTTCGTAACCTTTGTGTACACAAAACGCACAAACCGTGGCAAATCTCAAAACATTACTCCATGGGTTTTGTAGCTCTCGAAAAACTGAACAAAACCCCTATAAACTTGCTTGATTCGGTGAAATATGGAAGACGAATTTCTAGATTGTGAAATTAGGGTTTTGGTGGGTGTGGGTGGAGAAGATGAAGAAAGGTAAGAGAATGGGAGGAGAGAGGGTTAGTTTTGGGAGATATAGGTGAGAAAATTCGGAATAATTGGGTGGTTGGGGGGGTTACACGACTTCTAAGCTCAAAACACCCGTTTAAAATCGCCCATCTCCGACACGACGTAAGCTACGTCCTATAGGACGTAGCTTACGTCCTTCTTGAATTCCCTATTCTTACGTCTGTTTTGGACGTAAGACAGTTGGCCGGGACGTAAGTGAGCATAAGGACGTAAGCTTACGTCCATATGGACGTAAGTTACGTCATTTCCACAAAAAATATTTTTAATTTTAATTTTTTTTTATAACCTGTTTTCACGCACCTCGCACCCCCTTTTTAAAGATGTAAAGTCGCCCTCGACTTTGTAATGAATTCAAGTGTACCGATCGGGCGTGAAAACACGTTAAGCCATAAGCACACGATACGTAAAAGATACAATACGAATGAAAAATACTAAATTAACATACGAGACTTCGGGTTGCCTCCCGGAAGCGCTAAGTTTTGTAAGTCTTCAGCCGGACTTCTCGAATTTCTTACGCATTTAGCTCAAAGATCGATGAAGTTAATACTAACTTCACCGATTCCTCCAAAACTGGATTCAAATCTGTATCTTCCAGATATGGTTTTAGACGATGGCCATTCACGACTTGTCGTAAATGATCATCGAAGTCTTCAATCTCGATCTCACCATAATTCCCGATGCGCTTAATTACATACGGTCCAGTCCATTTACTTTTAAGCTTACCTGGAAAGAATTTCAACCGTGAGTTAAATAGCCAAACTTTCTGTCCTACCTCAAATAGCATGCGCTTCAGTTTGGCATCATGAACTCTTTTCATTCGTGCCTTGTAAGCACGAGCTGTCTCATACGCTTCATCCCGTAATTCTTCCAATTCGGCCAAGCTCAGTTTCCGTTGTTTACCTGCAACATCATAATTAACATTAACTTCTTTCACTGCCCATAATGCGCGATGAACCAACTCCACGGGGAGATGACACCCCTTTCCATAAACCAAGCGGTATGGAGTGGTACCAATAGGCGTTTTATATGCAGTTCGATACGCCCATAATGCATTATCGAGTTTCGTAGACCAATCCTTACGGTCGGTTCGTACCGTTTTTTGTAAAATTTCTTTAATTTGCCTATTTGATACCTCAACTTGTCCACTTGTTTGTGGATGATACGGTGTCGCAATTCGATGGTCTACACCATATTGTTTAAGAAGTTTGTGAAAATTGAAAATTTTAAAATGTGATCCCCCATCACTTATGATCACACGGGGCACACCAAATCTTGAGAAGATGTTACTTTGAACAAACTTACAGACAACACGATGGTCATTTGTTTTAGTGGCTATTGCTTCTACCCATTTAGACACATAATCGACTGCCACTAAAATGTATAGGTTACCCACTGAATTTGGAAATGGGCCCATGAAGTCAATTCCCCAGACATCAAAGATGTCGACCACTAGAATTGGCTGCATGGGCATCTCATTTCTCTTTGAAATACTACCCATTTTTTGACAATTTATACAATTTTTAGCAAACTCATAGGCATCCCGAAAGATCGTTGGCCAAAATAATCCAGCAGATAACACTTTGTGGCCTGTTTTCTGACCACTAAAGTGACCTCCACATGCAGATGAGTGCACAAGACCCAACACATCTTTGATTTCAGAATCCGGGATACATCGCCTGATAACCTGATCAGGTCCCACCTTGAAAAGATCTGGATCATCCCAAATATATTGCTTAACCTGCGCCATAAACTTTTGTCGTTTCCATTTTTGCCAATGTTCTGGAATAGCACCTGCAGCATAATAATTAACAATGTCAGCAAACCAAGGTAACTCAGAAATAGCAAATAAGTGTTCATCTGGAAATGTCTCATTAATCTCCAAGGTGTTCTCCATATCGGTGCTGACAATCCGGGATAAGTGATCAGCAACCACGTTCTCACTACCCTTTTTGTCCCGAATCTCTAGGTCAAACTCTTGCAGCAATAAAATCCATCTGATCAACCTTGGTTTTGCATCTTTCTTCTCCATTAAATAACGCACCGCACTATGATCCGAGTAAATAATGACTTTACTTCCCCAGATATAAGACCTGAACTTATCAAGAGCATAGACAACTGCAAGTAATTCTTTTTCAGTAGTAGTATAATTCAATTGAGCACTATCCAAAGTTTTACTAGCATAATAAATTGCCACCGGTTTCTTATCTACCCGTTGTCCCAAAACAGCCCCAATTGCAAAGTCACTAGCATCACACATTATTTCAAAAGGAAGCGACCAGTCTGGTGCTTGCAAAATTGGAGCTTCAACCAATTTCTGTTTCAACGTGGTAAATGCTTTAAGACACTCTTCATCAAACACAAATGACATTTCTTTCAAAAGTAAATTACAAAGTGGTTTTGTAATTATACTAAACCCTTTTATAAATCGCCTGTAAAAACCAGCGTGTCCTAAGAATGATCTAATGCCCTTGACATTTGTGGGTGGAGGTAATGTTGAAATAACTTTAATTTTAGCATGATCAACCTCAATCCCACGTTGTGACACCACATGACCCAACACAATCCCTTCTTTCACCATAAAGTGGCTTTTCTCCCAGCTTAAAACCAGATTTGTTTCAACACATCTTTTTAAAACTTTAGTTAATTGAATTAAACAACTTTCAAAAGACGGGCCAAAAATTGAAAAATCATCCATAAAAATTTCCAAAGACTCCCCAATCATATCTGAAAAGATACTCATCATGCACCTTTGAAAGGTGGCTGGGGCATTACAAAGTCCAAATGGCATTCGCCTAAATGCGAACGTACCATATGGACAAGTAAAGGTCGTCTTTTGTTGATCATCAGGATGGATTGCAATCTGATTATAACCTGAATACCCATCTAAAAAACAATAAAACTTCTGACCTGATAATTTCTCAATAATTTGATCAATGAAAGGAAGTGGAAAATGGTCTTTAGAGGTAGCAGCATTCAACTTCCTGTAATCAATACACACTCGCCACCCTGTGACAGGTCGGGTGGCTACATGTTCACCATCCTCACCCCTCACAATCTGAATGCCTGATTTCTTAGGCACAGTTTGTGTGGGACTTACCCATGTGCTATCAGAGATTGGGTATACAATTCCAGCATCCAACCATTTGAGAACTTCTTTCTTCACCACTTCTCGCATGTTGGGATTGAGTCTTCTTTGGGTGTCTCTCGCTGGTTTTGCCTCTGCATCAGTGATGATCTTATGCATTACAATAGATGGACTTATACCCTTGAGATCCGCAATTGTCCATCCAATAGCAGCTTTATGCTCTTTCAAGACCTTTAATAATAACGCTTCTTGATCTTCTTCCAAATCTGCTGCAATGATGACTGGGAGTGTTTGATTCTCCCCCAAAAATACATACTTTAAGTGACTCGGGAGCTCTTTTAGTTCCACCTTTGGTGGAATCACCAATGATGGTTTCAACTGAGAATCAATGTGATCCGGTAAGGGTTCCACCTGATGTGTCCATAGTGGTCTTCCTTCATGCACAACTAGTACTTCAAGTTTCTTTTCTTCTTCACTCAAATCATATGCATGCTCAACATCCAACCTGTCACAAAAAACACACGGCTCCTCGATGTTTTCCTTATTGTCATAAGGCTTACACCCGTCCATAATGTCCGCCATAAAACATTCATTATCGACAGAGGAGTTAGTTACTTTGTCATACACATTAACACTTAATTTACGATTACCAAAAGTCATGTCAACGGTTCCGTCTCGACAATTGATTTGTGCATTAGCGGTTGCTAAAAATGGTCTACCAAGTATGACATTAGATTGTTTGGTTTTGTCAATTGAGGCATAATCGAGAACTAAGAAGTCAACTGGATAGTAAAAATCATCCACCTTAACAATGACATCTGTTACTATTCCACGAGGAAGTTTTAACGTGAGATCGGCCAATACAACTGTGGTATTGGCTTTCTGTAAAGGACCAAAATCATATTGATCGTATAAACTCCCCGGTAGAATACTAACACTAGCTCCAAGATCGAGTAACGCCCGTGCAACTTTAAATTCACCAACTTGAATCGAAATGATGGGCGCTCCTGGATCTCTAAGCTTAGGTGGAAGATCACCTGATAAGATAGCACTCACATTGGCCGGAACATCAAGCTTCTTAGGAAACTTGTGGGTTCGTTTTTGAGTACACATATCTTTCAGATATTTGGCATAAGCAGGAACTTGTTTTATTGCATCCAAAAGAGGTAAATTAACTTTTACTTGTTTAAAAACCTCCCACATTTCTTCTTGTTGTGGGCCTCTTTTGTTTATTGTTTTCTTTGGTTCAATTAACGCTGAAGGATAAGGAATAGTATTATCCTCCATTACCTTATTCTTACCGTTTTGTTCATTATCTTTTAAGACTGGTTTACTTATCTCTTGAAAAGTTACCTTTTTTGGTGATTTTGATAAAACAGGTTCCTGTTCATTTTCACTATCACTATCAACCTCCTCCACTACCCCCTCTACGAATGGTGGTGGAGGGACAACTTTGTTATCATAAATTTTACCACTACGAAGAGTACTTACCTGGTTGATTTGCACATTCCTGACAGTTTTAGTGGTAGCTCCTTGATGTTGAGGATTGATGGTGGTATCACTTGGTAACTTTCCGGGGTTTCGCTTAATTTGAGCCACGTCTTCAGCTAATTGTCCCACTTGCTTGTTTAAAGCTTCATAAGCTTTATCTCTGATTTCGTTCTCCCTCTTATTCTCTTGCATATTCTCTTTCACCATGTTCATTAAAGCATCTAACTTTGCATTTGTAGAGTCTTCACTACCACTTTGTCCCGATGGAGGATTTCCTTGATAACTTCGTGATGAGCTCCCTTGTTGACCTCCATGACTGTAGTTCCCTTGATTGTTTCCTTGAGGATATGAAGTTCTTTGATACCCACCTGGGTTGTAATTCCCTTGTGTTCGATTTTGATAAGTTTGACCGCCTTGATTATTGCCTTGAAAATTAGGGTTCATCTGATTTGAGGCATTACCATATTTGAAATTAGGATGATTCCTCAATCCAGGATGATAAGTATTGGAACTCATATCGAATTGCTTCCTGTCTCCATAAATTTGATTGACTTCCTCACTCCTTCCTATTACCAAGGGACAAGATTCACCATTATGACCTATTTCACCACAGTCTTCACATACATCATAACCCACATTTGCAACCTCCTTCATGCCTGTTCTTCCTAGCTTTGCTAATTGTTTCTCCAAAGATGCAATTCTCTCTTTGGTTTCATAATCAATTGTGGTTGATCTTGTTGAATTTGATTTGGATCGCCTACTAGCAGAAGCTTGTGCTTTGGAGTTCCTACACATCTCTCTAGAAATTCCCAATCTGCATCCTCATGGTTAGAAAGGAATGTGCCATTGCTTGTAGAATATAAATACTTCCTCTCTTCATTGGTCAATCCATCTGAAAAAGCCTTAATCAACTCCCAACGTGCAATTCCATGATGTGGGCACATACGGATCAGTTCCTTAAACCTTGTGAATGCTTCATGAAACTGTTCTCCTGCTTGTTGTTGAAAGGATCGAATAGCATCTCTTGCGTCACTGGTTTTACCCATAGAATAATATTCATCCAAAAAGGTTTGTTGCATTTCTTGCCATGTGTGGATACTGTTGTCGGGTAAGGTGAGAAACCATTGCTTAGCTCTATCCTTCAAGGTGAATTGAAACAATCGCAGCCTCACTTCATCTTGTGTAAAGTGATTTCCACCAATGGTGCTACATATGGCATCAAATTCAGCAAGATGTACATATGGTTCTTCTGTTGCAGTGCCTCTAAATGCAGGAAGAATGGTGAGATAATGAGGGCGTACATCAAAAGCTCTTCCACGTCGATTTGGAGGTGCGATAGGGTTTGGATTTTCAGAAATAGCCGGTCTGAAATGGCTATCCACACCTCGTACTTGAGCTCTTTGAGGTCTTCTTGGCTGATTGATATTATTGTTAACCCTACCCCGTTGTTGATTGATAGGTGGTGCATTCCACCCATGTTGATCATTCCCCCAATTGTTATTTCCATTCTGTCCATCACCACCATCAAAATTTCCATCCCAAGCATCATAATTTGCACCATTATGAGGTTCTGATTGTTATTCCACTCATCTTCATAATCTTCATCACCCGTATGGACACTATGCATACTCACATGATCAAAGTCATTACCTTGATTGAGGTTATTTTGATTCACATTGTTGTTGGGTGGTGGTTGATTCAAGTTATTGTTGCGGTTGTTATTTGGTGGTGGGGGTGGATTTGGGTTTTGGTCATTAGGAGGAGGAGGGTTTGGATTTTGAAGTGGTTGATTATTTGGATTTTCCATTTGGGTTGAATCAGATGAACTGTCAGTTGCTTGATCAATAGCTTGTGAAATTGATGTAACCGGTAACCCTGATCGATGTAAAACACGATTGTACCTCGCTGATTTCTCTATCTCTGGATCGAACACTAATGGTGATTTCCTACCCGAATAACGAGTATGCATGCAATCTGTCACCTACACACTGAAAAACACCAAGCGTAACAAGGAAATAAAGAATTAAAGCAAAACAAATAACAAAACTAAAAACAAATCAAATAGCAAAACACCAAGCGCACCGATTCCCCGGCAACGGCGCCAAAATTTGATCGATGTCGAAGTACCAATCAAATAAGATGTTAAAATGTGTGTTCCTATTCACCTAAACTAGTTAGGGTAAGTAGGGTTGTCGAACCTCGTGGAATTAGTGGTCGGTGTATTGTGAATTGATTTATAATAAACAATTAACTAAATTATCAAATTACTTAAACTATTGCCTCTAGGCTGTAAAAATTAGATCTTGGAATGATTAAGAACTTAATTAAGAAAACAAATTGCAATTACTGAAAATTGATTAGAAGATTATTATGAAAAAGGGTAATCCACCCCGGGATTCAGTTTCGGTTCTTGGTATTCGCCTAGTTCAACTTGGTGGAAAATCCTTAACGGGGATTCTCTACGTGTAATGATTAAGTGACAGTGATAACCAAGACTTAACGGGTCTTAGTACACCATGTCAATTGAATTAGTAACCAAAACCTTGCAATCACACAACTTGCGCGTAATTATATGAAATTCAAATCAAGATTAACTAAAACAATTGTTTAAACAATCAAGACACAAGTTTAACTCAATAAAGAACTTAACGGGTTCTAAAGTTTAATCCCAACACAATTTGAACATAAACGAAAACCTAAAAACAGAAACCTATCACCCGAGGTAGATCACGAAACGTTTAGCCTTGCATCTTCATGAATTCGGCAACAAGATCGGATTGGAACATGATTTGATGGATTGGAATGAGTTGGAGAAGTAGAATCAACCTCAAGAATCGTCCAAGTTCGTCCCTTTTTGCTCCCAATGCGAATTAGGGTTTTAGAAATTATTAATCCCCTTTAAATATGGTCAAAACCCGGGAAAATTAGTCAACTTTCTTGACACGACGTAAGTTACGTCCAATAGGACGTAGCTTACGTCCTCTTCTAAGTTGTACGTCCTAGCCTTCTGTCCTACGTCCTCCTTGGCTTCCTTGTGATACCGACGTAAGCTACGTCCAAGAGGACGTAACTTACGTCCTTTCTTGGACATTTCTTCTTTTTTTCTCCTTTCTTTCGTATTCTGCACCTGCAATTCACAATCGTCCACCGTAATCGCATTCTATGATAATTATATATCAAAAGCATGTATTTAGCTACTTAAAACACATATATGTCATGAATGCATCACATATATATGAGTTTTCCTATTAAATTTTGATAGCCAATCATGTTTTTTAATTCAGACTCATCTTTTTTTCTTACATAAAACAACAACTACACGACATTGTTCAAGAGGCGCATTAACAGGTTTACAAGCAGTTAGGCCAAACTTAGCAAGATGATCAACGCAATAATTTCTTTAATAAAGACAAACACCAAGATTAGAGCTAACAACTTCTATCCCGGCTAAAGAAATATTTTAAAGAACCTAAATCTTGAATAATAAATTTAGATCTCAGCGGCATTATAATATTTTCTATTTCTATAGAAATATTTCTAGTAACCAAAATATCATCCACAAACACAATCAAGAAAAATTCAATAAACTTAACAAATAGAGAGTTATCCCTTTTACTTTGCTGCAACCCTAATTCAAGCAATAGACCAACAAGTTTTTCATTCCACACTTGTGACGTCTGTTTTACTATAATATTAAACTCAAAGACATTGATTAATTGGTTAAACACGTACTCTTTTATCACTCATTACTATGTGTTGATTTTCCCTAGGATCTATTACCCACCAAGAGTCACACTTAGAGACAGTTAGACGACATATACTACTGGTAAAACCGTATATAATTATGCTAAACATATTATAAGAGAAGGAACAAAGTGAAATACCTCCTACGTTTAACAACTCAAATATATTTGAAACTTGAACCGTCGTAAGAGTTGTCATAGTAGAATTAGATGAAAAGTTGGGAATTGAAACAATTTGATGCTATGGTTCAACTTACTTCATGTACTTATCAAGCCTGATTTTAATGATTTCAATGAGTTGATCAAATTAATGAAGTTTCTTATGGGCTTGGATGATGTATATATTAGCTAGTTAGAACAAATTTGTTAACTAAGGATCTCTTCCATCCATTTAAACTACCTTTCCAATTGTCTCTAGAGATGAGTCATATAGGAGCTCAAACGTTTCTTCCAAACATCAAGCACAAACTGTTAGTTTTGTGTGAGAAGGTATCAAATTTTTAACAACAAAAGAAAATTAAACAGGTCCTTAATTCTAGTCTAAAAATGTTCACGATGTATAAAATAATATACTGTTGAAAGATGTTCTAAAATATTCGCATTCACAGGGGTATTACCAAAGGGAAGTTAATTAATCATCTTGATATTTAAAATCTGTAACATCTAATAAATATGTGACTAGTAAAAACTACTTGAAGTTGATGATATGTTCCAAAAAATGTAAATTAGAGAAATACAAAGCCAAATGGCAGAAATACTTGAGTTTAGGGGTGTTCATCGGATCGGATAACGGATTATTCGGATTTGAAAATTTCAGGACCCTATCCGAAATCCGATCCGATCCGTATAAGGATTTTTCTATCCGATCCGAATCTATCCGAATTCAATTCGGATCGGATTCGGATATATCCGAATAATCCGAATAAACCAAAATAACAATTTTTTTCTATTTTTTTGTTTATTTCTTTTTTTTTGCTAATTTTTATTATTAACATTTTATAAGCTGGAAATCACAATAAAAGATATAAAACTTAAAAATAAAATTTGACTTGTACGCAAAGTCAAAATTAAAACATAATAGGTAATTATATAGAACCCGAAGATTAGAATCTATAATTTAGAACGATGGTCGATTATTGCATAATTATTAAGGATTATGACTAGAATGTGTAAATATTCTTGTGTATTGAGTTGAAAACATAATAGATAGTTGAGTAATGAGTATTGTGCTAGAAACATAGTTGAAGTCTTATTCGGATTAATCGGATATCCGAATAACCCGAATAAAAAAATTGTGATATCCGAAATCCGATCCGAAATCCGAATAAGGAATTCGGATTCGGATGAGATCCGATCCGAACATCCGAATAAGGATTCGGATCGATTTATTCAGATTCGAATGCGGATCGGATTTTAGATATCGGATTTTTTGAACACCTCTACTTGAGTTGAATAGGCCCGCGATGAATAAAATGAAAAATAATCTACAAGGATACAAGCCAAACATATCCTCAAACACTTGCATTCAACAATAAACCATTATCCGTGATTCTACAAATATATGATAAGTATAAATAATTTAATTTATGTAATGTTTAATTTTTGTAGTTTTTAATATTTTTAAATTAAATGTGGAAATTTATTTTGATAAACCTTATAATATTTAAATATACTCCATTATATTATATTCATATATATGTATATATATTACAATAGTAAATGATACGAAATGAAAATTAAATGTTTGTCATAATAAATAATTTGGTTATAAAAAATAATATTTAAAAAATGATGATAACGCATAAATGTTTTGGTTATAAAAATAATATTTAAAAAATGATGAAAATTAAATGTTTATCATAATAAATAATATTTAAAAAATGATGATAACGCATAATAAATAATTTGGTTATAAAAAATAATATTTAAAAAATGATGATAACGCAAAAATGATGATAACGCAAGGACAACTGTAAAAGATGTAACTTGAACTCTTGAAGAGGAAATATAAACATTTGTGATGTAAAAACTAAATATAATTTTAGGCCTCTTTTAGCATCCCATTGAAGATGTTCACGCACCTACGCAAAGCCAATTATTATATACTATTAATTTTGCAACTGAAATGAATAGTTGCTTTTTTACTTCTTAAGCGTGATGTACAACATGTTCTTGTTTTGTTTATAAGAGCAATGTTCACCCATTTAACCTTACCGTTTAATTCTAGAGAGAGAGATCGGTCTGTGTTTTTCTTCTACGTTTGCGCCGTCTCACCCTTTTGCCGGCCAAGAGAGGCCTATGTCGGCGGTTGGTGGTCGATGGTTTTGTTTGTGGGTGGCGCCTCCGGTCGAGCCGTGTATCGCGCCGTCTGTGGATGGTGGTGCGTGTTTAAAGCGGACTAGATCTGTGGGCTCCGACATCGCCGGCTTGGTGGCGTCTGTGTAACCCTCAGGTTTCACGGGCCGTCGCCGACCGCCGCTTGCTGCCGCCATCGCCACAAGGTTTGCATATTAACCCTCAGGTGGCTGTCGCTGTCGCCGATTCAAGCGTCTTTACGGTTTTATTGATATTTCCGGCGATGACGCTCGAGGTGGTGCATGAGGTTGGGGTTTTGTGGGTGTTGCGGTGAGAAAGGGGCGTGCCTTTCTCGCCGCTTACGGTCTCGGTGGTTGCATGTCGGCCGATTAAACCCTTAGAGACTCTGCGCCTCTCTGGTTTCCCCTTCTTTTGTCGGTTGAGGCGTTACAGTTTTTGGGATGCTTTGCTTGAAATACTTTTGTTCCTTTATTTGTTTCCAACTTCAGATGTTGGTTGGATGCATACGAGTAGGGGGTTACGACACCAATATGTTGTTATCTGTGAATGTTTGATGTAGTTGGCTTTCTGTATATTGCATTGAGCCTATGATGGCAGGCATTCGATCATCTGAGGCATCACTGTTATCTCTATCTTTCTGTGGTTAAGATTTGTTGGTTGGATTTTATCGTATGGTTGTGATGACCGTAAACCCAATACATAAACTTTGAATCAGGTGCAACTTGGCGTGACAGATCTTGAGGACGGTGGGTTGTTACCCGCAACCCTCTGCAGCCATATGCCCTCATTCCAATTACGTTTTTGAGCCTAACAATATACGATGTAAGCCCCTCCAGCACGTTTGTTATTAAAAGTAGATGTATAATATAGAAGCTTTGTTTTAACGGTTTACCACGCGCGCAACGCGCGCCGAGGTAAAACACTAGTTTCCATCAAATTTGTAACACACTTTTATTTCAAGAACATGTTTCAGGTACCAATACTTCATTCACATTAGGTTTCTTTTATACACTTCTCATCTTGTTATAGATCTTTTATCAAACACATACCTATAATTAATAGTTGTACATACATATAATTATTTTCATTAAAAATTAGAATTTTTAAACAAACTAATTTTTCTTAATGTTTTAAAGAGAAAGTTGCATAAATTGTGCTTGTGGTTTAACAAGATTGCAAATTTGGTCCCTAAACTCTAAAAATTATAGTGTTAGTCTAAAATTTTGTGTATTTTGTTACACGTTCGGTCATTGACATTAAATTTATTTAGTTTTTTTTATAAATTTTATAAAGTTTGAATTAACTTTTAAAACTAATTTTAAGAGTCAAAAGCACAACGCTCACATAAAATTTTAAATTAGCTTTATAATTGTTAAAATTTAAAAATTGAATGTGAAATCTGGTCTAACCACATAAATCATTAATATAGTTTTCTTTATTTCAATTTTTTTTCTAAAGATATTCTCAAAGTAATATTAGATTTTGATAGGAGAAAAGGATAGAAATAAAGTGCATGACAGATGTTGGTGGATTAGGTGGCAATGTTGGCCCCTCTCATCACCATCGCCTGAATTTCCCCTCTTCTTCCCTTAAGCGTAGCAAATGCGTTGGTTCCGCGAAACTGCTAACTCAAGTGAGCTTAACCATGTATTTCCAACTCATTTGCGAAGCAAAATCAAAGTAGGAAAAATCCTCGTCGAAAATCATTTGCAACGCTTTTGCAATGCAATCTGCGACACATTTCTGATAAAGTAGCGTTGTAATTTACTACGCACTTGCATACAATCTTAATTACTTAAATTTAACATTATTTTTATTTTGTTTATTTGTATATATAATAATCAATGTTTCAAAAATTGTCAGGCGTTGTCTAGTCAGTCAACTAAGGAGTTACGAGTACTCGTTCTAGGTAGAGAGTAGTCAGACATAACAAATTATAAAGAAATTAATTTTTGGGAAATTCTACATATATCAAATGTCATAAGTTTAATAATATTTATAACAATATATGTGAATATTAATATAAATTAAAAAATACATTTTCAAATACTAAAATATTTTAAAATTGATAGTTATTTTATGATATTATAGACATTTAATCATTTAATGGTCTTTTTGAAGGTACTATGTGAAAAAAAAACAAAAATCCAACAAAAATAATGAAAAATAGTGAAAATTGACAAAAAATAGTGAAAATCCAAGTTTTTCGAGCTGGGCCAAGCTGAGCCGAGATGGGATGCGTAGCTCCGAGTAGAGCCGAGTTGGCCGCCTAGCTCCGAATAGGTTCGAATTGGACCAATTTTGTCTGAGGTTGACTGATACAAAGTTATAAGACCGAGTTGAACAAAGTCGTTTCAGCTATGTCTGAGTTCTGACTACACCCTGAGTACTTAGCTGAGTTTTACTACAGTGATAATAATAATTATAATTTTAATTATGATTTCTAGTTTTTTATTACTTGCGACGCACCCTCGGCGACACATTTTTGACACATCCCGAAACCAATTAGATATTTTGATTATTTTTTATACATATAGTGAAAAGCTTGGTGTGAAATTTTTTTAAACCTATGAATTTACATATATACATAAAAAATAAAATTATAAAAATAATGAAGAATTTTATTAAAATTTAATATCAAATAGATAAATATTTTAATATTAATTTTAAATAAGTAAATAATTACAATTTAATTTATGCATATTGATCAGGTGCTATTTATTTGGTGGTAAACATAGTTAATTTCGTGTTTATATATATTTGTGAATATAAAACGAGCTTACATTAGAACATGTTTGCATTGAAGATGTTTAGATCTTAAAGATCATAATTTAAACGTTTTAACGTGTGGATGGAAGATTAATGGAAGCATGTAAGTTTTTGAAAGTAAAACTGAAGCCATTGGGAGTAAAAAAGCCAAAAACGATGTTCCAGCGCATAATGTTTCACTACCAGTGTATAGTGCTCTGACACCAGCGCACTAACCAGCGCAATGCATAACGCCCAGATGACCCAAAACTATGCTCCCCTACCGAGCAATATGCACTCCCCCCAATCAGTTCTCGAATTTTTGGTTTTTTTAGCATTATTTAAAATAACTTTAGGGTTTCAAATCCAAACTTCATACCTGTGATTTTTGGACGATTATAATGCGTTTTTTAGTGTTCTTTTCACCACGAATTCACCGGAGATCAAACTCCAACAACATCAATTCAACCTTTGAAGATTAAAAAAATGCTGACGAACGGCTAAATAGTTCATGATCGCTTTCGAGAAGATAGTTCTTAAAAGTGAAGCAATAGGCTTAGTTTGAATTGGGATATTGGTTTGTTTTCTTTCTGACACAAGATTTCAATTGTGTGTTTTGATTAACATTAAAAGATTCACTTATGTTTAAGGGTTTGCATTCTATCATTTGCATTTTGTTTTCTTGCATAGTGAGCAGTTTAATATGTGTGTGAATACTTGAGATATACAGATTGGTAATGGTGTGAATAAACGAATCTTAAAAGTTTGTTTTACAAGTATCACTTTATTAAATGGTTTTATAAAATTATGTTTATGTGATTACTAACAAATTCTTATAAATCTATTGTGGATCTTTGAACTTGAAATTCGAAAGTGATTGCCTTTTTTGTTATTGTTTCAAAACCTTTATTCAAGTTTGATGCTTACTTAATTTTGTGCTTTTAATTCATATTGTTCTTAAATAAAACCAAAAATATTTGCTTTTTTTGTATTTTTGCTTCGTATTTTAGTTTTTATAAGTATAAGCTTTACACTTTTCATTATTCCAAGTGGAGAAGACACTTATTTATCCGTACTAGTTATAGGTAGTTAAGTTTTTAAAATTAATTTGTTTAATCCAACCACGACAACTCGATTGCATATTATTTAATAATGAGAAAGAAGCAAGAATAAAATCAGTAGACTCATAAAAAGAATTGTAACATATATGCACGTGACGTCACTATTTACTTATTTATTATACATTGAATATTGATCATGATCATTAGATTTTATATTTGAATTTTCTATTCCGTAGTGCTTTTGAACATACCTTCCCAAAATCTTTGTTTTTTGAGTTGCTTCAATGAATGTCGCCCCGACATGCTTATCAACATTTAGACGTTATTTTTTGTAACGTGTTTATAAATTTCGAGCCCGACGTTAATCAAGGGTTTAAAACCGCTAAATATTTCCAAAAAAACAATAATTATAGCAACATAATCCCATATTATTATGAATTATTACCATGGCAAGTGGATGAACTCTTTGTCAAACTTGTAGATAAGTTTACTATGCTACTTATCTACCAAAAAGTTTACCTTGTCTACCAAGTTGATTGATCTTTGTAGTATAAATACCACCTCAATAAAGAGGAGAAGATGCACCTCTTGTATACACTTTCATAAGTTATACATTTCTCTTCTTCTTGCTCTTGCAATTCTCTTTAAAGATCTTAAGGTTATAGCACTAAACTTGTGTTAATCATTGTGATATTATAATACGTTATCAGCACGAGAGCTCTTAAACTCTAATCAAGAATACTAATTGAGCACAAAGTCATCTACTAATCAAGGTAAGACCTTCATTAAGTAATAATATATAATATCTTATATTGACAAGATAACTAATATAAATAAAATAAGCATAAAGGAGATCTTATTATGGATATTTTGATAACCATGGGACTACTAACAAACTAACTTTTATTTATGCATCTAACTTTTTGATTATGCAACTAACATTTTATCTTATGTCAACTAACATTTAATTATGCATCTAACCTTTACTTAATCTTTATTTATACAACTAACATTTCCTTTTATGTCAACTAACATTTTGATTATATTGCTAACATTTGTTCGTACTAACGTCTTATTCTTATCCTAATTTGTCGTTCTTATTCTATTTTGTTTTTATAAACTAAATTCATGTTTTTATAACATAATCTTATACTTATTTATAAAATTATTGTTGATATATACATAAGACAACGGTTATATAGCCGTTATGAACGGTTATATAGCCGTTGTAAACAATCACATAACCATTACAAACGGTTATATTTTTAAACTATAAATTAACCACTATCAATTTATTTTCGTTTACAATAAACAGATCATCTCTCAAGTTTATCCAAGAAAATCTTTCAAAGATGATACACCGGGCAACCATAATGCTTATTTTAATTCTTATCCCCATTACTGAACTACCACCCGAAGAATTTAAACTTTTCTTATTTTTGTATTTGTTCATAGCTCTACCACTTTATTGTATCGCAATGTTTATTGATATATATGGATTCTAATAATCATCTTACTATTTGCTTAATTCTTGTTAGAAATCAGAATGTCGAATATTGCAAAAATTGAATTCCCGGCTCTTAGTATCAATGGAGAAAACTATATGCTTTGGACGGCCCATGTGAGAATACATCTTAAATCAATGGGTGTCTTAGAAATAATACAAGAGGGAAATGTTTTTTCAGAGCAAGACAAGGCGAAAGCCGATGTCTTTTTACATAAACATATCGATGAAATGTTACAATTTGAATATTCAAATTGTGAGGATCCGTACGTTTTATGGAAAGACTTACAAAGAAGATTTGATCATCAAAGGGAAGTTCTACTTTCCACTGCTAGAGATGAATGGAACAATCTCAGGTTCTAAGATTTTAAAAAGTAAACGAGTACACATCTGCTTTGTTCAGAATATGCTCGACCCTCAAATTTTGTGGGCAAACTGGAACCGAGGAAGATATGTTGGAGAAAACTTTCTTCACATTTCATGCATCAAATATAAACTTGCAACAACAATATAGGTTGCAAAAATTTAAAAGATATTCTAATTTGAATTCATTTCTCCTTGTGGCAGAAAAAACAATGAGCTCTTGATGAAAAATCATCAAGCTCGCCCCACAGGATCATTAGCAATTCCAGAGATAAATGTTGCTACTAAAAACTCTGGAAGAAAGTGGGGGCGAGGTTGTGGCCGAGGTTCTTTTGATAAAAGTTACCTTAATAACTGAAACCATTCTTTTAAAGGTAATAATAATTACCGAGGTAACTTTTATAACCGTGGACGTGGTTCTGGCCGTGGTAGAAATCAAAGAACAGTTAATTACCATGCCCCACTAAACAATTCCAACCAGTACAAGGGGAATAAAGCTGATAGGTCCGAAAAAAATGGCACTTCCTGTTTTAGATGTGGTATCACAAACCACTAGTCGAAGGCTTGTCGCACAGCTCCATATTTGTGTGAACTATACCAAGCATCTCTTAAAAGAAAAGAGAAGGAGGTGAACCATATTGATAATTTTAATGATCTCAATGTTGAGTTGAATACTGCAGACTTTTGACATAGACATTTGAAACACATGTTGCTTTACCACAATAGTTATATGCAACAATTTAGTGTTTTCTATCTTAATCATGTATTTTTCTTTATGTAATGTTTTCTTTTCGATTAAATAAAGTTTTTTATTAAAATATAACAATTTCATCGTTATTCACTTATTATTTTTCTTTATACTTTCAAGATTAAAATGAACATCACTGGAGCGCAAGATCAAACAAATGAAGCAGATATATGTATAGCGGATAGTGGAGCCACACACACTATACTTAGATCTAAAATATATTTTTATGAACTTAAACCAACAAAAGGAATCGTTAATACAATATCAGGCCCTACAAACCTGATAGAAGGAGTGGGAAAAGCTAATTTAGCATTACCAAATGGTACAAAGCTGATAATAGGAAATGTTTTATTTTTCCCAAAATCAACAAGAAATCTGTTGAGTTTCAAAAATATATATCATAAAGGATATGATACTCAGTCAAGGACTGTTGATAATGAAAAATATTTGCATATCATAAGCAAAGATCAGATATTAGAAAAATTGTCAATGCTTCAGTCTGGTTTACATTATACATATATTAATATGCCTCAGGCATATATGGCAGTTAAAGAAAAATTTTGTGATCCTGAAACACTTAACTTATGGCATGACAGATTAGGTCATCCAGGATCTACAATGATGAAAAGAATTATTGAAAATACTCATGGGCATCCATTAAAATATCAAAAGATCCCACAATCGAATAAAATTCCTTTGTGTACATCTTGTTCTCTTGGGAAATTAATCACAAGGCCTTCGCCTGTGAAAATTGAAAAGGAATCACCTTTGTTTCTTGAAAGAATTCAAGGAGATATATGTGGGCCAATTCACCCATCATGTGGACCATTTAGATACTTTATGGTTTTGATAGACGCATCAAGTAGATGGTCTCATGTCTCTTTGTTATCAACTCGTAATGTAGCATTTGCAAAATTTCTTGCACAAATTATCAAATTACGAGCACATTTCCCTGATTATACTATTAAAAGGGTGAGACTTGATAATGCTGGTGAATTCACATCACATGTTTTTAATGATTATTGCATGTCTGTGGGAATTATTATTGAACACCCTGTTGCTCATGTACACACACAAAATGGCTTAGCTGAGTCGTTAGTCAAACGTCTACAACTAATAGCTAGACCATTAAAATGAGAACAAAACTCCCTGTGTCTATTTGGGGTCATGCAATTCTTCATGCTGGATCACTAATTCGTATGAGACCAAGTGAAAATCTTAAATACTCTCCGTTACAACTTGTTACTGGTAATGAGCCAAACATTTCCCACCTTAGAATTTTTGGGTGTGCTGTGTATGTCCCTATTGCACCACCACAACGCACAAAAATGGGTCCTCAAAGAAGGTTAGGAATATAGGTTGGATATGAATCAGCTTCCATCATAAGATATCTTGAACCTTTAACGGGAGATGTATTTACAGCACGTTTTGCTGATTGTCACTTTAACGAGTTAGTTTTCCCGGCATTAGGGAGAGAAAAGAAAAAAACAAGAAAATGATGTCTCATGGTATGTTCCTTCATTATTGCATCTTGATCCAGTAACTAAACAACGTGAGACAGAAGTTCAAAAGATAATACACCTGCAAGAAATTGCAAATCAATTACCTGATTCATTTACTGATACAAACAGAGTTACTAAATCTCATATACCAACTGCTAATGCTCCAGCTCGAGTTGAGATTCCAAATGAGCAAATAGATAACACAATGGCTCATGAATCTCAAAAACATTTGAAACGAGGAAGACCAATCGGTTCCAAGGATAAAAATCCTTGAAAAAGAAAAACTCATGAAAAGGAAGTTGACAATAAAGTGAATGATCTTGATGAAACGCTACATACCAAAACCTCTCATGAGGAGGATTTGGATGAAAATAACAAAGAAATGTCAATTAACTATGGTCACACAGATATCTTATGGAATCAAGATGAAATGGAAAGTATTGATGAAATATTTTCTTATTCCGTAGCAAGTGACATCATGAGTGGAGATGATGATCCTGAACCACAGTCAGTTAGTGACTGTAAAAATAGACATGATTGGGATAAATGGAAAGGAGCTATGCAAGCTGAATTAGATTCACTTAACAAACGAAAAGTCTTTGGACCTATTGTTAGTACTCCGATGGGCGTAAAGCCTGTAGGGTATAAATGAGTTTTTATACGAAAACAAAATGAGAAAAATAAAGTTACAAGGTATAAAGCTAGACTTGTAGCTCAGGGTTTTTCACAAAGGCCAGGGATTGATTATGAGGAAACATACTCCCCTGTTATGGATGCAATAACCTTTAGATACTTAATCAGTTTAGCAGTCTCTAGAAATTTAGAGATGCGTCTTATGGATGTTGTCACAACTTAGTTGTATGAATCACTAGATAGTGACATCTATATGAAAATTCCTGAAGGTTTTAAACTCCCCGAAACATTAAGCTCAAAGCCTAAGGAAATGTATTCCATCAAATTACAAAGATCCTTGTATGGACTCAAACAATCTGGAAGGATGTGGTACAATCGTTTGAGTGATTATTTGACAAGTAAAGGATACACAAGTAATCTTATTTGTCCATGCGTCTTCATTAAGAAAACATCATCAGGATATGTGATCATAGCTGTGTATGTTGATGATCTAAATATAATTGGGACGCAAAAGGAATTTAATGAAATAATTGCTATTTTAAAGAAAGAATTTGAAATGAAAGATCATGAAAAACCAAAGATTTTCTTGGTTTGCAAATTGCATATCGGTAGATTGAGCATATGCATAATGGAATACTTGTACATCAGTCAACTTATACTGAGAAACTCTTAAAGCATTTTAATATGGACAAAACAAATCCTTTAAGCACACCGATGGTTGTTAGATCACTCAATGTTGATAATGATCCATTCCGTCCTTGTGAAGATAATGAAGAGGTCCTTGGTCCAGAGATACCATATCTCAGTGCAATTGGAGCTTTATGTATCTTACTAACTGTACGAGACCTGACATTTCTTTTGCAGTTAATTTGTTAGCAAGATTTAGTTCAGCTCCTACTAAAAGGCACTGGAACGGGATTAAACATATTTTTTGATATCTTCGAGGTACTATTGATTTAGGCTTGTTTTATCCTAATAATTCAAAAGAAGGGTTGGTTGGTTATGCAGATGCAGGTTATTTATCTAATCCCCATAAAGCAAAGTCTCAAACTGGATATGTATTTAAGAATGGAGGAACTGCGATTTCATGGCGTTCTCAGAAACAAACACTCGTTGCGACATCCTCAAATTATGCTGAAGTCATTGTACTACATGAAGCTTCAAGAGAATGTGTATGGTTAAGATCTATGACACATCTTATATCAACTTCTTGTGGATTGGAGAAAGATGAAAATGCAACACCAATCTATGAAGATAATGCAGCTTGTGTCTCACAAATGAAAGAAGGGTATATCAAAAGTGATAGAACAAAACATATACCACCAAGATTCTTTTCATACACTCAAGATCTTATTAAAGATAAACAAGTTGAAATGAGATACGTTCAATCTAGCAACAATTCAGCTGATCTTTTCACAAAGGCACTTTCTAAAACAACTTTTAGAAAACATGTTTATGATATTGGCATGCGGCACGTACACGCAATGTGATGATCTACAGAAGACAATTTGAGGGGGAGTTTAAGCTACACTTTTTTTTCCTTAGCTAAGGTTTTCTCCCATTAGGTTTTCTTTAGCAAGGTTTTTAACGAGACAGTACTTAAACTTTTGAAGTTTGAAAAGTGTCATCTAAGGGGGAGTATTATGAATTATTACCATGACAAGTGGATGAACTCTTTGTCAAACTTGTAGATAAGTTTACCTTGTCTACCAAGTTGATTGATCTTTGTAGTATAAATATCATCTCAATGTAGAGGAGAAGATGCACCTCTTGTATACACTTTCATAAGTTATACATTTATCTTCTTCTTGTTCTTGTAATTCTCTTTAAAGATCTTAAGGTTGTAACACTAAACTTGTGTTAATCATTATGATATTATAACACATATATTTATTCTTTTTTTATTTTACAAAAGGCTTTGTCATATATAGTCTCCATTCTTTTTCTAGCACAATATCACCTCTCTCTCTCTCTCTCTAGAATTTATCTCTTTCTCTCTCTCTAAACATGATGATGAGATCACAAAGAATTATTGAAATGTTGAGAAGAGTCACATAATCAAAGCCAAAGATCAGGTGGCTTAAACAGCTGATGACTTGCACTGGAATGGCCTTCTTCTCCACCAATTTCATGTTACACTCCTCCCAAGAAGATGAGCATCATGCCCCTACATCTCTCTCCCCAATCCTCACGCCTTGCAGCACCACCACTCAAGATCTCAGTGGTAATTAACTTAACCTACTTACCCCATCGATCTCTTTCAAAGATCATGATGCATATGCTGCACATCTCACTGATGCATTAGGGTTTCACTTTCAAAGTTATATATTTTTCATTTTCAAGCTTTAAATCCAACTGGGTTTGAAGAAAGTTTGAATCTTTATGGATTAGATGATGATCTTGTGCAGGTGTGGCATCTTTCTTGGGCAAAAGATCGATGTCGACTTACTCGGGCATGAACAATATGGACGGATGTGATCAAGATCATGGGAACATGAATGGTGAAGATGAGTTATCAGATGATGGATCACAGCTTCTTGCAGGAGAGAAAAAGAGGAGGTTAAACATGGAACAAGTGAAGACACTTGAGAGGAACTTTGAGTTGGGAAATAAGCTTGAACCTGAGCGGAAAATGCAGCTTGCAAGAGCACTGGGACTACAACCAAGACAGATTGCCATTTGGTTTCAAAACAGAAGAGCTAGATGGAAAACTAAACAGTTGGAAAAAGACTATGATGCACTCAAGAGACAGTTTGAAGCTGTTAAAGCTGAGAATGAGTCCCTCCAATCCCAAAATCATAAACTTCAGGCTGAGGTAATATTAATATTATCTATTGCACATATTCATAAGTCATTAGTGATTAGACCCTTTCCGACGCATGCCGCTCCATGTCGGCATGCTAGGAAGGGTTTTCCATGAACACCCTCTCTCTCTCTCTCCTTCCTCTTTCATAGAGCATCACAGGTGGTGCTTTTCCTCACGGATGAAGCACTTCCCTCTCTCCTTCACATCGGCTGTCACATCCTCCTCACGAACGCTCATCCGGGGCTAGGTTGGAGATGGTGTTAGCATCTAATCTTTAAGTGATCACAAAAAGTACAATATGTTCCATTTCATAATAGTAAACAACTGCTTAGGACTCTAATGACAATTAGATTATAGTTTCTTGTAAGGGACATGATCTGCTTAACCTGAGTGTGTTTTTCTGAACCGGCAAAAACTCACTATATATATACTCAGCATCTACTCTACCGTTACAGTTATTTGATTAGGAGGTGAGTAAGTATTTAAAAGTTGCATTAATCTTCATTTAATATTAGTTATTATACATAATAATAATAATATTTAGAAGACTAATTGTAGCAATTACTTTCCGTAAATAGTATGTCAAAACTTTACATGATTAAAATAATATAAACTCTTTACACAATTTCCCACATTGAGCATGGCCAAAGTTTGTATCTTTTAGAAGGGCACAAGGATCATAAGGAGCACGGGCTATGGGCAAAAGAAGTGAAATATATGTACTCTTCAATTTCTTATTCATGATGTGATTTACAAAAAAAGAAGCCATGAACATTTCATTGATTTTCATCATCTTTAGCCAATGAGTCCTAGATCAAGTGATTTAAGAGGAGGCACCCCATGACTTTCTAAAGTGGAGGTCATGGGTTGGAGTCTCATTAGATGCAATATGCTCCAAGTGGGCCAAGGGTTTTATCACAGTGGACCTTGGGTGGTGGGTGGGTTTCCCTTGGAATGGTGGGCGAGCCGGGTCACCAGCGCTGTCTATGTTCGCGGGCGTAGGTGGCCTTTCGCCAATGGGTTTACCCGGGTGACCGGGCTTAAAAATTATTCGTTGGCCGTTGAAAAAATGATTTTCATCATCTTTAGAAATATGTTTTGGTTTGAATATCACATCCAGCTTGAACATTTGAAGATAATCACTAACTATATTTCTCATTCATGCTAACTAACCATAAAGATTGAAACTTTGCAGATAATGGCCCTTAAAAATAGGGAACCAACAGAACTAATCAACCTCAACATAAAAGAAACAGAAGGATCTTGCAGCAATAGAAGTGAAAACAGCTCTGAAATAAAGCTAGACATCTCAAGAACACCGGCTACCGATAGCCCGCTATCATCACACCATCAAAACCAACACCAACACCAACATCATCAGCAGCCAATCCCTAATCTTTTCCCATCGTCGAATATCGAGAGGCCTAATTGCAACAACAGTGTGGGTCATCAACTCTTCCACAATTCATCATCAAGGCCAGCAGATCATCAACTCCACTGCCAGAAGCTCGAGCAATCAAATGCGATTAAAGAAGAATGTCTTAGCAACATGTTTGTTGGTATCGAAGATCATTCGGGGTTTTGGCCATGGTTGGAGCAACCACAATTCAATTGATGAAATCAGGAAAGAAAATGCTCAAGAAAACGGTATTCAAGTCGGATCCGCCTTCTGGGCTTTGGTTTGATTATATTAAAGATGGAGATCGATCTGTTTGTTCTCTAAGCTTTAAATTCTTGTTTTTGGCACTTAAATTAATAGAGTAAAGTTTAGAAGAAAAGAGTATTATTATTTTAAATTCAATATTAGTGTTTGCATAATCCTTGTATTCAAATAAATAAAAGGGTATTAATCGTACATGCTTTTGCATTATTCACTAGCTAAAACTTGGAGATAAAATTAATATTATAATCTCCTCAAAATATTTTTCATTTTCGGTGGCAGTACCGTTTTGTTGATCTGCATATGAAGTTATTTGTTATTGTTTTGATGTATGTATGTATGCATGCATGCATGCATGTATGCATGTATGCATGCATGTGTGGGTATGTGTGTATGTATGTGTGGGTATGCATGTATGTGTTTGTCTTTTATTCTGTAAAAGTAATGGCTCTCTCTGTCAAACATTTTCTGCATCAAAGGATGGTTGGTGTGAGTGTGTGATAGTTTTGCTGATTTTGATGTAATCAGTGTACGACAGTGCAGAATGGTAAAACAACAAAACTTTAACATATATAATCATTGATTTTTAACATATTATTTTAGATAAAAACAAAGCTAATGTAGCATACAAATCACCATTCTTAACTTGAATATGGAACCTTTTGATGTCATAAAAACATGAGCTTTAAAGTATTACTGATATATGTAAAATTTAAAATATCAAGTCTACAAATTTCAACCCTTACCTAGCATACTTGAATTTCACATGTGTGTGTAAAAGGGGTTTTGTGTATGAGAGAGGAAATTAACCAAAGCATCAAACACGCATTCCAATGTAGAAAGAAGACAAAGAGATGGAAAGTGTAGAAGAAAAGCAAGAGTTGGAAATGGTCACTTTCTTGAAGGGAACATTTGGCAAACTTTAATCTTCCTGCTATTTTTGACAAGAAATTTAGGGTTTTAGCCATCATTACACTCCTTTAGTTTTTGTACCCCATCACTTTTTTCTCTTTTGTCACTTTATGATTGTTAGGGCTTTCAAAATCAAGTCTCTACCTATGGTTTCTTCTAAATTGGTCCAACTCAATAAATGTTAGCATATTATTGGATCTTGATCGAACCTGTTATATTTGATTGATTTGAAGCCAACATAAGACTCTAGCTTATCTTTGACGTTTCAATTCCAACGCACTCCTTAATTTGCATTTTGGTTATCTCGACAATGATAGTGATGGTTCAATTACTGACCTTGCAACTAACAAAGGGATAAGAGATTCATAGAAGGAAAAATCATATGAGGTCGTAAGTAGTTTAACATAAATAATAATTTCTAATCATCTACTTAAAAACACAAATGGTTGTTTGACCAAATTGAATATATTACACGATGCTTAGCTATAAATCCCATGTCACCAGTCATTCGGTAGTAAGAAGAAACGTGGCAACGCAAATGACGATTTTCAATAGTTTTACGCCCAAACGTGGAGATGACACTTTCACACATGAGGAGATGATAGATAGTTGAGTCAATGGAAAATTTAAGCTTAAACCATGCCAATGGCTAGCTATATCCATATGAGTTGATGTTTTTTGATTGGATATACTTATATATAATCAATCATAAGGTTAGATTGTTATTTTTTGTTTTGATCAAAAGGTTATATTAAGTATAATGTTTAGACAATTTTATCTTTTCCGTGATTACCCTACTAGCAAACTTTACAAAATATATAAATTGTGGAGGACAAAAGTTATTTAAAATATAATTATATGCTTCACTACTTATTCGTTTTCTTGTTTTATGTTAATTTACAACTTTATAAACAATCTAATCAATATTTTGATTGTTTTAAATGTACTTGCATACATGTTGCGCACATACATACACATATATGTGTCATATATATGTTACATTATGTTCTCTAGCTAGATATATACATTTGTACATGTAAATACAAATCTAAATAAACATATAGACCCGTGTGATCATATGTCATATTATCTTTTTCTAAACACGACAAATGAAAATATGGATAGTAGTTAAAGAAAAGAAAATAGATTCCTTCTGGCAAGTTCATGTGAGCTACTGTCACCCACTCCCTAGCATCCAACACAATCAAGGGACCCACTGCATGCCTCTCAAATGCACCAATCTCCAACTTAACATGTTCATTTCCTATCAATGTTTCTTCATTGTTCACACACACATCATAAAGTTTTATAAGATATAAAGTTTTATCTTCATTACATAAGATCAAATACTAATATAGATTTAGTTTAGATCTCGTGAAAAGCAAATCTCAGATATCTATTTTGTTTCAAGTACTATCGTCAGTCTCAGCAAATTGTTCAAAGGAGTGTGATGATTAATTATTCAAATCTCGGATTGAGTAGAGCATGTGACTGGTCTTACCATAAAAACTTTATTTAAAGAATTGGGTAATTCGTTATGTTTATAAGAAATAAAACTTATAATAACAATGACACGTGCTTTAAATAATTACATTATTTATTAATAATATTGTTATATTTTTTAATATTAAAAATAGTTTTTTAATAAATTAAGAAAAAAAATCTTTTTATTAATGTTATTTCTAAAGAAATAAATTTTATAACATAAGAAAAAATATCAAAACTTTTAAGAAATATGATATATTTTTAAAAAAATATTTTTTTCTAAAAAAAACCAAAAAAAAGTTTAAAAAGTTAATGTCATTGTTATATTAATTATGACCATTAATTATATGTAATTTCAATCATATCTTATCTTAAAATATCGTTTTGTAGTTAATAAAATTTTGTTATATTTAATAATTTATTTATTTAACTTGTTGATCGATGTCGAAGTATCAATCAAATAAGATGTAAAATGTGTGTTCCTATTCACCTTAACTAGTTAGGGTAAGTAGGGTTGTCGATCCTCGTGGAATTAGTGGTCGGTGTGTCGTACTTTGATTTGTAAGAAAATGAATTAACCTAATGAGTTATTAAACTATTGCCTCTTGGCTGCGAAAAGTGAATTTTAGAATGATTAACAAATTAACTAAGAAAGCAAAGTGCAAGTAATGAAAATTAATTAGAAGATGATTATGGAAAAGAGTAATCCACCCCAAGATTCAGGTTTGGTTTTCGGTAATTGTTTAGTTCAACTTAGTGGAAAATCCTTAACGAGGATTCTATACGTGTAATGATTAAGTGATAAAGATAACCAAGAATTAACGGGTCTTAGTACACCATACCAATTGAATTAACAATCAAAACATTTCAATCATACAACTCGTATAAAATCATATGACATTCAAATCAAGATCTAATAAAACAATTGTTTAAATAATCAAACACAAGTTAAACTCAATAAAGAACTTAACGGGTTTTATAGTTTAATTCCAACACAAATTGAACATAAACAAAAAACATAATAACACGAAACCTATTACCCGAGGTAGATCACGAAAAGTTTAGCCTTGCATCTTCATGAATTCGGCAACAAAATTGGATTGGAACATGATTTGAAGGATTGAAATGAGTTGGAGAAGTGGAAGAGACCTCAAGAATCGTCAAAGTTCGTCACTTTCTGCTCCCAATGCGAATTAGGGTTTTTAGAACTGATAACCCTCCTTAAATATGGTCAAAATCTGGAAAATTACGTCAAATCTGACCTTACGACGTAAGTTACGTCCTTAGGGACGTAAATTACGTCCTCCCCTATAATAGACATGCTTAGCCTCTGTCTTACGTCCCAAAAAATGTCATTTTTAGAAAGGACGTAGCTTACTTTCTTTAGGACGTAAGTTACGTCGTATGCTCATTTTTCACAAATTTCTTCATTTTCTTCATCTCTTTTCATCCATATATCATCCAATCTTCGTGCAACCCTTAAATACATCATTTAAGCTTCTCACACCTACAATTCAAACATAACATAAAGTGATTACGCTCGATAGGAAAATCATGTTAAAAACATACATTTAAACACTTAAAACACATACAAAACATGAACACATCACTTGTGTAATACATGAGTTTACTAAAACTAGTTATATACATATATGTGTGTCAAAACTAATCATAATATTAGTCTATCAAAACTGTATGAACTCGACGATAACTTAACGACTCATATTGACCTTGACGATGATGATCTAGTTTTAAAATATTGGTCAAGCTTTATGACCTATGATTAATCTAGGTCATGAAATTTGTCTTATTCTAAGAGTGCTCTTCATTTCAGAAATTTTTTTGTGAGCATTGGTTAGTAAATACAACAAGTTGATAAAAGTTGCTAGAATTTGATGAATAATATTAACTTTAATCATCAGTATTATAGTTAAACTTCTATAGGGTGGATGCCAACTTTGGTTTCAGTATCAAATGATGCTTAGTAGCAACTTGGTCTTAGATAGCAAAAATTATAAAGTACCGATGTTGCTTCTACAATAATAATCAATATTAACAAGTTAAACAATTACGTTTCTAACTTTCACTATATATCACCAACGCCTATTAAATCTTCAGTATTAAATTATTATTAATTAATGTGTTGTAGTTTAAATTACAAAACCCAAACCTTTTAATATTATCGTTCAGTAATTGTAGTTTAAATTATTAAAATTCAAAAACTTTAAACTATTATCATTGATAATTTCATAAATACATATAGAGGTGTTATACAAGTGACATAATCTGTCATTATCATTCATTCACAAAGCAGGAATTATGCAGTTATTAGTTTTCTAAATCCGATATAATCTCAGTGTAAGATAAAATACAAATAGAGACATTACTAGTAAATCGTGCTTAATCACAAATTATTACTACACTTAAAAGTAAAGGTCGGTGGGGTTTCCCACCGGCCTTTACTCCCCCTACACTTTCAATTTTTACAATTTTCACCCTTAAACACTTTTTTAACTTTTTATAAAATGTCTTTTTGATCCCCTAGAGTTTCTAAAGTTTCGGGTTTACCCCTATACAATATAAATTCATGTTTGTCTATATTTGGACATCATCAGAAATGACTAGGGTCAAATATAAGATGTATACGTGCTTAACTTTAAATACGTTTTAAGACTGTCTATGTTTCGACATACGTCTACGTATAGACGTAATTTTGTTCAGAGATTAGTTGTGTCAAGTATAAAACATATTCGTGCTTAGTTTTATGTACGTTTTGGTTGGTCTACGTTTCGACGTTCATCTACGTTTTGACGTAAATTTTGTTCAGAAATGAATCTGGTCAAATATAATATTTTTGAGTTTGTTTACGTTTCGACGTAAATTTCGTTTAGAAATGCGTCGAGTCAAATATAATATGTTTCGTTTGACAGTATAAAATCCAAGATACTATACGTTTTGATTTAAATTTAGTTCGGAATGAGTTGGGGAGATTGTAATCTATACATTATCACGCTACATACGGCGTCGCTACACGTGTTTTTTTATATACGCTTTGAGTCCGTCTACGTTTTGACATAAATTTGTTTTGAAAACAGTCGAGTCAAATATAATACGTTCTTATTCAATGGTATAAATTCGATTATTACTTGGAAAACGGATCGGATCAATTGTAGTCTATGCTTAATCACGTCGCATACGATTCCGCCGCAACGCGGCGCGGGTAATGAACTAGTTGTACCATATGTATTAAGACTGCCAATTTTAATGTTTATATATTATATCTTGGATGTTGGATCATGTGAAGAAGGTACAAACATGATATCGGAATATGACATGAAACCTTGGCAAATGTCCTTTTTAAAATTTAATAATGGATTACAAAATGTTTATTAAATTAAAAAAATACTTATATAAATGCTAGTAATTTCATATGATTAAGTTTACTAATAAAGCTTGTTAGTGGCCACATGCATAACATGTGACGTGATATAATAGTTTTGCTGCTTTGGATATTGTTAAGAAAATTGCATTTGAACCGTTTTTCTATTTTAAAATTTATCAGGCTAATTTAATAAGTTAATTGTTATTGGAAATAAAATGTAGGACGTGGATATAGCAAAATTCGAAGTTGCTACTAGGTTGGTTCTAGTTTTCTTCTTTTTTTTTTATTTTTAGGATAAATCTACATAACTTAAAATTTTAAATTACATTATGTTTGAATTTAGCTTTAAAATCTTTAAATGACAGTCTCTAGCAAGTGAGATTGCCCTACATTGCTAGGTTAGTGCTTACTAAGAAGCATCTTTAACATTAACTAATTACGCTAACTTAAAGTAACTAGAACGGTGTCCGCGCAATGCGACGGGACGAAATTTTACATCCAACATATGTTTCTAGTTTTTGTTATTCTTATAGTAATTTTACAAAAGTCTATTATATATTTTCTAATCTAATATTTAAAACACCAAATAAATGGGTTTTGCATGACGATTTGTATATTTACGCATTAACTTATTGTACCCACTACAAAATTTTTGATCATTAGCGGCGACAAATGTCGCCGCTATTACCTATGATTGTCGCCGCTATAACCTTTTGCGGCGATTGTCGCCGCTAGTAGTTCGTCGCTAATGATAAAAAAAATCGCCGCTAATGATGTTGCCGCTAATAATCCAAATGTCGTCGCTAATGTTTTTTTAAGTAATTAAATGACTATTAGCGGCGACATGTCGCTAAAAATTATTTTTATTAATTTTTTTAAAATTTCCAGTTTCATTGGATGATCAAAATAAATCTAAAATTCCCAATAACATTCAATTACATACAAATAAATCTAGATTTCATAATATCATTCAATCATACTACATAAGTACAAACATAAGTCATTTAGTCATAATTAAAGTTAAACAGAAGTATTCTAAAACAAACGTGTCGCCGCTAAAGGTGTCGTCGCTAATGCTTAGTTAGTACGATTAAACACCAACCGTTAGATCTACCGCACGTTCAACGGTCAGATCAAGGTTTAGAAACCCCAGACGGATCGTTGACCAATAGCGGCGACAGTCGCCGCTAAAGGTGTCGCCGCTAAAAGATGTCGCCGCTAAAGGGTGATGTCGCCGCTAAAGATGTCGCCGCTAATGGCGACATTTCTTGTAGTGACCTCACAAAATACAAATCGGTTCAGCAAAAAATTTACACTAAAACGTTTAATAAATAAACAGGTTACAATTGTAGTCTCAAAAGGTTTTTAAACATGATATATTAAAAGATATAACTGAAATCTTAAAACAAATTAAGTTTTTTTGGTTTATGGGTAGATAATGTAAAATTTTATGTAAATTACAATAAGTGTAAGGTTATTAAGTAACTAATTGTAAGGGCTAATCTGTAAATAATGATATAAATACTATTTTACTTTCAAAAGTGTTTGTATTTTATGCATTAACTAAAGTAATTGTTTTTAATTTTGTGTATCTTAAAATACACATCTCATATACTTTATATATAATATAGATTATAGAATCTATAGTTACCATTGATGCTACAGTAAAACTTGTCTTGGGTGGAACTAGGAGATTCATGAATCATTTATTAGTTAAATTATATATATACTAATTACTGACTTTTGTATATATTATGAATTGTATCGGTCTAATTCATTAGCGTGCATGTGTGGTTCAATGTATTTACACTTATTTCAACGGCCTGTCGTAACACGCTGGTTATAGATTGACTTACTTATTGTTTTATATGTTTTACGTTTCGCGTGTATGGTTTAATATATTTATGTCTACTTTTCGTTTGTTTTTATTATTTTTATTTTAATTGCATTTGACTTAATTAATACTAGTTTTCTATAAACACTAGTATCCGATGTTATTAACCGTTTTCTTACACACTGACTTTTTGCATTATGTAGATTGTAGAGGAGTTAAAACAAAATAAAAAGAAAGAAACTTTTCTGATCCCCAGATTATCATCATTAACTACTCGAAGAAAGTATATGAGCTAAAATTTATTGTTCTTTAAATTTTAGAATAACAGTATGTAACATATATTAACTTTGTCACTTGTACCTTGATGTGAAAAGCAACAATTCGCTCTACAAGCTCTATGAGATCACCCACAGATGCTTCATCATTAAAAATTAACACAAATTTGAAAGTAAAAATATGTAATAATAATTAAATCTTTAACATGGAAAGCAGTAGTCAAATTCCTACAGAATAACATAATTATTGATCAGACATTCAGAGTAACTAATCAAATAAATAACCATTTTAGAAATCTATGATTTATTGAATTGATTCTTAGACACTGAGTGTTGGTTTCAGCCTTAAAATCACACACAAAAACAACATACAAAGGCAAGAATTGTGAGGTTAAGGGATATAGTGATATGTGTCCCATAGATGTTATTGATTATTAAAAATAATAAAAAAAATCAAATATAACCTCTAGTAATTAGTGTTGTTGGCAAATAAATCTATTTTAAACTTTTCATACTAGTATTTGTCATTTGATATTAACTTATCTCATATTATTAATCTTATGGTAAATTTAATTAAAATGAGACTGATTGTTAATTTCAATTATTAAAAGGTTCATTCTGTTTATATTCATTACAAAGTCGTTTAAATCGAACCTTTTTATGACAAACAAAATGTTTTAATTGGTTAATTTTCTTGTTAGGAACTTGTTCTTGGTTGAACCGCTTCAGATTAGAAGCTGGCTTCTAAGGAGGGAAGTGACAGTTAGGTTTGGTTTGGTTTCGGTATTTTGATCCGTTCAATTCAAATCAAAATAGATTAAGCTGGTTCAAGCATAACAGCTTACAAACTTGTATTAAACCAACGATTCTGATAGGAACCGGGCCGGTTCCTAACAAATCTGGTTTTTCTGGTTCAGGTTGGTCGTTGATTCAGATTTCTAACTAGGTTTTTTACCTCTGATCATGATTGTAGCTAGAGGTCTTATTTGATACGGGCCTAACCAGAGCTATAATAGTCCATGGCCTTAGCCCATTTGTAGATTGTAATAGGATTCTCTATGTTGTGTTTTCAAGTTTTTTAATAAAAAAAAACAAAAAAAATTGGAAAGAAAGTAAAAAATTATTTGTGTTCAGAGTTTTTCTTTTACCGAGTGACGTGAAGAAATTAAAATAAATATTTTTAAAATATTTTTTTTGGCTTTCTTCCCAAATCGGAAGGAAGTGAAAGAAAGCTTTTTAATAATCTCCTTTATTACCATTTTACTCTTCCAATATAGTTTAATTAATAGATTAAAAATGCTATAATATTAAAATTATAACTTTTTTTCTCAACTTGGCAACGTATAACATCTTTTTTTTTCTTCTGGTATTTTATTCGAACTCTAAAACATAAAATAAAATTATATCTTTTCATTTCATTCCTTTAATTTTCTCTTCTTTTTCTTCATTTAGTAAACTCAAGAATGCACCGTTATTTCTTATATATAAGCGACGTGGGTATGTAATTTCAAACAATACCATTCCGCAACTATATGATCATAAATGCTGAAGAGAACATATATTTTCTAATGTATAATTACATATATGTTCTCGGTAAACATTGTATTTCTCGGTAAACTTTGCCATCAAGAGATAGTGTCAATTATCGATGTGTAACGAAGACATCACTATGGTGCCAACTGATTTGGGAAGTCAAGGAGGATAAGAAAAGGTGGTTCACTGGTTCCGACATCCTTTCTCGCGATTAGATTTTAGAAACAAAGTTCTTTGTAAATGGGTAGTATAATAACATCTAGCTGTTTTTTATGCTAGAGTCTCACTTATAATCTCAATATATAAGTATTTGTAATATTAGATGGAAATGTCTAACTTTCTAATTTGCTAAATTAGTGTCTAAATCATATGGCCATATGATTTGTTAGATGAAAACTGAGTTCATGACCTATAATCGTGAATTGATGTCAAAGATAGCTTGCAATGTTGTTATATTAGTTGAGATAGCTTTGAATATGTTTTTAACCATGTCACAAAATATACAATTTCTATATTATCCTATATATTTAAAAAGGAACTTAAAGGAATAGTTGGTTTCAAATGGTTTTGATATTGGCCATAAAGAAATTATGTATTTGCAATCTACCCCCTTGGCTTTAAAGAGAATAAAAGGGAAAATCTTCATGACATCACATCTCACATCCGGTGCATTTAGAAAGAAAGTGCTCTCTCTTTTGATTGATGTTCATTAATGGTTTCTTAGTTTTCTTTTCAGTTTGTTATTGATGTGTTGCTCGCCAAATGAGCTCCCAGGGCGGTGATGAGATACTGGAGTGATGTTCGTCGTTTAGGCGTGGTTGTCGATTATGGTTACCAGCCGTAACTGAGCATTGCATCTGAGCCCGAGCCTAGAATTTCAAATCGTTTTGAGTCGGTCATCATGCGCGCAACGCGCGCCGATGAAAAATCCTAGTTTAGATTAGTTTGAATGCATTTTAGATGTAATCTAACATCCGTGAAAACTCATGGCAATAGACCATTAGGGCCACTGGCGGAGCATCATAGGGGCCGGAGGGGGGGACCTCTATTTCTTCGTCCGTAGTGTTAAATTTTAGCCCGATAGTGTAAAATTTTGGCCCGGTAGTGTAAATTTTTATATAAATATCGAGTCCCCCCCCTCCCGAAAGAGTTCAATCTCCGCCACTGATTAGGGCATTAGACATGGCTATTGTCGTGATCGTGACTAGACTTAAGACGTTCATATCATATAGATGAAAATACGAAAATTGGCTAGTAAAGACAAATCGAGGGAAACATATATGATGCCATAATTGTAGCCATTTTTAAACTGCCGGTCTTTTTTATGTTTGGCTTTTAGGACGTAATTCAACTTTTCTTTGGTCCTAAGAGTGTTATAAGTCATTCTAAATGAACTTGATAATTTGTGGAGCATATCATTTACCACAAAACTTACCTCTTGAGGTCTGATATATTACAATTTTGATTTTTAATTTCCTTTATATCCAAATGAACTTATTATGTTAAAATAATTTTTTGATTTTAATTCTTTCAGTCTGACTTCTAAACATTTAATCCAGTGGACCTGCTGGCAAAATGACTCTCTTCGGTTTTCAAAACATCGGTTCATATGCATTTAAATTGTAATAAAAATGCAAAATAAACTTAACAAAATGTTAATTTTATAGGACCCAAGTCCCAACTGCTACACTGACCTTTCTGAAACTTTTTCAAAAGGAATGGCCTGCATAAAAGATTGTGTTGTCTGTTGGGTGTGAACCCAAAACTATTTTCCATATTCTATTACAATCAACATTTTGTATCGTGATGAACAAAAAATTTACATGATTGATTGCTTTCACTATTAAAGCATGGATGTACAAGAAGACTTTTCATGCCACCATTGCTTCTTTCCACACCACTCATAAAATTGAACATTCTTTTCCTATGTGTACATTTCTTTTGGAATGTATAAATCACCTCCTAATAGTTATTTCTATATTCTTTCACATTCATATTTTGATTTGATGTTGTTGTGTAAAATTATTTGATTAGTTAGATTTTGAATTCATTTATTTATAACTTATAAAATTAAAAATATGTAGAGATATGAAAGCAGAAAGGGAGATCAACTATAAAAAATATAAGAAATGTGTACGTCATAAAAAAAATTAGCAAGATCGGTTGCGATCACCTACATAATTTTCAACTTAAACCCTCAAGTTTTTTAAAGTTCAAGTTTACCTTTTGATTGTGCGTGTGTGTGTGTATATATATATATATATATATATATATATATATATATATATATATATATATATATATATATATATATATATATATATATATATATATCTTTTTAACTCATTAATCTTTAACTAATTTGATTTTTATAGTAACTTTTATTTTTTTGTTTTTATAAAAACCTAATTTGTGGCTAAGACTACCTTATTATTCTTAGCGTCACGGAATAAATTTTGGTAAAAACAGAGTTGTATTCAAAATAGGATGAATTTGTATAATAGATTATATCGACCGAATGTAACGTGTTTGTATAATGCAAATTGTAACCGATACAAACTAAAGAACATTAATACCGTTATATATTATTTCTACCTATGTTTCGATATCCACAACCTAGTCGCCTCAACTTAATACGTTTCTATTATATACTTAACCACGTTAGTATCACCGGTTTAACACGCATAATGAAGTTCGCAAAAGCGTCATATTGCGCAATCTTAGTTTTTAGTTATTTAGTATATATAAAAAAAAACTTGACTATGTTTATTAGATATTTTAGTGTATTTGTATTGACTTTTCTTAATGCAAAGCCTTTGGCTTAGGGTCAAATATAAAACTTTTTCATTTTATAAAAATTGTTTCATTAAAAATGGATCAAAATTTTATTTTTAAGGAAATCACATGTGAAATTCGGTTCGAACATCGACTCTATTTTGGCTATTTTGATTTTCAAAATATAACTACGTAAAAAACAGTTTTCTAGCCCAACCCTTGAATACAAAATCAAAGTTTTTGGTCATAGATACCGGTTCACAAAATTCATAACACACGCATATTTGTTCTTGATCAATTTTTTGGTCTTAACTCTTATCTAGTCGAAACGTTTGTATTTAAGCATCAAATTGTTTCTATCTGAAAGTGAAAACAACTTTCAAATTATCCGGTATTTGTTTACAAACACCCTATAATTTTTGTAATAACTTCTAGATAAGTTTGGTTGTTTGTTATAATGTTAGCCCAGTCACTTTTAAGTTGAAAAGAATGATATCTTATTGAGACCTTATGTGAAAAATATTTTATACAAGTTTATAAATCTATATCTATATATCATCTAATAAACTAAAGTTTTTTTTGTCACTTGTCATTTTTTAATCCATGTTTTTGTCATTTGTTCTTCTTCTAGATATCTACACATTAATTTTCCCTTCAGAAGAGTATTGTAGTAATTTAAACACTCATACAAATTTCTCTCTTTTATTAAAAATGAATTTTATTAACTGTTACATTTCTCTCTCTTATCTAGATTTTTTTAAAATCAAACTTTGTTTTTTAAAAATAGATATACTAAGGAAATTAGAAAATCACATCTTTTGATTAAAACCGAAATAGTAAAACAACACAAAATTTATATAATATGAAATTTTCTAAAGCAATAAACCTTTTTTAAACAAAATATTTTAAATCTTTTTGTTTTAAAAAACTATAAAAAGGTAGTTTTTTTCAAAAACAATCTTATTAAAACAACCAGAATAATTACAAACAAGAGTTTTTAAAAAATTGAATTTATATAAAAAATAATTTTTTAATAAAAAATCTTAAAACGAATGTTTAAAAATAAACTATTTAGATAAAAGGGTTTAAAATGGTATAATTATTTAATTTCTTCAACTATTACGTATATATAATTTTAATTATATTTTATATTGAAACATTATATTGTAATTATTCGTGTTTATTACTAATTATAATCCGTTTAATGAATGGATTTTAGCCTATCGATCTATCTATCTATCTAAAAAACTAAAATAAACGTGACACGATTGTAAAACTCATCATACTAATTTTCTCATTTCTTTATATTATTAATAATAATATTGAATACTAATAATATTACTCATATTATTTTCAAACTAAAAAATATATAACTTAATAAATTAAAAACCTATATTTTTATTAAAAGCACACATTTTAAAAACAATAGTTTTAGAAAATACAAAATACAACAAACTATTTTTTAATTCATTTTTCTTAAAATAAAATTTTAAAAATCACAGTTGTTTAATAAAACAAAAGTTTAAGAAAAATGCATCATTGTTTGTTTACTTAAAGAATAAAGTAGCTATTTATACGTAATTGTAGTCATATTTTATTTTCAAGCATGATTTTGTAATGCATAAATTTTTATTACTGATTATTTAATATTTTATTTATTCAATTTGTCTAACACACGGAAAATAACCTCGCTTCAGTCCAAAATTGACTAAGGACAGAAGCAAGCTACAAGCATTAGCAACCGCTTTCTAAGTTTTTTAAAAGTTATTTGATATGACAAAAGATTATTTATTTAAATATCATAAAAAATAAGATAAATAAAATAGAAAAAATGATATTCACGTTATTATGACACTTACAGTATGTACTGGCTCTTATCAGTTTTTTTATGTCTCCTTTCGATTGTGTGCTCTGAAAGCAATTTACCAAGATACACAACCTTTATAGGATGCGTATTAATTAACGTTAAGATATTTTTGTATTTATATAGATATAGTGAGTTGTTGTGCGAGTCCAATACCTTATTATATTATACATTCGGACGCAATGCACATTCATGACATGGATATCTCCTCATTACTTATTTTTTATATATTTTATTGATATTCAGTCTATGCATATACTCTAGTCCCTATGCACATTCATTAAAAATAAGTTATTTAGTTTGATCATTCTAGTACTTGATATTCAGTCTATGGATATGTTCATACTTGTTAGCCAATAAAATAATTTAAATATTTAGGTGGTTTCTCTAGAAATTTTTATACGCGGGATAATCTATGAATCTATGAATATTTAAATCAATAAAATATGTTTTACAAAACAGACATTGGGAATTAGTCGTTAAGTTAAATTAATATATTTTACTAGTTTTAGTAAACCCGTGTATTACACAGGTTGAATAAATAAAATATTAATATAATAAATATTAATCATAAAATGATATTTTAAGATATGATATAACTGAAATTACGTATGAGAAATAACTATAAATAATAAAACAGTAATATCAATTTTTATAAAAAAATTTAAAAAAATAAAACTCCCAAATTTGATTGTTTACTTATATTTAATAATATATAACTATATATATAATATATTATATACATAATTATGACGGCATCCAATTCTTAAATTCAGTCCAACCATCAAACCAGTAAGGTGTCCGGTTCAACATCCGATTCGGTTTTTTACATTGGTGTGTATGCTTTTTTACATCTCACCACGACGTGAACCACATGTCTTAATATCAATAAAATCTGTCTTAGGAGAAAAGGTTTAGCGCGTTGGGTGGGGAAAGGAAATATACGAAGTCAAGTCAACTGCTAATTATATATTGTGGACCACTAAAGAGGCCCCTTTTTTAACAAATAATTAGACGTCCGTAAGCAAATAGTGTACATCTTACTATTTACGTACATTAATACACACACTCAACCTTGCTTTTAATATTTTTTTATATTTTTATTAATTATAAACATATATGTATATGTGTTAGAGATAGGTTTATATTAAAAAATGGCTTCTTTTGACTAACAAGGCTAAAAATCCTTTTTAGCCACTTCTAAACCGGGCTTTAACAAGCTCATTAAACTCATTGACTACTATTTGACTATTTGACTACTATCTTAGGTTTTAGTGTTTAGTTTTAAAAAAACAACTTTTAAGGTTAAGGGTTTAGTATTTAGCTTCTAGTATACTATGTTATTTACTTGTTTATCTTATAATACTTTTTCTCAACATGAAGTAAAATCATTATATGTCAAGATTTCATCAATCATTAATTTTTTTAAAGGTAAAATTTTATGTACGAAATCTGATGAATGCATGATTTGGATAGGAGCACTAGAAAATTCCAAAGTTGGGAGATGATTTGGATTGGAGCAATATGTATTATAAATGTTTATTAGAAATAGAAACAATCATAGGCTCATAGCATACCACTTTTGTGTATATATAGCATGTATATCATCTTTGACCTTGAAACAAAACTTACCTTATAAAATTGACTTAACACACAATTAAATTGACTTTTACATATATCAAAATAAAATGTAAAAAGTTTTAATGAATGAAAATCTACTACACCAAATATCTATGTAACATCTATAGCAGCCAAACGAACAAATACTATGAAAAGACGTTATAATACGTTACTCCAAACTAGGTGCTACGAACAACGATTCGATTTACAAAATATGACAGGAAAATAACCATCTTTTAAATTGACTAATATAATTTATTTATCACACATGTCAATACGAACATAATCTGTTTAATAACAAACTAACCTATTTAAGTTTTAACAACATTTTAGGATTCATATTTAGATTTTGAACTATGTTAGAATTTTTTATTTTTGTATCCCATTATTGTTGACATATAACCAAGTCAATCGAGTGAGTGCTTGTTTCTATCATTTGTGACGAAATTTTCCCGTCGTTTCCTGTTTCGACCCCTTCCTCACTTTGATAGCGACATCCTTCTGTCACTACCATATAATATATGAACACAAATCCCTTTTCAGTTTAATTTACTCTCAATTTGCAGTTCATCTCTTCAATCAACATGGGTAACTGTTTGAATTCTTCTTCCGCTAAAGTAGACGCCACAATCAGCCCCCGAAACTCCGGTATAGTCTTTGATTTCATCGAATTTGATGCAGTTATACGTTTCATGTTTTTGTTAATTCATGATCTTTGACAGTGTTTATGAGCATGGAATTAGAGGGGTTGTAGTTTGAAGTTGTAATCGAAGCTTTTTTTGCTTCAAAATTGAATCTTTTTCGCCCAGTTCCAGTTTTAATTGGTGGAACTGTAGTTCAATTCGTGTAATTTAATTCAAAATTCGATGAATTGAACTGTGGTTTATGGATTAGAAGTGTTAAATTGGAACCCTAGAGGCTAGTTTAGTTCTAATTCGTTCAAACTTTCCCCGATTTCGATTCCAACCAGATGAATTGGGGATTATGCGTGTGTTGATCGATTCTAACAATTCATATCTGGATAAACAGGGATCTCGAAGGTGGGTTTGTCTTCAGGACCTTCGAGCATGACGATTTCGACTCACAGTGGTGGAAGCAGCAGTATAGGTAGCATTAGTACACCAAGATCCGAAGGAGAAATCATATCATCTTCACATGTGAAACCCTTCACTCTTATGGAGTTGAAAAACGCCACCAGAAACTTTCGATCCGATGGTCTTCTAGGCGAAGGAGGATTCGGGTATGTTTTCAAAGGATGGATTGATGAATACACTCATCTGGCTTCGAAACCTGGATCCGGCATCACCATTGCTGTCAAAAAGCTTAAACCAGAAGGTTTTCAAGGCCACAAGGAATGGCTGGTATGCAGCTATGCAATTATGCTTTCTTTCTTGTTCGATTGTTCGGTATCATTTGAAGTCGTTCGAGTAATGTTTGCTGACTGTTGTTTGTTGTTTGCAGACAGAAGTGACTTATCTTGGTCAGCTGCATCATCCAAATTTGGTGAAACTTATTGGATACTGTTCAGAGGGTCATAACAGGCTGTTGGTTTATGAATACATGCCGAAAGGGAGCTTGGAGAATCATCTATTTAGAAGTATGGTTTCAAGTGTTTATATCTTGTTGTTATATTTTGTGGGTGTGTTGATTTAGTCCTGACTGTTGATTGTTTTGTTTGGATTTGCAGGGGGTCCTCAACCACTTCCGTGGGCAACGAGGCTCAAAGTGGCAATTGGTGCTGCACGAGGCCTGGCTTTTCTTCATGACGCTAAAGATCAGATTATATATCGTGATTTCAAGGCTTCAAACATCCTTCTTGATGCGGTATGGGTCATTTTGTCTATTACTATGTAGTCAAAGGCGCAAAAGCCGCCCACTAAAACTGACTTAACATATCTAAAACAGCTAAAACGGGTCTGAAACATCTAAAAGTGGCCTGAAACCAGCCTAAAACATGTTTAAAACCCCTAAAAATGGTCTATGCATACTGTGCTCTTTGCTTAAAAAGGCTCTCGTGTTTTAAGCGCCTGACACCTAAGCTGAATGCTCACCCTTTCGCCTTGAGTGCGCCTAGCGCCTAAGCTCAAGTCTCATCCTTTGCATCTTGAATGCGCCTAGCACCTTCGACTACCTAGGTCTATTAGCCCCTCAAATTAGCAAAATTTTCTAAACACCCGAACAATTGATTATCTATCTGGTTGTACTTATTTACGTCAAATCATCAAAAGATCTACACACTCATTATGCTTTATTGAGACAGGACTTCAATGCAAAACTATCTGATTTTGGTTTAGCGAAAGCAGGGCCAACCGGTGATAGGACTCATGTGTCGACTCAAGTAATGGGTACACATGGGTATGCAGCCCCTGAATACATTGCTACAGGTCGTTACACTTAACTCTTTAACTCTTAATGCATCAGAATTGTCTTTTTAACTTGACCATGAAACCAAATGTTTTAACTTTTAAACACACATGTTCTGTCCAACAGGTCGGTTAACAGCAAAGAGTGATGTATACAGCTTTGGGGTCGTTCTGCTAGAACTACTATCGGGTCGTCGGGCCGTTGAAAAAGATAAGGTTGGTATTGAACAAGATCTTGTCGAATGGGCAAGACCGTATCTAGGAGACAAACGAAAGTTGTTTAGGATCATGGACACTAGATTGGAGGGACAGTACCCTCAAAAGGCTGCCTTCACTGCAGCTACACTTGCTTCACAATGTCTCAACAAAGAACCTAAAACACGACCTCGAATGTCTGAAGTTTTAGCCAGTTTAGAAGAGCTTCAAGACGCCAAAAGTGCAAAAGAACGACGAATGGTGTCGAGTCCGGTTCCTAGATCACCGGTGGGGCATCGTCAACGGCGTTCAACACCCTCGGCATCTCCATTACCGACACCGCGACAAAGTACTACTCAAGTAAGATGATCAACGAACCAACGTAAGTTTTACATGAGTTTTGTTGTTTGTATGTATATGATGGCGTATCTAGTATATCCCTTAGAATCTTGTTTTATCACCATATTATTATTAGCAACAATAACAAGCATTATGGTGTGGCATATATATTTTATAATGTTTTTGTAGCCCTTGAAGTTGATTGTATAATGGTATTTATTGAAATTCATTTCGTAAATTAAATTTGTTTGTACTTACAAAATTATACATGGAAAACTGATTAGAGTTTTCTAGATTAAAGTCTAAGGTTAATTAAAATGTATGTAAAAAATAACTATTTTAAAATAATAACTTGTTAGCTTAAAATTTGATAAGCTGACATTATATGTAAGTATATTATCTGTGGTTTGGCCTAGTATAAGAGGTAACAAGTCATCATCTTAGCATGATTTTAGACAAGATTACAAACTTTAATGTATTAAAGTTAGCTTGAGTGATTTTTTCTATTGTTTTTATTTTTATGACTTTGACATACCAAAATTAGGATAAGTAACTTCCGTGTAAAATAACCATATTTTTATGGACTTAACCCAATAAATTATTTCTGAAAAGTAAAGTGATTAAAGCTATTTTATAGCAGTGGTAAATAGTTCATAACAATCATACTTTAAAACATGATACAAATACTTAAACACAAAACTCATTCTTCTTTACAGATTCAGGAAACTTGAAATTATTCGCAAAGTAACCAAACTTATTCACCTTTTACAATCAACAAAAATGACACAATTTCATATATCTTGAACCAATGACATGATGCTAGATGAACTTTAAGCCCATTTGGCCATCAAAGACATCCCACCGGCACCAAGCAACACGGCTGCATAAGATTTAACTTGAAGCTTAATGCTTCCTTGAAGCTTCGGACCCATGAAATCCGATGCAAGAAGATCGACCAACGCCATGTAGATAAGTAGTCCAGCCGATGAGGCGTTGAGTAATCCGACTGTGATTAGTGAACTTGGGCTATTCTCTTTGTATGTCTTAGACAACGCGATCCCAAGAGCAATCCCAAATGGGGTTGTTATTGAGAAGAAAAAGGCCATTGTTGCTTTCTTCACCATCTTATACTCAGCCTGTTATTGTTACATATTTAGTTATAAATATGTACTGACACTAATACTGATATTGATATCGATATATGAAACATAAATGTTATTTTTATAATACCTGAAGAATGCAACCACCAAGACCCATGCCTTCAAACATTTGATGGAAACATAGAGCTGCCACCAATGGCTTTATGGTGCATACATCATTTGACGCCCCGACTCCAAGCCCGATCACAATCGAGTGAACTACGATTCCGAGTTCAAGCACCTGATAATCAAATGTTCAAGTTCTATTCTTTTAAAACCATCGGTTTTCTGTAACATAAAACAATATGTATACACTGCTACAAAATTGAGTATTAGTCATGAAATTTTTCTACAAAACAAATCTTTTGTTAATTTACGACGAACATGAATGGTCTCAAATTTAGTCAGCGAATTTACGACGAACGGAATTTGGATGATGTAACTGTCGTCAGTACTCGATTATGTACTTGCTAGTGACACTAAAATAACATAAAAAGCCATTAAATGTCATTTTCTTCATTTATTTTTCAAGACTTGTTCAAAAGTGTCAACGTTCATTGATAATTATTTATTTATATAAAAAACAAGGATGTATTTCTAATACAAACAAATTAAGATTGTTTTAAAACCATAAAACTTATCCACACAATTTTTTATAGTTTTAAACTAAACTTGTTTCAATGTTCAAACGTATAATAATAATATTGTTATAATTTAAAACTAACCATGGCCACAACACGATAACGAAGTAGTTGTTGTCCTATTGCACCCTTTTGTCCGTGACCATGACCGTGACCGTGACCGTGTCCATGAAAATGCATACCACCACCACCACTCGTCGCCGCCATCTCTTGGTCTCCGGCTACCACGTCACCGCCATGAGCCGCTACAACGTTGTTCTTCTTCGTATACACGCTTGTAGCCATCGAGTCGACCATGAGTGTGAAAATAGCCGATAACATAGCAACAAAGCCCGTAAATGGGAACTTTTGCCACGGGTTATCATTTAAGCAACTAGACCTCAACATGTCGAAAGAATCAGGCAACACATGCATAAATCCCGTAGCCAAAATGATGCCCGAAGCAAAAGCTTTAACGATCACAAAAAGGCTTCGGTCGGGCGCTAGGGCGGGGATGGACCGAGTGATTAGCGGCAGGCATACACCGATGATGCTCGTGATCAGGATAGCCGCTATACCGATGATCTTTAAGGTTAAGGCTTTGGACTTGTTGTTACAAGGGTTGTTGGTTTCATCTTCACATTGTGCAAAGGCTTTGGTGCATAAAAATGCTATCAATATGATGGAGATTGAGACCATTTTTGAATTGGAAGCCATGGTTAATTGATTACTTACTTGAAGATGTATTGAGTTTTGTTTGTTGAGTGAAGCTGATCATGGTGGTTGCTATTTATATATGAGCTTGTACATCATGTGTTTGTATATGTTAAACATGATTAGATCCAAACGGGGATTATTTTATAGAAGTATTATGATATTATCAATTTGGAATGTTATTTGGTCAACTCTTGAGAGCATTATTCATGGCTTCTACATATTTCAACTACTATACAAGTATCTTGTAATCTTTTAATCATCTTACCGATTGTATCGTGTGTGTTGGTATATATAAACACAACATAAAAGTATTTATTCGTTTCTCACATTTTTTTTAATTAAAATTCAGTTTATTAGACAACACTTGCATGTATTTTATATAAATTATAAGAGTTGTTTGATTTAAATAATAATAATTAAGCTATATAATTAAAAAGTTAAAATGATAGTTTTTCCTTCTTTTTTTACCACTTGATTGTGAAATTAGCACCCCACATATTAACTATTGATTTTAACTATAAAATCAAATCTACTAAAAAGTCTTTCGTTAACGACACTCATATATTTGTAAAATGGCACTTTTTAAAAGATCGAGATTTCAAAATCTTACTGTTGATAATGATATAGAATAGAGTACATAGATCAGATCCCTTTTTAATAAAAAATAATAATAAAGTCAACTTTAAAAGGATAAATCTGAAGGGTGCAGAGGTCGATGAAGTCAAATGGCAGAAGACTTGTGAGGGTTCGGCATGCGATAAGTGTTGTAGTCATGTGCCATTTTCAATTCGTTAGTCAATGTGTGGCCTTTGCTCGATGCCCACGTTGCGACAGCCTAACAATACATTTACAGCTTTCAAATTTAACAGATTATTAATTATTAATTATTAATTAGAGAATAATTAGGTTGTCACATCCTAATTTTTTATTTCCCTACAACTATTTATTTTTGCTCTAAACACTTTACCTAGTTTTAAGCAATCGAATTAATTATTTCACTCTTTGTTATATTCTTTTAGACAACTAAATTAAATTATATCTATATTAATTTACTTACGATTCTACAGTAACAATAATAATAATAAATTAATAGTAATGTTTAAATAATGATAGTATATTAATAATTTGTTTATTGAATGTTTATTAAACGTTCTAATTGGTCAACTTTGACTCCTTTATATCCTAACACGTTTAAAATTTTGAAAAATATCACTTTAACCCTTTTAGGTTTTCTAAGTTTTGGGTTTACGTGTCAGTACGAGTTGAGTCAAATATCAAACGTTTTCGTGCATATTTTAATATATGATTTGAGATAATCTACGTTTTAACGTAAATTTTATTCTAAGATAAGTGGGGTCAAATATTAAATGTTTTATCCGATAGTATAAATTTCAGTTACTCTACATATTAGCGTAAATTTAGTTTGGAAACGGGTCAAGACGATCGTAATCTATACTTTATCAAGTTGCATAAGGCGCAGCTGCACGTGTTTCTTATGTACGTGAGTTTGACTACGTTTCAACATAATTTTGTTTGGAAAAGAATCAGATCAAGTATAACACGTTTTTGTTTTTTATGGTTCGACGTAAATTTAGTCCAAAGACAAGTCGATTGTTAGTCTATACGTTATTACGTCACATACGATATCACTGCAACATGTTGTTGCATTTATGTTTTGATATTTGGGATCATAGTAAAATTCTCTACGCAACGCACGGGTTAGGAACACTTAGTTATCATTTTATAAAAAACTAAATTAATTATTCGTTTTAATTTTTAAGTACATTATATAAATTTAAAATTTTATTAATTATAAGGTAAGTTGTTCAATCATATATGTTTGAATTCTATATACTAAAAATGATATTGATTATAGCAAGTAATTATCCACTAAAAGAATTTATTAGATATTTACATATTTAACGATCTAATATTTATAACGATTTGGTTAAATCACATGATACATAAAAATAAATGAAGTACATAATATATATTCGTCTTTTATTGTTTTTCACTTTCCTTTTCAAATTTAACATGTACAGCCGTACAGGTTAATATCTTTTTAGCAAGTTCAAGAATCTCAAATGCTAGCATTAAAAATCTCGGTGGTCGGAGAAAAAAAGTTAAAATACGCTACTTATAAAGTTAAAAAACAAAAACTACGGTGTCAAAGAAAAAACATATTCATTGAAAATTAATCCCCCGACCTAATAAGTAATACCCCACACGTTGTCAAAGAAAAAAAAATTAGAAACATGATTATATGAAATACAGCAAGATTCATGCCGTTGGGAATTAAGTTGGTAAATGTACGAATGATTAATAGTGTTGAGAATTTGAATGTCTCACTATTTATTATTTAGTTTACTTTAATCTTTTTCTAATATGTAAATTAGTACCACGCAAAAGTACGGCAAGCTCCGTGCTGGGTACGTGTACGACCCCGTCAATTTTCTATATTTAATTATTTAGATATATGATATTAATTTCACGAGCCGAGCCAGGTTGAGTTAGGGTCTTACTCAATTTGGTTCGGTTTGCAAACGAGCAGAATCGAGCTGGTACGGTTTGTAAAAGATCCAAGCCGAGCTCGTTTGGTTTATATAACGATTCAAGCCGAGCTGGCTTACGAGCCGAATTCAAGCTAGTTTAGTGTTTATTTCGAACAAGATTCAAGCAACAAGTTATTTGAACTATAGACTCAATTTTCTCAAGTTGACAATATAAATTATTGGGTATTTGGCTAGAATTAGGGTATAAACTAAAATTTATATAAGAGTTAATTTCGGTTATAGTGTGAATTGTTTACATTTGAGTGCCAACATTTAATTGTCTTCATTTTTTGCTTAATTCTTGCAAATCGTTTCTATTTTCGTCATTTTGAACTAACGGTGTTAACATTTTCTATTATATATTTTTAAAATGAAGGAACACTTAATCCACCAATGTCATACCATTACCATCGCAACACTAACTTTGGACCAACCTCGCCCACCCCTTGTACCTCTTTCACCTACAACCAAAACCACTGTAAAACCTAGATCTACATAGGAAGGGAGACGACCTGAAACCCTAAGAGAGCCATAATCAAAGGTTTAATGGCGGATAATATATACAACCCACGAAGAACCCTAATAGTCTACCACCATAATCAAGAACACAATCACCCTCACAACCACCAACCATCACCATCAATTTCAAGTTGTGGTGCTAAGTTATAGTGCTAAGAGAAGATGGGTTGAGGATTTTAGGTGGTGGCATTGAGCAATGATGTTGGTGGAACACGATAGGGGAGGGAGGGAGGGGGGGAGGGAGGGGGGGAGGGAGGGGGAGGGGGAGAGAGAGAGTGAGTGAGAGAGAGAGAGAGAGAGAGAGAGAGAGAGATTAAGGGTGGGGTATTTTGGTTTTAATATTTAAATAATAATTTTTATACTTAAATATTTAGTTTTTGATCATTTAACATTCAATTAACTGAAAATGTAAATACTGTTAGTAAGTTGGACTGAGACAGACATGATTGTCAAAACTCAAACCAATAATAAAGACAAAATAAAGGTTAGTACTTAAATAGAGATAAGTTGTAAAACTCAGGTATTAAAATCAAAATTAACTTTTTATACTATTATTCTTAGAGTTAATTACATGGTTGGTCCTATGATATCCTCATATTACAGGATTAATTGCAACTTTTAAAAAATAATCCTTAATCCAACTGTTTGACAAAATGTAACACCGGTGGCCTTTAACTTTGATCGGCGTTAATTTTCTCCGTTAAGTGAGAGTTGAAAATACCAAAAAGTCCCCTGATATTATTTTTATTAATATTATATCTATCATCATCATACCACTAACATCATCGTATACCTTCAAAAACACAACCCATCACACCCCCCCCCCCCTCTCTCATAATCCACATGAAGCCTATCCCATTGGAGAAAGAAAGCTTCATCCCACAAGTTTTTTGGTGATCGAAGAGTTAACATGTATGGTCACATCATACATTCCATCAGTACCCATTAACGACCATCCTTCATCAGCACTCTCGTTCATTGCCTTGTTAAACTCATATATGGTATGATGGTGCGATGATGATCGACGGTGGTGGTAAAGATCCGGTGAGTGCGATGGTGGTGTGGTCGATTTGTTATCATTTAGACCTGGTGGTGGTATGGTGGTTGACGGGAAGGGATGGTGGCTTGATAGAAAAGAGAGAGAGGATGTTAAAGCCTTGAAGGAGATGAAGTAGTGGGTCTAACTATTATGATTTTTATTTCTTTTTTAACTAAGGGTAATTTCATCATTTAAAAAAACTAACTAAAAAACATAACGTCAAAAACCACGGGTGTTATGATTTGGTAACAGTTAAAACTAATAATGTAATTTTTCAATAACTGGAACTGATCTTACAATACGACATATCACATGGACCAACCATGTCATTGATTCTTATTCTCATTATAAAATCATGAATAGCATTCACCACTCATAAATAATTATATATGTACATATACATAATTAAAAATAAACGTTGGAATTGGCTTGAGTTTAAACGAGTAGAAACGAGTCAAGAGATTAACTGCCTATGATTTTATTGCTTGAGTTAAATCGGTCACAATCAAGCCTAATTGGCCAAATTAAATTACTTGGTTTTAACCCCTTAACCCGACCGATCTATGATCCATGGGTTTTAAATTTTAATTCTTAAATTCTCCCATCGATCAAGCCACCTCCTCCTTATGTATGAACTATATATATACCATATGAAATTCGAACTATTATATTCATATCGATGTGTGTAAGTTCGAAAACTTACATATACAAAATTTCAATCCCATTAATCTTGATTTATCACTAATGGTACCCCATCGTCTAACTAACACCTAGCTATTAAAGGCTACTAAACGTCTTCAATACACCTTTTAACTTGGTTTAAAACCTAGTTGGAACAAGTGAAAGTATACTTGAAGCTGTTGAGTCAAACTGGAACTATTGTGAATTTATGCAAAAGTTACTATCGAGCTCTAAACCTCAGTAAAAAGTGAACCTTGGTAGTAACTTACCTCGATATAAACTGAACCTCCATCGAAACACCTCGGTAGAAATTGAACCTAGGTACAAACTACCTCGACATAAATTTCGACATCGGTAGAAATTGACAGCTTTAATAGTTTCAAACACAACTTTGAGCATCAATATATATCACATTCATCTTAGCTACATTTTGGATGAGGTTTGGTTTGTTGCAACGCTCTCACATAGTAGATCACAACCCTAAAAGTTAAGTATATTAATTTCAGCTACATATATTTAGTATAGTTCGAACTTTGGTAAAAATATTTTTTCACACTTAGTGTAAAACATATTTCACCTATTTTTCTAACAATCCCCCACATGAATAGAGATCGATCCGTCCTTTCAAGTATCAAGATGCAATTTCAATAATTGAATATTGTAGGATAAAGCTTTGAACCCTCTTTTTTTAAGCATACGTGGTTTGCTACTCGGTGTCCTTGAACAAACCACCATTTACGAGATGTTATTACACTTTACTCAATAGTATGCATCCACTCATGGTTTGGTTGCTTGCATTAGCCAACATTATGCTTAGTACCACCAAGGTTGTAGCACTTGCCTCGGAATGGTTTAGACTTCTTTTTCACAGCCACTATACTCGTCCTAAGGTTGTTAGGCTTTACTTTGCCCTTACGTTACCGTTGCCCTTGTTCTCACAAGGATTGACCATTTTCATCGTATTTGTTTTAAGAGATGTTTGGTAGATTCTTAATGATCATTAAAAGGTTATCTTTTATTGATTCATAATCTCTTAATAATTATCTATTAACCATTTAAACTTACGTTACCTTTTAATCATTAAGATGTTATTAACCATTAAGAGATGATTTCTTAATAACCATTCGAAAACTATCAAATAGCCTCTTAGTCTTTACTTGCAAAAGGTTATCCATTTGGACTATCTTCTTGTCATATTCGATCAATACGAAAACGAACCAAAAGTTCTTCCACGAGTTCCATAATGAAACACCCCACCAAGCATTTCTCCTTTTGTTGGTGAGTACCACCAGCACTAAACAATATTTTAAGGGAAAAATGTTTGATTATCAGAAACTTTCGTAATGAGTGATGATCTTAGACAAACTATTTAATTTTATTACTATATATCACTTTTTTTATTATTACTATTATTACTATTATTATTATTATTCTGACAACCACACTCTCATAATCAAAGCTCCTACTAAACTCATGTAGATTCGGAGAATATTCACACCCTCATTTTTACTATAATACACGCACATAGACATATAATAACTTCTTAATAATGATGATGATAAATAGTATCACCATCGCACACAATTGTCATGTGTACTTCCACTTTTATTTATATATCTATTGATTATTATTATTCACCATCACCACCACCATCATCATTGTTTTGTTTTTATTTTCGGACTATTAGCATATTAAAGATGTTTACTATCTTTCATGTAATTTTTATCTACAACGGATATAAATTTTATATAAAACGAATTGTGTTAAATGTTGGTTTTTTTATAACTTTAGGTATATAATACTTTGTAAAATTTTCATATATTGTTTACAAAATTTTTATTTTTTCCTACATTTTGATATAAATTCCATTCCAACTTAGCCGCCACAAAACACAAACATAACCAACAACTTTTAATCAAATATCTTACTTAGCTGAACGAAGTATTTATATCCGAAAAACTTAAAATTGAATTTAAAAACGAAATAAAAACAAGAGATAAAATTAAGTAATATTGATAATCATAACGTCATAGATAACTCACATGTTTCTTCATGTGGTCTTAGTAATATAAATCATATCCCCACACACATTTATCCTTCACTTTCTCATTCATTAACTTTTCTTACATACAAAATGCTTGCCAATAATCACTTGCTGATCTTTATAATACTCATCTTAACACCAAAATCCATTTTCTTCAACATCCCACTTGCATCAAGCAGTGACACACTTGTTGCTGATTGGAAGCCAATCAAGAATTTAAGTGACACGAAGGTGGTGGACGTCGGGAAGTTTGCAGTAGCGCGACACAACTTTGAGGCCAAGACTCGACTGATCTTCGACGGTTTGGTATATGGTGAGACGCGTTCAAGAACCAGTACGAATTACAATCTAACAATCGCGGCGAGTGATGGTGGTGATGATGATGATACATTAAGAAATTATGTGGCCATTGTCTCTGATATGCAGTATCAAGACTTTATGCATCTTGTTTCATTTAGAGGGCCTGTTTAGGTGTTAAGGAAGTTGGTTTATGTGAGTTGTAATGATATCCATAAATCAAATAGTGAATCACATGTTTTTTTGGGTATCATACAAATTGAAATAGTTTTCCTTTTTTTGCTTTTATTTTATTGGTATGTCCTGTTAAATGTAATTCTTATGGACCTCACTAAGGGTAGACACTCTGTTAACCAAAGAGCAAAAAAAGAAAAAAAAAATAAAAGAAATATGTCTACCAACCGGGTATGTATGTTTTAAATAATCAGGCTGGAATCACTTAATAACTATGAAGATTTTTGGAACTAATCTCATACCCGGTTATGTAATGTAGCATCTCACAAATGTTTTGGGTTTTAAATTTTCCTATTAAATTCGTGTTTGTTTGCCATCCCTAATCAAAACAATAAGAGGTTTTATGCATGTATGTACATTAAATTAAAATAGCATTTGTGATATATCCATTTGCATCTTTATTCTTTAATTAGTGTTTTCTTCCGCGCTACGCGTACGGGAGTTTGTCTGTTTTCCTCTGTCTTACGCAACGTGACTTTGTTCGTTGTCGGGGCTCATCGGAAACCACAAAAGCGAATACCGATACCGGTTCCGATAATACCTATACCGGCAACGATGATGTTCACTCACAATCAAGGCTTCCAAATATCAATATAAATAAACACGCCTCAACCAGAAATTTCAGAAATTCTTAAATGAAAACTCAAAGAATATAATTTAAAATGGAGATAAAAGAAACCAACAAATAAAGATTTCTAAAAAAGTTAAGAAAGAATTAAAACATTTTAAAATATAAATAAATAAAACAAAAACAGATTAAAGTGTCCCAACAAATTGTAAAAGTCTATTGCCCAATATGTAAAACTATAAAAGAAACCTGTAGCACCATTACATTTTAATATGTAGTATAATGTCATTCGAACTCCAACAAGTAAAGTGAATTCACACCTCTTTGCCAATCATTTAGCCTTATCGTAGTTTAGAGGTAACATATCATCCTTAAAAGGTTCAGGCCTTAGGGTTAGTGCCCAAATGATAGTTTAAGTTCAAAAGTAAACTATATATAAATTGTTTGAGTTAACCTAATACATACGTATCTTTTTTATGTTCAAAGAATCTCAAGTATTTTTAGTTCTTAAGTAAATAACATTTACTCAAATAAGGTAACGTTATCTTGAGAAACACTATTTCTTGTGAGAACTTTAGAAACAAATATTAATCACACATTTTAATCACATGCAAGTCACATGTCAATTTCACCTTTTTATTAAAACGTTCATAACTTTTTTTCACGACATTATTTTTTCAAAAAAATTCGACCATTAATTTCAGTTTCTTTTATATTTCCAACGTCTACCATATTGATATAATTTTTAAAAAAAATTATCCAGCCGTTATTTACACATGTGTAAATCTGGTTATACACATATGTAATACCATATTTACACATGTGTAAATCCATTATTACACATATGTAAAAATGAATTTCGTAAAAAAACGAGATTTTTTTTATTTTTTATAAAAAAAATTATGAAAGAGGAAAACAAAAGAAACATTTTTGTGATTTTATTTTTTTAATTTTATGTTATTTTTCGATTTATAATTTTTTGTAATATGTTTTTGTCAATTACAATTTTGTTATTGAAAACTAATGGCTGAGATGAGTTCCTAAAGTTCTCAAAAAAAAAAGTTCTAATTTGATCGCTCCCCTACTCAAATAATATTAATTTATATTAAACAGTTAAATTAGTTTTAGCCATGTAAATAAAGTTTTGGTTTTTTTATAAATTTGATAAAATAAATATTTCACTAAAATTAATTAATCTATTGTGAAACATTAGTATTCTAATCATGTAATATTTAGTTCAAAAGATACATAGTTTATTACAATAGATAATATGTTAAAAGTACTACCACAAACGTAGAACCCAATTAAAGATATATGATAGTCGCAAGGAGGACACATACATATTATTTTATTTGGAAGGCAAACTTATTCCTAAACTACACAACCAATTACTCTATAATATTGAATCTAATTTAACTGTAAAAAAGTTTTACCTTTTAACACCGAGCTACAACCAAATGGTCATTTCTACATATTATTACTATATATGAAAAAAGGAAGGCGATGAATAATCGAGGTCATTTTGGTAATTTTGGTACTTCTTCCAAAACCGGAGAACCGTGCCCTTTCTCTCTTGCGATTTCTTTGCCAGGCGGTGGTTTCAGGTTTTGGTGGATTCCGACGAGGCGGTGGAGGCGTTAGCCTCTACCGGGACCTTTCCACGTCGGTTCTCCCCGCCGACACCAGTACCCTCTAGCCGATCTAAACAATAGCATCGAAGGTATGTTGTGGCGGATGCAGTCAGATTCTAAGGTTTTATCGGTATTAAGAGGTAAAAAAGTTTTACCTCTTAACACCGAGCTACTACCAAAGATATTTACACTTCGAAAACGATAGCCGGCTCCAGAATGGTCCAAGAAAAAGACTATAACCTCTTGAAGCACACACAACTACAATTTACCTGACCCTTGTTGACATGGTATTGTGGATTTGTGGGTCATAAGTTAAGGGTTTTTCATGGAAAAAAAACACTATAAATGAAATCGTGCATCCTACTAAGCTGACATGTTAAGGTTAAATATCAAAAGATACAAAAGGCAAAGATTCTTAAAAGTGGGATTCAGAAGATCTGAAGATATGAGATAAGATCATACCACCTTAACAGTAAATACAACCTGATGTAGCAATGACTATCTGCTCCACTCTAAATCAGCACCATACCGTGAATTAGTGTTGTTCAAACCGCTTGTGCCTTCGGGTTTAATGGAATTCACAAAGGTATGCCAGCCCAAAAGGTATGGCACAGCAAACTGCATAACATACAACATGTTAGAAAATGCTTATGGTCACAAATATCACCAATTTCCAAGAGTTATCCAAAACAATGTTGTTACAAAGTATATTATTGCTCCTTTTTGTATCTTTCAAGAAAAAGTGGTATTGTTGTAACAGAGAATAAAGTAAAAGGGTTAGAGAGTGCATCACTTGCACTATATATATTTAACCAACCAAAATGTTTTTCTTAAAGCGCCGCTTAGGCGACTCCTAACAAGATTTCTGTAGCAAAGGTCAGGTTTGGCAGGTTGCGTAACATGTCAAAAACATGTTCTGATCCAAAAGAATATTGTTGGTATGGGTCAAGATGTGTTGGTATGATATGCTATTTCCCAAAAATTTTAAATTTTGTATAAATAATTTGTGTTAAGTATGAGAATAATTATAAACACTATGTATTAACTAATATTATATTTTGAATAATTATGCCTTAGTAATATGTTTTGTATGGATTCTAACGTGTCTGACCCACTTGACCCGTAAGAACCAAAACAGAACCCATGTAAATCGGCCCGTTCTTAAATAAATTGGCCAAAATTGCTACTATGTAGTTTACAGAACTTTATTATGAGTAACATAGCTAAGGGGATGTGGAAAGGAGCATACATTGAAAGCTGATATGAGAATTGCAAACTCTGCCTTTGTAACAGGGATATAAATGTTTTCATCCATGTTTATAAGCTTGTTTTGAACACCTTCAATTCAGTAAAAAACCATTTAGCTAAATATAATTTCAAGAAAATGAGTTCTATAAGATAATGAGAAGAAGTAAATGAAAATAATTACTGAGATTAAAAAAGTGGCCGGATCCATCAGGGAGAGGCTCCACCTTCAAAACCTTCCTGACTCTACCTTCATCGCTGCCAAAAAACGTACGATTCAGCAAAAAGAAATGACATTTTTACCCTCCGAATGATCATGGTTGAAGATATATGAACCTTTTTCCTTTAAAAGGATCATGAAAGAATTCACATGAATCTCTTGCACCAAGGCTGATAAGGCTTCCAATTTCAGCAACTGATAACGAGAATACCTGGAATTACGGATGAAAATTTATAAAACAAAAAAGTAATTAATAAATTTTATAAATGAATAGTATGGAAGAAAAACTATAACCAACATTTCACATATGGTGGCAAGAATAATATAACAGTATTACTACAAAGTTAAAATGGTTATATTAGTCACAATCTGAACAATCCGCGTAACCATGTATAATAGAATCTTTATTTATAACTGGTACAGAGATGATAGTTCCATATAAATACAAAATAACAAGCTGATTACATTAGTCACAATTTGAACCATCCATGGATAATAGATTTTTAATTTATAATTAGTATATAGATCATGATTTCATTTAAAAACAAAATAATAAGGTTCCTCATATAATTTTTTTCCAGATTTTATAATATCATAATTAGTATATAGATCATGATTCCATGGTAGTTATAAACCCTGTATCTTACCGTTGCTCCAAACAACCCCCTTGGCCCTTGTCATATGTTTCTTATGATCCCATATCACATGTTTCTTACGATATAATATAGCATTGCACATCATGTTCCCATATCACATGTTTCTTATGATATAATATGGTATTGTATTTCATGTCCCGTATCACATGTTTCTTAGGAACTAATATAGCACCATATATCACATGAGCTTACATGGCCATGTATCTATCATGTTTATATGAGAATACACCATTAAATTTCATGTGAACTTATACATTCAAGATATAGGATATCTTGTAAAAGATTGTCTAATTTGAGGGAAGATGATTGTATTCACTCCGATATGGGATCTTTACATTCAATAGAAGTTAAAGAACCTTACAAGTTCAAAGCTTTGTTCTATAATATCTTCCACCATGGTTTTAAAGTTAATTACGAAGTTATAGGGCTAGACCATGACTTTAAGCTTTAAGATCTTACAATTTGGGGATTTGGGTTCATAAGCATGTCTTGGTAACTTATGTTGTTTCTTGGGGCCACAAGTAAAATAAGTCTAAATAAGACTCCACAGTCAAACGTGCTTGGGCAAAGAGTAGTTTGTCAAGTTTTTGCCTTGTCACTTGAAACAAAACCGTGAGTCGATATAGCAAAGAGGACAATATTGTGGTCACGGTGGGCAGGGCATTACAACTACGCATATGATTGTGTCTATTAAATAAAAAGTAAATTTTGTATCAATACTATTCAATATCGGTAATTTGTTTAACATCTGACAAGCTTGGTTTAAAAAAGCGCGAGACGAGGCGAAGCGTTTCGGTACCAAAATCCGAGGCGCCACGCCTCAAGCGCGAGGCGAGGGCTTCACGTATGTGAAGCGCTAAACTAAAAAAAGTAAATAAAAATATAAATAATATTTATGTACAACTTAAAAAAACTATAAAAAAACCTAAAGAACCACAAGATCAGTTGTTAAGCCCAATGTACAACAAACCAAGCTTTGTGTACAAGAACTATAACTTCATAAAGAAGAAAAGAAAACAAATAAACAAATAAGAAAAAGTTTAAGGTAAAATTCAGCAAAAATTATAATTTAAGGGTGAAGAATGTAATTTTCTAAAAATGAAATAAGAGGTGGGTTAACCCTAAAACTTAAAGCAGCACATCGACTCCTCTCCTCCTAGCAGCTCTCCTCCATCAACAGATTTCTCCATTAAAATTTCCTTCAATGTAATCTCTTGTAAGTCTGATATGACCTCTCTCTATTGCACCTCTATTTCAACTTCTATGTCTTCATCTCATCTTCTTGTTCGATTTTACACAAAAGCACATGCCCTAGCCTCTAAAAAAGAACCAAAGTGAACTCTTCTCTTAAGAATCGCCTTAAATTGTTACCGGAAATTGACCAGCATACATGAAGCGCCGCCTCGCCTCGCCTAGCGCTCCAAGCCCGAAGCGCCGCTTCAGACCGCTTCATGTATTTGGGCGCCTCAACTGAAGTGAGGCGATTTGTCCAGCGCCCCTAGCGCCTCACGCTTTAAGCAACGCCTCACAGCGCTTTTTTAAACCAAGCTGACAAGATCTTCATTATGATACACTTCTTTGAAAATAATTTGTTATCTAATAAACAACACGAGCTGCTAATAAAAAGGAACTAACTTTCACCCTTTTGGTGTAATAGCTATCTATTTAGATATATTATTACTTCTTCTCAAAGAGTGTTTTATATAATGAGTTTGTACTTCCGTTCAAAATCAATTGGCAATATGATACGTTAAAGATACTCTCTTACTAAAAAATATAGTAAAATTATAAAGATCCAGTCACAAAGTTTAGAAAGATACCAATATTGAATAGCAATAAAACTTTATTATTTTATTATTCTTGATATATGATGATCAAATATGCATATATTTGAAATATAACTTTCATAGTAACTTATTAAAATTGTTAGAGTTAATTTCAATTTTGCTCCCTAAGGTTTGACAAAAGTAACCATTTTCCTCCAAAAGTTTAAAAACATCAATTTTAGTCCAAAAGTTTCATCATTTGTTTCAATTTCAGTCCAAAAATTCTATTTTTTGGATTCAAGTTGAAACAACTTATGAAACTTTTGGACTCAATTGAAACAACTTATGAAACATTTGGAGGTAAATTAATGTTTTTTAATATTTTGGAGGAAAATAGTTATTTTCATCAAATCTCAAAGAACAAATATAACAACTTCAAATTTTAAAATGTAGTAAACTGATATCCAAACAATAAAATTGAAAAAGATGGAAAAAAATAAAATAATTAAAATTGAAAAAGATTAAAAAGTAAAAATAAACAAAAACAAAAATTCACATGTTTTATATTGTGTTATATACATCATTTTTCATGTGAACTTACCGCTATAAATTCCTACCCACACCACCCTAACCATAATTCCTATGTCCATTTCTCTTTCATGCTCTTACCACAAAATCTTTTTCACACAAAATGAGTTCAAATTATCAAACTCTTCTCCTAACATTACTAGTCTTCCTTTTGGGTTCCATTTTCTGCAATGTCTCCCCTGCATTCGGTACCAAGACACATGTGGATAGTTGGATTCCTGTCAAGAATTTGACAGACGCTAAAATTGTGCGTGTTGCGCAGTTTGCAGTGATAGAACACAACTATAAGGCCAAAAGCAACCTTGTGCTCCACAAATTGGTGAAAGCTGAGGTCCTTCAAGGGTATGGAACAGTGTACAACCTAACAATCAATGCCAAAGATGGTGCTCGTGATGTTAGTCCTAAAACCTATGTAGCCGTTGTTGTTGATGATATATTTATGAATAGTTTGCGTCTTGTTTCCTTTAAAGGACCTATTTAGGTGTAAAGAAAGTTAATTTATGGAATTATGATGGCATTAATAAAGATTTTTGGGAACTATGTGCTTGACAACATGTTTAATCTGCTGCTTCTCTATCTACAAACTAAATAATAATCATAACATGTATTTCCCATATGGACCATATCATGACTATTGCAAAGCTTCCTTTTGTTGAACTAACATTACTTGCATGTTCTAAGTTCCACCATCACTTATAGGGTGAAATTAATGGAGTTTTTAGATGTCTAGCAGAAGCGATTACCGCAATTCATGAAAATTGAAAAACTTAACTTATTTCTGCAAAAGAACTTAAGCTTTCTATCAATCTAAAACCAAGAATATAAAGTTACCTGCTTTCTACTCCAATCGTATTGGCGAACACCCGCAGCAGGCGCAAATTGAAGATATATGAAACCCTCCTTTGTCAGCTTAAAAGCCCCTGACTGTTCAAACAACCACCACCCACACATTAATCATAAGTTAGAGATACATTTTGACTTTGGAGTCAAACACATGACTTTTGAACTTCAAAATTGACATGGGTTTCAAACGTTTTCACACAAAATCGCCACTAAAATCAAACAAAGTATATCGAGCATACATCTAATGGTGCGAACTCAGGTGGACGAGGTTCAACCGTAAGAGCAGCCTTCCCTTTGTATATCGAATGCCCGATGAACACCTTCGGAGCATCTGTTCATCAATTGAAACAAAACCCATGTCGATTTCAAGCAAAATTCCCCTTAACAAAAGGAAAAAAGAAGAAATTTTAACCTTGTCTTGGTTGCGAGAACGAAGAAGCATCGGGCCTTTGTTGTTGGTCGGAGTATTGACATTTCAGACGGAGAGTTCTTGAGGTTTGATTTACAGGTTTGATTGTAGATGGAGAAGAGATTTGTGGGTTTAAGGAGAAAGGGGGTTTAGGGTTTTGGATGATGGAGGCTCCTCGTGTTGTTAAGGGTATTGAAAGATTCAGCATCTTCGCTCCACCCTTTACAACTCGCTTTAATGGAAATGGAAAAAAAGCATGAATTTGTTATATATAAGCTTGATGATAAACCCTTGGAAGTTGGAACCCTATCTATCAAAACATTATACATACTAGTGGGATAGTGTCTTTTGTTATCTTTGTTCAAGCCTTACAAGAACCCTTTTTTTTGGCTGTTTGGTATTTACATTCTCAAGAGCTGCTATGTTTGTATACAAAAGGTAGTGGGATAGTGCTTGATGCGAGGACTAGCGTTGTGTATGAGATGACGGCTCAAAAGATGAGGTAGATGACGATGCGGCATCCGAAACAACATGACCCATACGCGCTATGCTTCTGTTGTGCCTAGTAGAAGAACAACACACGTACTTATTAGATATTATTGGACTACCATAACTCTATCTTTGTAATTTATTGTGTATTAATGTACATTTATGTAATTTTCGCATTTATATATAAAACTTTTCTGATACTCTCGGGGTAAGGGAGAATCATTTAATCACATGGTATCAGAGCGATCTTCTCTTTCCCCACCACTCCATTCGTCTACCTTCTTCCCTACCTTATTGCTTCATCTCTCTGCAATCCCATGGCTATCTCATCTTCTATGGATAGAACTTTACCTATGAACTTTAACATGCACATGATAACTAACAAGTTAACTCTCCTGTTACTCTCGGGGTATGTGAGAATCATTTAATCACAGATATAACAATAGTACACACCCTAACTAATGTTAGGCAAAGGTGACAACAAAACCTGGTCGCCCCGCAAGACAGCATACACATGCAAACTTACGAATCTTACAATGTCACAGACAATCCGACAGAGATTGACAATAAAAACATATGGAATATAAGGGCACATGACACCAAACACGCACGGTACAACTAAAAAATGTTGAAAAAACACATGACTAAGAAACCATACCAACATACATTATCCACGCAAAAAAAGGGGTACTACGTCCTCTTCAAATTCTGCTGACGCGAAACAAAACTCTAGAGCACCCAACAATCAAATTCCACATCATAATCCAGCCCAATGTTAAAGCGTACTATACTCATAAGTTCGGCAACAATAAAAATACACCGTAAGGACGCTATCAACATATTCATCATTCAACCAGACAAACACCACAACATGAAATATCATACAAACATACACTACTAGAATCCCCTAATCATGCGCAAACAAAACAGTTTGACACACACTACAACTGTAGAAATATGATCAGAATACTTTAAAAAATAAGCCAACAAAAAGCAAGTACAATATATGTTAAGAAAACAAAGGTTATATTGTTCATCCATTTAAGAGCAGACTTTGTGTAACAGGCAACCCACATACCATCTTAAGAGTAAATTTCTAGTGCAAACCAACCCATATTAAAGGAAATAACAAAGATAAACTAACCTAATTACACAAATAAACCCACCCATTACAAAGTAAATAACAAAAAATTGTCACAACCCGACCGATAGCGGAATTATCGAGGCGGATGAAGGTAAATCGATTGTTCATATCACATGGTATTCAAAGCATTAAAATATTATTACATGTAAATTTTATTAATTCTAAACATCATTCAAAAACCAAATACAATTGAAACATAATAACGTCTTTATTATCAACTAGGTCCAGTAATCCTAGTTGTACAAGCAGCTTGAAATCCAAATAAACAACATTTTTTGAAATTATGTAAAAAATAATATAGTCAGATAAAAAATTACCCAGTGAGTAAACACAGGTTTGGATACATGATATATAAATTAAAAAAATGATTGAAATAATTCAATTCTCATAACATGTCAAGATTTATAAGGCAATTGTAAAACATATAAGATAAACCATACACAATCAAACTTAGTGACTAAATTAACTCGGTCCGCAAACGAAGTCTTGGTGAATAAGACACGCGTATGAATCCAGTTTCAATTACCTTCGAATAATCAAATGGGGTGGGTTTGTCAAGCTAATAGATATATCATTGTTCTCATGGTTTGTATAAATTAATAATTATACTAGAATAAATGTTTATCTAATTATGGATACACATTGCAAGTAATAACATAACATGAATTTAAATTTAATTTTTGAAGAAAATGAATCAACAATAAACGCTTGATTGAATAAAGTTTATATGATTTTTCCCAAATTATAAAACATAAGAAACGGGACTATGAATACTCATTTGTTAATTACAAGTGATTAGAATAATAAAATGTTAAAATAGACATCACAGATTTTCTGGTGAGTTCAGTGTCTTAAGTTAGATAAATAAACTATTTTGAAATTCTAGGATTGATTTGATATCTAGGGTTTCCAATAGGGATTTGAGGGTTTAACAAATGATTTAAAATAGTATAATTAATTTTGTTGTGTAACCTGATTAAATAAAATATAATAAATTATTTATTTAACAAGATTTGAATTTTTAATAATGATTTATAATAAATGTGGCAGAATGATTAATTTTACTTGAATAAAATGTTTAATTTATAATAGTTTAATAAATAGAATTTAAATATTAAAGTGTGAAAAATAATTAATTTAACAATTAACTATTTAAATAAATTGAATTTGTAATAGATATTGATTTAAAACAATTTGAGATAGTATTTTTTGTTTTATAAGAATTTTTATAAAAGTTAGAACTTATAAATAAATTTTTAATCATTTTTATTGATTTTTATAAAATTTTATAACTTTTAAAATAAATAATGTGAACTGTGTCATAAATTCCTACCCACATACCACATCCATTGTTCTTATGTCCATTACTCATTCATTTTGGGTTTCATTATGAGCATCGTATTTTATGTGAACTTAGTCTTTCTTTTGAGTTCTATTATTTTTGGGTTCGAATTGAGTTCAAATTCACTTCTCCTAACCTTACTAGTCTTCCTTTTGGGTTCTATTATCTTTCTGCAATGTCTACCCTGCATTTTGTAACACACAAGTCCATAGGTGATGGACGCCCATCAAGAATTTGACAGACCCTAAAATCATGTCCATTGGGGCGTTTGCAGTGGATGAATACAACACCAAGACCAAAAGCCACCTCGTGTTCTACAAATTGGTGAAAGCGGAGTTCTTTCAAGGATATGGAACAATGTACAACCAAACATTCAAAGCCAAAGATGATGTTCACGATATTAAGCCTGTAACCTATATAGTCTTTGTTGAAGATAACATATATATGTGCAAGTGCATTATTGGCGTCTAGTGTTTTTTATACCTATTTAAGTGTAAAGAAAGTTAATTTATGAGAATTATTAAGGTATTAATAAAGATTACAAGAAAGTTAATCTATGAGAATTACTAAGGTATTAATAAAGATTTTTCAGAATTATGTGCTTGACAAGATGTTTAACCAGCTGCTTCTTTAATTATCTACAAATTTAACAGTGATTATACTCATGGTTTTTTTCTCATATGGACCATATCATCATGATGGTACAACTTCCTTTTGTTGAATTAACATTACTTGTGTGTTCTAACCTTAACTTACAGGTGAAATTAATGGAGTTTTTTCTTAATATTTTTTTTATTTTAAGTATTATTTTACTTAAAATTGTATGAATTTAATTATTCAATTTTACATATATTTTGTTTTACCCTCATAAATTTTGTTGATGCGATTTATCTTAAGTTTATATAAAATATTTTGGATTTGTAAAATCTTTCTGTTTAATTTATTTGTGTTCTTAAAATTCATTTTCGTATATCTTAACGTATATTTTTACAGCGACGTAATTTTTCATGCTTTCTAATATATCACACAACATGTTTTTTATCCACGTTTCGGTTAAAAAAACAACCAGCTACAACTTACGGACTACAATTGCTAGTTTATAACAAAACTAGTGGCAAAACCTTATCATTGATTCATTGGTGTTTTGATTAATAATGGAATGCACTAAAATTGATAACAACCCTCTTATTCCAAATGATCACTTCAAATTTATCGATTTCCTTGTATTTATTACAAATATTCGTTGTAATCAAAGCCCAAAGGCACTACACCCTCAACAACCTTCGTATGCGAAAGCCTTGTGCACAGGATTTGTAAAGATATTCGTTGTGATCAATAAGTAAGTAAACGTGAAAGAGATATACTATTAACTACAAGGTTGTCCCGGCACACATGAGAGAGTGCCAGCACAACTGGTGAGTTGCGGAACGTCTGATCCTGGTGCAGCTTCAATCATATGCTCTTGTTGTTCAGGGGTTAGCTGCGGGTCAGACCCGGATGGTACGAAGAACGCTCCGTTTTCGAATACGTCGAGGTCCGATGATCTCCAGTTCCAGTTTTTCCACTCTTCCTCTTTGGCATTAGACCTTATTGTCACCTTCAAAACATATAAATTATGATCAAAGTTCACCCAATATAAGCTTAATGTCATTCCATAGAAACATCATTTAAAACCGAAGAGGCGTTGGGAGTGCTTATAGTGTATGTTACAATAATCATGAATGTGAAAACCGGAGATCGAGTGATGGAGCTATGTAGAGCATGTTGGAATCAGGCCCACAAGCAAACTTCAATAACAGGATGCAACCCTTTTGCAGCAACCAAACTACGATTCTTTATTAATAAACAATCAAAGAAGTGCCAACTACATTAACCTTAACCTCCTATTTATACTAGACAAAACTTAATCTACTCAAACTCAAATCCCTACTTTCTAGACATTTAAATAACTAGATAAACTTGCAAAATAATTAAATAAATCAAACTAAATAACTAGTTAAGCATCCTAATTAAATAATAAATCAAAGACTCTTACTTAAACTAAAATACTTCCTAAACATCCTCCAAAATCTACTTTCTTGCAATTAGCACTTCAACTTTCTTAGATTTTCACATTCGAACTAATTAGGATTAACTTCCAACATTCCCCCTTAATCCTAATTAGATCATTCTTCTCTTGCTTTCTTCCCATCGTTCGTGCTTCTTGCTTGTTCTTGATTCTTGCTTTCTTCATTGCTTGACTTGCTTTGTTTTTCTTTCTTTCTTCCTTGCTTCTCTTTCATTAACTCTTCCTTAATTTCTTTATTGCTTGACTTGCTTTCTTTCTCTTTCTTTCTTTCTTGCTTTCTTTCTCACTTTCTCTTCTTTCTTTCTTTCTTTCTTCTAGCTTTCTTTCTTTCTTTCTTTCTTACTTTCTTTCTTTCTTTCTTCCTGCTTTCTTTCTTTCTTTCTTTCTTCCTGCTTTCTTTCTTTCTTTCTTTCTTTCTTTCTTACTTACTTTGTTCTTTCTTTCTTTCTTCCTTACTTACTTTCACATAGATTCAAAGATCTGAATCTATCTTCCTTCTTCTTACTTTCTTTCTTTCACATGGATTCACAATGGATCCTTTTTCTAACTTCCTTTCTGTCACTTTTCTGTTGTCTTGCTATTTTTCTTCACCATCGATTTCAATCTCCTTGCTACTAACTAGAGAACCAGACTTGTTCGGTCTGTTTCCCAGAAACAAAAACCTGCTCAATCACATGTTGCTTATGATTACCTTCAATGAATTGGTCGTCCAACACCTTCTTGATTGAGCCTTTAAGCTCTGATACCAATTGTTGGAATCAGGCCCACAAGCAAACTTCAATAACAGGATGCAACCCTTTTGCAGCAACCAAACTACGATTCTTTATTAATAAACAATCAAAGAAGTGCCAACTACATTAACCTTGACCTCCTATTTATACTAGACAAAACTTAATCTACTCAAACTCAAATCCCTACTTTCTAGACATTTAAATAACTAGATAAACTTGCAAAATAATTAAATAAATCAAACTAAATAACTAGTTAAGCATCCTAATTAAATAATAAATCAAAGACTCTTACTTAAACTAAAATACTTCCTAAACATCCTCCAAAATCTACTTTCTTGCAATTAGCACTTCAACTTTCTTAGATTTTCACATTCGAACTAATTAGGATTAACTTCCATAAAAGCATTGTATGTTTTCGACGGATCACTGATGGTTACAGCCCATCGCAACTTTGGTCAACCACAAAAACCAAGAAGACAAAACGAAATCTTATTTGAAATCTTATCTTTATAGTTACCGATGGCCAACACCAGTAAAATTTTCATCTATGACTAGTCACTAAATACCATCTAGATATATTTATGTATACAACTTTTTGTTGGTGAACTCTGAGTACTGATAGATCTTTATGACTTTTATTTTTTATTTTATTAGTTTCATCGGTAATTACTGACGGACAAGTCGCCCGTCATGTTTTACCGATAATAGTCATAAAAACTTTTTTAGCAGTGTTATAGCTAGCTCTGGATACCTGTTTCAAATGTCTTTCATTGGGAGCATAAAATCGGTTGCCTTGGCTGAGAATAGTAGGATTCGAACTACCACCGATCGCGTATATTCCCCATCCTTTGTAATCATTGTTCACGACTTGAAAGAAGCCGAATCGACATCTAGGCATTCGTTGGACGCATCCATCAAACCTGTTGTAGGCGACCGTCACCTGCATAGCTTTATCTTCGGTGTGCGAATCGTCCGCTCCAAGCAATATGGCCTGTTTGTGCATTCTAAAGTTTAGTTAACTACACACATTAACGTTAGTACAAGATTCAATATTGTAGACACTTCTTACTTTATCGTGACCAGTAAATAAGCAGTTGGATATGGTCACACCCGTGCTAGCTACCGTGACATCGATGAGCCCATCGGGACCTTTACTAATCGTGCAATGGTCGATCCATATCTTCGTAGATTTTTTAACGGTGATGCCATCGCCGTCACAACCTGATCTTCCTCCGAACCCGGGCATCTCTTTAACATCATGGATGTTGATCCCGTGAACAATGACATTGTTGACACCATGCATGGTGATACCTCCACCATACGCGATCTCAACATTCGCGCCTCTACCATCAATCGTCTTGTCGCTAGTGACGATAAGCGTGTGCTTCAAAGTAATCAACATATCCTTTTCAAACACAATCCACAAAGGCCTGTTCTGCGTGACGCCATAACGCAACGTCCCTGGCGTTGGGTTTGTGGCGTCTTCGTCTGCAGAACTGGTCACAATGTAGATTTCACCACCCGCTCCCCCGGTGGTCCCCTTTGCAAAACCGGCCACGCACTCGACTAACGCCTGTCGGTTTTCCGCCCAATCGGGTTTGCACCTCCAACACTTGTCTATTATGTTCTTTGTGGCACATTCATGCAAGTTCCTCCTTAATGAACTTTCAAATATTCCAGAGAACAACTCGGGGTCGTACGCTTCCATCGCGTTGGCGTTGGTGTTCGCAGCGTAGTCCTCGGTGTCGGCAATGATAGTTTCGGTTTCCGGTGACCAAGCTAAACAAGACGGCATCATAAAACCAAAAGTCAGTGTGATAAAGAGAAGAGCATAATGATACTTCATTGTATGATTCTACTTTTGGCAACATTAATTTGAGAAAACCTAAGTACCAAAATCTAGTCTTGATTAATGATGTTGTTTAAGGATTCTTGAATGAATCATAATTAGTGTTGGTTTATTATGTTTCAATGTGTGTATTTATTGAGAGCATAGTATGAGGACCAATGCAGGAGGACGATACAATATTCATCAATTTCCGGGTCAAACAAGTATATAAATTGTGAGATAGAGAGCGTTCGTCGAAGTCCTCTAATATAACAGAATAAAAATATTATTATATATTTGATGTTTTAGTAATGCTAAGAAAATATGCTTTCAATGGTATAGAACTTGTGGTGATAGTGTTTACATAGTTGCTAAAGATTTATATCCCACTACAAAAAAGGAGGATTTGCGAATAGTAAAACGGTCGTAAATGCCCATTTGCGACATGCTTCGTAAATAGTTTAACCTAGGTCATGAAAACAAACACGACTATATTTCACAACTAAAAGTCTGAAATTTACTTGCAACAGACTTTAGTGATTGTAACTGGGTTTTTCTGGGTAGGGGTGTTGAATTCGGATATCTAGAAAATTCGGAAATTCGAATTTCGGATATCCACACTTTGGATATGCGAAAATTTCGGATAGTATGTTTCATTATCCGAATCTGAAATCTCTGATATAGATATTTAAACGGATATCCAATCTTTAAAAGAAAATGAATTATTAATATTTGTTATTAAAACTAATAATTTATATAAAAAAATTCTTATTGGATTTCAGATTTTTTGTAAATATTCTAATAATCCAAAAATCTAAAATATACATTTATATTTTAATAAATTTGAAATATTTTTTGTATAACTAAGATATCTGAAAGTTTTCGACCATCCAAATCCGACAAATTTGGATCTCTACAATTCGAATATCCGAATTTTCGGATTTTTCGGGTCCGGAATTTTGGATATTTATATGTCGGTTTTGGATTCGGATCTTTTTGCACACCCTTACGTTCTGGGACCAAAATTGTGCTGAAGTACTGCTGAGACAATTAACCAACAAATCTTAATGCCAAAACATATGATGTGTAGTAAAGTTTAGTCGAAATGGAAAGTGATAATAAAAAATGTCAATCAAAGACTTACTTGAGGATTCAATAGATAAAACGAAAAAAAAGTCAATCAAAGACTTACTTGAGGATTCCATAGATAAAACGACCAAAATTTCGTTTTAAAGGTCAAAGCCAAACTACATTCAACTACAACAATTACAAAGCAAGTGAAATCAAGAGATATCAACACTTCGTCAATACAACAAAAAGTAGAGGGATAGAATTCGTACAATCAAATGTATAAGTCAAAGTAATAAGTCGAGTAATGGGTCTCAATGGGTAGTTACTTCTATTGGTGGAAAGGGCGATGTTTATGAAAAAAAGTAATAATAATTTAACCAATCTTCATTTTTGTAAGTTTATTAACTATTAGTAAACGTTACTTTGTAATTTAACTTCTTTTGGTATTATTTATTATTTATTTATTTTTCTTTTATTCCATTTTCTTTTTTCTAGGGTTTCTATATTGTTTTACGTTTTATTTTTCTCTTATTTTTTCATTACGAATTTTAACACTCCTGTTGTATTAACATTTCTAAATATACAACAACGTATCAAAAAAAGTTATGGTACCCGCTGCGTAGCGAGAGCAATAATTCTAGTTTCAAAGAATAAGAGCAATTAAAGATTCAATAGGAAATTATTCAATATGAACACAAATGTATATACATTTATCATTATAATCCAATACATGTTGTGAGCATAAACCACCTTTAATTAAAATGTTAGCTACTCCAACCATTACAAGTGTAATAGATCGAATATAGTGGTTCATTTCCCTAACCTTACTATATACAAAACAAATTACAAACAATGTGCTTAACAAGGTTGTCCGGGTACACACGAGAGCGCACCAGCAGCATTGGTGAGCTGAGGGACAGATTCACCTGGTTCAGCCACAATCAACAGCTCCTTTTGTTCGGGGGTTAATGGCGGATCAACGCCCGATGGCAGAAAGATAGCTCCATTTAAAAGCGCGTCTTTTTCCGATCTCCAGTTCCACTTCTTCCACTCTTCCTCCGGTGCATCGGCCCTCGCCAAGACCTTCAAAACACACGGTATATAAATAGCACATTATAGGTGTTACAGTGATGTTATGATTATATGTGAAAGTTTAGGTGGTTAAATGATTAGAGTACATTTTTCTTAATAGGGTCATTGGGGGCTGCGAATCGGTTGCCCTGACTAAGGATAGTAGGGGCCGCGCTACCACCAATCGCATATGTTCCCCATCCCTCATAGTTGTTGTTAACGACTTGGAATAACCCGAATCGACACCTAGGCATCCGCTGGTCGCATCCTTCGCTAAACAAGTTGAACGCGACAGTGGCTTGCATAGCTTTATCTTCCTCATGGGCGTTGTCTGCCCCGAGCAGTATTACCTGTTTACACATTGTAAAATTCAGTTAAAAAGTTTTAACATAATTCGAACTTTACAAAAGATTTATGACAATCGGAGTATTTTTTTTTTCAATTCTAGGTTAGTCGCTATCTAAGATGATAACTTATGTATATTAATGTTCACAAAACTGAAAATATCATGTCAGGATAGGACATTTTGTCTTGTAGCAGTCTGCTACAAGACAAAGTCCAGAAACACAATAATCTTGTAATATTAAAACGTACTCCTTGACGCATAAGTTTTCATCTTAGATATCGACTAACTCAGAGCCAAAAAATTTAGAAATAATCCATGAATGATTACCTTATGGTGATGGGTGAACTTGCAGTTAGAAATGGTAACAAGTGTGCTTTTCAAGGTGACATCGATGAGCCCGTCTGGACCTTTACTAAGCGTGCAATGGTCGATCCATACCTTGGACGAGCCCGTAACACATATGCCATCGCCATCGGTCTTTTGTCGCAGTCCAGGTGGACCATCCGAGTTCTTAATCATTCCACCCGGGGTTTCTTTTATATCATGGATGTGTATACCATGAATGATGACATTTTTGACATTATAAAGAGTGAGACTTGCCCCTGTGATCTCTACTTTCGCGCCACGACCATCAATGGTCGTGTCGCTGGTTATAACAAGCTCTTGTGTTAGAGCGATGACCATATCTTTCTCAAAGGTGATCCATATGGGTTTGTTTTGGGTGACACCGGCTCGAAGTGTCCCAGGCTTTGGATTTGCTGCATCGGCGTCGGTTGGGTCAGTGACTATATAGACTTCACCACCCGAGCCGCCGGTGGTTCCCTTTGCGAAACCAGCTGCGCATTTCGCTAACTCTTGTCGGTTTTTGTCCCAATCGGGTTTGCACCTCCAGCACTTGTCGATTATATTATTTGCTGCACATTCAGCTAGGCCCCTTCTTGTTAAGTTTCCTCCCGAAAATAGAAGCCTATAAAAGAACTTGCATATCATATCTACGGTTAACAAACCGTATTTTCGGTCGTGAATTCGTTTCGAAAGGTAATTTATGATCGAATTATGATAAAAAATACGATCGTAAATACCTAGTTTTATAAGAATGAAGCAAAAAATGAATAAAAATAATCATTAACTCACAATTGATCGTCGTCAACGCTTGCTGTATGTCGTGCAGCCTGCACCGAAATGACAAAGGACAAGCTGAAAAATAATACAACAACATAATGTTTCCCCATTAATGTATGATTATTCAATTCTTTTCACTTTTTTTTTTCAAACGTTATTAACTATTTATTCTTTATTAATCTTTATTATGATATCCTATGGGGAATCATTTCACTACACAAGCCAATGACTTGCTTTTCACGTTTCTTCTTTCAATTTTTCATCTTTTAAAAAGCTAAAAGTTGTTTATATACTTTCAGAAATAACCGGTTTACCAAGAATTAGATGGTCAATAACTTGAGCCACAAGTGATGTGGGCCAATAGATAAAAGGACAATACTGAAATTAACGAGAGATGGAGAATGTTTTTTGGGGTACTTCAGAAATCTTGTTCACACCAAGTGTCCTCTTCGTATCATCGTGACCGATCGAAGAATAAGGAGTCGTTACGGACACGTAATAGAGTGTCGTAATTCAAAGCGGATCGAATGTCTAGGGATCATGAGAAGTTGATGTTTTTCGAAGGGTCGAACTAGCTACGGGCTACGAATGTGAGACAACATACTGATAAATATATGGATAGAAAAAGATGGATAGAAATGATGAATATGTTGTTTGAGATGTACCTCTAACATGCAATATGTGAATGCCATCCAACATAACTACGCTAAGGTCTTGATTTGGCATATATTTCAAGTGAAGCCACTAGTAAAAGTCCCATTGTGATTTTGATGGCGCCTCAACCATTCACGTCGAATGTCATTGCACCAACATACGATAAAAGTAGGTTGTTCGATTACAAGCTCGACCCTGAAAGAGTGGCACAATGACAAGCTGATTAGGAACGGGCTTTAATTTGTTAGTTAAGGCATCACGAAAGATGATGAAAAGGGTAGACGACAAGAGCAGGCGTGTTAAGTTCTAGGTTGAGACTTGAGACTATGTTATGGTAAAACTTCTCATTAATAGTCTAAGTCAGTTTTGATTTTGGTTTTGGTTTGGGTTGAAGTTATCACAAACTTGGAAATGAGATTGATTCTGGTTTTCATTTTAGTTATTTGGAAGAGGATTTGGATTTTGAGGTTGTGACTGATTTGGTGGTTGCTGAACATGAGGTGGTGGTTGGACGGAAGGTGGTGGTTGGTTGTCTGGATTCTCCATTTGAGTTTAATTTGATGGACTATTAGCTGCTTGATCAATAGCTTGTGAAATTGATGTAGTCGGTATCCCTGATCGATGCAAAACACGATTGTATCTTGTTGACTTCTCTATCTCTGGATCGAACACTAGCGGTGTGACTTCATACTCGAGAATCGAGTATGCATGCAATCCAGTCACCTGCACACTTATAATACACCCAACGTAACAAAAAGTAATGCAAAAAAATTAAATAAAATTAAAAAAATCAAATAACAAAACACCAAGCACACCGATTCCCCAGGAACGACGTCCGTATTTGATCGATGTCGAATTATTATCAAATAAGTTGTTAAAATGTGTGTTCATATTCACCTTACACTAGTTAGTGTAAGCAGGGTTGTCGATACTCGTGGAATTAGTGGTTGCTGTGTTGTATATATATTGATTTACAAGAAAATGATTAACTAAATTATTAAAGTACTTAGACTATCGACTCTTGGTTATAAAAATTAGATTTTTAAATAATTAACAAGTTAACTAGGAAAACAAATTGCAAATAATCAAAATTGATTACGAAGACAACTATGATAAATAGTAATCCACTCCGGGATCCAGGTTTAGTTTTCGGTAATTGTTTAGTCCAACTTGGTGGAAAATCCTTAATGGGGATTCTATATGTACAATGATTAGTGGTATCGATAACCAAGACTTAACGGATCTTAGTACACAATACTAAAAATTCAATTAGCAACCAAAACTTTACAACCATACAATTCGTGCAACATCATATGACATTCTAATAAAGGTTAACCAAAATGATTGTTTGAATTAATCAAAACACAAGTTAAACTTATAAAAGAATTTAATGGGTTCTAAAGTTTAATCCCAACACAAGTCAAACACAAACAAAAACCTAATCACACGAAACCTATTACCTGAAGTAGATCACGAGAATTAGCCACTCATCGTTCTTGAATGATCTTCAAAACCGTTGTTGATTTGCATAATGAATGATTGTATGTTGTTAGATAGAGGTGGAATGATGAATTAATGGCCTAGAAACTTTCAAAATTCATCAAAAGACGTCTTAAGTTGAATGGGGTAAGTGGTGTATGAGAATTAATAAAATCACGGTTTTATAGGTGTTCCACGCAGATCCTGACGTAGGCTACACTGACTAGCGTACTGGCTAGTGTAGCCTACGCTAGGACACATTCTGTTTGCTAATCAGCCTGACTGGCGCAGCCTACGGTAAGTATCATCTTTATTTTTGATTTATATAATTTAAATAAAAAACTATATATCAGGATACTTTAAAAAGCTTCATATTATTAATATCATAAGAAAATTTCCTCATCTAAACAAGTTCTTTCTTTGTCAAAAGCAATAAAAACAACAAGAAATAGTTATTTAAACTACCTCTAAATTAACTTCAATATTCTTTTTGTTACATAACTATAGCATACATACGTATTATCTCTATATTCTATCATCCTGCTGAAAATGTAAGTCACATTTGAAACATCTTTTGCGACAGTTTCTTCGATACACCTTCAACTTCTCCGTAGTTTAACATCTAGCCCCTCTTGTTTGGTACTTGTACCGGTTAGCCCAAAACAAATAATGAAGAAAATTGAGTGCACTCAAAATGCACATCAACCAGTAAAACCTCTCCAAATGATAATGGTTCAAGTTCTCTCCGGACAACCACCCAGGGTGGCCGGAGCTCCCGGTGGCACTGTTCACCACCGACACGATCACCGTGCTCAAGTAGTACCCCATGGCCAACGAAGCGAACGACAACGATGTTGCTAACGACTTCATGTTCGCTGGTGCTTCAGTGAAAAAGAACTCCATTAGTCCTGCTAATGTGAACAGATCAGCTGAACCAAGAAACAAGTACTGGAACGCGATCCATAGAAAGGTTATTGGTAATGGCTCGTGGCGGTCAAGCCCTGTTCGAGTGGCGATCCGTTTGCGCTTGATCTCGACCACGGCTGCGACGGCCATTGCCATTATGGACAAAAGTAGACCAATTCCGATACGTTGTAGATGCGAAATGCCCATTTCGGATTTCGTGGCTTTACGCGCGAATGGGATTATGATATGATCGTATATCGGTGCGAGGAAGATTATGAACAGAACCGGAAAAATGGGGAGGGAGGCGGCCGGGACTTTTAGCGACCCGATTTTCGTGTTCATGGTGGAGGCTTGTTGGACGGAGAATGTGGAGAGTTGAGCTAAACAACAGTTGAGCATGATCGTGCAACCGAATATCGGGAGCACTCGTAGAACAGTTTTTACGTCTTCGACTTGTTTAACCGAGCAGAAGAGGAAAGAGTATGCCGGTTTGTTTAGCGCGGCTTGGTTTAAGAACTTGAGACTTTTGGATGGGGCGGGTTCGATTTCTTCAGAATCTTTTGTGACAATTTGTTGTTGTTGTTGTTGTCGTTGTTGTTGTACAGTGTCGTTTGGGGACAATGACATGCTCACTATGGCGTTGCTTGGACTTCTCGCGATGTAATTGTTTAGCATTGCTCCGATTAATACCTTCATGAAAAATTATCCATTAGAAGGTGTAACAGTGACGAATCCAAATTTTTTTTATTTCCAAAAAGATTTAGATAGAGAGTTTCATTAGCAAAATGCATATACCTAATTTTGAAACTATAAAGGGATGATTTCTTTTATGAAATTGACCTTAGTTTGAAAAGTTTGTAGGTGAGGACTCTACGGTTGATAGATATATTATATACTACCTTTAGTAAACTCGTGTATTAAACAAGTTGAATAAATAAAATATTAATATAATAAATTTATTAATTATAAAATGATATTCTAAAATATGATATGACTAAAATCACGTATGAGAAAAGAATATAAATAATAAAATAGTGATATCAACTTTTTAAAAAAAAATTAAAATAAACATACTGTTTTAAAACAAACCGTATAAAAATATCAATTTTAAAATTTTTCTTATTACAACTCTCAAATTTGATTATTTTTTGTTTCTTAAAAATTGATTTTTTAAAAATATCAATTTATTTAGAAATAACCTTAATAAATAAATTTATTTCTTAATTTATTAAATATTAAAAAGTATTAAAATAATATTATTAGTAATTAAGGTAAATCTATAGATATTAATAAAAGAAGATTTCTTTTGGCACATGTCATATTTTTAAACCACCTTTTTGACACTTGTCATTTTCTTAAACATTCTCACTTTATTTTCCCTCCAAAAGTGTATTAAAGTAATTTAAATACTCAAACAATTTCTCTCTCTTCATAAAAATTAATTGGTCAATTAATATATTTTTCTCTCTCATCTATATTTTTTAAAATCAAACTATGTTTTTAAAGTTAATTTTTATTAAGAAAATTAAAATTCATATATTTTCTAAAACATTGAATAAGTCCTTTTATAAAGTAATTATAAAAAATATGGAATTTTCTAAAAGTAGTTTTATTAAAACAACAAGAATAATTAGAAACTTGAGTTTTTAATAAACAAGATTTTTATAAACAATAAATTTGTATAATAAAATCTTAAAATAAATATTTAAAAATAAAACTATTTAGATAACAGATTTATAAATAGTATAATTGTTTTATCTCTTGAACAAGTACGTATATATAATTTTACATATCTTATATTAAAATATCGTACTGTAACTTTTCGTTTTTATTATTAACTATAATCCGTTTAACTAGACTATCTATTTATCTATATATCTATCTGTCTATAATCTATATATTGTTTATTTACTTGAAATAGCTATTCATATGCAATTAAAATCATATTTTATCTTCAAACATGGTTTTATAATTCATAAATTTTTTATTACTAATTATTTATTATTTTATTTATTCAACCCGTGTAATACACGGGATACTAACCTAGTATTTAATAGGAGAGAGAGACAGAAAATTTTTGATAATAATGATTGTGGTGCTGACATGTGGCACCCCATATATCATTTTATTAGAGTAAGAAGATAGGAGAGAGACGAAAAAATTTTGATGAAAATGATTGTGGGGCTGACACGTGGCACCCCATATACCGTTTATTAGAGTAAGAAGATATCAGCTGACAAGGTATGTTTTAAACTCAACTGTAATATATCGTATATGATTTTACCTTAAAAATTGTGGTGAGTGGGCTACCGGACGGGATCTTGTTCCTATAAAAACTCGAACCAGCCACGAACACCGGAATGGACAACAATATCGTCAATGTAGAAATCCCGAACCCCCATTCCCATCCTTTGTTCTCTTCGATCCAAACCACAAACGTAACAGCAATGAGAGCCCCAAAGGCTAGGCAAAACACGAAGTAGTTGAAGAACGTCGATCGCTGTTTTCTTCCCTTTGTAGTCTCCTCGTCGAACTGCTCGGCACCATGAGCGGGTAAAGACCCTTTTATGCCTCCTACACCTAACGCGACTAAATAAAGACCTGAAAAGAGAATTGCAGCTTTTGCACCGTGCACTTGTTGGCACGAGACCGTGGCGCCTGAAGAGGTGCACTTAGGTGGCTTTAGCGACGACGAACGAGCTTGTATTGTCAGTATCACCAGACCCTAATCAAACATCGAAGAATACTGTTAAAGAGAAGTGATGATATCTTATGCACACGTTCATATCATATAAAGCAATCAAATCATACTTATATATCATTTTGTATAAAAATGTCTCTTAACCTTATATTAACATATATAGTGTCACATAACAATAAACTACATTTTGTAAAAATTGTAAAAATTGTCTCTTTTGTTTAATTAGGTTGCATGTTTGGTCCTCAAGCTTCAAAAATTTTAAATTTAGTCGAAACTTTTGTGTACTCATTGCACTATTGGTCCATGACTTTAAATTCATTTAATTTTTATGTATTTCTTAAAGTTTGGGCTAACTTTTAAAGTTTGGACTAACTACACAAAAGTTTGGATTACTTATGTAGATTTTTCCGACATTTATTTATAAAAACTTGTGAATGAATTTTTACCCTCCTAAAATAGTTAACATTTGATGAAGTAACGTTTCAAGTGTTGAAAAACATTGATGTGGATAACATTTTTATTATATACGTGGTATAAATTTGTATCTGTACTTCTGTAGTGGTTAAGATTGATAAAGTGGTATTTCAAGTTACAATAAAGTATGTTTAATAATCGTGTTAGTACGCATTTTAAACAAGTTCAGAAACTTTTATTAAGATTAAAAAAAAACAGTTTGAGTAACTTTTCTACAAAATAAAAAAATATATATGAACTTTTTATGCCACAAGATATTTGAAATGAACTCTGTAAGTTTGTGAATAATTTATAAACAATGGTCCATACACATATAAAAAAAAGTATTTGTGACGAATAAAACTATAAAGTTTCCATTACAAATACCTCTTTAAATATCAGTCACAAATAGTTTCGTCTTCATATAATAAAACCTAAGCTTTTGTGGATGTCATTATCTCAATCTATCGAAATAGACTCAAAATCTTAACAACCCACTTTAGGCAAGAGAAATCCAACAAAATCATTTGTCAACTTTTAATTTGGTAAATACTTAAAGAGTTAATTAGCCTGATGGTCTTATGATATTGCAAAGTAATAGATTTGAATATTAAACAAAAAAGGTAAGGAAATAATAATAATAATAATAATAATAATAATAATAATAATAATAATAATAATAATAATAATAATAATAATAATAATAAAATAATAATAATAATAATAATAATAATAACAATAATAATAATAATAATAATAATAATAATAATAATAATAATAATAATAATAATAATAATAATAATAATAATAATAATAAATCATAATAATAATAATAATAATAATAATAATAATAATAATAATAATAATAATAATAATAATAATAATAATAATAATAATAATAATTTAGATACTAACTTTTAGTTTTGTAACAAATTGGGTATTAAGGCTAATTTATCAATTAACTGAACAATTAAAAATTTAACGAAAATAACAAGTTGTGTACTAAGAATATTTCATCCTAGTTTAACAAAGATATTAACATAAATTAGTCTTAAAACTTAAAGTCATTACATAATTAAAAGTTAATACTTAATTTTTACGTAATATCCAAACCTATTATCTGATCCAAACCATAATTACCATCTTTATAATTAACTCATAAATTGACCACATATATTTGACATTTGTTACACGTTTAGAATATATTATATCTAAAGTAAGTTACATACCAAAAGTAATGTTATTAATATTTTTAAAATATTACTAGCAGACAAATAAATAAATTGGGCTTAAATTTTTGTTGAAAAACTTATTTAAATGGTGTTTTATAATTTTAATCAAATCAAATATTAATTTTCTAATGATAACTCACATCCTACTCTTAAACTACAAACAAATCTTAAACAATTTTTTTATTAAGATACGTACTCTAAACATTTTTAGCTAGAAAGTCTCTGTCTTTTATCACATTTATCAACCTAAATTACATAATATAATAACTTTAGTATTTATTTTGTTGAGAAAATGAAGATTATATTGTGTCAATTATTACAACACTTCTTTTAATCATTGTAAAGGGATTGTACTTTTGATTTGATAGATATAAAAGAGAAATAATCTATATAATAACATAATTGATTCATGCATCATAAATAATATAGTGCATGATGATATTTGTATACGAGTGGATAATGGCTTATCTTGATGAGATATACTTTAGTTTAAATAAAAAATAATTCAAGTTTAAAAATATCGAGATCTAATCTAATATCATAACAAGCATATAAAACACGTTTGACATGACTCATGCATTTATTTTCTATTTTGATGTGAATTCACAGAGTTAATAACATGTTAATTAAGTATATAAAACATTTAACATAAAGTGATAAATGGATCATTAGATGAGATTTTAAAAAGTCACGAAATGGATTAAGTAAAAAAAAGCGTTAAAATCAGTTTCACTCCAATAATTCACTACTTCATCAGCCCAACTGACTCAAATGAAAATGATTCTAACACATACATTGAAACCTGAGCTTTTAACCAGTTTTTATATGATGAGATTAAAGTATTCTAGTCTGATTCTAAAAAGTATTTAATTAAATACATCCACTAATATTGGATCGATCTAAGATCTAACTTTGATGAGTCAACAAGCATGCGACATTATCCACAACTTAAGCCGTGGTCAAATCTTCTAAGTTGTATTACTTTGACTTCAAATTTCAAATGAGGACCACGTGGCACACATAATGTGTATTAAGCTATAGGTGTCAAGCGAGAAGTGGTACCACGTGGCACACATAGCAAAACAACTATAGTTATTGACAAAAACAAATGAGGACAGATGAAACGGTCTTATCGGGACAAGAGACAAAACATTAATGGCATACAAGTCCACCTTGTTTTCATCACTTTAAAACTACATACGTGGATGTGTAACATGGGCGTGGACCCACACCATTAAACCTTTCTAAAAATATAATCTCGTAATAAAATATAAAGTATATATTATCATATTCATTGACAGATCTACCTCAATTTACTCCGGCCCAAGATGCAAGGGACAAAGCATTCTTTTTTATATCTTAGAAGGTAACACATAATCTATCTCAAATATCATGTGATAGACGAGGAAGAGGGTGGTGTAACCTTATGGTTTTAAACAAACAAACTTTGATTATACTTTATAATTTATATGTTTTATTTAAGGGTTGTTTAGGTATGCAATTTTATGTAAACATGTTTATATATTAGAGTATATGTAAATTTTTATCAATTATCTTTTTATTTGTAACAGATCACTATTACTTATATTAAGTTAATCTTTTATTTTCATTCATATAAATACACTAAAAATTACTATTTTTTCTCTATATTTTTCAATTAAATAATATGTTTTATAACTCTATCATTACTTTTTTATATTTTCCACTCACAACCAGTTAAAATATATTAAAAATATATATAGGTTTAAACAGTTATTCCCTAAAATATAGATTGAACGGTAATATTTTCTTTCTACTTCACTAACAAGTAACAACCACTTATAACCATTTAAATATATTAGAAAAAATATAGGGGTTTAAACAGTGATTCCCTAAAATACAAATTAAACAGTAATATTTTCTATCCTTCACTTACAACCACTTATAACCATATCATATACTATAGGGAATTTACTCACATCAATTTAGGGAACTTGAATGTGAATGCTCTTAGTAATACTTTAATTCATAAATTTTCTTATTGATTATAGTTTACAATTTTCTTTTTGACATTAACATGTCTCGTCGCTTAAAAAATACTAGTGAAATCAAATATTGAATAAGAAAATAGTATTATTTGGATCAACTTTGAGTATATATAGGAGCGGATTTATATCAAGTTTATTTCATGATCTAGCTTGTCCTTTATATGAAAATATCTTTACTTGAAACGGATATCATTAGGGCCAAACCGGTGGAAACACGTGTCTTAATTTCCATTAGTGGTCGTTATATAGATCAATATCTATTGGTGAAGTGGCGGATCTAGTGAAGTATTTTTGTTCAAATATTGAAGTGTTAAGAGTATTAGTAGTTGTGATGCGTGATAGGGTGATGTGGCACTTTTATCAAACAAAAACACCGTCTTCCTTTAGTTTGATATGGGCATGATGAGGTAAACTATGAGTGGTTTCTTTTGCTTTTCTTTTCTTTTTTTTAGAATTTTTACCTATAACATTAATACATCTTACCGGATCTAATAGTTAATTATAACTGTTTCACTATTACACACTAAATTATGATTTTTCACTATCATACACTATCTAGGTGGATGCTTCATAACAACAGTTTTTCACTATCACAAAACTACAACAACTAATGGCTTTGAAGGACATTTCATTCCTTGGAACTCTTTAATTAAAGGACATTTAGTTTGTTGGAATTCATTGTGATTGGTGTAGTTGGAATTTAAATTCTATTTGTTTGGCGGAATTTATTGGCATTGATAGGAATTGAAATATCATTTGTTGGAGAATAAGCAAATAGAACTAGATCAATGGATTCTTTTACTATTATTTCAAAGATTTCTAAATTCGTTGTAAATAAAGGAAGAATTCAAATAAAGAAATTGGAATCACCGACTCTTATACATATGTATTTATCTTCGATCAATTCCAACAAAGAAATATGTATATACATGTACGCACACGTGCGCCCTAGCGCACCTATGGTTGCAGTTATATCTCCACTTGCATTCTATAAAAGTAGCGTATGGGCTTCAAGTGCGCTTCTTCCTACAGTTGACGCACATAGCTAGTTGACCACATAAAAGATATATGTATTTGTTTTCTAGAAGTTGACCCTGTCAAATATATTATATATATGTACACACACGGTTATGGTTATTTCTCACCCTATATCCTATAAAAAAAGTAGCGTATGGGCTTTAAGTGCGCTTCTTTCGATAGTTGACACACCGTCAACCACATAAAAGATATATGTTTTTGTGTTCAGTCATTTGACCACAACAAACATATATGTGTACAGACACGTTCACAGTTACGTCATATATCAGACCACGTTCTATAAAAAGTAGCGAATGGGAGTCGTTCTTTTTCCTACTTGTTCAAGCCACTCCGCATCCCTCCACATCGTTTCCGTGAGTGCGAAGAAAGCGTGCTCCTTTTCAGTAAAAAAGCAGGCTTTTTTTACTTCTCTCTCTCTCTCTCTCTCCCTCTCTCCCCCCTCTTCAAACAACAATCAAAGATTATAACGAAACATATTACTACTCTAGAATAGTTATTTTAGCCAGATAGAAGCCGTTTGACGACCGGTGGCACATCGCTATCTTGTTAGTAGTAGTGTTAGATTTGCTATCTTGCTAGCTAGTAGTAGTGTTAGATATCTATATGAGCATTTTTCTTCCTCTAAAAGGAATAAGAGTTGCATTAAGACTTTGTGTGAGAGAGAGAGCGCACGCATAGATATGATATGATACTAAAGTGGTTGTGTTATATAAATTCTAATTTCTTTAAACATAGCGTAGGCTAGAGGGAATCTCTTAGGGCAAGTTTGATTCACATGTTTCAACTTGTCTTCTAGAAGATAATATTCGATGTGTAAACGGTTGTGTCACATGTTGTCCATATTATATATTCACTAAATTTCAGGAAGAGCCATACATATCAGAAAGCAAGATGTTTTTATAAAGAAATTATATTAATTACTGAACCATCATATAGTTACTTTATGTATGTGTTACATAATTTCATGTTATTATATATAACTAACGAATATTATTCATTCACACAAACTTTCGCATCAATCAAAAGATTGACACGTTTTTCCACTAGTAAAGGGAAGTGCAAACTACGCTATCTAGGCACGGTTTTTTAGCTTTTCTTTTTCCTATATTTTTTTTTCTCAAAGTTAAACCACTAAAACCTAGATATATAAATCATGCACTGTTTATACTTTATAAACCCATAATTAGAGATTTAAGTTATCTTTGAATTGTAGATGCAGCTTATTAGTTCGTATTTGTGGGAATAAGTTTCGCATAACAATGTTTTTGATGAAATCATTTTCATCGAAAATTTATAGGAAAATGTTGTTTCATATGCATTTCTCATGAAAACTCACATGGGAAACGATCTAGTTAATTATCTAGTAGGGACCTACATGTACCATTATAAATGCACATTAAACATATAGTTTGATGAATTAAACATTCAAAACATGATTGTTCAACAAAGATGATCATGTGAGAGAGAGAGAGAGAAAGAGATATTTACCAAAAACTCAACAAGTGCACTGATGAGGTAGATTTGATAGGTGGTGAAGAAAGCATCAGATAAGAAGCCACCAAGTAGGGCAAGAAGAAAAGCAGTCCCCATGAAATCTGTGACATGATTTGCTGCTTTTGAAGGAGTAAAGTGCATGAGTTGTGTTAAGTACAACACCAAGTTGCTTGCATTTGCAAGATATGCCAAGTTTTCCATCACCTCCACAACTAAACAAACAAATTAACTCATCAAGATTTACCAAAAAAGATCAAAAGATTTCAAATTCCCATTTCAGATAGTTGTAAATCTCACAAAAAAGATCAAAGATTTCAAATTCCCATTTCAATATTTGTATATCTGATAGATACATCAACCCTATATGTATTGAAAAAAGGTTTGATCTTGACATTGACTTTACCTAAGACAAAGGAGGCAGCAAGCATGCCACCATGTTTGCCTTTGATTGCAGGTTTCTTCTTCCAATCCACATAGCCTTCCCATATGTTGGACTCATTTTCTTGTAGCTCCACTTCCTGAGAAACATAATCAAGATATTAAAAACCCTAATGGTATAATTAAGAGATCAACTTCAAGAACAAAAAAGTCAAACTTTTTTGCTTTGCAAATGGTCAGAAGGGTTATTGATCAAGAAAGAGATGATGATGATGATGAACTCACCATTTCTCTTGTGAATCCTTTGAAAAAGAGAGTTGGGAGTTGAAGTGAGGTATCAATTGGGAGGAGAGATGAAGGAAAAGGGTTCAATTTAAAAGATAGAGAGTTGTCTAGAAAACATCTCCACTCTCTCTCCTCTCTCTCTCTTGTATGTATATGTATCTCAACCTTCACTTTTTTAAGGGAAGAAATATTGTAACATAAATCACTTTCACAATCTCCTATAGCCTGTAGTGGAACATATATATATAGTGCTCAAAAGCCCTTTCATTTTGACATATATGGTATTGATAAAGTAATCAAGTACTTAGCTTTTTAGAGGAAGGAGAGAGAAACCGAAAGAACCAAGCTTTACAATATATGTGGTAGGAAGATAGGAGGGAGAGATAGTCACAAGGTGGGTGGGGTAGAGATATAGGCATCAAATGCTCCAATGGTAAGTTTTAAAGGGAAGATATTGTAACTAAAATTGTGTTCACATTTTATTTTAGAATTTTGTGTGCTTATTCTTATTATTATTATTTGGAATAGTCAAAATTAATGGTTCTTAAAAATCCATTTTAGTGTGATGTATCATGTATGTATTTATATATAATTATTATCAATAACAAATAAATAGTTGTAAAATGACATCTTGTCAAAGACGATGTTGAGATTCTTCTTTAACATTCTCAAACATCCAACTATGTTAAATTTTATTATTTGACATCTCAAAAGAAAGTTGGTTTTTCATGTGGGAGATGAAGTATATGCATTTTAGCATGACAACTTGACTAAAATTTTTACGATACACGAGTAGAAACCTCAAAAACACGCCGATTATAATTGGAATCAAACAACTCTGAACCGATAGATAATCCATTCTCAAAGATATATATTGTGATATACATGCTAGAAAATCAAAGTCAACGGTTAGACCTCACTTGTAGAGTTGGTATGCAATCTCACAAACGTGCACAAAAATGGTAATATATATAAAACGTTCAAGAAAAAAAGGACACAATCATTATGCTACTGATAATTGCCCAGACCGATTGAGAGACAACACTAACAAATCCAACTCATGTAGAGTACATCATGTTTTCCTCATGTAAATAAACTATAAAGTGACATGCAACATAATACAGATTATTAAACTACCATTTAAATAATTGTTATTAGTTGTCTTATCTTAAGGCTTCCTTTTAATAAATGAATTAGAGTAGGTTGGTAATTAAATAATAATAAAATAAAAGGAATAAAGGTGAAGGAATGATGAAGATGAGGATTATATTGTTGTTAGCTATCCACACAATTGAGCTTAAAATGGTACGAATAGAGGAAATGTATTGTTTGGAATGACACCTTTTTAGGGATTTACTTATAAATATAGCCAATCCATATCGACATTGGTGAAACACTTTTATCCGCATTCAGTTAGTGAGTTGTACTAGCTTTTTTTGTAGAAGTAATTTAATTAATGCACATGATCAATATTTTGGATCCGGTTAAGAAGTGGACTAATCATGCATATTGTTTTTGATGATTGATGGCACGGTAAAGAAAGATGGAAGGATAAATATAAAGAATTATACGACGTAACAAGATGCATGATAAAGATGAAAACAATAAATATACATAACAAAAATGAACTTGATTGAGAAAGGTAATACATCTAAATAATATCATAGGCACAACTTTACATACTATATAAAGATGTGTTTGCGCTGCGATGTCTAATATGATCATGATCTTTATGAGAACATGATTGAAGAACAAAATATTATTTGTTAACTCTTTTAATGTTTGTTTGTATAAGCTCGTTATGTTCATTTAGCTTTTAAATCTTACACTAGTTTTTTTTTCGATGTGTATAATAAAAAGTAGAATACTAAAGACGAACTTTAAAGATAAATGACTTATGCTCCCATATGACTTTAAATATCTAGACTTTGATGCATTTAATTTATGCCTAGTTGACGATTTGTAACACCTAACCTTTATGAGATATCTTCATTATTAATTTATTTAGAAGTACTATTGAATGAAGGGGACTTCTTGTTATTAAAAATAGTTAAAAACTATACATATATAAGAATAAAAATGTTACACGTAGTAGCTAAGAAGCATTAAACTGTTAGTTTCTTCCAACTTGAAACTATTATGAAGACTTACTTCATTTCTGAGACTACTCACACTCGCTTGTGCCCCAAACTATAATTAATTTAAGAAACATTGTAATAATTGAAAGTGTTTAATCCGGTGTTTTTATATACGTTCTTATATAAATATAAACACAGATAAATTAAAACGACTTGGTGTTCATTATTTAAAGTATAATAAATTGTCCGGCAATAATCCCAACTCGGGAAATATTTACAGACACTCCTAACTTTAAACTTTTTTTCCTCCAATGATACCTTACTAACTGAGAGTTAACCATCGTTAGTTTTTTTGATGAAATAAAACCAACTTTGAACCATTTTTCAACTCCTAACTTTAAACTTTTCTATTGTCTAACCTCCGTCATCATCTGAAATCTACCTCCAACAACTTCAGTGGTTCAAACAAGGAGGTGGAGATTGACGGGTTTTTGGGTGTGGAAGTTTCAAATTGACGGACCTGATGATAGATTTCAACTTTCTGTTTAGTGTTTTCGCCACAAAAACAGTCCACGTCATAAAAAACTAACGAGGTTAACTCTCAATTAGTAAGGGATCGTTGGAAGAAAACAAACTTAAAATTGAGAGTATCTGTAAAGATTTACTGAGTTTGGATTAATCTCGGTCAATTAATAAAACTTGGGATTATTAAAATCAAATAACCCTTATTTAAAGTATAATATATTGTCAAGGTGTCAAGGATTTTAAGATATATCGGCCTTACCGTTTTTAATTGTATTGCAAGTGTACACTCAACTTATTAATAGCATTTTTATTGTTTTCATGAGGTCATAGGTTTGACTATATTGGCGTTCATTCTACACAACTCATTTTTTTATTATAATTATTGTTGTAAGGATAGCTTTTTATAACATATATTTTGAGAAACTATAAAAAATTACAAGAGATTCACAGTAAGTTTAATTTTATTAACTAACTAAAACTTTAATTTTACCATTTATGGTACCCATATATAAGTTTAACTTTTATATAAGAATCCTTTACTTTATGTAAAATTCAAAGTTACATTATATTATCTGCAAATCTTTTAAAGTATTATTTAATTCATTCGATGTAAAGCATATGTACTATATAGAGGTGGACATTTGGGGTTTGGGCCCAACCTGAAACCGAAATCCAAACAAGTCTTTTTATACCCGGGTTTAAGTGGAATCAAGTATAAACCCAGGTTGGGTACAACTACATAAAAACTCTACCTGTTATAACCGGATAGGGTCGGGTATGATCCAGGTCAGATATAGGGTCCAATAACGGGTTTTTATTTTTTATGTTATATATATATATATATATATATATATATATATATATATATATATATATATATATATATATATATATATATATATATGTATATATATATATATATATATATATATATATATATGTATATATATATATGTGTATATATATATATATGTATATATATATATATGTATATATCTATGTATATATATGTATATATATGTCTATATATATATATATATATATATATATATATATATATATATATATATATTATTTTGTGTGTTTGACAACTTGAATATTGGTAGCTACTATGGCAATATTAAATAAACGTTGGTAGCTACTATAAGAATATTAAATAAACAAACTTTTTCATTCGATCCCGAACCGTATTAGTGTCGTAATGAAAGATTCTACCGTCTCCACCCAATTGTGTTTGCTCAGAATCCAGATTAAACGTCTTACAAAACTTCTTAGTAATGTGTTTATTTAAAGTAGTGTTTGAATCTTTGGCTAGCAAAGTTCCACAAAACTTGCAACGAGCTTTTACAGACTCGTTACTCAACTCAACCAAATCCCAATTACACCAAACAACCATGTTATGATTGTGTGCAAGAACCCCCAACAACGGTTGGCCCGCTAGATGAACCTTGACCAAAGGAAGATCGCAAGTGTGCCATTACGTGTAGAACGAGAGTGAAAGTGTATAACGAGAGTGTAAATGCACAACGAGAGTATTTTTTGTATTTTGGATGTGGTACTCAAACATATCAACCCACACCTATTTATACTAAGTTATAGGGTAAAAAACAAAAAAAATGGTTAGAAATCTTTTAAACGGCTACAAGTAAATTTTAAAATACTGTGAATTAACTGTAATACCCAGATACAATCAGGTAGGGTTCAAGACGGTTCCGGGTCGGGTCTACTTTCATATTTCAAAACAATAACCGATTCCAACCCTATGGGTTTAATCAGGTCCATACCGTGTAATGTGACAAGCGGGTACTACCCGTACCTGGGTATTTTGCCCACCTCTAGTACTATATATAAAAGAATAAGTGAGAGACATAAAGTTATGTTAAAACAACTAATACAACTTTTTAAACATATGATATAAGTGCTATAGACAATGATTTTATTTAGCTCACATTTAATCAATCTATTTTAATTAATGCATTACTTAATACAATTTATTAATCCATTATTTAATAATATGAGATTATTTAATTCATCACAAATATTAGTTTATTTATAACATATTAAATTGACATTTAAATTTATATTTTTATAGATAAAAACTATTTAAATTAAATATTATTTTAATTTTATAGTAATAATCTTTTGGAGGCATTTTGGGTATTTTATATTTTCAGTATTTATAAATAAATTTCTTAACAACATATTATTTAACATGTTGCATAAATAATTACAATAATAATAGTACTAATTATTATTGTTATAAGGTTAGTAACAATAACAACAACAATGTTGTGTTGTTATATTACTTACAACTTAATACTATTTTTTGTCATATTATTATACATGTAACACTTTAATAACATAATATTATTGTTCATAATATGATGTTCTATATTCGATAATAGCTTTTGTACGAACACGTTGAACATATATTAATTTATATCCGCAACCTATCAAGTATACATGTTCAGTGATAGTATCGTGACGACACAATAACAAATCGTTAAAGCATGTTTAGATATCCATGTACAAGAACCCGAGTGCTTATATATCATTCAATCTACCAAAACCAAGATAACCCAAAAACTATTATTGTGATGTTCGCATATATATTCAAAATTAAACCGCGGCGAAACACGAGTATATTCCGCTAGTATAAAAGTGAACATTTATCCATTTATTGTATTTACACTTTGTTGTATCGTGTCATAATGTTCTTGTTAAATTAACTTTAGACGTACCAATTGATTTGTTGTTTTTACAAGCGTGTCATTGACACAATAATCACGTTAAGAATACGAATAATATCGTAAAAGAGTATTTTCTTTCTTGATAATATTTAATATTTATGTCATTAAGTAATATAGTCATATCATACATTAATTTTACTGATTATTAATTCAAGAAATTAAACAAACACAACAAACATGAATCGAGTAAATATAGGAAATCTATTACTTTTCCTTTGAATTTATCAATTCTGAAGAACAACGGATTTTAGCGCTCGCTCACACCATTCACCGTAATCCTATCCAAAAACTGAATCTTCGTATTTAGACTAAACAAATAAAGGTAAATGGGTTATAAAAACTAAACTTAAAGCGGGTATAACCGGAGTTTACATGACCCATAGATATGGTTCGTAAGGTCTTCGTGAAGCGGATGCTTGGACAAACCCAGGGTCTTGAAGGTCGGAAAGTGTCACACCTGACTGCCTGAGAACAACATATGAATTTGCAACATACCAATGCATGATACTATGTATCCTTATTTCATTATGTTCGTCGAAGCTACTGTGTTCATGAGTGATCATCATCACTACTTCATTCCATTATAGCCGAAGCTACCATGTTCGTCCATTTCATTAACCATACCGTGTTCATATATTCGGTTAGGCGAAGCTACCGTGTTCCATAACCCAGTAGTACAACTGTTGGCAAGTCATAAAGGGACTACAACCATTGACAAGCCATAAAAGCATTTGATATACCATAATATCCATAGATGGGCATGCCATTGTATTCATATAAGGATCATAACGTATTGATTTATTAAAACATTACCCTTTCCTAGTTTCCTTTACTATTAACTTTTGCATATTTCATCTTTTTCACATAACCATTCATAGTTTAAAAACATTTCATTACTTTAAGGAAACACAAATTCATGCCTCTATAATCTTTTAGGTAAAAAAAATAAAAAAATTGTGTCATGTTACATAAGCGCGGGTCGTGGATGTGGCGTCGGACCCTCTCACACTCCTGTTACATTACATATGCTCTAAGCTTTGAACAATAACAATATTCTTGAACCATTTGCTGATAAGGAATATTGATTTATTTAGTTTACTAAAATATTGTGTCATTACTAGCTGATAGCTGTAGATAGTTATCAAGATGCATACTTTCATACTATTTTTAACAAGTCAAATATGTTATTTAAAGTTGGAATACTGAAATGAGCTCAAGGTAAGTATGATTATTTTATTTAAAAAAAATTGGGTGGAGGGTGTACGTCATCTACCTCGTCCTAAAAGGAGAGGTCACGACTGTACAGAGAGTCCAAAAACTAGAACACATACCCCATCATCATCCAACTTTAACCATACGAGTACTACAAAGTGTAATCCATTATTACTATTTTTAAAATGAAAGGATACCATACTCATATAATATTATATGTTCCGATTCTATTGAATGCCATTGAGAACACTGCTACAAGATTATAGAATCTCTTTTCTTTTCCTATTATTCTCTATTATTTATAAAAATGTATTAAAGGTTTATATGGAGTGGTTTGTAGAGGTTAAACACATCGGTATATAGATTCTACAAAGTAAATAAGATTTGTTATAATTGTTTTTAGAGTTAATTGTCATTTTTGTTCCTGAGTTTTGTTTCGTTTTGCTATTTTTCATCTAATTTTTTACTTTTGTGTCCTTGATTTTTTAAAAAGTTATAATTTCATCCATTTTTGTTAACTTAGTTAATTGTATTTGTTAAGTTAGAGCCATTTAAGTTATTATATCAGTTATTCTTTATAATTATTATTAAAAATCATACTTTATAGATCGTTGATACATGATATAAAAATATCCTATGGTTTTTATTGTTCTTATAGGGATAATGTTGATATAAGGAATGAAATGTAAATGCTTTAAGTGGTCTAAAGTTATTACATTATTCCCGTGGACATATTATATTGACGGACTAAGTTTTATTTATTTTTGTCTTAATGTTGTCATCTTGTCGTCTCAGTCGTAGTTCATGTCACCACATCCATATTGCCGGGCCTCTTTTCATTGCTATGATTTTAGATTAAGAGTCATTGTATGCCGCCATGAAGTTTTCGTTGTTTAATTAATTTTTCAATGATATGATCTTATACTGATGACTTTTGTACTTTTTGCTCCAATAGCATTGAATTTTCTCTGTTAAACTTGCTAGAGAGATTATTAAATATATTATATTATTACCCGATTAGTTAAATCTCCTTACTAGACATTCATTATGTAGGTAACATTTACTATATTATCTTTATCATAATTATGAGTTATATCTAGATTAGATTTCCTTTTAAATTATTTTTAACATCTATTTTTATTACCAAATTCTAATATTTGTAAAGATTTGAACGCACCCTACTTTTGTGAGAAGCAAACACAAAATCCCTAAACCACTAGGTCATGGATTTTTTTAATTATACGAATGTACTCCTACAAACATTTGATCAGTTATATACAGTACCTTATACAATCTTTCATTATTTTCTAGGGCCTTGTAACAAAAACTTTCTTATTGATAACTTAAGCGTAATAAAAATAAAGGCCATGTTGATTTGATGTAGACAGAGCGAGAGAGAACGTCTTTATATATTGTTTTAGCTTTTTAAACCATATTTTTTCATGAGTTAGGGATTCACTATCATTTGTTAGCACATACATAATTTGATATATTGTGGTTGAATTCAATACTAATATTAGTAAAGCATCTACACCAACCCTGGTTAGGTGAATCATTTCTTTAGAAGGTTCATGCTTTTTGGCTTTTGGTTTGGTCCTTGGGACCCAAACTACAACTTGCCCAAAAGCCTCCAACAAGATTGATCACTATTTGTGGAAGGTGTAGTCAAAAAGTTTGAGAAAGCATTCCACACCCTTTTCCCAATCTTAATTCAGTGAACATCAACCTAATCATGCCACTAATATGCTATATTAACTGCTATCACATTTAAAGTGAAAAGGATCCCACTTAAATTTCTTAAGCCTTAAGTACCTCATGCTTTCAAAAATCTAATCAAAAGATATTATTCCCCCCCACAATACACCTACATGACGTTTTGTGAAATCTGAGCGTTCTACTGATGGGTGCAACTAGAGGGTGTGGTTGATCCTCCGTCTTATAAAAATTTCTATTAATAAGGGTATCGAATGTTATTTTGTTGTTTGAGTCCAGTTGAATCAGATAGAACATTTGCGTGTTGTCAAAGTCGGGATCAAGGTGCTAATTTCTAGCACGTCATGAAATACATCATTAACAAAGCAAATTTTGTATTGTTATATCTAAGCATTTCAATAAATGGGCCGTGCTTTGGTTGACATGCATGTCGTAGTGAGGTTGATCACTTGGTTAACTAAATTCAACATCTTGGGTTGATTTATTTAGCTCGTTTAAGTAAACAATGAAACCATCAGCCCTTTAATTAAATAGCCAAACAACCCGCTTATGGCATGTTTAACCCATTTATCAAAACCCTACATCATCTTTAACATGTTTACAACTTGATTAATACAAATTGATGACAACCAATTTAATGAGAACCCGCTAGCTCGTTTGACTCATTTAGAAAAATAGGTTAAACGGTTCGTGTTTGGTTACACGTTTTAAGCTTGTCCAAGTTAAGGATAATGTCTTTTACACGAATAAATATATGTGTCATGTTCGTGTGCAACCATTCAACCTACCAACCCCACACAGTTGACGCCCTAGTTAGGATTCCACAAGCACACAATTCGTACGTAGATGCAGCATGATTCATCCAGAATACGAATCCGATACAGATTTGAACTGTGTAAAGAAATGGCTTACAAGAAAGCAAAAAGAACATGTAAAGATCTGTTTCTTTGCAGCAAATGGTCTGAAAAACTTGATGCAGAATTCTCGTGACCACGGGATGCAAAGAGCATCGAATTCCCACAATTCCTGAAAGCACACGGTTCAGGGGATTCATTGTTATCTAATATCTGTCACAGAAAATATGCAAATCTGAAAAAGAGGAGAATATCATGACGTCCAAATTGACACACTTGACACTTCATGTCAATTATGCTTTCTGTAAATGGTTAAAATTCTTTCGATCAAATGTCACGAGTTTGAAGCATAAAGATATGCAATCGTCGAGTGAATGGTGTGATGTCAATTCTTTGGCACTTTGATCCATCAGAAAGAAAAACTTACAAAACTGTCTTGGATCATGGGTCACTTCTCTCTTAGGCATTTCATCGAACAGCTTAAGGGCACCCTAATCTTCAACAGAACAAAGCGATTATGATTTGGGTCACTTAATCTGGATCATGAATCTTGAAAGAAAAACGTTCAAAACCGCATAATTAATAACCCTTTGAACAAGATTCAATCATGATAATTACTAATTAGCATGTGATTACCAGGTTCTATATTTGATTCCAATTGTCCACTGTAGAAATGGGAATTTTTATTGAGTGATCAAATCAAACACCCGTGAGCAATCACATCGTTATAACATATATTGCGTATTAATTAGTTTTGTGCTTGTTCGAGAACATTGGATGCAACATATTACAGTAAATATTCTTTACGTTTAAAATTTTTCGCACATTTCATCCTTGACCTAACGTTCATCTATTTTAAACGTTAAATGGTGTCATGTGTCTCTCACTTGAGCGTAAAATAGTCTTTTTGTACCTAATAACCTAAAAGTTAAAATTATAAAAAAGGGAGAAATAATAATCTTCATGTTCGTTCATGTTGTTAGTCTTTTTATAAAGAGTAAATTACAAAGATGGTCCTTGCGCTTTGAGTTAAATTTTGGTTTTGGTCCTTAAACTTTAAAAATTTTGGATATAGTCTTCAAGTATTACGTTTGCTTTCATGTTTGGTCTAAAAGTTAACTGAGGTTAGTCTCTTTGTTAAATCCATATAACTTTACCCTTTGCCCTTACTTTAAACAAATTAAAAAAAAAAAAAGAAACTTTTTCTCGTTCGTCCTTACTTAAAAAAATAAATATAAAACCCCAAACTTAAAAAAAAATATATATATAAAACCCAAAATACCAATCCAGTAAAAAAACAAAAACTAAAGTAAAAGGCGGGTCCCAAATAAATAATTAAACTAGAAACTAAAAAGTTGAAAGCTAGTTGAGCACGGACGGTGTCGAACTAGTAGGATCGGGATCCGGAGTGGCCACCGGTTTGAACCACACCAATTAATTTTGTAGACAAAGAACCAGTCGGTTCGACCAGTTCAGTGATCGGACCGAAAACCGGGACTCGGGTCAGATTTGATGAATTGGAGTGTTGGGCATAAAATATATATTTAACTAATATATATATATATATATATATATATATATATATATATATATATATATATATATATATATATATATATATATATATATATATATATATATATATATATATATATAATGTTTATATCGAATAAACATATATGGTATACATATACATAATTATGATATCAATCGGTTTTTAGATCTGGTACTACTGGTTCAACCGGTCGACGGGTAAGATAAGCGGTTCGCCGTCCGATCTGGTTCTAAAAAAACATTACTTATATTTTAAAGATGATGAAGTGTAGTTTTTCTTGTTCATTTTTAATTTGCAACTAATAGGTGCTTAATTATCAGCTCATATGGTTAACTTAAATAAGTTATCTATTCATCAAACAAAGAATATTGTGTTTAGTTTTGAGCAAAGAAATCATTGGGCGAGTATGATTAAAGGTACAATGATTGATACTCAGGTTTTTCACCATTTTCATTGTTGGTTTTTGACAACAAATTATGGTTGTTCTTGATTCCTACATGGTTGTAGAAAAGACCTTGGTCGGCGATCGGGAAGGAGATGTAGCCAACGATCAAGACTTAAGTTAATGGGTTTGGAGGGGTGGGAACTTTGAAGACAATGGGATATTATGTTTAAATTTTTTATATTCTTTATATTTAAGTGGGACCACTTTAATTTGTCGTTTTCTATAATCTACGGGTACCTTGGTTTTTATTTTGACTTTTGCTTCTTAAAAATAAGGGTAAAAGATATTTTAAGAAGGATTTAACAAAGAAACTAACATCAGTTAACTTTTTGGACTAAACATAAAATCAAACATGATACTTAAGGACTATATCCAAGAAATTTAAAGTTTAGGGACTAAAACCAAAATTTAACCCTAAGCATAAGGACCATCTGTGTAGTTTACTCTTTTATAAAATAGTCTTTTATAAAAATCGTGTTATTAGTCTTTTTATACCTAATAATACATTTTTTGTTCATTTTTGTTCATTAAGAAAATGAAAATATTCGTGTTCATTCATGTTCGTTTGTTAAAAAACTAAACGAACAGTTCACAAACGTAAACAAACATAAATGAACAAATATAAACGAACATAATTAACAAACATAAATGAACACAAAGTAATAATTCTAACACATCATACTTCATTCAAAAACACATGTAATTCGTGGTTCAAATATACATGATTTTCATGGTTCAAATATGCATGCTTCATCCAAAAATATGATAATATCAAAACTCCGTACTGATTCCGCAAGAAATGATTCATAATAACTTATCCATACAACCATAAAAAAAGGGTTATTGGATTTTAATAATCCAAACTTTCATTTATTGGCCGTTATAAATCCCAACTCACTAAATGTTTATAATCACTTCTAACTTTAAACTTATTTTCCTCCAATGATCTCTTACTAACTGAGAGTTAACCCCGTTAGTTTTTATTCCAGCACTGTCTAGTCTCAATTAGGTCCGTTTTCCATTGTCTAGCCTCCATCATCACCTGAAATCTACCTCCAACGAGTTTGGTGGTTCAAATCTGGAGGGGGAGATTGACGGGTTTTTGGGTGCGTAAGTTTCAATTTGACGGACGTGATGATAGATTTCAACTTTTGGTTTAGTGTTTTGGCCACAAAAACAATCCACGTCATCATAAAACTAACGGGGTTAACTCTCAGTTAGTAAGTGATCGTTGGAGGAAAATAAACTCAAAGTTAGGAGTATCTGTAAACATTTACTGAGTTGGGATTAATTCCGGCCAATAAATAAAACTTGGGATTATTAAAATCCGATAACCCTAAAAAAATATGTACATGAAATATTGTATTAATACATAAGTGAACAAACGTAAGCAAACAAACATAAACGAACGTAAACAAACGAGCATAAACGCATATAAATGAACGAACATAAACAAACTTCTCGTCGAGCAATTTATGAACTTTCGGTTCATTTAAAGGCCTAGCCAAAGTTGTGTTATTACTTGTTAGTGTCACCAAGCATTGACTTATACAAGTTAAACCAAAATTTGGATTTCCACTTACCGAAAGTAAAGACCTGTTTTAGGAAAGAATACCAAAAGATTGGTTCTCTTACCTTTCTTATCTTATTTTATTTTAAATTCCTAACATTTTTTCCACAACCCATTTTGGTAAGCTCATAAGACTTATATTTTGATAACTAACATAATCAAGTAACTTGTAGCTTTGCACTGGGCGGATTTCTTATAAACCAATGTAAGCAAAATTCGAATCTCAATTCTTTACTAGAGGAGAACCCGTATCAATGTTGGGACTATAATTGTATAGATCTGGATAAGTGAAAAACATGTATTATGAGTTTAATGTTTTAGTTAAAGTTGGGCAATCAAAACACATACTGACTATAACAAAGTTACTACCGAGCATCTAATACTATCTAGCGGAAGACTAGTAACTTGTTTAAGTTACTACCAAGGTCACTTACAAATTATTACCAAATTTATTTACTACCAAAGGGCGAAGACTGGGTTACTGACGAAGTTTGTAAAATACTGAGATCGTCGGTACTGAAAGTTAAAGTTTGTTACATATCAATCTAATAAAGATATGGTCAATAAAATAAATATTCCATCATCATAAACTTTCTATCTATGTGCGGTGAATAAAGGAGAAAGAATCTATCAAATCGCAGTCTACTAATACAATAAGGAAAGCAAAAGACTGTAAATATAAGACACAACCAAGACGAAATGATGTTTGGATTTTGTGGGTCGTCATCACTAGACGAGTCCTATCAACAAGGAGATTGTAATATTTTATTTACCAGTTTTACTTGTCAGATATAAAACTTATCTAATAAATCATATAATCATATGACTAGTTGAGTTTATCTTTACCTTCTCCCATATTCATGTTTACTTTTATTATTTGTTCGTGAATTTAACCACTCGTCTCAATGTTCAATAGTGTGTTTATGGCTTGATCAAACGTTTCTGGATTTTTATCATCCAGAATTTGTAGCATGGCTTTCTTTCTTTTTTAATCCTAAAATATTTGTTAATATGTTAAAATGAAGCTATATAATTTGGTGATGGAAGCCATTGAAATCTGTGAAGCATTTTAGGGTTCTTATGATTATTACGACATCCTAAATAAGCAATGTAACGTGTTTTGTTTGTTTATCGTCTTGCGTGATCATATATATGCCTCACTCTAACAATATTTCCAAATATATCATGAGCAAACATATTTCATAACAACAAGATACCCATAAATGGATACTAAATTTGAAATCCACATAATATACGTCATCGGTACCATATGTTATGCCCCTAAAACTGCGTCTGGCACGTGAAATTTAATTGAATTGATATTTAATTTTTTTCTTAATTAACGTGTATAGTTCACATAATTTGTTGGTATTGGAAACCGGATTTTACTCTTAGTGTGTTTTGTTAACAGATGAATTAGACCTGAAATTAAAATTAAATCGCTCAACGACGACAACACTGCTAGAAGTGGAGGTGTCGAAGACCACACCGAGAAAGGGGGCAGAGGCGACGGTGGAATGGTGACAACGGCTATGATGGTAACCTTTAGATGGTGGCGTGGTGACAGATTTCATTTTCTTTATAGTTGTTTTTTTTCATTAAAATGCATTACAAATTTAAATTGTTTTGATATTTTCTTACCTTTTCAAATTCCTAAGTTGTTTACAATTACCTTTTCAAATTCCTAAGTTGTTTACAAGTTTAAATTCCAAAACTAAAGTTTTAATAGAAAATTTTCAAAAACGTCCTTTTTTATCATTTTGCAAGTTTGGTCTCTAAATTTTAAAATTTTAGTCTAAACGTTTGAAAGTTTGTTGCAAGTTTAGTCCCCAAAGTTAAAGTCCATTAATTTTAATGATCTGGGGATTAAATCTGTAATACGATCAAGTCATAGGGATCGATTATGCAATTTTAATAAAAAGTTAAAAAAATGTAAAAATCAAATAAAATTTAAGAATATTAAAATCAATCTTAGGAAAGTCAAATAAACGTTAACAATAAAAATTTAACAATCGTGAAAAATAAAATAAATGTTCGAAAAAAATCAAATCGAATTTTAAAAAGTAAACAAAGTAAAAATAAAGACAACACAAAAACTTTAAAAGAAACAAAAAGAAGAGAAGTAAGATTAAATTTTATTTTTTGATGAAGCCCATAGTCATGTTTAAACCGAAATATTCAAAACCTTGTGAATATCCAAATCCAAAAAACAAAAACATGAAATCGAATGGTTTCGGTTTTTTAACTTTAATTTAATTTCTTTAATTTATTTTATTTAATTTTTTAAACATTTATTTGATTTTATTTTTAAGTTTTATTTGGTTTTTCTTTAAATTTTTACTTTAATTGTATACGTCTCTTTTTCTGTTTTAATTTTTAAATACTTTCTTATATTTACCTTTATTTACTTTTTAAATTTGATTTGATTTATCAACCTTTATTTTTTTTAACGATAACTAAATTTTATTAACATTTATATGAATTTCTTAAATTTTATTTTGAAGTTTTTTTAAGTTTATTTCATTTTCATAATTTTTTTTAATTTTTAGAGAATATTGCACGATTATTCCCTATGGTTTGATCATATTGTTGTTTGGTTCTCAGATCGTTAAAAACTAACGAACACTAACAGAGACCAAACTTGTAATATGATTAAACCATATAAACTATTTTTATATATTTTTCTTTTTTTAAACTTTATAAAATTTCTGATATACAATCTAAATTTAGTCCCCAATATTTTCATCTTTTACAAATTTTTCGATTTACAATCTAAATTTTGTAATGTGCACGTGTGGTTCAACATTGTTACCCTTATTTTTTCCTGGCGTAACGTGCGGGTACTAGATCGAATTAATTATTGTTTTTAATGTTTTACGTTTCACGTATATGGTTCAACGTTTTTACGTCAACTTTTCATTTAGTTTTTTTTTCGTTTTTGTTTTTTAATACGAGTTTTTTCGGTGTTGATAATCGCTGACTGTGGTGTGACATTGGTGCTATTTGACATAATTTTACGCCTTCCACCGCAACGTGAGGAGCTTAATACTAGTTTATATTTAATTTCCAAATACCATATGCAATAGTCAATAGACATTTAAACTAATTATTTTTATGAGTATATCTTACTCGATATATTGCAATGTCCAAACTATACGATATGTGTTTTGACTATCTATATTAGTTAAAGCAAAATAAAGGCAAGTGAGGTAATAAAAAGGATAAATGCATCCCATTTGGTCACTTTTTAGAGATAACGTTATCACTGTGAAATAAAATAAAGAGTTAAATGTGTTTACGTTCTTGAGTTTTCATAAAATTATCATTTGAATTTAAAAGTTTAAAATATTATTATTTGCATCCAAAGGTTTTACTAAAATTGTCATTTGAATCCATTTGACTACATGTAACTAACACGGTTAACTTTTTACTTTAACTTTCCAACATGAGAGTTATTTTAGGCAAAACTATTACAAAATAAAGAACTAACTCACGTGATGTTTTTTATGTGTTCAGCCTCTTTTGATAATTGCAGTTATGATTTGACTCTATGATAGTATTTTGTTATTTTTGTCTTGTTAATGTATTTTGGTTTAGTAATCATGTTATTTTTGTCTTCTTTGGTTTAAAGTTTAATTATGGTTACGATGATTGAAGTTTTATGATTATTATGGTTACGATTATTAATTGTTCTTATACTTTTATGATAATCTGTCTTTTATGGTTATGATTCAAATAATTTGTGTTATATGAATTGTTTATTTATTTATATATATTTTTGTTATATGTTTTATAAAGTTAAAAACAAGTCACTTTTAGTTAGTTATCCTTATATTTTATTTTATCTAATAGGACGTCCGAAAGTGTCTTTCTTGATGAAATGAAAGAAATGTTGATCAATCATTGCTGGTAAATTAAAATCGCAATGGTGATTACCAAAAGAGACTGAACGCCTAAAACTTCTCACGTAGGGCTGGTTTTTTATTTTGTAATTGTTTTGACTAAAATACCCCTAATGTAGGAAACTTAACGAAAAAACTTGACGGCGTTAATGAGGAGTAGTTAAGTGGATTCAAATGACAATTTTTGCGAAACTTTTGGATGCAAATCGCAAAATTTAAACTTTTGGATTCAAATGACAATTTATATGAAACCTTAGGGATGTAAAACGCATTTAACTCTAAAATAAATTAAATTTGTATACACTCGATTCCTTGCTTTATCTTTATTTGTTGATATTAACAAAATTCATATGATCAACAATTGTATAAATATATCTTTGATATTTGCAACTTTTATATTTTCCATACTCTAAATCAAAGTAAATGGAAATCGAGTATCTTGTATATAGTTCAAACCTCAAATACCGGAATCAATTCAGCTACATGTCTTGAGGATAATAAACAAATAATTATACCCAATAAAATCTCAATAAAAATTATTGATAGTGTCTAGAAAGGATACTATGAGCGTAAATCTATCCATTTCATAAGATAGAGAGGCCACTCCTCTTGAAGATAATTATTAAATTAACCATATCACATAGATCAAAACTTCACATAAGAAACTTGAAATGTTTTATATAATATTTTATAGAATTGGAATTCAAATATTTAATATATTGAAAATATGATAAACTTAGGCATTACGTAAATAGTTAAGATAATAAAATAAAACCCGAAAACATAGCACTAGAATTGTTACAATAAGACATATTAATAAGTAAATTTTACAAATATAAATGGGCTGATTGCTATACTGTTCACGATTTTTTAGTGGGTTGATAATTTGATATTACTAGTACTTATTTTGCTCGTTTTGAAGCCCATTAATGCCAGTAATAGTAAGGCTCTAAACAGCCCAGCCCAGACCAGACCCAAAATTAAGACTCTCTTAATTTCACCCTATAAAGGTTAATAACTTCACATGTTTTTGGGTACACAAATAAGTGGTCCTAAAAAACCAGTTAACCAAACTGACTCGCTTTTGTAGCTGAAACTGTAACTTGGTATGATCAAAACCGGTTCCTAACTGATCCTAACCTTCGGTTTGAAACCAGTTAAGGGTATTATACTTCAAACCGCTTTTGATCACAACACTCAAAACGCTCCCTATTCCCTCTTAATAATTGATGCAGATGTTCAAGTATAGTGAAAATTCAAGTATGCCGTTGCCGTCAAAACATGTACTTCAACTTATCTCTGATTTGAATATATACATATCAGTAAGTATGAAGACGACTTGATGATGATCGTTATATATTCAATATATAAATGCATCTTCAATTGTATATGTTCTTCTAATGTTTTGGAATTTTGTAAGTTTAACAAAAGTAATAAAAGATGAAGCTTATATATTGAGTTTATAACATATACTTAATGTTAAATTAATTATTAGATATTAATTTTTTTAAAGGTTTTTTAAACCGATACCGGTTACCGATTTGGTTATCAACCTAACCGGTTAGACAGGTTAATAACTGGTCGGTTATTAACTTAAATCGGGTTTTTTGGATTAACCTGTACCTGTACCTTTTACACACTACTGTGGTACCCAGTAGCATATTGTATATTTTGTTAACTCCATGCTTACACGCAAAAATAACATTAAAGGCAAATACTAATCTATTTTTTAAGATATTTGAGTTTGGTATCTATTATGTTCCAATTAAAGTGTTGATTAAAGCTTAAGACGCGTGTTCATTTGATGATTTAAAAGAAATAAGTGATAAGTATGTTATTATTAAACTATCACTACTTTTATATAAGATTTTTATTAGTGATCGATATGATATTTTCTAGGGAACGCTATGAATTAAATACCAATAAATAAGAATCAAAGAGTACAAGAAATATCATGAGAAATAATGAAATGTACAAGAGGTTGAATAAGAATGTTAACTAATACATTATATGCTAATTTATTGAATCTTAATTAGAAATTGCTTTTCATTAGTTTCTTTTTAAATTGTATCGTAGAGATCACCGTTTACAAATTGTTTTTCTAAAATGAAAGAAAATAATTTCTCTCTGATTTCTCTTTGTTAGGAGTCATTGTGATAGTTCACAATATTTTAGAAAACGCTCACCTTAATTAACGAGTATTTGAATTATTCTTATTAGCCCATATCTTCTCTTGCAATCTTTACTTTTAATTCTTATATATCATATATGCTTTAAATATAAGATCACTCCCAGATTATTTAATTTCTAACAGATGAGCCTAAGTGATGATGGAAAGATTGTTTAAAGAATTAAGCTAAAGAGAACTTTTTAAAAAGTTGACAGGATACACACCAACCATCCATGTCAAAGTCGTATAGTGACCATAACATACTTTCTTACCTTATTTCTAGTTTTGGTGTTTAAGTAAAATCTGTTACCTAAGCGTCTGAATATATATATAAAATATTGCAAGAACTCTTTAACTCATTTCTAACCATTGATTTAATATAAAATATTCTAGATTTCATTTGAATGGTAGAGATGAAAGCAAGGATAAATGAGTCTTTTTCACACATGTATTTGTCTGTACTTGTGTACTTGTATTTGATAGGTTAAAATCTCACATCATTAGCTTTCAAAATTCTTTTTTTCTTATTTTTATTTTGGATTTTTATAATACATATGCAAGAAACACACCACCCTCACCACAAGTCAACACTCCCTACCACCACCGGAACATTACCACCGCCAATGCACAACACCACAAGTTGAATGCATGATACTGACTTGGATCCCAAATGATCGACCATGGATCCTCCTTTAGCTTGGTACTGACTTGGATCCCAAAAGATGGTGATTAATTAGGTCAAATTTGTTCAATGTACGTGGTCAAGTCATTGATCGACCATGGATCCTCCTTTAGCTTGATTCCTTGAAAATACATCTATCAGCTCATTGTGGTTTGACTGCATGCAGTGGCGGAGGATTTAAGGGACCAGGGGGGGGGGGGGGGGCGCCCCCCCTTTTTTTTTCGTCGGTAGTGTTAAATTTTAGTCCGGTAGTGTAAATTTTTGATCGGGTAGTGTAAATTTTTATATAAAACTCGAGTTCGCCCCCCTTAAAATAAATTAATTTTGCCCCCGCCCCCCTACGGATATGTTCAAGCTCCGCCACTGACTGCATGTCCTTTGTGCAAAATTAAACATTTTTAGTTTGTGTTGTGTTGGGTTAATTAGTTGCTTATTAACCATTTTGACATACTTAATGTCAGTTTCGGTTTATAGAAACACGTAAATAGTTTTATTTAACATCACTTTTACATAGTTATAGTTTTTTTTTATCAAAGATCATCATGTATGTACTATCATTTTTTTTATCTAGAGTTATGTATACAACAGAACATTTTATTGATGTGTCAATTTTGATATTTTTATGCTATCCCCGTATTATGCACTCTACGCCACACCATCCTCTGTATATATACAAACACTTTACTCGCTAAGGGAAAGATTATATTTAAAGCTTTAAATATTGCAAGAACGGTAAGAACTCACAAACAATCAAAATTATCTATCTATTTAAGATATAACATTATTATTAAAATACAACATTGTTATAAATTTACGGGTATTCGTATATTATAAAAACTCATATATGAAGAAATTTAATATTTATCATGTGTAACACGTGCTAAGTTTTAAAATTTATAAATACTACAAATTTATTCATATAATTCATGAAATAATGTTAATAATATAAGTATTGTAGATATAATATTGATTTTGATTGTTTGGTAATAGTTTTCACTATAATATTTAGGAGTTCTTATTTATTTTTTAATAAATCAAACATAATTACAACTTTTTATATTTCATATCAACATATTTCACCAGTTATGACATAATAATTTTTTTTCTATCCAATAACTAGTACGTACGTAATTTGCTTATTGTTCTTAAAAATTTGGAAAAAGTAAAAAACACAGTTATTTTATAATTTCTAAATTCACCGTTATTATGATAAAAAATGAAAATATATTACTAATTTGTACAATTACGAGATTAACTAAAAACTTTTTTAAGGAACAACTTTTTTACTCATAAATACCACTTAACTCTATACTTGTAAGAATTTAAACAAACACCTCATTTGTAGTGACAATCACTAGTGTTATAAGATTACAAGACCATAACCATTAACCAAAATAAAGAGACTTGCTATAAAAAAATTGAAGGCATTGTTTTTAAGCAGTGTTGTAAAAATCGGAGCCTAGCACCGATTGATCCCCGATTAATTGCTAATCGGTCATCCACATATTCGATTTTAGCTAATCGCCTATTTAGTCGGTCAAAGGTCAAAATCGGTCGAAATTGACCAAAAATAAAAGAAATTTGGTCGAAATTAGTCAAAATTTATCACATTTTGTCAAAATCAGCCAAAATATAAAGAAAATCAGCCAAAATTTGATAAAAATAGGTCAAATATAAAAAATTATATGTAAAATTTTGAAAAATATTGTATCTATATTTATAAATTTGTAAATTAACATATAAAATTCCAATCCGATTAATCCCTATTAATCCCGATTAATCCCTAGCCGGTTCCCCACCGCCCGACTAGCGCCTAGCGATATTTTCAACCATGTTTTCAAGTTGTGATTAGTATGAAGAAAAATAATACTGAAATTTAATGGTAAAAAAACGTAAATGTTGCATTTTATTGGACTAGAAAATTGTTTGCTTTGTATAATAAAAGTCAATCGCATTTTGGGAAATTTATGAGTCAAATAAATAGAGATGATATTGAAATGTGAATTTTTAGATTGGATATAAAAGTAAGTTTTACTTCAAATATAACATATATCATATCTTCAACTAAAAAGTAAAATGAGATTAAATATGGTAGGACGCCACTTTAAGTGTCCATGGTTGACTAGATATATAATTCAATAATTCACATGGATCAGAAAATCAATGTTTTATAAGCCATTCTGGTTAAAGTTGGGTTGTAGAGGTTTTGCGGTAGAAAATCAATGTTTAAATTCTAACATGAGATAAATTAAAATTTTCTGTAGATGAAAAGTAAAAGTAGATTAGTGTATGAATTGTTTCCTTTTACATTTTTTTTATATATTTTTTTCACTTTAAATTATCTTTTTTTAATTATTGAAGTGTAATGTGCGAGACATAATACTGATTTATATTCATGTTTTATACTCCAAATCGTGATTCGTAACTACATACGTTAATTTTTTCTACGCACTTAATCACGTTAATGTCACCATCGCAATGTGCACGAATTCACGTGTCAATCGATGAAACAAATTTATATTTCAATGTTTTGATGTTATTTTTTATTGTATTCACACGACGTGTGAGTTTACGTATAGGTTTTGTTTTTCTTATACAAAACATTGTAAACGTTTATCGTTCACCGTTGATTGCGCCTCAATGAGTGAGTTTTAGTAGTTATTTGTTCTATTATATAAATAATCAAAAACATGATTTTTTCACAATCTAAAGCGTCGTAGCATGTCGGTTCGTAATATTATTCTATAAGAAAACATAATGTTGACTTTATTATGGTTTGGTAACACAAATTAACTTTTTTTTACATTTAAATTTTGCGTATATTACATCGATCCTTTCAACGTACAAATTTGGATCAACGTTTCAAAGTTAGATTTTTGTGTGGGTTTATATCTTTTTTGCAACACCCGGGTCATAAAAACTCAACAGTGATTAATAGTCCACATAGAGATATGAGAAATTTCCTTGTATTATTTTGGTTTAGAACAGCTTCTTCTTTTTATTCTAATAATAGTTTATGAAAAAAAATTGATAGATGAAAAACTATTTGGAACTATCCTGTAATACCTGGGTGAGTATTTTTTTTTACTAGATTTCAACTGTTATACCGATTTTGACGCTCCGAAACTAACTCATCCCAATACAATTATACCAGAAGGCCAATGGTAGATGAAAACTAATGTATGTAAAAATGTAGAATTAAATTTCTAAGTGAAAGAGACTTCCACCAATGATCTCTTGATCTAATGGTTCAAGAGAGATGTGTGAAGCTTTGCTTCTCTTGAAGGTCATGGGTTTAATCCCTGACAGGGAGAAATACTTAGTGTTACTAATTTAGTAATCACTAACCTATCGTTCAAAAAATGAAAGAGACTTCTAACAAGTGAAACATTGATAATGTGAGTAAAAGCTGAGCGTGTGAGGGGTACCAACAATGTGAGCCCAAAGCGAGACTTGGCGCCGAGCGGCACCACCACCGCCACCCCCTTTCACGCCGCATTTTTTTCCTTTTTCACAACATATACTCACTGTGACGTTGCCTCGCTGCTTGTATGTGTGTGGCGTAAAGGTGTGGTGTGACATGGTGTGGCAACACCACCGCCACCAAATTTGAGTGTCAGCATGACATAATAAAATCTATTTAGTAGGGTTATAATGTAGTGTGATGAAAATATCCCTCCACCTTGATATATGGTTGTGGAATCACATATGTCATGACTATAGTCATTGACAAGTTTTTGTTTTGGAATAACTAACTAGATAGTCATTTTCAAAATTTTGTAAGCAAAATCGGATAATATGTCTTACATATAGGGTATAACTTCTAAGGCTAAGGCATAGGATTTTTTATAATTGCTAATATTTAATATTTATATGTATATAAGTAACTGTAATAATCTTTTATGAACGACTAATTGGATTAGTGACAGACACCCACTTATCTCTATTACTTAAGTACGAAACCTTAAACGTTAGGTTAGCACGTACCCTAAGAGAAGCTCATACAGCAGTCCGTCACATCAGTCTAAACCTGATACCATCGTCAAGAGGAAACTCAACTAAGGTAAGAAAACATCTGGATTCAATTTAAATCCCCCTATTCTTATCATAAGTGAGATTCGAACCAAGACCTCCGCTTATTCAATAAAATCTTGAAGATCTCATCTTAACCACATAGGATTATGATCATTAGTAAATAGCTGAAATCATTAAATGATTAAATGTAATATGATCATAAACTAATGAGTAAATTACAAATTATGTCCTTTATTAATACATAAAATTGCATGTTATGTCTTTTAGTTATAATAATTACATGGAATGTTCTTTTTTAAAAAGATTTGCACATCTATCATCCTTTAAACTAACATTCATCGAAATTCACAGTTAAGTCATGCATGTACTACTCATATGAGAATATTTATATATATATATATATATATATATATATATATATATATATATATATATATATATATATATATATATATATATATATATATATATATATATATATATATATATATAGAGAGGAGGGATCAAATGAAAACCACCATTATAAAAGAAAACCAAGAAAACCAATATCAACCAATCACATAATTTCTAATAGTTTTTTAATTATTTTAATTAAAAGGGTAATTAAGTAAAGTTTCACTCCACTAATTTAGGCAATATTTTTTAAATTTCAATTCCTTATTGACTTTTGACTAATTTCTCTTCAAATCATCATCTTCCATATTTGTAGAATTAACTAAAATCAAATTGAATATTCAATTAAGCTAATAACTCTTTATAAAAAGTTACAATCCATCGATGACGCTAATTGAACCGTTGCTCCGCCGCCTTGCCACCATCGATCACCAGCATCTACTCTCGTCGGCACCTACGAACACTACCAGCACCATGGCCTAAACAGGCGTAATCGGCATTTGATTACAAATATTGCGATGGGTTCGATAGTGGAAAGATGTTAAATAAGAAATCGATTTAGATGGGAATCGATTGATATGAGAAATATATTAATACGAACAAACCACCATCGAAGAACATGGTAATCTGCTCCATTCATATCCTCAAATCAATATTGGTAATGTCAAGATGAAGATGATGATGATAATGAACTTAGTTACGTATATGTAACCAAGATGAAGATGAAGATAACGATGAACTGGATGGAAAAATGGTATTTCAGGTAGGATTCATATATGTACCTAGGTTATATACATGTAACCTTATGAGATACATATATGTAATTTTGATAGTTATGGTGATGAAGATCAATCAATTATATGTGAAAAAAATGGTATCATGGTAGGATACGTATATGTACCAATGTTACACATATGTATATGTAAAAGAGTATTTGGGTAAAATACATATATGTACCCAGGGTACATATATCTAACCATCAGGTACATATATGTAATTATATTACATTTGTATATGTTTATTTATACGTAACCACATCTATATATGTGTAAATTTTTAGTTCAATAAAATGTTTTTACTTGGTACATGTGTTATACTTACATAATCGTATATGATGACGATTGTATATGTAGCAAGATTAATTGAAGTGGTTAGATGGTCAAAAGATTTGAGATTGGATTCATGGTGAAAATGAAGTTTCATTAGGTTACGTATACGTAACATAATGTTTCATATACATAGATCATTATTACATATACGTAACACATTGTTATATATTGAAATTAACTCATGTTTATGGTGGTTACGTATTTGTGTTTGTGTTTTACTTTATAGTCAATTGATTTAATATCTAAAATTTAGTATAATTTGTTGTTAAATTAAAAAAAATGTTAGTAGAATAAAATAAGAAGAATAAAAGGCTTTTTTATAAATTAAGAGAGATGAGAGAGAATGAGTGATTTTAGGGATTTAGTTAATTAAGAAAAGATTTCCATCTAATTTGTATGTCTTTTGCCTATTATACCCCTAAAACCTTTTAATTAAATCCTTTAAACACCATTTAATTACCATCATGCCACTAAACAATCTTAACCATAGATTAAATAAATCAATGGCTATAAAATGGTTTTTTTGGTTTTCAATTATAATATGGTTTCCAATGGAACTCCCCCTATATATATATATATATATATATATATATATATATATATATATATATATATATATATATATATATATATTATACATGCCTACAATGAGTCAAAAATAATTTTACGTCGCTTCATTCTCGTCACCTACATGTTAAAGTGTTCAAAGTTGAATATCAAAAAATTTCGGATAGTTGAAATCACTATCCGTATTCGTATTTGAAATTTTAGATATCTAAAATCCAGATATCTAAAATTTTGGATACAGATACGGATAACGATTCGGACATCTGAATTTCTTCTTTGTTTTTTTGGAATAATTAGATAATTGTAATTATAAAAATAATATAAAAGCAACACATGTTAACAAAAGTTCCCATATACAGTAACAAGTACCAACGAAAATAAAAAAACCTTTAACACATTAAAAACTATAACAAAATATATTTTTAAAATTATTCAAAAACTTAAAATTCTTTTTGTTTTTTTAAAGTGTTACACGTTTGTTTTTGTTGGGACTTGTTAGTGTATATTAGGACTTTTTTATGCGTGTTGTTTTTATATTATTTTTATAATAACATATATCTAATTATTGCGAAAAAGAAAAAAGAAAAAGAAGTTCAGATATTCAAATTGCTATCTGTATCCATATCTAAAATTTCGAATATCTGAATTTCTGATATCCGAATACTGATAGTAATTTTTACTATCCGAAAATTTCAAACATCCAACTTTGAACACCTAACATGAATGCGACGGGAATGAAGCAACATAAAAAAATTTTTGACTCATTGTAGGCATGTAAAATACTTAAATGTCTCTCATGTGAAGGGCACATGCATGACTTAACTGTAAATTTTAACGAATGTTAGTGTAAAGGACGATATGCGTGCAAACTTTATATAAAAAGAACATACAATGTAATTATTAAAACTAAAAGACACACGGTGTAATTTCATGTATTAATAAAAAACATAATTTGTAATTTACTCTAAACTAATCCTTATATTAATTCATAACTTTAGTTGCATAGAGTTTTCAAACTTTTATGTTAACCATCTGGCTAAATTCTTAAAATGTTATTTTTTTTCCTTAAAATAAACACCCCCACCTTCCTCCAATAAAAATTTCTTCATAAAATATCACTCCTGACAAGGCGTGTGTACCTGTAACGACTGGTGTGGCTATAGTAGGCCACTTAAAATCGTATACGTGTCTTTTAGTTTCTAAACTTTAGTTTGTTGCGAGATTTATTTTTTTAATTAGTCGAGCTCCTCTACGGTAAAGCAGGTGCCTTCGTTTTACAGGCGGGGCACCTATATAGTTATAATTCGGTTTATTTTAAAAAATAATAGTTTTTTAAAGGACACGTGTATGATTTTAAATGATATGCTATACAGGCGCTCACACCTGTCATTACAGGTGTCGGCAACTTGTTTGAATTTAAGAAAAAATTGTTAAGGGATATTTTAAAAGAAAAATAAGGAAAAAATGACATTTTAAGAATTATTATTTTTATTTACATTCTGACCCTTGGTTTTCAGATAAAAAGCAAAATTAAATAACATTTTATCAGCTTGCATTAATTAGATTTTACGTCACACATTTTTAATTCCTTTTACTTTATAGTTTTTCCTTAGTTTTTTAAATAAAAAGTAACTTAAAATATTAAAAATGAATACATATTACAATAAATAATATATCCCTTTTATATAAGTCACGTACAGATAGTCTTATAACTTATAAAATGTGATGTTTAATTTATAAAATTGTGCATAGTTCTTTGTAACATTTTATTTTTTTAAGTTATACTTTTAGTTGTTTTAATAAATTTGTCATTGTGCCGCTCTTATTTCTATTAAAGTTATGACGTAAATGTTTAACGGTTTTGTATTTTTATATAAAGTTTCAGATACTCTCAACGCCCTCACTGTAGCGTGATAGTTTACGCGAATGATACATTTCTATATGAAATTTAAATATTATCAATGACACCTAACGCATGTATTATAATTCAAGATTTTGACAAAAAAATTTTCACGATTTAGCTCATTCGTCACAACGCGCAAATCACATCCCTCGTTTTTAAGTATACTTGATGCCATCTAAATTGTATGGGCAAATATAACATATGATTTAGTCAATAGAAAAAAATATTAATTTTAACAATTTATTCTCTGCGTTAGTTTTATCATTATTGGCTGTCTCTATATCTATTTTATTTGAAAAGGAAAATACAAAGTTGGGTAGAAATAGGAAAATAAATGAATGAAAGGAAGGTATGGGCAAGAAAATATCTTTTAAGCTTAAAGCTTGACTTGTGGTTCTAAAATTAAGACAATAAAAAAATTGAAAAACAAAAGGTTTCTCAAATATATATATAAATATATCTTCTTTTATAATGGGGTTGTTTTTTTTTCTCCCAAATTTTATTCTCTTTAATAAAATAATATGTAAAAAACTCTTAACTCAGGTGCTTAAGATGAGTTACCTTAATGCTTAATAATAGGGTAATGATTCTCAAACTAATGTTGTACAATTTCTAACAGTTTGTTAAATTCATGTATATATCATTTTATTGAGGTCTAAACTTGTATAATTCTTTTAAATTTTAATCATAAGAGTTTTATTATTTATATTATAAAATAAGAATTTTCATTAAAATATACTATTTAGGTAAGGATGAATAAAAAAACAAAGAGGTCAAATCAGTCTATTGTAAAGAAGAGGGTGAGTCACCATCTTTATAGATTATTCGGTTTACATGCATGCATTCTTTTATCTAATTTCTTTTGGATAGAATTATCTGGTCAAAGCTTATTTACTCGGATAATTTACACTATAAATTTATTTAAATATTACTAATTATCAACTTATTGTTGCATTAGGTGTTGTATCATATGCATAAAAGGTTGCAACTTATATTTTAATTTTTTATTTTAAACCCAATATTTTTTCATTTTTTACAATCTAACCCTTATAACTTTCACTTTCAACTTTGATCCCTTTTATTTTTCATCTTTAATAATATTTTTGATTTATCGGTTTAAATTTTAAGTGTAACACAACGTAATATGCACGTGTGTTTCAACGTTTTATGTCTACTTTCGTTTGGTTTTATTTTTTCTGTTTTTATTTGTTTTTTAATACAAGTTTTTCCGGTATCGATGATCGTTGACAGTGGTGTGATATTACTTGGAATGGTTTTACGCACCGTCGCAACGCGGGGGGCTTAATACTAATATATTTATATAAACTTAATTTATTTTTATAGTAATATTTTAAGTTAAGTATATTGTTTTCTAATAAAAGTGTATATATTTATTATTTAACAATAGATTACATGGTTTACACTTTACAATAATATTCAACAAAATTATATATTTATTTCCATAATAATCTTTTTTCATGATAAATTACAATATTTTTTCACATTTGGTGGGAATTATAATAAACCCAATACACGAACATAGATCAAGATATTGACTTAAATAAATATCTGCAACTTGAATGAAAACACTCCTCCTAAACTAGAGAACTTGACAGATATGGCAAAGAAGCTAACAAAATTGTCTGCTTCCCATGAAAGTTGTACATAATTTTAAGTCACTTAGACATTGCTGCAAGTAAAGGAACAATTACACAATCTGAAAAATACGGGAATGTTATGGTTATAATAAGCTTGGGCGAGTATGACTATAAACTAATCAAAATAAACTATAATTGATGTTTTGATAACTAGATTTTAATAATTGATTGGTTTCGACCAAATAGTTGATTTCTTCAATTGTAAAGGAAGGATGTTCATTTAACTCGGTAACCATATACGGGTTTTAATTCAGTTCAAACTCCTTATATATACATATTGAAACACATATTAAAACACAACCTCGGTGCTACAATGTTTTTAATATTTAAAAATTGCTTGTTTCAGTTAATAAATACAATCATGGCTTGAGGTAAATTAAAAAGAACCTCTTATTTTACTAAGATTATGAGAAAAATAATATTCTGTTTATATAAAGGTGTAACAAAACTTTTTAACGGTAAATTGTCTAGAGTTTTAAGCTTCATATATAATTAAAAATTTTAATTATTAAATATTTTATTAATATAAGTTAGAGTTGATTGTTTTTTCATTCATGAGTTTTTGTCTGTTTTACAAATTCCATCTAAAAAAGTTTTTTTGCTCTTTTGGGTCCTTCACTTTTTTTTAAAAAATATGTCATTTTCATCCATTTTTATTAACTTAATTAATTGTGTTTGTTAAGTTAGGGGTATTTAAGTCATTATACAAATCATTTAATTTAATATTTATTTGTATAATAACTTAAATGCTCATAACTTAACATACACAATTAACTAAGTTAACAAAATAAATAAAAATGATAATTTTTAAAAAATCTGTGATCTACAAAAGAAATTTTTTTAATGAAATTCACAAAACAAACTAAAATTCATAGACGAAAAATAGTAATTAACTCTATAATTTACAAACAAATTCTATGGATCTAAAGGGTAGTGTGTGTGTATATATATATATACATATATATATATATATATATATATATATATATATATATATATATATATATATATATATATATATATATATATATATATATATATATATATATTGATTCGCATACAACTCATAAATTATATTAGATAAAAATTATTTTTAACAATATATGTAAATGTAAAGTCATGAAATAATTCTATTGATAGAAACAAACATCTCCCCAGTTTTCTCACCATTTCTTGGATGTTCCTATAAAACCCATCAAGCTCTCCTCCATCAGACAATACTTTCACACACACACACACACACACACTCTCTCTCTCTCTCTCTCTCTCTCTCTCTCTCTCTCTCTCTCTCTCTCTCTCTCATCTTCTCTCTCACACATTCTTTTGTTCTCATTCTAAAACACACATTTGCATGGTTGTCAATTAGACTTTGATTCATGGGTGTGATCTCTCTCAACCATCACATGACTGTAATTCTAATCGCTTGCTTTTTTAGACATAAGCCCCGTCTCCCACTAATCTTCTAACTTTGACCAATTAAAAAGTCTCAAAATTGGAAGTTCAAAACACTAATAAATCAATGGAGGGTGGAATTGTGTTTGAATCCTTGCTCCAAAGCCAAAGACTTGATCTTTCTTCTGATGGGTTTGATTCCCCATGGGTTTCCAACTCCTTTAGTGGTAATTGCTTCTAATCTTGATCATTTTTTATAAACTCGCAGCTTTATTGTTTATTATAGTTCATGTTTAAAGAACATTTTAGTGGTTATTACATTAAAGACAATTTTAAGAGCTTTCACAGTAGGTTCTCATTTTTTATGTAAGTTTGTGCTTTATATTTTGGAGATGGTTGTTAGTGGCCGTGAGTGAAGGAAGGGGAATATTTATGGGGATCAGGCAGACTCATAGGAGAAGGCTGTGCGTGTAAATCCCAACTAGAGTGATTCCTCATATTTGAGGAAACACGATATAACCCCATAAATTTTTTAATAATTTTTTAAAGTGGTTGTAAGTGGATGAGAGAGAAAAGATAATAATAAATGTATAAAAAAATATTATTTAATTAAAAAAAAGGAAAATAATAATTTTAGTGTAATTATAAATATGAGGATGATAAATGAATTGTGAGTGCTATTATTGTGAATTCTCTAATACTCCAAACAATATATGTTTTTACTTTTATTGAAAAAACAAGCGCATTAGCATAATCAAAGTAGATTTACACTACTTTTACTTGTTTTTTCGTGTTTAGCTGATAATTATTGTTTGTGAGCGAAACGGAGTTGATTATCTCAGTAATATTAATATTGACAACAAAAATAAAAGTTAGAACCTGTTTAATTTCCAAATGAATTATTATTAACAAATGTGTCTAATTGATTATTAAATTTCAATTTAAAATTAAAATAGATAATATGGTCCATTGGCAGGAGAAGAAACAAATTCAAAGAGGTATTCTGTTTCCAGGCAACCGGAAAAGGAGGAAAACTCCGACGAAGACTACGATAACTGTTTCCGGCGACCGGATAAGAAGAGACGGTTAACGGTTGATCAAGTTAAGTTTCTTGAAAAGAGTTTTGAGGAGGAAAACAAGCTTGAACCAGAGAGGAAACTTCAGCTTGCAAAAGAGCTTAATTTGCAGCCCAGACAAGTTGCAATTTGGTTTCAAAATCGTCGAGCGCGATGCAAGGCGAAACAGATCGAAAAAGATTACGACATTTTGAATTCGAGCTACAATAAACTCAAATCGGAGTTTGATTGCTTGCAAAAAGACAATGACAAGTTGAAACAAGAGGTATGATAAATGATGGTAATAGTTGTAAACTTCGAGCTTGGCTCGTTTACAGCCCTTATAATATGAAGCATACGTCATGTCAAATTGGCCCAAAAATTTATAGTTATATGTTAGTTGGTTTCAATATCATAATTCTAATGAGGGTTTGTATTGTTGTCAAAAATAGGTTCAAATGCTCAAAGAAAAGTTGAACAGAAAGGAAAAGGATTCAATCCCAAATGAATTCTCATCAAAAGAATTGGGTTCAAGTGATTTAGAACCAAATTCAATCCCAATTTCAATTCAAAGTTGGACCCATGAGCCAAATACAGTAATATGCAAGCAAGAATATGCGAATTCGGTCTCAACAAAAAGCGACATGACGGATTCATGTAGCGTGGATGGGAACCATTCTTCATTTCTTGAGCCTTGCGACTCTTCAAACGTATTTGAAAATCAATCTTATATATCCCAAGATGAAGAGGATGATTTGACCCTTCTTAGGTGTCCGAAGATCGAATATGAGTCGTATTTGGACCCGAATGAGGGTTCTTTAGGATACCCTATTGAAGATCAACCATTTTGGCTTTGGCCTTAAACTTGTCTAGTAGTGATGGATGTTTGATCAAGATTTCATATTGAGGTTATGTAGGGTAACCTATTGTCGATCAACCTTTTTGTTTATGCCTCAAAGTTTCCTTTTGGTGAAAGATTTATAATCAAGATTTTGAATTTAGGGTTCTTTGGAGTTTGGGGTCCCCTGTTTAAGAAAATCCTTTTGGTTGTTTCCTTGAAGGGTTTCTCTACTTATGATTAAAATCCCATGAAATTTGTAGGCATTCGTCAATCTTTGCGCAGAATTCTTTGCTTGTATCTAGACAGTATAATTTGTTCTTTAGTTTTCTAATGAGAAAATTGCAAAAGTGATCCATATGGTTTGATTATATTGTAAGTTTGATCTTAAGTTTTAAAACATTACAAATTTAGTTCAAAAATTAAGGAGTTGATTGCAAGTTTAGCGGGCCGTCACCATTAATGTTCATTAGTTTTTATCAATCTGGGGACTAAATTTGCAATTTACCAAACTATAGAGATCAAATGTGCAATTTGAAAAAAATTTAAAATATTAAAAAATTAAAATAAAATTTAAGAAATTCAAATAACTGTTATTAATAAAATTTAATAATCATTTAAAAATCAAATAAAGGATAAAAAAATTAAATTAAAGTTAAAAAATCAAATTAAAGTTAAAAAACAAAAACTATTTGATTCGTGTTTTTGTTTTTTGGATTTGAACTTTAACAAGGTTTTTGGATTTTTCGGTCTAGACGTATCATATAGTCTTCATAAATAATAAATTTAAGAAAATTAAGCATACTTCTCTTTTTTGTAACTTTTATATATATATTTTTTATTTTTACTTTCATTGACTTTTTAAATTTAAATTATTTTTTAATCTTTATTTTATTTTATGTTTAATTATTAAATTTTATTATTAACATTTGTTTGAATTTCTTAAGTTTACCTTTATTATTTTTAATTTATTTAATTTTTTCCAAGTTTTTTTTTAATTTTTAGAGAAAATTAAACTAGTTTCTATGGTTTGATCATATTGCATAGTTAGCATCCATATTGTTAAAAACTAACGAACACTAATGTTGGAAAACTAAACTTGTAAATTTTATAATGTGATGACCAAACTTGTAATGTGGTCAAACAACAAAGACTATTTTTGCAATTTTTTTTTCTAAAACTTGTTTTTTGAATATTTGTATCATGAATGAAGTTGTGACTCAACATATCATCTACACGAATCCGATTATAGTACATCAAACAATGATAAGGATTACCTAAATATTAATATTCTTGACTGAAGCCAAAGCCAATCACACAACCTTAGTTTATGCTTGCTACATGTTACACATTTTACGGCTCCTTATATTATTAATGGTTCACAACTATAATGAAGTCGTATCTCAACCCAAAAGAAATTTTGTTTTCTTTTACCTTTATCTTTTCAAGTCTGGTGCTTTCTATGATCATTTGAAGGAAAACGTTGATAGCGTCGTCGTTTGATATTGATGAAGACATGATATCATTTTTCTTGGAGAAATATGAAAGGAATTGGTGTGGGTAAGAATAATATGAAAAAATAGAGTCTAAGTAACTGTTAGACTCCAACGGTTAAATTTGAGATAAATTAAGCACGGTGTTTGTTGCGGAGGCATGTCATGATTCACCAGATAGTAGTCTAATTACACATTGGCTTCCCTTTTCTATAATTTCTTATCCAAATAGGTTAAAACACATATTTCTTTTAATTTTTTAAGATCTAATATACTATAATAATATAAATCATAATAAGAATAGAATAGGGTGTAGAATGTTTCAGTATCACTTACTAAAGTAACTTGTGTTATAGCAATGCCAATAGACATTTTTGGAGCCTCTTTGCCCGAAGTGGAGAAGACGGCAGCCAACAAGAAGAAGATACGTCCGTCCCCATGAACGCACCTTGGACATATTATTAATTTTTTTTAGACAAAATTACCGAAAACGTTCTTTAGGTTTATAGAACATTGCAAGTATCATCATTTATCTTTAAAAATCACTTGAATCATCTTTTATGTATATTTTTTATAACACATTCCGTCCTTTAGACTAACAGGTGTTAAGTTTATCCTTTAAATTAAGAGCATTTAAGTATTTCTACGCCTTAAAGGGCACTTTAAGTTAAAACATGTTGCGCGAAAGCCCACTGCGGTAAAACCCAACCCCCCAACAACATATTGTTGCCGACAAGACTCGAACTCACTACTTCACTTATGCTATCACTCAATCAAATGGTTCAGTAATACCTTGGAGAGATTATTGAGAGAGGGATGAGCGAGTGAGGAGGGGAGGAAGAAGGGGCGTTTTCAGAGCTGTTTTTTGTTGTCAAATCATTCATAGTAAATTTCTTATTTTTTATCTGAGTGTATGCCCTATATTATGGGGGATGGTTGTAAGTGGTTGTGAGTGAATTATAGAAAAAATTTATGGGGATAGTACTATGATTTCTCATATTTGGGAATATGAGACTGGATTATGAAGATAAGTAAGCTAGTGTGAATGCTCTCAGAGGGCAAACTCCAAGCATGAGTCACGTGAATCCGTATTTTAGAACATCTATTAGAGATATTCTTAAGGATCTAAAATTAAACATGATTTTTGTACAAAATTAATTTTTAAGTTAATAAGTTAATTTATGCATAGAACAAACTACGGTTATCTACCTACTCTAATAAAAATGTATCTTGAGATAACACGTGACAACACCACAATCATTCTCATCAAAAATTTTCCGCCTCTCTCTCATATTAAATATTTACATTAATAACTAATAATACTTTTTAACACTTTTTTAGATTTAATAAATTAAAAAAGAAATCTATTTATTAATGTTATTTCTAAATAAATAATTCTTTATGAAATTATAAATTCTTCTAAAGCATAAAACTTTTTTAAAGATATGAAATATTTTATAAAAATATTATAAAAAACTAATTATAATGTAAACATAAATAACATTAAATATAGAAATAACATTAATAAAAAAATCTTTTTCTTAATTTATTACAAAAAACTAATTATAATGTAAACATAAATAATATGTTATTGTTAGTAATTAATATAGTTATTTAGTAGGAAAGAAAAATGAAAAAAATTTAATAAGAATAAATGTAGTGCTGACACGTGTTATCCTCATTTTATAATTTTATTAGATTAGTAACATTTATTTCAACAATAATTTCTAGATATCATAAAATAAAATATCATAAGAAGACAAACAAACTTCCGTGTATACTTGTTACTTCTTCTAAAGACTATGTTTAGACTTCACCACTCGCACTCATAGTTGAGAGATCGTAGCATGGTTTCATAAACCGGACACCGTACACGTGTCTGGCTTTCATGATAGCCACAGTTCCAATCAATCGCCCATTTGTGTTTATCCTGTGCCCCACCTCAAATATTAGATGATAATATCCACGTGGCATGGCCCCTCTCTATGTCCCGGTTTTAAGGGAGCTGGGACCCACTCTGCTTTTGTTGATGGGAATTTTACGTTGTTTCATTTGGATCGTGACACGTGTACTAGGGACCGACGCCCACGTGCATGCCACGTTGGGTTGTCAGAAGAGAACATTAGAATTTGTGAAGGGCTTTGAGATGACGATTGCTACTGGTTGAGTGGTTGATGTGTTTTTATTGATATATAATTATATACAAAGTTATTATCAAACAAAAACTAAAAGAAGAAAAACAAATGAAATGAAGTAAGAAAAAAAATAATATTCATCTTTTAGTTTGTTAAAGTTCGAGATCGCAACGGATGACTATCTCTGTGGTGCCCACAACAACCGTAGTCACTTCCCGTACTGAGTGGTCAGAGATTGGTCGTAGGTGATGAAAGGTGTTGGTCAATGGGAGTTACACGACTCATAATCTACTTACTTCAGTCACATGTAATATTCGTAACATTGACTTTAGTATAAAAGAAAACATCTTATCATTTCAACTGTTTTTCTAGATAGGTTCGAGACTTAAGAATTTTTGATTGTTTTGTTTTGTAATACATGGCTGGGTATGTAAGTCAATTTTGAAAAAGTTAATATAAAAACGAACAAGCCTCCATTTCATTTCATTAACCTTAAGTGTTATTTGCGAGTGAACAACAATGATCAAATGTGTAATTTTCAGATAACCATAAAAATGAATATGATACTTGAAAATAGATAGAAGTAGATACATGAGAACTATATTTATAATATAATTTTGCCTTATTAATTTCAATTCTTATAGATGTTATAAAATTTGTTAAATAACCTCTTTTTATAAAAACTAAAGTAGATAAATAAAAATGAATATGATACTCGAAAATAGATAGAAGTAGATACATGAGGCTATATTCATGGAAATAAATAAATGAAAGGTTAATTGTGCAAATTTACAGAATGATTTACATGGCACGAACATTGTATTGATTTAATTTTTTTCTTTTTGAAATTTATGACTTTATCAATGTTTATCATACTATGACATTTGGTCCTTGTCAATATCGGACATTACAAACCCTGTTAAACTAAAGAGAAATACTTGAGTTACATTTATACTTTAAATTGAATACTTATGTCCCGTTGTGATCCCCACCCCATCGATTCAATTTCATAAAATGCATTACTAACCATTAAAGTCCAATAATAATCTTCCTCTCAATCAATTCGTCGACATATTTATGTGGCAAATATATTTTATTGAAGGCCAAACAAGAAGAGGAATAGTTACTAATAAATTGATGGTCCTATAAGTTTTATACTTGCACACTAGGATTTTCTTGTAGATTTTGAGCACATAATGTTCAAAGATCTTGAAGACAGCTACAAGCACAAGCCCATTCAACAGTCCAAATCCAGCAACAACAAGCCCACAAAAGCAAACATGAAAAAGATAAAACATACCAACATACGAATCCAGCAACATAAACATGAAATAAAAGGATGGAGATTAACCTTTTAACAAAGACATCAAGTAAACCAAATATAGATCAAAGACTAATAATGATAATTTTTTTCGTTATGCAAAAGTAATAAGTATATAAAAGGTTTAATCTTTTATTAAATGTTGCAAGATAATTAATGTGTTACTCTGAGATAAAATAAACAATACACTAATGGGCTCTAGAAGTTTGCTTCCATTATAAGACACCTCATTTGATGTATAGTTTGATAAGAATCAAATACACTATAGTTTATATTAGTTTTTATGTTTTTTAAGGGTTAATTGATCAGTTAACATATAACCATTACGAATGATAAGAATCAAATACACTGTAGTTTGGTTAACAATGAGACAGGTGATCGGTTAACCTGTCTTTCTTTTTTGTTATTTGTATTTAAAACTTCGATTTTTTAAAACCGTATATATTCAAACTTGTAAAACCAATAATTTTTCATGATATCACAACTTCTAATTCTTTTCCTACCGTTTCTTTTAAATCTACGGTTATTAACTCATTACTAATTCTGTTTATAAACCACACAACCATTCAAGACTACCACATGCCTTAGTTAAAAGAATTGTAAATCGTGTCGAGTTAACAGGTTGAATTGTATAAAAATTTGTGTTCCGTCATGTCAGAATTGGTTGTGTTTCACCAAGGTGCATTGATGTGTTGTACAATATATTCGATAGTCTACCAATGATGCAACTAATAAAAACGCAACCTGCAATCAAAGAATCGAATTAGGGTCAAGTTTATTTAGTTATAAGCCAGTACATTTCCATATCAACATTATGTCGAAGGGCTCAAACGTTGCTTCAGAACTCGAAGTACGCTCCACATGAACCCCGATGCAACGAACATTACAATACAAGCAATGATAGCATACTTGAGCCCGATGTTGACCAACATGTTGACCAAAAGCCCAGCCAATACAACCCCAAAAAAGTTTGCGGATACAGCTGACCAAAATGGCATATCAAGAATTGAAGCTATAATGGCTCCAGTCCACGCGCCAGTCCCCGGGCATGGTACTGCTACAAACAGCATTAAACCGAGCCATTGAAACTCTTCAATGGGACCCGCTTTCCGTTTTGCCTTCTCAAACAATAGGTCTAGGAACCGCGCTGCTGGCTTGTTGGTCCCAGCCAGAAATGTTGCAAGCGGTTTCAAGTAGAGTATGATTAATGGTACGGGTACCATGTTCCTGCAAAAAGTTTTTGAGACAAAACCTATGTTATATCTTTAGCTCACAGTTGATAACCTGTAGAATTATTGACCAAAACTAAAACGTATTATGTGCTCTTGCGTTGTTTATGTAGTTGATAAAAGATAATAGTTAAGTATTAGATGTAACATCTATTGGTTAGAATTTATTACGTAGATAATATTTATTATGATTAACACTAAACATACATGAGATTTCTATATCATCAGTCATTGTCTATATCATCAACTTTGAAAAGCAGACACCAACTAATCTAACATGGATTTTGGATTCAGAGGAACAATGATAATCCTAATATGAATTCAATATTCACGGAAATATCTTTTATGGTTTAGAATAGATATAGCTTCTTGTGCTATGGAACACGTAAACTCAGATTCTTAATATGAGTGATTCAATTGACGTTCGAATCTTTTAAGAGGTTTAAAACATATGCAAGGTTATTGGAGGAGGGATCACTCAGAAGGCATTGAGTTATGAATTGTATAATTGTTTTAATTTCATAAGGCTCTTTAAAATTTCATTATTTTCAAGGTTAAAGCTCATGGCATTTTTCTATCTACCAAATACACCAGCCATCCTCAAGAAAGCTAATCTCATGATTATGTGCAAAATAAGGTTAAAGTTTACGAAAACGCCTATGTATTTCTTAAGGTGATCTTGATTGTAGGCACTTGATGAGTTATAGCTCATTCGTGAGTCGGGTTTTCTTTTAGAGCATATGTAAGAAAACAGGGTGAATGTAATGTTTGTTGGGTTTTGATTGTATATAAGATATAAATATTATTGGTTTCAGCCTTTCAGGTTTTCTTGATTGTTCTAAATGATGATAATTATGATTGGGAAAACGAGCAGGCCGAGACCGGTGTATACACCATAATTGCAAGCAAAAAAGAATTTAAAACTAAACCAACTTCAAAACCTTTGCCTAATCTCTTTTGGTGTTGAAACATACATGCCCTTACACAACTCCAAAATTCAGAGAACGACCTTATTCCAAAAGTAGAAACACATTTGGCATCTCTAATTCTTTTTAGCCACTTAACAATACACAAGTTATAAGTTAACTCCAATTTCAGTTAGCAAGATTGTTTGACCCATCAAACTTCATCAAGAAACACAAATAAACAACCAAAATGAACACAACAGAAAGTAAACTAACAAACTAATGGTCTCATCTTACTTTCATCCTGTAAACAACAATTTATTTCTACTCAAAGTCACAACTTGTAACTAATATCAGAAGCAAGATTGATAACAGCACCAAATTAATCAAGAAACATAATTAAGAAACCTAAAAGATTAAACCCCACAACAGACATATGACCATTAATAACAAGAATCAAGAATCATGAACAACTTTAACTATAATCAACAGCAGAATTAATGAAACATGATATTGGCAAAGTGGACTAACCCAAGAACAGAAAAAACAGTGAGAAGAACAGGGTTGAGTTGCAACCAATACCCAACAGGAATAGCACCACGAAGCTCAATCACAGGTAGTGTAGCCAAAGCAAACACCACAGCTCCATCGGGCCAACCCGACCCTCTCAAGAAATTAGCAACTTTCAGCCCAAAGCTCGAAGCTTTAATGGACTGCACAGCATCTTGTGCTTGTTGAGCTTTAGCATCCGCAGGAGAAAATGCAAATAAAGCTACGGAAACAGATGCCCACAAACATACCCAAAAGATGAATTTCACTGGGGACACTTGAATCGACGGTAAAGCTTCATCTTTTTCGAGGTTTTCGAGAAACCCATTTGCTGTTGACGATGATGGTGAAGATTTTGATGATGTAGAACAAGGGTTTAGGCGGAAATTGAGATGCGGTGAGGTTTTGTTTGTGAAATTTGGTTTTGAAATGAAATGGGTTGGATTGAATTGGAGGGATGAGAGGGTGATTTGGTTGTTTGAGGGTCGGAAATCGGGTTTCTTTTGGGAGATTGTAAAGATTGTTGATGGGTGCAGGTGATAGGAAGCCATTGATGGAAGAGAGTGAAATTGTGCGACAGAAACAAGGGTTTTTGTATGTGCGAGTTGAGGGGCTTTGGTTGTTCGGTACTATGAAAACATCAATGGCTTAATATATTATTTAGTACACTACCTATTCAATTAACCATGTTTAAAAAAAATTGAAGTTTAATCGAATCCGAAGTAATTGTAAATCTGAACTTCAAATATCCAATTTGGATTTGTGACTTTTAAGAAGTTTTGGATATTTGAATATCTAAATAAATATTTCTATAAAACTGTTAAATAATAAATATTAACTAGAAATTAGAATATATGTTAAAATATTTGATATCCAAAATTTTTTAATAGAAAGTATTAATTTTTCGTAAAAACTATTAGCTAATACATATATTTTTAGGATTTGGATATTTTTAGATATCCGAATCCAAAATTTCGGTTATCTGGATTTTTTTATTCGGATTTGTTTATTGAAATTCACTATCTGAACTTTTCAGACATATGATTTTGAACACCCCTAATGATCGGGTGTTGTTTGTTTGGTGCTTAACATAGTTAATTCGTATCCTTAAATGTTTATTAATACGAAATAAGATTACTTGAGATATAACTGTATCGCAAGTGTTTTGGAGCTTAAATGTCATAAGTTGAACATCTTAATGTGTGCATGAAAGATCATCAGAAGAACGAAAGATCATGAGTAAAGGCTTAAAATGAAGATCCACTGCATACTGACGCATAATGCTTTGATACCAACGCATTACCTAGCGTAGTGCATAAGAGAAACTAAACTTCGAGAGGACCCAACACACTATACTTCCCCCCTGCGCACTATGTGTTGTCTGCAAGTTAGCTCCCGAATTTTTGGAATTTCAAACACTATTGATTCGCTTCTTCCTTCGCGCAAGCCTTTGGTTCGCCCCTTGCTGTGTTGCCATTATTTTGGATCGTCGTATTATTTCACTCACTGAGTTCTGTAATTCATTTCTAAAGCACATGTCAAGGGGTGGATATAAGACCAAGGAGGGCAATGGGAACTAGATGCCAACGAGCGGGTCAATCTTGGTAGTGAATAGGTCAGCAGTTGGAGAGGAGAATCTTTCTATAGATAGAAGCAAGCCTACATAGGGTACAAGATCGAAAAGAAAGCCTAGAGAGGCGGAAGCAGTAGCTTCTAGGACGAAGCTGAGCCGCTAGTGGAGTGGCCAAGGAGGCCTACTATACCGATACTGGATTAGTAACCAGTGAAATCCCCAAATAAAAAGTTTCAGTGAACTATTGAGCTTTCTTAAATTGCATACCTATACAAAGGTTCAAGTTTCGATCAATATTTTTGGTCGACTCTATCCCCGACTCGATAAAAAGTAAGTCTTTCTTGTGTGAATGAGTAGTTATAGTTAGGGCCGGTGTAACTACTTTGGCTTAAGGCTAGATAAAGACATTGGGTGTAATCGCTCTGGTTCACTCAGATCTTGCTCTTCATTGAGTTGGTTTCTCCGGGGGATCCTCGCTTTGTCTAGATAGCGGTACAATTGGAAGACCTATTTTCAATTTCATAACCTTTTTCCAAGGCATTTCTTGCTTCTGATCTTTCTTGTCTTCTCTTATGTCTAGGAGCGGTGAGCAGCACGGAACTAGAATAAAGAGAAATTTGTCTACTTGTCAAGGCCTATCCTTTGATGAGCTACTATCGGTATTGGAAACGTCTTTTCCATTACTATTTACCCAATTCATATCTTTGTTTCGTGTGTTCCCCGGAGGAATTCGATCTCTTTAATCTCGGGATACCACCTAAATAACTATAACTACGACCATTAAAGATAACTTTAGGGTTTCAAACCTAACATCTTGTTTGTGGTTTTTGGATGATTTTGAGTGACTTTTTCACGATGAATTCACTTAGATCAAGCTCCAACAATATTCATTCAACCATTAAAGATCCAGTCATACCAATGACTAACAAACTTATTGTAATCACTCTCAGGATGATATTTTTGTAAGTGAAGCAATAGAGTTAGTTTGAATTGATATTTAGAGTTATTTTTTTAAACTAGAATTTAATTATGAGTTTGTTTGAAGTTAAAGACTTGTTTATTTTTAAGCATCAGTATGCTTTCATTCTTATTCGGTTTTCTTGCATCGTAAGCAGTTTGTTTTGTGTGTGATTTCTCTACATAGATGAGTTGGTAATCGTGTGAAACAGCAAGTCTTAGAAGGTTGTTTGATAATTATCACTTTAATCAAACCATTTCGCAAAGTCATGTCTATGTGATTCCCAATCAATTCTTACGAAACCAAGTGTGGATCTTTGAACTTGAATATTAAAAGCGGGTGCCTTGTTCTCATAAGTGTTATACATATAATCAAAATCATTGCTTTCTTAATTATCTCTGTTTAATTAAACTTGCACCTTTAAGAAAACCTAATAATATTTGCTTTATTTCATAGTTTCGTTTTGTGTTTCAGTTTCTTGGGTAAAATTCTTTACTCTTTCAAATTTTCTATGGAGATAAGCTTACTTAACCGTACTTGTTATAGGTATTTAAGTTCCTTAAATTAATTTGTTTTTTATTCAACCACAAAAACTTAATCACCTAACTCCAATGCTTGCACTCTCACAGGCGAGATACTAGGCTCCATGTCGATTATTCTATCATTTGCATCCTCTATTGTCACACGTATTATGCCTTCTCACTTCCTTCTCTTCTCACATTCCTAGCATATATACAGGTATACTATTCACATACTTATATGACTAAAAGTTACTTGTTGGTATTCTTATCACTCAAAAACCAAGCTTAACTTCATTTCTTATGAACCCAGGTAAGATCAATTCAGTATCATGGGATCCTTTTCTATTAGATAGGAAAGGCAATAGCGTAACATTTAATATCCTAGATATTGGCTCATAGTTCTTATATTAATATGTATAAGAAAGAAATCATGTAACAAAGTGAATTATTACTTGTATAATTGGTGCTGTAAACTTGAAATTAGCAATACTTCGTTTATCTTTTGAGTTGTATAACGAGCTAGATATAACAAATACTCAAATTATACTTCTAACAAATGTACGATTTTGATAATTTTAGGTTTTAACAATTTCAACATGTTATTAATTTTATTCTTCTATAACTATATGATGTATTAGGTGTGTATCATCTAATACCATACATGTTTAAAACCAATAAAACTTCTAAAGCTAATATCATGCCCGGTCTCACACTCATTAGTTTCTTCTTAGATATTTGATAAAAGTACTCACGAACAGTTTTGGTTTATCTTATAGCTGACTGTGACTCTAATCGTGGTTATAATTGGCCTAGCCTCTCTCATGACTACAAGAAGATATGGACCTATATTTTATGGGGTCACTCTTTGAGAACGTCAAATGAATTAGTGTCGCATGATCATAAGAACGTAAATAACATATAAAATTAAGTTTTGAATACTATATGGCATGTAATATTTTTACTAGTGATACTATCTAGGTACTACATGCTCTAAAGTAGTTATTATATCTTGTTTTGTCAATCACAATGCCTACGAAACAAAACCTAGCATCTTGGTCATCGGTAAAAGCTGGATACAAAAATAGGGCCCTAAGATAACGTACAATTACTCTTCTTAAGGATCTAGCACTAAGGACTTAGGATCGTATTCTTCATCTTTGTTGTTTCTAATGTATTGTTTCATGCTAATACCAAACATATTAAAACAAAGTATTAATAAAATAAATATTAAAGTTGTAAAATTATCCTATGTCCGTAATTAGGTCAACTATTATGAGAGAGTCGCACCAAGTTGAGGTGTTGACGTGAACGACGATGGTTCGTGCAACACCTTCCCGCTCATATTGATGCCACACAAACTGAAAAAACGGTCAAATAATTTGAATTTTTTTATTTTTTATTCAGTAATTAACCTTAACATATAATTAAATTAATTTGCAATATTTAACCTTTTTGAATATTAAATACATCGTTTTATCAAATTTACTTGTCTACATTCTAATATAAAATTTAGTACAAACCGAGTTGGTTTCAAAATAAAGTAAATATTTTATTTATGAGTCACTTTTAAATTTTATTGGTCACCTCACATCATGAAGTATCTTTTAGTCTTGAAATAATAAAAAAATATTTTATTTTTAAAATCACATGATTTTCAATAAAATTTATATGGTAATATCAAACTTTTATATAAAACAACGTACAGATTTAGAAAAAAGTTAAATGTCACATATTATTAGAGCATAATCGAATTATATGTTAGTAATTTATTGAAACATTAAATAAATAAAATTAAAAAAGTGGTGTAATTAAGATGAAAATAAAAGACGACCATAAAGCTGTAGCCAAGGCAACATCGTGTAGGTTCTTAGTGATGCGACATTATTTGAAAAAGTGTAGGGGGTATTCACCGCTCTCCCCTTCTCTTCATCGATCAATTTGTTTCTGTTAAATTTTTATTCAGTGATTAACTTAATATATAGACAATTTATTTTTCTATCATTTGTAATATTTAATTCCTTTTATAGATCTAAATGCCTTGTTTTGTTTACCTTTTTTTTTATTGACATTCTGATATAAATTTTATTAAAAACTTAGTTGTTTTGAAAAAAAAAGATATTTCTTTATATTTAGAGCTTGTTTCAAATTTTATTTTTCATCATGCACCATGTGTGGCTGATAACGAATAAGCTTTTAATAAAATTTATATCATAACGTCAAAAATAAAAAATAGTATATTTGGATTTGTATAAAGTCAATTATTACAAATATTGAAACAAAATCAAACTATAAGCTAAGTGAATTACTGTAAAAAGAATGAAAAAAATGGGTGAAAGATGGATGAGGGTAATAATGTGATAGTGAGTTGGTGAAAAAGGGTGAAATGTGAGAGATGACCGTGATACAAAGTCTTAGTGGATGTGTTTATCGAAGGAGTGTATGTGGATCAACGTAATACTATTCACAAGTTGGAAACTATAGTTCCTACCCACTCAACTTAATAGTGGGTGTAAAAGAAAAGTTCAAAAAGATACAAAGTTAAATGTCTTAAATGTGAAAAATATCAAGTTAAGGGCTAAGATGTGAAATTAGCCTAATTTTGATAAGTTAGGTGATCAGGGAGAACCAATATATTATGTGGGAGAATCCTCTCTGACTTGTTCTCATCCTCATCTTTTATAAATTCTAAAAATAGTTTTCTATGTTTGAAATTTTACTTAATTTGTTTGTTTGATTTAGATGATCGATTAGTGAGGAATACAAGCTTCGTTAGATGTATATGGTTTTTTTAGTTGTTTTTTTTAACCGTAAATACTCTTATTTAAGGCTCTTAAGCTACTCCCAAGTATTTTTGGAGCTAAATGGTTTTTCAAAAAGTCTTCGACTCTTATAAAATATTAACTCTTAATTATATCCACGGTCCCAAACTCTTAACAGAGTTTATCTTTATTAAAATTTCTGATATTTTTTAATGAAAATCCTAAAGAATTTTAAAGAAAATTATTGATATCATCAATTACTTTAGAGATAAAGTTAATATATAGTTCTAATATAAAATTTACAAGAAAATATTGTAATTTTTACGTTTTATCATTAAGTAAATATATGTTATAATATGTATGCTAGACAAGAAATTATACAAGAAATTGACCATGCCAAACGTTCTCAAATTCATTGAGTGTTACTTAAATACACTTGATAATGATTAGTGGACAAAAAATGGCACACACAAACAAGGTTGAGAGGGGATAAACCAAGGCATTCTTATTACTAAATTAATTTGCTAATTTGTCTATTGTCTTTGATTCTAGATAATGTTTGATGTGGGATTTTGTTCTTCTTATTGTTAGTTTGGTGAAGGGCTACTTGAATTTTGTCAACAGCAACCAATCTTTCAAAATATGATTCCTTCATATTTCAAGAGATTTGGATTTAAGACATAGAAGGAACTAATAATAATGAATGCTACAACATAAATATAACTTACGAGTATGTTTACATGTGCTAAAACAGTTTGTACAAGCAAAATTCTAAATTCTAAATTATCATTCATAAAGTGTTAAGTATAAGCATCTAATACCAACGATAAACAGTAGTAAGAGCTATCGCATGGCTTAGTTACTGAATCATTGAGTAGCCAGTAGATTGGCACTTGATAAAAAAATCTTCATATTTTATAAATTACGATATCTATATCTTAAAAGTAAAGGTCGGTGGCTTTTGTCACTCGCCTTTACTCCCCATCAACTTTAACTTTATACAATTTCACCTCCAACATCTTTCAAAAACTTCGTAAAATTTCACTTTACTCCCTTAGATTTCGAAAGTTTCAGGTTAACCTATACAATTTTTACTTAGAAAACTAAATTTTTACATTCATATTTAATATACGCGTCGGTATAAATTTGAGTCTTTCTATGTTTTGATGTAAATTTTGTTCAGAAACAAGTCAGGTCATGTAATACATTTTCATGCTTATTTTATATACACTTTATGATGGTCTACATTTTAACGTTCGTTTACGTTTTGACGTAAATTTTGTTCAGGAACGTTCGTCTACGTTTCGACGTAAGTGTTGTTTGGAAACGAACCGATTCAAATATAATACGTTTTCATTTGACGGTATAATATACGTTTCAACATAAATTTAGTTCGGTAACAAGTCAAGGCAATTGTAATTTATACTTTATTACGCCGCATACGACGCCTCAGCATGGTTTTTTCATGTAGGTTTTGAGTCGGTCTACGTTTTGACATGAATTTGTTTGGAAATGAGTTGATTTATAATATATTTTCATTCAACGATATAGATTCAAGTTACGTACTCGGCGTTCGACGTAAATTTATTTCGAAAACGAGTTGGGTAAATTATACTTCATACTTTATCACGTTGCGTATGATGTTGCCTCAACGGGGTAATAACTAGTTATTACATAATTTGTGGAGATATTATAAAGACATGCCCATTTTAACCTTCTAGAGTAGCCCACGAGTAGTGATCAGGAGTTGCGTTAGAGAAATATCCAACCCAGAATGATTCTCTTAAGGATACGAAGACCAACATGGCCCAATAAAGAAATCTAAGGCCCACTTTCTCCTTCTCAAATAGTTAGAGATGCACATCCGACCCGAATGGGCCGAATCACGACCCTACAACCTAACCGTAATCAATCCAGAACCCGGATTCAATGAAACTGTTTTGAAACCGAACTAGTTCTCTAGCTTAAAATTGTTTGGAGACCCTTCCGTTAAAACCAGTTAACCCTGATCCGAATCGAATTAAAACTGCTTTAAACCAAAACAGTTTCAATATGATCTAAAATTTTCCCCTTAGAAACCGATTTCTAATCCGACCAATTGGTTTTGACTTTCTTTGACCTGATCCAAAATGTTGTTAAGGTTGATCCGGTTTCATCCAAAATCCGGTTTTATGCACTAGAAATAGTTGCTAACCATCGTAAACAGGCCGTAGGACCCATAAAATTGATGCTTTATTTTCCTTGATGAAAATTGATGGTAAAGACCAACAAAACAACACATGCGAATGCCAATTAAAAGCCATGAAATTCTCAGGTGATACTATTAGCAAACTTCTTGAAACAACACAACTATAGGCGCTTTCTTTATAGGTCAAACACATTGTTTTGAAAGCGAAGATTCTTACCTCAGCATTAATCCGCTTTCCCGCTCTCCCCATATTTCTCTCTCCTCTCTCACCCTCACATACCTCGCCCACTCGCATCCTCTTTTATGTACGAATCATTCTCTCTCCTCCGCCTAGCATTCATGTTGGTACCAGATGCGTCCGGATCTCTGCGTTGGAGATTATGTAAGTGTATTTGAGTAAATCATTCTATGGAAATATAGTTTTCAATGTATACAAGCATCTGAAATTCTCATTGTTTTCCATGATTTGGGTTTAAATCTACGACTTCAACCTAGTGATCTTTTGCTTCAAATAACCGGTCACTCTCAACACTCATCTTAAGTGTATAACCGGTCACTCTCAAAACTCATCTCAAGTGTATAAACAATTCTATAAACATTCCAAACAATCGTATTATTGTCACTAGTCGTTAGTTTCCCAAATTCCCATTATTAATTCAAGTTTGCTTGCATATAACCAATTTCCTTGTAGGATTCCTAGATTAATCACACATGATAGTTTTTATACAACCTAAACTTCATTTTTAGCACATCACAAGTATAAATATCTTTAGAAATTTCTTCTTGAGTTAGATGTAGAGCCCCAATCCCGGGAGTCTTTGAAGTTGGTTATACACGCCATTGCATAATTCTTAAATTAAAATTTTCATTAAAATTAATGTTGTGGAAAGTATTTAAAAACATTAAACATTCAACATTGATTATAGAGACAAACATTTGTCTATTACCTCAGTGTCTTAAAAACATAAATATAAGTATGAATACGGGATACTAGTCTATATTTAACCGGTTAGACTCCATCATAATGTCATCATGAACTCTAAGTTCAACCCATCTTTAGTTTACCTGACATGCATGTTAAAAAATCAACATTACTAAATGAGTTCTAGTTTTCTTTTTTATTGTATTTAATCATACTTACATAACCATATTAGATAACCAATTTGAGCGAGCCAAAAACAGTTTTGATCAACTCTTACGATTGAGAAACTCCAATAGTGACTCAAAAGTCAAAACTTTGGAGATGATACATGGTTTTCATATAGAACAGTAGTCTCAAATTTAAAAAATACCATTTGCCTCAATCAACCAACACCTTTTGTTGTTCTGCTTAAATTATTTATGATAAAGAAGACAGCAGAGTTGCATGAAATTAATGGAGCAAAGAAAAAAACGTTTTTGTTGATCCATCCCACGCAAATGAAATCAGAGAGAAATGGAGATTTTTTTTTGGTTTTTTATCCATTTCTTTTGGTCCTTTTCTAGGGCAAGACAACGAAAAACAGGAAAACAGATTTGTTAAATATTAAATTCACCTTTCATTCCAAAGGTCCCCAAAAAACACAAGGATTCATTTCTTTCTTGACTCTTACGACCGAAAAGAAAACCGACTATAAATTTTAAAATGAAAAATCGCACATAATATATATAGTAACAAAAGAAAAACACTCTCCATCCATTTTTATCTTATTCTATTTGATAGATATATGTGTGCAAATATAAAATAAATTATATTATCAAATAGAAATTTTGAAAATTAAGTGTCCTTGAGGTTTTAAATTAAAGTTATGTAAAATACAGCTCCAAGGGGATAAAAGAATACCCACTTGGCCACTTTTTTGTTATTTTTTGGGTGAAGTCTAGTTCCACAAAAGTTTTTCAAGTAAAAACTTTCAAATGTTTTAATAGAAAGATTATACCATAAAATAGAGGATTTTATTATCTTGGGTTATTGGATTTTAATAATCCTAACTTTTATTTATTGGCCAAAATTAATCCAAACTCAGGAAATGTTTACATGCACTCCTAACTTTGAACTTGATTTCCTCTAATGATCCTTTACTAACTGAGAGTTAACCATCGTTAGTTTTTTTGATGAAATGAGACCAACTTTGAGCCATTTTTCAACTCCAACACCGTCTAGTCTCAATTAGGTCAGTTTTCCATTGTCTAACCTCCATTATCACCTGAAATCTACCTCCAACGAGTTCGGTGGTTCAAATCACGAGGTGGAGATTGACGGGTTTTTAGGTGCGAAGGTTTTAAATTGACGGACCTGATGATAGATTTCAACTTTCTGTTTAATGTTTTGGCCACAAATACAGTCCACATCATCAAAAAAACTAATGGGGTTAACTCTCAGTTAGTAAGGGATCGTTGGAGGAAAATAAACTCAAAGTTGGGAGTATCTGTAAACATTTACTGAATTGCGATTAATCCCCGCCAATAAATGAAACTTAAGATTATTAAAATCCAATAACCCTATTATCTTTATATGTGTGGGTGAGCTAACTTTCACGAGAATGCGACACGAGTTATTAGGAAGAGGTGTAAGTTCACCTGGCCATAATTGTGCAACTTATGTTAATCATCACGCAACATATGTTATAATCATGCAATCTATTTTATATATTATGCAACCAATGTTAAAAATACACACATTAATAACTATGCGATGTTTTTTCAAATATAAGTCGCTTTATTATAAAAAAGATTATAGTAAATTACTATACTCAAAAAGTTAACAATTAAAATGCTTAACTTTAATGTTTAATTTTCTTACAAGACAATGAACTGTAAAATAGTTATATCCACTTTTAACCATAATTTCCCTTTACATTTAACACTTTGTGTGTGCGCTCTCTCTCACACACCTATATTACTATCATCTTATAAAATAATTTAATTGTCTATTTACTTAATTTAAAATTAAAATTGCATATGCCTCTCCTAGTCTCCTTTAATCTTTTCAATTGCATATTTCATCAATTCACAACTAAAATTGCATATATCTCCTCCCTTAATGAAAAATATTTCATATATTACTTACGAGACTTTGGATGAACGTACAATGTTTAAATAAAAAGTTAATTATAAGTCCTAGTTCATCATCCTTTTTATAATAATCCTTTTTATAAAAAGAACATTTAAAGGATCAACCGTACACCGCAAAGGGTTGTACCACACACAACTTAGCAATTACAACACTCTATTAACATATAGGATATTATATGAATTAGATTCAGAGATCTTTTATTTTATATATTTATAAATTTCTATATGTAAATGTTTTATGTATAAATTGGAATACATGTATACCAATTCAAATATGGAATGAATCCTCTACGTGTCCTTATATAAGTTTGGAATCAGATCTCATGAAAAAGTATGGCCAGTTTTACGAAAGGACAAAAGGTGTGTTTTTTCATTTGTAGATATCAAATCGCCTTTTCATTAATTTATTTAAAAATCGGTTACGTAAAAAACATGTTTTTTTTTAATTTTTCTTTTTTGAAATAGTTCTCGGTTTATATTTCTTTGAACAGCTAGTTTCTTTTAGAAATTGTAAAAAAAAAAAACTTAATATAGTTTTGATACATGAATTGCAACCATGACTCCATGAGATCAAAATGTTTTTATTCCCTTGCCCTTAGATTATAAAAAGGGAGTATCCCATATGTGGTTCGACTCTCTCAGGTTACATCGCAACAGTAAACTTTTATCTTTTAAGTGTTGTAAGAGGAAAACAAACAAGATATAGGAAAATAGAACCTTGGGGCAAGTTTAAATGACTTGTACGTATGTGATTTGATTACTTGTATAATATCACACAAAACTTGATTTAAATATAGTTTACACCGAAAAATAGATAAAGTAATATATAATTTCAAAAGTTATAAGAGCAAATTAAAAATACACGAGCTCCATGTAGCAAATTTGATATATATTAACAAATGAAGGTAGTCGTGATGGATTGCCTACAGCTTCTTAGAATGTTAACCGAACAAAGTGATTATGTTTTAGCTCCTAAAGTAGTTTGGAGAAGCTTCATGGTTGGTAATCAATATTTGTACGTGTTAGAAACTATTTGCTCTGTTTTGTACTTGTAAATGATTATTGATCGACCATCCCTACCATCTATGTACAGAAGTCTAAAGGCATAGAAACATTTTTTTTTTCATTTCGTTAAATAAATGAATGTTTGATAAATGTACATATGCTTTGAGGGATGTGGTACACATGTTTTGACAGCATGATCTTATTATAGTCGTTGATAACAAAAAGAGTTTCAGTTCTCTTTTTCTGAACTTGATAGTTGAGTAAGTGTTTGTGTTTTTAATTATTCATGTGACTTGTTTTTAAATTATTCACATAATTTTAGAGAACCAGATATAAAAGATCTTTTCTCAAAAAAAGTTAAAAATAAGCGCAATTATCATTTAATTTACCCTTTTATTTAAATAAATGATAAAATTATGTTTTATTTTTTTGTTGGTCAAATAAGGTTTATGAGTTTGTAAAAGCACTCATATCCGGTTCTCTAGTGTATTTCCTATATTATATAGTATAGTTGGAGTGGGGTGAGAGAGAAATTGTTATTGTTCATTTGTATTTTAGGTTAACACTGACAAACCCTTATAAAATTTTTAATATTTTTGAAAGTGCTTGTGAATAAAAAACAGAGAAGATATAATGATAAGGATATAAAAAATATTATTTAATTAAAAAAATAATATTTTTTAGTATAATTATAAATATAAAGATAAAGAATAAGATATAAATGCTCTAAAAGCGGATAAACAATTGATCATTCCCTCATAATAGATTAGAAACTCAAGTATTATATCTATAAGTTATAAACTTATGTATTACATTAGTTATTAAATCCAACGTGTTGTAAACAAAAAGTTTATATGAAGATTTGTTGTTGGATTTCATCATCCATTGGTGAAATAAAATATGAAATGAATATTTAGAACTTATAAATAAAAAATAATGAAGATCCAGTCAGTTAAAAAATAAAATGAAGATTTTTTTATTAGATTTATTACTTTCAATATTATAGCAGGTTAGACCCGCATTTCACGGCTGCTCGAGTTTGAACTTATATGAGAACGACGTAATGTTACGTTCAACATTTTAATATATATGAAAATGTTTATATAAAATAAAATAATTTAGCTAGCATACATATATACAAATTTATGTGGTGGTATATTGTATGTACTTTTTTAACGGTGTTTGGAACTACCTCGATACCTGAGTGAGCCTTTCTAAGACGGAATTTCAACCGTCCATACTGATTTTGACTCTTGAGGCCCGACTCATCCAATAATATCATCAAAGAGGAAACTCACAAATATTTGAAAACCCCATTGTGCTAGGTTTAGAACCTGAGATCTAAAAGATCTCAGGCTCTAAACATCACCACCACACAATTAGACCATAAGGCCATTGATTACATTGTGTGTACTTGTTTTAATATTATCATTACTTATAAAATAATATAACCACAGTTATTATACTTAATTATATAATCGTTATCGTTAACAATATTATTGTTATTATCATATTAAACAAAGGTTCTTAAGTTATTAAGTTTAAACACGAGTAATGATATTTTGAAATTATTTGATATAAAGAAACATATACTATTTTACACTTTTCAAGCAACTATTTCACAAAACGAAATAAGAGATCACGAATATAAATTGCGCGATAATAATAATAATAATAATAATAATAATAATAATAATAATAATAATAATAATAATAATAATAATAATAATAATAATAATAATAATAATAATAAGAATAATAAAATAATAATAATAATAATAATAATAATAATAATAATAATAATAATAATAATAATAATAATAATAATATTGTTATTATTATTATTATTATTATTATTATTATTATTATTATTATTATTATTATTATTATTATTATTATTATTATTATTATTATTATTTTGATGCATTCATATGGATTAAAAGAATTAATTTAAAATCTACTATAGTATTATCGTACTAACCTTATAGGTGTCTTAAAATCAAGATGAAATTACCATTTTGTCACCGTCATATTCTTTATAAAATAGTATAGATACTATAAATACACATTATTTTTTATATCTACTCTAATAAATCAAATGACTACATGACTATTTTTAGCATGTCCAAATCATCGTCATCTAGGCTCCACCTTAGATTGTCCATATGTCATCATCACAATAAATTACAATTTTGGTAAAAAATTTGAATTTAAAATAGTTTTCTTAATAACTCTAATTTAATAACATACTAACCAAGATAATTTTTTTCTACAAATAAATAATATTTTATTAAAAATACTTTAATGAGACTTAATTTTTTATAAATATAGTTTAATTTGTAGCTAATAATTGATATATAAAGAGGTTTAAGATATTTATGAATAATAAAAAAAATTATACTATTGTTTATAACTTAAATATGTTTGTTTTATATAATAATTTTATTGATATGTTATCTATAACATATATTAGATTATACATATATATAATCTATTATAGGAATTATAATTTTTTATTTCAACCTGTGTAACACACGGATATCTATACTAGTATGTTATATATATAAAATCGGCCTGCTATAAAAGAACGGGTGTCACTGAGTATCTTTTCTAACCTGCCTTAAAAATGATTATATTTGAGTATTATTATTATTATTGTTATTATTATTATTATTATTATTATTATTATTATTATTATTATTATTATTATTATTGTTGTTGTTGTTGTTGTTATTATTATTATTATCATTATCATAATCATCATTTTATTATAACTATGTAAATATACGGTAATTATAACCTTAAATATTTAAATAAAATAATACTTAATTTAAATAGTATTTAGTTATAAAAATATAAATAAAAAATATAGAAATAAATTTTTAATTAAAAATATTTTAAGTAAGATAATACTTAATGTAGTGAATTAAATAATCTGATATGCCTTAATTAATATATTAATTAGAGTAAATTTATTAAAATGAGGGAAATTTAAAAACTATTATATAAAACACTTGTGCCATATGTATACAAAGTTGTCTTAAGTGTCTTTAAATTTAAGTAAAATTACACTTGTGTTCTAAAATGTTTTATATAGTATATAGATATAGATATTTGTTATATTATCATTATATTTTTTATTATTGTTTTATATACACTATTATCAATATATATCTTATATTTATTATATAAGTATTAACATTTGTATCTTAGATTCATACCCTACTATCTTCCACGTGTCAATGAAATGACAAATTTTATACCATTTCTATATTGATATAAACCATGATGTTGCGCTATATATTTTTTTGGCATGTCTCGGGTTTATATATTGGTTACATAGGGAGATATTAAAGATAATACTTGTATAGATAGAAAATTTTATGTATGTTGTAATATACAAGCTTCTTGCGGCATCATGCATAGATAAATTTCTAGGTACGACTATTTAAATAGTTGTTACATGAAGACAAAATGTTTCGTCACTTTGTCATGATTGTCCATAGAGACATAGAGTTGCATGTTGCAACGATAAAAAAAGTGATTTTTATCTACCATCACATTAGTTCTTTAGGGACTCTCATATGACGATCAACAAAAGGTTGTGATAAAGGTTGCCAAGAGACGGACAGTGACTAAGAAAGCAAGTTATGTTTGTTTACTCTTCAAATCACCTATATATACACAACAAACAATCTACATTTTGTTACAAAACACTTACTTCTCTTATACTAAACTCTTTTCTCTTACAGTGGATTACTAAATAATGATATTTTATACTTGTAATGAATTTAAGTTCCTGGAAAACTTTAAAAACTCAACAATCTTAATTTGCTTGTCATCATCCGTACAATGTTGAAACTATATACCATCGGTTGTTGTCTCTCGGGAAATAATTCACTATAAACTCAAACGATGCACATAAAATAGTTTTAAAGACGGAAACTAGTCATATCGATAGTTAAAGGTTTAGATGTTGTTTTCGGCTTTATCAGCCACTGTAAAATCTAATAATTATTTAACATTATCTTATGAGTAACGTTATATATATGATAATCAAAAGAAAGTTGAATAATGTAACTCAAGACTTTGGTATCTACTTTTCCTTTGTCCAAGTAATTTATAAATTATAATGAAGAGGGTGGGGGAAAAATTGCAGGTGTGCTACCACCTTTAGTCCACAACACACTTCCATGTGCTTTTGTACGCTGACTATAAGAAGCGGCTATTTGTCTGTACTCTTATAAAAAATAATATGGTGTCCAATTCTTATGATTATAATTTTACCATTTATTTATTTAATACAGAAATATTTAAAGTTAATTACACAAATAATCGGAATTATGATAAACACATTTTACAAATTTCAGAAATCAATACAAACCCATATATCTTAAGCATTGAAGTCTTGTTTTTTTTTTTCAAACGACAAACACGCATGCCCATTTATTCCTATTCCAAACTATATCATTGGTCACTACGTGACTTGAACCCTTAACTTTATAAAAGGGATACGGTTACAAAGATGCTAGATACCGTTGGACTACAATCTCGTGGCATTGAAGTCTTGTTTGATTTGGAATGATGGGATAAGAATATAAAGCTTGGTGTGTATATGATTTTATTAATTAAATCCTCAATCCGAACACCTCCTAAAGTTCAAATTACATTTTTCATTGTATATAATAAATATATGTGATCTACATATCTTGAGGTAGAAAATTCGCTGAAAATGCCAAAAACGTTTTAGTTAGAATGTCATCAAACGGAAACAAGTACGTGAATATTTTTGATTTAAACAATACTCACAAGGACAACTACGTAATGTATATATGTAGTAGCTAAGAAAAAAAAACGTATACATTTAAGTAACATACATACATAGATATGATATATTTGGATATTGTCATTGACCGGTATATTCGCGCTTTTGATTTTCATTCTTCATAAGATAAATAAACTTGTCTATTAGTTGCATTACGTAAGGATTAGTGGGTGATGATATTGTTGGCAAGTTTTTATATACCTGCTCGAATCTGAAAACAAAATAAATTCGAAGAGACTTCAAGTATAAATATGTTTGTCTCTGCTCTGGAACTAGTCTCATGTTTGAATCATGTTTCAACTAATTTATGATATAACCACTTGAAGGTCATCTTATCAACAGAAGTTACGATTTACCTGTTCCCGTATGTCATTTGCACTGTATTGGCGGATCCCGTGAGTTTACCCGTAAACAGGGTCTCATGGACATAATAATAAGAATTAGTTACATAAATGGTACATGTAGTTTATTTAAAATATTTTTTCGGGTACTAAGAGTTTTAAGTAACATGTTGGGGTATTATGTTTTTAATTTTGTAGCAAGATTGAGCATTAAGACTAACAGTTGTTAAATTTTTTGTTAATTTTAATTAAAATGATCAAAATACCCTTTGAGACACTATTTTTATAATTTTATCTCTTTTATAATTCAATATAATTAACTATAACCAACCCAACCCATCCTCCCACTATCTTATCCCTTTTTCAGACAACCACCCATCGTTCAATCAACCACCACCGTCGCCGCCCACCACTCACGGATCAATCCACCACCATCGCCGCCCACCACCAACCGTTCAATCCACCATCGTCGCCACCCACCACCCACCATTCAATCCACCACCGCCGTCCACCACCACCTTTCAATCCACCACCGCCATTCCACCGACGTTCAATCCACCACCGCCGTTCCTAGCACCATTCAATCTACTACCGATGTTTCACCACTGTTCAATCCACCATCGCCACTGCCCAACACCATTCAATCCACCGTCGTCGCACCCATTCCCATTTCAAACCATCAACGCCATTCAATCCACCACCATCGATGCCCTAAAATCGTCATCGAAAACCCTAAAATCATCAACGGGCAAATATTAGTCACCATCTTTGGTTGCTCGGACGATATCGTCGACATCTTCTGTAGCGGTTGAACAGTGTTGCGGAAGAAGGGGTGGAGATGGTTCAATGGCTGGCGAAAGTGGGGGAAGATTGAACAGGGACATCGATTTATAGAAGGGGGAAGGCGACAATGGCTATGACAGAAGGGGATGGCGGCTGGTGGTGGCTGGTGGGTTGAAGATTAGGGTTTACATGGTAAGGTAATGAGGATTTGGTAATGATGGCTGATGATGATGATAATAAGGGTGTCGGAGATGGCTGATGGCGATGATAATGGTGAAGCGGTGGTGGCCGGGTGGTGATGGGCGGTGGTGATGATAATTAGGGTATCAATGATGTATATGTGTGTGTTAATTATATAATTATATTATTTTAATTAAGTTATACAAATAGTACCTCTAATTTACATAAATTGTCCTACAATCTAAAAAGACTAAAGTGTCCTTAAAGTTAACAGAAAATCTAACGTCTATTAGTGTTAATACTCAAACTTGTTACAAAATAAAAAAGTGATTACTTAAATATGTTACTTTTTTTTTTTAGTACCCAAACCTATTATGTTGAATAAACTACAAGAACCATTTATGTAATTAACTCTAATAATGATGATGATGATGATGATAATAATCATAATAATAATGATGGTAATAGTTATTATTATTATTATTATTATTATTATTATTATTATTATTATTATTATATTATTATTATTATTATTATTATTATATTCTATTATTATTATTATTATTATTATTATTGTTATTATTATTATTATTATTATTATTATTATTATTATTATTATTATTATTATTATTATTATTATTATTATTATTATTATTATTATTATTATTATTATTATTATTATTATTATTATTGTTATTATTAAGAGTTAATTACACAAATAGTCCATGTGGTTTAGAGCGGATCCTAGATTTGGGTATTAACTTTTCTTAATAACAAGTTTAGGGCTTGTGATTTCAATTTTATAACGAGTGGGCTATAAGGCTAACTTTCGTTAAATTTTCCATTAAATTTGAATACTGCAATATGGTGAGCATAGCCATGTCTGATGAAAGAGCCACCTGCTGACCTGGTGTTGACGAACAAGTTCCGGAAGCATGCGAACAAGACTTGGGATCGCGGCTCGTACCAGCAATTGACAAAATACCATTATATAATCATAAGGAACATTTGTCATTTATGTTAAACCAAGAAACCATCACCACCATTGTTGAAGATTCTAGCCACCACCACCAACCAGCCATCTCCACTACTCATTAATTAGAAGGGTGCCCGCGCAATGCGGCGGGACGACATTTTACATCCGACACGTGTTTCTAATTTTTGTTATTCTTGTAGTAATTTTATAAAAGTCTATTATATTTTTATTAAGCTAAAATTTAAAACACCAAATAAATGAGTTCTGCATGACGACTTGTACTTTTACACATTAACTTATTGTATCTCACAAAAATTAGATCGGTTCAGCAAAAAATTACAACAAAATGTTCAAAAATACACAGGTTACGATTGTAGTCTTAAATTTTTTTAAAGATGATAGATTAAAAGATATAACTATAATCTTAAAACAAATTAAGTTTTTTTTGGTTTATGGGTAGATAATGTAAAATTTCATGTAAGTTACACTAAGTGTAAGGTTATTATGTAATTAATTATAAGGGGTAATCTGTAAATAATATTAAAAAAAATACTATTTACTTTCAAAAGTAGTTGTATCTTATGCATTAAGTAAAGTAATTGTTGATAATTTTATGATATTTTAAAATAGACCTCTCATATGCTTTATATATAGTATAGATAAATGTTTAAAGATGTTTTTTATTCACTATTATCTCATAATTTAAAATTTATTTAATAGAAAGAAAATAATTTCACTTATTAGTAATTCAAATTTGTTAAATATTTACGTAAGTGTTAGTATAAATATTTAAAGTTGTTTTTTTTTCAATATTACCTTATAATTTAAACTTCATTTAATAGAGAGAGAATAAGTTCTCTTATTAGTAACTCGAATTTTTTAAATTTTTATGGCAGCGGTTAGTACAAAGCTTTAAAGGTGTTTTTATTCACTATTACCTCATAATTTAGACTTCATTTAATAGAAAGAAAATAACTTCACTTATTAGTAATTCAAATTTGTTAAATTTTTACTTAAGTGTTAATATAAAGGTTTAAAGTTGTTTTTATTTACTATTACCTCATAATTAAAACTTCATTTAATAGAAAGAAAATAACTTCACTTATAGTAATCAAATGCTTATATGTTCCATCTAATAATTGGTTACTAAATCCCTAAAATAATGGATAGAGTTGAATAATTGGTTCCTAAATTCCTAAGATAATTAAAATATCAAATAGTTTAAATTTGTTAAACTTTTATGTAAGTGTTAGAAAGTGTAAGGTTATTATGTAACTAATTGTAAGGGGTAATACATACATAATGATTAATTACTATTTAATCTTTAAAAATGATTGTAACTTATGCATTGATAAAGTATGTGTTTTTAATTTTAGAGTATCTTAAAGTACCCCTCCTAAATGTTTTATATATAGTATAAATACTCAAACTTGTTACAAAATTAAAATCATAAACCCAAACTTGATATTAAAAAATGAGTACTCAAACCTAAGATACATGCTAAACCACATGGACTATTGTGTAATTAACTCTATTATTATTATTATTATTATATTCTTATTAGGATTATTATTATATTATTATTATATTATTATTATTATTATTATTATTATTATTATTATTGTTATTATTATTATTGTTATTATTATTGTTATTATTGTTATTATTATTATTGTTATTATTATAATTATTAATAATATTAGGATTATCATTAGTATTAGTATTAGTATTTTTATTAGTATTATTATTATTATTACTATTATTATTACTATTATTATGAATATTAATATTAATATTAATATTACTATTTTTATTAATATTGATATTAATATTAATATTAATATTATTAATATTAATATTAATATTAATATAATATTAATATTAATATTGATATTAATATTAATATTGATATTAATATTAATATTGATATTGATATTAATATTAATATTATTATCAGTATTATAAAAATAAAAATAAAAATAATATAATAATAATAACAATATCCTTGCCTAGCTACATTCAAAGATGCTCCCGATCAAGTCTTTAAAAATACATATATTATTCCCAATATTGAAACTCCAATCTGAATGTGTATAGCTCACTGAATTAAACAACTAATATTTAAGAATTCTTGAATAAATTCGATCGAGACATCATCGTTTTGTTTGTAATCTGTCTAGTTCTGTCGTGACTAGTAATACTGCGCTTACGGTGTGTGAAGTTGACGTGGTAAATAGTCGATCCCTTCCGTAATGGTGAAATGTAAGTGGCCAATTTGATAAGGTACGTGCGTGATGCTTCTTTTCTTGGAAGGCTCCTTTGGTCTTCTTCATCCATTTAAAATTGTTCTTTTCTAAGAAATTCTTCACACTCTTGATGAATGGTAGTGATCGATTTGTGGATGTTGTCAAAATTGGCTTCTAAGGCAACCAACTTTCCATTCAATCTTTGCACATCATTCGTATAATGCTAGAAATGTATCTTGACCAAGATTGAGATCTTTTCACAACTACAAAATTAGGTATTTGTGACCGCGATTTGAGTTGTGAAATGCATTCTGTGAGCGATTAGTAATGAAATTGCCATTGCAAAAACATGTGTGGAATTCTCATTTTGGCAAAGGCTTTGCCACCGCTGTTTATTTTACGACCAAAATTATCGAATATTGCGACCAGTTTGTGACTACAAACATTTTTTGTAATAGTTTGCGGCCATCACAATTGCGACCAGTTTGCGACTAACTACTTTTGTGACTCGTGTGCGACAACAAATATTTGATGTGGGTGCGACCACTTTTTATTGAGCGTTTTACTACCGTTTTGTGACCACTTTTTGTTTTTCTATTAAATTTAGTAATCAGTTTCCTAAATTGTTAAATGTCCAAATATTTAGCGAAAATTAACGAATTTTTATAAATAAATAAATAAAATATAAAAACTATACAAAGATTAAACAATGAAATAAAAACAAGCAAAGATTAGCCCACAACTTTCTTTTTGCTACTTTTTAACATGATCATGATAGGTCCTACAAGACATTTAGGTGCCGTGTGTTTACTATTACACTAGTTAAATGTAATAGTTTATATGTATCTTTTGAGGTTTTAGCTTCTTGCTAGCTTTTTATAATATAATTTTGCTGTTTCAAAAAAAAATGTAATACTTTATATTATACCTAATTAGCATTCTCATGCACATATGCAACGAATTTCTACTATCTATTACTTTCTTTAATTATACAAAATTATAATTTAAACAATTGTGCAAAGCACATACACTAGAATTTATTATCCTGAGTTCCTAGTTTTATAGCACACCTTCCTATCCCATCTTTATCATCGTTGTGTAATATTTAATACAATTTGCTTTGTGCATTGAGTTGTACCTCATGCTTAGGATGCTTTCAAAAAGTAATTGCCTTTTTATTACTTTTAGTTCAAATCTTTTCATCTTTTGTAATCTTTTGTATTGTGTGTCATAAAAATTTGATTTTTTTACTTTCAACCCAAACTTTTCATCCTTTTGCAATTTGCCTCATAAATATTTAATTTCAACTTTAATCCTATATACTTTTGATCATTTGAAAATTTTCCTTTTACGTTTCGTTCCAATTTTTGCAAGTTAACACGTCGCAACATATATGTGGTTTAATATTTTTACGTTTCACTTAACGTTTCGTTCTAAATTTTGTGTGCTAACTCGGCGCACTGTGCGCTTTTACTTTTATTTTTTCCCATTTGATAGATTCGTCGCAACATGTGGTTCATATATCGAATTAGTTGTACTTTTCTATGTTTTACGTTTCGGTGTAATATATTCGCGTTAACATATATACCGTAACTTCAGTGTTGGTGATCGCTGATGGTGGTGTGATATTAGTTCTATTTGATACAGTTTTACGCCCCCGACGACGCATGGGCTTAATTCTAGTTTACTTTAATTTTTAACATCTAATTAATATTATAATGTTACTTTAGCGAACATACCTTTGCACAAGAACTTTGCCCTCTTGATTGATATCCTCAACTCCTTAACCTTCCTTGTATCACGCACTAAAGTTGATTTCTGCTTATAACATCGATTTTAAACTAAAATATGCATCATCAAATCAATCAAGTTAGCTTATCAATTCATAATAATATTTAATAAATCAACTTTAAGTAATCTCTTTCAAGTATTTTTTCAATATAATTAAACATCCCGGCTATAAAACTAACCTCATATCTAATCTGGGGATCAAGCCTTGGATCGGACTTTTATATCAAAAGCAAATCTAGTTCGAGTTTAAGTACCCTTTATATACTTAAATCTTTTAAACTAGTGTTATGATACCAATTTATAACAGACTAAAATATGATACCAATTTACAACAGACTAAAATTTCATTACTCAACTAAGAGTTTGGTTGCAAACATGATTTTTCACAATTTTTTTTCATATAAATCAAATTACTTTTAAAACTTTGTAATATAATCTTTTATGCTCATTACTTAGTTTGACAAGCGTAATAACAACTGATATAAAAAAAATTTTGTTTAACAATCCACTTCTAGACTTGACTTTGAAATTAACCCTCAAACAATGTTTTTGCCCTTAAAGTATATGTTTCATACATATTATATTAGCTATTAATATAGGAGAATACATGTTAAAATACATAAAAAAACATGTTTAACCCCAAATTGTCCCCCGGAAAACTGCCCCTAATGTTTTAGCCTAGAAAGTATATGTTTAATAGACATTAGCAATGACAATATGAGATAACTTTTACAAAAAAATCGATTAGACTTTCATCAACACTATCTAATCGTATAATAATTTGAAAAGTTAAAAAAAGAAATAGATTGTAACCACCTAAAACATTCTTAAAAGAATAAATAATAGAAATTAGCAATTACAATATGAGATAATTTTTACAAGAAAATCGATTAGACTTTCATCAACACTATCTAATCGTATAATTATTTGGAAAGTTAAAAAAAGAAATAGATTGTAACCACCTAAAAACATTCTTAAAAGAATAAATGATATAGTTTTGTCAATGTCATAAATATAAGCTATACTCCATTCAGTGCTACCTAAAGCTACTAGCCACCTCAAATCATGTAATGTAAACAAAATAGATAAAATTCCTCAACTTATGTTTGTCATACAATAAATACACATATGAGCAATACTTATAATTTTACATAGATGATGACATGAGTTATTGAAAACAATCACAATGTTTTTTTCATGATGCACCTTTCCGTAATAGTCGTAAATGTCCAAGCTCTCATCCATAATTTATAGTAATATACCATGAATACACATAGCAAGAAATGCATATCCATGAATAAATATCCGTATCACCTATGGTATTTTAACCTAATATGACCAAGATACACACGAGACTAAATTTTTCATCAGGTTATGCAAACACACAATCATTGAAGACTTTCAAAAGATTGTTATAAAAATTAACATAAATGTCACAAAAGGTTGCATACAGATTGTCAAAGTTGGTAAGAATTCGTCTAAACTAAGTGAACCAAAATGTTTAGCCTATAATCTTTACTAAGAATAGTCTAAGATAGACATGGAAAGAATAATAGTTATTCAAACCAAAATTCAAGCTAAGATGAGTTGAAAGGTTTGTCTTCCTTAAAGTGGTAAACAACCCCCCCCCCTTTTTTTTTTTTTTTTTTTATTTTGATCTTGAGAACCAATTTAGGAGAGTTTTAAAACAATAGTTTCTTTAAAAATCGATCTCCCATGAAAAACAAGCATGAAGTTAACCTAAAAAGCGCAAGTGACCGCTGGGCACAACCATGTAGCTTTATTGCATGATTGTGCACCGCTTACACACCCGTGTCACTTCATGCCCATGCCCATTTCCTCATACACATTCATTTTACTTTACCACACGATCATATGAATATCTTGAAAATATGGATTTTGTGAGATATTCGCGTAGTGATAAATTTGGCACAACCATGTAACTATATCACATGCACGGTTTTGCAAGGATATGTTCTTCGCTGTCTTCAATGGTTTTTCACATTAAATCATCGAGTACCCATTCAAAACAACAAATTCAATTAAAAACACAAGTAAATTTTTTAATGGCGTTTGGAACGGTATCTGAGTGAATTTTTCTGAGACGAGATGTCAACCATACATATTGATTTTGACATTTCAAGCTTGACTCACACATGAACACCTTCAAAGATGAAACCCACCATTGTAGGAAAAAAAATTTGAGTCAGATTTGGATATGAGATCTTAAAAATCCAAAACCCATCGTCCTATTGGACCAGAAGGCCTTTGACAAAAAAAAATAAAAAGAAGAAAAATAAAAAGAATAAGAAGAAAGAAATGTCAAAAAACACAATTAATTAAGTATCAATCTAAACAACTTTACTATCAAATTATTCTCTAAAATAAAAGTTAATATGTATTATTAACATGTATATTTATTCTCACACAATTAATTAATATGTATATTAATATATTTATTCTCACATCATGAATCCATTTCTAAAACTTGATAAACGTACAAATCGTATTTTTAATATTATAAGAAGAGTTTTACTGAACTAGTTTCTAAGATGGTTAATCGATGTAATTGCTTATAACATTGAATGGTTTTTGTAAATCTTAATATTAATCATGAGTAGGAAGAAACACTGTTTAATATCCCTGTGATGTGAACAAATCATGGTTGTCAATTATTTGTGCCGTCACAATTGACGACTTATCTGCTCTTATTTGATAAACTATATATGGATATCCTTACTTCTTACATTCAAATATTCAATCCCTATTTGCTGAGAAAAATAACGTAAAGATTGATAATACGTGGCTGAAAACTTAAGATCGATCTTCTATTGTACATAACAACAAATCAAAATGAGGACCCCGCATGAATCTCCCATCTTCATTTATCTAATTGCAAAAGTTAATTAGAAAATTTTAAGATTATTTTTTTAACTTTGATTTATTTGTTTATTATCACACTAAGTTAGTCACCGTGTAATACACGGACTGAATAAATAAAATATTAAACATTTAGCAATGAAAAATTATTAATTATAAAATCATATTTTGTGATAAAAAATGATTAGAATTACCTATAGGTAATTACTGTAAGTAATAAACCAATGATATAATTTTCTTTAAACTTTTGTACTTTTGTTTCTTTTATTAAGAAATTGAAACATTTTGTTCTAAATCAAACCGTTTTAAAAAAATATCATTTTATAAAAAAAATTATTATAACTCTGAATTTTAATTATTATGGTCATAAAATTTTGTTTTCTAAAAACACTGCTTTTATAATATTTTGTATTTTTAAAAAAGTTTGATATTTTAGAAAAATTACTTATGTTATACAAAAAATTATTTCTTTAGATCTTGCATTTATAAAAAGACATCTTTATTAATTTATTAGAAAACTATTTTAATATAAAAAATTAAATAATATAATTGGTAGTTAATATAAATATTTAATAGGAGAGAGAAGCGAGAAAAATAAGTTTATGATGTCTAAAATTTTGACAAGTGGCAAATCAAAACATTTTTTTATTATAATACATAGATTTAATCGTAAAACTTTGGTATAGAAGGTCTCCGCGACTCCGTTGATACTCCTACTAGAATCTGGATGTTAAAAAAACCATGAATTTAGGTTATTCTTGTCTTGATATAATTTAGTTTTGCACGTTCATTAACTTTTGGTATGCTGTAGCATGTAAATCATTGAATTACATGATGCATTTACAATTTAAACTAAGCTTTTTTGGAAAATAATTTAAATGAATACGAAAAACTCACTACAAGTAACAAAGTCTGTAGCGGTCACACCTATAGCGGCGACTTGTCGACGTTATAAAAGCCTTTAAAACTATCTTAAAAGAATTTTAGCTTATGATTCGAATTGTCATCGTCATATAGTTTAGTGTGGTGGAGGGAGAATGCATTGCTAATACCATAAGGTATTTATTTTATCATTTTTTTATCCATGAAAATAAAAAGAAGAATAGATGGAGCTTGAGTTATTAACGACAGTTGAGGCAATGTGTGATCGCTATAGGTATAAAATGAGAATATACAAATCTCTAAAGTCTATATTAAAATAAAAGAGTATATTATGTATAAACGAATGTTATTTTCATATCTACAGTTTAATCGTAAAAGGACTTTTATTATACTCGGCAATAAAATAGAGCTAATGTATCATGCGGTTTACTAATTACTTTACATCATAATTTTTTAATGAAAAACTCACACATGCACTCATTAATTTAACAGACAAATTCGCAACCATTTGACTGAGAGCACCTTACGAAAACATTTGTACCAATGAAATGTTATCAGGTATATAATAAATTGCTTTTAATATTATAACAATAATGCTAAACAATAATGCTAAACTAATATATGTTTTAAAATACGTGATTTTTGACAGAAGAATTAAATATCATACTACTACTGATAAGTCAAAATATCTATAAGATACATATTTTGTTTTTACATTATCCACCTACACTCCACTTATGGTTTGTACATGTATCGTTATTAGAATAAAATTTAATTATTTAATGATATATTAAATGCTAATAATTTTTATATATTTTTTAAATTATAAACATATTTTTGAATATATTAAAAACATGTTTCTTTTTATTTAAAAAAACGTTATTTGTTTTAAAACCAAAAGGTTATTAAATATGAGTATTTTTTATACAAAAAACTTTTAAAAGATAGAAATGTTAAAAAAAGAATTTTTTGAAAAATGGAGTATAAAAAAATAAAATTTTAAAGTAAACGTTTATTAAAGATGGAAGTTTAGAAAAATATTGCTATTGTTTATTACCTGAAGTAGTTAATTATAATTAATTTTAATTATATTTTATCTCAAAAATTATTTTATAACTTCTAAATATTAATAAATAACTATTAATTTAATATTTTTATTTAAACTTTGTAATACACTAGTTTTTAAACTAGTCTATAGTTCTATACTACTAAAATTAAATAACTATCAGGTAAATGGTCATTTTCTAGCATTTCACATTATCTCCATCTAAGCTCTACTAGAATTGTCATATGGCCCCACCATAATAAATTTACAAGTTTAGTAAAAATCTTGACTTTAAAAAAGTTTACTTGATAAATACAAATTTAATATTATATTAATCATAGTTTCTTTATAGAAATAAATGAGGTTTCATTAAAAATACTTTAATGAGACTTAATTGTATTAAAATACAATTTAGTTTGTAGCTAATAATTGTTAAACTAAAATTTTAAAAAATATATATAAAGAGTTTTATGAATCATGTAACACACTTGTATGTAACCTAATTTAATAGAATTATGGGAAAATGATAAAGGGCTGTATAGTAAATTACCCATACTTAATTTAGGAAGTTCAAGTTTACTGTATGCACTAAAACTTCGGAATAAAAACATTACAATTTGTAGTTAGTAATCAATATTTATAAATTATAAACTAATTTTTTAAGATAAGCTATTTTTTGTTTATTAAAAAATTTGTTTAATAATTGGGAAATGATATACAATATCATTATTATTTAATATCATATTTAAAGTAAAATTTTTGCTATGGTGGTGACATATGACAACATGATTGTAAGAAGATTACATGTGTCAAATTATTTTACTTTATTAGTATAGATTATTATTAGTATAGATAGTATAGATTATTCTTTTAAACACACGTGCGATTACGTATGAGTTGTTACTCCAACCAAAATTGTAAGATTTAGAAGTTGTTACTCCAACCAAAATTGTAAGATTTAGATTCCACATCTTCATGACAATAGATAGAAGTTTGTAAAGATAATGATTACCTAATTTACAAGCAAGAAGTATATAGTGATTCCTGATAAAATATAGTTTGAAAGAAGATTGATGATCTATATACACCATATTAGCTAGAGAAAAACACTGTGAAAGTGACCTCTACTTAAGAGCAATTTCTAGTGAATCAAACTCTTGATGGATACCAAAAACCAAACGCATGATGGATTGACTATAAATATCCATGCCAACCATTATAAATCTTATCTTAAACTAGTTAGTTATCCTTCGTCTTGCTTGCACCCAACAAAGACCCTAACATGTGTGAGTTGTTGGTGTTTAACCTAATCTGACCAAAAATGAGAATTTATAAAAATTGTCTAATGATCCATATTTTTATATAATCTAGCATCGAGTTGGTACTCTTACCTATCCACTAATCGGGCCGATCCGATGGGATAAGATACGTCATAATGTTATGAAAATGTAAACTATATACATTTAAACTATATGGTATAAAATATATATTACACTAAACAACAAATGAGATTTTAAAAGAAAAATAAAAAAATATGTATAGACTTTAGTTTCTGTTAATCGATTGTATCACTTTATTTTATGGAAATTTTTAGCAAAAGACTTCCAAATTCAACTCATCCCAACCAATGATCACCTTGCATACATGCTGCTATCTACGTTAATGTTCTCTATATACCTCAAATCCAAAATTCCACTCTTCAGACCGTCTCCCACCTTCAGCTAGTGAGGGCGTATGGATCTATCCATACTATGTCATGGTCTAAGTGTTTTTACGTAATGTGTTTAATAGGTGTGTGTAAGGGTGTAACAAAGTGAGGTCCTCGCGAGCTCTCTAACATTGATTTGCTTAATTAATGCTCCAATCGAGACGTACCCAAGCTCAAAGTATGGCTCGTTTGATAAAGGAGCTCCGGTCTGAGCTACGAAAATAAAGTTTGATTAGGCTTGTGAGTATGCACAAAACTAGAATTATATGTAAATATAACAATATTGGTATAATATTATATACTATATTTACTCTACACACACACACACACACACACACACACATAGATATAGAGATATATATAGATATATATAGATATATATAGATATAGATATATATATATATATATATATATATATATATATATATATATATATATATATATATATATATATGTTATATAATTATTCTAAATAGTTCAGTTATATATGCTATACATAAAATTACAATATAAATATATAAAAATAGTCATACATATGATTAAAATTTGAATAATATATAGATAATACATGAGCCCCTGCTTAAAATTGTAACATTACTCACAAATTGAGTCGATCAAACTTAATACATAAAACTTGAAACAAACCGAGTTTAAGTTCTAGAGATGAAACTTGAATAATGTACTCATTTCCAGCCTTATTTATACATATTCCTTGCTTCTAATTATTATTTATCATTGTTTCTATCGGCTTTTGTTCATCTATAGCAATTTCCAGATTAGCCATGTAATATGAACTCTCATGTAGAATTATACAGTGAAGGTTGTTAGTAAAGGTCTAAAGGAGATTAGCAAAACCCTAGGATCAATATTGTTTTTTGGTTGATAAATACTTTTATCATTATTTTTTAACAAATTCAGGGCCGGCCCTGTGGGGGGAGGGGGTTGACCGCCCAGGGTCTGGTCTCCTCAGGGGCTCGGAATTTTAAAAAAAATTATACATATTATATCTATGTAATTTTAACCTATTAAACATTACCTTAGAGCTTATTAACATTTTTAATAATTTAGCCAAATACCATTTACCCAATCTAAACTCAATCTAATATGAAAACTTGATCGACAACTTCGTTTTAATAAATGCTAAGAGAAATTTCCAATTCGTTTAAGCAAGTAAATTAGATTATTTTGATAAAAATACTTTCGTTTTATTATTATAATAATTATCGTCGTATTATAATTTTTTATATACATTTTATTCGGTTTAGACTTTTTTGATACGTCGTATTACAGGGGTCCATTTTTTATTCTCGCTCCGGCCGAAAGTCTCGAGAACCGAAAGTCTCTTGGGAATTCTCGAGACCGGCCCTCTTAACAATTAAGGATTGACGGAGGAGGAGAATTAATTATGATATTCGATTAGTATGTATGATGTATGTTACTGTGGTTGAGCGACTTTACAAGACCATAAAATACCATTTTCATCGGAGCTGTAGAAATTATTGATTAATGCACCCAGAATTCTATTTTTGCAGGCCCTGAATAAGACATTTAAAAGGTTAATATATAATATAAAGTTTTAAAGTGTAGTAAGCTGGTTATTTTGGATCGTTAATCACATATTACAATAGTAAAATTGAGACCGTAAAATATTAAATTAATAGGAAAGTGAAAAGAGGGTTGAAACTTGAAAGGGTAAAAACAAAACATCCTTCATTTTCAACTTATTAGAGTTAAATTTATTTAATATATTGTATATAGAGGTGTACAGGTGGAACCGGTTCGAAAAAAGAAACCGGTCAAAAAAACCAAACCGGTTTAAGTCAAACCGGTTCCTAACCCGATCCGAACCGCCGGTTTGGTAGCCCCACACTCGAAACCGGTTAAAGTGGTAAAAACCGGTTTATTTAAAAAAATTGGTTTCAAACCGGTCCAAATCGGTTTGACAGGTTCGAGTATTCAGTAAGTCAAACCGGTTTGTAACCCGAACCGGTTTGAAGAAAAACCGGCTTGACCCCATGATAAAAATACCAGTTGGTTTTGAACCCGAACCGGTTTGGGGAAAAAACCGGTTTGTACACCTCATATTGTATATACTTGATTATTTTCTAAAAAATTGCTCCAAAAAGTTCCTGGTTTATTTTTTTCAATCTATGTTATAATATTTATACACACATATATACGTACACTAGATTTAGTAAACCTGTGTATTATACGTGCTGAATAAATATATAGTACAATAAATAAAATAATAAATTATTAATTATAAAATGATATTTTAATATAAGATATTATTTAAGTTACATATAAGTAAGGACTATAAATAACAAAAGAATGATATCAACTTGTAATTTTTGTTTTTTTAAAAACTAAGCATTTTGCTTCAAAACAAACATTTTAAAAAATATCAATTTTAAAAGCTTTCTTATTATAACTCCCAATTATACTCATTTTTTTGTTTATAAAAATTTTAATTTTAAGAACATCAATTTTAAAATATTTCGTATATTAAAAATCTATTTTTTTAAATAATATTAATAAAAATATATTTTTTTAATATATTAAAAAAATTGTTTCTATCTAAAAAAATTAAAATAATATTACTAGTAATTAGTTTTATTATTTAATAGGAGAGAGAAACATAAAAATTTTGATGAGAAGAATGTGGTTCTATCACGTGTCCCCCTAGATATCTTTTTATTAAAATAAGAAGATACATATAGAAGAAAGAGTTCCAATAAAAACCAAGTTATAATTAAAAACAAAAAAATTCACTTTCTAACCGTTGATTATGTTAATCGAAGGTTAAAATTAAAGATGGTAGATTTGTATTTGTTTTCTTTAATTATATATGTCAGGTTTTAATAAAGAGGTGTATAATATGCAAAGAATAATTTCAAAAAATATATCTCCTAAAATCTATTTTCTCTCTCCGATCTTAATAATCAATTATCTAGAAATCAAAAACAAAATTCCTATAACTTTTTTCTTCTTTTGGTCGTTATTTCTTTACTGAAAAAATAGTCATAACGAAATTATTCAAATCTGAAGTTACATATACGAATTACAATTTAAATCAACTAAATAATCAGATGTTACGTATACGTAGTAAAGTTTAAATCAACCAAATCATTTTTCCTTAGGATCTACAAAAACTTAAATGCAAACCACTTCTACATATATGAAAGTCGAGCTTTTTTTCCCTTTTGATAAACATTTAAAAGCGAACAACTAAACTTGTTACATATATGTAAGTAAGCCGCATTTATATATATATATATATATATATATATATATATATATATATATATATATATATATATATATATATATATATATATATATATATATATATATTGAATTTAACATATGTTTACATATTTGTAAGTTATATATTTTCCTTGTTAACAACAGTTTTCTAATTAGTAGAGAGTTAATTATGGTTGAGAATGTTAAAACTTAAAAGAGGTGTCGAATTGAATTAGGCTTTTCTTGACTTTATTTTCCGTTAAAACCCATTTTTAATTAACTTCGAATACTCTCTTATTTTTAATATTATAGTACACAATCAATTGTTAATGTCTTTTAAAAATTTTATAATATTTTTATATTTTTGTAAAATTGACTTTTTTTACAAAAGTGTACAACATTGTTCGATATTACTGTGTTGTTATCCTATTTAGACGGTGTTGTTACATGACTATTGAATTCACATGATGTCGTTATGTGCTTTGGTCAAGATAGTATTTCGGTTACAAGAAGTAAAGTATTGTTATCGCATTTTACCGGTGAAGTTATGCGCTCATGTATGAAATAACATATTTGTCATTCAAACTAGGGTGTTGTTATCATGATGATGTTTTGAGAGCAAGGAACCTCTTTTCGTAAATGGGCGCAAATACATTCTCTCATAAAATCCAACGCATACGCGTGTCTCTTTCTTATCGCTTTTTATAAGGATTTTGTTTTGTACTATAACACGCCCCTGCACACAAGCACGCACGCGTACACACGCAAATATAAATATAATTACATACATATAAGTATTTATGGTTTTGCTTAAATGCCCCTCAACAACACCATCAAGGGTGTAAAGCTCATTGGGCTATTAATCATGTTTTTTCAGCGATTAAGATGGATGTGATAATAAGATTTTAGAGAATAAAAAGGTAGAAGAGGTTAAAACTAAAAGCAGAAAAACCTATTTTGTTGTTTTCTAGGTAAAATCTAGTTTAATCATTTACTTAAACATAAACGGCGTTTATATAATTCATTAATTTTTAAAAACCTATAACAGGGTGGACCTAAAGCATGAAGAGGGGACAGCCGTTCACTCTAAATTTTTTTCAGTGTTATATATATGTAAAAATCTTGATTGCCCTCATAGAATTTTACGACCGCCCCCATAAAATTTTGAAAGTGAAGAAAGCACAATATTGTCTCAAACACATTATCATGGATGGAACTACAATGGGTTTCGGTGACCCTCAGACAGGTCGAGGAACCATATTTTCTGGCTAACTAGGGTCTGTAACAGAGTACATCTTTAGTATTTTCATCCTCCGATAATCAAATAGTTATATCTAGATTAAAAAAGAGGGGGGCGATTGCAAAATTTATATTGAGATAAATGTTTATGACAATAAAAATAAAAAAATTATATTGTTTTCAACATATGAGAGATCAAATGTTATATTTAATGGCCGACTTTATTTTCAAACATGTTAAACCTCATTGGTATTAAAGACTAATTGACACACTTAACAATTTTACAAAATAAGGCTCCTCAAATGAAAAGTTCTAGCTCTGCCAGTGCATATTATCGTTTTTATAAATATAACTGTTTCAAACATCACATATAATCTTTTTTATGAGTATAATCAAGGGCGAAGCATAAGGGAGATGGGGGGGGGCTCTTTTTTTCGTCAGTAGTGTAAAATTTTAGTCCGGTAGTGTAATTTTTGACTCGGTAGTGTAAATTTTTATATAAATATCGAGTTCGCCCCCCTAAAAATATTAATTTCGCCCCGCCTCCCCCTACGATAATGTTCAAGCTCCGCCACTGAGTATAATGTTTTGACAATGAACTAGATCCGACCCAATCTGACCCAAACACACACACATATATGTCTACATATGTGCGCGTGCATGCATATTAAAAATGATTTACTTAAAACACATAGATGTAGTGTTCATATAACATTGTGTCTAAACTATTTAAGAATGATGCATCAAAACAATTACAACGATACTTATAACTTTAGACTGTGTGTATCAATAGTGACTAACTTTGATGATGAACAATTAGTGCGATTACAATATAGCATCTAAATCATTACAAGGGTGCGTCACAAAACACATGTAAATATATGAATGTATTTATGCCCCCACTTGAAATACACGTCTCATATAGGATACTTCTTATGTTTCGTATGAAAAAGTACGGAATAAAATTAATTCTAACACTATACTTCATATATATGTTTGGATTATCTTTGTGTATGCTTAATAAAATATGCAGTCAGTCTCCCTCTGCTGACCAAAACACATTCCTTTTTGTCAAATTTGTACAAATATGATGAAGATGGGCCAATAATTATATTGTCCGCTAGCTTTGAAAATAACTTTAGAGACCGAGGGTAATGATATATTGATATGTAGTAGAAAAACGGAACAAGAGAGGAGTGTGTGCAACGAATCTTGTGTGTGTTATTTTCCTCACTGACTAATAACGACGAAACAATTGAAAATATTAAAGATATGTATGTAACCAATTTACCTTGTTAACCGAAAAAGTTAAATTTATGGGAAAATCTAATAAATAGTGCACGTAACAATTGAATTTGTGTATATACTCACTGATTAATTCTTTTATTTATATCCTTCAAAGTTTTATAGATGTTCAAATATATTTATATCATTCACATCTCATTTCTCATTCTGACCCATCAATCATCATCATCCCCAATTCCCAATCCTCATCCGCATTTCTATCCTTACATTATAGATGTTCAAATATATTATAGCATTCCCATCTCATTTATCATTATTTTTTTAACCTCCACTCACAACCAATTTCATAAAATATTAAAAAAATCAATAAAGATAAACAGAGTTTTATCAAACATACAATTAAACAATTATATTTTTTATATTCTTTACTAACAACCACTCATAAGAGCATTCTCATTGGCTTCCCCATATCCATCTTCGTATTTACACTAAAAATAATACTTTTAACCTTTTTCTTTGAATTAACTATTACGTTTTTATATTTTTATCATTACATTTTCTCTCTTATCCACTCACAGTCATTTTCAAAAATTTTAAAAAAGGTTTATAGGAATTGTACCGTACTTCCCAAAATATGAGGATGAACTGTAATATTTTCTCTATTTTTCACTTACAATCACTTACAACCATTCCACTTAATTTAGGGCACACCATCAAATAAAAATAAGGAACCTACTGTCAATGCTCTAATATGAGGATGAGATGTGAATGCTGTTACGCACACTTGTGCTATTACGCGCATATCCTTGATAACCAACCCGCCTATATAATTTTTATTAATTTTAATTATTTTTTATTTGATTTTTATGATTCTTTATTCATCCTTCATTTAATTGTCTAATTAGATGTTACCGCTCAAAATACTCTATTATTATTCTATAAAATAAGATTGTCAAGTATTATTGTTATTATTCCATTACTATTTTGGCCCTTGTGGTTTAGGTCGTTAACCTTTTTAGTCCAAAAAGAATTCTTTTGGCATATCAGACCATAAGATTGCATTTTATAATGTTTTTGACCTTTAAGACTAACTCTGTTAATTCATTCCATTAAGTATAAGAGTATTTTGGACCATTTACACATCAGGGGCTATTTATGTGAATTACAAAGTTCTTTTAATAATTAATGAGCTATTATGTAAGTACTCAAATTATCAAAAACAATCCATTTCTCCTTCTCTTCTAAATGAGTTTTTTTGTTTGTATACTAGAAAAAATGTTTTTAGTTTTAGTTTTTAAGCTGTTTATGCTATTTTGGTTTTTAATTATATATTTAAAAAATATACAAATTCAAACGTGGTTTTTATAAATAAATATAACATTTTTAAATCATTTTATTAGACATGTTTTTTTCTTCATATGAGTTCGTTTTTCAAAAAAATTTAAAATCTTACAACAGTTGCAATATCTTTTGTTTTTATATACTTTTTCGAAGTCATTTGTTAGAAATCTTTAATTTAATTATGCATTAAAAGTTATAAAATTTTAAAATCTTTGATCTTTTTTAAACTCTTTCATTTATTTATACAATATAAGTTAGATATCTTTAAAAAGTTTAACTTGATAAAATGTTAGCAATTTAAACAAGTAAAACATAGTCGTTGCAAAAATAACCATTACACAAATAGTTGTTGAAAATATATACAATATTGTATCATTTACTTATTGTCATTAAAAAATATAAGTTCAAAAAATGAACGATTTTAAAAATCCAAGGGATTAAAAAGTCGAACAATTTTAAGCAAACGAACGATGTTTAAAACGAATATTTTAAAAAACATTCATAATAAAGAAAATTATAAAAAAGAGGTTAAGAAATGAACGATTCTCGAACAAATGATGTAAAGAAATGAAAGATTTTTTAAACTAGGAGTGTAAACGAGCCGAGCCGAGCCCGAGCTCGCTTAGGCTCGAGCTCGGCTTGTTTTAACTTTATAAAGCTCGAGCTCAAGCTCGGCTCGTTTGTAGTTATATTTCTAAATCTCGAGCTCGAGCTCGTCAGAAATTATTCAAACTCGAGCTCGGCTCGTTTATCATTAATTTTTTAATTTTTATACTTTTATAATTACTATTATATTTATTTATAATCATACTTATCATATATATAATATATAATATTTAATATTTAATTGTTTCTAATCATATTTTTATATATAATTAATAATATTATTATAAATATATATTTGATATGTACAAAATATTATAAAAATATGTATATAAACAAAGCTCGTTTGGGCTCGCGAGCCAGCTCGAGCTTGATATCTGAAGCTTGGGCTCGAGCTCGTTTAGTAAACGAGCCAAAATATGAGCTCGAGGTCGGGCAAGAGCTCGTATAAGCTCGGTTTGATTCGAGCTTTTTTTGAGTCGATCTCGAGTAGCTTGCGAGCCGGCTTGGCTCGTTTACACCCCTATTTTAAACAAATGGAACAGGTTTAACAAACAAATGATGTAAAGAAATGAAAGATTTTTTAAAACGAATGTTTTAAAAAAAGTTTGAAAAACAAATTAAAAAATATGTTTATAAAAAACAAAAGCTTTAAAAAAGACATGTTTTTATATTAAATACGTTTTTATTAAATAATAATTATAAGAGTAAAGAAAAAAAATCAAAATATCAATAAACAGTTTAAAATTTTAAATATAAAAAGATTTGTTTTTAATATACAAACAAAAAACTCATTTAGAAGAGAAGAAAAATTAGGAGGTTGTTTTTGGTAATTTCATAATAGCCCACTAATTATTAAAAGCACTTTGTAATTCATATAAATAGCCCCTAAGGTGTAAATGGTCCAAAATACCTTTATACTTAAAGGAATAAATTAACAAAGTTTGTTTTACGGGCCAAAACCGTTATAAAATGCAACATTATGGTCTGATACGTCAATAAATTCCTTCTTGGACTAAAATGGTTAAACGGCCTAAACACAGGGGCCAAAATAATATTTACTCTAATATGTTGATTTTTTCAACTCATGTAATACATGAGTTTATTACCTAGTTTAATTAATATTTACAACATGTATATACATCTTGTGATATGCATGGTATTCTAAAAATAACCAATGTCTTAATCCTATAATCTTACCTTGTAGTTAGCTAGTAGAAATTGTTGTTTTGGAAGATAACAAAAGAATTATTTTGGCGTCTGGTTTTAAATTTGAAAAAATAGAGAGATACAAAAAGGTTACATAAGATACAAATAATACAATCAAATTAGTGATTAACAAAAATATCGCAAGTTTGACTAACGAATTTTCCACGAGTTTGAACAAAGGCAGTGCCCCATTTTTTGACTGTCATAAAGTAAGTACTATATATTTTAGCCTCACACTCTGCTGCGTCACTTAAAACTACTGATTTTATATGGTATGCTTCATAAGACTATCAATAAATATCTATATTATTAGAAGTGACCATGAGAACTCCAAAAGGAGAGATGAAGTCAAGTTTGAAGAAAGGTGCATGGAGCGTTGAAGAAGATCGGAAGTTGATTGCCTATATCAACCGATATGGCATCTGGAATTGGTCTCACATGCCCAAATTTGCGGGTAAACATTTACAAACCAGTTTTTATCTGAAAACTATTGCTAAAAGCAAGTTTCCTATGCATTTCTGATGAATATTGTGGTCGGAAAAGAGCCAGTTTTCTAGTAGTGGTATTTCTTTTTAGGGTTATTTTATGATGATTTCCTTTGTTTGTTTGTAGGCCTGTTAAGAAGTGGAAAGAGTTGCAGGCTCCGATGGATGAATTATTTGAAGCCTGACCTAAAGAAAGGGAGCTTTTCGGAAGAAGAAGAACGAAGCATACTCCATTTTCATTCAATTCTTGGGAACAGGTATTACATATTGTGAATATAACTCAGACAACCATGGCTCCTAAGTCGATCTCTTTTTAGCTTGAAAAATCGAGGTTTTTACAAAGAACCAAACAAACATATCCGTATTATCTCACTTATAACAGAGTTATTGCATGCACCTATCAAATAAATGAAACACATTCATATATTTACATATTTTTCTCTTTAACTCTTTTATCAGATGGTCTGCAATTGCAAGGAAACTTCCTGGAAGAAGTGACAATGAGATTAAAAACTATTGGCATACTAATCTAAAGAAACGTGTGGCAAACAATCCGATACTAAAAGGTTCAAAGCAAAAAGACATGAACATGTCACAATGTCTTGAATCTAATAATATTGAGAAATTAGAAAATGAAGCAAATCGCGCAAACGACATCGACAACTTCCTCTTGTGGGCATCCGAAGATGATAATTCTTCATCTAGCATAACTCCTACACCCGAAGAACATCAAGTTGAATTTACAGCTGATATCGGTTCACCTGGTACAGTTGAAGATCTTCAATGTTTCTGGAGAGAACTCTACCCACTGGAAGACCTGGAGCTTAGAAACATTAATCAAGAAATGTTTTTTGATCACATGTTTCAAGATTCATACGATGATACAATCATCCCGTGGAGCTTCTACGACGATGAATATGATGCCTCGCCTACGAGCATTAATTTAACTTAAAAAGTTAAAACCTTTAGATCATAGAAGTTGTGGGTTTAAATATTTTCGTTTGCCCATTAGACGAAGTTACTTAATAATGCTACCCCATGCATGTAAGACTGATCTCATGTTGTATATACAGATGAGGGGTACATGCTGATCATGTTGTTTTCTTTTTGAGGCTACGGTCGTTTAAGTCTTAGTTATCTACTATGTATGCGCGTCATTGTATCTATAATAATAATATTGGCTACTCACTTGATACGACTGAAAATGTTTGTTTGTTGTATGTGCAACTCTTATAACATTACATAATTCGGAATTCTTTGATTCACTAGTTGAAACGAAAATGTGATTAAAGTGTTTGTCAAAAGTTGACTGAGTGAGTGACTGATGAACTCAAACTATTTGTGTGTAGCACTGTTGTTTTGTAACATTAAAGTTATGAGTTTGATCTTTGAAAAACAGCCTTATATACAAAATATAAAGTCTATGTACACATAGATCATGAAGTAATTCAATGCCTCTTTGAATTAAAGCCAAAATTAAGTCAAACATAGGATGCGCACTTCCATACTACTTGACTATAAATTATGAACTAGTAGATGTGTGTTAAATATATAGAGGTTTACTGTTGTTAGTATTGTATTAGGTATATAAGATTGGGTCGATCAAGTGTAAATACACTATATTCATGTAATCTATATGTATAGCGTTGAGGAAGTAGTTCCCAAAAGGTTTACACATTATCCAGTAAATGCTACTATTCTCACATGACGTCTTGTATATCTAGAAAATACTAACAATTCCTTACAGGTTAGAAACGATAATATATCTTAGGGATTTTTACATATTTCACCTTATTAAGATCATAAATTACATATTTCCCCAAGTTGAAAATCAATTACATATTTCCCCTTCTTAAAACATATATATTACATATTTATCCATTTCATTAAAATTAACCTATTAAATAACTATTTTACCTTATTATTAAGGGATTTTTTGGATATTGATGTTTTATTATTATTATTGTTTAAAACTTTTGACAATTATGTATCGTATTTGGATATATAACTTTAATTATCGATTATAGTTGTTTGAAATAAAGTTTTCAACGAGATGTAATTTTTGTTGTTCTATTTAAATAGAAGAATCGAATTTGAGGAAATATGTAATTGATAATCTTAAGAAATGAAATGTGTAAAAATAATTTAGTGAAAATACGAGTAAAATAATCAATTAATAAATAACTTCAATAAAATGGAAAAATATGTAATATTTATGTTTTAAAAAGGAAAATATGCAATTTAATTTTTGACTTGGGTGGATATGTAATTAATGACTTTATAAAGGGGAAATATGTAATTGTTTTAAATGGTATTGTATAGGAATCTTGCACAACACTATGACGGATAACTGTAGGCCTATATATGGAGCTTAGGCTAATTTTTGCATGCCTCGCTCTATCAAGTATCAACTATCATAAGGTATTAAGGTTCACATGGCCTATCAAGGCATCACAAGCTTATGTGTAGGCGTATAGTTTTTAAGGTCTTTTCCTTGTTTCTTATGATTTCTACAAGCTTTTCTAAAGTGGTTATTGGATATAAACTTACATAGCGTTATTTGCTAAGTTATATGTGATGCATATCTTATGTGAAGAGTCATTTGGAGGTCAAAAGTGATGGTATTGATGGGGTGCTAATAGGACTTGAAATATGATAGCCTGTAAGTTAGTGTTGTGAAATTTTCTTACAATTTTGTTTTGAAACACAATTTCTACGATAAAAACTATCCTGTTGGAATAAGTGGTCTCAAAAATAAAATTCTGTCATATGCATCCCAATGGTAATGGAGAATGTAGGTTGGTTTCTCATGTGTGGTCATGGATCTTACATCGTTGCTGGTGATAAAATCTCTAGGCCCATTAATATAGTACTTAAATATTTGTAATTAATTTAACATGACATGATGCAACCAATAATAGGTCTTTAACAAATAATAAGGCCCATTAACGTCTATTAACGGTGAATTAGTAGGCTTATCATATACGTACGCCATTAGCAATTAAGATAAGTAATTAACACATGATTAGGACCATTAACGATGAAATAGTGGACTTACTATCAAACATAAGTGATTAACACCTAACTGACTTGATTTGGCCTAAAATGATATTGTGTAACCTAAAACTAGCAATTAACACATGATAAGGACTTTTAAGAGTGAATTGTGGAGTTATTTTAGAGCATAAGTCGTTACCACATAAATAACTTATTTTAACCTAAAATAACTATATGTGTAACCTAAAATAAATCATTAACGCATGATAAGGCTCATTTACATATAATAATAGACTTATCATCAAACATAAACCATTAATATCTAAATGACTTAGTTTTAATTTGAATGACTTGGTGTAACCTAAAAAGTACTATGATATGCAAGGACAATTAGGTGACCACGCCTTGGGGGGTGGGGAGGGGGGGGGGGGGGTTTGTCCACATACTATCGGATCGATAGTGTCACACAACATCACGAATGCTTAGTAAGTTTTATTTAACTTGGTCTTACATGTGTATTTGTTTTAATAATTTAAAGTTAATATGGAAACGCCAATCAACTTCGGACAAGCTCTTAAGAGGATCCACTATACAAAAAGATAGAGGTTTCGTCTGCACTACGTACCCACTCATCCTTAGAAGCATGTAGCTCCAAAGGTTGTCTAGTGGCGTTAAATTTTCGTTTTATTTTACTTGTTTAATGTCAAATAACACTAATTATTGTAGGTTGCGCATCTTGGGCAAGTAGGATACTTGTTCCAAAAATCTAATGCAAATGTTCGATTTAAACTCATTGTGTTATAAAATGTTTAACATACAAATCAATTTCTTTTTTTGGTTTTGGCAAACTGTAGAAGAGATATTCCAAACTCATTTAAGAAACTTGTGCTAACATGGAGCCTAGCACTAGGCCTGTTGATCACCCATATATAGTTATGGGAGTATGTGCTAGCTAGAGGGTGGAAGATTGGTCGCATCTTTGATTTTAGAAACGTTCACTATTCCAGTATGTCATTATCGATATAGTTGCAGCACCAATAACTTAACCTTCTAATCTCTCAGGAGTTAACAAGGAATTATCGTTGAAAAAATGTAAAGCTAGAGTTACTTTTGAAATGTTATTGTTCATACCAACATTGTTTTTTGTTATACATATGATGTTGTGTGAGATACTCTCATCGCTATCACATATCAAGAATGTCAATCTTGCATGGGAAAGAAATATTGTACGATACAATCCACCTAACAAGTAACAATAGCAAACATATATATAGCATCTCCAATCCTCTTGTTGGTGAATGAAATATAGGTGCTAATGTAAAATGAAATAGAGGTAATCATGTTGTCTTGTTCCCTTAATGAAATAGACAGTGTGAAGCTTAACGTTCTTTTGTTTGGGGTGGGGGTATAATATATGTAAAAAAAATTTGAGGGAGAACGACCTAAATATATATTAAAATTTAAACTAGAAGGTAAAAAATTAACACTTTGGATGAAATAAAAAATGGGGCACCCCAGCCCCTATTAACTTTAGTCTTTGCTGCTGATGTGATGAGTTAGTTGACATCAGTCCATCACAGGGGTGTTCAAAAATATTCGAATTCAAGAAATCCGATCCGAAAATCCGAATTTTTGGAATTCGGATAGTGATTTTCAAAAGTTTCGGATATTCGAATATCCGATTATCCGAAAACTAAAAAAATATTTTTTTTTATTTTTTTAAATTTTAGATATATTTTATTTTAGATTGAGATTTTTTAATGTATATTGTGACTTTCATGATATGAGTTGGTTTTTTATATTATTTTTTTGATATTATATGTCTAATTATTATAAAAAAACTAAAAAATAAAAAATAAAAAATGAATTTCGGATATCCGAATCACTATCCGTATTCGTATCCGAAATTTCGAATCCGAAATTTTTGATACGGATACGTGTAGTGATTTTTACTATCTAAAATTTTCGAATATCTGACTTAAACACCCCTAGTCCTTTATGGTGTAATGTTAAAAATATATAAAAGGATTTGCGTATAAAATAAATATAAATGAGAGATATGATTACATATATAATGATGGTTGTTATCACATATTGTAAAATATAATATCTAATGGTAAAAGCTAGTTAAAGTATATATAAAAAATTGCATTGTTATGTTACGTACATTAAACTTTACAGAATTAAATTATTTTTTTAGTTTTTTATTACTTTTAATAATTGCGAGTACAATACATTCGGCTAGACAAAGTTGATTAACGCTTTTTTTTTTCAAAACACGTGTGTTTAAACTTGACCAAACGTATCGAGGAGGATTGTATATAACTAGGGTTATAACGAACAGAATGTTTAGCGAACAGTTCGTGAACCGTTTGATTAAAAGTTCATTTATGTTCGTTAGTTTAATAAATGAACGAACACGAATAAAATTTCGTTCATTTAGTTAAATAAAGAACATGAACAGAGGTTGCGTTCATTCATTTATGTTCGTAAACGTTCGATAATATGCTCGTTTGTGATTATTCAATTAAAAAGTTATGTGTTTGTGATAATTATGTTTAGCATTTATTTATTTTTTTGTGGATATTACATAACATTTATGATTTTATTTATTGATTATATAAATTTGTTTGTTTTAGAAATTTCATTTGTGTTCAATAATGTTTATGAGTTCGCTTACCTTCATTTGTGTGCGTTTATGTTCATGAACAAATTCATTTTCTTGATAAACGGACACGAACAAAAAATATCGTTCTATAAACGTTTGTGAACAGTTCATGAAGTTATTTTCTTAATGAACGAACATGAACAAAGACTCGTTCGTGTTCATTCGGTTCGTTTACAGTCCTATATGTATTGAATAGGGTTGTCAACTAACCGAAAAAACACTAATGAAAGCCTATTTATTTGTGTTCATTCGTCTAAGTTTATTCAAACAAACGAACAAACATTAAACGAACCGCTAAGTAGGTTACTAGAGTAAAATAACATGTTTGTTTGTTTTCTTTCTAGAAAATATGTTACTAGTAAAATGGTCTTAGAGTAAAAATTTTCTAGAGTAGTTAATTAGAAAATGATATTTATATAATATATTTTTAGTTGGATATATATATATATATATATATATATATATATATATATATACACTAATAAAAGAATATTTTTTTGAGGACAAGTAGTACTATTCTAGACCTACTAAATCTTCTTTCCCGTCTTTTTTAACCTTAATTACTAATAATATTATTTAAATTTTTCACACTAAAATTTTTTTTAATAAAATATGAAAGAGTTTTCTATAAATGTAATTTCTACAGAAATAAACTTTTTACAAAATTAGAATATTTTTAAAACGTCAAATTTTTTAATTATAAAAACAATTAAAATAAAAGTTTTATAAAACAAAAATAATTAAAACTCAAAGTTATAATAAGAAAAATTTAAAGATGACATTTTATAAATAAAAAAACAGTTTGTTTTAACACTAAAGGTTTTAAAACAACTTTTTTTGGAAAAAAACACAAGTACTAAAAATTATATCGTCGTTTTATTACTTGAAATTCTTACTTAAAACTAATTTCAATTATATCTTATCTCAAAATATCGTTTTATGATTCATAAATTTTCGTTATTTTCTATTTATATTTTTTATTTTTATTCACCGCATGTAATACATGAGATGCTAACCTAGTATACAATCTTAGAATATCATTTTGTAATTAATAAATTTTTATTATATTTAATATTTTATTTATTCAACCCGCGTAACTCACGGTTACTAATTCATTAATAAAACAAGTATTTAATATTATTCACATTCACATAAATAAACTTTCTTTAATATAGAATTCACTAAAGGTTCATTTAACATTTGATTAGTTTGCAACCCTAGTATCTAACAACACATTCACGTAAAATGTGAATTACATTTACCGTACAATACTATATTTGCTAATAATGGCACTTGTCAATGGGGCAATTATAATTTGGAACATCTAAAAACCAGCTAGTATTTTCGCTATTTACATTAGAATAATCATTGATATACTATTTTAAGTTTATTAATTTTACTTGTTTACTTAATATTTATTGAAATTTCTTATAAATCGTCAATTCAACTATTACATACACATATCCACAGTATAAAAAACCAATCAAAACTAAACACATTGTGTTTAATAGAAAACTTAACGAAAAAAGATCTTGACATGTGATTGTCTTTTCCATCAATGAGAGCAATACTTCAAGATAAGATAATCAGCCGTCAGACGATCATGAACAGCTTCACGATCTCCACTTATGTGACCTCTTTTGTTCTCAGGCGTGAACTTTCAGCTTCATTGTTTCCAATTTTGGCGGTATCTACAATTGTTTTGAAGAAAATGTTAACGGATGATGATGATGAAACCAACTTCACATTTTTTTTAAAAGAATGAGAAAAGATATTGAAAATTGTTGTGTGAAAATTTTAATGGTTGAAGTAATATTCATATAGGTGATATATGTGATTTGTTTAATTAAAAATTGTTTTTCTAGGCCATTGCACAACGTTCAAACATGTTCTAACAGTCGAAAATGCGTGAGGTGATGAGAAGAGCAAGTGCAGCGAAAATCCACCTCACTTCTTGCAAAAGTGTGTCGTGACGGGGTGTTTCATCGGATAGCCACGATCCACATTACCACCCCGCTTCATGCAGCATAGGTATTACTGTTACAAATGGCCAAGTCACATTATCATTGGTATGGACCATTAAAGTGCGAATAGCTTATATGTCATCTTTATCATTGGTCTATTAAAATTTTGTGCCATATGATGCAATATTTCATATTTCGAAACATGTAGCATATTTAGCCTGTTATTATAATTGAATCTAACCGTTTCTAAGGATCAAAAACAAATAATTAAAAATCAATAAATATCTAAGTGAGCAAAACTGACTAAATGATTACGGTCATGATTTTCCATTTTTAATAATATTCACAAGGAAAACTAAAAACTCACCAAAACGAGAACACAAAAACGTTTTCGTGCTCTTTTTGCGGTCAAAAGTGGTGAACTATTTTTAGCGTATTTTCAACGAATGTAGAGTAGCCACGAATGTTTAATCACAATATAAATATCGAATGCGACAATAATACGTTAGTTGGTGACTTCAACATTTCATTAATAATATTAAACTTCATGATCTATCAAGTTGGAATATGAAAATAACGTTTTAAAGCCTGCATTCTACAAATTACATAGTCCCCTTCATCACAACATCCACCATTGCAGAAGATCGGAGAGATATGGAGAACGGTTCGACTCCGACCACCGACACGAAATGGGGATTCAGCGGGAACACCGATCTGGACTTCGTGCCCGAGACTACCATTAGAGGCACACTCACTTTGCTCATGAAAAATCTCAATCCCTCTGATGATAGACCTGTTATTCCTATGTCGGTGAGCGAACCTTCGGCTTTCCCATGTTTCAATACTGCTCCGATAGCCCTAGATGCGATCGCGGATGCTGTGAAGCGTAGCGAGTTCAACAGTTATTTCCCTACCGAAGGTATTCTACCGGCTAGAAGGTACGTACTCCCTCTTTGTGTCATTGTGTGTCTAGTCATACATATGTTGTTCTAAATGCATTTATAAACAAGTGTTATACAAACTAATCATATGAGTATGAATTTTGTGTATTATTTAGTTGATTTGGTTAATTTGATTTTATTCCAGGTTTAAACTTTATAGGTATACTTGTCTACTTAATTTAATTTTTTGAACACGGAATTAAACCAGGTTACAATATAAGCAATTTACAATTAATTAAGAATATAGAAGATGAGAAACATACAAAAATACAACAAAGCAAATAAAACTTAAATAATAATAAATAAAAAGCATAAAACATATCATAAAATTATGGAACAAACATAAATATTAAATCAAATTGTCAATAAAAGATAATAATGAAAACATGAAAAAGAGTAGAGAGTTTGAATGCTCATCAATTGTTATTAGATTCTATTGAAATATTGGATCTTTGATCACAATGCTCTGTCTGCGCTCTCTTAGTAGCCGTCATTGTTGTTGCTTCCGTTGGTAGCCATCGTCACTGTTAATCTTTCTCATTCCCACGGTTCACTGGTTTGACCAACTTTAAACAGCCGTCTATACGGTCTAACGGGTACATATCATACCGGTGAGAGGCTGGTTTCCGATCTAACTATTCAGACTAGTAGATACGGTCTAGTTTTCAAAACAATGATTTTAAAGTTTATCTATATTATATTGGGTAGATAGTTTTTTTTTTCTTTGAGCAAGATAATTGGTTCCACTCAAATTAAAATTATTATTTCTAGCCCCACCTGATAGACGAAAGTCACCTGTGACCACTATACAAAAGGCAAACTATATCTTTATATTTCTATACGATCATTCACACTAGATTTCTTATTTCTATCAATATATTTACATTAAAAAATATTTTTTAATTAACTTTTTAATTAAATAATACTTTTTTAATGTCTTTATCATTATCATTTCTCTCACCTTTACTCACAACCACTTTTAAAAACATTAAAAAATTTATGTGGGTTGTACCGTGTTTCCCTAAATATGAGGAATCACGGTACAATCCCCGTAAATTTTTCCTCTACTTCACTCACAACCACTAACAATCATCCCCCATAATATAAAGCATACACTCACATCGAAAATGGAGAACCTACAAATAATTATTTTTGTAATCCTAAATTATTCTAAATAAGAACAATAAATTTCTAATAATATGCTAGAAAATGACCAAGGTCGGGAATTGTTTATAATGCAAATTACACCCTTCTTTTAAGTACTAACGAATTAGACTCGCATTTTACCGTGATTCAATTTTGAACGTATACGACAACGTCACAATGATAGTTGACTTTAATGATATAGGCACTCGGGTTTTCATGGATATCTACATATATATATTTTAGCAATTAGTTATTATACCGTCATAATATTAATACTGATAATTGTATTATATTTAGCGGTACGTTAATATTTAATTGTTACACATACAACAATATAACAAAAACACACTATTAAATTTTAATTGATAGAATAACAAAGTATTGTTATTGTTATATTAACCTTTTAATAATAACTATTATAATTAGCATTATTATATTTATTATTATTGTAGTATTTTTAAAACATAATAATTTATTATGTCATTAAATAACAATTTTTAATCATAAATAACAAAATTATGAAATACTCAAAATGCCCATACAAAACAACGATAATAACAAAAATATTAATATTAATATTAATGTTTAATATAAAAATATTTAGTAATTATATACTAAAGTATATGAATAAGATAATACTAAAGCTAAATAATATCTAGTTACAAAAAATATAACTTATTATTACTTTATAACTATTATTATTATTATTATTATTATTATTATTATTATTATTATTATTATTATTATTATTATTATTATTATTATTATTATTATTATTATTATTATTATTATTATTAACCTTAAAATTTATTAGTATTGATATTGTTTTTGCTAATATTATTATGTTTATAAATACTTATTATTATAATAATAATTATTATTAACCTTAAAATTTATTAGTATTGATATTGTTTTTGTTATTAAAATTATGTTTTTGTTATAATATAATTAATATACAAAACATAGAACATTAACTAACAAGTTTAGTTATAAATACCAAAATGATTAAATTATTATTTTTATGATTATATCTATTATTATTGTAATTATATTTTAAAGTATAGTAAATAATATGTCATTAGCTAAAAAAATTAGTCATAAATACTAAAATTATTAAATACCCCAAATGCCCTTAAAATAATTATAATTATTATTATAAATACTAAAATAATTAATAATTATATACTTAAATAATTAAATAAGATAATACTTAATTTAAATAATATATAATCGTAAAAATATAGATAGTAAATATTAATATAAATAACTTAGAATCAATCGTCCTCACTACCACCTATTTGGCCGCTTCCACCACCATCATCTATCGATCATCACACCTACTATTTGTCTCCACTGACACGGGACGAGGTTAATCATGTGTCAAGGACCATGACTTTTCTACCATGACTTTCTACGATTTTGAAACTCAAGTCAATGTCTTCTTGAAACACACATATAGGATTCGTTGTTCAACCAAAAAAAACACACACACACAAATTAGAATTGTAATAAACTAGCAGTGAGTGTGACATAGGAAATTGTATATTGTGTTGATATATTATGTGTGCATAGTATATTGATGTAGTGACGGATCGCGGTTACCGAGACAGTGACAATGGCAGTGGTTCAGATGGCGGTGACGACAATGGTGGCATTTTTAGTGACAACGATGAAAATGAGGCTCGTCGGCAGTGGATTTTGTGGGGGTGGTGGTGGTTGCGGCCGTTGGTTGGCAGTGATGGAGTTGGCCCTGACGCCAGTGACAACAGCGTCGGTTGGTGGTGGTGGCGGAGATGGTGACGGGTGGTGATGGGTGACATTAGTGACAACGATGTCGGTTTGTGGCGGGTGGCTATGGCAAGCGGCGTCGGTCGGGCACCATTCGGGGATAGCGACGGGTGGTGAAATGTGAAATCCTTCATGGTTTGGATGGGATATGAAATCCTTTGTACGGAAGAGTTTGATGAAAGTAATCAAACTCTTTTGTTTTTAATGGCTAACTAATAAAGCCCGACTACCTGAGGTACCCCAATGATGAAAACGCATCCCATACGCCCGCGAGCACTGACAGCGCTGGGTAGCACAAGCCCACCAACCATCACTTCCAGAAAAAATCAGCCATCCAAAGACCGAATGCGGTAAAACTCGGCTCACTAACAAAATTGTGCTGCCTATAGGACTCAAACTCACCACCTACTCTAGAGGAAGTCTTAAGGCTACCATTCAACCAAATGATTGGTGGTGAAATTAATCAAATTCTAATTCCAATTCATTTTTCAACCAAACACATAACAGAAGTAGTCAAATTCAAATTCAAATTTCAATAAATTATGAGAACCATGCGCATTAAGAAATAGAATTCAGATTTCAATTCAATTAAAGTCCAGCAAACCAAATGCAACCTTAGATTTAGAAAGTGATTTTATATTTGTACCTATAATCAAAAGTTTACTAGCTTGTCAGTGACCCATTGGTTTAGTGACAATACGGTTTCTCCTTATGGGGAAGGCGCGAGTTCGAATCTTGCACACAACGAATTATGATTTGTTGCAAGTACGGGAGTTTTACGAGCTAGTTGGATTCCTCTTAGGATGGTGGCATCATCCTCGAGCGTCAAACTAACAATGGATGGTTGAAATTCCTTCTAAGGTATGTTTCAAACCTGGGCTATAAATATACATGTCACTGAACCTATTTCCGCCAGCGTTCAAAAAAATAAAATACAATTTAACTTTCCTAGTGAAGCTCGATCTAACCTACCATAAGTTCTTATAAAAAGAATTGAGGAGTTTGAGATCCTTTATTTCATCGTCCTCATTTAAAATTTGGGTGCTTGAATTACGAACATAAATATAAGAATATGAGGACCTATATTTTCTTTCCATAACAAATTCTAACTAAGATTTTAGTTTGAGTACAACAAGAATCTACGTAATATTAAATTTATATCAATCCACTCTAATTCCTATAACTTTACCATTTGACCAACCCACGCTAGTTCATCTGAATGAACTAATTAAGGTCCACCTTACATCCATTAGTCTTCACTTTCAATCTCTGAAAACATATGTTATATATATGCCCGTTACCCTTTAGTGAAGTCTAGCTCCACCTTTTCTAGAGGTATATCTTCATCATCTTTCTCAATCTATCTTTCCAATAACTCCATATTAGATGTGCCAACACCATCTCTATACCTATATTGAAAACCAAGACTTATGCACCATGATACACATTATGATATAGCATGAGAACATTATACTTCGTGTTAAATAGCTTCTAAAATTTGATAACACTTATCTTTTTGCAGAGCTGTAGCGGAGTACTTGTCGAAAGACCTCCCCGACAAGTTATCACCGGACGATGTATTTATGACTGTAGGATGCCAACAAGCTGCTCAAAACATACTACATGCTCTTGGTGGATCCAAATCAAACAATAATATACTTCTCCCAAAGCCATACTTCCCGTATTATGATGTTTTTGCTCAAATAAACCATTTAGAAGTTCGTTTCTTTGACCTTCTTCCGGAGAAAAACTGGGAAGTTGATCTAGAGTCTGTCATAGCCGTTGCCGATGAAAATACAGTTGCCATGCTTATTATTAACCCTGGAAATCCTTGTGGGAATGTTTTCACATACTCCCATCTTAAAAAGGTATACATGTATATATGTTCTACTTATTGGCGGAACCAAAAGAGGTCAACAGGATCTGCCGACCCCCCAAACATAAGAATTTGTCATGTTTAATTATAAAAATCAAGATTTTCCAAGTAAAAATATAAGTTAGACCTTTTAGTTGTCATCAGTAGAGAAATGAACTTTATGATGACCTTTCGACCAATAAATTCTGGTTCTGCCCTCTTTTGCTTTTTGTTCATGACACAATCCATTTGGGCTTTGGTTATATTGTATTATATTGACTATAACATTGGTGATTTATTTTAGGTTGCGGAAACTGCACGAAAGCTTGGGATAATTGTCATTTCTGATGAAGTTTATAGGCATATAGTTTTTGGGGAAAACCCTTTTACTCCAATGGGGGTCTTTGCTTCAATCACCCCTATTGTTACTCTTGGCTCCATATCAAAGCGGTGGATGGTTCCTGGTTGGCGAATTGGATGGCTTGTTACCCATGATCCTCATGGCATCCTTAAAGAACACGGGGTTGTATATCATTCTCCCACGTACATACTCGTAGATGCTTTGAGCAAACTTATGTATACATTATGCTAATACAATCTTCCTTATGTGTTTTTCTTTTAGATTATCAGAAGCATTAAGAAATATGTTGATCTATCCTCAGTTCCTCCCGCATTTATTCAGGTGTCTTATCTTTATTTGGTATACTCATGCATTTCTTCTATAAGATCTTAAGAGTTTGTGCTTTTTAAAGGGAGCCCTTCCTGATATACTGGCGAAAACCGATGATGAATTCTTTTTTAAAGTATTAAACATGATTAAAGAGGATGCAAATTCTTGTTATGAGGGGATAAGAGACATACCCGGTGTAACTTGCCCAACAAAGCCCGAAGGATCAATGTGTGTTTTGGTAAGAAGATATATGAAAATTTTACATGTTCTACAGTCATAAGAAAATTTGTGTTGCTAAATTAGAAGAGTACTTACATATGCATTTCTTTACAATCCTTAGAAGAAGCTAAGTGTGTGTTTGTCTAACATGATTGTTGTTTTATAGGTGAAGTTGGATGTATCTATGTTTGATGACATTAAGGATGATTTGGACTTTTGTATCAAGCTTGCTAAAGAAGAATCTGTCATGATCTTACCAGGTATGATAACATTTAAGAGATCAATACTAACAAATTTTAATTGTACATTAGATTTTAATTTAGTAAGGTTGCTGGTTAGGCCCCAAAGTCAAATATGCCACCCCTTTTCTTAAATGGTTATTCGATGAAAAGCTCAAATAGGTGTTTAAAGCTAGAGGGTATGACTCAAGCCCTAACCTTTGAACGTCATTTGGAATCCTTAAATGGGCATTTGAAAACTAGGGGCTATGATAAAGCCCTAAACCTTAAATGGTCGTTTAAATCGACCTCAAATGACCGTTTAGACGTGAGGTGAGATTAGATCATTAGTGATATATGTATGTATATATATATATATATATATATATATATATATATATATATATATATATATATATATCATGATATTCTAGAAAACCTAAGAATTGGAATAAACTTCTTTTTATCAAAATGAGTATTATCGATGATAAGTCAATGTTTCAATTGTTCTTGATACTATGGTCTAAACATACACTCTGAAATTGGCTGATCTTTGTTCAGGTATAAGCGTAGGACTCCCAAACTGGCTTCGTGTAACATTTGCTATTGATCCATCTTATCTTCAAGATGGCATCACGAGGTTTAAAGCTTTTTGCAAAAGGCACTCCAAGAAACCTTAACATTTCGAATCCATTGTCGCAATCCCTAGGGATTCTAGAGGATGGAATTTTCATCATTCAACTTCTTGGACCACAAGCGATTTTCAAATGTAGTTCTTTCAGCTTGTATATTGTAACGCTCTGAGGGGGAGGAAATAAGTGGTTCCTTTATGTTTAATAAGAGCAAGCTTTTTAGGGTTATTAATGGTAAGCTCAACATTACCTACTTAAATATAATGTATGTATGTATATGTATTTGTATGCCTATACTTATGTGTATGCACAAACTTGGTTTTGACTAATGTTATCTACTAGTGTTGTGTTATCGTATGTCATTGTGAATTTGTTAGATAAAATGCATTAAAGTTTAATTCAACTTATATTTGTCTAGAAGTGTACTTTGTATTATTGTATTTTCTATAGGCAATGTTGCATTGAATTATATATAACAATATATATCAAATTACTCGTAAGTTAGAGTAGCCTATAGCCCAAAGTGGATTTGATTCTAACGGTGTATGAGAAGTTTTTAGATAAGGATTTGTGTTGGTACAAGCTTCTCATTTCATGTTTGGGGCTTTGTGCAATGAACATAGACGAACTAATTACAGTCTATAATCACGAATTAAGTAGTGGAACCTGAGCTACTATAATGTCACGGGTTTTGGCTTCTTAATTTATACTATGCGTATTCTTTTCTGCACCTCCCACACAAATTACAAATTTATACGGTATAATACAATTAAGTTCATATAACATGTGATAATGCATAACAAATATGTAACCGTAAATCCTTAGAATATTGTCAAGCTAGTGTGATTGACCATACAGGTGTTATACTTATCTTCTATCATGTAGTTTAATTTGTGTGTACATTCCTTTTTTATTAGCATTCAGATATCCAACCTTTTATTTGGCAAGTGGCATTCTTGAGTTTTTTCCCAATAAGGTGTTGGTGAAAAAAATATTTACTAAAATGGGTGATTTGAAAAATATTTACCAAAATAGGTGTTTTTCTTTTACCACTTTATTTTTATATAATCTATTAAATTCTTTTTTTTGTTCAATCCCACTATTATATTTTTCCCAATTTAATTATTTTTACGTCGATCCCAAATGTAATTCACGATCTACATTCAATATTTTAGTATTTTTAAAAATAAGTGATTTGGAAAAATAGATGATTCTTCAATCCTGTAACTTTCTCTTGTTGATTTTTCTATATTTTTTTGTAAAATCCATTGAAAAATATAACCGAGTCCACTCATTTATATTAACGAGCTGAAATGGTGGTTCAAGCTCTCGGCTTGTTTGCAACGACTTGAGTCGAGCCAGCTCACATCCTAAATTGTTTATTAAAAAAATTAATTTGTTGCTCATATATAAAAAACAAAAACAATATTTTATTCGATGTTAATAGCCGGTGAATTTCTGAAAACTATATTTTCCTTTTTATTAGTTTCAATATTTTCTTTTTTCAGATTCTCAAATATTAAGCAATGGATTTTGTAAAAATTATAGAGACTAAATAATTTTTTCAAGTCACTTATTTCATAAAATACTAATATATTGATTGTAGATCGTGAATTACATTTGAGATTGACGTAAAAAGAATTAAATTGGGAAAAATATAATAGTGGGATTGAAAAAAAAGGATAAGAATCATAATAGATTAAATAAAGATAAAGTGGTAAAAAAAGCACCTATTTTAGTAAATATTTTTTAAATCACTCATTTTGGTAAATATTTTCTCCACCAACACCTTTTTAGGAAAAAACTCGGCATTCTTACTGAACATCTAGATCTTAGTCTAAGTCAAGGTAACTAGGTACTAGCACCTACGTCTTTTAAACTCGGTCTCTGTTAATAACTTGTCACACCCCATCCTAACGATGCGTGACTTAGTTGGATTTGCATAATACATATTTAAAATATTACTTTTATAAGCTACTGTAAAAGTTTTATTTAAAAGTCTTATTTAAAAGTAATATTTCAAATATTACTTCTATAACTAAAAACATGTCTTGGACTTGGCTAAAATACCCACCCTGAAAAAAAGAAGTGTGGGGCTTAGGTCGCACATAAATTGTCCAAAACCACTCTCAAAACGCCTTTGTTTCTCAACCCTGTTCTAAAATACCCACACAACACAAGCTATTTACTATTTAAATCTTGCTCACCCTATCATTTATCCTCGAACTTACGTTTAATAAACAAAAACAACCCCTTACATCTAAAGAAAAAAAACCACCCATGTTCTATTAAAACAATAAAAACATGCGATTAAAATTAAAATATGTTGACCCATACCCTTTGACAGAATTTAAACCCCTTAAGATTAACCCTACACGTTTTGGGTTACGAGAAATCAATTGTAACATTCATCACATCATACGTTGTTCGTTTTGTACATAAGGGGATCATGAGTTTGATTTGGCTACTCGAGTAGACTTTCCAATATGTCATCGATCGCTCATACTCAAGCACTTAAGTGTGTAATTATTCTTGCATCCACACAATATTCACAAAAATAAAGTAGTAGTATTTAAGACATGTCTTATGATCCTAACATTTTTTTATATACAATTGATGTAGAATTTGTGTAGAATGTTAATTTTATATTATCTTATCTGAGCACCTTTTAATAACTAAACTACTTTAAAGTTACTAATTTAAACACAAATATAACAATATAACAATTGATGTAGAATTTGTGTAGAATGTTAATTTATATTATCTTATCTGAGCACCTTTTAATAACTAAACTACTTTAAAGTTACTAATTTAAACACAAATATAACAATATAACATGCATGTACCTTCACAAAAACATTTAAATGGCACGTATCCCAACTCAATAATAAGCATGTGGGGAAATTTAATGTATAAGAACTAAGTAGATTTTTTACCCGTCGCGTGTCGTCGCGACACCGTACGTTGCGTGATATTGTAGAAATTACAATTGACCCGTTTCGCTTTTGAACTATATTTACGTCAATATGTAGAGTGACTTGAATTTATACCGTTGAATGAAAACGTATTATATTAGACCCGACTTTTTTCCAAACAAAACATATGTTGAAACATTTATATTTGACTCGTGTCCGAATTAAGTTTACGTCCAAACAAAACGTATTATATTTGACGCGTTCTCAAACAAAACTTACGTTGAAACGTTTAAATTTGACTCAACTAATATCTGAACAAAATTTACATCAAAATGTAGGCGTTTGTCGAAAAATAGTTAAGCCGAGTCACATCTGATTAGGTCCTAACGATGATGGACTCAAATTTATATTTTATAGGAGTAAACCCGGAATTTTAAAAACTTAAGGGGGTCAAAGTGATATTTTTCAAAGTTTTACAAAAAATTTAGGGGTAAAAAATATCAAATACAGAAAGTTGAAGGGGTTTTTTGGCCGGTGGCATATGCCACAGACCTTTGCAAATAAGTATACTATTATATTAAACCCGACTTTTTTCCAAACAAAACATATGTTGAAACATTTATATTTAACTTGTGTCCGAATTAAGTTTACGTCGAAACGTAGAGTAAACAAAAATATATTTTATATGATCCATCGCGTTCTCAAACAAAACTTATGTTGAAACGTTTAAATTTGACTAAACTAAAATCTGAACAAAATTTACATCAAAACGTAGGAGTTTGTCGAAAAATAGTTAAGCCTAGTCACATTTGATTAGGTTCTAATGATGATGGACTTATTTTATAGGAGTAAACCCGGAATTTTAAAAATTTAACGGGGTTAAAGTGACATTTTTTAAAGTTTTACAAAAAAATTAAAGGTAAAAAAATATCAAATAAAGAAAGTTAAGGGGTTTTTTTTTTGCTGGTGGCATATGCCACCGACCTTTTGTAAATAAGTATAGTAATAATAATTATAAACTCAACTCTATCCGGAAACACTCATCACTTTCTATAGGTTGTTAACTCTTTGCTTTTTATATCTTCAGTAACCGTAACGTTTATTAATTTTTTACACAAATAATACTATCTACGCACGTAGCGATTCCACCGATGCCTGAATGCTACTTTTGTCTACGTATGGCTTATATTATATAAGCAATCCTCCTTATATGGTCTTAGCCCCAGTTTTTTTCAACTAAGAACTAAACGCTTTGCCCATTAGTCTTTATTAGAGATCCTAGTCTGAGCTGTTGATATTGTTAAATTACAGTTTTCGTTATTGTAAATAGAATTATAAGATCTTTTTTTTTCAATGTCTTGTGTTCATTTCCAGACAAATCATCATAGGATTTTTTAGTGTAACACCCTGCACGATTTAGGACACACCACCCGCAATTAAGGTTGCTCAGTTGCTGAGCCAAAATAAGCGGACATTTACTTATGATTGGCTCGTTTACAAACCAAACCGAGTCGATCGGCTTGTTTACAACTTAGCTATAAATTAATGAGCATTTTTCAAGCGAGCAGCGAGCGATTTTGACAACTTCACGTTTTAGTTTGTCATCCGCTTTAAATTGTAGAGAGCTACAATGAAAATGTTGGGTCTCAAAATTTTATTTCTATATTTACATTTATTTTAACATTTAATGTGTGATTGTAATGTATGCTACAAGATTTATCAAATAATATAAAATTTTAACCTTTAATGTGTGATTGTAATGTATGCTACAAGATTTATCAAATAATATAAAATGTGCTCTAATTGATCAATAATCCTCGACATACAATGGATAAACCTCGAAGGGAATCACGTCTGTCTAGCCGATTAAGGTAATTAATCACATGTGTCACATGTTACTAGGGGCCATCTTTTGTCACATGTTTTCTTTCCAAAAACGGCAACTAATAATTATTGAATTTATTCGATAATAATCATGATGGCAATTTCAATATTCCCACATGCTCAAATCCGACACCAATCATAACACGCATCTTCAAGTAGTTTGATGATTTCTATAAGAGTTGTTTTTCATTATATTTGTTTAATACTTAATGTTTATTATGCGTGGCATTTGAAATTATGTGATTGTCTCAATTTATGAGTTTAGGTGTGATAATTTTAAAAATAAAATAGAAAATATATATTTGTTGGTAAATTAAGAAAAATTCATTTGTGTCAAGCACTAATGATTTGAAATCATGAATTGTTAGATTGTGTGTTAACTGTGAAGATTATTGTATCGATTGTTGTTGATAATGGTGGATTTCTGTGTTTCATGTCAATTTATATTACAAGTTCAACACTAATGTCGTGGTTGTTTATGCATTTGTTCAACGTTTGAGTTTTGTAAAAAATGATCTTGATGTTGGTCAAATTCAACCTAAATTCTTATTATTTGTTGGTATTGTTTGTGTTGAAACTCGTTTTTAGATTGTACCAAACATTATGAGTTTTAGTTTTTGAATGATTTAAAACTGAGTTTAGGTGTACTGAGTTGAATATTCGGTACAATCCAAAATATAGATGTTGGTCAGCTTAACCGGAGAAAAAAATATTATGGCTATTTTTTAGAGCCTTAGAGGTAGATTATGGTTTTTTACCGAAGAACGAACTAGTTGGTTGAAAATTTTATGAGAAAACAGAATGACCATAGTTTTGTACCATGGTTTTTGAGGTACAATTGTACCTAATTTAAAAAAAAAAGTAATGTTTCTAAGATATAATCGTACTTGATTATATAAAGAGAAGTCATGTCTTTTGAGTTACGATCGTGCTTTTGAAAGAAAACATAAGAACTTTTGGAAAGTTGTCAACTTTCAGTTTTTGCTTATGAGTTGATATGATGTATAACCTATGGTGTTTATAAATATTTTGAAGACATGTTAATATATCTAATCATATAGAAGCCCAGGTGTAACGTGATTAAATATAAGATTTCCAAATATTGTTTATAAAAATCCATAGACGATACTTCATAAGAATCATTTCATCTATCAAATGATATGGTCTAGAAGCACTAACATTTAGGATGCGGGGGACTAAATCATGTGTCAAATTTTGATGGTTTCGTGGATATAACTTTTTGTCAAAAACATGAGAAAATATAATATTTATACAATAACTTGTAAATTTGACTTGTAATTAGGTCCTCGTAGAAGTGAAACAACTTGAAATGATCCTGACTCCAACAATGGAAGTATATGAATTTTAGATTAGGTGAAGTTGGATATAGGAAAATGGTAAAGGCCCTTTATTATGATAATAGATGTCTAACTGAAATAGATAAATATTAGGCAAAGTTTGTAATGGCTCGTCTTTAAAGTACTTTTCATCTCTTTCACCATCACTTGCATATGTTTATTATCCTACACCAAACTATTGTTAGGCTTATCATAAATACTTTTAAAAAGAGATTTGGGAAACTTTTATATGTAATTAAGTAAAATGGAAGGTGAATAAGTTTACATTAATGTAGGGTTTGATTTCATGATATTTTAATCACTTTTTAAACTTTTCCCATTGAAATGCATCCTTTTACTCTTTTGGTATAATAAAACGAAAGTTTTAAAAGTCAGTTGAGTTGAGATATTAAAAATCGATACTAAACACAAACGCTTATAGAAAATGATTATTTTAGATTAAACCAGTAAACGAAAGTGTAGTGTGATATTATGAGTCTATCAAAATTAAGCCGAATTTTATAACAGATTTTATATGAAGTTATATGATTTTGTTAGGATAGACATTTTTCTTTACTTTCACAAATGTACATGTTTGTACATGGGAGTTGGATGAAAAATTGTCAACTTCTTAAATAAGTCAGTATTTTAATAAGTATTAATATATAAGACATATTATTGAAAGACGTGATTGATTATACTCTATATCGTGCATGTATTATTTACTTTTTAAAATGTTAAATTGTAGCACGAAATACTACTTATTAGAGGACTTAAAGAGGGATCCGAGACAGTAAGGTTTGTTACCAATTAGTAACAACCCCACACCCATTTTGGGGTTAAAAATTCCTACTAATTGGTCATTTCATTACTGATCTCCTCGCTGACTACGTATTCTTTCTTTTTTTAGTCGGTCAAAATTTAAGAAAAGTGGTTTGGTGTAATTGGAGAAATTGGTAAGCCATTTCCTCCCAAATGAAAAAATTTAGGGAAAATATGATGAGTGGTGATGCAATGCTAATGTAGCATATGAGAAAAATAGAAACCAATACCTGAACTTTATTTGACAAATATTGGGATGATTAGGATCATATTTTTAAAGTTAATGAGGAAAATTAGGTGAATTATAGATAATTTCGCATTTGATATTTTGTATAGATTGTTAAAATTACTTAAGTTTAGTGATTCTGTTGTAATTAAAGCTCCGAGTTCATGAAATTTTGTACTTATTAGTCATAAAATGGTGAATTATTAATTGATTGTGTTATAAAGTTGTTAGAAAGTGGAGGGCTGAAAATAACATGTTAAAAACATAAGTGGTCGGTAATAAACACTACCAACACTTCTAGTTGAGATATTTACAATGGTGATAAGAATGAGGTTTTATATCGTAAAGCGTTTATTTCTTGTTGTAATGACAATAAGAATGATGATTTTTACAAAGGCGTCCGTGATAATCTCTTATATGACATGTTTCACGATTTGGATGTTAATGTTGCTAAAAGGATTATTAATTTTTTTTTGCTAATTGTTTGTTGACTAAAAAATTATTATCTTGTCGTGTATGAAATTCCTTAACTTTCTTCTCTAACCTGAAAAAGAAAACCATGGCTCGATAGAAAAAGTTTCATAAGTCTATCGAAGAAATGCTCCTAGAAGATCATAACTTAAATCTTTCATAATACCAAGCACTACATGTATGTCTAAATGATTAGATGTTGTGTAGAATGAGTTAGCAAGCCTACATAAATGTATTACATGTGATGCGTCAAGATATAAGCAAAAAATAAGAAGAATATAGCAATGTGACAATGAAAGCGATATCTACATGTTGTACCAAAGCAAAGCTTATGATTGCCAAAGATGCAATTTGTTGCATTAACATGTGGAAGAGCCTTTTAAAAGATGGAAACGTAATACATGTGGCTAATTCTCGTCAATGGAGGAATATTGATTCTGATATCAACTTGGTGAGGACATTATAAATGTATGGTTGGGCCTTAATTCAAACTAATTATTCAGAAACATGCATGATTAATTGGATGTAACAACACATGGTTGGTACTTGGTAATGCTTTTACAATTTTCCATCTTGGTTATACATGAAACTGAAATAAATCATGACATCATTGGTTATCGAACAAATCCTAAAACAAACATGTAATTGAGGGCATTAATGAATTATGGAGTCAATCATCAAAATGTATGAAGTATAAACGAAGGGAAAGTTCAAGTGCGTGTGTGCCATCAAAGTTATTAAGAAGCTAATATACCGGCTTACAAAATGTTGTACCATTTAAGCATCTAAAATCTAGGCAAAACTATATTATTTACAAGCATATGTCTCAAACAATCATGGGTACGTTTTTAGTTCATCTTTTACTGTCCTAACTTCTACATATTCTTCTTGTCATTGTTTGAGAAAGCTTATGTCTCATTGAGGATAGATATTACACCCACATACAAGTTATAAAGATCAGCAAATGTTAATGATTAAAGTATTCAAACCATTTGAAAGTAATTAAGTTTACTTAACACCAAAGAAAGATCTAATAAACTTTAGTATGAATTAGGATGTTTCATGCTTGTGTCAAAACTATTTTGATTTCTAGCACCCAACAACCTCGGGGTTTAAGGGATGAAGGTTCATAGACCATGGGATTCCAAGGGTGTGTATCAAGTTCCATCGTCGACATGAATTTTTTTTTTTGTTTTAGCTTATTAAAAAGTCATTGGAAATAATTTTGGATTTAAATTGTTGTTAATAAAAAGTTTTATGAAAATGATTATTCGGTAGGAATTAATTAGCTACTAAGGCCGCCTCACAGAGTGGAGACGAGAAAACACCAAGTAATGCCCGGGAAAAACCGCGGCCGGCCAGGAATACCGCGCCCTAAGCTCCGTGAAGCTACTGCTTGGTGAATTTTTACCGGAATTCACCGGTACACAACCCAACCAATTTTGAAAAGAAATAGGGAAAATGTGGAAACGATAAAAACTAAAATGACAACATGTAAGACGAAAAAATACTAGAAAAAAACTAATTTGACGTTAATGCGTGACGCTAAATAAAAATAAAAAAATAAAAAATAAAAAGTTGAGAATAAGTTGGAGAATTGTGAATATTTAAAAAGGTAGTCGACAACAAAAGGCTTGACACTCCGAGAATCATCACTCAGAAGTCACTTCTTTTCAGCTCCCAAGGTCTACCTCGCTAACCTACACCGGTGGTGGGTACACTACGCACCCAACAACCACCCACAAGATCACACGCACCTGTATCACCCACCACCACCCACACACCCTCTCTATCTTTATCCATACATACGTATCATCATCTGTATCTATATCTTCAAGCTGATTTCGCACTCACAAGTTGGAGTTTATGTGAAACAATCTAGGGTTTCAAGGACTTGGATGCTGATTTGAATCCTATTTGATTTGATTTGTTGTTGTTGTGTTGTTTCGGTTAATTCGCCGGTGATGATGAATGGAGGTGATTTTCGGTCAGGTGATTCGGGGTCCTCGTTGTGTAATTTGACTGAGATCTGGCCTTTTCCGATGAGCGTTGGCGGTGGAGGTGGTGGCAATGCGGCGTCGTTTGGTGGTGTGTTTGTGGATAATCGGGATGATCCGATGGTTGTGGACCAGAGGAATGGTAAGAAGAGGCGTGAAGATGATGATTCGTCTAAAGGTGTTTCCACTAGCAGCCGGAGCAATGGCAATAGCATGGTAAGTGTTGATGAATTGAACAGTAGTTTCATAAAATTTAATGTTGCAACTGTAGATATGAATTTGCTCTTGGAATCTGTTATGCTTATTGTTTTGTGCTCATCTAACGAACCTCTTGTTACTTTCATGGTGAAATTTGGATGAAATTGAAGGGAATTTATTCAACTTGAAACTAAAACACGTTAATAATGAACAGCATGTAAAATCACTTTTGTTTTATATAAACTGTTAACATTTTATACGTCAAATTTCTTCAATTTGACGAATTTATTCTGTTTGTATGCTATTAAATCCACCAGAAATAGATGCAGTTATTTCTTGCTGTACTTTTTGGATTCAGCTTCTGTATGTTGATTAATTGTTTATTTCATAAAGTTTAGTTTAGATGCTAGAATCAGTGGCAGAACCAGGGAGTGTCAAGAGGGTTTGTTGACCCTCGGTTAGCTGAACCTGTCTGTTATTTATATATGAAACTGAATTTTTTTAAGAAATTGTCACTTGGGCCTTTAGTTGTAGCCGGTAGAGAAGAGAATCTTATGATGACTCCGACTAAGAAGCTCTGGTGTGCCACTTTGAGAATATAATAGAGTTCGTTTTTATGAAAATTTGTGAAATTGTAATCAGCTTGATGGTGATGCTAAACGCTTGAAGACTTTGGCGCTTGAAAATGAAAACGCAGAATCTAAACCAGAAGCTGAAAGAAGTACAGGCAAGAGAGCCGAAAACAGTGTGAAACCATCTGAACCACCCAAACAAGATTACATTCATGTTCGAGCAAGAAGAGGTCAAGCCACTGATAGCCATAGTCTAGCAGAAAGAGTAATTCTTCCAGCTTTATGACATGATCAAATTAAGTTTCTTTTTTGTTTTCTTTTATGAAGATCAAGTTTCTTGTATAGCTTTCTTTTTGCTAAATTTTGATCCATTTTATGGTCAGGCTAGAAGAGAGAAGATAAGTGAAAGGATGAAAATTCTTCAAGATCTTGTCCCTGGCTGTAATAAGGTGTGATTTAATGTTCTGGTTTCGTCATCTGTATTAAAGTTAAAATATTAAATCAATTAGCTGATAAGATTTAGACATCATGACATGTGAATATTGTTCAAATGGTTTAAGTTTCTTAGTCATGTCCAATATGTTTCAAACCCATCTAAAAATAGAACAGACACGTGTATACATGTGGGTTTCAGGCTGTCCATAACAGACTTGCATTTTGATTAATTCCAGAGGCAATTATGTAAAACCTTTAATGGTGACAGAATGTGAGATTGCTTGTTGAAAGTTTTCTGAATTCTATCTTAGGAAATAAAAAACATGTTTTAAAACCTTATATAAGTATCAATTATGTGATCTTCAGGTTATTGGGAAAGCACTTGTCCTTGATGAGATAATTAATTACATTCAATCACTACAACAACAGGTCGAGGTAACCTTGCTTACTTTTCTATTGGATTCGTGACTTGTATATCCATTTCAATGTTCAACGATCATATTGCTAATCAAATCGAGTGTACCAGTTCTTATCAATGAAGCTTGAAGCTGTCACTTCAAGATCACACCCAAGTCCCCAAGGATTTCCCTCAAAAGATGTAAGTATAGAATTTTATGTGTTTTGACAACATGACCCCTTCATCACATAGCGTCTTTGCCCTGGGATTTGGATTAAATAAAGATGATAATTTCGACCTGTCTACCTATGATAGGGTACATTTGGGTTAAGTTTTACTTCTAACAGGTCAAATAAGTAAAATAGAAATATATCAAGCTTAAAAGGTTACATGCTAGTTCGGTTTAGGGTTCAGTGTATGCAACCTACTAAATTATTTCACTTATAAGATTAGTTTATTGCTATATATTATTCATAATCTTATTTAACACACTAATTATCTATAAAAGATATACAAAAGTGACTCGTCTTAATAAACTTTTACCCCTTTCGACCTGTCACCCAAACCGCCCATTTTCCACCTCTAGGGTTAAGCAGTCTGATTCTTGGTAATACAAACGCTTTAACATGACAAGTCAATGCTGATGTCTCAGTTTGGTCAACAATCATTCGACATAGCTGGGTTGCCATTTGCTTCACAACCCACGAGGGAGTTCAATAACGGATCATCACCAGAGTGGTTGCACATGCAAATCGGTGGCAGCTTTGAAAGAACAACATGATTTCATCATAATGAATGCAATAAGTATTCATCAGTAAAAACATGCTGCCATGAGATGGGCAAACTTGCTTGAAGCTAATGATCATGAGACTACACAAAGAAAAGGTTATATGTGTTTAAACTATAATATCTCCATCTTTTTTTTCACAAGATGAACGTATGTATGTATGCATGTATGTATGTACTATTCTTGCTCATACGTCTCATAGAGTCTTACGTCCTTTTACCCGATAATATTGTTTGTCCACCTTTTTTTTAAATCAGAAGCATAATGTGTATTGAAACAATTTCAGGATTCAAATAAGTTTCAATGCATTTTACTCCTATAGTTTTGAGGCTTCCAGGCATTTGTATCCCAAATTATAATTATATCATCTGTTCTTCTATTAAAGTGGTGTGATTTGTATATTTTATCTATATTTTGTTACCCCTAAAGTAAATTGTGTTCTCCCTAACCAAAAGGTTGTAAATTCAAATCTTACAATGCGCTGGTGTAGTGATTTCTGGAGTGGAGTATTTGTAGAGTAAAGTTGTGTATTTCATGGTAAAAAGAAATAAAACAATATACTTTTATAAATGTCTAAATCTTGTTGCATCAAGAGGTCTGGTTAGAGGTGTACAAACCGGGTTTTTTTCTAAAACCGGTTTGGGTTCCAAACCGGAACGGCGGTCAAAACCGGTTTGGGCTCAAACCGGTTCGGGTTCTAAACCGGTTTGGACTTAGAAAAACCCAAACCTATAAAACCGGTTTGGGTCGGTTTGAGAACCGGTTTGGGTCGGTTTGAAAACCGGTTTGGGCCGGTTTGAAAACCGGTTTGGGCCGGTTTGAAAACCGGTTTGGGCCCAAACCGGTTAGTTTTTTTTAAAGTGTTATAAATTAAATAAACAATTAATTGTAAAAATTAAATCAACTTATAAGATGAATGTTACATATTAATTGTATAAATTAAATAAACCTATAAGATGCATTTACGTATTTTTATTTGTAAAAATTAAAACATATAAAATTAGGAACATTACATTATTGTTTTCAAAAACAAAGTACATAATTTCAAATTAAGTACATAATTTAAAATCAAAGTGAAATATATAATATATAAAACATAGAAACAATTAGACATAAAATTTTAAATAATGGTTTGAAAACCGGTTTGGGAACCGGTTTGAAAATCGGTTTGGGAACCGGTTTGTAACCGGTTTGTGACCGGTTTGAAAACCGGTTTGGAACCGAACCGGGTTAGAAACCGGTTTGAAAGAGGAAACCTACAAACCGAACCTAAACCGTCGGGTTGGGCCGGTTTGAAACCGGTTTGGGCCAAACCGGTTTGGGCCCCAAACCGGTTTCGGTTTTTTTTCCCGAACCGGTTTTCGAACCGGTTTTTATGCCCACCTCTAGGTCTGGTAGTATCTTTTTACCAGTTCACCAACACTAGTTCGAAACCTTATTCAAAATGAACATGGGTTTCTATGTGAATTTAGTTTCATGGGAAACAAAAGATGTATATTTAGAAGTAGAGGATGTATAAGCCGTTAAAAATTTCTCTGTGATTGATTTAGCAACCACTGATGATCCTAATGAATTCACTAAATGGTATGATGAGCCTATGATAACGCAATAAAGTAACTACTTATCTTAATAGTGTCTATCTTGATGCCTATAGTCATATAGCTCTTCATCAATGTTTGATCCCTATTTTAGGAAAACACGTCTAAAGTTAGGCATATAGCTCTTGTAAATTGCTAGAAGAGTATGGTGTAATGAGTGGAAAAACATACTTCTATCAAACCTACTCCACCGTGTTTATATGATTCATTCGTAACTATCACGTAACTCTTAACACAAAAATTATTGTAAAATCACCCTAGTTATCACTAGCATGAACACCGGATACGGTTAGTATGAACCAAAGGGGTGGTTGATTTTGTGACTAGGAACACCCTAGTACTATTCCAATTACATCAACACATGGGTTACCATTATCACACAACTCCGCAATCATTCTTGAACAGACAACAATCCACATATCTACAACAAGATATAATTTTACAAAATATACAACCTTTGATACTCTTACAATGAGTTTACCTTAGAATATCATCAAAGAATGTTCAAGTGATGCGAATACTCGATTTACCTAGACACATGAAATTTCTTAGAGGTTGGGAATCCTATTCCGGAGGTTACATCTTGTACTTTTCTCACTATGAGATTTTGCCAATAATTTTACTAGCTACTCTTAATTTTCATCTTACTTATTATGAGATAAGTCGAAAGCTAAGTGATGGGGGTTTTGTGAAATCTTCTAAGATGTTAATAGGTAGACACTTTTATAAGATAGTTGATGTAATTTATTACATGACAATTTTGGATGTCAATGCACACACAATTTAGTGCTCACAACGTAATTGTGTGTTCACAACGTCAGATGATAAGTTATTAGTCCTTTAATCATTACATACAAGTCTCTTAAAGTATGAGCTACACTATGTTTATTTGTAAAGTTATAACAAAACACCCTTAACTTTAAGTAAACTAGTCTCTTATAGTATGAGCTGATTAAAGTTATAATATATTTATTTATAAAGTTATAATAATTCACCCTTAACTTTAAGTAGATTTATCGTTTAAACTTTATAATCTTTGATACTTTTTTTATTTGTTTGGCTAACCAAATTTTAAATAGTGGCTCACTTATTTTATTTTTTTTTGCTTTTCTCAACCTTTAAAATATTATAATATCCTGACTAAAAAACAGCAATGTGCTTATATTTATCTAAAATCAAGACATGTATGATTATGTACAAGTTATTAAAGACCAACATACAAGTCGTTAAGCTCTTCGAATGTTTCTTTTTCTTTTCAAAATTTTGTTATTTCTCTTACAACCTTTAAAAATATGATTTTAATAAAATCTCAAATTCTTGACATGCTTGGTTCTATCAAAATTTTGATGTAAAATTTTCTCATTATATTAACATTAATATATAAGTCATAGAGGTTAAGGCTTATAAATATTAACACCCTATATTAAAGCCTGAGTTTCATCCACCAGGCTTCCTAGCTTTATTTTTAGCTTTTAGGAGATAAACCAATCATGAAAACCAAACTCGTGTCGAAGTTTCTACAAAACGAAAGTACAAGGACTAACATGATATTTTTGCCTTTACTTTTTCTTTTTTTAACAATAGATTAGAGATTAGAAGTTAGTAACACAAAGTTAGTAATAAATCGTCAATGTTAAGTTTTTAATCCTGAACCTCCAATAGAGGCAAAGCCTCCCCCCCTCCCCCCTCGAACCACTAGGCCAAGAGAACATTGGCATTAGAGTTGTGCATCTCACGGGTCGACCCGATTAAAACCCATGAACCGACCCGTGAAAACCAAGGCCGACCCGTATATGGGCTGGTGGTTCTGGTGTGAGTGTTTAAACGGTTATGGGTCGGGTGTGGTCCAAACCCGTAGGTAGTACATGTGATTCGGTTCGACCCTTTTAATGTAATTAGGTTTAAAAAATAAGGTTGTGGGCTTGCGGATGCTGCTGCGTACTAAACTACTAACGTGGATATTGGCATTAGGGGCTTAGGGCTTCTGACTATTACTTGGTTACTCCATCATAGACTTGTTATTCTTTCAACAATTCAATTTCCGATCATCATCATCATCATCATATTCGGTTCTATCATCATCATCATCATTGTTTAGGTTGGTTCAACTTCTATCATTGATCGTCATATTATACTCGATATATCAAGATTTACAATGAGATACTTAATATTAACTATTTATTATATATAGAAAACTATTTGATTTCATCTTCATGAAATCGACAATGGTTTAATCCAAGCATGTGGATTTTTCAGTTCTAACTTCTATGATTTTGTTATCAATTTAGTATGTGGGTTTGTGTCGGTTAAATGCTTTGATGATGATCTATTGATCTCCACGTATGATTTATATTCGGTCCGGCTTGATTATATCCTGCTGAACCGACCCATTAAATCCAGTTTGGTCCAGACCGGCCCGTCATCTAATGGTCCAGTTCACGGTTTTAATATTATACCGCTATTCAGTTTCGGGTCTAGGTTGGGTCGGTCCGGTTCCAGCTTCCGACCCATTGCACAGCTGGCATATTTTTGCATTTATTTTTTTATTACATACAGAATTACAGATTATATACACACAAAAAAAATCCTGTGTTTCTTTTCGACAAGTTCTAGAGAGAGAAATCTGAAGTCAATGGCGATGAATCTGTAATCCGCCGGAAAATGATATTGAAATCCGACGATAACGTTCTTGTTATGTTGTTAAATACGATCGATTTTTAACACTTGCTTTTACCAAATCATCGATTTTTAGGGATTTGAATCCCTTTTGTTCTTCTTCCTCGTGATCCGATCGTCGATCTGTGGATAATTGATCGGAAAAGGGAAGGGGAAGATGCCGTCGCACGCGGATATAGATCGGCAGATAGAGCAATTGATGGATTGCAAGCCGTTGACGGAATCGGAGGTGAAAACGCTTTGCGATCAAGCTAGGGCTATACTTGTGGAGGAATGGAATGTGCAGCCGGTGAAATGTCCGGTTACCGTTTGCGGTGATATTCATGGTCAGTTTTACGATCTGGTTGAGCTGTTTCGGATAGGTGGCAATCCTCCGGATACCAATTATCTCTTCATGGGCGATTACGTTGGTGAGAATTTGTTGTTTTTGGTGTTTTGTGCTTTGTTTATTTGTGTTGTTGTTATATGTTTGCGAGGGCTTTTCTGTGGGGCGGGTGATTAACTTTAGGATCACTTGTTGTTTGTACCTGTGGAGATCTGTTAAAGTATTGCTGGAAGTTTTCATTCGAAAAGCTCAATGGAGCTGCATAAGGAGGTTGATATTTTTTGAGATTTAGCTGCTAAATCATCTGTAATCTGTTTGTGACTGTTGTTTGGAGTTCTATCTAAGAATTGGTGATATTAGAGCACATAAAGAGCATTAGAGCAACCTGTTGTCAAGGAATGAAGGTAGTCTGGGTTAAAAATTGCATTTTTTTTCTCAACTCAAACTCTTGCTAATTGGATGTCTTCAAGTGACTTTCAGTTTGTTGGAGAGAATGTTAGTTTTTGTTTAGATTGCTTGATTAAAATTAGGAAGGTTACTAGAGTATGTGCTGAAAAGTTGTAGCTTATTCAGGTTTGCTGCTTAAGAAAGAGAGGCTGCTCCCAATGAAACCCCCGGCTCAACAAAACCCCCCCCCCCCCCCCCCCCCCCAAAAAAAAATGTCTTCCTTCTTTAGCACTATTAGTTCCATTGCAGAAAAAATACCTGATTACCTCCAATGATGACAATTTAGGATATGTAGTGTTATCCATTAGGTGTGTATTTGGAAACTTATAGCTGTCATGACGCTGGTAGATCATCATTAGCATGAATAGTAATGCATATATCTGGACACGCATGTACTACTATATTTGTGGATCTTAAATTAACTCGAAATGATTCATCAGATTCGTTGTTAGGAAGATATGGGTGCAGAATCTGAGAAGTGGGTTGTCTGCAATCTTGATGTCTTAGGATGGATTTATGGTAAAACTATAATGCATACAGTCTAGAGAACATTTAACATATAGTTTGATTACTTGATATATAAGTCAAAGAAGGTGATGTATTATCATGTAGGCAAATAGGCCAAAAGGCCCAAAACTAGGTCAAATAAAGATGGTATATTAAAAATATATTGAGATTATGCAACATCGCTTCTACTTGTGAGTAGTGCTAGGATTATGTCGTACATGGTTCTGTGAATGGTGGCTGTTTTAAGTTCATGTTATTTGCAGTTATAAGTGGTCTACAAAGTGGCAAGAGTGAGTTTTGACTCCATTCATCTTTCATAATTATAATCAGTTTGGTGCGAGACTGTGAGCAGTTGTGTTTAATCTTTTGTTTATTTTCAAATTTTCTTATTTACCTGCTAAATCTTTCTCAATATCTATTGTTAGGTGCTGCTGATTTTACAATGGTAAATTGGTAGTTACAGATTTATGTTTGCAAGTTTCATTTTAAGAAATTTTCTTAATTTTTCATGCTGCACGACTGTTCAGGATGTTTGATTGAAGTGTACTACTTCAAGTATTTTAATATTTTGATTACGAGTTTACGACTGTTCTAATCGCATAATTATCACAGATCGTGGGTACTATTCCGTGGAGACTGTCACACTCTTAGTGGCTCTTAAAGTTCGTTATAGAGATAGAATTACAATTCTTCGAGGAAATCATGAGAGCAGGCAGATCACTCAAGTGTAAGACCTTTACTTCCTTATTTTGGAATTAGAGAAACGCACACACACACAATTATCAAGGTTTGCAACATAAATTAACATAAACAAAGGTCAAAATTTCTACTGAAGATTTTTGAAAGACCCCTTTCATATTGACCCTCCCTGATTTCTGGTCACTAATATACCTTTTTGGTAAACTCAGATATGGATTCTATGATGAATGTTTGAGAAAGTATGGAAATGCTAATGTATGGAAACATTTTACCGATCTTTTTGATTACCTACCTCTTACAGCACTTATTGAGAGCCAGGTTAGAAATTTACAAATTTCATGTTTATTACTCTCATTTATCTTATGATAAAGTTTAATGGTTCTCTTATGTCGTAGATCTTCTGCTTGCATGGAGGGCTTTCACCATCACTGGATACACTAGACAATATCCGAGCATTGGACCGCATACAGGAGGTACATTGTATTATTGCTTTAGCCTGTAGGAATTGGTGGTTTTAAATTTGCTGATGCATTTTCGGTGACTTTGTTGCAGGTCCCACATGAAGGACCAATGTGTGATCTGTTGTGGTCTGATCCAGATGACAGATGTGGGTGGGGAATATCTCCGCGTGGAGCTGGCTACACGTTTGGACAAGATATAGCATCTCAGTTTAACCATACAAACGGACTCACTCTCATCTCAAGAGCTCATCAACTTGTCATGGAGGGTTTTAACTGGTGCCAGGTTAGTCACCCTCATAATAGAAAAGACAAAAGAAAACCATAATCGGTCGTTCTAAATTTTGTTTGCGTATGGTGGTGTCAGGACAAGAACGTGGTGACGGTATTTAGTGCCCCAAATTACTGTTATCGCTGTGGAAACATGGCCGCGATACTTGAAATAGGGGAAAACATGGAGCAAAACTTTCTTCAATTCGATCCAGCACCAAGACAGATCGAACCAGATACTACGCGCAAGACACCAGATTATTTTTTGTGATTTGCATGGATGTGACACTAACACCCTAATACAAATCAGGTTGTTTGTTTGTGATCCTGTAGATTTCCCCCCTTGAAAAACAAAGAAGAGAGAAGTTTTGTTGTTAACATAATTCTTTTGTTTGGTATTTGGAGTTTGGATTGCTGTTGTTATTGACAAACTGAAATGTACCAGTTGATTATAGGCAGCAATGACTTGTTTCTTCAGTTTTCAATTTTCATTTCCCAAGTTAGGATGCAGCAAGCACATAGTGCAAGCAAAACCTTCAAAGTGACGGCGCAATGGTAAATGGTAAATGTCTGATTTCTTTTGGCATAGGTCGTCTTTAACCACCTAACTAACTGGGAGCATTAGTTAACCAAGTAAACATCCATTAATAACATCTTTACATTCACTCATGTGAAACTTCTTTCTAACAAGTAATAGTCATTTTGCACCCTTGGACTTGATCAGTTTGACTTTGATCTTGACTTTACCCTTGAACACTCCCCTTCCAGTTGAAGGGGAAAAGAATCTGAAAGTGCTAACTTGTTAACAATCTTTGATGTTAGTCAGCAACAACAACCTTTGTGAACACATCGGCTAATTGTTGGTTGATAGGGAGCGTATATAACGGTTTACTAATTGAACGGAGCGCTCAAGGACCATTATCACGTAAAGTAGTTTAACACGCATCGACAAAACAAAAAAGTCCTATTTCCTTCCATCAAACATGGTCCATTTACAATAGCCCAATACAATGATGCAAACATTCATCAACATATTGTTCGGTTTCACAAGAAAAAAAATCATATATCATACATCTATCACCAAAACCATTCATTTCATACTTACAAAAACAATGTACCATTTGACATGAAAACCCGAGTACAACCAATCAAAAGACCCCCCCCCCCCTCTCCCGTAAACGATAGTTAGCTTCGTTCAAAGAATCAATCAATCGATCAAATATCAGTATATCTCATAGTATGTCACAAAGATCTATCCCATGGTAAAACTCCGGTCGAAACATCACCCAGGTTAGCCAAAACAAAGTCCCTCAAACCAGTGTCCCATATCTCACAGAACTGCAGTCTCCAGTCTGGTGGTTCAATGGCTTCAGTCCCCAAACCGGGTGCTCGGTCTCTAGACCCTTCATTGTGGTTATCCTTCCAATCAGCCACATAAGTAGCCACCCTTCTATAAAACTTTGCGCGAAAAACCTCCCATACTTGATACTTATAATGGTTAATCGTCGCAACACTTTGAGGCAAATCGACGTATGTGAACCCTTTCCGTAAATAGAAATGGTGCACGACATTCATTAGAGTAGTGTCAAGTGCATCCGGCCTGATGATCGACTTGTGCCTTTCCGGGCTCTGTAGTCTGCAAGTGTACCCAACTGTGACTCCCTGTTTGGGTCTGGAAGTTAAACCCGAAGGCCCAAAACTATGGCAAGATGTTCTAATCTCCCCAACAGATGACGATGTGGTGAAATTCGAAACCAGGGTTCGGAGTGCACCCTGACCCGGGTACCCGGATATGGGATTGTATGGGAAGTAATAGAACTCATCTACATCCATAAAAGAAACCCAGTTGCATTCGGTTTGAGCTCGTATAGCACAATGTGAGAACCCGGCTTCTTGAGTCTTGATCCATGGCCAAACATGTCTACTAACATTGTAACCTTCGCGATCAAGATCATTGATCACGGTTTTGATCTCATCATCACTGTTGTTATCGTAAATGAACCATTTCTCGACACCAAGCCACGAATGGTAGGTTATCCACTCCCGAACCGAATGAGCTTGGTTCCACAACATTGTGCAAACACAAAGCTCGTGTTTTTCCACTTTTGCACCAAGTTTCGAACCCTGTATCTTGGCTACGGACGGAACAAGAACCTGTTCCGTCCGGCCATGAGCCCGTGGCATTCGAAAGCTGACTGTAGCCCGAATGCCACGGGCTTTCTCTGGAAGTACAAAAATACTTCTAGGCAACACGCAGCGCACTACTTCCTGCGCTGCGGTTACAGCTCTAGAAGTGAGCACGTACTTCCCATTCGGCCCGTTATCGCGATCGGGTAACCCGAAATGGCAGCGGAAATGGGTCGGGTCGGATTCTTTACCCTGTCTGTGACTAATCCCCTTCACGAAGACAATTACAGTGTCTCCATCCAACACCGCTTCATACGCTAAATTCTCCCATGAATTCAAGGGTTTATCTTCTACCGTACCGATCGTTAAACCCCGTCGCCGGAGGGCGATCGGAGCTGAGAAGTTCGCCGGAGGGAGGGGACAACGAACGACAAAACGGTTATCGCTGAATTCATCAACCGACAACACAGTTGCTCCGGTGATAACACCATCACCGAGATCGGAATTGAAATCGGAATTCGAGTAATTGCTTCTGTATACACATTCCAATCTACTTCCAATCGGAACATTAACTGCAGTTCCGGTGTGGGAGCTTTGTGATACTAACAACAGCACATGATCAGGAAACGAAACCCTATCTTCTATCTGAAACTGAGTGAAATCGTTAAGCTTGGAGAAAACCCTAAGCGAATCAATTTGGGGCAATCTGGAGAAGTGTTGAAACGCCGTGGTGTGTCGCCGGAAAAGGAGGTAGAAGAAGATGAAGAAACAGAGGCAATAAAAAAGAGATCTTAGGGGAGGAGAGTGGCCGCGGAGAGGTGAGAGTTTGGTGGTTTTGAGGAACCGCTTCCGCTTCCGGCGGTGCTCCGGCGAGTCCATAACCAACTGGTTAGGTGTGTTGTTGGAGTTTGTTAATGGTGTGAGTAGATTGTTCAGGCGAGTTGGATCTGCCGGAGGCGATGGGGCGGTGGTGGTGGTGGTGGTGATGACGGAGGTGCGGTTGTGCTCCGCCGGTTGTTTGTCGGAGGCGGTGGCCGGAGGCGGCGATGTGGGGTTTAGAGGAATTTTAAAAGAAAGGGTAATAAAGGGATGATTTAGTCATTTAGAAATAGGTATGACCATACTTTGAATGAATACTTTTGATTTATATAATAAAGGTAATTGAAAATGATGTATTATTATTATTAGAAATATTAATAAGCAGAATAATAAACAATTAAACATAATAAAAAGTTGAAAATGTGGCACATTATGAGTTTTCGTTAACGTAAAAGGATATACATATATGAAAAGTGAAAAATGAAAAATGAAAAATAAGATTGATATAAATTAAAAGTGAAGAATGCTTCCTTCAATGATAACCTACCTAAAAAAGGAACAAAATAATTGAAGGTGTCGTGCACTTTCGCAAACATGCTCCTCTTGTTTCGTGTCAATTGTAGGTACAGTAAAACGAATTTCTTTATCCATTTTAATATGTACTTAATTATTTCTTAATTTTTTTTTTATCTTAAACATAACTATTACATAATACATTTGTGTATAATGATTCAGAAATATGATAGAAGCTAGAGAAAGGTAGGGTAACCGCTTAAACAGTTCATGATGTATCACCTTTATAACAAAAATAAAAAGCAATTATATATATGATTTTAACGGCCTTCTGTATGTATTAAATGGAATTCGCATAACATATTGCTAAAACTTATTTTTACATATTTAGTTTTAATAGTTTTGACTCTTGATGATCATGTTAGAAAAATGTAGTTGTTTTCAAAACAATACTATATTAATAATGACATTGTAAATATTGAATGATTTACTAATAATTGTGTTTTATTATAAAAAGTTGCATAATAATAATACCAAATGTCATGTCACAACAATATTTTTGCTAGATTATCATTAATTTATTAATTGATTTATCGTGATTTTAATAATCAATAAGAGGGTGGCAATACTCCCAACCCTGTTGTTTTCTCATCATCTAATAAAAAGACGTCTATTTGGACCTTATTTAATATTAATAAGTAATTAAATAACCGATTATACCCGTATTTATATTATGTGATTGTGAATTATCTAACATAATATTTCTGGGTTTGGATTTAATCTACACAATTAGTGTCGGTGTGAGGCGCATGAGCATTAGCATGTTTACTCGTTTAGTTAAATAGGTCATGTTTAAATCAACACAAGGTTTACGGGACGACTTGCTTAACATGTCTATACTTTTTTAATAAATAAGTGATTTTCATGGCATGACTTAAACCGATGCATTTTATGTCAAAGCAAAAAATTGAAATTATATTACTTGAAGTGTAATTGTCTTGAACATATTTGGTTGTAAATTTGTAATTGTAGTGTTGTAGAGTATTAATATGAAAACAAAATCGAGTTAAACATGTCATGTTCTTATCAACCGATATGAATACTTGTGGTTCATATGCTGATATGCATAACATGATTTTTATATTCGGGCTCGTTTCAAAATTTCAAGTTCACGTTGGATACTCATGAATACCACCGTTTTAATACCGTAATTTATAAAGATGAAGTTAAAGTAGATGCCAAAGAGGTCGGCACACTTGACCAAGGATCTCTTTGAGAATCTTCTTATTCCTTGTCAATTATAAAGGTATCATGACCCGTTTGGATTAATTGATTATTAAGAATCATTTGATTAACAATAAAACGACTGACTATATTTTTAAGAATACTCATGTAGGGGTGTTTATTCGAGTCGAGTTTAGGTTATTTGAATTATTTAAACTTGGGATTCGAATAAGATTCATATTATTTGATTCGAATAAACTTATTTGAATTTGAATCGAATTCAAATTTATTTAAAGAGACCAAAAAAATTAGAAAAGTTATAAAAGAAACTAGACTTAAACTAAATCGGTTCTTCCACATAATTTTAACGATTTGATTTATATGTCATTGCAAAATAAACATAAGGAGCATGTGAACATAATCAAAACAAACATTATAATAGTCTCAATCTATACTAATAAAACAAAATATTTTGGAGTCACATGACATTTTTCTAGGCAGTCCACCTTATCGTCACCTAAGATCCGTTCATGTGTCTTCACTAGAATGAAACTTATATATGATAGATCCATATTTACGAAAAAATCATTATAATTACTTGTTGACTTCATATTTTTAGAAAATATAATTGATATGAAAACAGATGCAAACCTTTTTTAAAATTATTTTTATTAATTAAATTCTATGATCATACAATATTGGAATCAATATTTATTCACACACTTCGTGTTCATTTGATATATTTTTACTAAAATATTTGAAAGATTAGATTTTTTATTTTATTCATTTTATCTATTTATTTACATTTCACTCCAACTGTTCGTTTTATAACATCATTAAGAAGACGTTTTAAATTTATTATAAAATGTTATGTTAGATGTGAATATATAATTCTTCGTACTATTATACTTATATAATTAATATAAAAAGGTAATAATCATGCTTCATTTATTCGTTTTTCAGTCATGACCGCACCCTAACCCTATCAAAAGAAAACTCACTGACCCAACCTTGAGCATTGAGTTCAAAGTAATTTTAATAGAACATCTTAAAAACTTAGTTAATATCGCGTGGAATTCTCTCTTCTAAAATAATTATAGCATTATTATGTGAACAATTTTATATCTTAGAAAAGTAAAAGAATAAAAAAGGACTAATTTCTAAAGTTGGGCGGCTGGCAGAGTTGGTCTTCAATGACTTGCGACCCATTAACGTGGAACAAACTCGCTTGTACAAACGTGTCGCCATTTCTAACTTTTGAATATTCTTTGCTTTCATTGGTCAACTATTTTCTGCTATATACTATTTTTTTTTATTTTTACCAAAAACGAAATATGGCATTTATTATTATAGTCGTATCTCATATGGTTGTTCACGAATAAATTCAACTTAAGTAAATAGTAATTGTCCCCACCTGACATCCAGATTGTTAAACGATATGTTTCTAGATTATAAGTTATAGGTTTTAATCTTGTATAATGCATGTATGATAATTTTAAAAGTGAGTAGAGCGTGTATGTTCGCTGGTTAAAAGAAAAGTAAATATTAATCTAGAGTTTAAACTTAAGATAATTTTACAAGAGGTCAAACTGATTCAGCTTAACGTGTCTAATTCTAACTGGAAGTGCTATTCACATTTAACTTGTGGCTCTGTGAGTTGTATTTTTTTATTTTTTATTTTTTGAAGTTTTATGACATCTAATTTTGTCCATAGAAGTCTCTAATCACATGTTTGAATAATATAAGTCTTAAATAATGTAGCATTGAACTATCAATATAACAAGGATAAGAAGTGAAGAATTAATGATAGATTTGAAAGTTTATTAGCGAATGAGCTAATCTTTAGGTCATACGTATAAACTTATATGATTCAACCGCATCGAAGATCAAGCTAAATCAATTCAAATTGGATTTTATTGAACTTTTAAAGGCTAATACATAAGTAAGTTACGCATCACAAATCGATCAGGATAAACTAGTTCATCCGGTTGTGATTTAAAATGATAAGGTTATACTTTAGTGAATGATTTTCTAATTAAAAGGTAATATATTGATGATAAAGTGATTGGCTTTGTTGTTGCCAACTTTCTATGACGATAAAAAAGAAGTATTATTAAGATACTAACTAATAATTGTTTTTTATAATGAGGACAATGTATTTTATGCCTTTATATCAATGCTACGGTGTCACAACTCTTTGGCATGTGCCTTTATGTGGAAGAATATCACATATTTAGAAGGAAAAAGAACTATTTTTAAATGAATTTTAAGCATATTAAAGTTATTTAGGAGCTCATCATGTATAATTGTATATCGAGATTAAACCTCGTGAAGTTATTTTGTCTCGTGATCATTCATATTTTTACTTACCATCCAAGGTGTGTACAAAAGTTAACACATAAAAATGGAAGTCGATACAGAAAAAGAAAAAGTTTATGAAAAATTATGTAATAACCCTAAATTAAAATAAGAAGTATAACTTTAAAATAAATACGATGAAGCTTAAAGGAAGGGGGCAGTAATAAATATAAACCCTTGGTGACCTAAGTTGAGATACCCCAATTTTCCAACACACGAAACAAGTTGAGTTTATTAAAAACGTATCATTTATTAAACATGATTGGAGTCAATATATGGTCATACAAATAAATGTTAAGATACTTATAGACTTAACTAAATAAAATCAAAGTTATGTCAGTTGTGGCTATGCTATCGCTACAATGAACACTTCTATTTATGACAAAGTTCCCACTGTCACTACTAGTTGACACTTTTACTCGTGATAGGATTCCCCACTGTCATCGAATATGAGGACTTACTAAACACTTTGGTAGCCTATATGATATTTGTGGTTTTTAATAAGCCCTTTTAATATATATTCAGGCAACATGCTTTATTCTTGTTTCATATGATAAGTATACTATTATTTTATCGGTTGTAAATAATTTTCAAATTAGACATTTTATTTGACATAAGAACTCATGTTTTAGCCTTAAAACAATATAAAATGAGGAATATGTCATAGCACACGCAAAGACATTTCATGAATACAATGCACCTAAAACAAAAATCAATAGAACTAATGTGAAGCTCTTTTCCTGACAATTGTTACATTTTACTCTTCAACTGATAACTCTTGGACTTCTATAATCGTACATGATTACTTTTCATCAACAATACAATTGCCATATGTGCGGAAACCCTACTCGATTGGTTGAGATCCTCATGATAATTAGTAACTTTAGTTGGGTCGCCCACCCAACAAAAATGTCTTAAGCATCTTGAATGTACTCATCAAGCTTGACGGTTGATGTGTTATGTATATTTGATTATGAATTCTGATGAAAAGGAATTAGTGTTCAAAAAAACTTTGAGGTTTTGGTACCTACATCCATGCTTTCCACTATCATCAAACCAAAGTGTGCACTTGCATCGAATCCGACACAATTCCTAATCGAGTGAATTGATTTGTGGTTGATCTAGATATCACTAGGGATGTCGACGGGGCATTTGGGACGGGTTTAGGTTATCCTAACCCCATACCCGATTAGAAAAGTTTGTCCCATATCCGGCCTAAAACCTATCGGGTATGTTTCGGGTATATATACATCGGGTTTTGAGTATACCCACGGGTAATCGGTATACCTGTTAATTTCATGAATAATACCTGTTGGGTATCTCTTCGACATTTCAGTCGAGTCTCTTTTTCGTTATTACTTTTTTTACCAAATCTATTTGTTGTTGTCTCGCTCACTCCCTTTCGATAGCGGCCAGGGTTCGAAAAATGTCCAATTGTCGAGTTACTTGACTAGGATATTACGAAAATGATCAAATCTGAGGAAAATTAAAACTAAAAAAACTTGAAGTTATATGATATAATTAAAATAACTAAATGAAAATATAATATAATTAAAATAACAAAAAAAACTATTTCGAGTATATAATCGGATAAACGTGTATGCTTAATCGGGTAAACGAGACGGGTAAACAAGTATATTATGTAATCTCACACCCGTCTCCTACCAGCGAAAATAGTAAAAAAGTTATACCATACCCGGTCTTATATCCACTTACCCAACCCTATACATTTTTCAATTATCTTGGGTTTCGGGTATTCCCGTCAGGTTTAGATTTAACTGGCATCCTTAAATATCATTATATCAAACACCCAAAAACAGCTTTTGTTAATAACCATGTACCAGAAAGAAAGCCCGAACCGGTTTAAAGCCCATTGTGATACAATATTGGATGAAAAGGTTAGGCCCATGCTGTGAAAAGATTAAGCCCATTTGTTTTATTGTGAAATCATACATAGATGATGACACACTCACACACACATATTAAATGATTCAATCTTTTCGTTAAATTATTTAAGCATTTGTATATTAGTAATTAAATCTTTTTAGTTTGATATAAAGAGTATTTAAAATCATCATGGAATAAGATTTAAACATGAGGTTAACTTATTGACACCTTTAAAATTACCATGTGCATTCTTTAACGTAACAATTTACGCTTTTGTCAATGTGGGGGTAACCCACTTGGTAGAGATTTTGTCTTTTAAAGGGGAGGTTCTGGGAGGCATGATGTAATTTGGTGTGATATAAGAGTAGAAAAATTTGTCGTTAAAAAAAACAATTTACGCTTTAAATTATTTTAAGTTAATTACATAAATAGCTCATGTGGAACTATTAAATTACAGTATTAATCTTAAGTCTTTTAAAAATTGACATTTATGATCTCATTTTGACTCATTTAATTCCTATAAATTATCTTGTTTAGGATATCTTGGTGTTCATCATACTTTAGGGTTTGTTTGTTTGCTTGCAACCATATATTTGGTGGAGAAAGGGGTTGTAGCAAAGTGATGATGATCATCGAAGGGAGATGTTTGTGGCATTTTTGGAGATGGTATGGTAACTTTCACAAGGAACAGATATAGTTTGTAGTGTTTTTTGTTTTATAGTAAAACATGATATCATATCATTTTACTAAAATACAATAAAGAATTTATGGACCACCCAATTCAAGAACTAAAAATGTTAAATTTTAGCAAACACTCAGGACCGCAAGGGGTAATTTCCTTATTCCGCTCCAAAACCATAAACCATATGGACTAATTGTGTAATAAGTAATTAGTTTTTACGGTATAAATTTATTTTTTGTGTATTTATTTCGACATATGATAAATTGTACAAACTAAGCATGTTGCTATGCCATTTTAAAAAAATGAGTCATGAGAAAAGTTAAATAGATATAATTAATACGTCTCACCTTCTTATAAAATTTCCAAAGAACCATTAATAAAAACAAACGCATCATATAAATTACATAAAAGATCGTGTAATAAAGTTACAAAACAAAACTTTACTTTAAATAAAAATCCAAATAAAATAGTTTAAACTTAAATGATCACATTAAGTTGGAGTGCAAATGATAATTTTTGAAGTTACCACCTAAAAAAACCTAATTACTACCCAAAAAAATAAAAAGATAAAATACACGTGTAATATTTGATCCCTCAAATTTCATCAAAGTTACAAACAACCCTTTTGAAAACTCACCAACACGAAAACTCATAGACTAACGGCGTTACCGACGCACGGTTACCGGTCGGACCGGTTTCCGGTCACCGGTGTATTGTAAATAAAGACGTCAAATTACCGTCACTATCCCTGTGGTCTCTTCTCTTTCTTCTTTGTAACACATACTGTGTGTTTTTACACACACACACACATCCAGTATTTATACACATATAACATTATACCCTATACATACACACAACTGTATCTATACCTCGTCTCCAAATTGTATACGGTGTGTACATTGAAGCACATATTATATGGTTTTGTTGTACGAATTCATACACAGTCCGATGGTGAATTTGTGAAGTTGAAGCGAGTTTGAAGCACGAGGAGATCTTCTGGTCTTACGAGAGTAAAATTCTCCATCTTCGATTTTCTGTTGTTGCATTGTTAGATGCTTCGATAGTTCGATTAACGTTGAGCTCAATTTGAAAATTGATTCATAGAGAAGGAGGAATGGTTGACGGTGATCTGTTTTCAGGTTTGAACTAGGTGTTGTTAATTGTTGATTTTTGATATGTGTTGTGTTTTTATTGATGTTTTTTATTGTTAATTGGAGGTTTTTAGTGGTGTGATGATATTATATTTTTCTAATGGTGAAGGGATGAAGCGGGGTAGAGATGATGATGATGCTGATGCTTACAGCAGTCCTCAAATCAAGCGGACATTTGTTTCCGAACAGTAAGTATATGCAGATGTATTGTTTTGAAGAATATGTGGTGGCTTGTTGGTACAAATGGAAGTTGGTATTTTTCTTTTTGAATGTTTAATGTAAGTTGTTTAGGGTGATTTTGTTGTTTGATGGACATAGATGCATTATTGTTCAATTAAGGTTATAAGGGAAGTATAGGATCCTTGTAATAATCATCAAATTTAACTAATCATATACATCTAGGTAAAGTTTGATTTGGTAGTGGTAAGTCTTTAAATTAGTCAATCTTTTGTTAAGTCGCATGATGATCTAACAGCCGCCACAGATTAGAAGTCTAAGACTGCCGGTGGGTGAGGGTAAAGGGGGAGTTGCCCCTTGAGGGGTTCTCTAGGGTTGCTCAGGGACTGATCAGTACAGGTATTAACATAATCTGGCTTCAATAAATACAGCTCCTATGTTATTATAAACCCTAATCATAGCTGCGAATCGTGAGAGATAATAAGATTGATTCGCTGGTGAGGCCATGGAAACCTGTGTTCGTTAGTGTTTCCTTTGTTCAATTATGCTTCTAGTCGTGTTCTTGTGTGATTTGTGATCACACATTTGTTGCCAATTTACCTCCAACATCTTTGTGTAATCATCAAGTCCCAATGACCTAGGCTGGACAACATTGATGACCATTAATGTTACTGGTCTGAGACATCTTTAAGACTTGTGTTTTGCTTTTTTCTTGTGAATTGTATTTTGCAAGAGGCTTGTTGGATTATATTGATATTCTGGTAGCTTGTGTCCTTGTGTTAAATGTTTTCACTTGTTCATTTTATCTTCTGCAATGAAGCTCTAAGAATAGGCAACCCCTGATGATCACAAAAGGCAGCTCGCAGAAGTTGACAACAAATGATGCCCTTACATATCTCCAGAAAGTTCAAGATATATTTCAAGACAAAAAAGAAAAATATGATGAGTTTCTTAAAGTTATGAACGATTTCAAGGCACAAAGGTTTGGCTAAGGTGTTGCTTCTTTCAGTTTTCATGCTCTCCTTATGTGAAAGTGTTCTTGATTATAATTATTATATTTTCTTAGACTTGACACCACAGGTGTCATAGCAAGGGTGAAAAAGTTATTTGATGGGCATCAAGAACTACTTCTGGGATTCAATCCCTTTCTGCCAAAGGGATTTGATATCACCCTCCCGAAAGAGCATGGACAACATCATGTAAAGAAACCTTTGAATTTTGAAGAGGCGGTTGTATTTGTAAACAAAATAAAGGTAATAACAACATTATTCGAAATGGTGCCATCAAGCCTCAGGTGTAAACCCCCTTCCCTTGTCCTATATATAGAAAAATGTGGTTCGGACCAGTAATACTCAGTTTCAATTTTAAACCTTTCCTCTAACAAGAGTTTTTGTTTGCAGACAAGATTTCATGGTCAAGACCATGTATACAAATATTTTCTTGATACTTTGATCAAGTACAGAAAAGAAAATAAACCCATCAAGGAAATCCACCAAGAGGTTTGTCATTAAGACCACTAAAATTATTCAGTTGTTAACAACTCTTGTGGTGGTTCTTGTTTGGTACTATCTACTTGTATCCTTTTCAGGTTGCTGCTCTTCTTAATGATCAACAAGATCTGCTCAAGGAATTCACCAATTTTTTTCCTGATTCTTCAGCAGCAGTATCTAATCATTCTGGTCACTCCAGTAGCAACAATAACTCTGTACATGATGATAGGAGCTTGCCAGCTGTCACAATGAGATCTCTTCAGTCTGAAAAGGTAGTAAACCCACCTACTTAGTTTAATCAGATGCAAACTTCCATGTTCAGTCTAATAATGATCTTATTTGCATTAGTAGTAGTACTAAATCTAATCATCATACTCCTAGATGACAATCTTCCTGATTTCAGCTGTGTTATTTGAGTGAAACATTCATTTGAGGACTAGATTCGTTCATCATAGTGAAACTATATTTCTGGTTTTCAAACTAGTTTAAATTCATTGCCAGATTGCTATTGCTTCTCATGTTGAAAGCAAAGTCGACATTGACCGGATCGATCCAGTTCATGAAAAAGGATGTGTTGTGGCTGATAAAGAAACAGACACATCAGAAGACACAGAACTCAGAGAACATAATCCGGATGACAAAGATTATGATGAGACGCGCCATTTTACCAAACATAAACCTGCTCCTACTCTTGAGGACTCTGTAGCTGAATTATTTCATCAAGGTATCTCCTAACTTTGAGAAAATAGTGAAACTACTTCATGAAAAACTGCATTGTGTTATGTGATTTCTTGTCCTTAATTAAGTTTTTTCTGTTGGGAAGATTTGCATGGCCAAATGCTTTGTCTTCGTGAGAAAGTAAAGGAAAGATTGAGTAACTCAGAAGATTATCAGGCATTTCTGAAGTGCATTGAACAGTACTGCACACAAGCTATTACTCGACCACAACTGCAGGAACTGGTAAATTTATGTACATGATATGCATTAACTAAAGTTTTTTTACTTTTGTTATTTATATATCTTCAGTTATTCTATGTTCACTGTAGGTGTCTGTAGTTTTAGCAGATTTTTAAAAAACTAAGCATTTTACACGTGTTTCTTTGTTATCTTTATTCATCCAGAGTAATATGCAGTGTTTTCATTAGATGTTGATTATGATTGTTTAGCAATTATCTCATATGCATGACTTCTTTGTGTAGCATGCTTATATTTGATGGAATTCTGAACAAGTTTGGTAAATTAAAAGAATTTTTTTTAATTTTGTTAGGTGAATAAGTTGCTTGGAGCATATGCAGATCTTGTGGAAGAAGTCAATGAATTCATAGATCGCAGTGAAGTGACAAGTAATTGTTAATAGAAATTTTATTTACCTTCCTGGGAATAATGGTTTTTCTCTGTGGGTTAATAAGATCTTTATCTAATACTGAATTTATGCATATAGTTTTTCTTCCATGCATTTTTGCATAATCAATGCTGATTTTACATGAACGGCTCTCAGTGGTTAATTCATTATCCTATGAGACCAGCATGACTTTGACTTTGCAAAATTCATGCTATCTTCACAGATGTTATCGTATTGTATTGGTGATTATAACTATTTTTGGCAGGATCTGGATCTAGATCGTCTTCAATTTCCAGCAAGGAGAAGTATTTGTCAAAATCGATTCAAGAACTTGACCTTTCTGATTGTGAATCCTGCACTCCAAGTTACCGGCTTCTGCCAAAAAATGTAGGAAATTTTATCACAGGCGCTTGGTTTTCCAGTTTTGCACTTAAATTGCTTTTTTATTTGAAAGTTGGTGTTGCTTGATACAGTACCCAATTCCTTCAGCTAGTCAACGAACAAAGATTGGTTTTGAGGTGTTGAATGATCATTGGGTTTCTGTTACCTCTGGAAGTGAGGATTATTCTTTCAAGCACATGCGTAAGAATCAGTATGAAGAAAGCTTATTTCGATGTGAAGACGACAGGTTGGGAATGTCATTGAAATATAATATCACTATGTGTGTATTTTACTAAGGAGCAACTCTTTTACTTATCAAGGGTTTTTGTACTTTACTTTGTTTTGCTATAGAACTTTCATAGGAGATATATTTCTCAGAAGGTTGATTGGTTTTTGGTTTGTATATTTCAGATTTGAACTGGACATGTTAGTAGAATCTGTGAATGTAACAGCCAAACGTGTGGAAGAATTGTTGGACAGAATTAATGATAATTCCGGCAAGACTGACAATGCAGTTCATATTGAAGACTTCACAGGTGAAAAGCTGATTGATAATCTGTATATTTGGCAATAATGGGTTATTCGAGGGGCAGAATGGGTACTTTTGTTACTTTTGTCCGAAAATCTCAAAATTGTTCTAAATTGTTAATATGCCAAATGTGATTACAGAATTTATGATATTTCAATAATAATCAGAAATCTTGGATCTCAAAATTTATCACAATTGCTCTAAATTATCAGATTTTACACATTAAAAATACACTTTGAGCCACTTCCAACCTGTTTGACCAGTTTCCTTTAATCAATTTCGCATCTTCACACCTGTTTGACCTGTTAAGAGACGAAACATAACCTGAATAGATCCGTATGTAAATAAATGGGTGGAAATTGTTGGCTGATTTTCTCTGTGTGTGTGTGGCTCAGCTATAAATTTGAGATGCATTGGACGCTTGTATGGTGATCATGGGCATGATGTGATGGATGTATTAAGAAAAAATGCATCTCTTGCTCTTCCAGTAATATTAACTCGTCTCAAGCAGAAACAAGAAGAGTGGCTGAGGTGCCGTTCTGATAATAAAAAAGTTTGGGCAGAAATTTATGCTAAAAACTACCACAAGTCACTTGACCATCGCAGCTTTTATTTCAAGCAACAAGATTCAAAGAGCTTGAGTGCTAAAGGTAACTGTTCTCCACTTAATGTTCATATTTTGTAGATATTTATATTATTCATGGTTTTTTCTTCATGTTGCAGCTTTGTTGGCTGAAATCAAGGAAATGAGTGAAGAAAAGTCTACAGAAGATAACATTCGTCAGTGTGTTGCTCCTGGAAAAAAACAAAACGCTACTCCACATCAAGAATTTAAATACTCTGATTTGGATATCCATGAAGACTTGTATCAGGTTATGAAATATGCCGTTGTACAGACTGGTTCTCCTGAACAAATTAATAAGGCTGTGAAGATCTGGACTACTTTTGTGGAACCTATGCTTGGTGTTCCTCCTCGGTCTTCACGCATAACTGACCAAAATGCTGCAAAAACAGCCGATCGTGCTGTTATAAGTGGCATTACAGCTGTGCAGTCAGCTTCTAGAGCTAGCATGTTAGCTGATAATGGTAGTGTTAAAGAGAATGGTTTTTCCAACACTAATCGTTTTGAGCACAAGGGTGGGTCATTTAAAAAGGATAATTTTGCACCAAGTGAGAATGCTTTTGAAAATGGTGATGATTCGGGAAGTGAATCTGGTGATGAAGAGGACCTCTCTCCTGATGGGGACCATGATAACAATGGCGAGAGTGATGATGTGGCGTATGGGATGGATGACGAGATCTATCCAACAGAAAATTTATTAGAGAGGGTGAAACCGGTAATGCTGCATGTTCCTGCAGCATTTCATAATAAAGAGAATAAATCTCGGGTCTTTTATGGAAATGATGACTTCTATGTTTTCTTCAGACTTCATCAAGTAAAGCTTACTGTTTTATGTTGCATAGTGCTACAATTATTTCCATTGTTTATTGAACTTTCATTGATCCCTTTCCTTAATTAACAGATACTATATTCAAGACTTGAGGAAGCAAAGGAAAAGTCTCTGGTTGAGAGATGGAGGGGCTCAAATGATACAACACCTAATGATTCATATGCTAGGTGTTTTAGCTGTTGTAATTGAAGTCTATTTTCTGTTTTACCCAGATTTCTCAGTGGTCGTTCTTAACCATAGTTTTTTCTTTTGGTTTTCTTTTTATTTTTTTTTATTTCCTTCTATAATACAGATTCTTAGATCTACTCTATAGTTTTCTTGATGGCGCTATTGATAGTGCAAAGTATGAGGATGAATGCCGGGCTGTTCTTGGCACTTGGTCGTTTCCTGTCTTCACGTTGGACAAGCTAATCGACAAGCTTACCAAATTGGTGACATCATCATTTCTCATTCATAGTCATTATTTTTTTCAATTACATGTTAGTGTTCTCCAGTTTGACCTTCGATCAACGCCTTCCACAGCTACTAGCCATCACCATGGATGAGGTTAATAACAAGCTTCTTGACCTGTATGCATATGAAAGTTTGAGGAAGGAGAGATTCATAGACGAACTTTACAATGCAAATGCTAGCGTAATTGTTAATGACTCCAAGATCTTCCGGTTCGACTGTGTGAGTAGTCTAGTGTTTTCTATTAACATAATTCTGGAGGTTTAATTCATTAACATACACTTTGGGTCACTTTTGACCTGTTTGACCCATTTTAAAGCTTTTCTTTGGTTTACACATTTGACCCTTCAATGATATAAAATAACTCAAAGCGATCCATTTGTAAGTATATGGATTGGAATTGCTACCTCTACCTTACAGTCTGGTTTAACAAGTATTGTTTTGCTGCAGTCATCTATCCCAGAAACAAATAGACAAACCCGATTAACCATACAGATAATAAACTTTGGATATGACAAGTCTGAACCACCGGCTTCGTTAATGGACCCAGGTTTTGCAACATATCTAACCCAACTCCTTTCAGTTACTCCTAGGAAAAAGAGGCACAGAATCTTCTTGAAGAGGTATGTGGCAATCATTTATAGTTTAATGCCATTAAATTTGTTTTGGACTCACTAATAAACCATCCTTGGAATTCTAGCTTTTGTTCTTTACACTTGTTGAATTTTTTGTCCATCTTGTTATAATATGATATCCTGTGATGTAAATTCATTTATATTAATAAGCTCTACCCACTCATTGATCACATGGTGCAATTTATGATTTGGGTTGGGCTAATATCTGGATGATTTTGATTTTAGATTTCTGTAATATAAGATGGGTCTTGATATAAGACAACCTAATCAGCCATACCAAATCACCCATAAAACCCAAAATTAGAACGACTAGCAATGAATACCTATCAATCATCATGCATCATCGAATTCTAATTTTTTGAATTCACATCTTAAACACGCACCCAAAGCTGAACCATGGTGTCAAAAAACTTTAAACTCCATTACAAAAATATGGTGCAAATAAAAATGTCAATTTATATATTTTTGGTTTATGCATTTACAGGAATAAGAGGAAATACGCCTGTGAAGACGTGGACTTGGCAATGGCAAAGGCCATGGATAGATTTCATATTGTAAATGGGCTCGAGTTCAAAATAGCTGCCTTTACACATAAGGTGATTCTCATTCCCTTTGTGCAATAAGATTTGCAAAACTTCCTTTTTTTCAACGCCCCATGAAAGTCGTGAACTTCCATTTCCAGAAGATCCATAGTAAGATTTACCTATTTACCCATTTCATCATTATAAATAAATTGATAATGTATAGATATGGTCCTAAGATTCTGTAATTGATCTCTGTGGGAAAATATTTTAAATAATCTAAAAAATGACAGATACTCGAAACTTGTTACTTAAACTATGTACCATGTCACATGTCTCTTTTTTCATGTGAATTCTAGAGTTCATGGTAAAATGCAGAGCTGACAATTTTGACTGATTTACTTATGAGTGGGTCAATTTAGATTACAAATCATTAATGGGTCAGACTAGGGCTGTCAACGAGATGAGACTTTCGACTCGTTTAAGTTAAGAGAGCTCGAATTCGTTTCAAACTCTACTTCTAAAGCTCGAGGTCAGCTCGTGTATTATCTATTAATTATTGTATTATTTTATTTATATATGTACAATTTTTTTTATATATTTATGATAATAGTTTTACATATAACATAATAGATATTATTTAGTTTTAGTTATGTCTATCACCATTATATATAAAATAATAATTATTATTTAAATATAAGTTTAATATGTTAAATAAAAATTATTTAAATAATAGGCTCGTTTAGGCTTCTGATTCTAGTCAAGCTTGATATGTGAAACTCGGGCCCGAGCTCGTTTATTAGATGAGTTCCAATATAGGCTTGAGCTTAAGTTTAAGCCTAGTTCGATTTGAGCTTTTAGATAGCCAATCTAGAGTAGCTTACAAGCGGCTTGGCTCGCTTACACCCCTAGGTCAAAAAAGTTAAAAATTTTTTGCTAGTCATAGCCCTGAGAGCTATTTTCAAGAGTTAAGGACATGCATAACTTATTGTACTTTTGAAGTTAATATAATTGTGGTAAATTTGGCAAACAAGGTATGTATAAACAGTTAATATAATTGTGGTACAGATCTGGAAAAAAATGGTGTTGGTCAAACCCAAACTGTACCAAAAGTTACCACTTAACCGACTTGCTCATTTTGCCACCTCTAGTTAATGGAAAATTTTCCTGACCTTTGGGTACGCAGGTGTATTATGTTATGGGTACATCAGATTCAATGGTGCAAAAGCGCAGAAAAAGAATCAATAATCGTACGCGGTCTCTTGAACATGCTACTACTTCAAATGGTCATTCTCTCAAAGCATTGAAGTTCCAGAAGCTTCTGCTGTCTAGGCTTCAGTCCATGCAACCATGAGAAGCAATTGTATGAGGTACTTTCATAGCAACAAACATCTCCCTTGCTCGGTTTGACTTTGACAAAGTCAAACTGAATAAGTGTTTGTGTTTTCATCATGCTCCCTATAGTTCTATTAAACTAATGGTTAAACCATGAAGGGTAATTGTATATTGATTGTGTTGTAACAGGGTTACATAGGGAATCACTATATATAATTTAATATTACATGAAAGTACCTTATAAAATGGGTCAAACACAGGGCTACAAAGCTCCCTCATGGAGGATCCGGGAGGGTGTTGGGCCAACTTAGGCATGATGTAAGCAGCCTTACCCTGTATGTCTGCAAGAGGCTGTTTCTATGACTAGAACCGGGTGACCTCCGAGTCACATGCAACAACTTTACCATTGCTACCTAGATACCTTATAGAATATGATAATTACAGCTAAATGCATATCTAGTCTGATGCGTTATACATTATGCATTTGGAGAAATCTTATATCCTTTTTCCTCTTTTCCTGAATTTGCAGAGGTGTGATCAACGTGTTGCAGAGGAAGCATGCGACGAGAACAAAGTTCGAATCAAAATGCTTCCTGGTTCTATTGACGGTTTTACTTTTCCGCCCCTGAAAAGGACTTTGAGCCTAGTTTATGAATGGATCACAGTTATAGTTAGTTTCTTCATAATCCAGTTTCAGAAATAATCATAACTTATTAAAATTAGATTTAAATTAGAAAAATGACAGTATCAAACCATGTTTTGATGTTTATTTGTCACTAATTTCTTTTGTTTATGTTACATTTTGATACATGTCAGGTTGTATGATCTAAATAGGTTTAACTTCTATTACAAAACTAAGGACCTAAGAGGTAACTATTAAACTTTGAAATTTCATATACACCTAAAATATAACTGTTTAGTATGTAAAGTATTATGACCATAATAGATTGATCTTGTAACATTAATGTTTAATTATCTATCCTAGTTAATAGATTAAAAACAAAAATGTTAATCAAACGGAAGGAATGCTAAAAAAGTTAATATAAAACATGAACAACCTCATTCTGGTTAAAGTCACGAGAACAAAAGATATGAATGAAAACGTCTCAACATGAGACACTTGAGCAAAGGCATTCTGTTTGACTTTTGCATCCAAATTCCTTTCATTCCTTTAATTTTAATTTTGAAGACTTTAAAAGGGTGTTTAGTATTATCGGCTTAAAAACATGAAACTTTTTGAGTTTTCAAATCGAATTTACATTTAATTCGAATTCAGATATCAATTTCTAACTAAATGTCTGAGGTTAAAATTTTGCATATAATTTGTATTTTTTTAAACTTTTGTATTGACATAATTATGTTTAAATAGAAATTAGGCTTCTAAATTAAATTTGTATTTTAGATGTTGCAACTTTAATCATTTGCCATTTTTGATGTTTTATTAACTTCAAGACTTGTATCTTGTATTCAAGCTTGTATTAGTTTTCAAAATTATATTAATTTAAATTCTTTTAAGAATTGAATTAAATCAACATGAACTAAATAAATTATAACTTCGAATCTATTTTGAATCCAGTTTAAAATTATCAAAATTTAAATAACTCAAATCGATTTATTTGGATAACTTAAATATCGATAAATATTTTAGTTTAGAGACGTAATTAAGAATCACAAAGTTTATATATTTAGGCTAATTTAGCTTCCTTCATACATCCTATCTATAAAAATAATAATCTAACGACGTCGTATCAGTGACCAGCATACTGGTTATTGGGGTGGTACACAAACCGTACACAACAGCCTAATCCATCCCGCCATGAACACACTCTCTCCATCATCTTCTTCCTTTATCATCTCCCCTCAAAACCCTACGCTTCAAATCGTTCAATATGCTCTCCATCGTTACTTCAGATTCCAAACTCACTCTCACTCTCACATCACCCCTCCCTTCTCTTTCCTCAGATCCTTTCAAACCCAAAAAACTCATCATTTCCGATGCAATTACAAGTCTCCGGGATCCAATTTCGCCGTAGGGGAGTCTCAGGTTTCAGATACGGAAGAAGAAGATGATGATGATGAAGACGATGAGGAGGCGGCGGAGGAGTACGAAGTGGATGGGGAGTTCAGTCAGGAAGTTGAAGCCTACAGTGAAGATGAGAGCGATGAGAATGTTGTTTCGGAGGGTGGTGATAGTGACTCTCGGTTTGAAGAGTTTAAGTGGCAGAGGATTGAGAGAATTCGTAATGACGTCAGAGAGTATGGTCATGAGATTATAGATGTCGATGAGCTTTCTTCTGTTTACAACTTCAGAATTGACAAATTTCAGGTGGTGTTTGGTGTTTACGCTTGCACACTTTGATATTTCGCATTCGATGTATGGTAATTGATGGTTTTGTGATTGTGGGAACGCCAATGTTTTAGGGGGGTTTTGGGTGTAGACTGTAGATAAGCCCTAAATTCAATTTTGTTGCAATCTGCAATTGCTGATCTTTATATATGGTTTTAACAACCAGACAACTGCGACATTGGTTATCCTAACACTACCTTTGATACTGGCTTTGACTTCGTGCAGCGGTTAGCAATTGAAGCTTTTCTGAGAGGTTCTTCGGTTGTAGTTTCTGCTCCGACAAGTGCAGGTAAAACTTTGATAGCTGAGGCTGCAGCTGTTGCTACGGTAGCTAGAGGGAAAAGATTATTCTATACTACTCCTCTCAAGGCGCTATCTAATCAGAAATTCCGCGAGTTTTGGTATCAAGCACTTGTATATTTAAACAAATAATAGATAAGAGATTAAGATAGTTTATTCTTAATGTAAATTTGATTGGTTATGAAACAAGTTTGTTTCTTGTTTTTGCAGTGATGCATTTGGTGAAGACAATGTTGGTCTTCTCACCGGAGATTCTGCCATCAACAGGGATGCACCGGTTTTAATTATGACCACTGAGATCCTCCGAAACATGTTATATCAGAGGTGTGTACTGTGTAAGTTGTTCGTATCTATTTCTTTGAATGAGAGCCTGCCCAGGTATGCAAATTGTGAACTTTACACATCCTTATGAGTGCAGCGTTGGAATTATGTCATCAGAAAGTGGGCTTTTCAATGTTGATGTGATTGTTTTGGATGAAGTACATTATCTTAGTGACATATCTCGGGGTACAGTCTGGGAAGAGATAGTGCGTTTTTCCTTTGCCTTGTATTTGTAAAATCTTTAAACTGTTGAGTGTAGTCTTAACTCTTACTGTGAGTATGTCCACATTTCATAGGTCATTTATTGTCCAAAAGAAGTGCAACTTATATGCTTGTCAGCAACAGTAGCAAATCCAGATGAATTATGTGGTTGGATTAATCAGGTATATTTCTTTATTAACAGTAACATCCCACATTTGTAGTTATGTTGAATCATTGATTTTGTGTCTTCTAGATTCATGGAAAGACTGAGCTGGTAACATCAACAAAACGTCCGGTTCCTTTGAATTGGCACTTTTCTACCAAAACAGCTTTGCTTCCCCTTCTAAATGAAACGGGGACTGGCATGAATAGGAAGCTATCAGCCAATTATCTGCAACTTAATTCGTCATATGAGGAAGAGAGACCCAGAAGGAGGAACTCCAGAAATTTTGAAACCGATGCATCATCTTCTTCAAAGAATGACAAAAGCAACATTCGCCGTTCACAGGTACAAAATTTCTGTAATCTTAATATTTGACCAACATAATGTTCAATAACTTAATAATTTTTTAGGTTCCTCAAGTTATAGATACATTATGGCACCTTAAATCAAGGGATATGCTACCGGCAGTTTGGTTTATTTTTAGCCGAAAAGGGTGTGATGTGGCGGTTCAGTATCTTGAAGACTGCAAACTTTTAGATGAATGTGAAATGAGTGAAGTTGATCTGGCCTTAAAACGGTTCAGAATCAAGTATCCTGATGCTGTTAGGGAATCAGCTGTAAAAGGGATACTTAGAGGAGTTGCAGCTCACCATGCTGGCTGTTTACCTCTTTGGAAGTCTTTTATAGAAGAGTTGTTCCAAAAAGGGCTTGTTAAAGTTGTTTTTGCTACTGAAACACTTGCTGCTGGAATCAACATGCCTGCACGGACGGCTGTGATTTCGTCACTCAGCAAGAGGAGTGAAAGTGGACGAATCCAGTTAACCACCAATGAACTGCTTCAAATGGCAGGTCGGGCTGGGCGAAGAGGCATAGATAAAACGGGTCATGCAGTTGTTGTTCAGACTCCCTATGAAGGGGCTGAAGAATGCTGTAAACTTCTTTTAGCTGGGCTACAACCCCTTGTTTCACAGTTTACTGCCTCGTATGGAATGGTTCTCAATCTTCTTGCGGTAATATACCAAACTATTGTTATCTTTCTGGCAGCAATTGCAATATGTTTACTTATGAATGCGGATGACTTGGGTCGTGTTTTATTTTAAATGGGTCAAAGAAAGAAGTTAACTAATAGGGGAACTGATCAAACAGATTGAAAGTAGCCCAAAGTCCATCTTCAGTTCATATAACCTAATAAATTGTTTTATTCAAAGATCTATATTTTATAATACTTTTTTAATTATAGTTTAACACTTTGATTGAAAAAGCCTACCAATCCCATCCCATTTCAATCCATATTAAAAAGTGACTTGTTTCAACCCAAACTTGTTTGACCTGTTACCCAGTCCTCCCTGCCGCCTGTAGTGACAGGGCATTACTGATCAATAGTTCCGGTAGGCAGGGTGCAAAAGTTACTCAGATTCAAAATGAAGGAGATGGTTCCGAAGTTTCGAGAACAGGGCGGACTCTAGAAGAAGCAAGAAAGTTGGTTGAACAGAGTTTTGGAAATTATGTTGGGAGTAACGTTATGCTTGCTGCACAAGATGAACTTAATAAAATACAAAAGGAGATTCAGATTTTGACTTCTGAAATCAGTGATGAAGCTATCGACAGGAAAAGCAAGACTATTTTATCAAAATCAGCATACAAAGAAATGGCAGATTTGCAGGAGGAGCTCAGAGTAAGTATTATTTTATTATCATCATCAAAAGGATATTGACAAGATTCGTTCTTCTTTTATGAGTTATTGTAAACAATTATACTGCTATTTGTAGGCAGAAAAGCGTGTTCGAACAGAGCTGCGTAGAAAAATGGAAATGGAAAGAATGTCTTCTTTGAGACCGTTGCTGCAAACATTGGAAGATGGACACTTACCGTTTTTGTGTTTGCAGTATCATGATAATGCTGGGACTAAACATTTGGTCCCTGCTGTATATTTAGGTGATATTGACTCCATGCATGGTTCAAAACTTAAAAATATGGTACATGTTATTGCTTGTGTTTTTTTAATGCTATCAAATTTATTACTAGAAGTACATTATAAATATCATATTGCTTTGCTACATACAGGTTGTTGAGAATGATTCTTTTGCTTTAAAAGCAATATCTGGAGGTGGTGTTGACCTCGAAAGTCAACTTACTACAAGACCATCTTATTATGTGGCTCTTGGTTCAGATAACACATGGTATCTTTTCACAGAGAGGTGTATTAAGTCGGTGTATAGAGCGGGTTTCCCCAATATTGCTTTAAATAATGGTGATGCTTTACCTCGAGAAATCATGACCGCTCATCTTGAAAAGATGGAGATGCAGTGGCAGAAACTTAGTCAATCTGAACTTGGAGGTATTTGGTGTATGGAAGGGTCGTTAGAGACATGGTCATGGAGTTTAAATGTGCCAAATTTAAGTAGTCTTTCAGAGGATAACGAGGTAAGACTTACTGGTTTTTTAATTGTGCTTATAGTTTAAAAAGATCATGATACTTACAAAGCTAGTTGTAGCTGATATATCATGATAGAAAATTTCATCAAGCATCTAAAGAGCTATTTGAATTTGTGATTTGAAAGCAATAATGTGATATCGAATGACAAGAACCTTGTAAGCAGTCATAGTAAAAAAGAGCTATAGAAGAGAGTATCTGCTTCTGCTGATGAATTTGTTGTTATCAGATGATTAGGTGTTTGACAAATGCTGATTATGTTAAGAAATTAATAGATAAAGTGACCAAAAAAGGAAAGAAAAGAGACATTATATGAAATGGGACTAAACGTCTCTTAATATAGGTTAAATGACCGGCAAATAGGTAATTCTAGTTTACTCTGGATGATAAGTTTTATCGTAGCCGAGTAGCTAGTATGAAACTGATTTCTGGATTATTTGAGCTCTAGAGAGTGAGAAGCAGGATCTGTCTATTTAAACATCTAAAACTGATTCTTGCAACTTCGATGTGCAATAATCACATAATCAGTTCCAAAGCGCAAAGCCCAATTTAAAACTCAAATCTTAACAACCCCAGGAATCATTTGCACTATTACACAGTCTTGTAATGCATATTTGAGATTTATTTTAAGTTTTTTGTCCGCATATGAACATTCATATTATCTTGTTGCTTAGGTTGTGCAATATTCGCAAGCATACTACGATGCAGTAGAATCTTACAAGAATCAGCGGAATAAAGTTTCTCATTTGAAGAAAAAAATAGCTAAAACAGAAGGCTTTAAAGAATATAAAAAAATAGTGGATGTGGCTAGGTTCACTGAGGAAAAGATACAACGGCTGAAAGCTAGATCAAATCGTTTAATGACTCGTTTAGAGCAGATCGAACCATCTGGCTGGAAGGAGTTTCTGCAGGTAATCTGAAAATAATAATTAATTATTGTTACTTTTGTAATGATGGTAAGTACTTTTGACAGGTGAGCAGTGTGATACATGAAATAAGGGCTTTAGATATTAATACCCATGTGTTATTTCCTCTTGGTGAAACTGCTGCCGCTCTTCGAGGGGAAAACGAGCTCTGGATTGCGATGGTTCTTAGAAATAAAATATTATTTGATCTTAAACCTCCACAATTAGCTGCTGTCTGCGGAAGTATTGTTTCTGAAGGAATTAAGGTCAGACCTTCCAAAAATAACAGGTATATAATATTGATTTATATGTGTAATTAATGTAGTGATCAACTGATTTGAAGTGTCGACAACGTCTCTAAGTTGTAATGAGTTAATATAATTTCTTCTTGCAGTTATATCTATGAACCTTCTAACACCGTTTTAGAAGTCATCAACTTTCTAGATGACCAAAGAAGATCACTCTTACAAATTCAAGAAAAGCATGATGTACAGGTAAGTCCATCGGGTTGAGTACTTGAGTAAGTATTGGTCGAGTCAGGTCAGTTAGGGCCCAGCTTACAAACCCTTCTTTACCCTGTTTCTAAACTTCATAAGTATTTAATGTGCTACATATGATTATATAAACTTACATTATTACAAAAACAAACAAAATATTTAAAAAAATTATTGAGGAGGTTTATTTGAATACAGATACCTTGCTGTTTGGATAGCCAGTTTTCTGGGATGGTAGAAGCATGGGCATCGGGTTTGACTTGGAAAGAAATAATGATGGATTGTGCAATGGATGAAGGAGATTTAGCGCGCTTGCTACGTAGAACAATTGATGTGTTGGCACAGGTACATGTCTAAGGTTAAGTTTTTCTTCCATAGATGCATCGACTTATCTTTTACCGCTCTAACATTCTTTTTTTGGATTTAGATTCCTAAATTGCCTGATATCGACCCCCAATTACAAAGAAATGCCGTAGCCGCATCTAGCGTGATGGATCGTCCACCAATAAGCGAACTTGCAGGATGATATTTGTAGGTCAGCCAATGAATACATGCATGGGCTTATATGCATGCGCTTTCTGATATATTGTTGAACACTAGTAGTAGTATTAAAGAAACGAATATTTGTTTATTTAGGCCTACTCTTTGGTTTTTGCCCCCAGGCCACCCTTAGGAAATTTTAGCAGTTAGGCCACCCAACTTCTATTTTTTTTGTAACCTTGAGAACGTGTTAAAGTAAATTCAATGGACCTGTTAATATCTTACTAACTAGTGGGACCATGTAAAAATAAAACGCAACTTGCACCGGGTAGGTAGCCGTTAAAGACTTGAAGGGGAAGTTAAAAAACCAAGGGAACCTAGATTCGAATCTAAGACATCCATTGGGGGGTGCTAATGCTTACCACGGTTTGAATTTTTTTGATTCATGTAGTCACAATGTATGTGTAAATGACCCTTTTACCCTTAGAATATGGTTGATAAATTTTATGAAGTATGAAACCCCATTTAGTTAACATTTAATATAAAACTAGTATTAACACCCCCACATTATGCGGAGGCCTAAAACCAAGAAAAAATATCTACGAAACATTGTCGTGTAGCCACACGTTGAGGGGGGTCGGTAACATACGTAATTTTATATAAGAAAAATGGAATAGTTATGTCGTTGCTGACATTTAAAACTTTAACGTGTGAGTTATGGTGGGCATTTTCTTAATACTCAAAAGTTTATATAGAAAAAATAGAACTGCTAAACTATTTTATGTCCGAAGGTCAATAAAAATAAGTGTGTCACAACTACAAAAACTTCACGGTTAAAGATATTAACTCTGGTAAAAATTTGCATTAATAAATTTTGATTTTATAAAACATTAGATTTTAAAAGTTATAAGAGGAATAGATAAGTAGACTGTAGAAAAATCAAAACCTTAGATAACCTTTGATTAGACTTCTTGTTTGTGCTGATTATTTGATAATCTGACGCATAAAGTTGCTTTGAATAAAATTATACTAAAATGTAGATAAAAATAAGCATGTCATGATGTTATAATTGTAGGTTTATAATAAAATTAAATATAAAAACTTATAAGAAGGAATAAAAAACCTAAAAGTTTATTAAAGTATAAAAACTCAATTTTGTAAGTATAAGATATAATTGACATATATAAACTCGAGAAAACAACTTTTTTATTTTTCTTTTATTTATTAAAAAAACTTTAAAAAATAACTATTTTTTTCTTCTACTTCATTTATTTATTTATTTTTTGATAAACTCGGAAACACAACCTAAAAAAAGCATGCATATGATGCTCAGGTGATCTTGTTTTTTTTTGTTTCTAAGGATATAGTAATTGTCTAATTGATGTTAAATTTTAGAATATTTTTGTGAGAGAGTTTAACAGGTAACTCTTTTTACCTTTTATTTTTAATCTCACTTTGTAAAATTCATTCACCGTAATTCTCCAAACCTAACTTTCCGATCCCTTCACCGGCCAAAAACCACCGACGTCATGGCTTTAGCTCGCCGGAGCTCCGGCCTCCTCACGCCCCTTTCCACCGCCTCCTCCGCCTCCTTCCTCCACCGTCGCCCCTTCTCCACCGACGACACCACCACCATCACCGTCGAAACCAGCGTCCCCTTCACCGGCCACAACTGCGAACCTCCGTCGCGATCAATCGACACCACTCCTAAAGAGCTCATGACCTTCTTCACCGATATGGCACTTATGCGCCGTATGGAGATCGCCGCCGACTCTCTCTACAAATCAAAGCTCATCCGAGGGTTTTGCCACCTGTACGACGGACAAGAGGCCGTGAGCATAGGGATGGAGGCTGCGATCACGAAGAAGGATTGCATAATCACCGCATATCGTGATCATTGTCTGTTCCTAGGGCGCGGTGGGACGCTATTGGAGAGTTTTGGTGAACTTATGGGTCGAATAGCGGGGTGCTCCAAGGGGAAAGGAGGATCGATGCATTTTTATAAGAAAGAGGCGTGTTTCTTTGGGGGGCATGGGATTGTGGGAGCTCAGGTGCCGTTAGGGTGTGGATTGGCGTTTGCTCAGAAGTATAGGAAGGAGGAGCATGTGACTTTTGCTATGTATGGTGATGGTGCTGCTAACCAAGGCCAGCTTTTTGAAGCGCTCAATATGGCTGCTCTTTGGGACTTGCCTGCTATTTTCGTATGCGAAAACAATCACTGTAAGTAAAATCATGATTGTCTGTGATTTGTGTTTGATGAAATGAAATTATCTGAATAAGCTTGTTTGAGTTCATTGTGTAGTGTATTCATGAACATCATCTAGACTTCTAGAGACTTGAGATGTGATACTTATGGTTTGCTAATGCTGGATATTATAATGTATATGATGTAGTATATACAACATGTGGACATCAGGACATGTGCTTGATGTGATGTATATTTTATTGGATCAATTGGTTGGACTTGGACAAGAGTATACTATATAGAAGTATTCATTTGTTTGTGTTGGTATTGAATTTTGGTCGTGATAAGCCCACCATCAAATTGGAAAATCTAACAAATTATAGAATTATGAAATGTGTGTTGAACTTTTTAAGACATAATTGCATGAGTTCGGAAGACCTTTTCTCTTCTTTTTATTTATTTTATCTTTCAAAAAGTTACTGGGTCGAAAATTTGCATATCAAGTTACCTAACTCTATATAAAGTTTATGGCTTTAATATATGGGCGAGGAGTTGGAATTGAAGCTCCTAGATTTCAAATACAAGGAGTTTTCTGAAAGTATAATGCTAGAACGTAATCTCTCGCAACTCGTCTAATTAAGAAGGAAGCCTGTTTCAAGATTACTGGTAGTTGTTATTATAAATAAATCATGTGAGTGACTGAGTGTGTTTGTATTTATTCGTCAACTTAGTGGAAAAGTAAATAGTGTACACATTTTGGTTGATTATTGAGCTCATGGACAGTGCCTGAACAACCATTGCGTTTAATTGTGGTTTCTTGAATTGATGTGCAGATGGTATGGGCACAGCCGAATGGAGAGCTGCAAAGAGTCCTGCTTATTACAAGCGTGGGGATTATGTTCCAGGATTGAAGGTGAGTTTGGTTCTTGTATTTAATGGGAGTTAAGTTTTACTACTTGTTGCTGGTATTATCATTATTACTACCATCACACCCTCCCTCTCCCAGAAAAAGTTATGTGTCATAACCTTTTTGTTCTAAATTGTCCATATACAAATCTGGCACTTAAGATAAGTTAGAGAGTCACATAGTTATCCATCGTATTAGCATTTTGAAAATAGATATTTTGTTAATTTGTATTTGGGCAATTTTAGAATCGTCCAAAAAGGTGACCTTTTACATTCTTTCTAGACTTTAAGATGAACTCTGTTTTTTTATTTTACCAAAGGACTATTATTCTCCTTTTTTTTTCATTTTCCTAGCTGCTATGTCATGTGGAACTATATCTTGTTTCTAATTATGAAACAGTGTCTATTTCTGTGGCTATATTATCACCAATGACTTCAAATGCTTCAGTTGGGGTTTAATATCTAATCCTTTGTTTTATTCTTTAGTTTATTTTTTGTCTTTATCCGGAAGCACAATAGGTGGTAAAATTGGTGAACTAAAAAGCTCCTTCAATTATTAGTTATTCTGACTCAGTTACTCTTGCTTTCTAAACCTATCTTCAGAAGTGCTGTAACTCTAAAATGTTATCTCATCAACACATCCACTGATTTGATAGCATGCTAGAAATGGTTTTTAAAGCTTGCACATTCATGGTCTTTATGGCTAAGGTTTTGAGATAGTTATTAAAGTGTTATTTAGACATGAAACAACAAAAGGTGGCTGAGAATATACTGATACCTTCAACTACATACTATTGTAGGTGTTTATATACTGTACTATTTTTCTTGCCATGAACTTTGTGGCAATATTTACACAACATGATTAGCATCATAAAATACATGTCTGGAGTAATTGTAATGAAACATGGTCTATGTTTCTCTATGTAAATCTTTGTGAAATTTGATTAATAGATAGTTTTATTTAGCTCTGTGCTCTATATGTTCTTTAAGGTATATACAATTTATAATTCTTGTAGACTAGCATGTCATTTATATAGCATTTAAGACAAACTACAATCATCTGTTTTGGAAGTTCAGATATTATAATTTTAATATCAAGTATTTCTGATGTTTAATTTGTTAATGATCTTAATGCATACCGTTTTGTAGGTTGATGGTATGGATGCGTTTGCTGTCAAACAAGCTTGCAAATTTGCGAAGGAACATGTTCTGAAGAATGGACCTATTGTAAGTAGTCAAAAGTTTTTGTTTGGTGTTCATGGGATATTAAGACCCTCATGATAAAAACCGTATCCCATTTTTTGTGGGATTTCTGTTTAATTTTTTCCCTGATATTACTATTTTTGTTAAGTTTATATGAAAACTTTAACTTAGAACCCTATTACTCAATGTGCTACAATCAGGGAAAACATCACAGTATGTTCCTTACAAACACTTTTAATATCAAATTACTTATCACATGGTTGACTTTATTGTCTTGTTTGATGATTATTTTCAGATTTTGGAAATGGACACTTACAGGTATCATGGTCACTCTATGTCTGATCCTGGTAGCACCTACCGTACACGTGATGAAATAAGTGGTGTCAGACAGGTTTGTTAATCGTTTAACATATTTTGTCAAACCATTATTTTGTTAATGATGCTGTAATAACCACTTTCAGGAACGTGATCCTATTGAAAGAATAAGGAAGTTGATACTTGCTCATGATTTAGCCACCGAGAAAGAGCTGAAGGTGATCCATTGATACTTTTTGTTGTTTACAGCATTGTTCTTTATTTTGTAATCTTCAATTTGATGGATCCCACCTCAATTCTCCACACATCTTTATTTGTCGTCACACCATGTAAAACAAAATATAGATTCTTTTTGTTTGTTCCTTATCTTTTTATTATTCCTCATACTAGTTCTGAACTTCTGATATACCATAACAAATCTGAGTATTTATTTTTATTTAAAAAGCACATGATAGTACTCTAACACGCTCTATCGTATTGTTTTCAGGATATAGAGAAACAAGTTAGAAAAGAAGTCGATGAGGTCATTGCTCAGGCAAAGGTGACAAACTTGTTAAAATTCTCTTCTTCTAATTGCAACCATCTGACATATAGAGGCTCGTAAATAACCTGATATTATCATTCTCTGCAACCACAGGAAAGCCCAATGCCAAATGAATCTGAACTCTTCACCAATGTTTACCGTAAAGGATTTGGGGTCGAGGTATATCTTCTTTTATTATTATTTTTACTTCTGTTAATTGTCTGCCTCTTTATTAATAATATATAATATCCATCTTCTAATCAAATTTGTTACTTATGTCTTGCAGTCATTTGGGGCAGACAGGAAGGAACTCAGAGCTACACTTCCCTGATTACAAATATGAAACCGTAATCAACAGTATGTTCCTGTTCCTTCTGCTCTGTTCTTCTCTCCGCAGACCAAACAAGAATAACGAGAACAGAGACCTGGCAAATAACTTTCTAACCGCTCTATTTTTTGCTTTAATTCATGTTATTTTTTTGCCGATTTCATGGCAACACAAAAAGGTTTTAACATTCTTGCTGACATGATTCTTTAGCCAGTATCAGATGCTTCATATAATTTGACTCATAAACCTGTTGACCCGTTGTTCAGTTGAAGCTATATATTTCGTGATCTATGAAAGCCTGTTGACAATTGGTAACTGTGTCTTGTGTGGTTAATTCATCATATTCTAGCTTTTGCTTGTATGTAAAATGTCAAGACAGTTTCAATTTGCAAGAACTAAAGCACTGAGGATGAGGTGTTGAAATGTGACTGTAGAAATGAATTGATTTTTACTTCCCAGGTTATGCTGTGAATTGCAGAGTTGTTTTAATAGCTCGTAACTTTGCTCGAAAACAGCTCAGAGTAAATCAACTTGAGCTAACTTCGGTTAAGTCAACTGTCGAATAAATCAACTTATCAACCTTCAGTATCTTCGTTGATTTGCTTAGGGTTTTTAAATTTGTGTTTGTTTTGAGTTGGTTAGTTTAGGTTATTTGGTATTTAGTTTTTGAAACGAGCTGGTTTTTTAAACTACAAGTCAGCTTGAGTTGTAAATGAGCATTGTTCAAACTAAATTTTCAGCCTGGTAGAGAGATTTCGAGCCAAGTCGGCCCGTATGGCTTCAAAGTTGACCCGTGTTGTCTTGGCTTAACTTGCTTTGATGGCCAACCCTAGTCAATTGTAGTGTTTTTCTCTTTTAGAAAACTAGAAAACTGCAAATGATAGTCTAAAAGTTTGCATACTGTTTGTTTCAAAAAGTAACTGTTAAAAAGAATACTTTTAACATCATTCAGATGTATACACTATTTATCATAAGAAAATGAGTTTAGACATGTTGGGATGATTTAGAATACTTTTCATTTATTTTTTGTGTTTGAATTTGAGTTACGAATATACATTATTATTACGATAATTAATTAATAATACCTAAAAGAAAGTGTAGTGTAGTCACGGGTGTACCATTCAATGCAACAGTGATGTTTTGTTGCCACCAATCACATGGGCTTTATCATTTATATAAAGTAGCTCAACTTGTTGATTCTCGTTTAAAAATTAAATACTTCTGTTCTAACTTTGTACGGAAAAATAATATTGTTTACAGAAATACAGATTACAATAAAATGTTAACAAACATACCGAGTAATATTCACTCAGAGAATATAGTTTGGACAACAATAAAATGCTAATCATGTATAATAAATTTTGCATATAAGCAGTTGTAGTGCTATTAACTATCGTGTTCAACCTGATTTTTTCTAAAATAAGTTTCACGCATATTCGTGTTTGTTCTGTTTTCGTAGAGTACGACAACAACATTCATACTACTGCTATTAGAGATAACTAACAAACATGAGAATGCACTGGGATTTTGTGTGTAGATTTAAGGTACAAAACAATAGCGTAGCAGTGTGTGTTCTTGGCCATGAGAGTGTTTTCGTATGTGTTTTGGTGTACATCTCTTCTTTCGGTTCTATTTTACGCGTATGAGAAAGAGTGTTTTACACTAAAACAAATGGAAGAATAGATGTTGGCCTCTCTTTATTATGTGATAATTTATCAATCTTGTAAGAGATCATATTTAATTGTCTTTAACCGGCTTAATGACCAGTTAATCGTGATTAAAGAACCGCTATTTCTATTGATTTAGAGTTACAATTCAAAAAACCAGATAAAAATATTACAAGCCGGACTTGTTTTACCATATAATCCCGCTTAAGCGAGATTAAAAACTTTGGTCCTACGATCGTGTCTGCCGGTCACAATCACGTACAAGTTTTCCAATTCAAATCCCGACTTGCATGAGCTCGAGAGTTAAATGGTGTCTGTGATTCAAAGTAATGTAACTGTCTGATAATGATCGAATATCAAGATTCATTCATGACTAACAAATTAATGATTTAGGCTTTTGAACTAACTGGTAAATGTAGTTTTTAAACGTTTAAAAAATGTATAAATAAATATTATAAATCGGTAAATGTAGCACACCACAAGTTTAAAAAAAGCAACTTAATCGACCTTTTCATAACTTCAAAACTACCCCCACCTCAAAGATATTAATTGTTTAATTTGATGATTCTTAAAAGATTATATAAATAATTACATCACTAATTGATTATCATAATATAATCACTAGTTGGGTATATAGAATCTTAAGCTTCACCCATACGGCCATACTTAATTAATCAACCAATTTTTATTTATATAGTTGTTGTAATTATTATTATTATTGTATTATTTACTAGAAAGCAAACATTACAACGCCGCTTATTAGGTGAAGCGCATGAGTTGAGTTCGTAATAAATTAATCAATAGTATATAATAAAAGAGTAACTAATATGCCACATGACACTCTCATGTTGCTTCTTAAAATATTTTTTCCGTCTAAACTAATATATTATTTTAGTCAACCTTTTTACTTTAAGAAACTAAATTAATAGTAATAATTCATTTTGTTTTGGATTTAATTTTTTTATATAATCAACTTAGTTGTATAATCATATTGTTTTGAACTATACATATTTTTATAGCCAAATAAGATTCAATTTAAAAAATAACTAAAAAGAAAAAAAAACTTTATTGATATATTTATATATTTAGGTTAGTATGATTTTAATACAACTTGTTTTTAATTTTACATGTGTCGATTGTATGTTATATTATTCAAAAAGGTATTCGAATATTTATAGCTTATAAATGTATTTTTTTTATTTTTTATTTTTATAGTAATATGTAACTTAATCATACGAAATATTTATACATTTATAAATTATGTTGTTTTTATATTTTCAACCCGTATTTTACACGGGTTTACTAAAACTAGTAATAAGTATAATTGTGTGTATAAGTGTAAAAACGAAACTGAATATTATTTGTAAATAAAGATAGTTCCATTTCATAATCTTATCTTTCGGCTTGAGGTTTTGTAAGAGTGGACACGTGGCAAGTGGCATTTGTGGGTCCCATAAGAGTGCGGTGACAAGGCATATTTCAGCTGTCGCCATCACATCTTTTATTTTAATCTGTAGCTCTTTTTACTTTCCCAGAGTTCAAATATCTCTATCCAGATCAACGTACGACTTCTGAAGCTCAACTTATTGAGTTACGAAGAGCAAGATGTCTGGATTTAGAAACTCATATAGAAAGACAAGTTTAGTTCATACACAGCTGGCACCATTATGTTTCAACCTGCCTCTTTATATTTATAACTGTTTTAATTGTTTATTCCAACCATATATATCACTTTTTATTTCAATATAATAATACATTACTTATTAAGTTATTATATCTACATTATTTCAAAATTTACTTCTTTAGTTCTATTTATGAATTTGCCTAGCCCTTGTCAGCACTTGACATTTTTTTATTTTTTTCTAAATACAAACATCCCATTTTATAAATCTACATCTCTTTATACGTCTCGTATAGCATAATACCCGGCGTATAGGATCAATGACACTGAAAACGAGGAAAATTCAAGGGTGGCTGTCAGATGGTTATACGACACATATAGAGCTATACGACACGTATAACAAATTTTGACACTGACTACGAAAAAATTCAGGAAGCTTGCAGAGAGGTTATATGCCCCATATAAGGCTATACGACCCACCTATACGACGCGTATGGTGTTATACGACCCGTATAGAAATTTGGTGTGTTGATTTATTATCAGTGAGTTTAAATCTTTAATAAATACATTCAAGTTGTCATACAAATTGAAGGTAGGATGGAGTGGTCGGCCACATTGCTGCCTCCACAATCGACTAGGATTCGATCTCTGAGGTTAAGGTGGGGTTATTTTTATGTTTTTCATTATTGTTTTTGAAAAACCAGAACTTTTAGATACATATATGTATTAATTGTCTACTTACGAACAAACAATGCGTCCCAGCGCGCTGATAGGAGTTTGGTCCTCCTCTTAGTAGTAGACCGGGTTTAAAACTGGTCTATGACCAATTTTTATTTTCCAACTTTCTCTTGTGCAACAATTTTTTTTTCCTCTTGTCACAGCACGTGCGCATGATATAATCTAGTATGAATAAGTTCTTAACAAAACGACGTAACTCTTGCAAATATCGAATGTGAATTGAACATGTCCTTAAACTAAAAGAATTTGATCTCATAAATGGACAGAAGAACCATGATCTATACACGGTTTAATTGTGGAATGCTCAATATAGGTCAAATGCAGAGTTCAAACTTTCAAGCTAATTAACAAAGTCTAAGTTAAAATTCATCATCAAACGAAAAAACAAGATATTAATATCTATAACATCTCATGATAGACCATAAAATGTCACTTGTAATTATCTTACAAATTTTATAATGAGGCTTCATAAAACAAAATTGTTAAGTGGTTTTGTAGAACCATCAATTGACCAAGTAAAAGATCAGATGTTGTGCATGGTAAGGATCAGATGCTATATTTTGTAAGCTAATAGAATAATCTACTAATCAAGTAGTTGTTTATATTAAAATTGCTTGTTAAAGGGATCTTTAAACTAAGCGCTCGTGTGTATAAGGTTAGCGGAGTGGTGAAGGTATTAGGAACGGGGAGACTAGCATGGCCGTAAACACCCATCGAGAAAACCATCTCATCCATGTGGCGTGGGGCGTGTCACCGACTTTCACATGTGTGTGTGTGTGTTGAAAGCCGAGGTGGGAGAACATTAGGGAGAACCATGAAAGAGTCCTTGAGGAACACCACCCCTTCCATCGGCTTTGGCGCGAGGACATTAACCATCACGACGACTTCACTGGCCTAAGAGAGATTTATGTGTACTTTTAAACTATTAAAGCATTAAAGCACTTCGAGCAACATAAAAAAACTAAAGACTAAAGGATAAAAGTTTTCACAACTACCCGTGATAGATGAAGATTTATATTTTCGTGTAGTAAAATTGTAGTTTAAATAATTAAGTAAAGGTTTTCTAAAGAAAAATTATACTCAAATCAACTTTGACATACTTCAACACTTTACCAAGTTTATATACTCGGACTACCATATGTACAAAATGATGCAATTATTTATTCAAATAAATCTAACACAACTTTAATCATCAAATTTATATTTTAATTCGAGCCACAATTATAATTCACTGCTTCTAGATTAATCACAATGTTTTGATCGACTTATAAAAAGTCATAAAACATTGGTTTTTTATGCTTACCAGTAACGCGTTAATAAGTACTTAGTCTATATAAAGTCAATGTAAAATAGGTAGACCATGTCAAACTAATATGCCTAAAACAAATTACACATAGAACATGTCAATATTTGAATTTGGTAAAACAAACATGTTATTTTTTAGGGCTATATTAAAGTTTTTAAATTAGGTATCAAATCCAACAGTGTTAACAACTTGCTGATCATGGACCAATTTGATTTGGTTATTGAGAAAAACTTAACCTATAGTTAATATCTTTAAGTTTAGATTTTTATAATCGGTTGGTTTCGGTTATAAATGATTCAATTATTGGATAAGACGGGTTGGTTTAATGGGGGTAAATTAAAGCTAATTTCAATTACTAAATCCCTATATTTTGAGTTATATAAATACTTAACTATTCTTGAGTAACAAACTAAAACTTTCAACACCACCTCAACATATGTCTAATCTTTTTTATTCATTCCAACCCTTATCTCTCTTCTTACATTTAAGTTCCATAGAAATTAGAAGCTATTTGATAAGATACAAGCTAATTGAATTGGTAGTTTAATAATAAAAGTATATTCTTTAGAAAAAAAGAAGATCATGTTTAATAATGATATGATTTATATAAAAATTTATATAGTTTAAAAGTATGAGTATATGATTATGTGAGTCGGAGTTAAAAAAAATAATAAGATACAAAGCTCAAACATTAATTATTTTTTATACACTTATTCTCAAACATTAATTTTTAAATTCCTAAAAGTGCAAACATTAATTAAATACACATGCAACCATAAATTAAATGCAATAACATATCAAACAAACTACTTTAACCGTGAATCAATATATCATTTAATAAAGATGTTCTTGTTACTTAGTATTTATCGGACCACGACATTTCACCTTGTTCATTACGACTTAGTTACTTACACCATTTAATATTTGTTTGTGCAAGCTTTCCCATTGCATTCCATTTTATCTTTATTTATTTTGTTATACTTTATATTTTAGTTACTTAATTTTCAAAGAGTTAATTAACTTTTATTTATCTGTCATATAAAAGAAGTTACAAATATGCTACTATATTTTCTTATATCAAAGTCAACATTTTTGTTTTATCAATACAAATATTTTAGCTTGTCTATTTGTCTGGTTTTTATTAATTGCGAGAATACGTTATCTGAACCCTCAACATCCTATGAATACACTGTTGACCAATGTTATTTTAAAACGTAACATATGTTGAGTTGATGATCTTCATGGGTCATTTTGTCTATATGGGATATGATCGTTTAAATAGCTCATTCCTTGAAATTCCCTTAGAAAAGGCTCGTGTAAAGTTCAATTGAAAATGACTCAATTTATAAATGAGTCGAGTACGAGCCAAAGTTGGCTTACTCGTTGGGTCACTTTGTTTATATGAAATATGAGTGTTCAAACTTTTAACGTTTTATAGCTTAGGTAAGGAATGTTTTAACTCTGGCTTGTCATCATTATCAGTCTAATCCACATCTGGATTTTTTTCTAATAATCTAATCTAGACAAACCAAGTTTAGGTGATTTTTTCTTAGAACCAAGCAGGCTATGTTAAAAAATGATTTGAGCTTAAACTTGTCTTGACTTGATTCGACTAGACTTGTGAACAATCCCTATTATGGAACCGTTTGAGAGCCGATCGACTATTTATTCAAGAACTTGTGGTTCTTCTTCGAGTTTTTTAGGTTCCTTGGACTCTATCCTTCTATACTATAGTTATAGTAGATTAGTTTTTGAGTCAAAACATTTTTTTCTCTATTAGGTTTTATATTCCTTAAATTAAATAGGCAAGTTGAATTTTAATAATCTAAAATACGACTTATAAGCGATAATAATTTATACTATTAGCTTGACTGATAAAATTTCTAACTTTTATTTTTATTATAATTTGCAATCTTAATAGCATAATTATCATCGATGTATACTTGATTTTCACTTTGTTTCGTTGTATATTTCCCTATTGCATTCAAAAAATTTTCGTGAGCAAAATCAAGTGAAATTACGTGTAATTTAATGAATGATTATGTAGTAAAAGGATTGTTTTTTGTAACAAAAATAAAAATAAAAATTATTATTATTCAAATTGATAGTACAAATTATCATTGTCTACAAGTCATAACTTTGATTCATAAAATCTAACTTGCCAATTATATAAAGTAAGCAATATTGACTTAGAAAATATTTATATTTTTGTCCTTAATTAGGTATGTTTTACATGGTAGTAAAATACAGCATTTATAGAAAAAAGCAATTTTATTAAAAATTATTAAATTACCATTAAATAAAGATTATGTTTGTAATTTTGTTGCCTCATAAACATATATTTTTCCCAATCTCAATTATTATTTATAGAAATGAAGTGATTGAGAGAGAGGAAGAGGGAAAGATATCCACACTCCCCCCCAATTTCATCTCTCCACAAACACACACTCATAAATCCTTCACATCTCTCTGTTCATTTCATCATCATCTTCTTCATCTACTCCACTCACAAATCTTCAATCCCACCCAGCTCAATTCCAATCTCCCACATGAAATCATGATCCATTAGCACTCTATATAACCCACCGATCTTCAATCGGTAGAAGATGGGTTGCTTTCGATCCTTCAACGACGCCATTGTCGCCCTGTTGTTGTTCTTATCCCTCCCGTTGATGACCTCCGGGATCCGCTACTTTCCGGCGAACGTGCAGATGGATATCCATTCAAGATCCGACGTCCTATTCGGGTTCTCCGAAGCACCGGAGTACCGCAACGGCGAACACTGCTCACGCGATTCGATTCACATCGCAATGACGATCGATCTGGAGTACCTACGTGGGTCCATCGCCGCCGTGCACTCCGCCCTCCGCCACGCCTCCTGCCCGGAAAACCTCTTCTTCCACTTCATCGCGGCGGAGTTCGACCCGGCCAGCCCCCGTGACTTGACCCGATTAGTCAGATCCACCTTCCCTTCCTTAACCTTCAAGGTCTACATCTTCCGTGAAGACACCGTCATCAATCTGATCTCGTCTTCCGTCCGGATCGCACTCGAGAACCCGTTGAACTACGCCCGGAACTACCTGGGCGACATACTCGACCCGAACGTCGATCGGGTCATCTACCTCGATTCCGACGTCATCGTCGTCGACGACATACAAAACCTCTGGAACACCACCCTACAACACCACAAGGTGATCGGAGCACCGGAGTACTGCCACACCAACTTCACCGCATACTTCACCGACACCTTCTGGTCCGACCCGGTGATGTCTCGGGTATTCGGGTCGAGAACCCCCTGCTACTTCAACACGGGGGTGATGCTAATCGACATGAAACAATGGAGAATCGGTAACTTCCGACGAAGGATCGAGAACTGGATGGAGGTCCAGAGGGTGAAACGGATCTACGAGTTGGGGTCACTGCCACCGTTTCTACTGGTGTTCGCCGGAAACATTGAACCGATCGACCACCGGTGGAACCAGCACGGGCTCGGCGGCGATAATGTGAAGGGGAGCTGCCGGAGGCTGCACTCCGGTCCGGTGAGCTTGTTGCATTGGAGTGGGAAGGGGAAACCGTGGGTGAGGCTTGATGAGAGGCGATCGTGTCCGTTGGATCGTTTGTGGGAGCCCTACGATTTATACAAGAGGAATAATGATCATAATAATAATAATAGGCGAACTGCAGCCGTTGGATCGTTGGATGGGGATGGGTATTTGAATTACTTGATTTGATTTTGTTGAGGTAATAAATCAAGGTGGTGTAATTTTGTTTTATGATTTCTAGGGTGGGGGTGTGAATGTGATTCTTTGACAGCTGTGTAAAGAAATTGTAGGGGTTTTGTTTTGATTGGTTCGATGGATGGATGGATGTTGAGATAGAGGTTTTTGGTTGTATATTACGACGGATATTATTCATTTAATTATATAAAGACCATGTTATGTGGCTTGTTGGTTTCTAATCGGGTCCTGGTTTGGTTTAATATTGGATTAAACCGGATCAGGACTCGTAATGTGTTTGTGTTTCTGGTTTTGGTTTAAATTGAACCAAACGGGGATTGTTAGTGTGTTTTTGGTCGGTTTACGGTAAAGTTTATTTTAATAATTTGGATTTGGTTTGGTGTGGTCTGGTGAGGACCGACTCTATGGTTTAGTTTGTGAAGTGTTGGACTTGGGGCCCTCCGAAAATAGTGCCCCTATTTTTGCATAAAAATACATTGTGAGTTTTAGTAATATATAGGCCAATGAAATCTTGAAGCGGAAATAACACTTGATGGTTGAGTCCCAACGAAAATTTTGATAAATTGATCGGTTTTTTACAAAGCAGATGGCCCTTTCTGAGTTCTTTTCTCTCCAATTGATCCGATCGACATCCGTTGACTCTTTTGTGCCTTTTTTGGTTTAAAGAAGTCAAATATCAAGTACTCAAGGTTATTATACTAAATTTTATTTGATTTACTATTTTTGTTTAAAGAAATTTGAATACGTTGTTTTTTGATTATGTTAATTTTGTTTAGAATGCATTTTTAAAAAAGGGGCTCATTTTTTCTGATTGGGGGCCCAAAAAAGCTTTGAGCCGGCCCTGGGTCTGGTTTAGTCTTCAAGTTAAACACACTTGTTTGGTTTAGTAAGTCTAAACATGAGACTATGCGGCTTGAGCTCGACTTACGGATGGTTTTGCTTAATACATATTGTATGATGTTTTGATGTTTGATCATATTCTTGTTTAGCTATATTAAAATAAAAATTAAATAAGGATAACAATTTTTTATTTTATGACAATAACAGTTTAACTAATTAAAATTATATAGTATGTGCAATAATTGAATGCATAATGACAATCTAAAGGGAAATGTGTGTCACAATTTAACACCATGTTCCTTGTCCTTAAAGGTGGCTATCGTCATCAATATTCAATGTTCAAAAGAAAAGAAAAATATTTATTCAAAGCTTATATATCATATAATTCTATCTACGTATTGTTAGGGGTATCGGATCGAATAACGGATTATTCGAATTTGAAATTTTCATGACCCTATCTGAAATGATATCTCTATCCGATCCGAATATACCCGAATTCAATTTGGATCGGATTCGGATATATCCAAATAATCTGATTTCATTTATATAATCCAAATAAATCAAATAACAAATTTTCTTATTTTTTTGTTTCTAAATAGTTTTTTGCTAATTTTTTATTCTAAAATTTTATAAGTTTAAATCACAATAAAATATATAAAACCGGAAAATACGACTTTGATTTGAACACAAATTCAAAATTGAAACATATACATAATAGTATAGAACACGAAAATTAAAATCTCTAATTTAAAACAACAATTGATTATTATATAATTACATAGGATGAGAGGACTAGAATATGTTAATATACTTGAGTATTGATTTTAAAACATAATAGATAGTTGGGTAATAAGTATTGGACTTGAAACATAGTTGCATTGTTATTCGGATATCCGAATAACCAGAATAAAAAAATAATGATATTCGAAATCCGAATAAGTAATTCGGATTCAGATGTGATCCGATCCGAATATTCGAATAAGGATTTGAATCGGTTTATTCGGATACAGATCAAATTTCGGATAGTGGTTAACACCCCTACGTACTAAGTTACATGTTTTAGTGATTGAGTAACTTTTCAAAAGCACATTGTCTAAATCAAACAAATAACAAAATATTAGTTGATCAAACCCAAAAGGACATAGTATGTTCTTTAAAATGTAATATAAATTACAATGACAGGAGATGACTATACTATTTGCTAGGTGCCGGAAATCTAATGAAATCTGGTTTATGTACTTCTATATGTTTTGGAAGGTTTTAAATAGGAAAGACAATAGGTAGCCTAAAATTGTGTTTAGGGCTAGGTCACATCGTCTTTGGATGAATGTCTATAAGATTTGCCAGTACATCTAATAGCCATTAGGCACCACCAGGGTTGGTGACTTTGGTGACTTAGGGCCTAGAGGAGCATCATTAGAGGAGGTTTAAAATTCAAACATTAACAAATATAATATATACGTGAGATGTAATTTAGAAGTAGACATAGAATATATTTGTGTTTATGAAAAATCTATATGCATTACGTGTGTATCTATGATATTTTACGATTAATGTTATGTGTTGGTGAACACATGATTCGAAATATGATCTTAAACTCACTAAAATTCTTGAAATATTCAATTACACCTCTCATAACTCGTTAACAACTTTACATACTGTCTATTATATATTTAGAAGCATATAATATATTAATATACTTGGGTAAACAAGTCAGATAATCAAATGAGTATCACTTGATTCCTCACCGTCCTAAACTCATAAAGTTCCTAAATCTAATATATTACCCAAAATGTTAAAAAAAATCAGGTTTTGAGTTGACACATCAAAAGGGGTCGTGTCTAGGCTGGACTTATATGTTTAATTAATCTGGTGGTGTTTAGATTGAAACTTTTAACTTGTTTAGTTAAACAAGTTAACCAAACAACCTGTTTAAATTGATTATGACACAACAACCGAGCAACCACACCAACTCGTCTGACATAGAGACACATATAAATAAATGTTTAAATGAGTCATGTCCAGGTTACAAGATTGTAGGTATGTGGGAATTAGAGTAGGTGTTTGAAACACAAAAATATATAGGTCGTGTTTAGGTTGAATAATTCAACCCGACAACTGGCAGGCTGTACGAGCAACCAGTCACGATTGACGTCTTATGTTGGATTGAGGATTACATTAACCATACTAGGCAGTAATAGGAGATAGCGGTGTCCGGGGAATGTGAATCTCGATTCGGTAAAACGTTTTCCTGTATGTGAACGTCGCCCCTTAAGGTCGAGGTTATTAGAATCATCATCTCACTCCATCATAAGACCAAAATCATGCATTAAAAGCCTCGCCAAACAACCCAACAATCATTACAACCACCGTCTCAACAGTCGAACCATTTAACACATTGGGATACCGGCTGCAATTCTAATTAGAACTAATGATCCTACTACAACCAATATTGACACTTATCAATGTCATAATACATTCAACAAAATTGTCAATTAGATCAAGATGACTCCGATTCAAGCGAGTAAACATTAACTAGAACAATCCGCATCAAAGGAGGAGGATGAACTAATGTAAAATCCAAAGAAGACTGGCGAAAAAGAAAACAAAATAAAAAAGGTGGGCCAATAAATAATGGTGGAGCTTGAACTTTTACGTAAAGGTGGGGATGAAATTAAAATTTTTTTTTGGGGAACTCGATATTTATACAAAAATTTATTCTACCGAACCAAAAAATTACACTAGACTAAAATTTAACATTACGGAACGGAACAGTTGGTTACCCTTGCTCCGCCATTATCCGTTAAAAATAGATAAATGTTGGACGACTCCCTACCCTGAGGGCCGATGCGGTATTACAGAAGCAGTTTGACTCGTCATTTCATTTCTAGTATTGTTACACCCCTTCGTTGTGATTCATCTTTAGGGTTTATACTATTGTCCTTTCTTCATTCAGGCATCCCTCTTTCTGCACATTATTATACTGGAGATTCTTCTTCCACATTTGTCGTTATCTCAGCATTCATAAAAGGTGTTCCAATGATGAACGCCACGAACGTTGGGAACAAGGTACAGCTTTTTGCCCTTTATCGTTACTTCAATTAGCTCAATTTTAATCTCATGCAATTAGGGTTTAGTATTTTAACGGATTGCATTAGTCGAATTGACGATCTCTTCGCCTTAATCGTTAGCTTTTACAAGTACAATCATAGATTCCATCTAGTTTAATTGGCCGGTTAGTTCAGTATTTTAGCTTTCCCAATTTGCAGTTTGTGCTGTTAGGGTTTAAGACTTTCTTCATTGGAGGAGATGATCTATTTCATATGGTTTGACTAATCACTTCAAGGATCTTGAGTAGGTATGCTTTCATATATAGTTTAAACTGCTTGGTTAATTTGAATTTTGCCTTCTATTCTTTTCCAATTAGATTTTAGCTGTTCAAATTAGGGTTTGAAGTTCTTGTGTTCTAATTTGGGAAAGGGATCATAAGGGATTCAAACCTGTTATCATGTTTGTACTCTGTGCTTTACTTTTTGTACAATCAAAAGCAAGATTGCATAAAATGCTTGAAAAGAGTGAATTCAATATCATTCTAGGGACGGCAATGGGACGGGATTGGTAATCCAGTCCCAAACGTGAATGTAAAACCGTGTCCAACCTGGCCTAATATACGTTGGGCATCGGGCATCAGGGCATGCCTCTCGGGTATGTAGTATGCCCTTGAGCTTTTTTTAAAATGCCCCCTGGGAGTTTCAAGTATGTTATATATTTATGTTTTTAACAACTACGGCAAATTAAAGTATAATTAAATTATATACATATCATCATCACCATAAGACGTTTGAGGTGTCTAAAATATGTAAATTTCATGATGATATAAATCCCAATTGATAAGCTCATGCGTTATAGCATACAAATGTAAATAATATTATTAAATATTATATCAAAAGAAAATTTCATTTTCTACATAATGAAGCTACTTGAATTAAGCAATACTATACAAGGGTTAACGGAAAATAAAAATAAAAATAAAATTTTGCAGGCATATGATTTGGTTAAACATGTATATGGTTTCAGGTAATGAGGCCAGGTATTACTAATACCATACCTGTCCGGAACCCACGCAATTCTTTTGTCAATCTCATACCTGATCCCATACTTGAATACTCTCTCTGATATTTTGTATTTCGGGAAATCCTGTTGGGTTTGGGTTTTTCTTTGCATCCCTAGATATCAATACACTTGATCTCCTCATTTCTAATCATCATCCTCATCTGAATCACTTGAACTGCTACTAATGAAATTTGGTGGCAACACCGGAAACTTCAACGACGGCCGGATTGGCATGGCCGTTTCCGCCTCCTCTCCGCCACCAGTTCTCATCTTCTGCAGTTTTACAGCAATATCAACACAAGCCTTATCAACCATTTCAAGAAAAGCCTTCACTATCACAAACAGTTGAAACTGCTTTTTTCCTTTATATTTTGAAGCCCCAGCATGATAATACTCGTTCGTTTTCTTCACGAGCCCAATAACACGTTCTTGGTCTTCCCTCAACACTTTAATTTCTTGCTCCGCCCTTTCAACAAACTTCTCTATTTCCCTCACAAAACCTTGTCCATCTCCATCACCGGATTCACCGCCACATTCTCCCATAGTTTTTTTGATTTCACCCAAACGCTCACTTAACCCCGAACATGATTTCAAAAGGACATCATAGTCAATTTCAGCAGCTTTCTTGACATTAGAAAACTCAGAGCTTACTCCTCCTACAACAGGCAATCCAAGCTTTATGTAATCTCTGCCTCTAGATGCTTCATTCATTGAACTAACAGTACTATTTCTTAAGCTGTGATTTCGATTAATCACGCATCGTTTTCCCTCCAAACGAACAACTTCTTCAACAACAAAATGAAGCAAAGTGGTCTTCCCATCAATGCTTTTAACATCAGACAGCTTCAACAGAGAATTCAGATTAAAAGCTTGTGCATTTCCCCGTGAAGTTCCCACATTCATTCGGTTTCCGGCTTTTAGAACTGCTTCTAGAAGCTTAACGAAAAGCCCACGAGTTTTAAGCTCTTTGCAAGCCATTTCAAGTGTTTGTAAAGTGTTCTTGACTTCGGCTACTTCTGAGGTGTAACTTGACCTAAAGAACATAGCATTAAATCTAGTAAAAGCTGAGGGAACTGCTCTTAGGATGTGGTAAAGGAAAGATTCAGCATCCGCTAGCCTTGTGATGTCTTGGTCGTAGTTGAGAATGAGTTGTTCTTCTTCTTTTGTCAGGTGGATTTTAGTGAGCTTTTCGAGGGTATCTATGTCTAAACCTTTGCCTTCAAGAAGGCAATCAATGATTTCTTGTCTGGATACAACTAATGATCGAAGAATTATTGCTATATTTTGTGATTTACGCGTTTCAAGGATGAATCTTTGAGATGGTGGACCTGATTTCATGGTTTTTGAAGTTGGTGCGTTGTTCTCTTTTGGTGATTTTTTGTTTGCAGCTACCGTCCCAAACATTGCTTCCATTAGATCACCATCAAACCTGAATTATATAGGAAAGTTAAATTTTTAAGTTTTTGTGTTCACTGAAGGAATCCCGACCCTACCAATAGCTTTGCTATGAGTGAGATTATATTAGGTACATTTGTAATTTGAAAGAATCAAAAAACTACATTTGAGGTCTAAATGCATGACTCTGTAAATTAGAAGATGGTTGAAAACCATATATAGGCTTTATAGAATTTAGTACTTAAAGAAAAGTGTTTTTTTAATTGTGTGCGTCAAGTGCAAGTTTTGATGCACACAAGTAGAGGCCTTCAAAAAGATTGAAAATATACCTGAAAGAACCATTATCCATTTTATCCCATGCCGTGGGATGTCCCACGTTAGCGTTGAATTTTTCCCAATGCAGTGGCTTGAGTTGGACCGGGGGTGGTGGTGGTAGTTTTGAGGACAAAGTCAAACCACCTGTTTCAGGTGGTAACGGTGGTGGTGGCGGCGGCAGACAACTCTTACTTTCTACCACAACCGGTGGCGGTGGTAGTGGTGGAGGTGGAGGCGGTGGCAGTGGTGGTGAAGGTGGTGTTGGTGGTGGAGATCTTGACGACTTCTGATTTTTCATCAAGATTTCTTGATTTACAACAGGAGAATCATTTTGACTTTTGATTTCTTCTCCTGGTGGCCATACATGAGAACCTGAAGATTTTCCTCTGAGCAAAGGAACTTCTTGAATATGAACATCAAATTTCTTCGACTTTCTTCCACCATGATCAACTCTCGTCGGGTGTTCTTTCTTAAATGTTGTTCTTTTATCCCCACCATCATCATCATCATCATTGTCAAGATTCTTCCAGTAAAGGACATCTAATCCTTCTTCATCAACAATCACCCCTTTGATAGCTTCAACTCTTGTAAACCGATTATTCAACATTAAAACTGGATCTTGTGTATTTCCGGATCCGTTACCACCTTGTACACCGGGTGTTTGTTTTTCTTTTCGGTGCCGTCTATACTTCACAAGCACTAAGAACAATAAACCTGATAAAACCAAAGTACTTGCTGCTGTTGCAGCAACTGCTTTAGCAACAGTTTTATTTGATGAATTTGATGGGGGATTGTTTGTGATAGGGGTAGGAGGAGGAGTAGGGGTAGGTGTAGTGGTATCCGTTGAAGGTGGTGGTGGTGGCAGACTTGGTGGTGGTGGTGGGAGCGGAGGAGGAGGAAGGGGAAATGGATAAAAGACTTGAATGTTTTGAGGCGCGAACTGGGAAGATGATCGAGGTAGAAAGGACGACGAGAACACGAAGAATAATAACAATGAAGGGAATTGGATTGTTGCAGCCATTGAAATGCAGAGGAGTGTTTATGAGGAAGATGTTGAAGACAATCTGTTGATTTGTTTAAGTGGATTGTTGATTAAAGTATTTTGAACCTGGTGTTTGCCGACGATAGTATTTGCTGACACTTTCAAACAAAGCTGTTGGGCTATTTTAGTTCCATTTTATTTTATTTTCTTGAATTTGTCTGGTGATGTCTTCCCAGGCTTTTCGTCAAAATGACTGAAATACCCTTACGTGTTTTCAAACTTTGTCTTTCGGTTGCATGACCTCATTCCATGCTTTTTACCAGAATGTCTTAAATACCCTTGGGCGTTTTTAAATTCTTACCCCCCCCCCCCCCGCGGGTTAAGAAAATGAGAGTCGAACCGGTTGTAACTAAGTCGAGCTGAGATTGTGGTTTTATCAAGATGATTTAATTACCCTTGTGCGTTTTTTTGTGGCTTTATCAAGACGATTTAATTACCCTTGTGTGTTTTTAGCTCCCGGCATCTAGGTTGTAGAGCTGGAACTCAAAGTTATTTTTACCTAAAACGCCCTTGTGAGACATTTCGTTTACCAGGTTTGCAAGTGCGATTCATGTTTTTTTCTTTGAAAATGACTAAAAAACCTTGGTGCCATGTTACCTTTTCCAAATAGTTAAACCAGAAAAGTTCATAACAAGGGTATTTGAGTAAATTCTGACTATTTCAAATATCAGTTAACTTATGGATGAAGGGTTGAACCGGTATAGCTACAAATCTAACAATTAGGCATGATCAAATTAACAATTAATATAACATTAGCAAAGTAATAAAGTATGAAGATGTCTTTCTCGGATTCTCTGTACAATTTAAAAAGTCAAAAGGATGAAGAAATAGTCAAAATTAGATACACCTCATCTTCAAATTAAACCCATTAGTTTGATCTTTTAGGTTTAAACACATTAGTTTCATAATTGTTTAGAACAAGTACCCGAATGATCTTGATATCACATTCCATAGTGTTTGCTGTACCTTGATGTGTGTAACTCTTTGCTCGACCTCTGAGCATACAATCGATATGAACTCGTGATTTTAGTTACTTTTAATTAAATATGTGTGGGTTAAGATGGATGTAACTCTTGGTGAGAAGAACATACACTAAGTAGTTCACCTAAAATACATGTACTGACCCAAATTGACCAACATCACCATCCTGTGCATAAAGTTGTTGACCTCCAAGTAGACTTGTGTGAAATTTAGACATCCATTTTGTTTATTTTGTTTTATAGGGTCCACTATCAGTCATTTGTTTGAGGCACCATGATCATCTTCATCATTTTACCTTCAACATGTTGATCTTGTTCTTCATCTTCTTGAATAAACCATTTACCATTATCATGTTCTTTGTTGGCCCGGGTTGATAATAAAAACATGGACCAACATCGATAATTTGTGAGAAACTTTCCACGACTCTTTTCTTTATTAAATTGATCAAATCACGCAAAAACATAATACCCTAACACATCTATTTATACTAAATAAAATACTACTCCCAAGTCCTAACCCAACTCAAATACTATTAAATAATCAAACATAATCCTAGTCTAATATAAACTTAATCAAACAATTAATAAACTAATACTAATGATTATCTACTTTAATTATAAAGATTAAGTCTTTCATTCTTATAGCTAATGAGTCGGGGGTCTCTTCGGAAGCGGTCTCTCTATCTCTCAAGATAGAGGAAAGACTCGCCACCAACTACTCCTCCCAGACCCTGCTTTTGAGTGAGATTTACTGGGTATGTTTATTTGTTTGTTTATTCTTATAGCTAAAGTGAACATTCATTTGTCTTTAAACGAGCAAAATGTTTGCAAGATACAAAGAACAACACTTGAGCAAGGAGTTTTAACTTTTTGAAGGTCCAAAATGAAGCATTCTAATGAAATTGTTCCGGTGGATGGTATCCATCCCATTACGCCCTGCTCACCCATCTCTCGCTCTTCGGTCTTGAAACAGCAGGGTGGAGCACTTTCCCTCGTGCAGCCCCGAGCCCTCTCCATCCCACATCCCTCTCTTGAGATCTCCCGATCATCACAAAATTTTCTTGAAATATGTGTTAACTTCTTGCTTAGACTTGGATCTTGTGGTATCAAAGGCCATGGGCAGTGTTTACGAAATTGTTATACAGGTTAAACATCAAAAGAATGAATCATATAAAGGGGAATCATTACCTTCAATGCAAACAATAAGAATACATGCGAAAATTTTGTTTCAACATTATACTTTTGGTGTCATGTGTTTGTGGGTTCTCCTAGGGATCTTAAAAATCAGAGTTTCTAGGCGAATGCAACTATAGCGATCACTATTAAGACACTAACCATATTTATTTACAATATACTTGAATTTGTAAAAGGCATCGGATGCTATACCACCCAATCTTGAAATCTAACACAAAGGGTATTCGCGATCAACATTATGATTCAAATCATCCTTGTAACAGCGTTAATTCAGTGATGGATTTTAATGTCGTCACTAGTTTTTGACAGAGTTTTAAAGTTATAAAGTTTGATCACTTGGGAGTGAACTTTATTATGCTAATTTCCTTTCTCTTAATATGCTCGAAACATCCTCTATAACATATAATGAAAGAAGATTTTTTGATACCAAGTGCCATCATTTTAGCACGTCAAATGGCACGTGTCATCATTTTAACATACCGAAAAAATTATTTTCCGTCTCTCTCTCATAATAAATACGAAAATCAATTTGACTTTCATTTATTACTAAAATATGTTAAACAAATATATTTATTACTAAACAAATATATCTACATTTGTGTTTATTGTCTCTCTCATATTAAATAATAATTATTTTAAGTAAATTAAACCATCAAATATCTGATATATAAATATTCTTATCTTAATAATTTATTAATACATACTAAATTATATGATTTCAGACATATTTTATCTTTAATATACCGTAACTAGTTTTAGTAAACCCGTGTATTACACGTGGTGAATAAAAATATTAAATAGAATAAATTTTGTTAGTTATAAATCGATATTTAAAAATAAGATATGATTGAAATCTTTTTTATAATAAATAAAATTAAAATTTTTATTTTAAAACAAACGTTTTAAAAAATGTCATACTTAAAAACTTTTTATTATAACTCTCAATTTTAATTATTTTTTGTTTATAAAATTTTTACTTTTTAAAAACACCAATTATAAAATATTTGTATTTTTTTTATAAAGTTTGATGTCCTTATAAATAACATTAGTAAAAAGATTTATTTCTTAATTTATTAAAAAAGTATTTTAATAAAAAAAATTAAATAATATTATTATAATTAATGTGATTATTAAATAGGAGAGAAAAGCGGGAAAAATTGGTGATGCGGAATATGGTGTTGACATATGTCTTTCCTAAATACCATTTTGTTAGAGTAGTGAGATAATTTCTAATTTCATTATTTGTTATAATTTTTAGATATTCATTATATTTTTATTTTAACAATGACTAATAAAATCTAGAAAATAAGATATTCATAAAACTAATGGTTTTGACATGTTTAATTTTTCCACCCATGTAATACATGGGCTCTAACCTAGTATAAACATATCCACAAGCTAAATTACTTCTTTCTGTATAATTTTTACACTATTAATGTATGTTAATATTGCTATTGTTCTTGGGTTGCAATGTATGTTATTGGTTGGGAAATAACAAAACTGTTTTAGAATTATAACATGGTATCAAGTTAATCTAAATTTAGTCGTTTTAGATGTTAAGATGAAAGTATACTAAAAAGTGGAAGTATAATTAAAGCATAGCAACTTAAAAAAGTTAACAATGAATCGTTTATAAGAATAACTAGAAAAGAGTAAAGAATAAGTAACGTTTTGTTTGGTATGAAAAAGTCATGAAGCGAAAATGACGAGTCCACATCATATTCGTTTTAACGAAACAAGTGGTTCATTATAGTACTACAAGTTGCTATTTGTTTTTATTCTTGTTATTTGTACCCTTGGTTTGTTCCACATGTTGAAGTGCCCTATGTATATCCACAATTAACTAGATAATCAAAGACTAACGAACAACCACCCTTGTCTCGTCTATTGGAGTCATTGACACAACATGACACTTTATTATCCTTTCTAACATAGATTTATGTTATCAAAAGGAATTCATATATACCAAATGGATATATACAATACATATACACCAAGGTTTAGTCCTTGAGTTTTATTCCTTTTCTTTGGAATTTTGCTTAGTGATAGATCGAATGAAGAATTAATGATGAAATTACCATTAATTGTTAAACCCCAAAATCTTTGATGAAATTACTGTTAATCGTTAAATCCTAAAATCTTTAATCACATGTTTTATAGTTGTTGGCAGTTCAAATAAATACACGGAATTATGTATCAGACTTATGAAAACGTACTATTCGACTCGGTAGTTACCTCAAGTTATGCTACGTACCTTAGGAGTTGGGTCAATTCAAGAAGATTCTACAATTTAGAGGAAAAACTTACACCAAAGTACTAAAAAGTTGAAGATATTGTGGCTCGCTTTTATTAATATAAAGATTAAAGTTTGGCATATATTAACTGGAATATTTGTTTTGTAACATATAGTCTCTCATACCAACCAATATTATCTCGATTTTTTTGTTGTTCGAGAGAAAACTTTCAAAAGTCTACCATTCCAAGGTTGCTCTCACTAAAATACAATGTTTTCAGAACCAAACCGGACACCTTACCGGTCCGCTGATCGGACCAGATATAAGAACCGGATAAAATTATAATTATTTTGATATATAAGAAAAACCGGATCGACGGTTTATGAAAGGATGCATGATTTAGGGTGTTACATTATCTATGAAACGATAACCTTTCTCAAAGAGAGTTAGGGGCTGTTTGATTGCGCTGACTGAGTAAGATCTGACTGGGTAAGAAGCTGACTCAGTAAGAAGTTCTGACTAAATCTGCATCTGACTGAAACTTGGCTGTTTGATTTAGTAGCTGACTGACTCTGCGGAATGATAAAAATAACATTATTGCCTCGTTGTTTAATCGAGTTTGAATTTAACTGGTGTTGTGTAATTAATAAAAATAGCTAAATTATAACAATTCAAAATGTCATACAAAATACAAGTTAACATAAATCAAACATAATCCAAACAAACACATCGAATTTCAAACAGTTGATTACCAAAATGTCATACAAGAGTTTGCATACAAATCTAATTTGAAGCATCTGAAAGTAGTTAATTAGCAATTTGGTCACGCAAAGTAGCCATATATTCAACCCCTTCTGAACCCCACTCAATGCCTTGTGTGTTTTGACCTTCATTTCTTTCACCTTCACCATTAGGGGTAACCATAGTGTTATCTTCAAAGTTTGTAAATAATTCATTTTGAATGTTGTATTTTCTTATAAAATTATGCACTGCAAAACAAGCAATAACTACGTCTCTTTGCACTGGAAAAGGATAAGGAGCCATTTGTTTTAGGATTGGGAATCTTGCCTTCAATACACCATAAGCACGCTCAATAACATTTCTAAGGCAAACATGAGCATGATTAAATCTTTCTTCCTTAGTTACCGGTCTTCGTCGTCGGAAATCGGCTAACCAATACCTAGTGTTGCGGTATGGAGTCATAAATCCACGAGTGTTGGTATATGCAGCGTCGCAAAGGTAATATTTATCTGTAAATGACAGTGTGACAGCTATTATATGAAGAATACAAATAATATATTTAATAATAAAATATATAATTTTATTATAAACCTGGTGGAGGGAATCGAAATCCAGATGTCGGATTAAATGCAACTTCTTTCAAAACCCGTGAATCATGTGCTACGCCTTCCCATCCAGCCCATACAAATGTGAATATCATATCCAAATCACATATTCCTAACACATTTTGATAACATTCACCTTTACCACTTCCCCTAAAACAAGTTTGTTGAGTAGTGGGCACAACTGCATGTACAAGAGTTCCATCTAAAGCACCTATTGCTCCAGGAAATATTCCTTTTAACCTTTGAAGTCGTTCCGAGGTATTTGTTGTTTCATTTGAAGATGTTGGGGCTATAATTTCTTTAGCAAAACACATCATTGCACCTAGAACCTCATGAAAACATTTATGAACCGTTTGATTGGAGTGTTGAAATCGTCGTTTAACTACTCGGAACCGTTCATTATGCCCTATAATATGTAAGAACATAGCTATTTCTCTTCAATGCTTATCGTCCTACTAGCTCGCAGCCAATTTCGTTGTGTAAAATGATTACATAATAGTACAAAAGCCTCGCGTGAAAGTCTCATCATTTCTTGACATTGTGTAGAAGATCCATGTAGTAATTCATGTGTGTATGCATGCCCTGTTAAAGCAGACTCATTATCTCTTATTCTTTCAGTTCTACCCTCTCGTTTCCTTTTCCGGGCCAACTTCAACCAATACCATGAAAGTATAAAAAAAGATAAAATTTCACCATCCGTATACATATTTGTCCTGTTAATACAAAATTCATACAACTTTCAAATGTCATAGAAAGGTCATGCTAATATAAATGTCATAGAAAGTTCATGCTAATACAAATGTCATAGAAAGGACATGCTAATACAAATGTCATAGAAAGTTCATGCTAATACAAATGTCATAGGATCATACAAAGGCATACAACTGTCAAACAAAAGTCATTCTAAAGTCATACAAAAGTCATACAAAAGTCATACTAAAGTCATACAAAAGTCATACATAAGTCAACCGAATAATCCAAACTTTCTCCCAGCATTTCTCACCCACGACTCGCAACTCACCGGCTTAAGACGTAACCAAACTTTTCTAATATCAGCACTTTCACCGAATAACAAAAGAGCTGTGTTATATCTCGGATCTTCTTCCCCCCATTCCATTTTTTCTAGCTTATCCATGCATGCGTCCATTTCATTGTCAATATTATTTTTTTCCACCAACATCTTTGCAACATTGATAATTTCATTCCCAACTTCTCTTAAGTCGTCATTTATTGTTTTCCTACGCACTTCTTTACTAGTTTTAGAACTTGCCTTTCGTTTTGACCGGCCAGAGGATTCTTCACTTACAGGTGGGAGCTCTGTTTCCATTTGAGTGCACATCACATCATCCAACTCATGTTCAAAATATTCTTCAGCTGGATGACGAAGTGTAGAAGATGGCCCCCAACTGTGAATGCCAGTCGCGGTCACCCCCTCAAACAGTTTGGTACAAAGATCAGTGTAAGGAAGGGGAGCATGTCTCAACTTTTCCACAAACTTGTTTAACTGTTTGAAAATTTTTATAGATATAATCAAGATACTAAACAAAAAATAATCTTATTAAAAAATATTTCATATTAAAAAATACTTTTGCCTCGGCTTTCCATTCTTCATCACTCATATTGAAAGTGTTGGTTATAGGATCATAAATATTCCCCGTTTTGTTTTTCAGTTTGACCCAAGCCCCATACTTTGACTTTAGGTAGTCATATCAATTTAAAATTTGTTTATGATCAACCATAAAATTATGATAATTTTTTAGTTTTTCGGCAACAACTTTCCATGAGCTTGCTTTAAGGCTACTACCCTCACGACCGTTGTTTGTTATTTCATGTATACATGCTTCGAGAAAAGTTTTGTCGACACAATCCGACTTCCAATTAACTCTAGCTTTTCTTTCTGTCATCCTAGATCAAGAACTAATTTGTTATTTCAAGATAATCACATAAGCAATATATATATACATACACATATACATACCCATATACATACCCATATACATACCCATCTACATATCCATATACATACCCATATACATACACATAGACATATACATACCCATATACATACCCATATACATACCCATCTACATATCCATATACATATACATATACATACCCATATACATACACATATACAAACCCATATACATACACATATACATACACATATACATACCCATATACATACCCATATACATACACATCTACATATCCATATACATATACATATACATATACATACCCATATACATACACATATACATACCCATATACATACACATATACATACCCATATACATATACATATACATACCCATATACATACCCATATACATATACATACCCATATACATACAAATATACATACTGCAAATCAATTAGCAAATCACTGAATCAGCATACATATATACAATCTAAATCTGAGAAAATCAATTAGCAATTCAGCATACATATATACATACCCATCTACATACATACACGAATCTAAATCTGAGAAAATCAACCTAAACAGCCCCTGAATCTGAAAATCAATCGATCTCAACCAACAAACAAACACAAAATCAAGCAAAATCAAGCTTAATCGATCTCAAAACACAACAATCGAAGTAGTGATTAGTGATTACCTTGAGAAGACGACGGAGATGGTGACGGAGGCGGTGAAGGTGACGACGGAGATGACGACGGAGAAGAACAACAACGATGGTGAGCAACAGCGATGAACAACAGCGATTTCGCTGAAGATGACGACGGCGCTGGTGACGGACGGAGAAGAAGACCACGATGGAGATGGTGACGCGTAGAGGCGGTAGAGCAGACCACGGTAGAGCAGACCACGAGGGAAAACGCGTAGAGATGGGTCAGTCATCAATATTTTGGGGTCTCGGTCAGAAGCCTAAAGACCGGGTCAGCCACACCTCGCGAACAACAAACACCCTGACCGACTGACCGAGTCAGCCGGTCAGTGGTCAGCGATGGGAAAAACGGAATCAAACACGCCCTTAGGCCCACGACAAGAGGCGGTGCCACTTAACACCAAATTAAATGATTCAGAACTCAATAGGGCCGGTTTGTGAAACGAAAATGAAGTGTGTGAACTTACAGGGACACTTCCCCCTTACCTGCATTTTTATTATTATTATTAAATACAATTTTGCAAGAATCTAATAAATAACGCGTCGGTGTTATGAATCAAGTTTTGTACGCATCTAATGTCCGTCTTATCTAATCAATCATACACGTAAAAAGAGAGTCAAAATTAACTGTAATTAAGGATATTTAATAAAATTTAAAGGGTTGAAGGAGATTCGAATATACAAAAAGCATGAAACATTGAATATAACATGACTTGTCATCTACATTATAGATGAAATTTTTATGATATTTATAAGTTTGAACGTACTAAAGGACTAAAGGAGCATCCTGTTGGTAAATAAGTTTTAAATAATTTATATTTATAAAATAATTTATATTTTTTAAAATTATTTATAAGTTTGAACTAATTAATATACCCGATCACAATCTCGGTGATAATCCTTAATATCGTAAATTGATGTGTCATTAAAATGAAACAATTTTTCATATGGATTAGGTCAAACATTGTATTATATATTATTTTTAGTAAACCCGTGTATTACACGATTTAAATAAATAATAAAAATTTATTAATAATAAAATGATATTATAAGAATAATAACCTTAAGTGATAAAGTAAAAATAACTTTTTACAGTTTTGTTTCTAAACATTTTTTGTTTTTTACAAAAGGAAAAAAAATTAAACATTTTGTTTCAAAATGATCCGTTTAAAAAAAATTTCAAAATTTTCTTTTTTATAACTCCCAATTTTAATTGTTTATAAAAATTTACTTTTTGAAAACGCCAGTTTTAAAACATTTCGTATTTTTTATAAAGTTTAATGTTTTAGAAAAGTTTCTTACAATAAAAAAATTTAAATTATTAAACAATTATTTTTAATCTAAAAAAAGTTTAATAATAATATTAACAATTAATATGATTATTTAATAAGAGAGAAAAACGGAAAAATTTTAATGAGTAAAAATGTGATGTCGCCATGTGTCCCCTTAATTACTTTTTTTATTATAGTAGAAAGATAGATCGTTATAAATGAGTATGTGATACACTTGACAAAATACTTTTACTAATCAGTAAGTAAATACTTGAACATGTATTTTTATTTTTTCTAGCTTGAACCGTACCCCCAATCACAATTAAGAAAACCCATAGATCAACCCTCCCTGAGCATTTTTTTTTGCAAAACTAAGACTTGAACCCCAAAACTTCTCTATTTTTGTTTGTCTTGAGTATTACATCTCAACCACTTAAGCTAAAAACCACTGGTGTATATAAATATGTATTTAATAAGATATTTTTTCTATTGAGTTATTCTATATATCTCATTTACAAGTGTCGGTAGAGTACCCACCGTCATGTTACGTGTAAGCATTTGATTGGCTACAACTTTTTTGTTATTTCTTTTGGTTTTTAACTAATTTGAGAAGAGGTAAAAAATTTGTTTTTTAAAACATGCTTCAAAGATGCAAATGGTGCAGTGGTTAGACGTGTTTTTCTTTAGGGAATCGATCGAACAGAACCCCATTCGCCGCAGTTTTTCTTTGGGTTTCTTTGGTTTTTATTTATTTTTTTATACTTTTCTTATTTTTTCAGTTTATATTTTTTCTTTTTTTCTTTTCTAATATTTATTTCATTTTAATTACTTTTTTAATGATTTGCCCACACGCACGTAATGAATTTTGCATATGTGTCGCAACGTGTCATTAACCACGTAAATTTCATCGTACGGCTCAGCCGCAACACGCAGGTCTTTCGTTAAATTACTTTTTTTAATTATTACGTCCTCAACCAGCGATGCATAATATTATTTTAATATGTTTATTCATATACTTAAGCGCGTTAATGTCTATGCCGCAAGACTTTTAACGCAGTTCGTAAACGCGACGCGATGAGTAGTCACGCCGCAACACGCGGGCAACTCTACTCGTTATATAATATGTGTAAAGTTCATTTCAAAAATAATTTTTATTAGACTTGGAACTAAAAGAAAACGTTGACTTTTCTCATGGAGTATTAGTTTGATTGTTTAGTTCATACGTACGAAAAATTGAATATATATTTCACCTTATTCGTTTTACGTTTTTAATGTAATTAGTTTTGGTCTCTTTAATGATAATTTCTATATCTGCTATTAAACACAAGTCGTAAGTATTTCCATTAAAAGGGTATATAACGAATCGAAGCTATAGCTACTACAATGAGTCAACTTTGAAGTCTAAAGAAAGAAGTCAACTTTGAAGTCTAGGAAGTAGGAACAACTTGACAAGAGCAAGTGTAAGTAACGTTTTGTTTGATACCAAAAAGCCATCGATCAAAATAGATGTGTTTGTCATCATATTCGTACTATATTCCAACAAATAATTGTTATTTGTTTATATTCATGTTATTTGTATCCATCGTTTATTTCACATGTTTAATTGATGGACCCTATTATATTTACCATCAACAACATAGTTAAAAATTAAATCCTACATCAGGACTGACTGCTTTTGTGTTTATTCGTTATTCATTCAGTCATAATTTCAATTATACTTTATGAACATATACAATGCATATATATATATATATATATATATATATATATATATATATATATACACATATATAGAGATATATACATATATATACATACATACATATATATATATACATATATATATATATACATATATATATATATATATATATATATATATATATATATATATATATATATATATATATATATATATATATATAGGGTAAGGTTCAAATGAGAACCCTGTGTTATTGCGAGAACTTGCGAGAACCCGTCAAAATCAATATAAATCATAATTTTTTTATTGCAATAACATTATTGCACATATACATGATTATGATATTTTATATATATGTGTGAATCCATAAGTGTAAATAAGTTTATATCGGTGTAAGTTTTACTTGCAACTTTAAATATATGTGTTTTTTTTACAAAACTTACACCAATGTAAACTTTTTTACACTTATGAATTTACACATATACATAAAAGATCATAATCTTCTATATGTGTAATAATGTTATTTAAACATAAAAAATAATGATATTCATTGATCTTGATGGTTTTTCGCAAGTTCTCGTAATAAAAAAGGGTTCTCGCTTGAAACTTTTCCTATATATATATATATATATATATATATATATATATATATATATATATATATATATATATATATATATATATATATATATATATATATATATATATAGGATGGCATTCAAATGAAAACCAAAATTTTGAAAAAAACTGAAGAAACCAATCTAGACCAAAGATTTTATTGATCTATGGTCCATATTAATAAGGGCAAAATTGTAATTTCTATTTCTTCAAAAACTAGAGCATCAGATATATCAAGGTTAAAATAGGAAATCAAAATATGAAATCCCCCAAATTACCACTCCCACGATCGAGTCAGTTACATATATCTCCATCGTTCCTTCGATTTCTCAAAAATTCAACAAATTCACCTTCAAATCTCAATCTATAGGATTATCCGAACTTAATCATCCCCGTTAGAAACCATACAAGCTTTTGAATCAACGATATTGGTGAAGAGAATTAAAGCCCTGATTTTGCGACTGAGATTTTGTGTTCATCATCAAAATCTCCAATATATCGGTATGTCTAAATTCATATGTTAAACATGTATTTATATGATGTTGTCTAAATCTTGTTCTCAGAAACATAATTATGTCGATTTTATTTGTGCATTGTTATTTTGATTCAGTTGTGAATGAGTTTACCCAAATTGATTATCTTTCTTATTCGAATAGTCACTGTTTGTGTTCAGAGAAGTCAATACTATGTTTGATTATGTTGACAAATCCTCTATATTCGTTCAGTGGATTATTGAATGTAAGCATGATGTGATGTATAATGGATTGCGGTTGAATACCATAGAACTAGATATGTTGGTTACTTGCTGGATGCTATAAATGATTACCCGGAGTCGGATGATTGGGAGGTTTACCATCAGAAGATAAAAGACATGTTTACCTTTATGTCAATAGATGGATAGGTAGTTAGATAAGCCAATGCTCCTGATCCAACATCCAATATTATTTCCAAACCAGCCCAAGAAGACCCTCGTCATGTTGAGGAATCGACAAATTTAGTGAATGTTAAAGAGAAGGGGTTATCATCCCAGAAGCAAACCTCTAATAAAAGTATTGAAACATCAGATGGTAAGCTGAAGCGAGATGCTCAACAATCAGAAAAGGATACCGAGAATGAAGATAGGTTTTCAATGTTTGATGATGAGTTTTGGTCTGATCCTGAAGTGGCAACAAAAATAATCGAGCAAATGGATTCAATTGAGAAGAATAGTGATAACAAGAAGACCCAAGCTCCAAGTGAAGGACCATCAATTATGATTTAGTTCATTTATTCATTGATGCATATTTATATAATTTTAGAAATTATGCACCAATCAATAAATGCAATAATGCATAATGTAAAATTATTCCAAATTGCATAATTCTTTAAAGCTTGATGTGTAATTTATGGATCTATGAAGAGATAATGTATGTTGCTTACATCAGTGGGTTTTTTATCAATTGATTTCCCTTTCAATGTTCTCCCAAAAAAAGGATTTAATCACCGTGTCTTGCTCTTTTACATGTCGTTCTTATGAAATTTCATCAAGAACGATAAGCAATCGCATACAAATTATATTATTCTCGCCGTAGAAGGATTATCATTTATTTGTATAAATCTAATCAACATCTAAAAGTTATCAATGTTACACCTACCATTCACCACCACGGAGGATCATAGAATTTTGTATCCTATTTTTATGCATTAAGGCAATTATGTTGTATAGTATCTTACTTTTATGCATTAAAGCAATTATGCCTGGAAGCATAATAACAAAAACCACATCTACATTGATATTCCAAATTATAATTCAAAATCAAATTCACAAACCAGTCCTCAATATGGTTCCAATCCGTAGCATGTTTTTGGCTACTTTCTATTTCTTTTCCTCTATCTTTTGATGGTGAATTCGACAATTGCAAATCTTTATATGATGTGTTGTTCCTCATATCACCCCGCTCGATAGGAATCATATCATCATTGTCCATTCCATAATTTGATTGTGCAGAATTCATATCAGGTTTCTTATAAATCGGCATATCTAAGGCCATTCTCCTGTTCTAACAAATGAATATTGATTTCGGGAACCACAAAATTCATTTACCGATCGGCTACATCCCTATTCTCCATCTCTTCCTGCAGCAAATAGGAATGTAAATTAATCGATCTATTTGAATCAACAGAACTTAAAATTGCAATAATTGAGATAATTTCAAGTTTCGAAAATCTTACTAAACCAATATTGAATCACCAGAACTTAAAATTGGCTATATGTTCTCACCCATAAGCAGAATCTAATATTTTCCCAATATAAATTTTCGCCCGGCAACAACAATCCTCGTTTCATAGAAGGAATACAGAATCTCAAATAAATTGTATAATCGGGATGATCCTTTTCCCCACTTCAAATCTAATACAGAGTCGGAAGCAGCGATCGTGGGTATTGTTGTTTTGTAGAGGGAACAGTTAATCAAATGAATTTTATTTTTCAATGTGTAAATTTACTTTCATGCCCTTGTGTAGAAAATTCTATAATAATAATTAATATGTTTTAAACTAAAAATCTAATTGATGAAAGTGGTTCTCTTTAGTTTTTTCCAAAAAAATGGTTTTCATTTGAATGGATCCTATATATATATATATATATATATATATATATATATAATATATATATATATATATGTATATGTATATATGTATATGTATATATGTATATATATATATATATATATAGATGATATAGATATGTATATGTATATATATATATGTATAATATAGAGTTATATATGATATATATATATAATAGATATATATATAGTATATGTATGTATATGTAGAATTAATGTAGATATATAATATATAGATATATGTATATGTATATATAGATATGTATATAAAGATATATATCCTATATATATATATGTATATGATGTATATATATATATGTATATGGGTGTATATATATAATATGTATAGGTATGTATATATATATATTATATAGGTATCTGATATTCTATATATATCTATATAGATAGTATATAGATGTGTATGGTGTATAATATATGTATGTGTGTGTGTATATATATATATAGACATATATGTATATGTCTCTATATAATTATGAGAATAGATATATATAGATATAGTATTCTAGATAGATAGATCTATTATAGATCTATAATATTATATATATTATATATATATATAGATCTATATATATATATATATTATATATATATTGTATGTGTATATATAGTAGTTGGGTGTGGTGTATATAATATATATATATTATATATATATATATATCAATGTTTATTTTTATGAGATTTTATACCCTATCATCATTTCACGATTGTGATTAGGGAAAGATAAATTGTCGTTAACAATTAAATCCTGAATCATAGTGCTCAAGTTTCAAAGATGTTGATAACCATAGTAATCACACAAAAGCTTGGAATTGTGTATTATACTTTTCAAAAGTAATATTCGTCTCAACAATTACCTCATGTTATGCTACCCTATGACAATCCAAAAAAAGACATATTCAGTATTTGATTTAGATCTTACTTTGCGCAGGAGCTGAGGAGGTAGCAAATCGCTTCACACAGTTTTACCCTACGCTTACTATAAATGATTGTTTTTCACGGCTTAAACTCATAAGCTTAATATGTATCTTTTGACAATCCAAAAAACATTATAATTTATAATAATCCAAATAGATATGTTTGCTATTTTGGTGACACCTTTTCATAGTGGTAGGATGATTACAAAGGTGTCACTTAACGCACACGAAATTAATGTGCATGTTTTCTTTAATCATAGGGGGTCATATCTACCATAAAAAGTTGATAGTCAAATAAATTTTCTGGTGCCTATTCATTGTCACGAAGGGAAAACATTTGTTATATTTTGGTTTCTTTATTCCAAATGACTTCAGATATTCCTATTTATTGGGTTCTAATTTAGTAAAATAAGTCCACCACCCGTTGATGTGGTCAACGGCCACTTTGATATATCAAATAAGAAAATCTAGCCAACCAATGGAATCTTTACATGAATCTTTTTATATCCATATCTATTAAACAATGTATTAGATTAGTGACATTATTGAACGAAAGAAACAAGTGAGGAAATTTTAAAATAGATGGAGAAAATGATATCTTCAATGAAAAAAAAATATCAATATGTATAAACTTTAGAAAGTGTTAATATTTCTACAGAAAAATAAGCAAAATAATCAATTTTTTGGATGTGTTATACTTATCAAGAAAATAAGAACTCTAATGTGAATGCTTAAAACAACTTTATTTGTGCATCACATCATTAGTCCGATGAAAATAGGTATATGTTCATGAGTTATGCACATATAGAAATTGGAAAATAGATCGTTGAACCCTACAAAAATGGATATGCCATGAGTTATGCACGTATAATAAGTTTCCCATATTATTTCCCTTGTTATAAATTTACATTATGTTACCTAGGTTGATTAAAACTTATATGAAAAAAAACGCAAGTAAAATATTTAAAACCATACGTAACAAAAATATATTAATCTATTATCGAATTATACCCAACAAAATTATATTCATCAATTATAAAGGCCAAAAGACACGAGTAAATTATTTAAAATTATATGTAACTAAAGAATATTAATTTATCATCGAATTATTTCACAACAAAATAATATCTACACAATCACATTAACTTCTCAAAATTAACTAACATCAAAGAAAGGGTACCCATACTTTCCACACTTTCACATCACAATCCAAACTCCCACTATAAACAAGATAAGAAGTACCACACACTTCACCAGAGGTACAACTATCTAAAGCACCAACCAAACACTTTATTGGACCATTATGCCCCTCCAACACACACACACGACTATACCTTTCCCACCAATACCCCTCCAAACTCTAACCGTTTTATCCGCTGACCCGGTCAACACCAAGTCTCCGACCACCGCAATACACATTATCCCCTTACTATGCCCCCTCAGAGCTCCGGCGACCACCATGTGCCGCCCATCGCCACCACCATCTCCGCCGGAGCCCCGTTCCCACACCAGTATCGACCGATCACAGGCACCGGAGTATAAAACCGACCCATCGGAGCTCAAAGCCAATGCATTCACCCCCGATTTGTGCTTCTCTAAGGTGTCGATTAGTGTGTGTTTCTTATCTCCGGCGAGCTTCCGCCACACCTTGATTTTCCGATCAGATGATCCGGTGTACACGTACCCATCGGCGGATACCACGACGGCGTTGATAGCGTCGTCGTGTGCGTTCGAAACGGACTCCAAACACTTGTAATCCGACGTCCGCCACACCTTAAACGTCCGGTCATATGAGGCGGAGTAGAGGAAACAACCGTCGTGTGACACCGCCATCGCCGCCACGGCGTCCGTGTGGTTCACCCGCCGGATCTTCACGTAATTCGTCGCTAAAAACATCTTCGTCGGCAGCGTCGCTAAGTACGTCGATTTGATCGATTTCCGGTAGCTAAAGTCGTCGTCGCCGGCGTGATCGATTTTCCAAACGCAGATTTTGTGATCCTGGTGGCCGGTGAACAGCTTGTCGCCGGAAACCACCATCGACTTCACCGGACTTTCGCCGTAGGCCACCAGATTTTGGGGCGTTGGTAGCGAGTCGTTGGGCCAGAGGCGGACCTGGTGGTCGGAGGAGCCTGAGAGGAGGTGTTTTCCGGCGAGGGTGAGGCAGGAGATAGACGACGTGTGTGCTTTGAAGGTGGTGATGTAGTGGTGGTTTTGGGTGGTTGGTGGTTGTTTCGACGATGTTAAGGAAGAAACCGATGCTAAACTGTGTTCTGAAGATGAGTAATCGGAATCCGGCTGAAACTCCGGTGAGATTTCTTGATTTTCCGACCACCGGTGGTGAGGATGAAGGACGCCCATATTGGTGTGTAACTATGTATTGAATATTTGAATTCGATGGAGAAGATGAGAATTTGGTATGTATTTATATAGAGAATATTATATTAGATTATTAGTGAAGGTATTTGGTGGGACGCATAGAGGAGTTGTACGTTGTGGAGAACGGAGTTGTACGTTGGGAATAGGATGGGTGAAGGGATAGCGGTAGGCATGCAAGTTGTATTGGCGTGGGGACGGTTCCAATGACTTCGCAAGTTCGTGTCTTTTTCCATGTATGTTACAAAAATTGCCGTCAATTTGAAAAATATTATTAGAATAATCTTAATGCCCTTTTGAATCATGATAAGATAATAATATTTAAAGATTAGAGACAATTATAGTAGCTTTAAAACATTTAAAAATTGGTTGATGATAACTCAACTACTCTAAACCACTAAAGAAATCATGAATTTTCTTTATTTGGCTTGTTTAAGTAGGAATTTTGTTATTTGTAGCTATATGTCAAGGGGTCATTTTGAAACGCGTCGTGACGGCTCAGGTTGTCTAAGGGTTGGTCATTCTATCTTATTAATATGAGTTACTGATTTTTGTTACGTTATGCACTTGTTAGAGAAGTGTCTTCAACACCATCTAGTAGCTAGTAGGGCAAGAAAAATATAATTGCATTTGTTGTAAAATTTTAATTAATTAGATCGTTTTCAATTTTATAGCTAACAAACGCTTACAAAACATGTGTCATATTAAATTTATGCTTATCTATCAAAACCACTCTTATTCCAATGGTGATTTGAATCCAAACACCACCTAGGCTCCATTTAGCCATTTGTTTGCTCTTGTTAGAGCTAGTCTTATTCAGATAACATCTAGAGGATATGCCGGAGTAGCTATTAATACAAACTTTGCAACACAAATTGCATAGTGCAATCATTACATGTCACATATAGGTCTAATAAATTTAAACAATGTTAAGTGATACAATTATAACATAGAAGTAGTGAGTACATTCAATAAGTTAGAAGTAGGTGTTATGCGGACATCTTTTGAATTTCTTTCACGGCCCGTGAAGGCCCTTACGGGCCGTACCTAGGGCGTTCGGATATCAACGTAGGTGTATCTATAACATGTCCTTTAAACTATATACCATATACTTACTAACGTTACAAAAAACATAATATGTAAAACATGGCGACTCAACAAATTTAGAAGCTCAAGGGAAAATTCGCAAGCATCGAACTCTTCTTTGAAACCCTAGAATTGTATTTAAATAGTGTTGAAAACCCTGAAAATTCAGAGGCTGTTGGAGGCCAGCGCACAATGCGCTGGTATTAGAGCATAGTGCGCTGGGTCATCTAGGTGTTCTGCATTGCGCTGGTTAGTGCGCTGGTGTCAGAGTACTATGCCCCGCTAGTGGAGCGCTATGTGCTGGAACATCCTTTTTGGCCTTTTTACTCCCAATGGCTTCGGTTTCACTTTCAAAAGGGTGTAAACGAGCCAAGCCGGCTTGCAAGCTACTCGAGATCGACTCAAAAAAAGCTTGAATCGAGCCGAGCTTAAACGACCTCGAGCCCGAGCTCGAGCTCATATTTTGGCTCATTTACTAAACGAGCTTTTGTTTATATATATATATATATCTATATATATATATATATATATATATATATATATATATATATATATATATATATATATATATATATAATATTTGTACATATTAAATAGATATTTATAATAATATTACTAATTATATATAAAAATATGATAGAAACAATTATATATTATATATTATATATAATATTATATATATGATAAGTATGAAATAATAGTAAATATAAAAAAAATAAAAATTAAAAAATTAATGATAACGAGCCGAGCCCGAGCCGAGCTTGAGTTTTAGAAATATAACTACAAACGAGCCGAGCTCAAGCCTAAGTGAGCTCGGGCTCGGCTCGGCTCATTTACATCCCTATCCAAAAGCTTTAATGCTTACACTAACCTTCCATTCACATGTTAAAACGACCAAATTATGATCTTTAAGTTCTAAAAACCTGCAACACAAACACGTCTCAAAGTAACCTCGTTTTCTGTTCACAAGTATATAAAAACACGAAGTTAACTATGTTTAACACCAAACAAATAGCACTCGATCAATATGGTACCTTTTTTTTAACATCACTGAGTCTACGACGGTGAGATAAGTTGATCTGAAACCCAATTGTCATAAATTTTACCTTAGGTACTTTGGGGTTTACGAGACTGGTCGTTGATAACCTATGGTGGTTTGCAATTGGCTGTATGTGTGCGAAATTTATGGGTGTGAAATATTAAGAGCATTTATTGCTGATGAGGTTGCCTCATCTAAGATTTTTTTTTGCCTTTCTTATAAGGTCAAAAGTATTTAAGAAGTTGTTGAATATCAAGGGTTTATGATGATTGGCGGGATCCCATATGAGCCTTGATATGCAGTTGGCGTTCTTGATGTAAAGATTCACATTCGAAGAACATCCAGAGGAGACAATGTGAAGAAAAAACACAACATTTCTTGTTTTGGCGTGACAGTCATTCTAATTAGGGCCACATAAAGGCGTCATTTCAGAGTCTTCAAGCACTTTTACCAATTGTTGTTGATGCTATATGTGATTTACAAATTGTGATGGATAGTACTTTCGTGTGATTGGGTTAACAGACACGCTACGCGTTACTATTGGGGCGCACAATCGATTGTTTATAACGGTAAACACACGCGTCATGTGAACCCCTTGGTTGAGGGTTCTAATTTTGAGAGTTTTTAGTTTTAATCTTTATTTCTTAAGGTGAGCTTTTCTTTCAAGTGTTTCTTATTTGTATTACCATCTGGGTCTAGCAACATGGCATCGTTTTTACAGTTTGTGTTATCGATTACGAAAAAATTTCTTTCCTGTGACTTAGAGGCTTCGATGATTAAAATTCATGCTAATTGTTTGGCGTGGCAACCGTGATTAGTATTTGAGCCACAATAAATCATGAGTTATGAGCCCCATATGCTCATTTTTTTCAGTTAATCTTAGACTGTTGAAATTTTACATGGCTAATGAGATACTGTTAGACAAAGCCAGTATAAAATCACTGAATTAGGTAGAGGCCACGACCTAGTGATAAAAGAGTAATGTCACTATTGTGTATTCAAATAAAACACACCATTTTGGCATTGTTGATAGAAAAGTTTACTGAATTATGTAACTTTTGTATTTGAGATATCTTTAACTTGATAAGATTGCAAGTTGCCAATTGGGTCCACCTTTCACTTTTTGGACTATAGGTGGTTGGTTCCTGTGGACATGGGTACCACCTTCTTCCTACATTCATCATGCGCTTTTAAATCTCCATATACATGCATACACATACACACATATGTCATATGGGAGGGGTGCTCCACCAGACGGCGAATAATGCATATTGTAAAATTTTCATTACTCAAATTAAAAAGAAAAATAAAATGCTTTGTTATTATAATTTATTTTTCTAGAGATATTAACGGAGTAAAAAATTATGACTATATGTTTATTTGTTTAAATTAAGTATCTATATATATATATATATATATAATATATTATATATATATATATATATATATATATATATATACTATTGCAATACAATAATCAAAATAAAAAGAATAGAATTATTGTTTTTATAGTCTAATCTTTTATAAAAATATCAACGTATGAAAATGTTATAGCCGTTTAAAAATCGTGATGATTGTTATTTTATTATTATTATTATTTTTATTAAAAGTGAAATGTTAGTGATCATTTATTAATGAACTTAGTAACAAATTAGTTTTGAATGATTGTACGTATGTTTTAAAATTTGTAATTACTAAAACTCTTAAACCTTTGTACAATTATCTTTTAATCCTCATATTTATTATAATATAATATAGATATACATGAATAAATACAATCAGACGCATTATATACATAATATATATTTAAACGAAAAAATGCAAGTTCTTATCAGTGTTTTAGTTTTTTTTTATATTTTAATCCTTCCTTCACAAGTGTTCTTTTACCTTATCATTAGGACTGTTTCTGATAACCATCAGAAAATTTTGGACCATGAACGAGTAGAAAAAAATAGCCCTATAATATATAAAATTAATAATTCGTATGTAAAAAATTTATAATACGACAGTAATTGTTATTTTAATAAACAAATCAAAAGTACTGTAACAAACTAATCAACGAATCGAAATATTATAACAAACAATCTAATTTTTTTTCAACGGCTAAAGGATCACTGACGGGCCACTAACGCACCCGATCATCTCCATTACTCGAGTACAAAACCGAGACCACATTCAAAAGGAAACTCGATCACCTAGGTGAGAAAACCACCTAGTTCAACTTGAAACCCACTTATTTTTGTCATATGTTGGACTTGAATGCAAGACCACTCCATATTTTAATGAAGTTTTGGGATATTTTACCTCAACCACACATGCTAAAGATTATTGTTGATAATCTAATTTACTTAGTTGGCATTTTTTTTAATTTGGGTATTAGATTGGGTTTGAATTGGGTAAATATTAGGGGCCAAACTAATTAGGATTGTTATTGGACTCTAAAGTTTAATATGTTAAAATAATTAAATTGTTATCGGATTTGCTAATAACCTATAGGATTCTTTAAAAGTAAATATACATACATATATAATATATTTTTAAAAAAAATTCGAGCACTTAAAAAATATTGGACTCTGGACAGTCACCCACCCATCCCGCCCCCTTAGAGCCGCACTTGCTTATCATGTTGGTTAGTAGAAATATAATGAGGTTTTATGAGTTTTTCCTTTCTCGTGAGTCTTGATACCAAAAATAAATATTAAAAATTAGGATATTATCATGATCTTTTGTATGGCAGCTGGAAGCCGCGTTGGTTCATTAACATATACGTCATGTAAGATACGTACATATGACGTTAAAATTGATCATGACTTAGACTATTAGTTCTAGACGTACGGGCCAGAACAAGATGTTGAAACGATAAAGTTTGATTATTAGGATCTTTATGTTAGGCTAGATGTTGAAACGATAAAGTTTGAGTAGCTTTGTTATGTATTAAGTATGGTTATGGTTATGGTTATGGTTTTGGTTATGGTTATGATACGTTAGGCTTATTTTTTTTATTTCTTTTTAGAGATTAGAGATATGCTATTCAAACGCTTAAGGGGACACCCTAATGATAAATGGTGTGTTCTTCAAATTGGAGGTTCTAGTTGGTGGAGAATATGATAAATTTATCTTAAGAGGACATCCTAACATTTTTTTTCTTTTGTGGTCACAATAAGTTACGACATTTAACGAACGAAACCACACTTTATATCATGAAATTGGTTGACTCAACCAGAGAAAAACAACCATGACGATAAGAAACCCAAAGGGAAGCGAATTTGATGAATAGGCTAAGGGTGTACATGGATTCGTCGAAACTAAATAAACCAACTGAGTAACTAACTGGTTAGGTTGAGCTATGTAACATATCTTGGCATCTTGTAAAAATGTCAAAATGTAAACACGGGTTCACATTTGAGTCGGTCGATGAACCCGGCATATTAATAAGACTTGATATACACATACGTATTTATATCAAGAATTATTTACAAATACTAGTAATATTTTAAAATAAATGTTTCATGACGGTTCTATATTTTTTTTTGTTTTCTAAGGATTATGTAGGTTGATTCTATTGTAATTTTATTCGTGTAGATCTGTTGAACCTTTAATTCTTTCAAGCTTCCATCACCGGCAGTTGCACTAGTGTCGGCATTTCCCGAGATGACCAAAAACAAGACACAAGAATAATCACGTTTTGATCTTGTTCGATAATTTAATCTATTCTTGTTCAAAATCGATTTTGAGTCATGTCACATCATATAACATTACATCATATCGTAATATAAGCATGACATATTCAAGTGAGGATTCATATAAATGCTATTAATGTAGGCTAATCACAAACATATTCTAACTCCGCTCTTATAGTTCTCAGCCTATAAATCGATATATCGTATTGTAATTATGCCCCTATGATTCACCACCACAGATCGACATGTCGTATCGTAACAATGCCCCTACGGTTCACCGCCCATATACTGACATTTCGTATCGTAACCATGCCCTTATGGTTCATCACCCAGAGACCGACATATTGTTCGTGACAATGCCCATATTGTTTACCACCCATAGACCAAGATTTCGTATCATAAAATGCCCCAAGGGTTCACTGCCACTAGATCGACATATTGTATCGTAACAATGCCCCCATGGTTCACTGCCCATTGACCGACATTTCATATTGTAACAATGCCGATATGGTTCACTATCCATAGATCATGACATATTATATCGTAACAACGCGTGTATACCTCATTGCCCATAGACTGACATTTCTTTTCATATCTTTATCTTTAGATGGGATGAGAAGTGGGGACCTTTCATCAGTTACGAAGGAATAACCTTGCAAATGGGAAACTCATACGAAATTTAATTTTAAGTGTTGGGAGTTATGGACGTTATAACCTAAGTTAAAGAAGTTTGATGGTGCTAGTGAATTTGGCTAAATGTTAAGCAGCAGCAGGGAGACCACTTGCGAGGGTGTAAAGTTCACTTGTGGAAGGCATAGGTTAGTCATAGATTTTTGCTTCGTGTGCTTAGAGCCTATCGTGATTATTTTTAAGTATGATAGTTAGGAGTTTTGCTTTAGTTGCTGAGAGCCAATTATGAAGGAAGGTTTAGTTGTGAGAAAACAAAGGTACTTACAGAAGTAAGAACCTCATTTACGGGGGTTGCTCAATGAAATCATTCCAAGTATAGGGAGTTACGGAGGCATGCAATGTTACTTTTCGTGAAACTCCTTAGATCTATAAATTAACATGAAAACATAAAGTATTCATACCACCCTAAAATCATTTAGAAAATATTATAAATGAGGATATCTAGAACTCACAATGTTTGATAAAGACAAACCCTAGAAATCACCTCACACATCATGATTTACATAACCATACCTAAGGTTATCACCTTTAACACGACACTTGACAAAAACGTGATTACACACATAGATTTGAGCTCGTCATTGATATACAAGGCATAAAGCCTTACCTTTTCATGTAACACCAGCCTTTTCTGTCTAATTTTCTTTCTTTATCTACAACTTCAACCGAGCACCTTCTTTACACTCCATCTCCTATTTTAGTAAACTTAGTGAGCAAGAAATTAACAAGGATGGGCGGCCTTCTTTTCTTAAATAGGAGAGTTTTAGGGTATTTTATCTCACTTATCTCCATGACTTTGGTACCTTTACACATTTCGCTCAACTTGAACAAAACTTTATTTTCCTTAAAATTCCGGTGTGTTACATGTGGTGACTTGCTTTGAATATAAGCAGATCGTAACAATATGTGAAATTGAGCTTTAGAAAACACAAAAGTGAAATAAAAAATAAAAGAAATATAATATTTGACGTAAATATTAGAAATTTAAAAACACGTTATATATGAAACAAAATTTGTGTAAAATTAAAGTAAAAAAGCTAAAATATGTGAAGTACATCTGTTTTGATTTTGGATTCAAGATTACGTGCACTAATGGGATGCCTAAAAGTATATTTATTGTTTCTAGAACCTTTGATCGCTAATGCTCATCGTTTGCTTCTCAAATTCCTTTTATTTTTGTCATCAATGGTTGACTTAATGGTCGCTTCTCTAAAGGTACTTCACAGTGCCTAACATTTGTGTTGTCTTTATTTCTTTATGTGTTTAATTTCATTAGTTCCATTTCATTAATTTCCAATTATGTTTCTCTATTTTTTTTTATTTATTTTGCAATTTTGTTATTAGAAATTGGCTCTTTTTGAGTTGTTGTATTAATCTACTCTTTCTAGCTTACTTCTTTTTAATGTTTAATTTCATTAGTTCCATGTGTCACGATTCATCATATTGCCTATCATATCTTTGTCTAACCAACGTCTATTGCTATTTTATATATTTTGCAATGTTGTTATTAGAATTGGCATCTGTTGTGTAGAGGTTGTATTGGATTAATCTGACTCTATTGGAGCTTAAACTACACATAACGTCTAAATTTTGGTGCCACTTAACTTAGTAATCTGACTCAAATTGGATCTTAAAAATTATGAGTGGTTTAACTTTTAAGACTTTGAATAGACAAGTAATATATGTAGTGTGTTGAAACCTCTAACATTGTTGACCTAAAGACACCAAATTGAGTGGCTTTTGTTTGCGTAAAAGATTTCTTACTATGGTTCACATACATTGTTGTTTTTAATGGTAGTATGATATCATTTTTCTTACGGGAATGAGTTGAAGAGAATGATGAAAAGCTTATGCTAGACATGGGTTGGTAGTAATAGAAAATCATACAATTTGTTGTCAATCAAGTTCATCTAGACACTTTCATATGAATAATATTTTAATATAATTTTTTGTTCCACTTACTTGATCTAGTTTAAAAAAACATAATCAAAATTGACACATTTATTACTATATGAGTCGACCATTGTCACGACTTGGTTGTTTCTATATTTAATTACCTTCCGTTCGTTAGCTAATTATTTTCATATTAAAACATCGTAAGAAAAAAATATATTTGAAAAAAGGTCCAGAATGTTTTTTTTATTTTGCTTTGAGCCCTTGAAATGGTTGAGCCGCCCCTGCTCGTGGGATAAGAGAAACATTGTCGTGGCCACAACCAAGCCAAGGAGCCACTTCCGTGGCCACGCCACACTAGCGTGGTGTTTCATGCGTCGCCAACCTGCCACCTAGAACCACTGATTAGCCTGTGATAAGTATGCCGGCAAGTCTAAACATAACAAAACATCAAAAGTCTAGACAACATCAAAGGGGGTCGTTGTTGCGACTGTGGTCTGTAGTGGCGTTCTGGTGGTTGCAGCGGGGGTGTGGCCTAGGCCTTGGTGGCTCATTGTGACGCTAGCTGTGCAGACTAGAGGTTTAGGGTGCAAGTGCAAGTTTCAAAAAAAAAACCTCAATGTAAAAGGTCACTTTGCTTGACCATTCACTTTCAACTTTCAAGTTCCAGACATCAATTTAGGCCCAAGTAAAACAGCCCATAACTGTTGGGCTTAAACTAAGAGATATATGTTTAACATTCCTTGGGCTATTTACATTCAATAAACTCAATTCTGCATTTCTATAGCTTCCAAACATTATCCAAAGCATCTCAGACCTTACGTCTCCGGTGGTGGTTTTGAATCAGACGAGTTGGATAACGGATCAAAATTTAATAAACAAAATTTGCTAGCGTGGAGTTGACCAGATCACTTTTTGAAGCTTAAAATCCTTTTCATATAATCAATGGATTCAAAACTACATTATTTACAATATTACTAAATGTTTAGTTATAATTTTATATTGATAAACTTTATAAAATGACTATTTATTTTTTTATTACTATTATTGTTATTATTTATTATTTTTAACATTTATCACTGGTGAAATTAGTGATTGTCACCGTAAAAGTGGTGTTTATTTAGAAATTTTTACAAATGTAAGTTAATTATATGATATTCAAGAGCAAAAAAGTTGGTTATTAAAAATTAGATATTTGCAATCATAATCGTAAAGTTTTGTTGGATTAAAACGTAACAGACTTATATAAAAATAATTATATCCAAACATAGAGAAAAACTATAAACTATAAGAATTTTAAAAATATATTTTGCGGAAAATATGTGATGGTACAAAAATTCTAAAATGTAATGTATTAAAAAAGAGAAAATTACATATATAGTCCCTGTGGTTTGATCAAATTACATTTTTGATACTCAGATTTTGAAAGTTACAAAAACTAGTCCAAAGTTTTGTGTATTTATTGCAAGTTGGTCCCTGATTTTTAAAAATTGTCAAATTAGTCCAAATTTTTATATGGGTGTTACACTTTGATTCCTAAAGTAAAATTTAAAAGTTCGTCTAAACTTTATAAAACGCATAAAAATTAAATGTATTAATGTCATGGACTAAAGATGCAATGAGTACACAAAAGTTTGGAATAATTTTATAATTTTTGAAGTTTGAGGACTAAACATGCAATCTGGTTAAACCACAGAGTTCATTTATATAGTTTTTTCATTAAAAAAATTAAGAGAAAGGTCAAAAGGAAAAAAAGTAATGTACGCCAGGGGATCGGACCCGCGTCATCGGCCAACTCAAAACGACATAAAAACCAATTCCGCTAGACGCATTCTATATTTAGTGAAGGAATATATATTCGGTAAATGTTAAATAAAAAGAAAAGCAAAACGGCAGAAAAAAAAGGCAGCCGTAAAGAATGAAATAAAAATTTTTAGGAATTGAACCAGGGAGCTTGCCAATTAACTTTATCACATGTACTACAGGGCATTTGTGAAGAAAATGAAAAAAGAACTTTAGTTTCTTTTGTCGCTTGTTTTTCTTTTTATTCATTTTTTCGTCACGTGTCATTTTTCTAAATTTTCTTATATTATTTTTTTTCTAAATAGTATTATAATAATTTAAATATTCAAACTAGTTTCTCTCTCTTATTAAAAATCAATTTTATTAATTGTTACATTTATCTCTTTAATCTAGATTTTTTAATATTAAACTATATGTTAATTAACAATAAATTTTATTAAAAAAATTACAGATCACATCTTTTTATTAATATTAATAATAAAAAACAATTTTCTTTATATAATATGAAATTTTATAAAACACTAAACCTTTTCAAAACAAAATAGTTTAAACTGGTCCTTTTTTAAATAAATTATAAAAAGATGAAATATTATAAATACAGTCTTATTAAAACAATTAGAATAATTACAAACTAGAGTTTTTAATAAACAATATTTTTATAAAAAAATCTTATAACAAATGTTTAAATATTAAACTGTTAGATAAGAGAGTTAAAAAATAGTATAATTATTTTATCATTGAACTATTACGTATATATAATTTTAACCATATCTTACATTAAAATATCATATTGTAACTTTTCGTGATTATTACTAACTATAATCCGTTTAATAAATGAGTTTCCAACATATCTATCTATTTATCAGTCTATTTATCTATCTATCTATCTATAATTAAAATAAAAATAAACTAAGATAAGATGTGTCTTAATTGTAATTCATCATATTAACTTTCTTATTTCCCTCTATTAATACCATCTTTAAATTAAAAAATGTATAATCTAATACATTGAAAACCTATATTTTTAATTAAAAACACACTTTTAAAAATAAAAGTCTTATAAAATATAGAATGAAACGAACTTTTTAAAAAATTCATTTTTCTTAAAACAAAATATTTAAAAATCATAATTCTTATAAAACAAGAGTTTAAGAAAAATACATTATTGTTTATTTACTTAAAGTAGCTATTTATCTTCAAGCATGGTTTTATAAATCATAACTTTTTATTACTAATTATTTAATATTCTATGTTTAACAATCCGTATAATAAATGAGATACTAACCTAGTAAAAAAATTGAATAAGATCACCAACCTTTATAGTTAGAGATAGTATAAATATTTTACTTGCACACTATCACCCGTGCACTTTATTAGCATGTTTTTCATTTTTACCCAACTTAAAATGCTGCTTTGAGTTTTAATTAAATTATCACACAGATTCTAAACTTTAATTTTTTTTCTTGGTTCCTTTTTTAAAATGTTTTTTGGGATCTCCTTTTTCTTTTTTTGTATTTTTTTTCTTTTGAATTTTTTTTAAGTCGTACTTATTTGTCTTATGTAATAATGAAAGAGAACATATAATCTAAAAGAAAAAAAAAGAATTATAGGCTTCATATGTGTTCATTTATTATTTTTAAAGTTGATGGTATTTGGTTATCATATCAAATACTTCAGATTATTCTGTCCAATATATCATGTTATCAAGTCAAATATGTCAGGTTGTTATTACTAATATTTTCATCATTTGTTATACCTTTTGCCATTGTGTTTTATGTTTTATATTATTTCGTATTATTTTTGTCATCATTGTTTATACATTATATAAATTCGTTACTATTTATTATTGTCTTTTACAACTAAAAATACACAAAGATGTTATTTTATTAAAAAAACATTATTTTAGGAAAACAAAACAGTGGACAGGAAAAACACAATGATAAATTATATTATTGTGTTTTTACGTCCTATATCAATTTGTGTTTATTCTGTTATTGTGTTTAATGTATTAAATGAAGTAGTTATTTGATCATTGTGTTTTACATAGTAGAAGTTAATAACAATGTTAATTTATTATTATATTTTAAAATTTTAATATAAAAAAACATAATAATAAATAAAAAGATACAATGAACTATAGGAAATGCACAATGACAAACATAAATCTTATTAGCTGAAAAATAATTTTTTTATGTATAACGATACTGTATCCGTTTTAAAGATAAACAACGTTCGTTTGTATGGTGTATATAAATTTTATCAAAAAACAACGTTGTACATGAAATTTACGAACGCTTTAAAACAACGGAGGAACTTAAAGAAAATTCAAGAAAAGTGGTTGTCTTTTTAGTAAAAGAAAAGAGGGGGGGGGGGGGGGGCTTTTAGATTTAAAAAATTAAGAGAATTTAATAATAATGTACCATATAATGTAGTATACTCTTCTAACAAACTTTTTCTTGCAATTTAAACTAACCTATTTATTAAAAAATATTGATGGTTAAGATTATTTTATTATACTTTTTAGATTTAGAACTTTTTTTTTGAAACTCTTACCTACTTATTTTTTTATCTTTGCTTTTCATTTTAAATTTTTTAACAAAATAAATCTATCTATAAAAAGGATTTTTTGGTGAGACATGGCATGATAATAAGCCTTCTAAATCTTATTTCTTTTACTTCTCTCTCTTAATAAAGAAGTGCATTAATACTTATAATTTTATTTAATTCTTTTTAATATTAAAAATATATTTTTTATAAATTAAGAAAAAGATATTTCTATAAATGCAGTTTTTAAATAAAAAAATTTATTTATAAAATAAGAATTTTTTTTACTAAAACATCAAAAGTACAAAATATTTTAAAACTTGTGTATTTAAAAAATAAATTTTTAATGAACAAAAATAATTAAAAATTAAAGTTATAATAAGAAAACTTTTAAATGATATGTTTTTAAAACCGGTTTCTTTTGAAAACAAAAAGTTTACAAACAAATTCTTTAAACGAAAACAAGAATATGAAAAATAGAAGTTTAAAAATAACATCATTGTTTTATTATTTAAAGTCCTTATTCATACGTAATTTCAATAATATTACATCTCAAGATATTGTTTTATAATTCTTAAAACTTTATTACTAACTGTTTAATATTAATTTATTCAACATCGTGTAATACACATGATACTAACCTAGTTATTAATATACGAATCATTAAAATCACACGTTATAAACTATAACACCAGGTAATGTTTTCGTTTCAAACATGTCTCGCAGCATGGGTACCGACCCACTAGTTACTACTAGAAGCTATTTAAAAAGCATAATACTTCAAAGAAAAGTAGATATGTCATCCGATCCCTATCTATTTGGATATTTATTCAATTCTAATATCACTTAAAGTGAAAAATGTTTAATTATGAAATTTGACTAGAGGGGATAAGACCCCAATATTCTATTGTAATAATAGTTATAAATCGTGAATTCCACATGATGGTTTGATGAAAGCATGCCTTGTTAGATAATATTATATAAACATAAAAGATAAAGTAATTGGAATGCGATAGAAAGATGATTCATATTCTTTGCATTTTGTGAAATAAAGAAGGAATTTAAATTTGGTCATAAGTCTATTGACATTTTAAACATAAATTTTTGAATGAGATGATGGAATTAAACAACACATAGTCGCATAATCTTTTTATTGTAATAAAAGCAGCAATCAGACAAAAATCTGCAAACTAAATTTTGTGGGGTCCCGTCGTTTAAATATGTAATCTAGGTTCATTGTTTCTGTGTAAGAATAAGACTAAACATGTATAATTATTAATATTTTAAGTTAACTTTTACCCTCTATTGAAAACATCAATTATTATCATACAAATCTATTTTTCTAAGAGCGGGGGCGCTCACATCGCAACCCCACGGCGAGGGGCGGCGCTGCACGATAACAACACCGCCGGTCCTCACGCCCCTGTTCCCCTTCAATTTACGACATGTCAACGCTGTGTGCCACGCCCCAACCTCCAAAATTGTGACTGTTGCTAACGGTCAGAAATAGAGATGTTGGCTCCAAAATTTTCGGAAGGTGTGGTGGTGGTTATGGTCGGAGGACTGTCATATATTTCTTCAAACCGTTATTTTCGAAAATAGAATATGTTGTGCATGGACGACTTATGTAATATGTTTGAAACATTATATATATTAAAGTGCAACGTAAAAGCTACAGGTACTTTTAGTGGGAATGAAATTTGGCCACCGACTATTTTGAGTTTTCAGTATGGCCTCCTCTCAGATTTATTGAACTGACAATTTTAACCCCTAAACTTTTTGTTAAACTTTAAGAAATGTCATTTTTACCCCCAATGAGTTTTTAAGGCCTCTGGTTTACCTTTGTATATTTTACTTAAAAACTAACTTTTTACGTCCTCATTTTTATATATGTGTCGATGTAAATTTGAGTTCGTTTACGTTTTGACGTAAATTTTATTCGGACACGAGCTGGGTCAAGTACAATATACTTCCGTTCGACGATATAAATTAAGTAACTCCACGTTTCGACGTAAGTATAGTTCTGAAACGAGTCGGGACAATTGTTTCCTATATTTATCACGTCGCGCTGCCACAACGCGCATGTATATTTACTAGTTGTACATTAATTTGTAACTTGGTAATGTAGTTTTTAATATTAGTTTATTTACTTTTATGAATTAATTTAAAAAAATGATGTGGTGTGATGTGATGTGAGCGCTCCCCCTCTCGCCTCCATGGGGTTGCGGCATGAGCGCAATTTGATAATTGCCCTATATGTATATATATTTATATATTGAAGAAACACATTAGCTTTTCAAAGTTCTTTTATTAGTTGTGATTTTTTTTCATTATTTTTAAAGCACGTTTTTAATACAAAAATAAAAAACACGTCTTTTTAAAGTTGTTTCGTTTTCAAAGGTCGTTTTAAAATTGTTCGGTTATTTAAACATCTTTCTTAAAAGGTTTAAAACTATTTAATTGGTTCTTGTAAATGTCTTTTTCAAATGGTCATAAAATCATTTGGTTTTCCAAATGTAAATTTTAAACTATTTGTTTTCTTAAACGTCCTTCTTAAAACAAATTGTTTATTTTAATGACATGTTAGTGATTAGTAGTTACTAAATGATCATAATATCATTTAGTAATGGTCATAAAATTTTTAAATGGTCATAAAATCATTTTGTTTTCCAAATGTAATTTTTAAACTATTTCTTAAACATCCTTCTTAAAACAAATTGTTTATTTTAACGACATGTTAGTGGTTAGTAGTTAGTAACACAAAGCTAGTAATTATACGTCAATGCTAATATTTGAACCCTGAACATTTAAGAAAGTCTCTCACCTTCCCCTTGAACCATTAGACCAAAAAATTATTGGCAACAAAAACGTCTTTCTGTTTGGTTTTATGAACACCTTTTTTAAACATTTTTATGAACAACTTAGTTTTTAAACTCTTTGTCAGACCTTTTAGTTTTACAGAATCATTTGTTTAAATACAAGTAGTTTTAAAGCTAAATGTTTTAAATCGTTTGTTTTCCAAACGTTTTTTATACCGTTTGTTTTCTTTTAAACATACAATTAAAAAAAAGAAACGATTTAAAACGTCTAGCTTTAAAACTTCTTAAACGTATTTCTTAAAACCAATTGCTTTGTTGTTAAAAAGAGATTTAAAAATACGGGCCGTTAAAAAAAAGAGTTTTAAGAAACCAGTCGGTCTTAGAGAAAATGCTTCAAGAAATAGAGCGCTTTTATAAAATAGTTTAAAAGTTGAATGGTATCTATAATCTATAAATCTATAATCTATAAATCTATAAATACTAATAAAGAAGGTTTTTGTGTGACACTTGTCACAATTGCAGAGCTACTAAGTTTTATTTTCTCGCTTCTCTCTCCTAATAAATATTACATTAACTACAAATGATATTATTTACTTTTTTTTCATATTAAAAATATAATTTTTTTAAAAAGAGATCTTTCTACAAATGTAATTCGTTAAGAAATAATTTTTTTATAAAATAAGAAATTTTTTCAAAAAAAATCAAACTTAAAAAAACACAATATATTTTAAAACTTGTGGCTTTTAAAAATAAAAATCTAATTAAACAAAAGTAATTAAATTTCAAAGTTATAATAAATAAATTATTAAAAAATGACACTTTTTAAAAAACGGTTTGTTTTGAAACAATTTGTTTAAAAACCAACTTTTAAAAGAAACAAAAAAAATTAAAAAAAAAAGTTTAAAAAATTATATCATTCTTTCTCACTCGTACGTAATGTCAATCATTTTTTATATTAAATAATCGTTTTATAAGGCATTAATTTTTATTAATAACTATTTATATTTTATTTATTCGACCTGTGTAATACACGGGGTACTAACCTAGTCTAAAATATAAGACTTTTAAAAAATAAATGCTTCTAAGAAAAACGTATCAATCAAACGGTTTTAAGGAAGACGTGTGAAACAATAACCCTTATTTAATACTATAAAAGTAATCACAACCCTTATTTAATTTTTTAAAAAAACCTTAGGTTAGCTTGGGTTATGAATGTGTGTGGAAAGTTAGGTTTGGTTTAGTTGTGTATGCGAAAGAGAGGGATATTAGTTTTTAATGAAAGGTTGGGTCGTGTTAGTTTATCACTATGGATAGCCTAACATAAGTGGTATAAATAATCTATTTATTTGTCATTTTAATTTAAGGAATGATATTTATATCATTAAATTCTCAATTTAGCCTATAAATAACACCTAAACAAACTAAATACGTTCGGTTCTTCTTTTCATGTACATTGAGGCAATACATACATAGACTTTTTATGATATTAATGGACTTTTGATGAAATTTGGCTAAACATAATCTTTTGGACGACTTTTTGTGAAACTTATCTGAATAAAATTATGCAAGCTCGTCGTTTTAGTATCTACAACAAAATAAGTAGGTTAAGATGTATCTAACAGTCAGAATTAAGTAGTATTTTTGTATCTATAACAATCTTCAAATACAAATGAAACAGAAACCACGTGCAGCCGAACCTTTTTAGTAATAATGAAATAACAAAAATAAAATTAAATAAAGAAACATTAAAAACATAAATAAAACGTTTGTTATATGTGGTGTGGGGGGCTTAAAGAATAAATTACATAGATGATCTCTAGGTTAAATAGGCATGGTGAAAATTTTAATACCCTAAAATGTTAATTAACAAAAATAAGGATCAAATATGAAAGAGAAATAATATATTAAGGAAAATGTTCATATTCAAATTTTATAAACTAAATTCATAATTTTTATTACACCACAAGGACCACATGTATACTTTACTCTAATTATTATATTAAAGTATTAAAAATAATGAAGTATTACTATTACTAATAGTATTAAGAACAACGGTGAGGAATAGTACTTTGGCTAACGTCATCTGTATTTGGGTCACAGCTAGTTAAAAACAAAAATACAATCCAAAGAAAATGGCAAGGGTCGAGAAGTCGAGGTTAAACTCATTAAATCTATGTGTAGAATGGCTCGAATCATGTCTCGTAAATAACTAGATGTGCACCAACCAAAAAGGCAGAGGTTGGTTTCTATTTAGATTTTGTTTCACTTTCTCTGTATATAGTATTATATACACATAGTGTGTTAATATAAAAAAAGTTAGTACATGTTTTAATAATATACAAATAATTTATTTTTTATTCTTTCTTTTTATAAAACAAGTTTCATACACATATGTAGGTCAGTAAATCAAATATTTTTTAATGTATGAATACACATATATTTATACAAAAAAATTTAAAGATATAAACATAGCAATATTGTATTATGATAATTGTTTCACTAAATACATAAATAAATGAATGATGTGGATTTGCCTACTCGCAATATTTGTGTTCCTTAAAGAACCATTACATGCACTGATACACACATATAATAATAAAGATTTGTTGATATATATATTGTGATTATTCTAAATAAGCACATATGTAACAATTAGGATTTGGGGATCTACAATTGGAAGGGGGAAAAAGGCAAAGACGTCAAATAAGAGTTTTGTGGGATGAGAGTTGGGTTTAATGATAAATACATTTAATGTTACAGTGATTAAGTTTTTTTTGAAGTCAAAGGATCATGTCTTATGTATAACAAGTTTGTGTAAAATAGTTGTAGTGTAGATCGAATAAATGACATATGAGTGGATTAGTTGGAGTAATTAAGACACATAAGGTAACATTTAAAGTAAAAACTAAAAGTTTTGTGGAATAAGTATAGAGCGAAGGTTATATGAGAAATTCATATGAAGTCGTTAGCGTGTATATAATGATTGAACATCGTATGGCGGTGATGTTTGGGTGTTCAGGTGATGTTATTACTTTGGAATTAACACTCCAACTTCAAATGAATTTGCAATTAAACCAAAACCCACCCTTTTATAACAAAATATGCTTAACTAACATTTTACGTACTTAAGTACTTTATATACAACCGTCACACTATCACACTTTATAATTATTAAAGATTTTCCTAAGAGCATACAAACCGCACCAACCATATTTAACAATTGATTAATGTATACTTCAATAGAAAAAAGTAAATGAAACATTATTTTACAGGGATTAATACAATCATATTAAGATATTCACATCAAAAGAAGGTTGATTACTAGATAACTTGGACGTGGTTTCCAGTGAGATAGATTGATGATTAAAAGTGTCTCTTTAATCTCTTTAATCAAGTAACGTGGATTCAAATTTTATAACGTTTTAATTTGATGATTATTTTTTTGTTACTATAAATTTGTCATTCCAAAAATAAGAACTAGATAACTTGAACCCTCACTTAAACATTAATCTTATTTTCTATCGATTAACAACTACACATTAGGGGTTAGGGGATGTTAAAAAGACAGCTTGGATTAAAGAAAAAACTTAAATTGAAGCACAAGTAAAACTTCACTAGTACATAGGAATCAAGTTTTGTGATTCGTCAAAGATTAATTACAGAAATTTTGGGAAACGGTATGGTTTAATTCGATTAATGTTTTGGGAAGATTAGACGATTTAATCATTTTATGGGATCCCTTTAATACTTATGCAATCAAAGAATCAAATTTTCAATGTTACTAAGTTGAATTGTGGTACGAATTTCTAAAAGATTTCACATTATGAATATATATTCTCCCCAAGACACGGGTGCAAAAAGAGCGTTGTCGGATGATATCCTAAATTGAAAGCTTGCTCATCAAATTTCTTCAGATCAAACTTCATCAAGACCAACTTCCCAAATCTGTAATCACGATTTGATGAATTTCTTTGAGAATCAAGAGCCGTAACCAAGCTCTGATACCAATTATCAAAAAACTCCAAGAAATTAAGATGAAACACAAAATATCAATCGGTCTTGTCGAACAAGAAATAGGAACAAAGAAAAGGAAAAACAAGACGAATCTCAGTTGCAGAGAACAAAATGAAGTACAAGAAGAACTAACTACACTATTTCCCCAATTTGTTAGTCTTAACTAAAATTAAAGTAAAGAAACGGATTAACACTATTAACACTCCAACTTTCAATTAAATACAAAAACAGCCCCTGAACTAACAACTGCTGTTTACTTCATCACTATATATATTATTATCAAAATAAAATTTACCCATGTCCAAATTTCGGCATGTTATGTTATCATCGAAGTTTTTAACCACATTAACGACGGATGACTCATATCTTTTGTATAGTAGTGGCATGAGTATTTCCCTTTTAACATTATAAAGAAATATTTGGTAATAAGAGGTAGACATTGTGATGTTGATTCTTGGACGCATTTTATTATTATACTTTAAGAAATAATTATAGTGGTAGATTATTAGATTTTGTGAACTTATTCGCAAACTGATGATTACATCCTCCTGTTTCTTTGACCTATGTTCATTGTATAATACTAAAATGACTCTACTTTGGAATAGAACATGAATATTTGCATATTTTAATGGTAAAAGTGGTACAATAATCACATGTTTTCAACATTCAAATTAACCCCTCTTTGTAAGAAAAACTACAATAATGATGATTCTATATTTCAATCAGCGCATTTTGAGGAATCCACTAGATGTTTATTTTATTCTCAAAACCTAAAAGACAAATGTGTCGCTAGCTATAAAAGGTGATGAGTTCTATCTGTTATACATAACTTACAACATTCATAACATTTCAAAACAAAGAGATGGGAAAAGTTGTGTTCGATTTTCTTTCATCGACACTGGATAGCGACGGTGTAGATACTCGATATCCGTTGATAATATCTAATAAGAAGATCCGCTTATTCGGGTTTGAGCTTGATCCCAACCAAAATGGCTCAATGCTCAACGAACAAGGGTTAGACGAACCGGAAGAAAGCCCACATTCATCACCCACCACAGCCACAAGTTCCGAAGAGACAAAGAAGTTCGAGTGTCAGTATTGTTTGAAACGTTTTGCAAACTCGCAAGCATTAGGTGGTCACCAGAACGCGCACAAAAGAGAACGAATGAAGAAGAAAAGATTATTGTTACAAGCCAGAAAAGCCGCCATCGCGTATTACCTCCAACCTTTCGACCAGATTGGTAATAATCATGGTATTAACATAAGTTTTGGTCATGAGTATAGTGCATCAGATATTACTCTTGGTATGTACGATGAAGATCTAGTAACCTTTAAGGATACGTGCAATTCTGGTTACAAGCATGCACGCATGTCAAGAAGGATGCTTTCTTTGTTATCAAACGATTCAAAGGAATCTTATAAAGATCTGGACCTTCAGTTGGCTTTAAGTTCATGCTCCGCCAAGTAACATCTCTTAGGTTTTGAAACAATTGACATAAATATAGTACATAGGGGCATAGGATAAAATAAACATAAAGATTCTTTTGTGTGTTGATCATTAGATCAATCTTTTTGTTATATCGTGTCCGTATGCAAGTAGTATATATGGTTATTATAGTTCCATAATGAATAAGATCAAGGAACTTTGTTGTAGCTAAAAGTTTTGTAATCGTTTGATTTCACGCTGATAATAACCATGCATGATTCAAGTTTTACTAATATAATCTTTTAATTTCATAAGACATCATAATACATATCTGTGTGTGAGAGAGATTATTACGTAATACTATATCTAAATATCGGGAGAACAAAAGGAGCAAATTTAAACCCTTTAAATTTTTATTAATGTTTCGTGTTTTTTGAATTTTCTTTTTCTTATATGCACATACGGAGTATGTACCCAAAAACCATTAAAGCTAATTTGTTCATGTACGTCTTATAATTTTTATTTTTTTAATTACGCATGTGTAGTTTATATAAATATATGAACAATCAAATGAGTTTGTTTATTTACTTTAAGTTTTTATATTATGGAGGGGTAAGTGAGAAAACTATAAAGAAATGAAAAGAATAACCATTACATTTGTAACATATTTGTACTTCATACTTTTTTGAAATTGAAAAAATAAATGGTTTATTTTTATTCTCACAGTAATTTATATTTTGCTCAGGTCCTTTATATTGACACACACCCTAATATAGTTTTTCTTTAATTATGTAAGTTAATATAAGTTTGTGCAAGTACGTACAACGTAACCTACTTGTTTTGAGACCTCCTTCTAGGTATTTAACATTGTGACTTATATTTATTTAAATTATTTAACAAAGTAGGTAGTGACTAGCTAAAAGCAAATTCTTATATATTTTTTGAATTTTTCTTATTTTAAATGTTATTAATAGTTGATCCGACAGCAGGGGCGAAGCTTTATGGGGGCCGGAGGGGCCCCCGCCCCCCTCTTTTTTTCGTCAGTAGTGTAAATTTTCGGCTCGATAGTGTAAATTTTCGGTCCGGTAGTGAAAATCTTTTAATAAATACATAGTCCGCCCCCCTAAAATAGTTTACATTCCCCCGCCCCCTCTAAGATTTTGTTCAAGCTCCGCCACTGTCCGACATGATATAAATAGTTACAATATTATTTTATATGATAATAATTTGATTTCAAGAATCTTACTAATTGACCTAAAATTAAAAAGAACTGAATAGACTTTGTACCAAGTGATTTTCAAGAAATCATTTAATTTTTTTCTTTGGTTTAACTTAATTAACACATGTCTAAAGACATATATTAAGATAATTATTAAAATTTATTTTAAATAATTCTTAATTTTTTTGCTTCATTAAATTAATATAAAACCACAACATCAGTAAAAGCAACTAAGATGTTGTTTGTTTTTTCTGCAGAAAAACGTCTGCAGTCTGCGAACCACATCTGCAGACATCTGCAGCAGAAGAGGTGGACCAAATGTCTGCAGTCTGCAAGAAAAAGACTGTTTGTTTTTAACATCTGCAGAATGCTGAAATATTCTGTAATTAAACTAAATTAATTTTTTTTCAACTACTTTCGTAGCTTCGAGTTTTGTAAGGCTGTAATATATGTTTGTTTACCAGCAGCTACTATATACTCCCAAGCAGTATAAATTTGAAATAAAATTTAGTTATATAGTATCCGATAATCAGTTTTAGCATGTTATTAATGTATCTGGTAATTGAGTGACGCCGTTTCATTGAACATTTAAAATAGTGACACGAGTAAAAAAAGAACCACCCATGTCCGCCACCAACCACTAGGCCTAGTAGTAGAAAGTCATATCACACGATCTTGTTGTTGTATTAATACTAACAAACGATGCATGCTGTCATTACTTAAATTCATTAATTCATAGCTTGAGGCATTTTTAATCAAAAGATTTAAAAAAAATCAGCTTCCATTTGGATCTGAAGGTGTCCACAGAAACCATGAAAATCCACTCTAAATGATGCATTATTTTGTGGAAATGAACAATCAATGATTCGTTAGCACAAAACATAACTAATCTTAAACTGAATATGTCGTATGGATACAAGGAATGCGCTACGGCACTGGTTCACAAGATAATATTATATCCCTGTTTCAATCTAATATTCAAATGGGAAGCTTGAAATGCTTCGTGTTGAGCAACTCCAAATTCCCAGTGTTATAGATGCTCAAATTTGGAACTTGTTCAAGAATCACTAGTATAAACAAGCACAAGCTAAAATGGCTAGATTTCAAAAAAACTTAAATTCCAAGTTTCGGACGTTTAGATTTGAAACTTCTTGAAGAATTTAGCCCCCCGTTTACCCATATCAGACGAGTCTTCCAGACCTTGTGTTGTTAGCCTTGAGCATCCTTCTATAGACACATGTTTCATCCTCCTGCAATCAAAAAGAATTCAGCTACAATTCATTCTGTTTTCAATTGGGGTTTAAGCAGAAGCATAGTTGATTCATATAAATACCTAAGAACATAATAATAACTTACAAAGTATGCAAGAATATGTACATTAAAACTTAGTAATCTAGCTAAATTCACGATATGTTGTTTCTGAAGATTTAGCAACAATGTGGGAACAAAGAACAGAATGACAATAGCTTTAATCCCCTCATAACCACCCATCATCCATCCTATGATCACAAAACATCAACTCTTCAAGCAAATAACAGCACTCACCAATAGCTTTAATCCCCTCATAACCACCCTCACATCCTTGAAGCTCAAGCTTCACTAACCTCTTACACCCTTGTGCCAAAATGGTCAACCCATGATCTGAAACCAAAGACCTATAGAACCCATCAACAACACCAATCAGCTTCAGCGTATGCAGATTTGAAAACGCCGCGGTGGCGCGAAGGAGATGGATTTGTCAGGCCGTTCGCGGTCGCGAAGGAGGGAAAGGGGTGGTCGCGAAGGGGGGTGGAGTGGTGGCGACGGGAGGCGTTGGAGCGGCGGAGCCGTGGCCGACGGTGTCAAATGGCGACGGGAGGCGGTGGAGGGTGAGGAAGACGGTGACGGGGAGCAGGGTTGTGTGTGTGAAGATGGTTGTGAAGATGGTTGTGAAGATGGTAGGGAAGAAGTTAGGGCTCAAAACAAATCAGAAGAGAAGAGGTGAGAAGAGGTGTGAAGACATTGTTCCACCTCTTCTCCCTGCAGAGGTGAGGAAGACGTTTTTTAATGAAACGTCTTCCAAAAAACAAACAGTCTGCGAACTTAAAACCTCTTCCCGCGTCTGCGAGCGCGCAGATGAAGAGGTGAGGAAGAGGTTTTTTAAAAAAACAAACACAACCTAAGACTTTTAAATAACGCTGTAAATGTATCAAACGGTTAATCTATGCAAATAAAACCATAAATACAAATTAAATAGGAAACTCTTTCTTTATGAGAGCGCACACCTTGTGAATCACATGATTCATTTTGATTGCAACGTTTTTTAAATTAAACCCATAACTTTTAAAAATCTATTGTACGAATCTTAAAAACGAGAGATAACGTAATAACTTATTTAAAAATATAATATATAAAAAAACTAAAACAATAATAAATTTCTAAAATGATAATCACTACCCTTATTAGTTCGTTTGATCTTTGTATTTCTAATGAATAACCAACTTGTTCAATAGTTCTCGTATTTTTTGTTTTATTATACGCCCGAAGCCTCTTTCATTGTTGCATATGTATAGACTCTTCCAAGTTCTCATATTGCCCGGCTGCTCTTGAAGTCTCCACTGTTAGCAACACTCTCTCAATCACATCACACCATTCTTCAAGAAGCAAGAAGTTGTCAGTTGTAGATACCAAGGTCGTTCATAAGATTTCAAGTGCTCTGCGCGACTAGTAAAACTCGACCCTTATAAAATAACACATAAAAGATTTTAATCTCAAAATTATTTATTTATATGGAGACTAAAGTAGGCTAAATCAAACAAAATAGTAAGTTCTTATATGTAGTTTTTTTTCAAGTAAAAGAGTAAATTTTTTATTTCAATTTTTTAATGTATGTTAATAATTATTACTAAACCCCTCAAATATTAGAAATCAAATTTATTTTATTTTAAAGTATAAGAATAAACCTTGTATTCTTACTCACAAGTTAATTATTAACGATAAAGATCTTGATTATCGTTTCTTATAACCAATTGTAAGAGCTTAACCTGTAATGATAAATTGTATTTTTTTTTTTTTGACTTTTCAAGTAGTTTACCGGGACTCGATCTATGCTATATTCTATCCATCTATTTTATCATTTTTTTTCACTTCCTTTTTGAAAAAAATGTAATCCATATATTTTTTGAAATATGCTTTCATTTTTATTTTTTCAAAATATTGTTCTTTTCTGCACCCAATGATTCCAACAGCACTCAAATTCTATTATATACAAACTCCTGTCACGTGAATGATGCTTCTATAGTTCGATACCCTGAGATCCAAGGACTACTGATTCTCATTGCACAAAGTGATTGAAATTTTTGGGCCTTTAATTGGGATTGGGCCCTGTGCAGCTACTCAGACTACAGATACCCAAGGCCGGCCATGAGCCCATGATATTCTGGTTGTATCGAGATTCGAGATTAATGCTTTCGGATTATATATGTGACTAGTTTTAATAAACCGTGTATTACACGTGTTGAATAAATAAAATATTAATATAATAAAAATTATTAATTATAAAATGATATTCTAGTAATATTAACTTTTTAAAATTTTATTTTTAAACTTTTTTCAAAAAAATAAACACTTTGTTTTAAAACAAACCGTATAAAAATGTCATATTTAAAAATTTTCCTATTATAACTCTCAAATTTGATTATTTTTTGTTTTTAAAAGATGACTTTTTAAAAATACCAATTTTAAAATATTTCATATTAATTAAAAAAATTTATGCTTTAGAAAAATTTATTAGTTTATAAAAAAATTATTTATTTATAAATAACATTAATAATTAGATTTATTTTTTAATTATTAAATCTAAAAGGTGTTAAAAATATTATTAGTAATTAAGGTAATTATATAATAGGAGTGAGAGGCGGGAAAATTTTGGTAAGAGTAATTGTGGTGCTGTCACGTATCATCCCAAGATACATTTTTATTAGAATAGGTAGATAAATAAAAGTAACAAAAGGCATATTGAGTATCTATTTTAAGTAGTTTATTAAGGATTAAGTCTTACGATAAAAAACATATTTATTTAGAAGTAAGATTAAAGGATTTATGACTTAGTCTGTTTAAACACGAATGTTCAAAATAATTATTAATTATTTAGGTAAGATATTACAAACACTTTCTCGAAACACAATTTTACACTTTTAAGAACAAGCACACGTACACAAAAGCCATAATAGCAACGTACAAAATACATCAACTTATCAAACCCTTTCTTTGATCATAAGATACGAGAGTGCCAAAGCAACAATACTTCCAACCACCGCCGGAGACACGATGGTGGTTCCAGACGGTGAAGGAGCAGGAGGCATGTACATCCCCGGCATGTCGGGATCCATGGCAGCGGCTGCAGCCACCATGGCGCCAAAGCAGACGACAAACACTCTAACCGGAGACCCCAAAGCCATTGTCAAGTTAATGTGGTGTATTTGTTGAAGATCGATTGCGCGTTATTGTGATTGAAAGATATATAATGTGAAAATGATTAGGGTTTTATATAGAGATGTTGATAGGTTTATGAACTGGCAGTGGGTTTGTAGTGATCGATGGTGACGATCGGCCACCGTGAAAACCTAAGCTAAGGGTCTTGTTTAATGGTGTGTTGGCATATATATATCTACGTGCATTGGTTTCTATGGCATTCGAACATATAATATTATATTAGAGGTCAAATGTAGTGATAATTTCACCGGAGAATGCAATACAGTTTTTTTTATTCCCCTAACAATTATGTTTTTATAGAAATAAATAGTGTATTGAACTTGAAAGTATAAAATAAGCTGCATGATTATGTTTTTATCTTGTCAGTTACTTTATTATAATGCAATGTTTTAACTTTTCATGGATTAACCAAAGTGATAGAGGCGAAAGTTTATTTGAAGGAGGTTACGGATTTAAATCCCTACAAGATGTAAAGCGGTTAGTTTAGGTGTTGAGTTATATCTAACTGGTAAAAAAAGTTGAGTATTAGGCTTAGGAGTTATTGTCATTATATATACGTATTTGCTTTCAAAATAGGCAAGTTTCAATTCCAGATCGAATTGTAATAGATCCATTGTCTTTAATGGGTTGATTATGTGATGTCTCCATGTTAAGAAATCGTTATCAGATGGTTTGATTGTAGAAAATTGGTAATGTATATGAAAATTATAATTCTAGTTACTTTGTGTCACATCCTACTCAGGATAGGATATATCTCGTGACTGATTGATAAAAACTTAACACTAGAAATGAATTAACAAAGTTTATATTAAAAAGATTAATGACATTTACCATTAGAATTTGCACAACTGAAAACATATTCACTAAGTCCGCTTTGCTAAGTTTATACCGGTTTACCTCTTTCCTAAGGTTTCACTTGATATATATCATTTAAATAAAATATACATCATCCGAAAATGTTGGTGAGCTAATATAACATCATTAAACTTTTACCGTGATAGGTCTACTCCTTGTACGCGTGATAGATGTCCCATATTTGCAAATGGTATTTCACTTTGACCCATTATACTAAGAAGGTATTCTAATATTAAACGGACATCTAATATATATATTGTTCCAATGTTATCGACATAAAGTTGAATCATTCATGGTACTCAGGTGATTTATGTTTCAAATTAGTAAGTCAGCTTTTATCAACAAATATGATCATGCAACTACAACATAATTTAGCATTTAAGATTTACTATACGGGAAATAGATTTGGAACAATGGATAAAACACTAACAACTGAAGTTGATGAATAAAAAAAATATTCACGAAACAGGAACAAAAATCAAATAAAAGATAGAGTATTCGCAAGTGCGGACTGCTATTTCTACTTTTAAATATCTTGTTTCATGTATGAATAGTGTATTACATAATCGTTTGTTTAAAAAAAATTCAGCAGTATTTTTCCTCTGCTCTCAAGTATATACATAGAGAAATATATACTCGTGAAACCAAAAGTAAATGACAACCAAATTTTTCTTAAACAAATAATCATATAATACACATTGACATTCTAAATAAGAAAAATATTCAAAGTAAGTCCCAAAATCAATTCCTAAATCAATTCCGGGTGGGTATTTGTAAGCACATGATTATTAGAGAGAAAACACGTAACCTAAAAACCAATAATACACAACACCACTATTGCGTCCACGCTAGTAGTGTCACCGCTACTAACACTAGGGGTGTTCCAACGGTTCAATTAGCAGTTTATTCAGATGTGAAAAATTTTGTGCCTAACAGTTCACCGAACTGGATTCCGCCTATCTCATTTTCAAGCCCACCACCCTTAATATTAAACTCGTTACGCATATGATAGATACATGTAACATCTTTACAAATTAGATTCATCGTAATTATGATCGTCGGAAGATGAGTTCGGTTTCGAGTCTTTGCTTCGACACTTCTTCAACGGTTTTTTATGGTGTCCACACTCCACACATCTCCTGGGGAAGATGAGAAGTGACCAACACTGACACCAAAAGCACCTTAACCTTGACTACAAACCTTACACGAATACCCTAACGTGTTGATCTGATGGCTTCCAAACAGCTGGCCAGCATGAACGATTATATATCGCTTGATGTATAAATATAATAATAATAATAACAATTTTGTGGGCTGGAAACAGCTGGCAAGTAAGACAAAATAAATTAATGGGCCTAACCCATTTCCCAAGGCCCGTTAACTCTCTCTCTCTCTCTCTCTCTCTCTCTCTCTCTCTCTCTCTCTCTCTCTCTCTCTCTCTCTCTCTCTCTCTCTCTCTCTCTCTCACTGGATTCATTATATTATATAAGATATATATATAACCACCTAGTTTACACTCAAGTTTCATGCAAAAATGGCTTCCACTTCCAAATCTCTCTTCTTACTTCTACTTTTCATCTGTCTCCTCTCTCTTATTCAGGTATTTTACTATTAAGAATTAATCAATAAAATTATTATGATTAACCATTTAATTTGTAATATTGATCGTATATTAAGATTTAGTAGAAATGTTGTTACTATATATGTATAAAAACCACCAATGCATGATCACAAAATCATGAGGATGGATATCTCTTGAATATTCATTTTAGATGTAGGATTTTCCAAAATATAATAATTTTTTATTTCTTGTTTATGTAGTTTGTGGGCTTTTTGCAGGTGCCTTTTTCTTCATCATCCGAGACTCAAGACCATCAATTACAGGTTTTTCTTCATTTTTTTTTAGTTTTAGAAAAAAATGTTTATATGAAATTAAATAAATTTACCTTCATCTTTTTGCAAGAACACATAAATGAGACATTATAAGTAAACGAATTAACACACATAAACGTACATAATATTTTTCACTTATGTTGTTAATCCGTAATACATTATAAAAATACAAATGAAAAATAAAATAAGAAAAACATGTGCTTATATTCCATATTTAAATAAATAAATAGATAATGTTGTTCATAATAACAAATTGATTTTTCGTCAAAGTTTTACTTGTTGAATTATCAACTGTACCAAGAAATTGTTATAAACGAGTACCCAGACAGCTATGCTGCTAGCTACCCGAGTCGAGTAGACGAGTCGGACCATGTCCGAGCTTTCCTAAAGCCCCGGCTCGACCCGTTTTACTTTAGAAAGCTTGAGCTCAACTCGTTTAGGTAAGTTCAAGCTCGACTTGTTAGTAATTTGTCAGGCTCAGCCTCGGCTCGAGTTGGCTCTATTACTTGTTAATTATTTAGTATTTTATTTATAATATAATATATAATTATAATTTTATATATAACATATTATGATATTATTTATTATTTTATTAAAATTATAAGTAATGATAATTGGTAATGTGTGTATATTCCTCTTTAATAAGTCAAATAAATTATATACATTATATGACCACTAAATTTTAAGTTATAATTGATTCGTGTTTGCTAGGCGGTGAAAGGTCCAAACCGGAGGCTTTTGGCGTTTGTAGGTACTTCTTATTGTGCACATCTCCAAGTTACTTTTAAAATATATTTGGGGTGGATTGTGCATGTTTAGTTTATTAAGGGTAATTTTGCATGTTATGCAGATTGTGGGGGGCTATGTGCAATAAGATGCGGGAAACATTCAAGGCCAAACGTGTGCACAAGAGCGTGTGGCACGTGCTGCCAGAGGTGCAAATGTGTGCCACCTGGCACTCATGGTAACAGAGAGATGTGTGGAAGATGCTACACTGATATGCTGACTCATGGGAATAAGCCAAAATGCCCCTAGATGTATGTTTAGGTCTACGTGGCACCTATGTTATCCAAGTTATATCGTATGTAAAAAATCAAAATAAATGTATAATTATAATATTGAAGTAATAATCTGGTTGGCAACAATTGTTGTAAGGGTTAATAAAAGATGTAATGATACGTGTTGAGTTATAGGAAAAATGATACTTAATCTAAAAAAACTAAAAATACTTATACCTTGATATGGTTAATTATGATATTCAACACAGTTATGATATTCAACACGTGTAAATCTGTAATCTGTGTAGGTTCGAGGTTGAACTTTCACTCTAAGAAAAATGCAAATAAAAATGTTTAGTCATAAGTGAAGTATTGTAGAGTTTTTTTTTTTTTTTTTTTCTTTTCTGTATGTAATATTAATTTCTGGTCTGTTAGTTTAAATTTTTGATCTGGTAGTAAATTTTGTTGTATATAACGAGTTTGTTCCTTCTAAAACGTTAATTTCGCCCTCATTATCGTCACTTTCTTAGGGTTGAGTCAAGTGGTTTTCTCAGTTGCGTATTTTCTCCTGAGAGGGTTGAGGTGCGATCTCAGCTGGAAAACAAATAAGTAAACCTGAGTAAAATATATCTTTCGAAACAGTCTTAGTACATTACCCTTTAAAAAAAGTTACGTTTGATTTGACTCGACGCTATGAAAACATAATCACTTCACATATGAAGCGGATTAAAAGGCAAGCAATATTAAACTTGCTAAAGATAATATAGTCCTTCTACGTTTATTACACCAAGATTTTACTTTAACAAATATGTTTTCTATCGTGAGAACCCATTTAGAGATTGCATAAACGTTTCAAGTGGGAAACAACCGGTAAACTCAATTGGGATCCAAGGCCTCCCGTTCGAAAAAAGTTATGTTGTTTCCCATAACATACTTAGAGAATGAGTTTATCCATAACATACTTAGAGAATGAGTTTATCCATAAAAATATCTATCCATAAAATTTATTAGGGTGAGATAGATATTTTTCATAATACAACATAAGTTATGATGATTGTACAACATTTAACATACTTAGAGAATGAGTTTATCCATAAAAATGTTTTAGCATTTTAAAATATAATTTCATTTATTGATAAAAATACTAGAGTTAACTTCCATTTTACTCCTTGAGGTTTGTTGAAAATAACCATTTTCCTCTAAAAGATTAAAAACATCAATTTACCTCCAAAAGTTTCATAATTTGTTTCAATTTCAGTCCAAAGTTTCATTAGTTGTTTCAACTTAATCCAAAATAATAAAACTTTTGGAGTGAAATTGAAACAATATATGAAACTTTTGGATGTAAATTGATGTTTTTAATCTTTGGAGGAAAATAGTTGTTTTTGTCAAATTTTAGGGAGCAAAATCGAAATTAACTCAAAATACTATTATGCAAATTCTCAATTTACATTTAAAGTTAAAAATTTGTTATATCATTCACCGTAACAAAATCTTCTTCAGTAATATAAACTCCTTTCACTGCTTTTGGAGATTTAATGATCACATCAACATATAATACAATATTTGTGTACCTCAAGTTGGCCTTCAAATAAAAACATATGATCAACTACTTCATATTAATTCTTTTTTTCATGACCACCAAGTCCATTATATTACATTTCACTCGACTATTTTAGTTCATGCTTTTTTTTTTTGTTAATTCTATAGAAATATATTTTTTGAGGTTTTAATATTAATATTTTACAAACCTTTTCTGTTTGACTATTATTTATATGCATACAATCACTAAAGATTATAACACATAATGATTTGTATATCATATTAAATATTTTTTTAACCGTCATCTATTTCTGAAATCCATACCATACGGATCTTCTATATAGATTTATTAGGATATCATAATTGCATGGTATAGTTTCTATTGTGTATGTTTACCCATGCACAAGGATGACATCTTTAAGGATGACATCTTTAAGAAGTGAAAGAAGTGTAGTTTGCACTCATCAAGAGTTTTAATTATATTCAAGTTGTTAGCATATACAATAATGATAAAGTACTCGGGTTTGATTGTGTACGCAATAATCATAATGTTCTTGAGAACTTACATTACATGACTTTACATGTAATAAGTTATCCATAAGGTGCATATCAATTCCTTATTCGTATTACCAAACTAATAAGATATTAGAATGCCATGCATCCATCACTATAGAATTGCCTCCTCGTAATTAATTATAGGTATTTGTGAAAATCTTTGTGCCATCACTTTTTCTCTATATCACTTAATTTGATTTTTGATTAACACTTTCATATAAAATACCTTTTGACATCCAACATATAAAGAATTTAACATCATCTTATTTGCGTCTGTTTATATTGGTCAATTAATTCTACTTGTCACTCACAAGCAGAACTTAACTTTTGATTCCATAAGTTTCTAGAACCATCAATTCATCATATCTAGTGTCCCGGTAAGAGATCCTTTTTACTGCACATCGACTTGACCATTCATACTTGCTCATTTTACGAGGATTATTACTTTTTTGAAATCGACTAGTCTAACACGATTAAACGTGCCTAGACTCACTACCAAAATGTAGTTGTCCTTCTAGAACATTGATCTTAATTGGACCACTAGCATGAGCTCCATGACATTCATAAAGCTCATTGAAAAGTCGTATTTTTTCAGCCGATTATTTCAAAATTTCCTTCAAAATTTAAATAATATAACATGAAGTCGTTGTATATCCGTTACGAAATTCCGAAACACTATGTGTGGACATAAGTCACTTTTTTAGTAGCTAATAATAATTATTGTTAATAGCCAGAACACCAATTTACGATTACAATTTGTTACATAGAAATAAAATGCAATTATTCATTTACAACTTGTTACCAAAAACCAAGCCTAGTGATGTGGGTTTATAAATAATGAAATATATTGGCATACAAGATCAACATTTCATATTACTTTTTATGCTTTTATGTCATCAGTAATATAAGATGAAGCATCAACGAAGTCGCCATGAAACAGAGAATGATAACCAGGATAATGGATCTAGTAACTCAGGATATGGAACTAATCACCGGATTTTAACCTCCTCCATAAGTGTTGATATATGGCCATACATGTTGTAAGCCATGATAATACGATTCTATATCGAAAACAAGTTCGTGCTGATAACATGTTGTAAAACTAGACTGCTAATAAAAAATATGAGAAGAAAGATATAAGAAAAGAGAAAAAAAATGTTTATTCCATTTATTAAGGTGTTGTTTGTTTTTTCTGCAGGAAAACGTCTGCAGTCTGCGGACCACATCTGCAGACATCTGCAGCAGAAGAGGTGGACCAAACGTCTGCAGTCTGCAAAAAAAAAAACTGTTTGTTTTTAACATCTGCAGAATGGTAAAAAAATATTCTATAATTAGATTAAACCTATTTTTTAAACCTATTAAATTAAACCTCTTTTTTAACACTTGTTTTCTTGGACTTGTACCAGACACACACATCCGTACGTACATACAACATATATACACATCCATACGTACAAGTAACCGACGGACAAGGTGTGGGGAGGGGGGTCGGCGGGCGCAGGTAGGGGGAGGCGGAAGGCGGGAGGCGGGCGTAGGTAGGGGAGGTGGAGGCGACCGGCGGGCGAGGTGGGAGAGGGGGCCGAAGCAGGTGGGGGGAGGGGGAGGCGAGGGCAGGTGGAGGGAAGGGGGGCATCGATGGTCCGGCCGGTGGGGGGAGGTGGGGCGGCGATGCTCCGGCCGGTGGGGGTGGTGGGGCGGCGGTGGGGGAGGTGGGGCGGCCAATGGGGGAGGTGGGGGGAGGTGAGAAGAGGTTAGAAGATCTCAGAAGACATAGGTCCACATCTTCTCCATGCAGACCTCCTGCAGACGTTTTTTAATGAAATGTCTTCCAAAAAACAAACACTCTGCGCACTCAAAACCTCTTCCCGCGTCTGCGTGCGCGCAGATGAAGAGGTGGGGAAGAGGTTTTAGTAAAAAACAAACACCACCTAAGTGTATCATACAATGAGATACAATCGGGTATACATAAGACCAAACACAATGGTGCATTAAGGGGGCATTAAAGGACAGTATAACATCTTAAAACACCCTTACACCATGCCCGTGGGTATTATAGATGCGTTATAGGTTGAGATCATTTCCATCATAACATCATTACTTTTTATAAATATTATAATTAGGTAATGATTGAGGGGCATCAATGGACGTTACCTAGTACTTATCTTTTTGTTTAAAAAATAATGATAAAAAGCATTAATCATTAAATATGGTTTAAGGAGTCAAAAGCTTATAGAAGAAAGTAATTTATTTTAGATGTATATAACCATAATAATATATTTATAACATATTTGAGTTTAATAATAGACAACTATGTTTTTTTTCATTTCTACCCAATTCTTTCTGTTTGTACTTTGTACATGTATCATCATCAACATCTCCATTTAGGTATAAAGATATTTGTACATACGTAATAAAAGATATTTCAAATATTATTTTTTTTAGAAAATGATAGATTTTAAAACAATTGTTACGAATGCAAATCTTTTTTGCTATCTAAAAATACGGTGGTTTACAGCCATGGTTTCTTGCCTACTCACCAAAGTGGACGTATAATGTTACCTTTTTCTATTAGTATTTGTAAACTTTATATAAAAAATGCTCAATTTTTCTCTAATAATACAACGTAATAATGTAATGTGTGGTAAAATAAAAGATATTGTGTTTGTTTTAGTTTTTCTCTATAATTTCATATATTTTATATTGGTAACAAGGTTGTATCTAAACTTTAATCCTAATAAAAGATTACACTTATGGACACGTGTCATCACTGGACTTCATCTCACAATATTTTTCCCGGGTAAACTCATTTAAAAAAATGAAAAGTATAAAAATAGTCGTTTCACATGCAAAATTCACAAATAACTATTGGTTGAGTATTATTCTCCTAGAAATATTGCTTCTTTTTCTCAAACTTTTTTATTTTTTATTTCGAAATATTACTTTTTTTAAAATGTCAACACACTTTAAAAAACTACGGCATGTTCAATTAAGTGGGTGGTATTTTTGGAAAGTGGTGATATATTTGGAAAACGGTCATAGTTTATTTTTAAAATATAGGGTTATTTAAATAATCTTAACTTTCATTTATTGGTCGGGATTAATTCCAACTCAGTAAATGTTTACAGATACTCCCAACTTTGAGTTTATTTTCCTCCAACGATATCTTACTAACTGAGAGTTAACTCCGTTAGTTTTTTGATGACGTGGACTGTTTTGTGGCCAAAACACTGAACAGAAAGTTGAAGTATATCATCAGGTCTGTCAATTTGAAACTTCCGCGCCCAAAAACCCGTCAATCTCCACCTCCTTATTTGAACCACCGAACTCGTTGGAGGTAGATTTAAGGTGATGATGGAGGTTAGACAATAGAAAACGGGCCTAATTGAGACTAGGCGATCCTAGAGTTGACAAATGGCTCAAATCTGGTCTCATTTCATTAAAACAACTAACGAGTGTTAACTCTTAGTTAGTAAAGGATTATTAGAGGAAAATAAGTTTAAAGTTAGGAGTGTCTGTAAACATTTTCTGAGTTGGAATTAATCCCGACCAATAAATGAAAGTTGAGATTATTAAAATCCAATAACCCTAAAATATATTATGGGTTTTTTTCACACTAAATAGTTTTATTTAGTTTTATTTTTCTAAGTACTTGATTTTAAATTACTGTCAACTTCGCATCCCTTATAACCATGATCTAACATAATAAAAAAACATATTTAAAAAGTAGTGTACTATTTATTTAAATATAAATTTAAATATAAGAACATGCTTAAAAAGTAACACATTTACCTAATTATAATAATTGATATACTATATGTCACGTGTCAGCATCATTCTTTTTTTCACCTCCCAAACTAAACTATCCTGATATAAAATAAAGAGTTAATTACATAAATAGTCCCTGTGGTTTATACAAAATAACAAGTTTGGGTACTAAGCAAAAAAAGTAACAGGTTTGAGTACTCACTTTTAATTTTATAACAAGGTTGAGTATTAACACTAACAGACGTTAGATTTTCTGTTAAGTTCAAGGGTATTTTAGTCTTTTCACATTATAAAAGACTATTTGTGTAACTAGAGGGACTATTTATGTAATTTAATTAAAATAATATATTTATTTATCATTCCCTCTAAACACACACACATATATATATACACACCGGTAGTCACCACCGGCCACCGCCGCCGACCATCACCACCGGCCACCGTCGCCGACCATCACCACCGGCCACCGTCGCCGACCATCACCACCGGCCATCACCGTCGGTCGCATCACATCTTTTGTAATCTCATCATCATCACCATCGACCCTTCATCCCCTGTAAAACCCTAATCCTCAACAAACCATCCACCACCCACCAACAGCCGCCGCCACCACCATCTGCAGCTACTAAACCCTCATCATCATCGTCGGCCATCATCACCAACCTACCCACTGTTGTCTCCCTCCCACTCCCAAATTAGACCACGACCACCGCTCACCATCACCACCATCGCCATCAAGCCACCACCATCGCTCACCATCACCACCATTGCGTCCACCCACACTCGGCCGACAAAACCACCACAACCGGTACCAACCACGCTGTCAGTTCCCCCTATCTTAACTTTTTTCTCAAAACCCTAAAATGGAATTGGGGATTCTTGGTTTTAGGGATTAGTGATGGTGGTTGACAGTGGGGGTTGTTGGTGGTGGTGGCCGGTGGTGGCCGACGGTGGGGGGTTGGCGGTGGTGGTGGCTGGTGGTGGCCGACAGTGGGGGGTTGGCGGTGGTGGCGGCCGGTGGTGGCCGACAGTAAAGGGTTGGCGGTGGTGGTGAAGATATTGTTTTGAAAAACCATAGTAGTTTAATATTTATGTATATATGTCTGTATATGTGTTAGTTATATTTTTAGTCATAAATTATAATAATTTTAGGTTGTATTTCAGCATATATTTTGCATTAATTGCATGCATCTTTTATTTTAATTATAAAATAGTAGTTTTTGGTAGGATGGAATCTACTCTTGTATATTTTTGGTTTTTGTAGAATAATCAAATGGCTGAAAAAGAGATAAAGACTCAAACTTTAAAGGAGATAAAGATCCAAACTTTAAAACCAAAAAATGAGGAGAGTTGGTTGAAAGAGGGGGAGAACTCAAAATATAAAAGGAGGGAGGCTGCAGAAAAGGAGGCATCTTGGAGCACTTTGGAAGGATTTTGAAGAGATTATTTTGAAGAATCAAGTTCAAGAAGCAACGAGGAGCAATAGCGGTTTAGGTTTCTTTATTGGTTTTCGATTCGTACTTTCTATTTTATTTTAGTTTTGATTGATCTAGTCGTCATGTCCGGCTAGAACAATCTTTGATTTCAACATTAAGGTTCAATTTCTATGATTTCGTTTTGAACTTATGTGAAGCGTTTATGAGATGTTTTTATTTTAATGGTTTGTTTGTTTGATTCTTGATCTTAAACCCGGATCTAATCCGGTATATATTAGATTGTTAATAAACCTGATCAACTTATTAATTTTTCCAATAAAGTTCTTTAAAATTTAAAACCCTAATCAAGTTTTGATTTTTGATATAAGGAACAATTAACGGTTTGAGTTTGTCTATGAATTCATTCTCGTTATAGAATCACACAATCTAGTTAGGCATACCGAACGGCGTGTGTGTTTAATTATAATCGATACTTCTATCGTTGCAACCCGCACACTAAGATCCGAACGGCGTGAGCTTAGAGTAGCGGGTTGACTCCAATCAACGAACTGCGATTGATTGGACATTAGATAGAGAGGATATCCGAACGGCGTGATGTCTAGTATCGATACAAACCATTAATTGAAAATTGTCATTGCACCGTAATCGTTAATGATCGTAAGCCAAATCAAATCAAGAAATTACCTTAGTGTTGGAATTAGTTTTTATATTTGATTTATTTTATAATTTAACTAACGTCTTCAATAATCTCTTTTTCATAATAAAAAATTACAAAAAAATGTCAATTTTCGTTTTTCTGGCAGAACCTTAACACGGCCGCGTGGAATTTCCTTTACAGTTTTGACACGGCCGTGTCGGGTCACTGGAATTTTTTTCTACTTTTTGCAAATTACTTTAAGTTTTAGTTTGTAGTTAAACCCCCCACCTTCCTTAGCCTATAATCAATCAAAGTAACTGTGCTAAAACATTTTCGGTATAAAATAATTGACACGTATCCCTGAGGACACGAACCCTACTTCCGCTCATACTATTCTTAGTGTGTGTACGGTAGGTTCACACTATAATATTTTATTTGTTGGATTCGACACCTAACAATATGTATGTATATTAAATACCCAAGTAGTCCCTTATATATACTAAATGACATAAATAGTCATTTTATATACATTAATAGCTCATGTAAAGTAAAAAGACAAAAATACTCTTAGGTTTAACGGAAAAGTTAACGTCCGTTAGTGTTAATACCTTAATCCGTTATAAATTGACACCACAATACCCAAACATGTAACAAAAAACTCTTAGTACCCAAACCTGTTATTTTTAATAAACCACAGGGACCATTTGCGTAATTAACTCTAAAATAAATAAATAATAATTGATAACAATAATAAATTAAAATTAGTAACAAATACTATATATGATCGAGCTTCAATTTGAAATTCAACTATATGGTCGAACCAAATTGATCCTTCTTTGGATGAAACTTTCATTTGTTTGGTTACTGGATCTCTCGCCAACTTATATAAGAAGCAAAACAGTTTCAAAACCATGATAAATACCAACGTTTATACAATTTGTTAATTATGTTAAATAGCTAGAAACGAAAATATAGTACATCCTGAGTTTAGACCATTAGGTTATTAGATTGGATGAAATTTAAGATTTTGAATTTACTAAATTGATTAAAAAAAACAAATCATGCAAACTGCTTGTGGTTGTTTAAATCAAATTTAGTGTTAGAGAAATTTTCATGTATTAGTTAAAATAAATTTTTGGTATTCTAGAAGTAATTTTAGATTTGTAAATTGTAATTGTACTTATATTCATTGTTGTTGTACATAATAAAACTACTAAGTTACATAAATTTTGTATGACTAGTAATATTTTTGAAATACAAGTAAACAATTTTCCATTATACAACCCGTGTATACACGGGACTATAATTAAAAAATATATTTGTTCATGATATTAAAAAATAAAACTGAAACAACTTGGTTTTTAATAAAAATAAAATTGAACTATAGAAATATATATATAAAGAATTGTATATAAAATTAGTTTATATTTTAAAAACAGACTTGTAATATAAATAAAAATTATATACCAATTTGGGTGAAACTGTGTAATAGTCAAGGATAAAAGATATATTAAAGAGGAAAGAGGAAAAATAAGCTTACTTTGTTTTGAAATTCATTTTAAAATATACATAACTTGAAAGTTGAATCTAAAGAAAACAACTACACTTCAATTGAAATTTGGTAACGCATGTGAGAAGAGAGAGGGTCAATTCTTTCACACTTTTTTATTGAAATTAATAAAAAGATTTAGGTATCAAATATTATGTAAGCATGTGACGTTAAGCACGTGATTCATGTCATAAAATGTTAATGTGTTATGTACGAAATATTGAATTTATTGCATCATAATCGTTTTAGTACCGTCTTGATTGGCCTTACTGGTCCTGCCTATCAAGTGTCCATCTCTCCGGTGTGTATTAACACCGTGTGTTTGGCCTTTCGCTCTCTAGTCCGGTCCAAAACACATACCGTAGAGAGTTGCATATTTTATGTGGTAGATTTAACTGACGCATACTCTTTAAATCTTAGAATCATGCAATAGTACGATTATTTTTAAAAATATACATACTACTTAAAATACTTAAAACAACATTCAATCAAAAAGAATATAAATAAAAGAGCGATGCTTCATTTGTAATTTGGTTACTTATGTGAGAGGGTAAATTCTTTTACACAACTTAATAAAATAAAGTTAGGTATCAGTGAATTATATATTTCTTCAGCAGCGAATTTATTGTGAAACTTAGACTCAATATCTTCAAATTTAGATGTTTTAAAAGCCTTAAATTCTATTAGTGAAACAAAAATATTATACAATCATACTTAATATTTCATTGAACATAGACTTTTCATATATCGAATTAATTATGTGACCTGTTATATTGTCCCTACCAATTTGACCATACTATGGTGATTAGTTAGTTACGTAAGCATGTGACGTTAACAAAAGGCGTCATCATGTTATAAAATTTTAATGTGTTCAAACAAAAGCAAACCGCGTAACCCGCAACGTTACTAAAACCGGACCGAGGTGGCCCCGCCCGTCAACCGTCCATCTCTTAGGTGCGTATAGGGGTGTAAAAACTGTTGTCCGGTTAACCGGCCAGTTGGCCTCTTCGTTCACCAGCTTTTTTGTTTAGTTAGATCAAGACATGATTCAAGGAAAAAAATCACTTCTTATATTATGTCTTCAATCTTTTTAAAAATATTAAAAAAAAACTTTTTTACAACTTTTAATAAAAACTTGATTTATTTTGTTGAATTAGAATAGTTATGTTATTACTTGTGTTATTTTTTACTTGTATTCAATCCGATCAGTAAACATTTGAATCGTCTGATTCAATGTTTAGTCTTGTATTGAAAACATACCGTAGTAGTAGATTTAACAATTTACATCCTTAAATTTTAGAGTAATACTATAATATTTCATGTAACAATATTGGTATCCAAATTTGTCTTGTATATATCGAAAACATACAGTAGTAGTAGATTTAACAATGTACATCCTTAAAATCTTAGAGTAATACTATAGTATAATATTCATGTTACAAGATTGGTATCCAAATTTGAGACCGATAATGTGATTTTTTCTAAAAGTTTTCACAAGTATCATAGTAAGTGATAACCCAGTCCATTTACCCAAATTATACCCATAAACATGTTATTTATAATTTTTTGCCTTAGATAATAGAGTATCTATGATACTCAACAAACTAACGAGCATCAACTAATAAGCAGATACCACATATATACTAAACAGTAGAGGTGTGCATGATCGGTTTGGTTTGGCTTTTGCCTAAAACCAAAACCAAAAACCGATACTTCGGTTTCTAGGTTTTTAAAACCGTTCGGTTTCGGTTTTTTCGGTTTTTGGTTTTCGGTTTTCACTTCGGTTTCGGATCGGTTTCGGTTTTTTCGGTTTGTGTTTGGGCTTTATGTTTTTCTTTTTAAAAATTGATCCAAAGTAATGAATTTAAGCTAGAAAGTTTAGACTTAATTTATTTTGTTGATCTTTAAACATAATCTATATATTCTTGTAAATTACCTAACAATAAAACTAAATGCAATTAATAAAATAGAATAAAAAATTCAATAAAACAAATTTAATCTACCAAACAAAAAAGTTTAAAGATTATTCTCGAAACGTAAATATCTATCTATTTTAGATAGCATAAGTTAATTAAGTAATTTATAGGCTAGTCATGTTTATATATGTATGAATACACATCTAAAATTATAAGTTCGGTTTTATGGTTTCGGTTCGTTTTTTTCGGTTTCTGTTACAAGCAAAACCGAAACCGAACCGAAAAAATCGGTTTTCAAAAATCATAAAACCAAACCGTCGGTTTCTTTTGGTTTTGGTTTTTTCTGTTCGGTTGCGTCGGTTATTTCGGTTGCAGTCCGATTATTTCGGTTTCTTGCACAACCCTACTAAACATGTACGATACAATGTATAAACAGTTTTACGATAAAGACCGATAGACATGACTCTTCCCTATAAATACATCAACAGACTTATGAATAAGATCATACTAATTAACCAACAACCATGAAGGTGGAGAAACCATATGGAGCTCATGTGGTGGTGCTACCTTACCCAAGCCAAGGCCACATCAACCCACTCCTCCAATTCGCTAAAACACTAGCCTCAAAAGGCCTTAAAGCCACCATCGCCACCACCCACTACACCCTCTCCTCCATCTCCGCCCCATCCGTAACCGTGGAGCCCATCTCCGACGGCTTCGACAACCGCGGTTACGATCAAGCTCAGTCCGAACACCTCTTCCTCGAGTCTTTCAAATCCAACGGTTCACGAACACTCACCCAACTCATCAAGAAGCACCAAAACACCAGTGATCCCATCACTTGTGTGGTGTATGACTCGTTTTTGCCTTGGGCTCTTGATGTGGCTAAGGAAAATGGGGTTCTTGGGGGCCCGTTTTTCACCAACTCCGCCGCGGTTACCGCGGTGTTTTGCGGGATACATTGGGGGACGCTGAGGTTGCCGGTGAGATTGGAGGATTGTCCGGTGGTGATTCCCGGTGTTCCGCCGTTGAGCCTTGAAGATCTGCCGAGCTTTTTGAATTCGCCGGAGAGTCATCCGGCTTACTTGAAGATGAAACTGAACCAGTTTTCGAATTTGCATAAGGCTGATTGGATCTTTAGCAACACGTTCCAATCATTGGAATCCGAGGTTAGTGTAGATCGATCAATAGTTTACTTGCTTTAAATTTAATATATGACATAAATTTTTCATCTTCTATACTAGGAGTTTAATTTTACCGACACCACCTCTGATATATATAATCCCATTAATGGCCATTTGAAAACATGCAAAACGGTCATTTGCGGGCTAATTAATGACTGTTTGAAAATAAGGTGAAACGATTATTTGCAGATTATGTCAAATATTATGGTCCCTTAATTTTAAGCGGTTGTTTGAGTTTGTCTCGAACGGTCTTTTGAGTTTAGGGTGGTGTGGGTATAGTAGGACTTATTCTGTTATTTAAATGGTTGTACACTTGTTTTATACAAATCAAAAGCTTTTTGAGCATAGTCTTAGTTGGAGGAAGTTTCTTTATCTGTCGGGATAGATGTAAAGTTTGTTATCATCTCTTTCTTCCGATACCCTACTAGTAGCATTGCTACGAGCACGTTTGTTAGTTTGTTAACATTTAACTTTTAGAATTTCTTACGGTAAATCTTTTGCTTTTTTTTGTAAACCATACGTACTTGACTTGAATAAAGTTTAAGACTTCCGAGTCCTAAATTAGTAACTTGTACTATTTTTTCATAATGAACTTAAAAGTTACAATTATTGTTTCGTTTTGAAAACGAAATTCCAGCTTACAATTATTGATTCCAATAATTACTTACGTTTGGAAATAGGTGGTGAAAGGCATATGGGAGCAATGGCCAGCAAAACTTATAGGTCCAATGGTACCATCAGCCTATGTAGATGGAAGAATTGCAGGTGACAAAGGGTATGGTGCAAGTTTATGGAAGCCACTCGACGAAGGGTGCACGACATGGCTCGAAACCAAGCCTCCAAACTCGGTTGTTTACGTGTCGTTTGGGAGCATGGTGTCACTAACCCAACAAGAAATGGAAGAACTAGCATGGGGTTTACAAGAAAGTGGGTTTTACTTTCTTTGGGTGGTGAAAGATTCAGAGAGACACAAATTGCCTAAACGGTTTCTTGATTTTACCTCACAAAATCAAGAAAAGGGTATGATTGTGAATTGGTGCAACCAGCTTGAAATGTTGGCTCATAATTCGGTGGGTTGTTTTATGACTCATTGTGGGTGGAACTCGACACTAGAAGGGTTAAGTCTTGGGGTCCCAATGGTCGCGGTCCCAAAGTGGGCGGACCAATTGACCGATGCCAAGTTTATATCGGATGTGTGGGGTGTAGGTGTTAGGGCTAAGGTGGATAGCGAAATTGAAATGGTTAAAAGAGAAGAAGTTGTGTTGTGTTTGAATGAGGTGATGAATGAAGGGGTGAGGGGTTTGGAGATCAAGAAGAATGCTAGAAAATGGAAGGCGTTAGCTAAAGAGGCAATTAGTGAAGGTGGGAGCTCTGATAAAGCCATTGATGAGTTCGTGATGTCATTAAAGAACATGTGTAATAGACAAGATGCATGCTTGTGTTGATTCTCTCATGATTTTAGTACGAATAAGACTAGAAAATACTAGCATGTAGTAAATAATGAATAATGATATTTGATATTTCTACATTACGATGTGAAGTATGAAATGAAATAAATAGTTATTCGTATATCTGGAAAATATTTAAGGTTATGATTGGGAGTCTGGAAACGTGTAAGGTTATGATTAGAGGCGACTCAAGCCGAAATCGAGCTCGTCAAAACTTGAGCTTAGTTCATTTAAATTTATTGACCTCAAGTTGAGCTCGACTCCTCTAGAATTCTATCTCTAAGGAGTGGGCTCGCATCAAGGGTAGGTTTTTAAACTCGAGTTCTTTTGTTTAATATTTATATATTTTTAAAATAATATATGTATATGTATATGTATATATACATATTCTATAACTTTTTCTATATATAATATTATATTTATTCTTTTAGTTATTTTTATCATTATTTTATAGATACTAGCTAATTATTATTTTTTCATTATTTTATATATACTTATTATTATTCTTATCATTATTATTATACTTAATAGATTAAATAAAAATTATATAATCACGAGCCTGCTTTGAGTTTGATATGAAGGCTAAACTTGTTTATTAAATGTGATTCGATATAAACTTGAGTTGTAGATCGTTTAAGTTCATCCCCATTTAAACTTGAGTTGTAACGGTTTGCTTTGAGGGAAACGAAAACAAAAAATTCAACTATCAAGAAATCTTACTATACCGTCACGAGTTTGTTAAAAACGGCTGGAAGGGAAGGGTTGGGATTAAACCCGGATCCTTGCATAAGGTGGGGTGATATCGACCGGCTAAGAGTCCTACTTGTATATCAATTCGTTTCAAACACACACTCACACACACATATGCATATATACTTAAACAAAAAATAATAATAAAATAATAACCAAGTGACTGTAAATCAATCAACATCATTTACCATAGTTATACTTTCTTTACAAAATATTAGTAATCAAATAAAAAATTTCAATGTATATTTTCATTTGAGTTTTTTTTATTATTATCAAATTATAATATAAAATTACTGAATGTTAAGCTTGTAAAAACATTTTGGCCCAGTGTTCCTTAAGGGACTTAATTGCATTATCATCGAACTCTTTACTCTAACCACATGAAATTTCCGAAGATGAGATATTTATGCATACATAATAAGATATTAAAATGTAAACAACTAAAAAAAAGAAAAAAACTGAAAAGACAACATGACCGCTCCATTCAATTGTTAACCTGTTGATGTTATTATAATGCGGTCAAATAACACCACGTGGCCCAATGATACTTTAGTCATGTTCATCCCTAGTGAAAATGTATTAGTTGTTAAGTATGTGTAGCATTATATTATGGCCTCTAAGATGACTATCATGAAGATAGTCAAATTATAAAAAGTAAAAGATGAAACTTGAGATGAAGCAACAAGTTAGTAAGTACATCAACAAGTGACGTGTGTTGATACAAATAGAACCATTGTGAACTTTCTTATTTACAAAATAAAAAATTCAAAACAAAATGTTTCATATAGAAGTGAAAGATCGGGTGGGCAAACCAATGTGTGACATTTGAGACTTCATAATTAATTATAGCCGCACTAGCGGTTTATAACCATTTTCAAATAAAAGAAAGGTAAGCCATTGAACCTCGGTTGGTGGAAGTTACAACTCTAAATTTGGCTTTGGTTGAGGATCTTGCTAAGGTAGTTTGGCGCTAGCTTAGAGCTCCATGAGATATGATTAGAGCCAATGTAGACAATGTAACTAGTAGTGCTTTTAAACGTGTGCCTATCACCTGTCCGATTTGCATTGGTAGAGCATGAAGCTGTTACGGTGGAGTTATAATGAAACATTAGTCTACTAGTCATGATCCCTAATAAGACAAAAGTGAAAAAAAATCAATTATTAATTTTAAGCACACATCATATGGACCCGTGGATGTTGCATTTGCATTTGAGATCAAATGATGGAACAAAAATACGAGGGTGTGCCTTTTTGAATGACTCGTAGTGTGTGAGCGAGTGGCCCTTCGTGTGACACCACTGGCAATTGTCAAGACACATCCAAAATCTACCCATTGATGGAGGTGCGGGCGGTAGTCCTGAACCTTTGTTGAGTTGATGTTCGGTCCATGGCTTGGTGTTTGTCTGAGTTTGGGCAACAAAAACCAAGTCAGGTTGATGAAGGTTGTCATTGGTAATGTTTTGTGCAAAGAAAATCATCACTAATGATTTAATTCTTCATAATTATAAATCAATAAAATGTCAAACAACTTCTTGCATCATTATCATTTTCAAACCTTCTTCTAACGAACAATCTATAAGACAATAACAAACAATAGACCCAATACATATTTTTACAATAAAAACATAATATATCTTAATAAACATTATTATTCTCAAACGTTAATAATTATCATAAAAAAATATTATGACAAACACCGACTTCAAACCCCTCATGAATTTAAAGCCATCACACATATACCTCAAGTCATTTACAGGGCAATCTCTTAATACAACTATGAAACTCCAAAACATATAAAATTTCACATATTAAAAACACATTCCCTAGTTTCCACACAAAGAAACCCCAATCCATGACACATTGCAAACAGAAAACTTTTTACTAACACTTAAAAGTGTTATATAAAAAACTACAAAAACATAAACATTGATGTTTAAACCATCAAGTCATCAACACTTAAAAAGTGTTATATAACACCCAAGAGTCAAGAACGAAACTTGAAATTGAAAACCCTGAAACTCTCTTTAACAAACAATTCGGCAGAAAGCTTTCGGTTTAACCCGCCAAATCCCCACCCGACCGAAACCCTCCACCCACACCGTCGCCGGAGAGGCCGCTCCGCCGCACGCAGCCACCGGCGTTATCGACGAACTGAAGGCGAAGAAGCTGGTATGATTATCTATTTAACATTTCTGCTCATTCGAACTTAATTCTGTGCTTAATTTCTACAATTTCGTCATGTTTCAAATGATGGGTTTATTCAACATGTTGGTTTATCACATTCTTATCACAAATCGTTTCAATTTCAGTGCTTTGATTTTAACCCAAACCTAATTTCTAATTACATCTTGAAACCCATGAGAAATATCAACGGTAGAAGAAGAATAAGGAAAACCCTCAAATTGATCGTGATTAGTTTGGGTATTTCCTTTTTGGAACAGAAAGTTGTTAACTTTTCAACAATTTGCACCCAATTTTCTTGTTTTAACAATCATTAAAAGAGCATTTGGGTGGTGATTAGAAGAATTTGTTGTTACAGAAAGTCTGGAGAGGACTCTTTGTAATGAACTTCTTGTTTAATGCGTGTTCCACGGCTTTAATAGCGAGGGCGAGTGGGAATCTTGTTGCAGGATGCTTCTCTAATGGAGTCAGCAGTTTAGCCTTGAGAAGAAGAATTGATCATCATGCTGCAATAACTGCTGCAGCAAATGTATTGGTTTTGACAAGATTTCGTGCTCGTTGTTACTCGACCAGAAAAGCCAGTGGTGGTGGTAAATCTAGGACGAAGAAATCGGATTCTAAATCTGAAAATATGTTGGGCGAAGAGAAGAATGCTTTCTTTGTAGTCCGGAAAGGGGATCTTGTTGGTGTGTATAAGAACTTAAATGATTGTCAGGCTCAAGTTGGATCCTCGGTACATTCTTTCAACACATCAAATTCCTAGACTGTTAATTAATGTTGTCTGCTTTATATTATTTTGGTTTGTTTATCTCTGTTCGTTTATTGGCAGTAGTTAATAAATTGTTGCACGAACAAGAAGCCCATCTAGTATGTTTCTTTTAGAACTTGAAGTAAATGGAGTTCGTTGGTGCCTGGAAATCTATAGCATGGTTATAAGAGCTAATTTCCATATATGCATACTGACATAAACTAAACAAAGTTGTTGCCTTGATTTTCTGAATTTGTTTGTGAGTTGGTAATCCTTGACCCTAGGCAATATGTTTAGAAAATGTGGATAGAGTCATGATGGGGACTGCTTGGTTTCAGTAATATATTGGCAGAAGCGCACTGATATTTGCTTTGCGGTTTACATGTATTCTTAAATAGTACCTGCAGTGCAGGAGCCTATGTCATGTGTACAATAGAATTAACGTTGTTAAGATCAAGAAATTACTACGGATTGCTTTATCTCTGCAAGACTGGGATTTCAAGATTGAGTCTGGGATCGAAAGATCTGCTCAAATGTCAGTCTCTTTCAGACTTTCATAATCTTGTATTTCAAAGTATGATAGTAAAGATCAAGTGAATTGCAAATGCATTAAAAATGTTAAGTTAACAACATGTAGCAGTAGCGTAACACGACACATAGTGATCCAATGTATAATATTAGGTTATAACGGTTTTGGCGTTGAATCCTTGAATGACTTCATGAATTATACTCTTATAGGACGCTTTAGCCAATAAGTTAATATGCATTTATTTTATTTTAATAAAATTAGCTTATTCGTAGTTTTTACTTCACTAATTCAAGTCCAGCGAGATTGGATCTTATGATCCTATGGTCAACATTGGGGTCCTATGCTTGCACAGATCCTATGCAGGATTGACAAGTTTTCTCTGAACAAAATTGTAATATTATAAGATTTTAGGACCTAGTTTGGGATCTTAACACCCATGGATCGAACAATTTAACAGCAAACGTCTTAGGAGGTAACTACATATTTTTCAGAAAGCTTAACACATCATGTGGTCCTGATAGGTATGTGATCCACCTGTCAGTGTGTATAAAGGCTACACCATGCCCAAGGAAGCTGAAGAATATATGATTTCTTGTGGGCTTAAGAATGCACTTTATTCCATCAAAGCTGCAGATTTAACAGAAGAGCTATTCGGAAATCTTGTGGCGTGTCCTTTCCAGGTAAAAGTAAAAGAAAATTTGGCATGTTTTATTTTTGGAAAAAAGCAAAATGTAAAAGTGAAATGAAATCCTTATATGATGTTACACTTATTACTATATCGAATAAACATTGCACACGGAAGATGCTGACTCTTCTCTGGTCTGTTGGATTTGAAATTGTCTATATTAGATCCTCTTATATAAATTTGTAAGCCCATTTCTTCTTGTTCGATTGTAACCTCAATATAATATATATATCTTTTCTGCAGCAACCACATTTTGCTTTAGGAGAACCCTCTAGTGATCATTTGTCCAAAAGAAGATTTCAGGAAGTTTTGGGATCCCAAACTGGGGTAAGTTAAGTGTATCACGATTGGTTTGCATGTTTTAGCTTTATATCCACTAATTTTGGAAATGTTTTAATCTAGATAGATATTTATCTTCATTTAGTGTGTCACGGTTGAATTTTTATCAAGTATATTGCTTTTGGCAATACGTTTTTTCATTACTGTTGTTGTTTTGTAAATTGCTCACAGGAAGGCTTTGGATTGGCATCTGTGTCCAGTGATCCTGCACGGAAACATGCGAAGTTGGAACATCTTGCAACTCAAGCTCTTACGCCTAATGTGAGCTGTGATAGGGATATACTCATACCTGATTTATGCATGATTTGTTTTTGATTGATATGCTAATTAAAAGGGAATTTTCCGGTTGTCACATCGTTTTAGTTTTCTTTAATTATTATCATATGATCTAACTAAATCATTACTTTACAGCGTACGTGTATTCTTGAGTTTGATGGTGCGTCTAAAGGGAATCCTGGACAAGCTGGAGCAGGAGCTGTTTTACGAACTGATGATGGAACTTTGGTAGGTATAACCATTTTCCCGTGTTATTTCTTCTCTGATGATACTTAGTAATAGCTCCACCTCCTTTTTGTAGATTTGTAGATTGCGTGAAGGTTTGGGTATAGCAACTAATAATGTTGCTGAATATCGGGCTATGATTCTGGGGTTGAGATATGCTCTTAGCAAAGGTTTTACAAGTATACGAGTTTTGGGTGATTCCAAACTCGTTTGCATGCAGGTATCTTTTGTGTTCTCATACATACAACTAGCCCGTCAAAATTAACAACTAATGATAATGCACTGGGTGTGTATGCTATACGAATACTTTATGGTTCAGGTTCAAGGTCTATGGAAGGTGAAAAATCAAAACATTAGCAAGTTGTATGAAGAAGCAAAGAAATTAAAGGAAAAATTCCTCTGTTTTCAGATTGATCATGTTTTAAGGGTATGATCACACATATCATGTGCTTATTATATTATTTCCATCTATAGTATTTTTTCCGGTAATCCACTTTATTTCAAGCATATTGTCTTAGGATTTTTTTATACATAACCAATTTTATTTAGAGAACCGTGATACAAGTGCTTATGTGATTCACGTGGTTTAATTGTGATACATAAGACGGTTATGTACCTGCATAACCACCCCTCTTTCTCTCACTATATCTGGTCAGCACTACATACAAGTGCTTATGTGCTTCACGCGGTTTTCTGCTTAAAACTGGTTCTGTATTGAATGTGACCTTATTGTCTTATGCAAGTTGAAACTTTTCAAAGTATTTTACAAAGATATTGGTTTGACCTCTTTTCTTATCATTGTTCCGATTGTATTGTTTTGTTTACAGAAGATTTTTTTCACTTCCTTTTGTTAAAGAGAATAAAGATATTTCCATAAGGAGGCAAACATTCTATTGTTGCAGATAGCTCATTGTAACTTTTAAAACTTACCAAAAATGTAAATGCCAAGATCTTTTGTGGAAAGACATAAAAACATGAAAATTTTTGCAATATTCATTTTTTGTAACCTTTTGAAAATTCTTTTTCATTCCCTTCTCCTAGGACTTGAACTCCGATGCAGACACTCAAGCAAACTTAGCCGTGGATCTCGCAGGTGCAACTTATTTTCTTACGCATATCAATTTTTTTTTCTTTTAATAGAGTTGACAGAACACGCAAGTCGGATGGCATAGGTAACGGGTCAACAAGGGATCTAGTTGACATATTCTTGAATATGTGCTGACCCGCAGACCCTATTTTTCAGTTTTCGTTTTAGTTAATAATGAATGCATGTCAATTACAAAATCAATATTATTACAATTATGATCTATCTTTGAAATCACGACGTCTACTTTCTGGTTTTGTTGATCAATGCTGATGATACACACCAATATACCATGCTGCTGCAGTTGGTCAGATTCAGGAAGTTGACTCATAAAGCAGACGGCGTTCATCTCGGGTGTAGGAGCCAAGAGTACATTTGCAATACACACTTACCCTTACAGTCAAGACTCAAGAAATTAAGCGGTCCGATCATTATTTCAAGATTTAAACGATTGTTTTTCTAACTTTTGGGGTATATTTAAACTGCTTTTTAACTTTTTGGGGTATATTTTGTTGCAAAGGGGGTTAGAATGAGATGGAAATGTACTTGTTAAAATTGCTGATATGATGGTATGTGTAGTTGAATACAGATGGGTATGTGTTTTTTATTTCTTTTTTTTGATAATTCATTGCCGGTAAACTTACGAGCCCATTTAATAATAGATCAAGTAAATCATATTTTATGTTTGGTAGACGGCCTCAAACGGTTATGGTAAGAATTTTATGAAATATTTAAGTTTATAATTTATAAAATAACTTTGAGTTAATAGTTATAAAAGATAATTTTGTTATACCATTGAGGATGTAAAGCAATGTTTAATACCAACCTAATTTTGAATGGAGAAGTGTGAGGATCACAAACATTTGTAAGTATCAATTTAAATGCACCCGGCAACAGAATTTTGATCTCTCTTCTATTACGTTTGATTATCTTTCAAGCATTGCATACATGTGGTTACATGTAGCGTGTCAATCGTGTTAGGTTAACAAGTTGACGTGTTGAATCATTCAATTCGTTTACCACCCATGTATGTAATTGCGACAAAGATACCAACTCTAACCCAAACACAATTAAATTCATGTAACCTGAACGCCATTTATTGAAATGATTTAAAAGAGTCGACAAGTTATAATCAAGTTGTAAATGTCTTAATGAGTTTTAACTTTTAATGAATGACTTAAACAAGTCGTAAACAGGTTGAGATGTAAACATACTTAGCTAAGACTATACAGAGTAAGACATTCCAAGGAAGCCCCAAACTCCCATCCTTTTGCCACGTGGCGCCACCTAAACAATTGGGCTTTCCCCTATTTTTTTGAGTAGGCATTCCTTGGAATGCCCCTTTTTTCTTTTTTTTTTTAAATTTCTTTTAACTTTTTATAAACATCATATTATTTAACTTCATAAATTCCTAATAAAACTACTTAAAAACATAACTTCATCACATAATATGCATTCCAAATCCTGACTTACAAAACTACTTAAAAACACACAATATATAAAAACATGGATTAAAAACATAAGTTCATTATATGTTAAGTTAAAATTGAATATTTTTATGGTTGATGAGTTAAATTTAAAAACACAATATACCAAATCCTTGGTGCTCGTATGAACCCGTAGACTCGTCAGATGATGAAGATGACGATGAACTTGAATTGGGATCCATATGGTAAGTTAAAATTAAATATTTTTATATTGTGTGTGTTTTATATATAAAGTTGTTGTGTGTGTCTTGATTTAAAATTATGGAGTAGTTATATATAAAGTGGAAGGGATAATTGAAAAAAAATAAAAAAAATCCCAAACTATCCGTTAATATGACTGTTGAAAAAAAATTTTTTTTATAAAAATCCCAACAAGCCCCTCTAGCGTCTTAAATAGGAAGTTACATGCAATTTCAAAGCTTGAAACAGGGCATTCTAAGAGGCATTTCAAGAAAGAAAACGCCTTACTCCCAAGAGTCTAAACAAATCAACCCAAATACAACTCGTTTAAATAAAGGTCAACGTAAAAACTAAATATGCTTTGTTTACTAAACGGGTTAGATATGGATACATATAATATAGGTTAATTGGGCTAAGAAAAGAAATAGACTGTCAATTAGGCCCAGTTCACTTAAAAACTCCTACGTCGACGTCGGTTCTAAAACTCCAAAAACCCTTCTTTTTGACAACTAGGGTTTCAAGGTCTCTTCAGCCTTGTACCCACATTCACCGTTGCCACCAGTCTGGGGTTTCAGACCTCATTCTCACTTGTTCTATTGCACTCTTTCAGCTGCTTCTGGTATTCTTTCACTTGCTCTTTTGCTGAATTTTCTAATAAAACTATTCCTTTCGATTTGTTCATTTAATGTTGAATTGGATTAACTAATGGATGTTTTTATGTTCGATATTTGTATATATGACTTTCGATGGGAAGATGTGATTGCTTGTTTGATCGATTATTTGCAGATTAGTTTCGGTGTTTGTATGTTTATCTTTTCTATGTATGCATACCTGTGGGCAGAAATTCTGGTTTCCTAAGTGTTTATTTATGTTAGCTATAACAGCGGATGTTTAAGATTATAGGTCTTAATTTACTGTTGAAGCATGTTGGGGCTTTGCTTAATGCTTATAAAGCAACTTCATTAGGAATTTAGGATCCAGCTAAGATTAGGAATTTTGATGACCCCTATATGAGGAAGCATGTTGTTGACGGCTCAGTTGAGCCGGCTTGATGGAAGTTATGAGCCGGACTGCTAACTACGGTTTTGAAAAACGGTTAACCAAACCCGCCAGGCTGCCAAATGGTTTGGTTTGGTGATTAGGGCGGTTTGAACTGTATTCTCCCCCAGTCACCCTCAAAATGGTTAGTTTGTATTAAATTTTCGAAATGATAAACACTGTGTAAGAATATTATACATATGCATATCTTTATGTACCAAAAATGAAAATTTAAGCAAAAAATAAAAGTGAATGACTGTTTTCACATTCCAAACCATGTAATGAACCATTAAATTTGAGTTTTCAAATGGTAAAATGTGATTTGATCCGAATAAACCTCACACCGGCCTAACCAGCTGATTTGTTTTGTTTGGGTGGTTTGGTTGGTTTCAATGGAACACCCCTATGTGGAAGGAGCTACATCTGGAGTTCCCTGATTGGATTACCTTTTAGTTTCAGAGTCATCTTACTATTTAAACTTATGATCTAACAATATTAAGCATGACCACCCAACGACATCCTTTTCATTGTAAAAGACATTGATAGTTCTTTAAGAAATTATGAGGATTTACAATAGTTAGTGTTAGATTTTGAAACTTGTAATCATGCATTTGAAAGTTTCTTTTATTGCTCATCAACATTAGAGATCTATTTATTCTTCACTGGCAGAGGATGTTTTCTTTTCAAGGGGAGCTATTTAGTCATCACTAGGATGCTATTATGTCATTTGTAATTGGTTATTTTGTTTTCAGTTTTACCATATATATGTTAACTTATATTTGTACTTTGAGTTTTCTAAAATTGAAACTTCCATGCTGCAGATTTTTGGCATAAATTTTCAGCCATGGTGCAGTATAACTTCAAGAAAATCACTAAAGTACCTACGGGGAAGGATTTTGTTGATATAGTGCTCAGCAGGACCCAGAGGCAAACACCTACTGTTGTTCACAAGGGCTATGCTATTAATCGCATTCGTCAGTTTTACATGCGAAAAGTAAAATACACACAGACAAACTTTCATGAAAAACTCTCTACCATCATTGAAGAATTCCCCAGGCTTGATGATATCCATCCTTTCTATGGTGATCTTCTTCATGTTCTATACAATAAAGATCATTACAAACTCGCCCTTGGTCAAATCAATACTGCCAGGAATCTTATTGGGAAAATAGCCAAAGATTATGTGAAATTATTGAAATATGGTGACTCGCTTTATAGGTGCAAGTCCTTAAAGGTTGCTGCTCTTGGTCGAATGTGTACCGTCACCAAAAGAATTGGGCCTAGTTTGGTTTATCTTGAGCAAATTAGACAACACATGGCAAGACTGCCTTCAATTGACCCCAACACCAGGACAATATTGATATGTGGGTATCCAAATGTCGGGAAAAGCTCATTCATTAATAAAATTACCAGGGCGGATGTTGATGTCCAGCCGTATGCTTTCACCACAAAGTCGCTATTTGTTGGTCATACAGATTATAAATACTTGAGGTATCAAGTGATTGATACTCCTGGGATTTTAGATAGGCCATTTGAAGATCGTAATATTATTGAAATGTGTAGTATAACAGCATTGGCACATCTAAGAGCTGCAGTGTTGTTCTTTCTTGATATCTCCGGTTCTTGTGGGTACACCATTGCCCAACAATCTGCACTTTTTCACAGTATTAAGTCTTTGTTTATGAACAAACCTCTGATTATAGTCTGCAACAAGACTGATTTGCAGTCACTGGAAGGAATATCTGAGGATGACAAGAAGTTGGTTGAGGAAATGAAATCAGAAGCATTGAAGACTTTAATTGGTCAAGGTGGCGAGCCTAGAGACGGTGCTGAAGTGCTTTTAACAATGAGCACGTTGACTGAAGAGGGTGTGATTGCTGTCAAAAATGCTGCTTGTGAACGATTACTAGATCAAAGGGTTGAAATTAAAATGAAGTCTAAAAAAATAAACGACTGTTTAAACCGTTTTCATGTTGCTGTTCCAAAACCACGTGACCAAAAAGAAAGACCGCCTTGCATACCACAGGCTGTTCTTGAAGCAAAAGCTAAAGAGGCTGCTGCTGTGGAAAAGAGAAAGCTTGAAAAGGATCTTGAAGAAGAGAATGGAGGCGCGGGTGTATATTCTGCTAGCTTAAAGAAACATTATCTTCTTGCAAATGATGAGTGGAAAGAAGATAACATGCCAGAAATCCTTGACGGACATAACGTGTATGATTTTGTTGATCCGGATATTTTACAAAGACTTGAAGAGTTGGAGAAAGAAGAAGGACTTCTGCAGGAACAGGAGGATGATGAGGTGGAGATGGATGTAGAGGATTTGACCCCACAACAACAAAAGGAACTTGCTGAAATCAGAAAAAAGAAAAGCTTACTCATCAGAGAACACAGGATCAAGAAAAGCACTGCAGAAAGCCGACCCGTTGTACCAAGAAAATTCGATAAAGACAAAAAGTTCACTTCTGAGAGAATGGGCCGACAGCTGTCATCTTTGGGACTTGACCCGTCTAAAGCAATTGAACGGGTTAGAAGCAAGTCTAGAGGTCGTAAGAGGGAGAGGTCAGCTGATCATGACATGGATGTGGATAATGATGGTTCGAATAAGAAGATGAGGGCACGGTCATTGTCCAGGTCAGGGTCAAGGTCAAGGTCAAGACCACCAACACATGAGTTGGTTCCTGGTGAGGGCTTTAAAGATTCTGCTCAAAAGATTAAGGCTTTCAAACTGGGTAAGAAATCCGTCGAGAAGAGGAACAAAGATGCCAGAAAGGGTGAGGGTGATCGTGTCATTCCTAATCTAAAACCAAAACATCTGTTTTCTGGCAAACGTTCCAATGGGAAGACCAGCAGGCGGTGATGAGGGTGGTGATGATGTCAAGCTTACATTTGAGGCAAGTGTTCTAATACATAAAAGTCCATTGCTTTATATTTCCACCGTTGTTCACTGTCGGGTTTTAGTTGGATTAGCTGGTTTTACCAGCTCAAGTGTTTTAACAGTTTGGTTTTGGCTGAACTGATTTTTTTCTTTCAAAAGCTCGTGTTAATTTTTTTTTAAAGTAATAAACATCATATGATTATAATACATATATAAGTACATATTTTAAAAAAGTAAAAAGTATATACAAACAATAAAGGTTAAATGGTTGTTTGGTTTACATTGCTAGTTTCAGGTTCAAATTGGGCCAAATTGTCAAACCATAAAACCGAATTGCGAACTTAACCATTTGGATCATAATCGGCCAAACCAGCTGACTTGCTTTGGTTTGGATGGTTTGGTCAGTTTCATTAGTTTTCTAACACCCATAAGTTGTGTATCTTCATTTGAAATTTTCAGGAGAGGCTGACCAGTACGATTGAAGTCTGGTGACATCCAAGAAATGAGAGCTTATAATTTTGGAAGTCTTACGGCTTGAGAGTCCACATGTTTGTTTTATTCTATGTATGCATTTTTGAACCTATGAATTATTTAGTGACAGTTTTGACTTTATGTATGTTAATTGTTTTTTCTTTTAGTTTCTATCCCTATGTTTATTGTTTTCTCTTAGTTTCTATCCTCGAGTGACTGGACCCTGAGCGGTTGCCTCTCCTACCCCTCCCTTGGGCCACCCATGCATGGCTTGAAACTTCGGTCATGGTTCTCCTGCGGTAGAGATACCTTATGGTACATCTAAAATGGTGTTTGATTTCTAGGCTTGGGAAGTCGCCAGATTGCCGAAAACCAAAGTAGAGCAGAGAGAAAGAGGCAGTTGTTTTTGGTTTCTGTAATACGTAGGTCAACCTAAAATTGAAGGGCATACAAGTTCGAGAGTTGGAGACGAGACAAAGGGAGGGCAACTAATTAACGACTTTGTTTGTCTCTCGAGGATCAGAAGGGGAGAAGAAGTGTGGAGAATTTTGGTTAAATTATTAATACTAACAAAAGTAAACCTTAGGCCCAAACTTTTTGCAAAATTAAAATCACAGCTCTCAAACTTATAACTTCTAAAATTTAAGACATCAAATGTGTGACATACTGACATGGGCCAAACCATAATGACCATAACTAACTCTAATACTTACTATATAGCTATAAATTTATTATACCAACTAAAGAATATCATAATTATATAAAGAGTAAATTACACTTTTGGTCAATTAGGTTAATACCAATTTTCAAAAGTCATCCTTAAACAAAGAAAATTACACCAAACATCATTTATGTTTAAAAATGTTTGCACGTTTCATTCTATCTCATAACGCTTTAATTTATGACGTTAAATTAACTCACGTGGCTCTCACGTGAGGGCAAAATGGTCTTTTTAAACCCTCATTTAAAAAATCCCTAGATTTCTCCCCAACCTTGTTGCACCTATCTATTTTCATCTTCTTCTTCATAGATTTATTGTCATATGTGATCATGGCAACCCTAAGTTTCTTCATACGACAACAAATAACCAAGGATGAAGTTGATAAACTATACGGTACGATTCTTCACTATATTCATAGATTTGTCAGTTTGAGTTGTTACTAAATTATAGTTTTGTTCAAGATGTAGTTGGGTTTCCTGATCTTTTTTCCATGAAGTTGTATCATGGTGGTTCCTTTACTCGATTTCCAGGGCGTACCTACATAACATGTAAGATTAACTACGTGGTTTGATTGATATTGACTTGTTCTCAACGCACGAGATGGATATGATAATGGGTGAGTTAGACTATCCAGTTGATGTAGAGCCCATCTATTATTATTTCTTACTTCCTGGAGGTGATTTAGATTTTGGTCATCATGCACTACGCAGTTACTCAGATTTTATAAACTTATCTAAATTTGTGTTTGTGCATAAGCTGATTAGTGCGTACATTGAATTAGCATAACAAACCTACATATATATTTTTGTTCGCTAGAAGAATACCCAGTTACATGCAACAAATGTGGAAATAAGGGCCATAATTCTGCAAGGGGCAGAGGCAACAATCATAAAATGTGTTTGGAATATTGGTAACAACTGCTTTTGATCTTTCTTTTAGCATGCATTTGAAACAATTATGATGTACTGTATTTTAAAACTTTGGTTTATCAGATACTTAGACAATATGTAATGTATTTTGTTTGTTTATTTAGGCAGTTGAAAATGGTTTTGTCAAGATTTAAAAAACAACTTGCCAACAATTATACTTGTGTTTTATTGTCTACTAGAGCAATTTATTGATTAACCAAGTTGTGGCATAACGACTAATATATTAACATTGAAACAACATTACATTACAATCGTGCGTAAAGCATTACAAAATACAATCAAAATCTATTGCTGAAACTACTTGTTACTTAACCAAAATACAATCAAGATGAAACCTATCCAACGAGGTTTGAACCAGGCTCGAGCACGGGCTCAAAATCATTTACCAATTCAAGTTTTTTTTAAACCAATTTCAAACAGCTCACAAACACCTTCATGAATTTACACACTAAAAGTTTAAAGCCGGTTCTCATAATTTGATAAACAAAAATGGCGGTTTTTCACACTCCCATCGTCTCCCTTTCTTCCACCGGACTCGTAACTTCACTGGCTCCGACGACGGTCAAGACCTTAAATTTCGCCACCGTAATCACCTCCGGCAGCTTTTTCCGGCGTCTTCCGTCGAAAACTTCATCAATCTTCCTTCTTAAAGCAACCCCACTTCAGAAATACGTCTACCCCGACCCAATTCCAGAGTTCGCCGTTCACGTACTCTCTTTATACAATATACAATCATCTCCAACATGTTACAACTGCAAAACACACACTAATCTCTTTAATTTTCTCTGCGTGTGAGATGACAGGAGACGAAGAAGTATCGCCAAGAGCTCAAGAAGAAACTGTTGACAGAAAGGGAGACGTTTGGAGGTGATCTTGATGCGGTTCTCGACACCTGCACGGAGGTAATTCTTGATTTTGTGTTGTGTTTGATCGATGATCGTATCTTTTACCTTTTGAATTTCGTTTTTGGTCTTTCGATGCTTGAAATTTTGCAGTTCGTTTGGATAAGGTTCTTGCGATTGATTACTTGTTATGTTGATTAACCATTAACGTGCAGATACTTGGTGCGTACTGTGAATAATGGTGTAGTAGGGCTTGCTACATTGTGAATGAGCACAAGGTGTTTGATGAAATGCTCAACTGAATAGTATGCTTGATTATTTTTAGATTCAGAACCATTTTACCATCAGGGGGTTACCCTTCATACATTTTCCTTTTGAAAAACAATTTTTTACACCCAAAATACCTTGCATAGGATTTAAACCCACATCACATTTCCAGCGGCAGTAAACACCGTACCACCACTAGGTCATGGGATACTTGGTGAAATAAAAGATTTGGCGAGAAAAGGGTTGTTTTACAAATGGATTTGCACATCTCGTGCTTTTTTTATGAGCTACGTTTCTAGGTTCTTTGCTACTTAAAGTGACGAATTCAAATTTGAAAACAAGAAAAGTTGAATTTGTTTATTAAGACCGCGAATTCGCATTATTGATTTTAGTTTTCCTTCCCTTTTCTTTTTCAGTGTTCATGTAAGCTTTTCTCTAATAATATTTTAAAAGGTCTAACTACTTAGTTTTGTTTAACTCTTTTTCTCTAATTTGGTATAAATTTTATAAAAACTGAAATAGTTGTATCTAAAGTTTTGAATTTTTTTTTATATTTGAGACCTAAAAATACCTTGTTTATTTTGAATGGCGCCCAGAAACATAAATCGAAAAAAGAACACCAGGTGGGCAAAACAATTTGTCAAACAACCCAATTTTGCAAACAATTCAACATATTCTCTATGAGCCTATGAGGGCCTTCTATGTACTCAATATTCTATAGCAGACAACATATGATTTGTCCTTCACCTGATTATGTATCAATGATTGATTGTTAAATGACTATTCTACCCTCCCAAAGGAATTAAATTAATGCTCTCATGACAGCTTGTATGGACCTGTTTCTGTGTACACATTCTTTAACTATCTTTTAACCATGCCTACATATCATCCAAAATATAACCAAAATTGCTTAGCAGTAGTATCATGTGCATTAGCATCTGTACCTAGGGTAAAAAGACTAAACAGCCCTTGACATCTTTTCTGTTTCTTTTTGAAATCAACCAGTTATTCAGTGAGTTTCTACACAATGAATATGGAGGACCAGGGACATTATTGGTGGAGCCATTCACAAACATGTTAATTGAACTCAAGCAAAAGAAGCTTCCGGGCGCCAACTTGGCAGCCCGGGCATCACTATTATGGGCTCAAAATTATCTCGATCACGATTGGGAAGCTTGGAACTCCAAATCACCCCAACAACACTCATGCTAAACTTGATTATTCTTGTTTTACATATTTTTGATATCAGTCAATTATAGAAAACAAAAAGGAGGCAACTTTTAACTCCATACTAACATATATTTCTTCAAAATTTGTCAGTGTCGTTGCTCATCCTTTGTTGTTCATAACTATACAGATGTATTGTTTAATCTGTTGACCAAAGCATGTTTCTTGAAAATTATCAACTAGCACTAGCAGCCTCAGAGATACTCTGCAACGAAGGACGCCATGATTTTGGCTTTGAAAACGATCCAGACCTTTGCCTGATTGTTCTATCATGCCCGATCATCACCTGATAATTTCAGAGTATAATTTATAAGGTACTGCATACTCCTCATCTTTGACTTTTGAAGTCAAATTAATATTTGTATTGCTAAATGCTAATTAGTAGTTAGTAACAAGTAATTAGATGAAGATGATCCACCTGGCTTGAACTCTCCAATTCTGATGTTCTTTCTTCCTCGCCATGGTGTTCTTTTTCCACCATTGTTTCCGGTCGTTCCTTGTTCATCTTTGCTTGTCGCTTTGCTCTCAAGACCTTCATAACTTCTGTAAAATGAAATCATTCAACAACTTGAGAACAAGTAACAAACCAAACAACTACAACAGAACAACATACATACCCAGTATTATCTCACTCATAGTAGAGCTATTGATACGGTCTAGGGAAGGTGAGATAAGGGAACACATAACAAACCAAGTAAACATTGAAAACTACTAAACAGAACTGACCATGAGATGTAACAAGGCGATAAGCCCGGCCAAGAACAAGCATGTCAGTGGGCCGAAGAAGCTTAACTCGGGTGAACCGGACAGTTTTGTTCCCGGAGCCATCATGGTCTTCTGAACCAGGTAATGGTATTATGAGAGAAACATAATGTCCAGGATTCATCTTCATGATTTGACCTGCAGTTACAGACCAATACATCCTTTCAATCTTCCCTGATGGATGTTGTATCACCAAAGCAGCTGCATCTACTGCCTGACAATTCCCCATCTCTAATTTGATGTTCAAGAAATGTAGAGAGGATTGTTATTTAGGAAGATGAGAAGGAAATATTGGTTCTTTATAGGTCCTTTGACATTCCCTACCCCCCATCTTTATATAATACCCTCTGCTCATCTATATGATTAAAATAATTATTTAATTTAGAATTTCATGTAGATGTAGAATATCATATTCGTTTAAAACTTAAATATGCATAATACATAATACTCTTTCTTAAAGGTATGATCCTATGACATATAATATATACAAGTTTAGATAGAGATATTTAAAATTATGCTTGAAATACATATTGTGTGTCACTAGGTTGAATCTAACCTTATTTGGTTCACAAAATTTTCAGAAATTAGAATTGGAATTGGAAAGTTTTCCATTTAAAATTATGTTTGGTTGGTTAATGGATGAATTAGAATTGGAAAATTTTCCTATATTGGATTTACATTTCTTCCACTTACCCATGAAATGTTCAAAATTAACATTTCAATTCCACTCAAAATTGACGAACCAAACACCTTATAATTTTTAACAATATTCAATTCAATTTCAATTCTAATTTATTCACAAAACATTTTACGAACCAAATAACCCCTAAGTGTTTTGATGTAGTAATGTTATAGGAACCCCCCCCCCCCTCTCACGGTATGCAGTCACATCAATCCATCAGTCAGACGTTATACAAGTGTATATCGTTAGATCATGTATATGGGCGTATATTATCTCATTAGCAGCCTTATACAGGCGTATAAAGTTAACATACAAGTGTACCGGTGAATCGTGCTCTCCTTTTCGACCTTATAACAATAAATCAATATGGAGTTGATTATAGTAACGTAGGTGGTATGCGTATGGTCCCTTTCTTGTTGATGTTACGTTTAAGCTATTAGAGTATGTTAGAGTAGCGTGAAAAAAATCTTCCATAAGCAAATTCAAGTTAACTCTTAAGAAAATTAAAAAAATTTAGTTGAGATATGTTGTATTACTTTTATATTTATTCTTTATCTCACATCTTATATAAGTATTGCGTGTTATATTTCATGACATGAGTGTGTGTAAAATCGGATGCATCTAAAGCTGAAAAAGTAAGATTTATATATGCATGTTTGCCGACTAACCAATTCAGTCTGTTTGGTTTAGTTATTTGTTCGGTCTAGAAATCTTATTATACCAGTTGAACTGGAGTGTGAAAATGCTTAGATGAAAATTGAAAAGGTTTATCTCTCGGAGGTGCTTAGTAATTATAAAATTAGTTAGTGTTTCACGTTGTTTTGATTTAAATAGCATTAGAATAACTGAAATGAAAAGAATAATGAGAGGATGATTATGTAAACTAGAGAATGGAGCGGCTGCCGGCAAGGGCCGTAGATGGTGGTGAAATCCCACGTGGCACTCTGTTTTGGACGGACTTCATCGGCGTTGTCGACGGAGTCAAGATTTAATCTTTTGGACCCCCACACGCTAATTATTCACTAATGTCATTTAATTAATCTTCCTCTTGCCTCAACACTACAGCTTCAATTTCAAATATATACATAAACTCAATTTTAATAATTAAATAGTATTATTCATACCGATAATTTAATACTTGATATGCGTTTGATCAGTGGCAGAACTTGAACATCGTCGTGTGTGTGTGTGGGGGGGGGGGGGGGGGGAGGGGTTTAATCTTTTTGAGGGGGCGAACTCGATATTTATATAAAGATTTATACTACAAACGGACTAAAATTTAACACTACCGACGGAAAAAAGAGAGGGCCGCTGTTATCCTCCTCCCCTGCGCTTGATAATAAATTTAATCATAAGATAAAAATTGATGGTTTTTTCTTCTTGGTATAAATACTTGATAATTTAAAAAAAAATTAAAGTACAAGGTTTGAGATATTTAAAGATTGAAATGTTTTGTTTTATTACTTCAGGCCATGTGTTATTGCTCCATGAAGGGGGCCGGGCGTCATTGCCACCTGAGTTGTTCACGCTGAGGAACACTACGCTTTTGAGGGCGTTGGAAGGGGCATAATGGTGATGGGTTCTTCATTTTGGATTTTTTTTTATATTTTAAGCGAACAACCATGACATTATACTATACAATATTTTATTTAATTAAGTTTTGCATTCACGTAAGCATTATTAGTATACCTTAGCGAGTGTGAGTGTGAGCTTCGTCACACTCACTGCCTACGTGACAACCCTTTACATTCACACTCTCCAGCCCATGACACAACGCCTTGTATTATGAAACTTGATTATAGTTTCATGTTAGATATCGAAAATGTGAACTTGATTAGGAGTTATTTTCTCTCCTACTTAAATCCCGTAAAATATGTAAGCATTAATCTCTTACATACTGAATTATATATTAGTTTAACAGAATCTTCTACACTTTGTATTAAGTTGGTTGTGATAATAGGATCCTACATGCCTGACATGTTGATATAGTTATGAAATCCATCTACATAATATTTTGATTAGTACATCATTATTTGATCAAACAAATGGTAGGTAGCAATTATAATGTCAAGTTTCTCTATGATGAAACAACATTCCACCTTAACATGTGTTATGAACAAGATTCTAGAAGATACTTATTGAAACATTATCATTACAAATATATAGAAAGTGTGTCATCACGTCTAGTTTAACTGATGTATACCTTCAATATATTGATTATTTAGAAAAGTAGTAAAACTAAAATAAAAAAACTAAATAATTTAACTTATCAACCCACCAGTCAAATTTAATAAACAAATATGTCTAATTGTTAAACATAATATTTAAGTAGATAGGGTTTCTAGGAAGACTAATTTGTGGTGGTTCCTAGAAAAAACTATGACTAATGAACCCTAAGTGACAAACAAGAATCTCAACAAATTGTGTGAAATCTTTGACTCTTGTTAACATATAATGTAGAATAATAAAAAGATTATGCGATTTGATTAGCTATTTATTTTTACATGAGTGTAATTAGAGTAACTATGAAAAAAAAACATAATTAAATAACAACTTTTAATTATAATAAAATAATTTCAAATAACTTATTTACACGATATATAATTTTTAACTAATATGTCTTTTTAATCTAATACATAATATTTCTGTATGTGAGATGTTAGAACTTGAAATATTCTACAAGTTATATAAAAATAATCCCTTCATGATACTTTGGTTTAATAGCCATATTAAGATATATCCCAAAAACATTTTATAATCCTAGTCTATATTGTTATATAAAATAACAATCGCCCATATTTAATTAGTATGATGGAAACTTAACTAGGATTATTATATATCTATTTTGCTCTTGAATAAAGGAAAAGGGGTAGAGCTAATAAAGTTATTTTTTAAGATTGTATACATATACCTATATAGATTCTCGTAGCCATATTAACTCGCTCAGTTATATATAAATAGGCAAATTGGATTTTAGTAAAACAAACTATAATTAGCCAATGATAATAACACTAACAATTTGACCAATGACGCTCATAACAATTACTCTCATTTTCAAGGACAATCCACTCGCATGATCATATAATTAAACTTGATTTCTACTCTATTTTACTCACAAAGATAATTATAAGTGAAATTAAAAAACATACATTTCTTAAATGAAAATCAATAGTAGATCGAGTATAGACTTACGATTATTATAAAATTAAGTTTGTTCTTCATTAAAAGTAACATTATCATCTAATTTGTCTATTTTTTATATAGAATTAATATACTCAAAACCCAAATCAATAAAACCACTTTGTAACAACATCATTAACAACTATAACCGCAACAACAATACTGATAATAATTTAGTGGTAAAAGGAAAGAGTATAAAGATAGTATAAAATTCTTGCAATAACACCATATCCCTACCTTTTCTTGTGACCCTTATTACATAAGGTCACGAAGGAAGGCAATCATCCATATGCAATTTCATTTTCCTTTTCTAATATTATTATATATATTTCTTTTAATGCGTTGTACCCTTGGTGGGACAATAAATCAATAATGTATGGAGGTCCTCACTTGGTACAACCAGAAAATGTGCAAACTACTACTATTATATGAATTGCACTTCACTCCCTAAAGTTTAATAAATTCAATGCTTATCACCTTTTCTTTTTCTTAAATTATATTTTAAATATTAGTAGCAAAATGGTGGTCCAAGAACTTTGCAATACACATATACACCAAGGACCTTCATTTGTAGAGCCTAATTACTTCCCTGCAAGAAAGTTATCACATGTGGATGAGATTTAGCGGTTACGCATATCTAAAGAAGTAAAGATAGTTATATCATTCGACGGCACAAGAGATTTAATCACGATATATAACCAATAGAGATGTAATATAGATTGTTTTTACATACTTGAAAGTATATATTTTAATAGATTTATAGTTATTAGTAGTGTCGTGCAAGTGTAGGAAAAAAAAAGAGTTACCACAGATTCAAAATCAATGTCAAAATAGACATAACTACAAGACAAAACTATCACTCTCAAAAGAATATTTTTCACTTATTTATCTATAGAATTCTTTGTATAGTTGCATCTTTGTAACGTGTCAAACCACACAAAGTTATTATATCAAATGTCAAACATTTATTGTGATTCAATACCTGTTTACAAACTTTAAAGCCAAATTCAAGTATGGAACAAGTGGTTGGACACATTAGGGTCAACTTGGCATCCTTGACAGAGATGTATAAGAACAGTCATAAATTTCTTTGATCCTTCATCGAAGAATCGGTCTATGCCAAACTTAAATACTTGATGTCAAGAGGGTCTCATGGTGTAGTTAATAAAGTTTAAGGGCTCAAATGTAATACATGAGAATTAGAGGTCCACCTCAATCTTCTATAGTAATATGTGTGTGAACATATTCTGTTATTGTGGGGACAACATGAATTAGGTCTTGATTGTCCTTGCCTAGTATTTATAATTCTAAGTTCTTGTTAAAACCACTCAACCAAACAGGATTGGAGTTAAGGGACATAGTCTTCTAAGTAGGTATATTGTCCCATTTATTTGATGATTTTTGTCTTTTAAAATGGTTATCTACACATTCTTCCCCCTTATATAACAATGCCACCATTAAAGACTTGAGTATTTAGTTTTCCTTTTTTTATGTTTTAGGATAAAGAATCAAATAAGTTGGTAGAAGTACATATGTACATCTTGATCTAAATAAATTATGCTTATGAAGCTTCCCAACAAGATACAATGTACAAGATGACATTCCAAATGTATTGAGTTTGATTCCGGTTTTGATGTTTATTTCAAAACCGAAATATACATATACATATGTGTGTATGTATATCATATGTAATTTTGAATCTTATTTAATGGAAAAAAACAAGTTAGGTTTTAAAAAACATTCTGGTTTTCTAGTAACCAGAAGAAAGGAGAATTGAAGGAACATGGTCCTCTTTTGAGTTGGTTTCTTGTCTCTTGTTATTAAATGAGCTTTGTTTCTTTCTCCTTTGTACAAGTCACAAATGAAATGAGTTTTGTTTCTTTCTTTCATTGAAGAAATGACAAATCACAATTGAAAATCTAATGTTTTTATTTTACCACAATAAATGAGTCTTTATACCTTTTGGGAGGGTAATAGGGTATCATATATGTTTTACAACTTGACTTTAATGAAAGGTAAATAGCTTCATATTTCCTTATAAAATTTAAGCACATGTGAAGAAAATGGGTCCTTTTTATAATTCAGCTTTTATTCATGTAATTAGAAATAGTGGCGGAGCTTAACCAAAGTTTAGTGGCGGCGCGTGAAGGGGGGGGGAGAGAAAACTATTTTTAGAGGGGTGGAATCTATATTTAATTAAAAATTTCCACTACCGGACCGAAAATTTACACTGACGAAAAAAAGAGGAGGGGGGGGTGCCCCCCCCCCCCCGCCCCCCATGAAGCTTCGCCCTTGCTTAGAAGTGAGGAGATGAAATAATTACATCGCTTCCTTGAATAACTGATCATGTTTGTGTTTAAGACGAAACCTGGGAAAAAAAAACCTTTGTTGTTCAGTTTCCAAATTCTATTGTGTTAGAAACTGAGGTTCTCTAGGTAGACAGGGATTAATTGAAGATCAAATATATCTTACCATTGTACAATAACACAATAAATGTAACAAAATGATAAATTCTAGATTGAAATTATCAAAAGGGAAAATAAATCATCTTCTTCATCTCAAATTTAAATTGATGATCATGAATGCTAAACTATAAATAAACTCATGAAGTCAAAGAAGTGGAATGTTCAACACCAAGCTAAGGGCACTAATTGACTAAACAAATCCACATTATAGCGTTTGGTATTTAATTAACTCTAAAATTGACTTTCGACAAATCTAGAATGTTAATTAATCACTTAGAATTACCTAAAAATAGTGTCCTTAAATACAGTGGAAAAGAATCCCGGTGTCTTTTCTTTTATTTGTATTAATTGATAAAAACATATATACATTTTACTGTAGCTAGCATTCATTTGATATGTAAAGAAATAATAATTGATGATAAGTAAAATAATTGAAAATTTCTTATCGAGGAACATTGTGCTGTTACTTGTTTCTGCATATATCATAATATAAATAATATATTATTATCTTTTGTATAATTAAATCTCATTTTGTTATTGTTATAAATAATATAGTTTGAAATTTAGTAAAAGGCAACATGTATATGAATCTGACCAATAAGTGTAGCTCTCCGAACGATACATAACATCGTACTGGTTGGTATTTTGATATTTATATTTAGTTTTCTAAAGTAAATGAAATAAGAAACAATTTTTTCTTTGTTTGAGTATGTTGCCGCACATGTCGAAGACTACTGATACCTAAAGCTTCAAATATAATAATCTACTTCTATCATACTTTAAATTAAATTTACTTTACATGCTCCAAGTGAGAATTGAACCTATCATCTCAAGAATGAGAGAAATACACATTGCATAAGCTAGTGGTTATAGTCTATGCATGTTGTTTGTAATTTAATTAGAAAATGAAATTAAATAATTAAAAATGTTGCATCATGCCAATCTCATTGACATGTGCTGGTGTATATCATATTAACAAGATGATGTATTATGGACATCATGTATCCTAACTAATTTATCGTATCATGTCAACAACTACATAAATTGAGTCACTACGTTTGGTTATGAACTAAAACCATACGTATAACAGTTTCCTTTTTTTTTCACTCCAAGTGATAGATTTCATTTATAAATGGTATGGTTAATTTGGTTGTTGAAAAAGATGGTTCAATCAATTTGACTAATTATATATCGGTGAACCGCTAGCTTTAGATGTGAGAGGATTTAAGCAGCTCATTTAAATATATAAATTTAATTATATACTGATTTGTAAAAATTTGATTAAGTGTATCATATAAGCTAACACTAAACCTGATATGACCTGAAAAAATATTTCATGAATTTGATGATGAATTTTTCAGCAAACTACAAGGAAATAATATTGGTGAAATCACTATCCAAGAGTCTCTCTCAAAGCAAATGTAATTTGCTCATCTTGCATGCCTTGAGAAAAAAATTATAAATGATAACTTTAGATCCTAGTCTTCTTCAATAATACAGAAGAATATAATTAACATACTCATACTTGAAGCAATTAGATAAAAACAAATGGATTAGAAAATGACCCAAACACAACTTAAAATGAGCATATATAACTTTTCATAGGTCTAGAGTTACCGAATTTTAATATACCGTAGAAAACGGTGTAATGATCCAAATTCACTTGACTGGAGCCCGGCCTAATTTTGAAATGGTCAAAAAATGATTTATTGACGTCTTCGAGGAGTTTTGAACTCACAATCTACATGTTGCAGAGATCCATTGTTTGTAGAGTTTAGATGTGTATGTGAAGTTTATTCTTTTTTATATTCTTGGCTATAGAAGAAGACATATGATTTAAACACCTGAACTTATTACCATGCATGCGTATATGTACTAAAATGAATAGTAAACTGTTCAGTTGGTTGATAAAATGTCACTAATCTTTCATGTCTATAGGTATGTTTATTTGGGTGACCAATCAATAGTTGTACCAATAAATTATTTTAAATGGATTTTCAAGAACATTAGTATAAAACTTGAGTCTGAGAATTGCATTTATGTTAACTAACTTTACTAACTCAATGCATGTGGCGCTACTTTTCGTTACAGTTGACCAAGCCTTGTTGGACCATGACTCGCATCTTGTGTAGATGGTTCGTTGCAGTGCAGCTGCACATTACACAAGGCATGCGCGCCATGATCTTCTTAATGACGATTAGCTATAGTAATTAGCAACTAGAGTTCTATCGTTAGATAGCAGGTTACGATCAGTGGAATGGTTATTGTTTTAAGCGTACTTGCTATGAGACATTGCCAAAGCATAAGAGGATGTTGAAAAATATTACTATTTCAATTCAAGGTATTTGGGTAAACATATTATAATTTAGTTTATTTTGTTCTCTTTTCATATTTGTAAATTGTAATGGGCTGGAGATGTTATTAGGCTAAAGAAAGCTTGGGTTTTGGGCTGAAGATTTTATTTAGAACCATAAAAGCTTTCATTCTATTTTTTGTTCTAGAGTTCTCTTTCACATAGTCATCTTCTTTGTTTGGTTTAGGGTTTCATGCATCATTTGTTTTGATGAATCTTTCAGTTGTCTTAATGGTTGTTCTGTTCATTAAGTCATTGTACTAAGTATTGTGGGTTTTGTTTACATTCTTATTGCTCAAAGTTGTTTTTCACAGTTATGAGTCTTGATTAGTGAACTTGTATATTTGTTCTTGATGGTTTTGTAATAAGATTGACAATATCTAACAGAGGATCTCACGAATTTAATGCAAAGATAATAGTGTAAAGGACCTAAGTCCTTTATGCAAATTATGCTAAAGGTCCTAGTACTAGAATTTTTTATTTCGGTGGGTCGGTTGTGGCGTCAATCGGGCAAAATGAAGCAACCGTTGACCGGATTTTTTAAAAATTATTTTATCTTATTTCCTATTGGTTCTAATTTATTTATATTTTATTTGCTACAAGTTTCACATGTTGTTAGGACTACAAATCCATATAAAAAGATAAAATGGTTTCATATTTTGTTTTAAATTACTTATATGTCATTAAATTTTTTAAATTTTGTTGAAGTCATTCGGTTTTTGAAACCGGTCCAAACGATGAATCGATAAAATGGTTGGTTTAATGATGGTAAAGATGGTATGAAGCTTAGCTTAATAGTGACTTGAAAAGAACCGTTCAAATACGAAAAGTGGTCAAATACTCTCTTAAATGTATGTGACAAGTCAAACCTCGTATTATAATTTTTTATTTTTTGTTGACATCATTCGGTTTTTAAAACAGATCTAATCAATAGATCTAGTAAAATGGTTTGTTCAATGGCAGCTTGATGATATGAAGCATAGCTTAATAGTGTTGACTTGAATAGGACCGATCAAATACTAAACTGGATCTAACAACATTCACATCTCATTCTCCATCTTCATTTCTATAATTACACTAAAAAAATACTGATAATATTTTTATACTTTTATCATTACATTTTTTCTATTTTTACTCACAACCATTTTTTAAAAATATTACAAAAATAATAAAGTTGAAAAGTACCATATTCTCTATCATTTACTCACAACTATTCTTTATAATATATAAAAATAAAGAACACACCATATATACATAAAAGATGAGAAATGAATGCTCTAATACTCTCATGGTCGGCTCTATAATGTAATTTGTAACGCATTGTGTTTGGGCACCCCTCAAAAATAAGGGTCTCCGTTTTATTTAAAATGAAATTTTGAAATGGAAATAACACTGGATAGTTGAGTATTGAAGAAAATTTTGATGATTGACATCGGCTATCCTTTTTTAATCTCTTTTTCTTCAAATAATTCAACTATCAAGAGCTCAAGGTTAGTATACTAATTTTTTTTTGATTTATTGCTTTTGTTCAATAAAATTTTATTAGGTTGATTATATTTAGATTGCATTTTTTAAAAACACATTAATCTTTTAATTCGATTGGAACCCAAAAAATCATTAAACCGACCCTGAATACTTTCTTAAAAATTCCGGTCCAACCACTTGACATTATGTGCCGGTTGGACCGGAAAGTAAGCCAACTGTTTAATATTTTAGAAATGGCCTAAATACACATGGATCACGTAGCTCTACCGGTCGTATCCTGTCAGTTAAAACATTACTTTAGTCGCTACTAAGTACTAACTTAGTCACCTAGCGGGTGCTATACACACCACCCGTAGTCCGTAGACTTGTGGTGGAGAGAGATGAAGGAATATGCAGGCATGGTGGCAGCCCAGACTGCACAAGTGTTACTGATGATTGTGAGCAAGTCCGCCATTGCAGACGGCATGTCCAACTATTCCTTCGTCTTCTACTCCAACGCCCTCGCTTCTCTCCTCCTCCTTCCTCTTTCCATCATCTTCCACTTCCACAACAGGCAATCCTTCACCAATTTCTCCCATCCATCTTTTTAATTAACCTCTCTCATATATTATATCTTTTCCTTACAGATCTCTCAATCCTCCTCCGCTTACCTTCATCATCATCTCTGGATTTTTCATCATCGGCCTCCTAGGGTATGTATGTAATCTCAAATCCCTTCATCCTATTCCATTATTACGATTTCCAAAATGAAATTACAACCCTAATTTAAACCTGATTTGCTCGACTCACCGTTTGAAGTCATGATTCGGAGCCCTATGGCTGTTTTGAAGTTTATTATGAACATCTGTAATGAGTGGTGTATTAAATTGAAATTAGAGGTCCATTTATTACTTATCTGCAAACGAATGATCACTTCTCTAACCAAATGCATATGAACAATTGCAGTTCAGACTAGTTGATTTTTAATGTTTCAGCCTTTTGACATAAGTAATTGCCTGCAGTGATGATTATAGTGTTCTCTTTCTGCATATGCACAAATGTTTTAAGCTCATATAAGTTCTTGGTGGCATCATCTGCGTACTACGCGTAAAATTAAGTTTTTTTTTTTGGACAATATGAACACACTGAGTGGTTAATGTCTCTGCAGTTACTTGGCACAGATATTTGGTTACACCGGTATCTCATACTCCTCTGCTACTCTAGCAACAACATTGCTCAACCTCATACCAGGTTTTACTTTCATACTTGCCATCATATGTAGGTACGGCCTCGTCACAACACTGCTAAAAAGTATGGGATGAGTTTTTAACCATCGAGTTTGAAATGATCTGAATTGGTGGTTTTAGGATGGAAACGGTCAAGTTTGGAAGCTCAGTGACACAGGTGAAATTCATCGGCACTTTAGTCTCGGTTGCAGGAGCTATAGTGGTGACTCTTTATCAAGGCCCACAAATCCTATCATTTTCTCTAAAATCAGAAATCTTGAAGGATCTAATCGGGCAACCATCAAACTGGGTGCTTGGAGGAATCTTTTTAGCAATTGATGGCGTTTTTTCTTCTATGTATATAATTGCACAGGTAGTATAGTACAACAATGGCTGATGATTATTTTCATATATAACAACTGCTAGCTAACTCCTTTTTTGTTGATGTTTTAGGCAATTGTCCTTAAGAAATACCCTGCAGAGATGATTGTAATTTTTGCATACTGCTTTGTCTGCACCATTTTATCTGGTCTAACTTCTTTGATTGTTGAAGATGACCTGAGTAGTTATAGTTTACAACCTAAGAAGAGGCTGCTTTCCATCATCTACTCAGTAAGTATATACGCTCAATCTTGGTTTTAGAAAAGCCTGCCTAAGGCACAAGGCAATATGAGAAAAGCCTTAGGGAGAAAAGATTTAGGACCTGTAGGAGATTGATATAGTGGTATTAAAAATTACCTAAAGGATGAAAAGATTATGAATAGTTTACTTGATAACAAGGCTAAGATGAGAGATATGACTATTGGCTGTATATAGAGCTTATTTGGTTGTACATAGAGCAACGCCTCTCGTACATGAAGCTCTTGCCTTGCCTTGTGCCCTGGCTTTATGGGCCTCAACGTCTGAAAGTGTTTTACGCTTTAAAACCAAGGGTTCAATGTCATAATCGTAGTGGCATCACATATTTATATTCTTCATTTATGATCATTGTTAGTATTAATGTGCTGTTTGTCTAACTATATAGGGAGTTTTCGGGTCTGCTTTTCAAGTCACGGTTCAAGCATGGTGTGTACGAAGGAGGGGACCGCTTTTTGTTGCTATGTTTCATCCCGTGGGAATTGTGATTTCAACTGTCATTGGTGTCATCTTCTTAGGCGATGGTTTCTATCTCGGAAGGTGAAGATGTTAAATGTTTGCCTTTTATGTTTATGTTTATCTCACATCACATTAGTTATTTGAAACCCGAGAATAATTCATGTGCAGTTTGTTGGGATCCATTGTTGTAGTGATTGGGTTTTATAGTGTGATGTGGGGAAAAGCCGAAGAAGAAAAGATTGTGGCAGGTTCAAAGATGGATGATGAGCAGGCCCCTCTCTTGCAAGATGTTGAGGAGCAGATGACACCTTCCTCATCATAAAACATGATTTCTGCGGTTGATTTATCAAAGGGGAAATGGAAACAAACCTCAGTCTTTCAAAACTGAAGATCATATATAGGTACACTTGGTTAATAAAAATACTAAATTATATAGATAGTTTTATTCTATTGTATATATTTGTTTGACGCGTAGTAAGTTCGTCATTAGCAAAATGGGTCCTAGAATTTTGGGTTAGTAGGGTTTCATCACTGTTTATTTTGTATCATATTTTACCTTATGAAGCACATAAGGTTGTGGGAGAGGCATGCGTGATAGGTGGACCACGCACGAGCACCACACCGGAGGGCTGCGTGGTTGGTCTTGTGTGAGATTTCTCGTGAGCGTGTGAAGAGGAAAGTAGTCGTTGGTTTTTCTAATAAAATTAGTTAATTTTTCCTACTAGAATTCTAATATTTTCAACAAAAAAATTATGTATGGATTCATCTTCATCATCATACTCGGCTGAAATTTTAGTGACAACAATCGTAGTTGTGGCCCAACATGTATAAGTAGCATAAGTTCCACAAGAAGTTTTTGCATAAACTGGGATCATGAAGTTGTTAACAATAATTTCCTATGTGACTACCTTCCTAATAATCATACATACACTGACAAAATGTTCAGGCATTGTCTTCAAAGGGGTCCCAACTATTTGTAGACTATTCCTATGAATGCTTAAAGACGATTCCATCTATACTTTGATTCTTAATGGCGGACTTACAGGGGAATGCGGATTTACCCATTATAAATAGAGAGAATTACATATTTCCTCCTACAAACTTTATCAATTACATATATACCCAATTTAAAATTTTAATTACATATATTTCCTTGTAAAACTTAGTTAATTATATATATACCCAAATTAAAAGTTTAATTACATATATCCTCTTTTAAAACTTAGTTAATTACATATATACTTAAACTAAAAGTTTAATTACATATATCCGCTTTATTAAACATAAATATTACATATTTATCCATTTGATTAGTTTTATTAAAAATAACTTATATAATTATTATTTACTCTTATTTTTATTAAATTATAAGATTATGTTTCTTATTTTTACTAGCTTTTCAAGTTTTGATTATTTTACTAATATTTCTATACTAACGTTTTTTATGTTCCTTTTAGTTTTTACCTTTTGATGCTATTTTTTTCCGGTTTCTGTACAATACATTTCCAGTCACATTATGCAACATGATCCAAACATATAATTTTATGTTGCATAATGAGACTGGAAGTATATCATACAGGTACCAGAAAAAATTAATATAAAAACGTGAAAAAATAAAAAGAAGATAAAAAATGTTAATATAGAAATATTAATAAATAGTCAAAACTCGAAAAGCAAGTAAAGAAGAAAAAACATATTTTATAGTTTAATAAAAACAAGAGTAAAATACGAATTATATAAGTTATTTTTAATAAAAGTAATAAAATGGGTAAATATGTAATATTTATGTTAAATAAAACAGATATATGTAATTAAACTTTTAGTTTGAGTATATAAGTAATTAACTAAGTTTTAGAAATGGATATATATGTAATTAAATTTTTAATTTGGGTATATATGTAATTAACTAAATTTTACAAAGGGATATATGTAATTAAAAATTAAGTTGGGTATATACGTAATTAATGAAGTTTATAGAGGGTAACCATTTATGTAATTTTCTTTAATATAATTAAATAATCAATAATGCCAAAATGCCTAACAAGAAATTAAAAATGAATCTATTTTACTAACCAAATTATCAACAACTAATGATTTCTTTTTAGTAAAATATATTTTACTTTGCCTTCGTATATAGCATGCTATATATATGTAGATCAATTAAAAGTGAAAAGATCATTAAAAATGAGGTCGTAAGTAAGTATAGCCTTTGCTTGGCTATTCTCGAGCTTATTAATACTATGTTAATAGTTGAATGGAATGAACAGTAAAATGTACAATATTTATACGCTGGGTACAAGATGCCATTGCGCCCTTGATTGTTTAAAGTTGGTTCTTTGCCTATGTGGTATTTGTGTGTGTTGGTGTTTAGAAATAGAGAGCGAAACCAATTCTTTAGAGGAGAGAAAGAGAGAGAGAGAGAGAGAGAGAAATCGATCTTTAGAGGCGAGAAAGAGAGAGAGAGAGAAATCGATTCTTTTAAGGTGCCACCGGCGATGATTTTGAGATGGTTTTCTGACCGGTGTTGCATAGAGGGAGGTTGTCTTCTTCCTTCTTGTCATCGGGATTTGTGATGCTAATGTTGTCCACTTTCGACCTTCGGGTATGTTGTACGTGGCAATAATGGCAGTGGCGACGACTATGCGGCTGATTGTAGTATCGACCTCCTTTTTTGGTTGAGATTGACAACCTGGTGTGTTTTGTGCCGGTGAACTGGCAATGCCGATGGTGTTGCCCCTAATTGTCGCTCTGCTTCCCCTTTGGGGTTGTGGTAGAGCCGTTATCGACTGCTGCATGTGATGATTATGATGGTGCAAACACCTTTATCGTCACCCCTGATTCTAGCCATTCACTGTCTCCGCCTTTTTGATACTCTTTTAGGGTTTTCAGATCTGGTATTGTATATGGTTTTACTGTGGTGGTGCAATTACATTTATCACTTACCGCCTCTATGTAGCTCTAGAATTCTTTTAGGGTTTTCATATATGGTTTGTTATGGTGATGCCAGTCTTGGGGTTTGTTTGGTTTTATATTCCTCATGTCGATGATGTTGAGCCCGAGCTCACCTTAGCCTTTCTTGATCGTGTCGTCGATGATGGTGGTACGAGTGTGTACATTTGAGACTTTTCATGAGGCTGGAATTACCTGGGTTTTTTGCGAAACTATTATTCGCCTTACTATTGATAATGATAATGATAATGATGATGAATGGTGCTGATGTTGTTCTTTTGGTTGTGATAATTTTTGGAAAATAGTATCGGTTGCCTTGACTTGACAGCCAATTTCAGCATGTAGCCGCAATCGAGCATTCAATTTGAGCCATGATCAAACTGTTATGTTATCATTAATACGTAGTATGTTGATTTTAACATGTATTGTGTTATTGTTGGTTGGTTTGGATATCGTAGAAGGCCATGATGAAATCGTAAAAGAGGTCCGTTATATGATGTGGCATCGGCTTTGCTTTATAGCCACATCATCTATCTAAGCCTTGGGTGGACGACAACATACACGCCTCATTATTGGTTGTTTAAAGATCACGCAACGCGCGACTTTGAAAATCTCTAGTTTGTTTAATGTAAGGAAACTCAAGTTTGACTTGTGAATTATCTATAATCTATAACATATAATAAAAGAAGGTTTTTTAAGACACATGTCATCATTCTATCATATCAGAGAATACGTGTCATTATTCTAGCATATAAAAAAAATATTTTCCCGCCCCTCTCTCATAATAAGTACGAAAATTATATAAACAACTAGCTATAGTAAACCCGTGTAATAAAATATTAATAATAATAAAATTTATTAATCTTAAAATATTATAAGATATAATATGACTAAAATTATATATGAGAAATGACTATAAGTAATAAAACAGTTATATCAACTTTTTTAAAATTTGTTCTTAGATTTTTTTCTTAAGTAGAAATAACATTAATAAATAAATCTCTTTCTAATTTATTAAATTTAAAAAAGTTTTAAGTAATATTATTATTAAATAAAATAATTATTTAATCAGAAAGAGAAACGAGAAAATTTTGATGAGGATGATTATAGTGTTGACACGTATCATCACAATATATATTTTTATTAGAATAAGAAGATAAGAAGATTAATTTATCTTTTCTTTTATACAAAAATATGTTAAAACATATATATTTATATTTGTGTTTATTGTCTATCATATTAAATGATAATTATTTTAAATAAGTAAACTTAACTATTAAACATCTAAAATATAAATATTTTTATTTTAATAATTTATTAATACATACTAAGTTATATGATTTTAGACATATTTTTATCTTTAAATATAGAGTAATAATTTTTAATTTCATTATATGTTATAACTTTTAATATTCATTATATTTTTATTTCACCATAGCTAATAATATCAAAAAAAATAAAATATAAATAAAACTAACATTTTGATATGTTTATTTATTTCATCCATCTAATACATGGGCGAACCTAGTATACAAATAATACATAGATCAACTCGTTTTAGGTATGCTTATTGTAAGAATCTTATATATAATAGTATATATTTTATTATTTCTATCATGATTTAATATTTTAAATTATATTATATTACACAAATAATATTATACTTGTATGATTAGTAATTTTGAATACTCGTCTAGTCACTTATAATTAATATGACATGGACCATCCCCCAAAAGTTATAAAAATCAGCCGTATGTTGCCACGCCACATAAAAAATAAAAGAAACAAATCATTGACATAGTTGAATAAATAATAAGATATCATGGGTATCTTTTATGCTACAATCGATGAACGATAGAATTGATTAAACTATTATTGGAGTCATCATTGTTAAATAATTGAATTATCAAGCATTATATATTCATATTAAACTATTAAATAGAAATCTAGCATCTAGGAAGGTTTTTATTTAATAAAATTTCATGGCCGTATTCTTATACAGGTTTGGCGCTAGGCATTTTTAGAGTGCAGTGAAGGAAGAACAAGAACAAGCAAGCCAAGAAGGTTCATGTTACATGGTTATGTTTGTGACCATTTTACAAGTTCGTATTCATGGGGACTAAACAAATGAGCCAAACTGTTGATTTTTTTATTAGTTTAATCTTATTCAGAGCCATAATACTAAGGCATAAATCACAACTTGCCTTAATTACCCTACATGTTTAAAAAGAAACGAAATGAACAGTAAAATGTTGTTGTTTATGCGTGTTGTACAACCGGTTGCAGCTTGCTTTGGTGTTAAGCTATAGTCCTCTGCTTTTGTCATTTGTAGAGAGAGAGAGCGAGGGGATATGATAGAAACTAACCATTCGTTAACTATTTATGTCAAAGTTAGAAACTACAAACCTCGAAGAAAGCAAACTCAAAGTCTCTTATAGTAACAATAACAAAGTTTTGCATATTGCATATTACAAGCCTTAAGACTTGTAATCGATCAAGAAACCATAAGATCGACTTGTAATCGATCAAGAAACCATAAATTGACCAAGAAAGCTAGAATCATTGTAGGTGGTGTAATCGACTCACATGCTTGTAATCAAGATAAAAATAGCCATGGCCGATTGATCTCTCCGCTCCCCCATCCCAAAGTCGTCCATTGATCTTCGATTTCCCATTCTCCCTTCCAACTTCCATCGATTTTTCCCAAATCGAATTCCCATACCTTAGATTAAAAAAAATGAAGGTGTTATCGATTTGGTGGACATGTTAATCACTTCATGGTTGGACAAAATACACTCACCAATTAGATTTTATAGGATAACATCATCACACTTTGCACTATGTAAGATTACAACCTACAACCTTTTTATGAATGGTTACAACTTACCATTAGGTTCTCCGACAACACCTTCTTGTTTTTAATTGTTAGATTATGTTCCTAATTTTTTTATTGGCTAATTGGATCACTGACGGACCACTGACCTACTCGATCATCTTCATTACTCAAATATTAAACTTGATACCACCCCCACAAGAAAACTCGCATTAATTGACAAAACTCATTGGCCCACTTGAAACCCACCTTTATTCTTTTCACATGTGTGACTTAAAACCAAGTTGTTGATTATGTTTCTAAATATTGAAGATATCTGTAATATATGATCATGAGTCCTAGATCAACTGGTTTAGGATGATGCATCTTATGACTTTTCAAAGTGGAGATCATGGGTTAGAATCTCACTAGGTGTAATATGCTTCAAGTGGGCCAAGAGTTCTACCACAGTGGCCTTTAGGTGGTGGGTTTCCCTTGGAATGGTAGGCGAGCCGGGTCATCAGTGCTGTTTGTGTTCGCGGACGTGGGTGACATTTCGTCAACGAATTTACCTGGGTGACTGGGCTTAAAAATTATTCGTTTACCTTTCAAAGAAAATCTGTAATATATATTTGCAGACGAAATGGACCAATCCTCTTACCGAGTCACACCAACCCACACAATACCTTTGCATCTCGACGCTGAAGAATCATAAAGCGCAGCAGTTCGTTTTCCAACACGAATCATTGTCCTGAACCCGCACATGTTATCCTTGCTCACGCACTCCAATACATGTGACAACAAAATCTCCCAGCCTCTTTCTAATATCTCATACCAATACATACAAACATCTGCCTTCCAAATAATTAAAAAAAAATACATACATACAGACATCGGTTACTATCTTATCCCTCTCAGTGTTATTTGTCCATTTGTTCTTCACCTATGAATCTTGCATTGATTCAATCTTTTCCCAAATCAGCAAGAAATCACCTCAAGATACTGCTTCCAGATTAGGTTTTAGTTCAAGTTTTCAAGTTCTAAATCAGTTGGTTCTTCGGTTAGATCGTTTTAAGCTTATGGATTCCACTTATATCAAGTTTCTCAAGGTTATTTCTTTGGGTTTTGAGTGATTTGAGTGCTACTTTCAGTGTTTGAACTAGCTTCTAGATTCTGAATTTGGTTATTTAGTTTATAAGGGTTTGATTCAGTAGTTTCAAGAGCATCAAAGTTTGGTGCTTTATCGTTATACAGTCTGAAGTGGGTTCTTTCAAGCTTCTTGAACTTGATTTTTAGGGTTTTAAGTGAATTGGGTGTCTTTTTGTACATGGGTTTTTGAAAGTTTCCAGATTTCAAAAACTGAGTGATTTTGTGGTTTGAAACCATAAGACAACTGTTTTCAAGGTTTTCCAAATTAGGGTTCTTGGTATTTGTTGATTTTCTTGAAGAAATTAGGGATGGAAGATGATGGAATAGAAGAGATTAGTAGCATTAGTGCTAGATTGTTGAGGAGGAGGAGTGGTGGTGGTGATTCGAGTTCGCGATGGGTGGATGGCAGTGAAGTGGATTCAGAGTCACCACCATTGTCACTACTTAATGATGATGAAAATAGAAGTGAAGGGTATGGATCTGCTAGAAGAAGGTTGGTGAAGAGGGCTAAGAGAGTTGACTCTTTTGATGTTGAATCTCTGGCTATCTCTGGCTCCCATGGCCACCATAACAAGGTTAGCTCAACTGTCAAACAATGTTTTTGTTAAAAATATTGGTTGCTATCTGCTAATTAATAGTTGACAGTCAATTCATGACCTAGTGGTATGGTTTTTGCCTTCTACAAAAGTGTTGTGGGTTCAAATCTTTACAAGTGAAAGGTTAGGTGGTAAAAAACTTGCTGTTAAAAAAAATAGTTGAGGGTCAATGTGCTTTGCTGAATTATGTATGTGTATGCATTATGTGGTTTTCCAATATGGATTGTTTTCAATTGCTAACAAGATCTTTGGGTTTATGATACGGTTATTTGTAACGTTGTGATTCTTGTTTGATAACAAAGAACGCGTTTGACAAGAACCTCATAGTATCTATGTAACTTTGTATTAATCTTGTCATTTGGGCGTTTGTATTTGTGTTTTGGAGTTGATTCTATAATCGTTATTTGTGTTTAGGATAAACAAATTTTGCTTTTTATCATCTTATTATTTAGGGGTCAGATAATTAGTTTAAGGATAGTGAGTTTCATACCAGTTGCAACAAAGATTATTATCAAATGGTAGAATATAATTTACCTATGCACCCCTTTATAACCTTATTTGGGAGAATTTTAGTAGCTTTAAACAAAACTTCCCCTTGTTTCAATTTGCCAAACAATCACACATCTGATTATCTTATTATAAAAAATTATTAAAGATAGAGTTAACCGAATAAAAATGTAACCAACTTATTTTAGGCAAAAAACTAAGCATCAAAATTTCAAAAACTGGTGTTACAAAATTATCTTTGATAACCGATTTCATGCTACTTGTTAGAGATTAAGGTCATCATGGTTAAAAGTTGCCTACACGTCAGCAGCCACATCATATTTTGACCATTCACCTTGATTGAACTTTTTAAAGATCTCTTACCTTAATTCAACATTTTTGAAACTTATAAGTGTTTCTCTAGCAAAAAAGTTAGTTACCTAAAATGCAAGCTGGACCAGCTTTGGTAACTCTTTTATGCAATTAGCTGTTAAAGATATGACCGACGTTGGTAATGCCACTTTTGTTTGCAAAATATCAGGATGCGACGATCTGGCAGACTCTTGGATTGGCTTTTCAGACACTTGGAGTTGTATATGGTGATATGGGGACAAGTCCTTTGTATGTGTTTACAGACGTTTTCAGCAAGGTCCAAATTGAGTCAGATGTTGATGTCTTGGGAGCTTTATCACTTGTTATATACACGATTGCTCTCGTGCCTCTAGCGAAGTATGTTTTTATTGTGCTAAAAGCGAACGACAATGGTGAAGGTAAGAATTAGATATACCTGACCTGACTCATTATCCTTCAAATATATCCACAGATTGACTTTATAGGTCAAACCGACTAATTTTGACTCCTGTCACTTATGCAAAATTTTTGACTTTTCAAGAACATCATGATGGCTGCATTAAACTTCTATCAACTTCTTCCACTAAATGTACGCGAGTTAAATTTGCAACAAGTAATCCACATTTATTAGTGAATTTGGAAGAACTAGGTTTGACCATTAAAAGTAAAGTTTTTAACATTTCTTTGCTAATACATGCACTGCTGCTTTCTCTAGTCAATAAGACTAGTTTTTGACCTAAGAAAAACTCATATTAGTTCTTTAAATTTTCAAGAACAACATGATCAATGCATTGCACTTCTAACAAATTCTTCCATAAATGTTTTCAATTAAATTACAACAAGAAATACACAATTATGGTGATAATACCTTGGTTTGACCCTTTTAAAGATGTACCATTTTCTTCCTGATAATAATCTAATCTTGCAGGAGGGACGTTTGCATTGTATTCTTTGATCTGCAGGTATGCAAAAATCAATCTTCTACCAAATCGCCAACAAGCTGATGAACGTATCTCGAGTTACAGGCTGAAGTTGCCTACTCCAGAACTGGAAAGGGCTCTGAAAATCAAAGAAATGTTAGAACACAATTCGTTTTACAAAACCCTTCTTTTGTTACTCGTTCTAATGGGAACTTCTATGATCATTGGGGACGGTATTCTGACCCCTGCTATATCAGGTAAGCTTTCGACTAAATGGTTTTTGCTTATTCAATAAAATCAGTTTCAAAGTGCACATCAAAACACAGTCCAATCTTACCGATTGTTATTGCAGTCATGTCTGCTGTGAGTGGTCTGGAAGGTAAAATACAAGGATTCGGTACAGGTGCGTGATGTTTATTGGTGGTGTTGACTGTTGAAAGTCAAATCTGTTGATATTTGACTTGTGGCATTGTGTTTTACAGGTGCTTTAGTGGCTGTATCGGTTATCATCCTTGTGGGATTGTTTGGCATACAGAGGTTTGGGACGAGTAAAGTTGGGTTGACATTTGCTCCTTGTCTTGCTTTGTGGTTCTTTAGCCTCGGGTCTATTGGATTATACAACCTCATTAAACATAATATATACGTCGTGAAGGCGTTTAATCCTGTTTATATATATTTGTTCTTTAAAAAGAATTCTTTCAACGCATGGTCGTCTCTTGGAGGTTGTGTTTTATGCATTACTGGTAAGTCTATTAACTTTTTGTAAAGTTATGATCTTTCTTGTTCGTTTTATAGTGATGATGTGATTATGTGGCCCTTTCATTCCAGGCGCTGAAGCGATGTTTGCTGATTTAGGCCATTTCTCTGTACCATCCATTCAGGTTGGTCTTTGTTATCATAAATAGTAGCAGTGGCACAATGGGCGGATAAAGTGGGTTGGGTAATGAGTCAAAACAGGCAGCTTTTTGAATGGGTCATCACTCTGGTTGGACTGACTCACAAACACTTGTTTCTCCTTAAATTTCATATATAAATAATATTCCAAATATGATTTTGGAAAAGTTGCTCTTTTTAGGACTATATAAGAAAACACTTCTATTTTCTTGAAATTTAAGGGTTTGAGATTATTTGTTTATCCCATTAGAGGGAAAGTATAACCCAAATCATATCTTTAAATACTACCCGTTCAACCCGTTTCCATTTTATCCAATTCTGAATACAAACAGGTAAACTTTTTAACCAGTCGACCCGCTTACCATAAATTTGGTTGAAATTGCCTGATAAGTAGACTAAGAAGTAATCTGTTTTAGTAGTTGAAACTAAATTCACTTGTTATGATCATATCTTCGTGTTCTAGATTGCTTTTTCGTTCGTTGTGTTTCCATGCCTTCTCCTGGCATACATGGGTCAAGCTGCATATCTTACAAAATACCCTGATTCCGCGGGTAGAATATTCTATGATTCCATTCCCGGTAACACTTCTATCACTCGTTCAAGTTGGAAAAGAAAACCTTTATACCATTGTAATTACTAATCATTTGAGATTGTTTATATGGTGCTGTATATGAACATGAACAAACAGATAGTCTCTTTTGGCCCGTTTTCGTGATAGCCACATGTGCTGCTGTAATTGCTAGTCAAGCTATGATATCTGCTTCCTTCTCATGCATCAAACAATCCATGGCTCTCGGATGCTTCCCAAGATTAAAGATCATTCACACGTCAAGAAGGTTCATGGGTCAAATCTACATCCCCGTCATCAACTGGTTCTTGATGGTCATGTGTGTTCTAGTTGTAGCCACTTTTCAAAGCACAACAGACATAGCCAATGCATACGGTACGGTTTCTTCTCAATCTACACTCTAATCACTTGATACTGGTCTAAAAACATCTGTTCCTCTTGCAGGCATAGCAGAAGTTGGTGTGATGATGGTCAGCACGATGTTAGTAACTCTCGTTATGCTTCTGATATGGCAAACAAATGTATATCTAGCATTTGGTTTTCTTATCTTTTTCGGATCAATCGAGCTTTTATACATGTCCGCGGTTCTATCCAAAATCACAGAGGGTGGTTGGCTCCCTCTTGTGTTTGCTTCATTCTTTCTGTGCATCATGTACATTTGGAACTATGGGAGTGTACTAAAATACCAAAGTGAAGTCCAAGGTAAAATCTCAATGGATTTCATGAACGACCTCGGGTCAACCCTTGGAACCGTACGGGTCCCAGGCATTGGACTGCTCTACAACGAGCTAGTCCATGGTATACCCTCGGTTCTAGGCCGGTTCCTGCTAGACCTGCCTGCAATCCACTCAACACTCGTTTTTGTCTGCATAAAGTACGTCCCAGTCCCCGTGGTTGCTCAAGAAGAACGCTTTCTTTTCAGACGGGTTTGCCCGAAAGACTACCACATGTTTCAATGTGTAGCAAGATACGGGTACAAGGATGTCCGGAAAGAAGACCACCATGCTTTCGAGCAGCTTCTGGTCGAAAGCCTGGAGAACTTCCTGAGAAAAGAAGCTCAAGATCTCGCGCTGGAAAGTGAAATAAACGATGCTGAATTCGAGAGCGTGTCAGTTGGTGAAAGAAGCTATTCGGGTGAGCTCAGTGTACCATTGATACAACCTGATGCGGAGTCGGTGCTGCCATCGAGTGTGATGGGCGCGATTGATGATGATCCGAGCTTGGAATACGAGCTTTCGGCTCTTAGAGAAGCTACGGAGTCCGGGTTTACTTACTTGCTTGGACACGGTGATGTTAAAGCTAAAAAGAACTCTATTTTTCTCAAGAAACTTGTGATCAATTACTTTTATTCGTTCCTGAGGAACAATTGCAGGGGCGGGGCGGCAACGATGAAGGTTCCGCACATGAATATTATACAGGTCGGGATGACGTATATGGTATGATATAGTATGGTATGTATTTGTTAATCTTTGTTGAATTTACTTGTCTAATAAGGAGATCTGTTTGTAAGTGGAACTGGTGGTAGTTACATTTGAACAAATGGACTGTGTGACTGAAGTCAATGAAGTTGACTTTATAAGGTCAAAGAGATCATTAAAAGAGAAAAAAATAAATGTTGTTGGGTTATTATAAGCAATGTTTTCGGTTCGAATATAGCTGCTTTACAAGTCTAGATTGTTTTAAACCATCATAAATAATCAAAAGATAAAAAGCATGTGTATATAACAAACAAACTATGAATAAATCATTAAACAAGATTTAGCAGGGAAAAACACAGATATATTTATAAAATCTGATTCAATTATGGATCCGTTTTGGTGGTGCAACCAGGAGGCGGTGTAAATGGCGGACTCAGATGAAAACGGTACGAGAGTACTCAACTAGACCAGCAATTTCTGGTTGGATCTAGCATTATGATTCAAAACATTGGTTATAACTTATGGATTAATCTTAAAAAAAATAATTACCCGTTATTAAATGATTAGTAATCACTTTTAAAATTTCATATATATATTTTTTGTTTTAAGTAGTTAGCCATTTTATTAACCGTAACTTCTAACGTTCTTCTTGATATAAAGTTTTATAGAGTTAATTATCTAAATAGTCATCATGGTTTGTCCCTAATAACACCTTTTGGGATTTAAATTTAAAAATTTGTAGGTTTGAATTAAGTGATTTTCATTTTGCTAACTTTACTCCTAACACTAACTTCTACTAAAAAATATTAACGTTGTGTGAAATACCATAAGGATCGTATATGTAATAGTCAGAAAATACAGAAACATAGATAACTCGTGGCTTTAGGGGAGAAGATAGTTAGGTGGGTTGAGGGTTCTCACTGAGTATTGGTGGTGGCCGGAGAGTGTCGGGTCCGGGGTTCTAGTCACCGCAAGATTGGGACGAGGGGGAGGGGGTGTATTGGGTGGGTTTTAATTTTTTTTAATCTTTTTATTATATAAGTAATTTATATAAATAATCCATAAAGTTTAAGATAGTTTAGTCGTTTCACACAAATTAAATTTTTTTTAATAGAATTTAGGGTTAGACCCTAAACTTGTTATAAAATGAAATAACACATAGCCTAAACATACAATTTTTAAATCTAGACCTCAAAAGGCATGAATAGATTCCAATAACATGGGCTATTCGTGCAATTAGATAAAAGTCCATAAATTGTTAAGTTTTATGAATGTATACTCATTAGCTATTTTCTTAATCTTTAATCCACAACATGATTCATAACATATATGACCAGTATCACTGAATATTTTCCCTCAACTTCAATGGGAGATAAGTTATTTCATTCTTCTAGAGTACTTTTAACTAATAACATTTTTATATAATTTTGAACCCTTTAATAATGGGTCAATTTTAAAGGTTTTGTTACAAGTCCATGTGATTGGTTATGGCCAAACCCAATCTAATAGTGTTATTGTGTTTGGTTAACCTTGACACTATGAAATATTGCATCTAACCTTATATATAAGGTACAATGAGATATCACAAATAAGCTAATAATCCAAATTATGTGATATGCTTTAATACCTAATTCCACACAAACCTACTGAAAATATAGATAAAATTTAGTGCCTTATTTGTAGTCTTAAAACTTAATCGAAAAAAGACATAAATGCAATGTTTTTTTTTCCGTTCTTTCTTCTCTCTTGTGTTTTTTTGTGTAATAATTTTTGTGAAACTATTTTTATACCGACGTTCATATGTGCATATAAAGATCTCATACTACATATTCTTTTTTTTTTTTGCCAAAGTATATATGCACACAAGCTGACAAACATACTATATTAGAATACATTTGAGGGGGATAAGATCGTCTATTCACATTAATTTTTAAGGTTTGACGGGACAAAATTGTTTTTTAAAAACTTGACTATCTTAATTATCTTTTACAAACAAATGTCATTTATATGATTAAATACAAAAAAATAATATAGATTATAAATACCTAATTGTTGACACTTTTAAATATTTAGTTGTCAGAATTTAAATGAAATTTCTTTAAAAAACTAATTATATAAATCAATTTCTTGTTTAACTAATTTCTTAAAATCAATTTTATTTTATATGAATTCATATTTACTCTTTTTATAATTATTTATTAAACCTTAGAATCTATATGATATTTTACCAATTGTTCAAATGTTTTACCAGTGTTTTTGTTGTGTGTTGTGTTTACTCTTGCATCACATGAGCACCACTCTAGTATATATATACACACACTAGGACTATGGAACAAGAAAATTGTGTCACATGTTATGGCATTATTCATGTTTTGTTATTTGTTTTTTGCATTCCTTATTCCGGTTTTGTGCAAGATCTCTTTTACCGATTGATTCTATGTTTTTATCAATGTCATTCTCTATAAAGTCACTTGGGGGTAAAGATGTAATTTTGTTAAAAAAAGAGAAATATACAGAAAATTATATAAAAAGATGTAAATTGATTGTTCCCTTGTTGTTTAGTAGTAACTGAAAGTGATGTGTGAATGGAAAAGAAAAAAGAAAAAAAAAGTGAAGGTAGATTTTAAAACACTACCCTCTTTTTGGATACATAACTATAGTCTATCATTAAGTCGTTAACATAATAACATTATTACCAAACTGTTAAAAAAATATATGAATATATCTACATATTTAACAATTCAATTAGTAAATAAATTCTATATGTTGTATTGATTAGTTTGCTCTTTATTTTGTAGAGTAAAATGGAAGAGTTGGTTCGTTTGTCATGTGGAAAGAAGTTCAAGGGTTGATATGTAGAAATATTAGATCTAAAGAGGTGTAGATTTCTATTGCTGATTCATTGAGGGCTTAAAGTGAAAATAGCCATATATTATGTAGACTATTTTACCCCAATTATTTTGATAAAAAAAATAGTCTTTAATGGGAGAAAACATATGAGTTGCTCTTCATCTGTGTACAACGGCCACAAAATCTGATTGAAGTCATCTTCAGATCATCGCCATCTCTCATAGCATCAATATCTCCATCGGTTTTAGGGGCTTTTCTCTTTCTTCGGTCGTGATGTGATCATCTTCTAACAGTTTAGGGTATTCTGCCATAACCTTTAATTAGTGAACTGTTACTCATTTGCCCTCATTATTTTCACAGATTCATCCAATTGAACCCAAACTCAAAGGTTCGATTTCCATTGCAATAGTGGTTCTTTTCTGTGAATAGCAGTATTTTCTTGTTTTTGTTTTTTGTATATGTTGCTTTTTTAGTCTTGTGATCGTTGATTGAGCGTCTCTGATTCTTGGGTGTAAGCAACTTCGGTTTGGAAACAATACGTATTTCATTTATAAATTTTGACACAAACTTATTAGGAACTTTGTATCAGACATATGTGTGTGTTATCTTGAAATTTAATAATATTTCATCAAGAGAATAAAAAACCAAATAATTATTTTCACAGATTCATCCAATTGAACCCAAACTCAAAGGTTCGATTTCCATTGCAATAGTGGTTCTTTTCTGTGAATAGTAGTATTTTCTTGTTTTTGTTTTCTGTATCTGTTGCTTTCTTAGTCTTGTGATCGTTGATTGAGCGTCTCTGATTCTTGGGTGTAAGCAACTTCGGTTTGGAAACAATACGTATTTCATTTATAAATTTTGACACAAACTTATTAGGAACTTTGTATCAGACATATGTGTGTGTTATCTTGAAATTTAATAATATTTCATCAAGAGAATAAAAAACCAAATAATTACCGAATATTAGAAGAAAATATTTTTAAAAAAATATAGATTTATCATTTTTCATAAATAAATTAAAAAAGATTATTATTTTTGAATCACATATGACATAACTTAAAAGTTAGAAGCAAAAAGAAGAAGAAAAAAAATAATGATAAATAGAAACCGTTGTCACATGACTACTTCCCCACACTTTACAAGTTTTGATGGAGGCCTCAATGTCACATCATAGTTGGCATTCTCCCTCAAAACTAATCTATCAACATGCCAAAAAATAAAGGTTGCCTCAATCCCTTGAAGGACAATAAATAGTTTGGGTATGGGACGTGTCTCAATTTAAATGAAGTAAAACTCTAAAACATTTACCAAGTTTGATTGTTACAAAATCGTCCTTCTTTAGAGTTTCACCCGCATTTATACATACGTTATCTTTTACAGGTTTGTCATCTTTTATGGTTACAAATTCTTGTACAAAACATTTTTCTGATTCAATTTTAGCTTTTATTTTGTATTTTTTGTTAAAATGACTAGATTCATATATTCTATTTCGATTTGACATGATTAATTTAAGCATATAGCTTGTTTTTTTCATTTAGAATGACAATATTATCAATAATAATTATTATCAAGTATAATATTTATCTAAGTTAGGATGAAATTATAACACTATTAGGGGCAAAATCAAGGTAAAATCATAAGAGAATAGTAAGTTAGGGCAAAACCATAACAAATCATCACAACAGCATAATTGTGTATCTTTAGTGTAGCAAATTGTAGAACACGAGAATAATTCGATTGGCCTAAGACGCAAAATCACCATATTTTCTGAAAAAGGGTAGAGGTAATATACAAACGGGGTCACTATAACTTGCTAAATGTTTGAACACAACATTAAACTCTGAAAACGTAGAATTCTAGGTATATCAAAAGTTAGGAATATACAAATTTTAGTGTGAAGCCATAAGTGTTTTTAAATACTACACTGGTTAGGTTAGGTGAATTTCAATATTTAATATGTATATATATATAATATATATATATATATATATATATATATATATATATACATATATATATTAGGAATTATTAAAAAAAGTGTTTTCACAATTTTCTTTTCAACTTCAATGAAAACTGATATTTGTTGAACTTGTAGATGTATTAGATGTATTTTATGATTAGGTTAGTATCCCATTATACCCATTATACATGTTGAACAAATAAAATATAAATAGTTGTTAACAAAAATTTGATAATCATAAAATAATATTACATGAGACATTATTAAAATTACGTACGAGTTATGACTATAACTAATAAAACAATGATACTAATTTTCTAAACTTTTGTAATTAACTTTGTAAGGATTCCTGAAGTCTGATGCAACCCAAAACAGCCTAAGTGTCTCAGCAGCATGCACTAAGTACTGAAGTGAAGAATGCTTCGAAAGTTTTACACAAAGCATTAGAAAATACTCTAAGTGTAAAATCTTCCGAAGCCAAGACCAATATCTTCCGAAGCTTCAAAGACAAAGTCTTCCGAAGCTTCATCCTATGAAGACAGATTTCTTCCGAAGACTTTTAGTACACATGCTTTATCTGATGTACTGTTCCATAAAGCATCTTTTCCGCTGCATCTCTGTAAAGTCACCAACTTACATGAGTTGGTGAAAAGGGCCTTGCTTTTGGTAACTGTACATTGAGGTCTTGAGTCTTCAACTTTCCACTTTATGTACTTTATCCTTTTTGTATTGTATAAGGATGTGAGCTATGGCATGTCATAGTCACAAGGTCAAAAGGCAGATATGCCTTTTGATCCTACAATTGATTTTGTTAGTGTCTAGTCAATTGTATCCAGCTGGCTTTCAAAGTATAGCCGGCTGTAGGTTGTAGTATAAGTATTTCAAGTTCTTGTATCTTTTCTTCATGCTTTGTAACACTTGTAAAAGAACTTGAAAAAGCAATATACTGCCTCCTTGAAACCCATACTCTCTTGTTCTGTCTCTTGCTTTACTTGTGTTCTTTGTATCACCTTTGGTTACCCAGCTCACTGTTTGATTAGAGCTTAGTTAATCTCCTTACTGTGTTGTTGTGTTGTAATTGTGTTTAAGCCCTTAAACGTCCTGCAATTGGTATCAGAGCATTCCAGGCTCTTGACATAAGATCTAACCATCTTAAGATCCCTCACACACACAAAAGCTAAACTCTTCAAATGGCTTCCATCTCAAAGACTGATATGGAGACTGAAACCATGAACAAATCCCCACTGATCACTCTTGATGATTTTGACACCTGGTGCATGAGGATGGAAGGCTTCATCAGGTCTCTTGATTCAAGAATGTGGGAATCTGTTGAGAATGGACCTTTCATACCCAGCACCCCCTCTGCTACTGGTGCTGGTATGATTCCTAAAGATGTGGCCAACTACTCAGATGAAGATAGAAAAAGAGTAGAGATTGACAGGAAGGCCATGACTGCTCTTCAGACTGCTCTCCCAAACTCTGTATACAGAGGTTTTAAGAAGTGCAAGACAGCCAAACAGCTGTGGGATGCACTGAAGCTGATGTATGAAGGCTCCTCTGAAGCCAAGGAGAACAAGAAAGATCTTCTGAAGCAGCAGTTTGAGAATTTCACCTTCAAAGCAGGTGAAACCATGACCCAACAATACTTCAGGTATGTTGAGATTGTGGATACCCTAGTGGATGGAGGAGTTCCTCTTGAGAACAGGGACATTGTAAGGAAGTTCATGTCCTCACTTCCTAGGCAATGGACACACTATTGTGTGGTGATCAAGAGGACTGAGAACCTTAAGACTCTTACTCTTACAGAGTTGTATGGGATTCTCAGTGGATACCAGATGGAGATGAACATGCAAGGTTCATCTGGCAACTCCAACAATCAAATGGGTTCAGCCCTTCATGTGGTTGAAAGGGACAGCATAGAACCCCAGCATCATCTCATATGCTACCCTGACAACTCACAAAAGGGTCCTTTCATCACCTTCCCGGAGACACCAAGGGAGAACTTTACTCAAGGAAGCCCATTCCAAGAGACAAGTTCTTCTCAAGCCTTTGTGTCTGCAGATGAAAGCTGTGGGAATTATCTTTTCACTCTTGAAGACCTGGACTGTATCCATCCAGATGACCTGGAATACATGGAGATAGTTCAGCAGATGGCTCTCCTCACTCACAGAGCCAAGAAGTTCTACAAGAGGACAGGAAGAAGATTTCCAAGCAATGCTACCAGTAGTAAGTTTGGGCTGGATAAAAGCAAAGTTAAGTGTTACAACTGTAACCTTATGGGTCACTTTGCTAGGGAGTGTAAGGCACCTAAAGCAAATGGGGGCCAAACACAACCCAGACCAAATTTTACTGACAAAGCTCCTCAGGCTGAGAAGACAAAGCAACATGCTGCTGTTGCTGTTGAAGAGGGAGGCTTTGACTGGAGTTTTCAGGTGGAGGATGCTTCTCCAAACCAAGCACTGATGGCTGACCATGATGAAGCCAAGGTATTGGAACATCTTTGCTCCCCTGAATGCATTGCTAAAGTAAATAGATACAGGTCCTACAACCTAGAGATGAGATCTGATCTTGAGTCATTAAACATATTAAAATCTGATTTTAGAAAGTCTGAAAATGATTACAAGTTAAAGATAGAGGACTTGGAGAAAACCATTTCAGTACTAAAACATGAACATACAGATTTTAGAACTCAGATCCAAGATCTCATCACTAAGTTAACTGAGTGCCAGGCTGAGCTTGTGATCAGCAAAGCCAAGGCAGAGAAGAGTGTTCTTGAAGAAGAGACCTTCAAGAACATGATATCCTCATCCCTACACAACAAAGTTTGTTATCAAAATAGACAGGGACTGGGATCAAATGAGATAGCTCCTCCACACACAATCTTGTCTGTAAGATCTCCTAGGTGTGGAACTTGTGAAGATGAGCTTCCTCTCATAGATCCTGTAAGTGAGGATGATGAAGAAGTGATAGTGAAGAATTCCTCTGAGAAGAGTGAAGAAGAGGATTCTTCCAAGGGCCACTATCCTTCTGAGGAGAAGAAATCAACTGTGATGACCAAGTCCAAAAGAAAGAACTTGATCAGGAAGAGCAAAAGGAAAGCAAAGAAGGCTCAAGAAATCAAGGCTACTTTTGATGCTAAGCAGAAACAAGTCTTTATCTCTGCAGGTTTCAAAGTAGTAAGGACTGAAGACATCAACCAAGACTCCTCAGCTAAGAGTCATGGTTCTTGTTCAAATCATCTCAGTGCCAAGAAGAAGACTGAGCTGCTGTGTACCACTGCTGCACAGCCTGGACCATCAAACTCCAAGAACAGTTCACAGCCCAAAGGAACTGTCAGCATCTACCATCTACCAAGATGAAGGTGGAGAAGGGATGTGACCAAAGCCAGTCTTGCTCTCAAAGGGAGACTTCTTTGAAGAAGAAAATGTTGTGTGTTATGTGTGAAAGTACTTCTCACATTGCTAAGGATTGCCCATACAATCCTAAAAGTACTGTCCACATGACTAAAACAAAGACTTCAAAGAGTCTCAAGAAGTCTCAAGCTTCGGAAGGAAAGTCTGTTTCCTTCGGAAGCTCCAAATCAAAGAAGAAGGTAAATGGAAAATTACCTTCGGAAGCAAAGTTGGTCTCGGAAGAAAGGAGTTCTTCCGAAGCACTGAAGTCTGCTGCAGTGACTGTAGATTCTTCCGAAGGATCAGTCATCAAAACTTGAAGTTCCAAAAGCTTCTAAGGTTTTGAAGGTCAAGTCCAAGACTCCAAAGGTGGTGTGGAAGTCTAAGAAAGACCAAATGACTGAGGTTTCTCCATCAACAACAGCTGAAGATCCCCATAGTACAACCATAGGATCTATTACTGTTGCATTACCTTCTATTACTATTAATGAGCCCAAGACAAGTAAGGCTTGGGTTTCCAAATGTAACTAATCATTTCTTTGTGCAGGAACAGCTCAAGACAAACAGGAATGTCTGGATAATTGACAGTGGCTGTTCCAGGCACATGACAGGCAATAGGTCTCTACTCCATAATTTTGAGAGAATTGATGGAGGACCAGTTGCTTTTGGAGGAGATGAAGGTGGTTACATTTCTGGAAGGGGCAAGGTCACAAATGGTAAGCTCAGCATTGAGAAGGTAAACTTTGTTAAGGAGCTTGGGTACAATCTTCTGAGTGTATCCCAATTTTGTGATCAGAGTCATAACATGCTTTTACTGAGCATGAGTGCATTGTTCTCAAGCTGGTGTGGTCATTCCTCATGAGCATATCCTGCTCAGAGCCCCCAGGAAAGGGAACATGTACAAGATGGATTTGCAAGAAACATCTCCCTCAGGAGAAGTTTCATGCTTTCTATCTAAAGCAAATAGTGATGAGTCTTTCCTATGGCATAAAAGAATGTGCCATGTAAACTTTAAGAACATGAATAAATTAATTAAACATGATCTGGTAACTGGAATGCCAAAGAAAGAGTTTACAAGTGATGATCATTGTGTTGCATGCCTGAAAGGGAAGCAACACAAGGTATCTCACAAGCCTAAGGAAAAGAACTCCATCACTACTCCCCTACACTTGTTACATATGGATCTCTTTGGCCCCACCAGTGTAATGAGTTTAGGAAGGACCTCTTACTGTCTGGTGATCACAGATGATTTTACAAGATTCACTTGGGTCTTCTTCCTTAGAACTAAGGATGAAACCCCTGAGATTCTGAAGAATTTCATCTTAAAAGTTGAGAATCAATGTGATCACAAGGTCAAAACCATAAGATGTGATCAGGGAACTGAATTCAAGAACCAAATCCTTGATGCATTTTGTGATGAAAAAGGTATTACAAGACAATATAGTGCTCCCAGGACTCCTCAGCAAAACGGAGTTGCTGAGAGGAGAAACAGACACTTATTGAAGCTGCAAGAACTATGTTGTCTGACTCTAAACTGCCTATCACCTTCTGGGCAGAGGCAGTTAATACTGCTTGCTATGTGCAAAACAGAGTTTTAGTAGTTAAGACACATGGTAAGACTCCTTATGAACTTTGGCACAAGAGGAAACCTTTCATTGGTTTTCTCAGGTCATTTGGATGTCCCTGCACCATCTTGAATACCAAAGATCAAATTGCCAAGTTTGCTGAGAAATCAGATGATGGACATTTCATTGGATACTCTTCTCAAGCTAAAGCTTATAGAGTATACAATCTCAGAACTAGAATTGTTGAGGAGTCAGCCAATGTGACTTTCAATGAGCACACTCCTTGTGTGCTGGTTCTGGTCCGGATTGGCTGTTTGATCTTGATTTAGTTACCAACTGTTTTAACAAATCTTGTGAGCATGTTTCAGGATCTGCAGAAAATCTAAATACAGGTGATCCTGATCCAAGATTTGAGCTAGGAAGACCTTCAACTCATACATCTTCAGCTCCAGTTGGAACTACTTCAGCAAATGAGGTTTCTATCAGCACAACAATGACAAATTCAGCTGATACATCTGGCATGCCTTCAAATTCCAGCTCAGAGGCCTCTCAACCAGATAAAGACACCTCACTTGTAGAAGACAACAATGGTGATGGTGATAGTGATCAGGAATTTCTTGATGCTAATAACCATACCATAGATGACAACATCAATGATGTCTCACACTCATTGGATCAAGTTAATCTTGATAAGTGTGATAATGTGGAGGGTGAATCTTCCAGACCAGATTTAAATTTCTCAAATTTAGATCTTTCTCAACAACTTGCTGTGATCCCTCAGCTAAGGATCCACAAGTCTCACCCCACCACAAACATCATTGGAGATGTTGTCACAGGGGTAAGAACAAGAGGACAAACCCATGAAGCAAATGTTTGTCTTCACTCTTGTTTCTTATCTCAGATAGAGCCCAAGAAAGTTGATGAAGCTCTAAAGGATGGAAGTTGGGTTGAAGCTATGCAACAAGAGCTGCTTCAATTCAAAAGGCAGAAAGTTTGGAACCTTTGTCCTCTTCCTCATGGGAAGACTACCATTGGAACCAAATGGGTTTTTAGAAACAAGAAGGATGATAGAGGAATCATCATCAAGAACAAGGCAAGACTAGTTGTTCAAGGATACACACAAGAAGAAGGGATTGACTACACTGATGTCTTTGCTCCTGTAGCAAGACTAGAAGCTGTTAGGATATTCCTGGCATTTGCTGCATCCAAGAACTTCAAGGTCTACCAACTTGATGTAAAGTGTGCTTTCTTATATGGAGTGATTGATGAGGAGGTTTATGTCAAACAGCCACCTGGTTTTGTAGACCCTGATCATCCTGATTATGTCTGCAAGCTTGACAAAGCTCTTTATGGGCTGCATCAGGCACCCAGGAAGTGGTATGAGACACTATCTGAGTATCTCTGTAAGCATGGATACAGAAGAGGTACTATAGATGGAACTCTCTTCATCAAAGGACAGGGAAATGACCTATTGCTGGTTCAAGTATATGTGGATGACATCATCTTTGGTTCAACTAATCCAAAGCTCTGCAAAGACTTTGAGAAGCTGATGAAAGACAGATTTGAGATGAGTTCAATGGGAGAACTCAACTTCTTTCTGGGAATTCAAGTGAAGCAGGTTGAAGATGGCATCTTCATAAGTCAGTCAAAGTATGTTCAAGACATACTCAAGAGGTTCAATATGACTGATTGTAAGATTGCTAAGACACCCATAGCCAGAAACCACTCCCTTGGTCCAGATCTTGAGGGGGAGTGTGTAGATGAACATTTATACAGGGCTATGATTGGGTCTCTTATGTATCTTACAGCTAGCAGGCCTGATATCATGTTTGCTACATGTATTTGTGCAAGATATCAAGCCAACCCTAAGATGTCTCACTTAATCACTGTGAAAAGGATTTTAAGATACCTCAAAGGTGCTTCAACACTTGGTCTATGGTATCCAAAGAATCCAAATTTCAATCTGTATGCCTATACAGATAGTGATTATGGTGGTTGCAATATGACTGCAAAGTCTACATCTGGGGGATGTCAATTCCTTGGTGGAAGGGTGGTCTCATGGCAATGCAAGAAACAATCCTGTGTGTCTGCATCAACTGCTGAGGCTGAATACATTGCTGCTGCAAGCTGCTGTGCTCAAGTGCTTTGGATTCAAAATCAGATGCTGGACTATGGATTTAACTTCAAAGAGACTCCTATCCACATAGACAACAATAGTGCTATCTTATCACTGAGAACCCTGTGCAGCACTCAAGGACCAAACACATCAACATCAGGTATCATTTAATAAGAGATAACTATGAAAAAGGATTAATTAAACTAGTCAAAGTTCATACAGATGAACAATATGCTGATCTGTTCACAAAAGCTTTTGATGAACAGAGATTTAAGTATCTGATATCAGCTATTGGGATGATTAACTTTGAGTAGACTTTTTATTAAAACTAATTCTAATTATTTCTTCTTAAAATATGTGTGTCCTAAGTTGTCTAGTTCATCACTTTCATAAGCTCATGTTTTCTTTGGATGTAAAATTCTTTTTGAAGACTTTCCTTAGATTCTTGAAAATTTTTGATACTTAAGATAAAATTTTATCTTCGGAAGAAAAACATGTCTTCAAAATACATAACTGTCTAAGAGATTTTACCTTCGGAAGAAGTCAAATTCATCTTCCGAAGCTTAAAATTCTTATCTCAGACACTTATTTATTTTAAGGACCTTTTTCTTCCGAAGCAAAATTAACCTTCGGAAGCTTTGTTTATTTCTATACAAAGCATTCAAGGGTTTATTTCTCTTCCGAAGCATAAATCTTCAAGACTCTCAGGAAAATCTTCCGAAGCCATTTTAGCTTCGGAAGCTTTTTCCATCAAAACTTCCGAAGACAAATAAACTTCGGAAGCTTTTCGAATTCCAAGAAAACTACTTTTTGAGCAAAAGTAAACTACCTTTTCAGAGGTGGGACCGACTTTCGGATTTCAAAGTTTATCCTCTTTCATTAACTTTGGTTCAAATCCCTTTTCATATAAATACCCAACGGTTCCCCCTCTTTCCCACTATCTTCCTCAATTCTACTGTTTCTCTAACCTAATTCTCTAAACCGCCTTTGCTTTCTACCTTTCTTCACCCTTAAGCTTCTGAAATGGCCAACCTTAACCGCAGAAACAACCCTGATTTCTCCATGCAACTACACAGGCAACATAATCAAGTTGCTCTGTTAAGCTCTGAGAAAGATGCAAGTTTCTCAGAGATTTGCCAATTCTTGACTCTGTCAAATTACTTCACCTCCCTGACCATTGATCCTACTCTATATGAGGATCACTTGCTTGAATTCTGGAAGACCTGCCAAGAGGTCATTATGGATGGGGAGAAGGCACTGTCTGCCACAGTGCAAGGGAGGACAATCTTCATCACTCCGGCCATCATTATCCAACATCTTCAGCTGGATGATGAAGAAGGTGAGGTGTCCTTCCCAAAAGAAGCTGTTAATCATTCTTTTGAGCAGATGGGCTATGAGGGAGATTTCTCTGTAAAGACCTTTAGGAAAGGGAAGGTCTCATCCCAATGGAAATTCCTGCTCCATGTGGTTATCCACAGCTTGTCAAACAAGCATGGTGGATGGGACCAGATTCCTGAGGATCTCTCCTTTATAGTTCATGGAATGGTTCAGGGGGTCAAGTTCAGGTATTCACAATTTGTTATACTAATTTACTTGCAAACTTAGACTCCTTAGAGTATTACATGTTTCCTAGATATGTTCAACACATTCTCAACTGTGAACTGGGCTCACAGTTGAGGGAAACAAGTAATATTCTTAAATTGGGACAGATGAAGCCCGCATCTTTAAAATAATGAAGAAGCCAACTGTAGGCTTCTCTGGGGTAGAAACAGCCCTAGTCCCAAAAATGTTAGAGCTCATTGCTCAAGGTGACAACCTAGCAACACAAGCTAGTGTTGAACCCACACCTCTTTTGTCCTTACCATTAAAAAGACCAGATTACCCTCACCTACCAAAGAAAATCCAAACGAACCCCTGCTCAGGCTATTGAGTCTGTGCAGGCCCCCAAATACTCAACCTTACAGAAGAGGTAGACACTAGAGCTCCCACTTCTCCTGAGGAGCAAACCACTCCCATTACTTCACCTATCAGGGCTGAGGTTCCTCAAGCTCAACCTGATGAGCTCAATAGCCCAACAACCTTAAGCCTTCACTCTGAGTCTCAACACTCAAGTGGACAACCTTCAGGGGACAGCTACCATCCCCAGCCTTTGGATCTCAACCAACCAATTCCCAACCTATCCTTTTACACTGATGAAGACTTAGGTTTCAGTGAGTACCATGAGTCTCTCTTCTCCTCCCCTACTCAAAGAGAGATGAGTACCTCTGACTCTCCTCAGTCTATCCCCCATCAGTCACCTATTACTGAGGTGGACACTTCTGAACCTGTTCAGGATGTCCATATGGAAGAGGCTCTCACTTTTGAAAGTGATTACATCATTAAGACCTCAACCATGGCAACTCAGCCCATTGGCATCTCACCTGAGGCTGCCAGTGAGCAGAGGAAAACCAGCAGCCAAGAAACTCAAGCTGGTGGTGAGAGAGAGGACTTTGGTCCAATCATCTCATCCCCCAATGAATCTTCTGATGAAGATGAGGGGAATTTGAGACTAAAGGTGCAAAAACTGTCAAAAACATGCACCTATTTAGTCTCTAAGGTTAGTCACTTGAAATCTCAGGTGACTACCCTGCAAAACAGGGTCAAACTCCCTCTCCTTCTGAACCTGTGAGGGAGGAACACCCAACTGAGAAAGACACTGATGATCAACATGGTGCTGCAGACCAGTCTTCTCAGTTAAAGACATCCAAGAGGAAGAAGAGGATGGCTTCTAAACCAAAGAGAAGAAGCCAAAGTCATCTACCTCTGCACCTCAGGCTGAATCAGATCAACCTGAGGAAGTGTATGATGAGGCAGCCCAATCAACTCCTATTCAAGTGGCTCCTCTATCTAGTGAGACACCCATCTTATCCTGGACTTACTCTACTAATCCAGAAAGATGGACTGTTATCAGAGATCAAGGTGTTGAGAATGTCTACTCATGGCAAGACATAATCAACTTACCTCTGCATGATCTCTTTGACATGAGAAGATACTATGAAAGTCTTGATGATCCTGACCATCTCATGAAGAAAGGAATGGTCCTGATTGTACTGAAGACTACCAACATTTGAAGATCTTCTAAGTGTTTTGGTAGCATCAGTCTAGGGGGAGTTTGTAAGGATTCCTGAAGTCTGATGCAACCCAAAACAGCCTAAGTGTCTCAGCAGCATGCACTAAGTACTGAAGTGAAGAATGCTTCGGAAGTTTTACACAAAGCATTAGAAAATACTCTAAGTGTAAAATCTTCCGAAGCCAAGACCAATATCTTCCGAAGCCAAACATGAAGTCTTCCGAAGCTTCAAAGACAAAGTCTTCCGAAGCTTCATCCTATGAAGACAGATTTCTTCCGAAGACTTTTAGTACACATGCTTTATCTGATGTACTGTTCCATAAAGCATCTTTTCCGCTGCATCTCTGTAAAGTCACCAACTTACATGAGTTGGTGAAAAGGGCCTTGCTTTTGGTAACTGTACATTGAGGTCTTGAGTCTTCAACTTTCCACTTTATGTACTTTATCCTTTTTGTATTGTATAAGGATGTGAGCTATGGCATGTCATAGTCACAAGGTCAAAAGGCAGATATGCCTTTTGATCCTACAATTGATTTTGTTAGTGTCTAGTCAATTGTATCCAGCTGGCTTTCAAAGTATAGCCGGCTGTAGGTTGTAGTATAAGTATTTCAAGTTCTTGTATCTTTTCTTCATGCTTTGTAACACTTGTAAAAGAACTTGAGAAAGCATATACTGCCTCCTTGAAACCCATACTCTCTTGTTCTGTCTCTTGCTTTACTTGTGTTCTTTGTATCACCTTTGGTTACCCAGTTCACTGTTTGATTAGAGCTTAGTTAATCTCCTCACTGTGTTGTTGTGTTGTAATTGTGTTTAAGCCCTTAAACGGTCCTGCAAACTTTTTTTTTCAACAAAAAAGTTTGAACATTTTGTTCCAAAACAATCCGTTTTAAAAAAGTGACTTTTAAATTTCTTCTATTATAACTCCACATATTAATTATTTTGGTTTATATAAATTTTATTTCTTAAAACACCGGTTTAAAATATTTTTTCCTATTTAAGAAAGTTTTGATATTTTAGAAAAAAATGTTATTTTATAAAAGTTTGTTTATTTAGAAATTACATTTGGAAAGAAACTCTCTTTCTTAATTTGTTAAGAACGACTTTTTTAATCTAAGAAAATAATATAATATCATTAGTAGTTAATGTAATTATTTAATAGTAAAAGGAAGAAAAGTTTAAAATAAAAGATCTAGAATTATGCCAAGCTTCCATTCAAAACCTTTTTTGTTGGTTATAATTGATAAATTTATTTATTTATTATTATTTTATTTTTTGTGGTTTGCAAATTCTAAAATATCATCTTCACTATCTACTGTATATAGCTCTTAGTACAAAAAGTAGCTTGTTCTATTTCACACACTGACACACATAAGGTAATCCGACACTCAACTTGTTGCATATTTAAGGTGAAGTCACTAAATTTATATTTTAATATCTATACTTTGTCGTTTAAAAATACTGAGATATCATTTTCACTCTCATCTATAATTAGCTCTTTGTACAAGCATGTCTTATTCACTTTCACACACATAAAATAATTTGACACTCAATCATAATTCAATACAATGAAAATCAGTGATGTTCCTACATACTTCACAAAGTTAGCGTATGTTTTTTTCACGGTATGCATCCAAGGTGCATCATCTGTTAACGCTATCTATCCTAGCCATGTCACAAGTCACAACCTAGTTCAAATGTGTAACAACGGTTAGTGTAAATCTAATAAATGTATACCAACTTTTTTTAAAAAAAATAATAATAATTCTACCAACTTTTATTATGAGGTAGACTACTATAAAAATATGTGTTTGGTATAACTAAATCCATAGCAAACACTCATTTTGCTGCAATTTGCGACACATTTGTTATGTAGGTACTACTCATATCGCTAATTTGTCTTGCCACGGAAGCCCATTTGCAATGATTTTTAGCTGGAAAAATAGATGTTGCTAAGTTATGAATCTGTTTCAGCAAAATAGTTACATTAAAGCATTACAAACTTTTGATGTACTGGATTGTTCTTACCAAATACTTTAAAGATTTGTAAGGTTTTCGTGTAGTTATTTACTGAAACAAATTAATTCATAAATAAATAAGATCTAAAAGGTGTCCTTTTAGCTCAACAACAAGCAATAGATAATGATTCTTTTAATTGAACTAGATATTAAAACCGCGCGTTGCCGCGGGTCTGTTTTGGGTTTAAAGTGTTTTTTAACTGTGATTATCGTGTTGACGTAGCTAAAAAAGTATCAGTAAATATAAACACACCTTAACGCAAAAAAAACCTTTAAAAGTAACGAAAAGTTCGTACAATAAAAATAAAAAATAAAAAAATAACTTTTTACTAAAAAAATACAGATCTCACTAACTATATGTCAAAATTTAAACAAATGACTTAATTTTAATGTTACATAGGTAATTTTTAATGGTATTTTCATTATTATTTTAAACATAGTAAGATTATTTTATATATATAAATTATTCTTTTATTAATATTTGGATTTCACTAAAAATTCAACTATATTTAAAAAAAATTTGAGTTCCATCACCTACAAAAACTCTGAAAAACCAAATGTTCCCTATCTTCTTCTCTCTTCATAGTTCACCATCATCACCACAAAACCACCCCAACACCACCACGGTTGTAACCATCACCACCGCAGCCATCGGAACACCACCAGTACCGCACCTCGCACCACCACCACGACCGCACCCATCGCACCACCACCACGACCGCACCCATCGCACCACCACCACGACCACCACACCCATCGCACCACCACCGCCATCATCGCAACCATCGCCGCACCACCACCACCGCAATCATCGCACACCACCACCGCAATCATCGCAGCAGCACCACCACCGCAGCACCATCTTATTCCCCCCCCCCCTCTCTCTCTCTCCCCTCTCTTCCGGTTTACCTTTCTCCTCACCGTCGCCGTCGTTGTCGCCGTCGCCGTCTCCATCACCTTCGCCGTCTCCATCGCTTTTGCCGTCTCCATCGCCATCGCCGTCGCAGTCGTCGTCGGAAGACTACCGCCTCACCCGCCACTCTCTTCCCCCCTCCCCCCTCCCCCCTCTCTCTCTCTCCCCTCTCTTCCGGTTTACCTTTCTCCTTGTTTAGAATGGATCTGTTTTAGTGGAGACTTGAAATACCTAAAGTAACCCTGGCCGGTGGTACTGTAGCCACCGACCAAGGTTTTTAATATATACTATAATATAATATAATTTATGATTGAAATTAAAAAGAAAGAATTATTATAGGTTGGTTAAAAATAGAAAAAAAAAAAGACTTTAATGAGACGCTTGAGGAAAAAAAAGAAGACAATAAGTTGATTACATAAAAAACAAAAAGAAAAGATTTGTAGATTTGTTAGAAATAAATTATACCATTTTGATATATATATATATATATATATATATATATATATATATATATATATATATATATATATATATATATATATATATATATATATATATATATATATATATTTCCCACCAAAACAATATAATAGAATAAAAACCAAATTTTTTGAATGGTGGTCGGACAAGGAACGGGACCGGTGGTCGGACCGGATTTTGTTTTTTTTTTTTTGATTTTAATGGATAAAAACGGGGGTTGAACAAAAAATTGATGTGTTGGACATAAGATTATTTTTAAGTTTTATATATAACTAGAGATGTTCATCGAATCGAATAAGTCAAAGTTTGAAATTTTCAAACAAGATTCGAATTCGATTCAAATTTAAAAAAGATAAGTCGAATTCTCGAATCGAATTCAAAACTTCCAAACAGAATTCGAATTTGATCCGTATTCGAAACAATTTCGAATTTGAATATGAATTTATTCGATTCATATTTAGTAAAAAAATTAATTGAATAATATTTTTAAAACTCTTTGGACAGATCCAATTTCAATTGCTCTAAATAAATAAATAAGCATAACATACAAAATATTGCAGGTTTCAAATAAAAGGTACCAATTATTATTAAATTATAGATTATATATTTATTTTTTAAATTTTAATTCTTAATTTCTCATTTACATATATTTAAATAAATGTATAAAATAAATAAATGTAAGTGTATGTATTTGTAATTCAATTTTCAAATCGAATCGAAAATCACAAATTCGGAATTCGATTCGAATTCTTTATTAGACATCGAATCAAATTCGAATTTGAAAATTCAAATTAGTTATTTTCGACTCGAATCGAATTTTGAGTTTTTTTGAATCCGATTCGAATATTGAACGCCCCTTAATATAACTATAAAATACACATATAAATTACTTATCTTGAATTATATATATATATATATATATATATATATATATATATATATATATATATATATATATATGTATCCTATATATAATTATGACTCGTCTGGTGACCATTGGACCAGTAAGACATCCGATTTAACGCCTGATCCGGTTCTAAAGCCATATGTTTTCTTTTTGCCGTTTTGCCTGTCTTAACACTTGTTTTTCTTGTCCTAACACTTTAATCGGACCCACTTGTAAGTTTGGTAAGTTCCTTTGAGGTTTTCATCATTTGATATTTTGATAGCTTATTTGAAACCTTATTAAGCAAAGCTACATTGCATTATTATATATTATGCCTCGAGATGAATATATTTAAACCAAAGTAGCAAACAATGTGTCATATTCACAAGGTGTTGGGAGGGAAAATGAACCAAATTCCAATAGGAACATAAAAGTGTGTACATTTTGTCATCTACAATAAAGCAAGTCACATAAAGACAGAAAATCATTCACTTCCACAACCTAAATCACAAGTAAAAAAGGGGAAAAAGAAAAGGCTTTGAAAGCTTCATAAAAAATTGAATGGTTGGTTACCAGTGTACAACTCTCTCTGCATGATGTACAAGTCATTTCTTGATAAAAAGCAAAATGATAACTAATGAGCAAACTTACTAGCATTTGAACTTCTTGATGGTAAACTTACATTAACAGAAGATGAATCTTGAAACTTATGATGATCTTTCTTTGACCAAAGCCAAATCTTGGAAACAGAAAAGCTTTCACCTTTGCTTCTACTGCTAATTTTCTTTCCATCATTACCCCCATCAACAGAGCAATTACCCTTATCTTTCTCAATCCCCAAATCTTTTTTTCCAATATTACCCCTATTTGGACAAAATATCACCTGCAACTCTGATTTCCCCACCACATACTCATAAGATCCCATTGAAAAACACCTTCTTGCATCAAGGTTCATGTTGCTAGTCTCACCCACTTCTTTTTCTTCTCTTTTATCACCATTTGTGGCTCTAAATTTTCCAAGTCTAACTGGAAACACCCTCTTTTCAATCCCACCTCCAAATTGCTTGAAATTCCCAGATGCCCCAACATGATTCATGCCTGAATTTGAGACCACATGATCATCTTCTTCCATCGAGTCATCAAATTGGAAATCAAACATTGGATTATCTGTTTCAGGGTTGAAAAGGGTTCCTCTGCATAAAGGGCAAGTTGAATTTGAGAGCAACCAAGTGTCTATACAATGAATGTGAAAAGCATGGCTGCATAAAGGTAGCAGCCTCAGCTTATCATGTTCTGAAAACTCACAAAGGCAAACAGCACAATCAAAAGGCTCTTGTAGCCCCATCAATTCTTTGTAAAGAAACACTGGGAGTGCATCAATGAAAGCTTGATCTAAACCAGAATCATGTAGATTGAAGAGCTGTTGCAGTTGTCTCTCATAAGCAACTGCATCAGTATGACTAGCTTCTTGAAATCTTGAAGATTGTTGATGGGAATTTGATGATCTTTTCTTCTTCATGAGATATCTCACAAGAAAGTGGAGTAAAACACAGATGAACAACACAACTCCCAACACAATTACAATGTTTCTAGCAAAGATTACAGTAGGGTTAGCTTTATGGTCGATAAAAGACGAAGGGGGAGGGCGGACAGGAGGCGAAAAAGATGGAAGATTTTGTTTGATTAGGGGTTTGATTTTGATCCGGCGCATGTTAGCAGATATGAAACGCTACAGAAATCATCAACTTCACAAGGGTTTTCTGTGTGTTTCAAGGTGTGAAACTATGAACTGTCAAGAACGAATTTTTAATTGATTAGCGTGTTCTTGGATCAATACCCTGTTCAGGAAACGCAATAAACAAGGAAATCAAATACCAGTTAGTTGAATTTACAAGAAACCCACTTGAATTATTAAAAGATAAAAAATGCAATCAAACCCAGATCTTGAAACTAAAACCAAATTTTGGGGCTTGTAGCGATAAAACTCAAGACTTTGAACTTGAACTTACCCACATCACTGATCATACTACCCTCTTAGAACACCAACACTTTCTTGATGAGTAGATCAAATGATGCATTTTTGTGCTTCTACAGGTGTATGTTCTTCAAGAAATCTAGAGAAAAAAAAGGGGTTTTGAGGGTTTTGAATGAAAATTAGAATGGGGATTTTAATTTTGGTGAGCATGCGTGTGATTGTGTGTGATTCATACCTGGAAACTTCCAAAAAGAGATCTTATTTAGGCCCATGGGCATATGTGGCAGCATGAAGGTAGGATCAGCAGGGATTGTTTTGTAATTTGACAATGATTGTGATTAGGAAAGATGTAAGAAAGTCTGACTATTTATAGAAAAAGAAAGAGTTAAAGAGTTTGTGCCAATGGGCTAAAAGGCCGAATAGTCACTATTTGGGCTTTGGGATAAATTAATTGAAGTGTTTAATTGTGTAACAAAAGCATATACTAGGGCCTAAGGATGATGAGAATTGAGAGGTCCAAGATGGTTTTGGTTTTAAGGACCATGAAAATGAGCTAACAAGTAGAGGACTAGAGGTGCGCATAACCGTTTGGGCCAAAGAACCGGCTTGGTTTGTAGTTGACGAGGTTAAATCCGGTTTGAGGGAGAACTGGTTCCTAGTGAGGAACCGATTGGAGGAAGGATGGAACCGGACTAGTGGGAACTAGTGAGGTTTTTGAGACGGGTTCGGGCCCAAAACCAGTTTGTGTAAAAGTTACATACTTTTAAAAAAATTAAAAATAATTACATTAAATAGACTACAAATCTGTATTCATCTTTCTTTGTATGATCCAAGTCGATTATAATAATTTATTTAATTAATTGTCAAAAAAATTAATAAATTAGAGTCCCACTTGTTAAGGTTACTGTGACCGATTAATTCCACACTTACTAATGAAAGCTAAAAAAATTATTATATCACAAACGGGATAACTTTAAGACTTTATCTTATGGTAAATGTTCAAATATAAACTCTTTGAAAACTAGAAAGTGTAGGAAGATGTTAACACATGTTTTTTAATTAAAATTAGGTTGAAGATAAAATTGGTAATATTTTTCCTTTTTAAGTTTTATTTTTTTAAGCGCTTGTACCTTTTACATACGACATTTTTCTTTGAAAAATTATATTAAAAAACAAACACTTTTTAGCTCTAAAACGCGTATAATGTTGATATAAAAACATTAATTTTTTTTTATTTTTTTTAGATAATTGTGTAATCTTCTGAAATGACAAGGATCACACAATTACCTAATAAGCATTACACAATGAATTGGAAACGTAAAAAGTTTACATTTTTTAGCATTGTGTTATTTTAAAATCATCATTTTAGAAAAACACAATGCATAACACAATAGTCAATATTAGACACAATGAATAACACAATGATCAACATTAGACTCGATGACCAGCTTAGACACAATAAACTGCTTAACGAGAATTACACGATAACCTGATTATAATTACATAATGAACTAATAAACATAAAAAATTACATTTTTAGCATTGTGTTATTTAAAAAATATTATTTTAGAAAAACACAATAAAAAAGCACAATGATCAGCATTAGACACAATAATCTGACCAATATTATACAATAATATGATATTACACAATGATCTGACGAATATTACACGATAAACTGAAATAATTTGAAATTTTTTACCTTTTTTTATATATCAACATTATACATGTTTTAAAGATAAAAAGCATTTATTTTAACAGTGTCATTTAAAAAATAGTATTGTATGTAAAAGTTATGAACGTTCAAAAAAATTATGAAACTTGAAAATATGGCTAAATTTGGTCTATCGTCTAAAATTTCACTAACTTGCCATTATGTCACTAAATTTTCTTAACCTTTGAATTTAAGATTTTATGATTAATAATCATTCTCTTCCTTAATTTTTTATATATTTTAAAATAATTCCACCCTTATGTTATTTGGTTCCTTGCACTTTTGTTTCTCATAACTGGTTCATTCCGATTTTGATTAAATAATAAGTTACAAATTATATATTAACTTGACAAAGATATATATCTTATCAAAAAGAATGTTTAGAAAAAGGTTCTCAATAGTTCACATTCTTGTTAAGTTCTCTTTGTTAATATTAATTATTTATTGGAAAAGGAATTGTTTTTCTTATGCCTGAAACTTAATTTTGCGAATAGGGTAAATCAATGTTAAAGATCATGATCAACTTATGAACTTTTTAAGGTTTTCTCTCAAAATAAATTCGGGAACCCTTCTTTGAATTCCAAGTTAATAATAAAAACTTATATGTACATAGTACATACATATTTTTTTCTTCAAACTAAGAGCCAAAGAAAATGAGAACATAAAACGATTGCTTTATTTATTTTCCGTCACCCGTGGGGAAAATAACAGGAGCACAATATGCAACAAAGGTTGCCACCCTAGCCATGTGCAACATTTCAAGAACCATCAATTATGGCATTCACATGCATGTATAAGTAGATGTGATACTATCATTTATGTTAATAATGATGTCACATATCACAATATCTTTCAAACGTTTAAGATGTACACGTATACAAACTAGTTATACATGATTACTTGTTAACATAAATGTATTATGACACATGTGTGGTCTCTGTCTCTTGTATGGTGATACCATGGCTATCGGTCCCATTTCCATTGCTTAAAGCTTACTTACTTTTAGTTTATAACATAGAGCAAGTGAATACATAGATATAAAAGAAAAAATATAAGAAATTTAATTTGGCCATTGAGCATTAATAAAACGGTTATATCAAGGTTTTAGTGTGATTTGATAGGTTAAGTTAAATTTAAAGAACTCTAAATCTGTAATTGACCACCTAAGAATCAAGTTAATTTCTAAATAAACATGCAAATTACTCAAATCAAATAACTCATATATAGTAAAATTGAATAAATCCCATGAAGTTTCAAATTAGAGCTCCGGTAATGTCATATTGGGACCAAATGATCGAGGTAAATTGCCTATGGTTGTTTGTCATATGATCTTACATAGAGGAAGATAAGAAGAAAAAGCAGTGGTTTTATATATAAATTGCATGAAAACTTTCATTTATATCACTCGTATATTAAAATTTATCAAACACAATATGATTATCTTGACATATATATGACTTTGAAAATATATATAAATTGAAGAAGCTGAAAAACAGCATGTAAAGAAGATGGGATCATTTGCTAGTGAATTCATCTAAGATCGATTCACATCAGACAGAGCTTGAAGCACATTAACCTGTAACTCGAGATGCAAAATGTAATTGGCGGTATGAGCAAAAAGACGGTCTGCATTTAACCCTTTTCCGCCCGGTATAAGCTTTTGCAACTTCTTCACCTTCCTAACCACTGTCATGCTGGTTCTGCTTGTTCTTCTTCCTTTTCTTCCGGTTCTCACAGTAGAGTTTAGTTTCATGAACCGACGCCTGTAATCCATTGCCGATGTCTAGCAGCAGTGTATCGAAAGCTAATGAGCTCAACTCGCATATGAATCTTGTAAGCACAATCAATGGTTTTAAATTGTGAGAGATGTAGGGATATGGTGTGTGGATTTGTTAGAGGAAATGGTGGTTTATGTATGAAAGAATGATGGGTAGGGTCCAAAGGAGAACATGTGAGCCAAGCCAAATTTATATATAAATGAGTTAAATTTACAAAAATAATTGAAATTTTAATAATTTATAAAGATTTTTAGTTTTTTGTGTTTATTTTTGTCTTTCTTCTTTCATATTAATTTATAATTTTATTGTTGATTCATATGAGAATCATTCTCGGTGAATCTCTAGGTACCAACAATATAATTAGAGATAAAAAAATACTATTGAGTTGTATTTTGAAAATCATGATTTTTTTTGTAAGTTTTACTAATTAAGTTATTAATTTATAAACTAAAGAAGAAGATATTTTTTCTGACTTCTAGGCCAAATGACAACAACGTTATCATTGTTGTAAGGTCCATCCCGTCTGATTTACAGACAAAAATGAATAAAGTCTCTTGCAGTGTACTTTTTATGTAGTGTCTTAAGTAAAATAGAATTTTAAGCCAATGCCTAAGGTAAAAAGAACTAATTAATTAACATTTTAGTACGTTTGATTGGAAGATTAACAATCTTCTGAAATGAGATAAATGAAATGAATAAACAGTAATGAATAATAACATGGGTAGGAGGTGTTGTGGAGACCCCCCAAAGGGATTAGAAATTGTTCATCACTCCAAGTAAATTTATAAACTTTAAGAAAGAACATATGATATTAAATGAGAGATTTATAATTAATTAAAATTTTATTATTATAAATTAGTTTATATAAATAAAGAATATCAACTCAAACAAGCTCTAGTAAATCTCTTGGAAGTAAAAGTGGTATTAAGAGTAAACTTTAAATGTTAGCAAGGGAAACATAGAAAATTTGACTAACATAAAATTCTAGTAGTAAATCACAATTCTAGTAGTAAATCACAAAACCAACTATTTTTAAAATATGATATATCCATATAATCATGTTAGAAAGAAGTAACTATTATAGGCAATTAATGTCTGTCATAATCGTCACACCTGTTCTTTTCCTCATGTATCACCCGTTCACATCTCATTACATCACTAATAAATGTTTTTTGAATTTTAGCATTTCATATTGCAAGTAAATCTCTCATCCAAGTTCAAAGTATTATGTTTTAGGTGGGTTTTGTTACCCAACTAGTAAAAATTGGTTTTTGGGTTGAATTGTGGCATCTCTTAGCTTAGATTCCTTATATTTTTAAACATGACTAAAACAGTCTTGTTTTGTGCATACATGATGAAATTATGGTTACATGCCATTGGTTCTTTAAAAACATGAGTAATTTGACCTATAGTAAATTCTTGTGCAAAATGGAGTTTTTAATCTAGGTTCTTACATGCCAAAGGATTTTTACTTATAATGACATTAACGTTCCATATGTCATAATTTGCCTTGCAATGTCACATTTCAACGTCCATGTTTAGTGTATCAAGAAAACCATAAATGAAGTTTAACCTAGAGTCTGAAATCATGAAGTCTAGATACATCTATGATTCCATGAAAGAATGCGACTCTTCGTAGCATAGGGTTTGCATGACCATTTGAAATGCCTCATTTTGAATTCGTGCATGTAGCGTAGAACGAGTTGTACAAATCAAATGGGCCACAAGAATACATCATGTGCCCTAGAGTCATGTTTCCATGTGAATTGTCAACTCATATTGATCTTGACTTGATCGTAAATTTAAACAACTTGGTACCGACTTCATAATTCTACCCATCAAGACCGAATGAGTTTTTTTATCGTACGTGTTTGAACAACTTTCTAGAACTCACCAGATAGTGAACCTGTCACTTTAAGTCCATTGATCAGGACTAGTAGAAACCAGATGACGTATTAAATAATATAAAAGTAAAATTATGTATGTATATCTAAATTAAAATAAAATATGAAAATAATATATGATTTGGTGTAGATTTTGTATTATTAACAACATATAAAAAGACTTAAATAAATAAAGAGGCATGTTATAGATACAAGCAGAAAGTTATGTGGACGATGGAATGCGGCCCGTAAAGGCCTTTATGGGATGCATGCCTCGGCAAAATCTGCTCCAAGTCTAATTAGTCATTTAATGTAGTTGCAGGTCGTATAGAAGTTTACACTTTAATCAAACTGGCCGTTTCCGTTCTTCTTAACGGGTCGTTTTGTCATTCACGCACAATATTATTTTAAAAAAAAAACACGAATACCTAGGAATAATATGTCACATCAACTTAATTGAGAAAGTAACCATACGGCATGTATAATCATTTACAAGTCGTTTCTCTTGCTATCTGACGAGCTATAAGATTTCATACGGGTTGTATGCATAATCTCACTGTAAGCCACTTACGAGTTGTAAATGTCTTTACAACTCGTGCAAGAATACATCCTGACACATGATATTTTGCTGGCACTTACGACCCATGAGGCCTTTTATGGGTCATAAAAAAGTCAAAGGATGTTTCTTTAACATATGCATGGTGTACCAATATCTCAACCCTAAATAAAATAGGGAGCTTAATATACTAAATTAATCTAAAAATGAGATATAAAAAAAGTTAAAAAAAGTAAAAAGAAAATTTGAATTCTGGTCCGACCGCTGCTCCGATTTACCCATTTGAATGTCCATTTGGTAATATGGGGAGGTCATGATTTCAAGTCGCACTCTGAGCAAAATACTCAGGCCGAGTTTAGTTAGGGTATTTTCCAGTTATGGGCTTTATTCTATGGGGATTGGGGGTGCGGTCCCGGTCAAGAAACAAATAGGTGGACCCGATTAAGATAACGTATATTTTCTGAATCAAGATCGTACATTTATCTTATAAAAAAATTGGTCAGTTCAAATGTAATTGATTCAAAGAGGGATAACAGGATCAAATCGGGATCTGGTCAGTCCGACAGACCGATCCTTTCTGGAAACATCGATTAGAAGCGAAAATAGATCGTTCTCTAAATAGAGGACTAGAAACTAACATGTAGCTTCATCTTGTCTTAACCTTCCCTAGAGATTCACAAATTAAGCCATGTTTTCTTGGTATAAGATGCATTGTTATATTAGTTGGACCAATTATAATGATTCCAAAAATAAAACTTATTTGTGTGTAATTGGATTAGGAATAAGAAGACGAGTAAACTAAATGAATAACTGGTATACATATCTTTAAAATACTACTTAAATGTATTAATTGACCGCATATATTAGTTGCTAATTATGATAGCGTGTGGTGCCAAAACACACTACGTAATACGTATATCACTTACTAGACTCGTCATCAACAAATACTGCTGGATAGAAGGAAATCTGAGAAAACCCAAACATAAATTTTATAAATATTCATCACTTATTTACATAAAATCCAGAAACGGAAAAAAGAATTATAGATATATCTATTGCTAATCCGTTAGTGATCACAAACGGGGTATCGACTGTTGGGTTCTTTCTCACTAGAAAAACAAACATAAATTGTTTAAATATCTACCACCACTAATTTGTCGGTAATCACAGATGAAGTATGACATGGGTCTTTCAGTTCAATTCCTACCGAAGACACTTTGACCGATTTAGTACCAATGGTTGTCTTCTATCGGTTAAAAAACGCATATGTTATATGTAAAATGTACGTATAAGTATTTATGCATTTCTTTTGATTCGTCTATTGGTTTTGTATTAAATATTCCTACGACGTAAGCATCCCCAATTATGACATATATATTGCATGTGATACGGACTATCCACCGTAAACTGTTGGCCCATGACCCAGCCAAGCTCCACGTTACTAAGCCTTTTGCAAGTTTAATTTAATTAATCCTTGTCCTCACGTTCTATTTTGTTTCCACTGTATGCATTTAGGTTTAATTAGTTTTTGGTTTTTATTTTAATTTACATGCACTACTTCACGTTCACAGTAAGACCCCACAGTTTTAAGAATTCATGCATTCTATTTAAATGTACTTTCATTTGAGAAGAAATAGAACAAAAAACTTGAGTAACAATTCTTTACTTTTACGTTATTGTTCCTATTTGGAGACCACCAATCTCGAACTTGGCTCTATCAGCATGGTCCGAATTCGCACAAGAATCATCGACTATAACTTTTGTTTCCACTTAGATGCACAAGTGCATTGAAAATAAAGAAAAAATTATCAATCATACATGTATAAACTAAACAGATACTAATATACCTGTTTTAACCTTTTACATACAAATCTTTAACGCGCGAAAAGAGCATACACATCACGGTTTACCTATTTAAACTAGTTTTATACCCGTCCGGTGGCCGGGTAGTTTAAGATCATAATGGTGGTTAATTTTTTTCTTTGTAAACAAAAACTGTATTTGTTTACGATCAAAGGACACATCTTTTTAACTTAGTAAAATAAATAACCGACTTCATTAGAAAAAACACAAAACAATGTCAATATGCATGGGTTGTAAACATCAAAATAGAAGATAAATAGTAGCATAATTTGGTGAAACTAAGCAATCCTAAATGTAGTTGGATCCTTTACGCTCTATAACATCAGTTGATGTAAAGAGTGTGATCATGTGAATATAATCATATATGCATGTCAAGTATCAATAATAATAAATTAATAATAATAAACTTACAGGGAAGAGTATTGAAGCAATTATGGTTTTGAAATCGTGAGGATTGTGGATGAAGACATCTTTCATATCCAATTTATAAAGTATAAAAACTTAACATCACAATAAAAACTGAATTACAAAAGGAAACAACTTTCTAGCCCTTTAAACCTGGCCATAATTATTAAAACGATCATTTGTGTTTAAATATGTTTATAAGCACAAAAGTGTAAAAAAAGGCACATACTTTGCAACATACTCTCCACTCAGGATGCTTCATTCTTGTACAAAACAAAATTCAGAACTACTATGTTCATGAATGATTCAACCACCAAAGTTAGTAAATTACATAAATATTAAAAAAAGAAATTACCATATTGAGTTCAGTGTTCTCATATGAAAGCTCCATGATAGATAAAAAAAATATAAATGATTGCAAGAAGCAAAAACCTTTTTGGCTTGTGGTAGAAATGTAACCAAACGTTCTATCACATGCTCAATCTTCTACACCTACATTTAAAAGTAAGAAATCGAACTTTTTTAGTTATTAAAATAAAAACTTGCAGGACCGTTTAAGGGCTTAAACACAATTACAACACAACAACACAATGAGGAGATTAACTAAACTCTAATCAAACAGTGAACTGGGTAACCAAAAGTGATACAAAGAACACAAGTAAAGCAAGAGACAGAACAAGAGAGTATGGGTTTCAAGGAGGCAGTATATTGCTTTCTCAAGTTCTTTTACAAGTGTTACAAAGCATAAAGAAAAGATACAAGAACTTGAAATACTTATACTACAACCTACAGCCGGCTATACTTTGAAAGCCAGCTGGATACAATTGACTAGACACTAACAAAATCAATTGTAGGATCAAAAGGCATATCTGCCTTTTGACCTTGTGACTATGACATGCCATAGCTCACATCCTTATACAATACAAAAAGGATAAAGTACATAAAGTGGAAAGTTGAAGACTCAAGACCTCAATGTACAGTTACCAAAAGCAAGGCCCTTTTCACCAACTCATGTAAGTTGGTGACTTTACAGAGATGCAGCGGAAAAGGTGCTTTATGGAACAGTACATCAGATAAAGCATGTGTACTAAAAGTCTTCGGAAGAAATCTGTCTTCATAGGTTGAAGCTTCGGAAGACTTTGTCTCTGAAGCTTCGGAAGACTTCATGTTTGGCTTCGGAAGATATTGGTCTTGGCTTCGGAAGATTTTACACTTAGAGTATTTTCTAATGCTTTGTGTAAAACTTCCGAAGCATTCTTCACTTCAGTACTTAGTGCATGTTGCTGAGACACTTAGGCTGTTTTGGGTTGCATCAGACTTCAGGAATCCTTACAAACTCCCCCTAGGCTGATGCTACCAAAACACTTGGAAGATCTTCAAATGTTGGTAGTCTTCAGTACAATCAGGACCATTCCTTTCTTCATGAGATGGTCAGGATCATCAAGACTTTCATAGTATCTTCTCATCTCAAAGAGATCATGCAGAGGTAAGTTGATTATGTCTTGCCATGAGTAGACATTCTCAACACCTTGATCTCTGATAACAGTCCATCTTTCTGGATTGGTAGAGTAAGTCCAGGACAAGATGGGTGTCTCACTAGTTAGAGGAGCCACTTGAATAGGAGTTGATTGGGCTGCCTCATCATGCACTTCCTCAGGTTGATCTGATTCAGCCTGAGGTGCAGAGGTAGATGACTTTGGCTTCTTCTTCTTAGTCTTTGGTTTAGAAGCCATCCTCTTCTTCCTCTTGGATGTCTTTAACTGAGAAGACTGGTCTGCAGCACCATGTTGATCATCAGTGTCTTTCTCAGTTGGGTGTTCCTCCCTCACAGGTTCAGAAGGAGAGGGAGTTTGACCCTGCCTAGGATCAGAAGATGAAGCTTGCTGAGGCTCAGCTGGAGGTGCTGGTTGAGGTGTCTCTGGTTGTTCAAACTTGACCTCCACTTCAGGTGGGACTTGACTTGGAAGAGAGTGCAAGTCAATGAGTTCTCCACTTTTAATCTTCTGCTTGATCACCCTAATATGCTCATCCATAGTGGATAGAGACATGGGGCCAAGTCTCCTTCCGGAGAATCCATACAGCTTCAAGAAGCTCACCATTCTTTGTCTGTCAGCAGACTTCTTTGCATTCTTTTGAATGATGGCCCTTGACTTTGCAGCTTCTTCCCTTAGCTTCCTTTTAGTTGTCTTTCTTTCCTTGACTAACTCAAGCTCAAGTTGCTTTAGATACTCGAACTCAATGAAGTCATAGGACAAGGGAAGAAGTGCATCTGCCTGATAGAAGCCTGTGGCACTCAGGTAGTTGATCATCTTGATCCTATCTTCTTCTTTATCTACCTGAGGTTCTTGTGGAGCCACATCTTCCTGTGCAGGACTTTCTTGAACTGGTGAGAGAGTGGGAGCATGCTTGTAAAGTCTTTTCTGTCTCTTCTCCTCTTTGAGTTGGAGAAGTATCATTGCATCCTCTTTCTCCTTCAACTCTCTTGACACTTCCCTGTCAGCCAGTTCATTTAACTCTTCTAAGGGGAGGGAGATGATTTCATCAATGTCATAGTTCCTGGTCTGTAAGTAGGTAATCCTGACTGCCCTTAACTCATCATCTTGAGTATTTGGTCTGGGAGCAGCCCTGATTGCAGCTTGCATGAAGCTAGATGACCCAGTGGAACTTTCTCCCCTTAGTCTCCTTTTCCTCTCTCTCTCTTCCTCCTCAATTTCCTCAGGAGTCATTATCCTTTTCCCTTTGTCACCAACAGACCTTTGTGACTCAGGGTGGATTGAGGCTTGGCCTTCATTGCTTGGAGTAGCTTCCATGCTCTGGCCAGAGAGAGGCTGAGAAACACCTTCACCAGCAGGTGTCTCAGATGGAGTTTGGACCTCAGCAGCAGTTGTTGATGATGAGACAGGGGTCTCAGGTTCTGTCACTGGGCCTTCAGTCAAGGTTTCCCCTATGAAACTAATCTTAGGGTCCACCTCAACATCCAGTTGACCGATGACATTGCCTGATTCCCTAAGTCTCCTTCTTAGAGTAAACTCTGCAAGGATCCTGTCTTGGATTCTTTGAGCCAGCCTGTCAGCTTGTCTTGAATTGCTTGGATTGACAAGTGGCAAGTTGACTAAATCCAGTCTTTCATAGAAGCTCAGGCTTTGGAATTGAAAAACTTCTTGTTGGCCTTGAACTCTTTGAAGTATAAGGGCTCTCCTGTCATCATCATACCTCCACCTTATGATGTGATTGCCAGTTCCTAGTGGTGGAGATGAGACAGCCCTTGGTATACCTTCCTCAAAGAGACTCCTGATGAGAGAGTCTATAGAGTCCACATTAATGTGAACTTGAGGAAGTTGCTGAGAATGCACAACAGCAAGTGAGGATGGTGAGTCCTCTATGTCCATTCTCTCTGAAGAACTCCCAGGTTCTGTGGTTGTAACAACTTTCTCCCCCTTTTTGGTAGCATCACCCACTTGCATAGGTGAGCTGGAGGATAAGTCAATCACTTCCACAGGTTCTTGTGTTCCTGGTTGAGCTCTCCTTAAAGGTCTCCCAGCTAGTTTTTCCTGCAGATATGAAATCTGGAGTTGCTGATCATTGACCCTGTTTTGCAGGGTAGTCACCTGAGATTCCAAGTGACTAACCTTAGAGACTAAATAGGTGCATGTTTTTGACAGTTTTTGCACCTTTAGTCTCAAATTCCCCTCATCTTCATCAGAAGATTCATTGGGGGATGAGATGATTGGACCAAAGTCCTCTCTCTCACCACCAGCTTGAGTTTCTTGGCTGCTGGTTTTCCTCTGCTCACTGGCAGCCTCAGTTGAGATGCCAATGGGCTGAGTTGCCATGGTTGAGGTCTTAATGATGTAATCACTTTCAAAAGTGAGAGCCTCTTCCATATGGACATCCTGAACAGGTTCAGAAGTGTCCACCTCAGTAATAGGTGACTGATGGGGATAGACTGAGGAGAGTCAGAGGTACTCATCTCTCTTTGAGTAGGGGAGGAGAAGAGAGACTCATGGTACTCACTGAATCCTAAGTCTTCATCAGTGTAAAAGGATAGGTTGGGAATTGGTTGGTTGAGATCCAAAGGCTGGGGATGGTAGCTGTCCCCTGAAGGTTGTCCACTTGAGTGTTGAGACTCAGAGTGAAGGCTTAAGGTTGTTGGGCTATTGAGCTCATCAGGTGAGCTTGAGGAACCTCAGCCCTGATAGGTGAAGTAATGGGAGTGGTTTGCTCCTCAGGAGAAGTGGGAGCTCTAGTGTCCACTTCTTCCTGTAAGGTTGAGTATTTGGGGGCCTGCACAGACTCAATAGCCTGAGCAGGGGTTCGTTTGGATTTTCTTTGGTAGGTGAGGGTGATTTCTGGTCTTTTTAATGGTAAGGACAAAAGAGGTGTGGGTTCAACACTAGCTTGTGTTGCTAGGTTGTCACCTTGAGCAATGAGCTCTAACATTTTTGGGACTAGGGCTGTTTCTACCCCAGAGAAGCCTACAGTTGGCTTCTTCATTATTTTAAAGATGCCGGGCTTCATCTGTCCCAATTTAAGAATATTACCTGTTTCCCTCAACTGTGAGCCCAGTTCACAGTTGAGAATGTGTTGAACATATCTAGGAAACATGTAATACTCTAAGGAGTCTAAGTTTGCAAGTAAATTAGTATAACAAATTGTGAATACCTGAACTTGACCCCCTGAACCATTCCATGAACTATAAAGGAGAGATCCTCAGGAATCTGGTCCCATCCACCATGCTTGTTTGACAAGCTGTGGATAACCACATGGAGCAGGAATTTCCATTGGGATGAGACCTTCCCTTTCCTAAAGGTCTTTACAGAGAAATCTCCCTCATAGCCCATCTGCTCAAAAGAATGATTAACAGCTTCTTTTGGGAAGGACACCTCACCTTCTTCATCATCCAGCTGCAGATGTTGATTAATGATGGCCGGAGTGATGAAGATTGTCCTCCCTTGCACTGTGGCAGACAGTGCCTTCTCCCCATCCATAATGACCTCTTGGCAGGTCTTCCAGAATTCAAGCAAGTGATCCTCATATAGAGTAGGATCAATGGTCAGGGAGGTGAAGTAGTTTGACAGAGTCAAGAATTGGCAAATCTCTGAGAAACTTGCATCTTTCTCAGAGCTTAACAGAGCAACTTGATTATGTTGCCTGTGTAGTTGCATGGAGAAATCAGGGTTGTTTCTGCGGTTAAGGTTGGCCATTTCAGAAGCTTAAGGGTGAAGAAAGGTAGAAAGCAAAGGCGGTTTAGAGAATTAGGTTAGAGAAACAGTAGAATTGAGGAAGATAGTGGGAAAGAGGGGGAACCGTTGGGTATTTATATGAAAAGGGATTTGAACCAAAGTTAATGAAAGAGGATAAACTTTGAAATCCGAAAGTCGGTCCCACCTCTGAAAAGGTAGTTTACTTTTGCTCAAAAAGTAGTTTTCTTGGAATTCGAAAAGCTTCCGAAGTTTATTTGTCTTCGGAAGTTTTGATGAAAAAGCTTCCGAAGCTAAAATGGCTTCGGAAGATTTTCCTGAGAGTCTTGAAGATTTATGCTTCGGAAGAGAAATAAACCCTTGAATGCTTTGTATAGAAATAAACAAAGCTTCCGAAGGTTAATTTTGCTTCGGAAGGAAAAGGTCCTTAAAAATAAATAAGTGTCTGAGATAAGAATTTTAAGCTTCGGAAGATGAATTTGACTTCTTCCGAAGGTAAAATCTCTTAGACAGTTATGTATTTTGAAGACATGTTTTTTTCCGAAGATAAAATTTTATCTTCCGAAGTATCAAAAATTTTCAAGAATCTAAGGAAAGTCTTCAAAAAGAATTTTACATCCAAAGAAAACATGAGCTTATGAAAGTGATGAACTAGACAACTTAGGACACACATATTTTAAGAAGAAATAATTAGAATTAGTTTTAATAAAAAGTCTACTCAAAGTTAATCATCCCAATAGCTGATATCAGATACTTAAATCTCTGTTCATCAAAAGCTTTTGTGAACAGATCAGCATATTGTTCATCTGTATGAACTTTGACTAGTTTAATTAATCCTTTTTCATAGTTATCTCTTATTAAATGATACCTGATGTTGATGTGTTTGGTCCTGAGTGCTGCACAGGGTTCTCAGTGATAGAGATAGCACTATTGTTGTCTATGTGGATAGGAGTCTCTTTGAAGTTAAATCCATAGTCCAGCATCTGATTTTGAATCCAAAGCACTTGAGCACAGCAGCTTGCAGCAGCAATGTATTCAGCCTCAGCAGTTGATGCAGACACACAGGATTGTTTCTTGCATTGCCATGAGACCACCCTTCCACCAAGGAATTGACATCCCCCAGATGTAGACTTTGCAGTCATATTGCAACCACCATAATCACTATCTGTATAGGCATACAGATTGAAATTTGGATTCTTTGGATACCATAGACCAAGTGTTGAAGCACCTTTGAGGTATCTTAAAATCCTTTTCACAGTGATTAAGTGAGACATCTTAGGGTTGGCTTGATATCTTGCACAAATACATGTAGCAAACATGATATCAGGCCTGCTAGCTGTAAGATACATAAGAGACCCAATCATAGCCCTGTATAAGTGCTCATCTACACACTCCCCCTCAAGATCTGGACCAAGGGAGTGGTTTCTGGCTATGGGTGTCTTAGCAATCTTACAATCAGTCATATTGAACCTCTTGAGTATGTCTTGAACATACTTTGACTGACTTATGAAGATGCCATCTTCAACCTGCTTCACTTGAATTCCCAGAAAGAAGTTGAGTTCTCCCATTGAACTCATCTCAAATCTGTCTTTCATCAGCTTCTCAAAGTCTTTGCAGAGCTTTGGATTAGTTGAACCAAAGATGATGTCATCCACATATACTTGAACCAGCAATAAGTCATTTCCCTGTCCTTTGATGAAGAGAGTTCCATCTATAGTACCTCTCCTGTATCCATGTTTACAAAGATACTCAGATAGTGTCTCATACCACTTCCTGGGTGCCTGATGCAGCCCATAAAGAGCTTTGTCAAGCTTGCAGACATAATCAGGATGATCAGGGTCTACAAAACCAGGTGGCTGTTTGACATAAACCTCCTCATCAATCACTCCATATAAGAAAGCACACTTTACATCAAGTTGGTAGACCTTGAAGTTCTTGGATGCAGCAAATGCCAGGAATATCCTAACAGCTTCTAGTCTTGCTACAGGAGCAAAGACATCAGTGTAGTCAATCCCTTCTTCTTGTGTGTATCCTTGAACAACTAGTCTTGCCTTGTTCTTGATGATGATTCCTCTATCATCCTTCTTGTTTCTAAAAACCCATTTGGTTCCAATGGTAGTCTTCCCATGAGGAAGAGGACAAAGGTTCCAAACTTTCTGCCTTTTGAATTGAAGCAGCTCTTGTTGCATAGCTTCAACCCAACTTCCATCCTTTAGAGCTTCATCAACTTTCTTGGGCTCTATCTGAGATAAGAAACAAGAGTGAAGACAAACATTTGCTTCATGGGTTTGTCCTCTTGTTCTTACCCCTGTGACAACATCTCCAATGATGTTTGTGGTGGGGTGAGACTTGTGGATCCTTAGCTGAGGGATCACAGCAAGTTGTTGAGAAAGATCTAAATTTGAGAAATTTAAATCTGGTCTGGAAGATTCACCCTCCACATTATCACACTTATCAAGATTAACTTGATCCAATGAGTGTGAGACATCATTGATGTTGTCATCTATGGTATGGTTATTAGCATCAAGAAATTCCTGATCACTATCACCATCACCATTGTTGTCTTCTACAAGTGAGGTGTCTTTATCTGGTTGAGAGGCCTCTGAGCTGGAATTTGAAGGCATGCCAGATGTATCAGCTGAATTTGTCATTGTTGTGCTGATAGAAACCTCATTTGCTGAAGTAGTTCCAACTGGAGCTGAAGATGTATGAGTTGAAGGTCTTCCTAGCTCAAATCTTGGATCAGGATCACCTGTATTTAGATTTTCTGCAGATCCTGAAACATGCTCACAAGATTTGTTAAAACAGTTGGTAACTAAATCAAGATCAAACAGCCAATCCGGACCAGAACCAGCCACACAAGGAGTGTGCTCATTGAAAGTCACATTGGCTGACTCCTCAACAATTCTAGTTCTGAGATTGTATACTCTATAAGCTTTAGCTTGAGAAGAGTATCCAATGAAATGTCCATCATCTGATTTCTCAGCAAACTTGGCAATTTGATCTTTGGTATTCAAGATGGTGCAGGGACATCCAAATGACCTGAGAAAACCAATGAAAGGTTTCCTCTTGTGCCAAAGTTCATAAGGAGTCTTACCATGTGTCTTAACTACTAAAACTCTGTTTTGCACATAGCAAGCAGTATTAACTGCCTCTGCCCAGAAGGTGATAGGCAGTTTAGAGTCAGACAACATAGTTCTTGCAGCTTCAATAAGTGTCCTGTTTCTCCTCTCAGCAACTCCGTTTTGCTGAGGAGTCCTGGGAGCACTATATTGTCTTGTAATACCTTTTTCATCACAAAATGTATCAAGGATTTGGTTCTTGAATTCAGTTCCTTGATCACATCTTATGGTTTTGACCTTGTGATCACATTGATTCTCAACTTTTAAGATGAAATTCTTCAGAATCTCAGGGGTTTCATCCTTAGTTCTAAGGAAGAAGACCCAAGTGAATCTTGTAAAATCATCTGTGATCACCAGACAGTAAGAGGTCCTTCCTAAACTCATTACACTGGTGGGGCCAAAGAGATCCATATGTAACAAGTGTAGGGGAGTAGTGATGGAGTTCTTTTCCTTAGGCTTGTGAGATACCTTGTGTTGCTTCCCTTTCAGGCATGCAACACAATGATCATCACTTGTAAACTCTTTCTTTGGCATTCCAGTTACCAGATCATGTTTAATTAATTTATTCATGTTCTTAAAGTTTACATGGCACATTCTTTTATGCCATAGGAAAGACTCATCACTATTTGCTTTAGATAGAAAGCATGAAACTTCTCCAGAGGGAGATGTTTCTTGCAAATCCATCTTGTACATGTTCCCTTTCCTGGGGGCTCTGAGCAGGATATGCTCATGAGGAATGACCACACCAGGCTTGAGAACAATGCACTCATGCTCAGTAAAGAGCATGTTATGACTCTGATCACAAAATTGGGATACACTCAGAAGATTGTACCCAAGCTCCTTAACAAAGTTTACCTTCTCAATGCTGAGCTTACCATTTGTGACCTTGCCCCTTCCAGAAATGTAACCACCTTCATCTCCTCCAAAAGCAACTGGTCCTCCATCAATTCTCTCAAAATTATGGAGTAGAGACCTATTGCCTGTCATGTGCCTGGAACAGCCACTGTCAATTATCCAGACATTCCTGTTTGTCTTGAGCTGTTCCTGCACAAAGAAAATGATTAGTTACATTTGGAAACCCAAGCCTTACTTGTCTTGGGCTCATTAAGTGTAATAGAAGGTAATGCAACAGTAATAGATCCTATGGTTGTACTATGGGGATCTTCAGCTGTTGTTGATGGAGAAACTCAGTCATTTGGTCTTTCTTAGACTTCCACACCACCTTTGGAGTCTTGGACTTGACCTTCAAAACTTAGAAGCTTTTGGAACTTCACAAGTTTTGATGACTGATCCTTCGGAAGAATCTACAGTCACTGCAGCAGACTTCAGTGCTTCGGAAGAACTCCTTTCTTCCGAGACCAACTTTGCTTCCGAAGGTAATTTTCCATTTACCTTCTTCTTTGATTTGGAGCTTCCGAAGGAAACAGACTTTCCTTCCGAAGCTTGAGACTTCTTGAGACTCTTTGAAGTCTTTGTTTTAGTCATGTGGACAGTACTTTTAGGATTGTATGGGCAATCCTTAGCAATGTGAGAAGTACTTTCACACATAACACACAACATTTTCTTCTTCAAAGAAGTCTCCCTTTGAGAGCAAGACTGGCTTTGGTCACATCCCTTCTCCACCTTCATCTTGGTAGATGCTGAGACAGTTCCTTTGGGCTGTGAACTGTTCTTGGAGTTTGATGGTCCAGGCTGTGCAGCAGTGGTACACAGCAGCTCAGTCTTCTTCTTGGCACTGAGATGATTTGAACAAGAACCATGACTCTTAGCTGAGGAGTCTTGGTTGATGTCTTCAGTCCTTACTACTTTGAAACCTGCAGAGATAAAAACTTGTTTCTGCTTAGCATCAAAAGTAGCCTTGATTTCTTGAGCCTTCTTTGCTTTCCTTTTGCTCTTCCTGATCAAGTTCTTTCTTTTGGACTTGGTCATCACAGTTGATTTCTTCTCCTCAGAAGGATAGTGGCCCTTGGAAGAATCCTCTTCTTCACTCTTCTCAGAGGAATTCTTCACTATCACTTCTTCATCATCCTCACTTACAGGATCTATGAGAGGAAGCTCATCTTCACAAGTTCCACACCTAGGAGATCTTACAGACAAGATTGTGTGTGGAGGAGCTATCTCATTTGATCCCAGTCCCTGTCTATTTTGATAACAAACCTTGTTGTGCAGGGATGAGGATATCATGTTCTTGAAGGTCTCTTCTTCAAGAACACTCTTCTCTGCCTTGGCTTTGCTGATCACAAGCTCAGCCTGGCACTCAGTTAACTTAGTGATGAGATCTTGGATCTGAGTTCTAAATCTGTATGTTCATGTTTTAGTACTGAAATGGTTTTCTCCAAGTCCTCTATCTTTAACTTGTAATCATTTTCAGACTTTCTAAAATCAGATTTTAATATGTTTAATGACTCAAGATCAGATCTCATCTCTAGGTTGTAGGACCTGTATCTATTTACTTTAGCAATGCATTCAGGGGAGCAAAGATGTTCCAATACCTTGGCTTCATCATGGTCAGCCATCAGTGCTTGGTTTGGAGAAGCATCCTCCACCTGAAAACTCCAGTCAAAGCCTCCCTCTTCAACAGCAACAGCAGCATGTTGCTTTGTCTTCTCAGCCTGAGGAGCTTTGTCAGTAAAGTTTGGTCTGGGTTGTGTTTGGCCCCCATTTGCTTTAGGTGCCTTACACTCCCTAGCAAAGTGACCCATAAGGTTACAGTTGTAACACTTAACTTTGCTTTTATCCAGCCCAAACTTACTACTGGTAGCATTGCTTGGAAATCTTCTTCCTGTCCTCTTGTAGAACTTCTTGGCTCTGTGAGTGAGGAGAGCCATCTGCTGAACTATCTCCATGTATTCCAGGTCATCTGGATGGATACAGTCCAGGTCTTCAAGAGTGAAAAGATAATTCCCACAGCTTTCATCTGCAGACACAAAGGCTTGAGAAGAACTTGTCTCTTGGAATGGGCTTCCTTGAGTAAAGTTCTCCCTTGGTGTCTCCGGGAAGGTGATGAAAGGACCCTTTTGTGAGTTGTCAGGGTAGCATATGAGATGATGTTGGGGTTCTATGCTGTCCCTTTCAACCACATGAAGGGCTGAACCCATTTGATTGTTGGAGTTGCCAGATGAACCTTGCATGTTCATCTCCATCTGGTATCCACTGAGAATCCCATACAACTCTGTAAGAGTAAGAGTCTTAAGGTTCTCAGTCCTCTTGATCACCACACAATAGTGTGTCCATTGCCTAGGAAGTGAGGACATGAACTTCCTTACAATGTCCCTGTTCTCAAGAGGAACTCCTCCATCCACTAGGGTATCCACAATCTCAACATACCTGAAGTATTGTTGGGTCATGGTTTCACCTGCTTTGAAGGTGAAATTCTCAAACTGCTGCTTCAGAAGATCTTTCTTGTTCTCCTTGGCTTCAGAGGAGCCTTCATACATCAGCTTCAGTGCATCCCACAGCTGTTTGGCTGTCTTGCACTTCTTAAAACCTCTGTATACAGAGTTTGGGAGAGCAGTCTGAAGAGCAGTCATGGCCTTCCTGTCAATCTCTACTCTTTTTCTATCTTCATCTGAGTAGTTGGCCACATCTTTAGGAATCATACCAGCACCAGTAGCAGAGGGGGTGCTGGGTATGAAAGGTCCATTCTCAACAGATTCCCACATTCTTGAATCAAGAGACCTGATGAAGCCTTCCATCCTCATGCACCAGGTGTCAAAATCATCAAGAGTGATCAGTGGGGATTTGTTCATGGTTCCAGTCTCCATATCAGTCTTTGAGATGGAAGCCATTTGAAGAGTTTAGCTTTTGTGTGTGTGAGGGATCTTAAGATGGTTAGATCTTATATCAAGAGCCTGGAAAGCTCTGATACCAATTGCAGGACCGTTTAAGGGCTTAAACACAATTACAACACAACAACACAATGAGGAGATTAACTAAACTCTAATCAAACAGTGAACTGGGTAACCAAAAGTGATACAAAGAACACAAGTAAAGCAAGAGACAGAACAAGAGAGTATGGGTTTCAAGGAGGCAGTATATTGCTTTCTCAAGTTCTTTTACAAGTGTTACAAAGCATAAAGAAAAGATACAAGAACTTGAAATACTTATACTACAACCTACAGCCGGCTATACTTTGAAAGCCAGCTGGATACAATTGACTAGACACTAACAAAATCAATTGTAGGATCAAAAGGCATATCTGCCTTTTGACCTTGTGACTATGACATGCCATAGCTCACATCCTTATACAATACAAAAAGGATAAAGTACATAAAGTGGAAAGTTGAAGACTCAAGACCTCAATGTACAGTTACCAAAAGCAAGGCCCTTTTCACCAACTCATGTAAGTTGGTGACTTTACAGAGATGCAGCGGAAAAGGTGCTTTATGGAACAGTACATCAGATAAAGCATGTGTACTAAAAGTCTTCGGAAGAAATCTGTCTTCATAGGTTGAAGCTTCGGAAGACTTTGTCTCTGAAGCTTCGGAAGACTTCATGTTTGGCTTCGGAAGATATTGGTCTTGGCTTCGGAAGATTTTACACTTAGAGTATTTTCTAATGCTTTGTGTAAAACTTCCGAAGCATTCTTCACTTCAGTACTTAGTGCATGTTGCTGAGACACTTAGGCTGTTTTGGGTTGCATCAGACTTTAGGAATCCTTACAAAACTGGTCTCTGACAAAAGTCTAGAGAGGATTTATATAAACATGAAATAGTAACAAATAGCATAATACAAATGAAGTAGTTACAAATAGCATAATACAATACCCCAAGTGTGTGGATGACATCATGGTTTGCAGTTAAATCCACTGATCCTACAACAACCTAGCAAGATGTTATCTATATAAAAGACAAAGGGCATCATATAGAAGCACAATTATGTGCAACAACTTCCTTCAGGTCTGCAAAATATAAGTAAACTATTGTGCTAATAAAGATCAGTTTAACATGATTTAGATCCATGAATTCCTCACATAGTTGATTCAAGGCTAAGGGTAAAGTTACACTTAACATTACAACCTGATGAACTTTAGATTATAGAAAATTGGCATGGGAATAGATACTACAAAGAGATAAAGTTTTGACTTTTTAAGTCAACCCAGGTACTCTATTATAATTTTAATAAAAGCCATCAAGACTTGTCAAAAAGTTAGTTTTGCTGTAATTTCAATAAAAGCTATGAAGACTTGTCAATAAGGAAATTGTTGTGTAAAATAAAGGAAATAGAATTAATCATTTATACATAGAGAAACCATTCTTTCATCTCCTTTTGAAGCAAATTCATACCTTTGTCCAAAACAGCTAGCTCTTTACCTGGTGTAGCATGGTTGCAAATTAAATAACAACAACTTGCTGATTGGTCAAGCTCAATTCAAGATGAAAGAAAACCATATATGATTGTTTTAACCATTCCCTATCTTAGTCGTTTTAGTTGGATTTTTTTAGATAAAAGAATACTAATACATCAAAAAGATTTTATTTCATAAAAAAATCATTCCTAAACAGTAAGTAACAACAACAGAAGGCAAACTTTTAATTTATTTATACACATTCGAGTGATATTTGAATTCATGTTAAGCGCATCAATTGCTGATGACTCTAACGTAGCTGTGATATCATAGTTCTAAGAAACGCAAGAAAAAGAATCACAACCCCATATTAGTTAACAAAATAAGTTTAGATGATTGAGTTATAAAAGCTTATCATTGATATAAAGCAATTATCCAAAGAAGGCTTCTAAAACTCTATAAATAAAGTATTTGAGTCGTAACTTTCTTCGCTTTATCATCAAGCCCCAGGACAAGCGTGTGCTGTTAATTTCCATTCAAATAAATAAATCAATAAATCTCTAATCAGCCAAAATAACTCAAAACAAACCAAATTCAATATTGATTGCAAGCAAGCCCATTCGATAATTTCATGTATCATCAATTCATACATACAATTAAATAGCACTCATCTAATGTGATAATGATCCTAGACTTTATAAAATGATTACCCAAATATTACAAGTAAAAAATTACAGTCAATTACACACACAACAATAAAAACAAAAACTTTAGGTGAAAAGGTGAGCAAATAGCACTAGTATGTTGTGATTAGGATTTTAGTCTTTGTATGAATTGTTTAATCATATATTAAGCCCAAAAGAATAGCTAAATCAAACATAAAATAATAAAATCTTACCATTATCATCGTCTAGATCAGTTCTCTGGTTGGAAGACCACTAAAATCATCCATATCTTTTTCCTCTTCATAAGCATAATCCTATCAACAAATTCTTTTACTACCTGTTAACATCAACAACAAAGTAATAAATTTTACTAAAAGCACACAAATAGTGACTACTATAAAATAGTAAATTATATAGATTATGTGATCAATCTCTTTCCACTCTTCTTAATATGGTCCCTCAAATTCATTAAGATATTTAATGTATGATAACTACATACATCTTGGTCAGTAATTACTTTATCCACATCAGTACATTATCCATCAACGTGAACACAAAGTAAATTAACAACCTTTAATAGTATCAACTATAAGTTAATAGCAAGAGTCAACCAATGTCTTATCGACAACATACATTTTAAAAAGCTTTCTCGAATGCTAAAACTATGTACGGAAAATATGTAACAGAAAAGGTAATTGCAATGAATAATGAATATTACCTAGAGTTTTTAACAACCCAATAAATCACCGGTAACAGGGAAGATGAAGACGTTTGTGGAGCGATTGTTTAGTCTTCAATTGGTTGTCTGTTCACATAACAAACCACATCAACCTGGACCTGTTGTAATTGCCACTTTATATCCATCATATCTGCTAAATAAAGGGAATGATTTTCAAACAAAATCAACAATTAATAGTAGACCAGGTTTACTAATTGAGAACAAAATCACTTACAGTTGAGGACTTGAGGCTATGGCTTCTCTTCATCTTAAGAAACAAACTCAAGAACATGAATCTACAAATTATTCAATGATTATCTACCAGATTTGTGACACATTCGAGCGCATGACGTTGCGAGATCTCTTCCAATACACTTCTACCGAATCAATTTCGTGTTCTCGAAATGGTGGGTGTTAGGTGACGGTCATCTGAAACTCTAGCGACGCATGTGGGCTGGAAGACATGGGAATTCATCATTTTCGATTTGGGGAGGTAAATAGCCCTAGGGCGTTCATCTCAGATCTTCCTATTTATATTAAAGCATTGGAGGTTGTAGACAGCGGTTACCTGTGATGTTGGAGAAAAAGAAGGAAAAAGGAATATGATTGAAATTCTTGTAACCGCTCGTAACTGGCCCGTAACTGCTCTAACCGCCGAGTTTATACGGCTGTGATTTAATCTCAGCTTGATCCAACGGTTGTGATTAAATTGACCAGCGGTTACACTCACCGCTGGTAATATAATATATAATTGTTAATCGAATTGGTGAATCAGATTGGTTGAGCCGATTTCAACATTTATAATTATATTTTATTCTCTTATAATATTATTTGTTGATTATTTTAATACTCCAGCATCCATATTATATACACATATTAAAATTTTATAGTTTCAATTGTGTGATGCAGTTCTTAAATATTGATCTGACTAGTGCCGACAAACGCTACCTGTTTAGCTAACCGTGTTTGTGATTTCAACCCAAAAAAACCCGACCTATTTAGACTAAATAAAAACCCATGAATTCCATGTTAGCTTCGTATCATATGTGTTAGATGGAACGATGATTGATGCATCTACACCTTGGTGAGTAAATGTTGGTGAAACCTGTAACGGTGTTTTCGGACTTTTTGGTGGTGGGAACGGAAAGCACATGCTTCCACATGCCCTCTTGTTTCCATTTTTGATGTCCTTCCCACACTTTCGATCTCCTTTATGTCATGGACCCCGTTCCTTTATTTAACAATGTACCATTTGATTTTGATACATGTATCTTGTGTCCATTATTATCCTTAAAACTGTTTAGAACAGTTGGATTTAATATTAAAATGGAATTGTTTGTTCGATAATGAAAATCTCTTTAAGTGGTTTCATTAACTGAATCTAGTTAGACGCTCTTTCGTTTCTTATACTACTCGTTTTGACATTTTGCTAATTTGCTTGAAGATTGCAAGTTGACACTCATTTAATGTTGGTACAAATCTAAGAAGAGAAATTAGAAAGGTTACAATCATCAAGTATCGATGAAACCATATGTGGGTTGTCTATGGTGAAATTCATGGGAGAATCATATTTTTTTTTTCTTTTAGGCATCTCAAGTTAGTTTGTTTTGTGTGAAATTTGGTTAAAGAGAATTGAATAAAAGATTGTAATTAAGCTTATGTGAATTTTTTTATTTGACAGCAAATTTCCAGCTTTGTCACATACATCAAAGGAAATACAACTCTTATAGGTTACATAAATTTGTACAATCTTTTAAGTTAATGTTAGTTATATATTTTGTCATAAATTATAGTAATTTTAGGTTGTATTTCAGCATATATTTTGCATTAATTGCATGCATCTTTTATTTTAATTATAAAAGAGTAGTTTTGGTAGGATGGAATCTACTCTTGTGTATTTTTGGTTTTTGTAGAATAATCAAATGGCTGAAAAAGATAAAGACTCAAACTTTAAAGATAAAGACTCAAACTTTAAAGATAAAGATCCAAACTTTAAAACCAAAAAAAGGGGAGAGTTTGTTGGAGGAAGGAGGGAACTCAAAAAGATAAAAGGAAAAGCTGCAGCAAGGGGGGAGGCATCGATCAAAGGGAGAAAGAAAAGAATTGTTTTTGGTGGCTACATTGGGCATCAACTACAAGGAAAGAAGAAGAAGTTCTTGAAGACTTGCAGAAAGAACAAAAGGAGGACTTATTTTTCTCCACTTTTGAAGATCAATTAATTATTTTTGAGGTTTTGTTTTCGTAAGTTTTTGTTTTCATTAATCTAGCCATCATGTCCGGCTAGGGCACTCTTTAATTTCAACATTAAGGTTCAATTTCTATGATTTCGTTTTGAACTTATGTGAAGCGTTTATGAGATGTTTTTATTTTAATGGTTTGTTTGTTTGATTCTTGATCTTAAACCCGGATCTAATCCGGTATATATTAGATTGTTAATAAACCTGATCAACTTATTAATTTTTCTAATAAAGTTCTTCAAAATTTAAAACCCTAATCAAGTTTTGCTTTTTGATATAAGGAACAATTAACGGTTTGAGTTTGTCTATGAATTCATTCTCGTTATAGAATCACACAATCTAGTTAGGCATACCGAACGGCGTGTGTGTTTAATTATAATCGATACTTCTATCGTTGCAACCCGCACACTAAGATCCGAACGGCGTGAGCTTAGAGTAGCGGGTTGGCTCCAATCAACGAACTGCGATTGATTGGACATTAGATAGAGGGGATATCCGAACGGCGTGATGTCTAGTATTGTCACACCCCAACCTTGACGGCGGAAACGTCGAGATGTGAGGGTTAAGATTGTTCACAGCCACATAACGCTATTATTAAATCCAAATATGTTATACATAAGTTTCAAAATTACAATACAAGCATAAGTCTCAATAATGAAATAAGTTTCAACATGAAATAACAAGCATAATCATTTTGTTTATTAACTAGGTCCAAGTCCTAGAATATGCCAGCAACATAAGTTCACTTCAAAACTTGGGGGTTTTCCTGAAACATGATAAAAATAAAAGGTCAACTATAAATAGTTGGTGAGTTTCCAAGGTTTTCATACATAATATGAAAAAGGTTACAAGTAGCAATTCATGTCATAGGTTATAAGCTAGTAAGGTTATAGAACACATATCGTTACAACCAAACCTCGACTTGATTACAAGTATAAAAGATTGGCTAAGTGTATTTGGTTCCCTAGTGCACAAGCGTACGGCCCCTAGGAGTCGGCAATACCTCGACTTTAGCACCAAATAGGCTTGTCAGGCCCAAAGATCTAAGACGTCGCCAGGCTAGCAATAGTTAATGATTGTAAACAAACTATGTATCTCATATAAACACTTACAATACACAAATAACCATGACAAATAATAAGTTGAATTGCATGTGCATTACAAGTCTCAAATGTGTATAAGTGTATCATGTATAAGTATCATGTTCCACCCCAAAATAGTGTGAAATAAAGTAAAAAGGGGACAAGGAAAACTTACATTGAAATAAGCATTTCAAGATGATATAAAAGATTTCAAGATAAATCCCAAGTGTCCATTACAAGTACCTAAATATATAATTTACAAGATTAAGGTTAATATATTGATTAATGTTTAAATAAGAATTAGGGTTTCAATAGTTTTAGGGTTTTGATGAGTAACTATGTTTATAATGATGATGATAATAATTTAAACGAGGTTCCAAATGATTTCTTTTACAAGTTGTTTAAACGTATAGATTCCAGGATTAGGTTTGGTAATAAGGTTAACAATAAAACATGAACTAGGGTTTCAAATGGAATTTGGGAGTTTAATAATAAATCATTTAGGTTTAATAAAGATAATTTAGATCAATTAAACCAATAATATGTGAAAAGAAATAATTAATTTAAAAATTAACTATTTAAAGTTGATAAGGATATTACATATTAAAATCATATTATAAAGTTTTAAGCTTATTAAAATGATTTATTATAAAGGTTTTTTAAGACCTTAAAATAAAGCAAATTATATTGTTTTATAATTTTCAAGAATTTAAACAAAAGTTAACGATTAAATTCATTAAATAATATAACATGCTCAAATGATTTGATGAATAATATATTATTCAAATAGTCATTTTAACAACTACTTGAATAATTATTTATTCATTTAGATTTATAATGTTTTAATAAAATTTGAACCATAATAAGTTTTATTACACAAAAGAATTTATAACTTTTAAAATAAAACTCCATTTAAAATATCGTGATTTAAACGATAAAATCTAAGGAAAGTTCGGTTCATTACTATTTTGTTTATTATTTAAAATCTATGCTAATAATTCAAAATAACCTTTAAAATGTTTTATTACAAAGGTTTTTAATTGTTTAATATTTTAAAATATTACTAAAAACTATTTAACAACTTAAAATATATTTAAAGGTTATAAAATATATTTTCTATATTATTAAAAATTTTCCAAAGTTCATTTTAGGCTTAAAAAGCCATTTAAAAAAATATGGGGGTGCCCGGGGTTCGAACCCGGGACCTCCAAGTTAGAATGTGGTGTCTTAACCGGTGAACCAAGGCATACAGCCGCGGTATCACCCGGTTTTGAAATGTTAAAAACATAAACCAAGCAACACCCCCAAATTCCCATGAACCCTAATTTGACAAATCCCCAAATTAAACCTTAATTCGTTTAAGATAGCGAAATCAATGTTGGGGCTCTTGATCCCCAAACGATTTCGAGTCTTTTTGCATAACCGATTACCTCGATTGGTGTTTCAATTGATGAGAACGATCGAAGAACAATCGCGACTGTGGAGAATTGCCCCAAGGTGATTTATTTGATGATAATCCAATTACTTGCAGATTTAGCTTCTTTAAGAGATGTAGAACGAAAGCCCTCTGTCAATTTGTAATGAAATTGTATAGAAGGTGGGGTTCGACTAGTTGCAGAACCGCGACGTTTGCGTGTGTAGATGTTGGTGTTCGTTGCTTATCAGGTGAAATTGGAAACAATAATCACTCAGGAATAGATGGATGATTGTGCAGGTTTGTTTAATTAGATTATAATTATTGTTTAATGCTCGAACGGCTAGCGAATTCAAGAGGTTTCGGTTATGTGATTGTTTAGTGGTAACCGATGCTTTAAATCTGATTAAACGAGGCAATTAAGGTTCGATTTGTGTTCTGAAACGGTTTGAAATGATTCGGTGCCGAATTGGTGGTGTTTTCGTGGGTGCCAGGGCTTGCCGGAGCTCGGCCGGAGGACGTCCGGGCCGGCTGCCGGATTTACGGGGGTAAAGAGGGAGGTTTGGGTTTGTTTTCAAACTTGACACATTTGATCCCTGAGGTTTCCAAGGGGTGTCATTTGTGTTTTAAAGCTTTGTTTTAGTTTAAATAAATTACAATATAGACCCTAAAATTTTAAATGTTATCATTTTATGTATAACTTATTAATTTCAAGTTTTAAGATAATAGAAACTTGTATTATTTTTATTTATTTCAAAGATTAACACTCATTATGATTATTATTATTAATCTTTTTGTTATGATTATTATTGTTATTAATATTATCACTAATATTATTATTATTAGTGTCATTATTATAATTGTTATTATTATTGTTATAATAATAATAATTATTATTTTTAAAATTAAAATCACTTTAAGTGTTTAAACAACATTACTTATTAATTATCAACCATAATAGGTCCTCAAGGTTTCAAAATGACATAAAAGGTCCTTTTAAAACTTAACGAAGTTAACCTTTTAAGTTAACAAAATACGGGATGTTACAGTCTCCCCAACTTAAAAGAATTTCGTCCCGAAATTAAGAATGAACTTAAATGAACAAAGGAGTTACTATGAAAGGTAAATGTACAACGGTCAGTGATTTACGTTTGATTACAGATGAGATGTTTTCACTTTATGGAATTTTTACAAGATTCTTAACATAACGAACGCGAAACGTTTTGAGATAAAGCATTGAAAAACGATAACGAGCTACCGTGGTACCTTAGGTTCATAAGTCACAACTTCTAGAATGTAATTTCGTAGTAAATTGATGTCTAGAAATCAATAAAGGACCAACAATGATAAGAAAGGTTGACCGTCAGGGTTTAAGAATCCCTAACGTCACTATATGAAACGGTCTTAACGCATATCTTGTGAATATATATCACTTCTTTGACCAATCATCGGTCTAAAAATAATACGATATGCGAAGATCTTGAAATAAGATGGTTGGGAACATTATTAAAAGCAGAAAATGAATCGTTCATTCAAAATAACGATCGATGTTTTAACGCCATACCACGGTATACGAATTCTTGAGTTAAACACAAGTCAATTTATCGACCCATTATCTCACATAAGTCAATATCAGATTAGTCAATTGGTCTATAATGCACCAATTTTTATCATGACGGCTAAAATAAGAGACACTTAGTGAATGAAAAGTTAAACAGAAGATCCATAGGATCACGAATGTTAGGTCTTGTCATATATGAAGGTAAGACACTTGGATACATACCAAGTTACGTCTTTTCCTTTATGCCAAACCCATGACTACAAGTTACGAAGGTTTATGAACCTTTATATCCACGTCACAATGTATATAATAACGAGTCTCGTTGTTCGAAGTCAAGATAAAGTTTTAAAGATCTCCAAGGTTAAGGATTCAAAAGCGATTCAAGAAGTAACGCAAACAATAAGACATGCATTTGTAACCATGTCTTGCAAGGCAACAAATTTTCAAATATAGATTGCATACGTAATTAATCAAACCCATAAGTACAGTCGAGAACATTCGTATGACTAGAAAGACATAACCACGAGTTGATAACGTCTTTATTTAGTAGAAAGATCGTTTAAGAATGCTACCATCACACAAACATGTGTTGATGATATCTCAAAATGAAAGTTGATTTGTAGGGAATAAATGGTTCGATATCGCTAGATCAAATCAAAACATAATGATAAAGGGAAAGAAATCAATTTAAGAATTTAAACGCTCCAAGCTTAGAATCAAAATCAACCTAGAGTGATCGGGTCTCCTTACAAGTTCAGAATTCATGCTTTGGCTTGATAGGTTCAAACCCTAACATTGGTTCACCCTTCAAGTTACTCCATGTTTCTTGTCACTTGATTAAAACCTTGGTAAGTTGGAGATCAAGAAATGAGAATAGTCATCAAGGTGTGGTTTTCACTCCTAACTTGATGGTGTATTCCCAAGTTATGACCACTAACCTTCCAATCAAAAAGTTCGATCCCAACTCCTTGTTGAGGATCCACAAAAATAGGACGAGGTAACTCACCATTAAGGTAAGGGAAATCACTCCTATCTTAACAGTGAAGTTTTACAAAAATAAAATATAACAAGATGAACTTCTTCATCAAAATCCAGAAATCACTCCTCCTTTGATGAAGTCGTCTCATTTGAGCAAATACAATTCATAAAGACGATATTATCATCAAGGTATGGAATTCACGCCTATCTTGATGATTGAATTTCATCATAGCAAGAAAATCAATCGAAGATTGACATTTGTCACCAAAGTACGGGTTTCAATCCTATTTTGGTGAGATCATGTCATTTGTGAAATGCCATTCCAAAGAAAATAATTGAATTCAATCCTCGGGATAAGGAAATCACCCCGATCCAGAGGATGAAATTTTATAAATCACAATTGGAAACCATTTATCAAAACGAATAGAGAATCATCAAAGTAAGGGAATCACCCCTGTTTTGATGAGTTAGAATCATTTAGGAGATACGTGTGTTCTTAGTCATAAGCTGACTTGCAAACACTTGCATCTCTCACGGTGCAGACGGTACGGAGTTTGACTTAACGACGAGAGGAAAATAATATCAATTGGAAATTCGAAAAATTTCAAGTTACATCATTGTAACAAAAAGGAAAATTCATGCTTACAAAATTTAAGGTCAAAGTTCGAGGTAACAGAATTAGTTATGATGGTGTTCAAATCTTGAATGGTTTAAATCGGGAAGACTAAATCAATGACAAGAGTGATTCAACACCACGACGAGATGTGAACATTCGATTCACAATTGAAGGAATTACACGAACTTCTCAAGATGTGAGGTCAAACATAACCTTATTGAAGACACACGTACTTATAAGTGATCACTCATCTCAAGGGTTTCGGGTCAAATGAATGGATTCAATGATCGAGTCAAATCACCATTCACACTTTGCCTAGACAAAGTATCTCGAGATGTAAGAATTCCACCTATGGAATTGCATGTTCTTTAGTTATGGGGCACATCTTTAAGAAGACTCGAGAACCATAAGTAACGGTTTAAAGTTTTTGATGACCATTCGGTTTAGATTCCCAATATCTTTGGGTATATTAAGATTCATGTTCACGTTGGTCAAGATATAGAAATAGTTACATGAAACGCTCGACGTGTAACGATGTTTAAACGTAAAAGTTGAAATGTCGGTTAAGTTCAATATTAACACGAACATTATGTATGATGAGAATGAAGTGATACCAGTTCAAGGAGTCAAAGATTTTAAGATACGAAAAGGATGGGTCCATTTGGTAACGCATTACCATTTGGAATCGTTGACACGTCAAGGTAAATTGACCCATTCGCCATAGAGACTTGTGTATGTTGACCATAGTTTATCACTCATCCCAGAAATCCCCAGGTAAGCATAACTGGTCTCACAATGAGATTTATACGATATGCTTGCCTTAGCCCGAAGGCCTTTTGCCAGGAAATCCAGAATACAGGTGTCTATGTGTCACACAAATTTCTTTGGTTTATGAAATCAAAACCTTGATGAGATTTTCATAGATTAGACATAGAGTCTAAGGAATTGAATCCAGATGATAAGTGTAGATTCCACATGTCGTTGAGAATGAGTTTAGGAAGTTCATTTGTCGGGGAGAGTCAAAGAGTCAAAGTTAAGTTTAGGGAGACAAGTAACTAAGTTTAAGCATACATAAGGCAATCCTATGCTAAGGCATCAAGTTGCACAAAAGGCATAGCATTATGTAGCATGCAAACAATAAGTAAGCACAAAGTATAATGATCTTTCTATGAGGTTCATGCAACTATAGTCTAGGTCACCATTTCTAATAACCTAAATCTCTATAGTTATGGGCTCTGATACCAATCTGTCACACCCCAACCTTGACGGCGGAAACGTCGAGATGTGAGGGTTAAGATTGTTCACAGCCACATAACGCTATTATTAAATCCAAATATGTTATACATAAGTTTCAAAATTACAATACAAGCATAAGTCTCAATAATGAAATAAGTTTCAACATGAAATAACAAGCATAATCATTTTGTTTATTAACTAGGTCCAAGTCCTAGAATATGCCAGCAACATAAGTTCACTTCAAAACTTGGGGGTTTTCCTGAAACATGATAAAAATAAAAGGTCAACTATAAATAGTTGGTGAGTTTCCAAGGTTTTCATACATAATATGAAAAAGGTTACAAGTAGCAATTCATGTCATAGGTTATAAGCTAGTAAGGTTATAGAACACATATCGTTACAACCAAACCTCGACTTGATTACAAGTATAAAAGATTGGCTAAGTGTATTTGGTTCCCTAGTGCACAAGCGTACGGCCCCTAGGAGTCGGCAATACCTCGACTTTAGCACCAAATAGGCTTGTCAGGCCCAAAGATCTAAGACGTCGCCAGGCTAGCAATAGTTAATGATTGTAAACAAACTATGTATCTCATATAAACACTTACAATACACAAATAACCATGACAAATAATAAGTTGAATTGCATGTGCATTACAAGTCTCAAATATGTATAAGTGTATCATGTATAAGTATCATGTTCCACCCCAAAATAGTGTGAAATAAAGTAAAAAGGGGACAAGGAAAACTCACATGGAAATAAGCATTTCAAGATGATATAAAAGATTACAAGATAAATCCCAAGTGTCCATTACAAGTACCTAAATATATAATTTACAAGATGAAGATTAAGGTTAATATATTGATTAATGTTTAAATAAGAATTAGGGTTTCAATAGTTTTAGGGTTTTGATGAGTAACTATGTTTATAATGATGATGATAATAATTTAAACGAGGTTCCAAATGATTTCTTTTACAAGTTGTTTAAACGTATAGATTCCAGGATTAGGTTTGGTAATAAGGTTAACAATAAAACATGAACTAGGGTTTCAAATGGAATTTGGGAGTTTAATAATAAATCATTTAGGTTTAATAAAGATAATTTAGATCAATTAAACCAATAATATGTGAAAAGAAATAATTAATTTAAAAATTAACTATTTAAAGTTGATAAGGATATTACATATTAAAATCATATTATAAAGTTTTAAGCTTATTAAAATGATTTATTATAAAGGTTTTTTAAGACCTTAAAATAAAGCAAATTATATTGTTTTATAATTTTCAAGAATTTAAACAAAAGTTAACGATTAAATTCATTAAATAATATAACATGCTCAAATGATTTGATGAATAATATATTATTCAAATAGTCATTTTAACAACTACTTGAATAATTATTTATTCATTTAGATTTATAATGTTTTAATAAAATTTGAACCATAATAAGTTTTATTACACAAAAGAATTTATAACTTTTAAAATAAAACTCCATTTAAAATATCGTGATTTAAACGATAAAATCTAAGGAAAGTTCGGTTCATTACTATTTTGTTTATTATTTAAAATCTATGCTAATAATTCAAAATAACCTTTAAAATGTTTTATTACAAAGGTTTTTAATTGTTTAATATTTTAAAATATTACTAAAAACTATTTAACAACTTAAAATATATTTAAAGGTTATAAAATATATTTTCTATATTATTAAAAATTTTCCAAAGTTCATTTTAGGCTTAAAAAGCCATTTAAAAAAAATATGGGGGTGCCCGGGGTTCGAACCCGGGACCTCCAAGTTAGAATGTGGTGTCTTAACCGGTGAACCAAGGCATACAGCCGCGGTATCACCCGGTTTTGAAATGTTAAAAACATAAACCAAGCAACACCCCCAAATTCCCATGAACCCTAATTTGACAAATCCCCAAATTAAACCTTAATTCGTTTAAGATAGCGAAATCAATGTTGGGGCTCTTGATCCCCAAACGATTTCGAGTCTTTTTGCATAACCGATTACCTCGATTGGTGTTTCAATTGATGAGAACGATCGAAGAACAATCGCGACTGTGGAGAATTGCCCCAAGGTGATTTATTTGATGATAATCCAATTACTTGCAGATTTAGCTTCTTTAAGAGATGTAGAACGAAAGCCCTCTGTCAATTTGTAATGAAATTGTATAGAAGGTGGGGTTCGACTAGTTGCAGAACCGCGACGTTTGCGTGTGTAGATGTTGGTGTTCGTTGCTTATCAGGTGAAATTGAAAACAATAATCACTCAGGAATAGATGGATGATTGTGCAGGTTTGTTTAATTAGATTATAATTATTGTTTAATGCTCGAACGGCTAGCGAATTCAAGAGGTTTCGGTTATGTGATTGTTTAGTGGTAACCGATGCTTTAAATCTGATTAAACGAGGCAATTAAGGTTCGATTTGTGTTCTGAAACGGTTTGAAATGATTCGGTGCCGAATTGGTGGTGTTTTCGTGGGTGCCAGGGCTTGCCGGAGCTCGGCCGGAGGACGTCCGGGCCGGCTGCCGGATTTACGGGGGTAAAGAGGGAGGTTTGGGTTTGTTTTCAAACTTGACACATTTGATCCCTGAGGTTTCCAAGGGGTGTCATTTGTGTTTTAAAGCTTTGTTTTAGTTTAAATAAATTACAATATAGACCCTAAAATTTTAAATGTTATCATTTTATGTATAACTTATTAATTTCAAGTTTTAAGATAATAGAAACTTGTATTATTTTTATTTATTTCAAAGATTAACACTCATTATGATTATTATTATTAATCTTTTTGTTATGATTATTATTGTTATTAATATTATCACTAATATTATTATTATTAGTGTCATTATTATAATTGTTATTATTATTGTTATAATAATAATAATTATTATTTTTAAGATTAAAATCACTTTAAGTGTTTAAACAACATTACAACCCTTTTAATGTTATTGTTATTAATTATCAACCATAATAGGTCCTCAAGGTTTCAAAATGACATAAAAGGTCCTTTTAAAACTTAACGAAGTTAACCTTTTAAGTTAACAAAATACGGGATGTTACAAGTATCGATACAAACCATTAATTGAAAATTGTCATTGCACCGTAATCGTTAATGATCGTAAGCCAAATCAAATCAAGAAATTACCTTAGTGTTGGAATTAGTTTTTATATTTGATTTATTTCATAATTTAACTAACGTCTTCAATAATCTCTTTTTCATGATAAATAAATACAAAAAAATGTCAATTTTCGTTTTTCTGGCAGAACCTTAACACGGCCGCGTGGAATTTCCTTTACAGTTTTGACACAGCCGTGTCGGGTCACTGGAATTTTTTCTACTTTTTGCATATTACTTTAAGTTTTAGTTTGTAGTTAAACCCCCCACCTTCCTTAGCCCATAATCAATCAAAGTAACTGTGCTAAAACATTTTTGGTATAAAATAATTGACACGTATCCCTGAGGACACGAACCCTACTTCTGCTCATACTATTCTTAGTGTGTGTACGGTAGGTTCACATTTTTATTAATTATTTGCTGGATTCGACACCCAACAAATTGGCGCCGTTGCCGGGGATATGGCGATTCTAATCATTTTATGCCAAGATCTTTTCGTACAGGTACACCACTCGAGATTGACTCGGAGATTGAGAAGACCGCAAAAAGGTTAAGGAAACAAGCGAAGCTCCGAAAGAAGTCAGCAAGTTCCTCAACACCACTTACTTCACCTCCGGTCACAGACATTTGGCAAGATATACCCTTGTCAAGTGAATCGGAATCCGACACCGAATCACCACCACCCTCACAAACAACCACCACTCCACCACAATCACCTATCCATCAAGAACCACCCTTACCCGAACCAACCATGGCAGCTCCAGCCGAACAAACCCTTAGACAGTGGGCAACTCACGATGTTACCCAACAACCCCTCTGCATAAACTACCCCGCTATGGTGAACTTTGAGTTGAAATCCGGCCTCATCCACTTATTACCACTCTTCCGAGGCCTTGAGAATGAAGATCCTCATAAGTTTCTCAAGGAATTTCATGTTGTGTGTTCCGGAATGAAGCCGCACAATGTTACTGAAGACCAAATCAAGCTTAGGGCATTCCCCTTTGCTATGCAAGATTCAGCTAAAGAATGGTTATATTACCTACCACCGGGGTCGGTAAACACATGGAATGATCTTGCAAAACTGTTTTTAGACAAGTACTTCCCAGAAGTCAAAGCATCTATTCTACGCAAGGAGATCATCGGGATCAAACAAGCAAAAAGAGAAGCTTTGCATACTTATTGGGAAAGATTCAAGAAGCTTTGTGCTCGATGCCCACAACATGGCATCTCGGAACATCAATTACTTCAATACTTTTGTGAAGGGTTAGCACCACTAGAGAGGCGTTTGATAAATGCCTCTAGTGGAGGAGCTTTACTTGATAAAACACCAACCCAAATCAGAGAATTGATAACTTCCATAGCTGAAGATACCAAACATTCCTCACAAGAAGATGGATGGTATGACGATGTACCACGGACGGTTAAAGAAGTGAGCACTCCTCACATTGAAAGCCAACTTGCTGAGTTGACTAAAGCTGGAATGCAGCTTACAAAAGGCAAGGAAGCTGAGCAAAAACCTCGAGCATGTGGAATTTGCTTACAATTTGGACACCCCACTGATATGTGTCCCACACTTCAAGAAGACGTTGAAGAAGCACAAGCAATAGGAGGTTATCCGGGGCAAAATTCAAGATTCTTTGAACAACAAAGAAATAATCAAAATTGGGGACAACCACCCAATGTTGGTTATCCACAAAGAGCCCCACAATTCCATCAAAGACCTCCCTTTCAGATGCAAAACAATCAACAAAACTTTCAGCCTCGCCAACAACAACAAACAGGAAGTTCAGGGATGTCTTTGGAAGATATTGTCAAGAGTTTAGCAACCAACACACACACGTTCCAGCAGGAAACAAAGGCTAGCATAAAGAATTTGGAGCAACAAATAACTCAACTGGCCAACTCGGTAAGCAAGATAGAGTCCCAAGGTAAGCTACCCGCACAAACCGAAACAAATCCTAAGCATAATGCTTGTTCAATTACCTTGAGGAGTGGAAAGAGTTATGATGATCCGGTAATACAAGAGGAGGAAGAAGAGATTGTGGTTGAGAAGAATGACGTGGAAAAGAAGGATAAACCAAAACCCGATGAAATTAAGGCAAAGTACACTCCTCCACCTCCATTCCCTTCAAGACTAAAAGGTACACAAAAACAAAGGGAAGAACAAGAGATTATGGAAACATTCCGTAAGGTAGAGGTAAACATACCATTACTTGATGCTATAAAACAAGTTCCTAGATATGCTAAGTTTTTAAAAGAACTTTGTACATCTAAGAAAAAGCTTAAAGGTAATGAAACAGTCAAGGTAGGTGAAAATATTTCTGCAGTTTTACAAAAAAGATTACCACCAAAGTGTAAGGACCCGGGTGTCTTTACGGTTCCTTGCAAATTGGGGAATCTTAGCATACCTCAAGCCATGCTCGACCTTGGAGCTTCTATTAACGTCCTACCATACTCTATCTTCAAAACACTTAATGTAGGAGCGTTAAAGAGGACCGGGGTAGTCATTCAATTGGCCGATCGTTCTATAGTATACCCAAAAGGTGTACTAGAGGATGTATTAGTCCAAGTGAATGAATTGGTATTTCCAGCAGATTTTTATGTTTTGGACATGGAAGATGATGATGTCTCAAATTCAAGTTCCATCTTGTTAGGAAGACCATTTTTGAAAACCGCAAAAACAAAAATTGATGTTTATAGTGGCACTCTTTCAATGGAATTTGATGGTGAGGTTATCCATTTTAATATATATGATGCTATGCGATATCCAAGTGATGTTTCTTCTTTGAATTGGTTAGATGTTATTGAACCTTTGACTGATGATTGTTTTGAGCTATCTAACCATGATGTTCTAGCAATGGTGTTAAATAGAAGCATTGATGAAGTAACAGCAAAAGAGCTCACCGAAAAGTTCAAGCTTGGGGAAGAGTTGATGGAAGTAGTGACATTTATGGAAGAACAGAAGAAAGCAAGGTATGAACCAGAAAAAATGCAACTTCCAATTACTAACCAAAAGCTTGTTCCATCTATTTTGCAGGCACCCGAGCTAGAGCTTAAAGCTCTCCCTAATCATCTAAAGTATGCATACCTTGGAGAGAAAGAAACTTTACCGGTGATCATCTCTAATAAGCTGACAAGTGAGGAAGAAAAAGAGTTGATCAACACACTCAAGCAATACAAAGAAGCAATTGGGTGGACCATAGCCGACATAAAAGGTTTGAGCCCATCACTTTGCATGCATAAAATCCTAATGGAGGAGGATTACAAGCCAACAAGAGAAGCACAAAGAAGATTGAACCCTCCAATGATGGAGGTCGTGAAGAAGGAGATTCTAAAGTTGCTAAATGCGGGCATGATCTACCCTATTTCCGATAGCAAGTGGGTAAGTCCCGTGCAAGTTGTGCCTAAGAAAACAGGTATAACTGTGACTGAAAATGAACAAGGTGAATTGGTCCCCACTCGTGTCCAAAACGGGTGGCGGGTGTGTATTGACTATAGAAGGCTAAATGCCTCAACTCGCAAGGACCACTTTCCACTACCATTTATAGATCAAATGCTAGAAAGATTAGCAGGTAAGTCCCACTATTGTTGCTTAGATGGGTATTCTGGTTTTCATCAAATACCCGTTGCACCAGAGGACCAAGAGAAAACAACTTTTACATGCCCTTTTGGCACGTTTGCATATCGGCGAATGCCCTTTGGGCTTTGCAATGCCCCTGCCACGTTCCAAAGGTGCATGGTAAGTATATTTTCTGATTATGTTGAAGAGATAATTGAAGTATTCATGGATGATTTCACCGTGTATGGAAATTCTTTTAAAAATGTTTGGAAAACTTGACTAAGATTTTAAAAAGATGCATTGAGACTAATCTTGTTTTAAATTATGAGAAATGTCATTTCATGGTTGATCAAGGTCTTATTTTAGGTCATGTTGTCTCTTCAAAAGGTTTAGAGGTTGATAAAGCAAAAATTGATGTTATTAAATCTTTACCTTATCCTAATAGTGTGCGCGAAGTGCGTTCTTTTCTTGGTCATGCAGGATTTTACCGAAGATTTATCAAAGATTTTTCCAAGATAACAAGACCAATGTGTGAGCTTCTACAAAAAGATGTAGAATTTGTGTTTTCCGAAGCATGCAAGCAAGCCTTTGATACCCTAAAGACTTCATTGGTTAGTGCACCGATTATCCAACCGCCGGATTGGAGTTTGCCATTCGAGATCATGTGTGATGCAAGCAATCATGCGGTAGGAGCGGTGTTGGGTCAAAGGAAGGATCGAGTACCACATGTGATCTATTATGCTTCAAGAACCTTGGATCACGCTCAAAGCAATTACTCAACCACTGAAAAGGAGCTTTTAGCTATTGTTTTTGCTTTAGAGAAATTTAGACAATATTTATTGGGTACTAAAGTAATTGTATATTCTGATCATGCAGCTTTGAGATACCTCATGACTAAGAAGGATGCTAAGCCAAGACTTATCAGATGGGTGCTCCTACTTCAAGAATTCGACTTGGAAATCAGAGATAAAAGTGGAAAGGAAAATCTTGTGGCTGATCACCTAAGCAGGATCATAAACAATGAGGAACCAATGCCCTTAAATGACTCATTCCCTGATGAACATCTATTTGCTACTCAAATCATCACTCCTTGGTATGCCGATATTGTAAACTACAAAGTGGCAAATACTTTTCCCTTCGATCTTTCCCGTGCGCAAAAAGATAAGATAAAAAGGGAAGCAAGAAGATATGTTTGGGACGAACCATACCTTTGGAAGTATTGCGCCGATCAAGTTATACGAAGATGTGTCGGCATGAGTGAGGTACCTTCCATTCTAGAATTTTGCCACTCACAAGCTTGTGGTGGGCATTTTGGCCCAAAACGAACAGCACACAAGGTACTCGACTCGGGTTTCTATTGGCCAAGCATATTTCTTGATTCATATATGTTTTGCAAATCTTGTGAACGATGCCAGAAAACAGGTAATTTAAAAGCTAAAGATCAAATGCCCCTCACACCCATTCATGTATGTGAAATCTTTGATGTATGGGGCATTGATTTTATGGGTCCCTTTCCATCCTCGTTTGGTAATGTTTATATATTACTAGCCGTGGATTACGTCTCTAAATGGGTAGAGGCAAAGGCCACAAGGACTAACGATGCTAAAGTTGTTTCAGGTTTTATTAAAGCTAATATCTTTAGTAGGTTTGGCGTGCCAAGGGCATTCGTAAGCGATAGAGGATCACACTTTTGCAACAAGACAATCGAAGCACTGTTCAAGAAATATGGCGTTACACATCGTGTGTCAACGGCTTACCATCCACAAACGAATGGTCAAGCCGAGATTTCTAATCGGGAGATAAAGTCGATACTTGAGAAGACGGTTAACCCAAATCGTAAAGATTGGAGCTTGCGTTTAGATGACGCATTGTGGGCATATCGCACAGCCTATAAAACACCCATAGGTATGTCACCTTTTCGTCTCGTATATGGAAAGGCTTGTCATCTTCCAGTTGAACTAGAGCACAAGGCTTTTTGGGCCATTAAGCAATTCAACATGACGATCGACGAAGCCGGGGTTTACCGTAAGCTACAAATTCAAGAGTTGGAAGAAATTCGTAATGATGCTTTTGAGAACTCTCGAATTTACAAAGACAAAACCAAAGCATATCATGATAAGGTAAACTCGCGAAAATCTTTCAGCGTAGGTCAAAAGGTTTTGTTATTCTCATCAAAACTCAAGTTATTTCCTGGAAAATTACGGTCCCGCTGGGTCGGGCCGTTTGTGGTTACTAATGTTTTTGCTCATGGTGCAGTTGAAATTACAAGTGAGAAAACAGGAAAAACGTTCAAAGTGAACGGGCATAGGTTAAAATTGTTTTATGAAGGATTCCAAAAGGAAAAAGGTGATTTGATGGGATTGGAGAATCCAAACTACGAGCAATAAAAAAAAATTATGTCTAGCCAAAGACGTTAAAGAAAGGCGCTACGCGGGAGGCAACCCGTATTTCGTTTTTTATTTCTATTTTTCTTTCTTAAAAAAAATATAAAAAAAATATAAAAAAAAAACACAAAAAAAAGGTGGGGGGTGTTGTCAAACAATAAGTTAAAAACGACACGTAAAAATATTTGACAAAATTTGAAAACAGACGTGTCAGGATTTTGTTTAACTTAGAAATTCCAGAATGGTAAAACGGCCGTGTCAGATTAAACACGACCGTGTCAAGTTGCTGTCTGATTTAAACAAGAAAATATAAGGGAAGGGGCCATGCTACGTCTCATGTATGATCACCAGCAAGAAATGGGTCGCGCGATTTCTGCTTTACACGAGTTCCACCTTGGCCGCCCACCCCATCCACCATCTCAGTAATTTCCATCCTACTCTCTACTCCATGCCTCGAGGACGACGCTGAATTCAAGCTTGGGGAGAGGTAATTTTATTTTTCTTTCATTCAATTACATATTACATATTGCATTTAGGGTTGCATCATAGTCATGGTAGTTTTAGGAACTGCAATTAGGACTGCATTGTATATAGTTAATCATAGTATTAGGTATGCATAAAAAAAAAACAAAAAAAAGGGGGTAACATCTTCGTAGCCTCGGGAAAGATCTTGAGAATAACATGAAAAATGATATTACCTTTATTATGCTAATCGTAGGTTGCGTGCACAAATAGGTTGATAGTAATAAATAGATAAATGTGCTCCGTTATGCTAGTGCCCTTTGTTCTTGGTTTACAAAGATAAAACACCTAATAGCCATGTGTGCCTAATGCCGATCTGATCACATAAGGAAACTGAGACCTAGCAAAAATAGGTTGAGAGCCGAGTCCAAGTGAAAAAAAAAATCAGAAAAAAAGAGAAATAAAAAAAATAGAGAGAAAAGAAGTTGGTGCCGTGATAAATAAGCCGCAATAATGGCAAATAAAAAAAACAAAAAAAAAAACATTTGTGATATCGTGTGGTGAAAAATTGACCACTTGCTCTCTATAGTCCTTGAGGTTAGGAAGGTTTCCACCGTGTGAAGAAAGGTGTTGGCACACTTAAATGACTAACTTAACACGGCTTAATTGATATGAAACGATAAATCCGGAACTTAAGGGTTAGAGGATCATAACTTGCAAATTGGGCACATTTGTTTATGAAAATCTTGAAAATCCAATTTGTCACGATAACTGAAAATTAGCATAATAAGATGATTTCATGCTCATACTTCTTATGCGGGGCTAAGATTGGTATTGCCAGCATCCTAATTATATAACTATCTATTCTCTTTTTACTTTTAGGGTTATTCCTAGTCTTGACTTCCTTGAGGACAAGGAAAGGTTTAAGCTTGGGAAGATTTGTTAGTTATATTTTTTGTCATAAATTATAGTAATTTTAAGTTGTATTTCAGCATATATTTTGCATTAATTGCATGCATCTTTTATTTTAATTATAAAAGAGTAGTTTTGGTAGGATGGAATCTACTCTTGTGTATTTTTGGTTTTTGTAGAATAATCAAATGGCTGAAAAAGATAAAGACTCAAACTTTAAAGATAAAGACTCAAACTTTAAAGATAAAGATCCAAACTTTAAAACCAAAAAAAGGGGAGAGTTTGTTGGAGGAAGGAGGGAACTCAAAAAGATAAAAGGAAAAGCTGCAGCAAGGGGGGAGGCATCGATCAAAGGGAGAAAGAAAAGAATTGTTTTTGGTGGCTACATTGGGCATCAACTACAAGGAAAGAAGAAGAAGTTCTTGAAGACTTGCAGAAAGAACAAAAGGAGGACCTATTTTTCTCCACTTTTGAAGATCAATTAATTATTTTGAGGTTTTGTTTTCGTAAGTTTTTGTTTTCATTAATCTAGCCATCATGTCCGGCTAGGGCACTCTTTAATTTCAACATTAAGGTTCAATTTCTATGATTTCGTTTTGAACTTATGTGAAGCGTTTATGAGATGTTTTTATTTTAATGGTTTGTTTGTTTGATTCTTGATCTTAAACCCGGATCTAATCCGGTATATATTAGATTGTTAATAAACCTGATCAACTTATTAATTTTTCTAATAAAGTTCTTCAAAATTTAAAACCCTAATCAAGTTTTGCTTTTTGATATAAGGAACAATTAACGGTTTGAGTTTGTCTATGAATTCATTCTCGTTATAGAATCACACAATCTAGTTAGGCATACCGAACGGCGTGTGTGTTTAATTATAATCGATACTTCTATCGTTGCAACCCGCACACTAAGATCCGAACGGTGTGAGCTTAGAGTAGCGGGTTGGCTCCAATCAACGAACTGCGATTGATTGGACATTAGATAGAGGGGATATCCGAACGGCGTGATGTCTAGTATCGATACAAACCATTAATTGAAAATTGTCATTGCACCGTAATCGTTAATGATCGTAAGCCAAATCAAATCAAGATATTACCTTAGTGTTGGAATTAGTTTTTATATTTGATTTATTTCATAATTTAACTAACGTCTTCAATAATCTCTTTTTCATGATAAATAAATACAAAAAAATGTCAATTTTCGTTTTTCTGGCAGAACCTTAACACGGCCGCGTGGAATTTCCTTTACAGTTTTGACACAGCCGTGTCGGGTCACTGGAATTTTTTCTACTTTTTGCAAATTACTTTAAGTTTTAGTTTGTAGTTAAACCCCCCACCTTCCTTAGCCCATAATCAATCAAAGTAACTGTGCTAAAACATTTTTGGTATAAAATAATTGACACGTATCCCTGAGGACACGAACCCTACTTCCGCTCATACTATTCTTAGTGTGTGTACGGTAGGTTCACATTTTTATTAATTATTTGCTGGATTCGACACCCAACAGTTAAATATCATTTTTAATAAAATCCGCACTAAATGATGTCTTGAAGTCACCTTATCTATGCATGTTTACGTTTAAGAATTAACAAATCTTTTAACGTTGACATGTTCAAGATGTAATGGCTTCAATTACTCAATGATGTTCTTTTTTTAGGCAGTGTACAAGCATGCTTCCAAGTGAAGTCAAAATTTAGATTAGAGAAACATCATCTAATCTTCACAAGATATGTGATTAAATAGAATATTTATTTCATACTTTTAATGATAATTTACGCTTTCTTTCCTTAATTTATACGTTCATACAATTTCCTTTGTGTTTAGTTTACTAGCAATGCTAAGGTAAATGGAATTATAATTGAAGTTTAAATTTCATATTTTTTTTCTTTTGTAGACATGTCAGCTCGAGCTTCTATGAACCAAAGTTGGCACCACAAAATATATTGAGACCACTTACCGACCAACAATGAATTAAGGTGTTAATTTCCATTGAGTTTGATATGTTTTAATTGTTTGTTAAACTTATATAAAAATGGTTATTATATTTTGCAGTTTTCGTACTTAAAATATAAATTGTATCGTCGCGGGTCAAATTTTAAAGAGTTCAAGCTTGAGCCCGGCTCGTTTGTAGTTTTATTTATAAAGCTCGAGCTTGGTTCATTTATCATTAAATTATTAAATTTTTATATTTTTTATAATTACTTTTATATTTTATTTATAATCGTACTTATTATATATTATTATATTAATTTTTGTCATAATTTTATATACAATAATATTTTTTATATAAATTTATATTTAAAAGCCCGTTTAGGCTCGCAAGCCAGTTCAAGCTCGAAATCTGAAGCTCGGGCTCGAGATGCGTTCGAGCTCGTTTAAGCTCGGCTCGATTCGAGCTTTTTTCGAACCGATCCCGAGTAGATTATGAGCCGGTTTGAGTTGTTTACAATTCTAGTAGAGAAGATGTTGAGTTTCATGAATAAATAGCACTTTTATGGTAGAGAAGGTGTTGGGTTTCATGAATAAATCTTATGACCGAAAATACTTGGGATCAAAGTATTATCCACCTTTATCTATGTGCAAAGTCCTAATTAAATTAATTTGATGCATTTAAGTTTGACAAAACATGACGTTTTTAAGAGCATTCACAATCCATCTTACATTTTCATATTTATAATTACACTAAAAATCATTATTCTTTTTCTCTCTCTTTTAATTAAATAATATTTTTTCATACCTTTATCATTATATTTTATTTCTCATTCATTCACAACCACTTTTAAAAATATTAAAAAAATTATGAGGTGAAGAAACACAATACAACCCCCATAAATTTTCTACCTCTTTCACTAACAATCACTCTCAACTATTCCCCATAATATAGGGCATTCACTCACATATATACTCACATATATATGGGAAACAGGTTGTGTAAATGCTCCAAGGTTCCGTTATACGTTCCATTCACAAACTTGACGGGCGCCGTTAAAAAAATTGGTTTCTTTCACATAAGGGTATTTTTAGTAGAGTTACTTTTAACCCTTTTATCGTGTCTATGAAGTCCCCACTTGTATTTTATGAACCCTTTTATCGTGTCTATGAAGTCCTTATTATCAATTCTCAAAATTAGTCCTAATTAACTTAATTTTTTCAGTATATAAGATTTCAAACTGTGATTGTGACAATTGTTTCACCATTCCTTGAAAAGAACGAAAATAAAATTACAATTAGAATACAGTTTGCATTCTCAATCTACAAATTGTAAATAAATTTTGCTTGTTTTGTATAAGAATTACAATGGCAGATTCTAAATATCTAGACATAGTTCTTTAGTGTAGAAAGAACTATTGAACACTGCACTCTGCTGGCATCACCTTATATCTTGCTGTATCTTTACAATACGAGTAATACATATGCTTACTCCTAACCCAATTCAATCCAACCATCTGTTGCTTCGATAACATCGCATACTCTACGCCATCCACAGGATCCAAGCTCGAAACGGTTGCATTTTTCAGACACGCAAAGGCAGCGTTTGGCGAGTTGTTTTTTTGGATCGAACAACCTATGATTTCAAGATCTGCCAACGATGCCACAAATGGTGCGTACTTGTAATTCACTGGGTATTTTCCTCCATTTGTTGCCCATTCGGAACCATCCCATATGGTTGCATATAGTGACATTGGCTTTGATGGGTACACAGATGAAATCGCTTGATTGTAGATCACCTGGCGTACAGGTATGTTGTCTACTAGAAACCTGAAATAGATTACAAAAGGCTCATTATAAGATGGTTGTAGTCAAGTGGTTGTTGGTTTATAAGTTAACCACATATGGTGTCATACTGCGAAGAAAGCGACTATAATCATGGGAAGAGAATATTTGTCGAAAAAGGTTTCCCAAAACATATTTTCCCACGATATCATTTGTGTTGGAATGTCTAGGAAATCGTTGTTTCCTACACATTTCCCATGAAAACAGGCATAAAAATGACCTAGTTTTCTAGTAGCGTTACCATGGTGCGCCAGTGGACAGTTTAACAAGTTAAAGTTTACGAAAAACGTACACAATATGGTGTTTGTTCCAAAGGATGGAGTACTGATGAAATTGCTGTGTGGGATCAAACCAGAGATAAACTTTCTCTTCTCTTCCGGTTTTGACACTTCCATTTCCATACATATTTGTTTGAAGAACCCATTGCCTTCTTTTCGCGTATCCAAGCAATTCAAAGTCGATCTCGTCATGATTATGTGCAAATAGATCTGCATTTGACATCTGAACATGCATGCATACCACAAAATCAACCTTAACTAACATCTAATTGTTAGGAAATCTGATTAATAGCAAGTGAAAAGTAACATGAACATGACTTACATAGAAAGCTAGTACCACTCCTGAAGTGAAACCTGCTGGCAGCTTTATTGAAGCACTAAAGAATCCATGGTAGTATCTGTTTTTTGAAACCAATCCAGAACCTAAGTACACAAAACACTATGGATAATATAACAACCATAGATACACACACATAATTGCATAGTTTGACAAAATAAGTAAACAAATATATTCATTAAAAACTATTTACCTGAGGTTTTGTCCAAAATGATATCAACATACGATCCATTGCTTTTCAAACGAACATTTGATGCTCCAAACAATGTTGACATCCCTTGGGTGAACGGTATACGAGGGAAACGGTCCGTCAATCGCTCAACGGTTGGTGGCCGATACACCGCACCTCGAGATGAAACCCGTAAGAGTAAACTGCTAAAGGTAACAAGACACAAAAGAAATAACTTTTCTTGCAGAAAAGCCATGAAAGCTTGTTACAAGAAGCTTGTGTGTGTATGTGTCTTTGGAGGTTTAAATTTATATTATACGTAGTTCATCTGTGCATGGAATGATATATGATGATTCAAGTGTTTTTAATATATTATTGCTTCGTTGTTGCAAAGCTGGATGTATCTTTATGAAGGAATATAGTGACAAAACATATAGGTCATCGCTGATTGATTCATGTCGGATGATTGGAGATTGCTTTTAGTTGTTATATATTCTTTTTGACTTGTTTGATATGATTCAGATTGGCTATAAACTAACTGGTTTATGACTTTTAAGTTCACGATCTCAAGATGAATCGGTGGGTTTGTTTGGATGTGGCGGTTGTCAGCTTGCTTTTATTAAAAATTTAACCATGATCAGCTTTCGGTGTAATTCTAAATTCACAAAGTATAAACTGCATGTGAACATAAAGACTAATGAAATATAATAATATAAGGTGTCATACATGGTAGCAGAAAGAAATTTGTATTAATTTTAGTGTTTCCTAAGTTGTTATACATTAATTTTTGACCAGCGGATTAAGCCCATGCTTTGTCGCGGTTTGGTTTTGAAAGTATATGAGAACGTCACAGTTATAGTTCTTTGGGTTATTTTGCTTTTGGTGATTTTAATAACATAGGCATGTCACAATGATAGTTAATATTTACACATGTTTTATGATTCGTTATTATATCCTTATGATACTATTCCTGAATATATGGTATTAAAAGTAAAAATTCTTATCAATTAAAACAAATATGTTAAAAGTAAAAACTATTATCAAAGAAGGGATAAATGTGAAAGAAATCTAGAAAGAAAAGCAATAATAGGCTATGATTTTTCATATGTTTTCTTAAAATAGAGAGGAAATTATTAATTTGTTCTAAGGTTTTATATTATATAGTATTAAAGATATATATTATTAGTGTGTTGTGATTTGTTTTATATAATTATAATAGCATAAAATTAGTGGCATCCGGTGTTTATTTCGAATAGTGTGAATCTAAGTCTCACAAAACATTACGTAACATGCTTATGGTAAAGTTAAAACAACGGACTAAAAATATATAAATAAAATGTATTTTGCTTTTGAGAAATACTTTCAAGTGATTTTGTTCTCCCCGGAGAGCTTCTATTTGATGCGATAGCAATGTCATATTTTTAATTCTCACAACCAAAATCGTTCTTCCTATAAAACTTCTTCAACTCACATATCTTTTGAACTATTCTCTCCTATGAACTTAATGACTGTGATCGTCTTCTTTAAATTAAGTTGAATCCACGGTTTTCTACGAAAGTAAAAGAAAAAAACAAACACCTTTAGCTCCAAAAAATATTATAGGCTAATAGTACCCCTCGACACTGATTAACTCACATCACCATTAGTTCATATGGATAGCTAAAGACATCAGTCATTACAAACTATCCTACCAATAATTTTATTGCCTAACTATTGTTGTCGAAACTTATTGGCATCAACCTCAAACACTCGATCCTTGTAGATTCGAACATACTAGAAATTTCTGAGAGATGTTTCTAGTATAGTGGACAGCTAAGGTGCTTTTTAAGCTATCTGGAACAACCTAAGAATATAGACAAGGCTCAACCTGACTTAAGGTGAATATGTTTGTCTTTTAAAACAAAACTCTTTAATCCTTAAGATTTATCATTATCTTAAAAACCACATGAGTTATAGTTAATTTATTCAACATATATCGGTGAAATGCAAGACAAGCATCAGGGTAGGATTGTACACGTGGTCTGATCAGAAATGATGCACATGTAATGCGTAGGATGCTGAAATGGATATTATGTCTAAGCATGGCTGGTATGGTTTTGCGCGAAAAGGATTATAACTCCCTAGGCATTGACAATGCCATGGGTGACCCAATAATCTTAAATTAATATGCTCATATTTGATTATGAAAATGATTTGGGTATGATGAATGTTATTCATTAGCATATCGTTGATGTTGAATTTTAAATCTTTTACAGGTAAAGTATGATTGAACAGAATGTGACATTAGATCATGATACAATACAAACTCTATGAGTGCATCAAACGTCAATGTTTGAGTTACACACGTTGAAAGTAGATATGGAGGCATCTATAGTTTTGAAATCATATGGCTTGTAAATATTAACAAGATCTTTGTAAAATAATATTTTAAATCAACGTATGATTAACTTCTAAAGATTGAGTTGGTTTATAAAACAATAACATGGTATTGTTACAGACGAAATTTCCGCTGCCAATAAAGTTTTGAAAATGATTTTTGAATAATATAATCAAACGATTTCGATCAGTTCACACGGCCTAGTGTGATCCAAACCCGGGGTGTGACATCACATATTACCGCATATGGAGGAAACGTAGTTATCATAACATTGTGTATCATATTTTTCATGTAAATCAGCACTAAGACACTTCTCATCCACTACTTGACATCTTTTCGGTTTCAATATAACATTAAACAGGTCTATAGGCCAAGTAACTCATTCTTCCGCCAAACATTTCCAAGCTTTGATGGGAATGTTGTACAGGCTCATTGTTGCGCTCTTCCCATATTTTTAAGAGCTCACGTAACCTCTATAGTAGTGATTTTATGATAGTTTTAGTTATTCCTTTAAGTTTGTTGAATGTTGAGGTTGTCGCTATCTTCTTGAATGTTCCTATCGTCGTTGAATAGACTGTGAAAATAGTTTGCCATCTTACCTTTCATGTCGTTTTCCTTAACCAAAACATGTCCATCGTCATTCTTTATGAACTTCACAGGCTCCTACATCTTGTTTTCTTCATTCCTTTCCTTTAGCAATTTTGAACATGTTGATCTCCCAATCTTTAATCTCTAATCATTTATACATCTTGCCATACACAATGTTCTTTGCTAGCATCACTACTCTCTTTGCCTCCCGCTTGGTCTCTTTATACCTCCCCCTTCATTATCTCACTCTCCATTTCATCATTGTATCCTAGAACTCTCGAAGCTTCCTAAAACACTTATGTTTGAACTCTCGAAGCTTCCTGAAACACTTATGTTTGAACTTAACTTTGCCTCGCATACCCCTGATTCACCACCAAAAATCCTATGCCACACACGCATAGAGTTCAACAGGACGTCAAATCAAATTACGCATTCTTATCTTGTATTTTTTTTAATATTATTCTCTCAACTTCAAACTTCATATAGAGCTGTCCCATCTCCAAACACCCTCAAAAACGCCATTTCTAGCAAACCCCTTTCTCTTTACAACCCAAGCATGGTGCGTGCAGTTGCAGAGCACCCTGAACCACGTTAGGAAGGAAGTCGTCTTCTCTCTACTCTCTTCACACACCTCCTTCTCATCAATTTCTCATCGCCATCCACTATCACCACCGCCGATTCACTCACATTCTATGAATGGAAATCGATCGCAACGGAATCAAGCGGAAATCCTTTGACTGGGAGCAACTCTTACCTGAGGATCCCAGCGACGACGATCCTTCACCGGAGCTTGTGATCAGATCAGACCAACAAATTACGGAGAGTATTGCGAGGTTTAGAAAAACCTTGCAATCGCTAGGTGATAAGTTGCCTGATAAGGGCCAAACTCTCAAGACATTACTTTGGAGACATGAACGTGAACTCAAACGAAGGAAGAAGCTCCAATCACCGAAGGTTTTGTATCTTCATGATTAAATGATGGGTATTTTACTGTAAATATCATGGCTTTGCTGTTTTAAAGATATCCCCAAATTGTGCTTTGAAATTTGTTTCGGTAGAGGTTTTGAACATGCTGTCTACCTCTCATTGCAGGTGTAAAAAGTTCTACTTTATGATGATAGAGTTGATAATTTACACCCTAAAACAAGTGTTATAACTTTTACCATGGACATCATAAGTACATAACATGGGTGTTTTGATGATATAGTTATATGAACTCTGATTTGTTATCATATTTTCTTAACAGGCTACTGATAAGGGATGTGAGGAGACCATACAACTCTCTGATCATAGAGATGACGGTACCATTTGTTTTCAGTGATTTGGTTGAAATTGTGTTTATTTGCATATTCTTGGTACCAAAATGGTCAGTCTTTGTCTATGCTGGGATTGTAGCATGCATAAAACAAAGATGAACACAAGTATCTCATTTGGAAGTATTGCATCATCTACTTTATTTGCATAATTGCATGTAATCTGTTGAAATGCTTTTGTGTAGGTGCCTCACATGGCAAAAAGAAATCTGCATCAAAGTAAGAAAACTTATCTCTCTGTAGATGTTATATATCATAACCTTTTAATCATCTTCTCCAAGCTGTCTTGCGACTAATACATGAAGTAACTAGCATTGTGATATCATTATTCATCTTATGCATTGAGAAACATGAGTATTGAACCTGTAATTTGCTTACTGGTAGTTTCATGCTATTAAAAAGATTTTTTATTTTTGATGTCATGTCTAGATTAAGTGTTAGGGGTGTCAATTTCTAATACAACCTGAAATACAGCACAAAAACAATCTAGTTTTGGATTGTCATAACTTCATGAACGGTTCTTGTATGGTTGACCTGTTCAATCAGTTTAATTAAGCGGATCTTGTTTAGGTTAGCATGTTAAGTCGGTTTAATTGAGCAGGTCATTTACAACCCATTTAAACTATTCTTTAAAACCCTACAACTCGTACAACTGCTAACCCATTTGGCTCATTTAGATGAATGAGTTAAACAAATGTGTCTGGATTAGGGTTATGTCTTTTACACGAATAAATAAACTGTTCATGTCCGGGGTTTAATGATTTAACACACCATCCCATCAACCTGACATGATTCACTCACCTAGTAAATGGAAAATGGCTTCAATTCTAACTTCTAAGCTTATAATATTGATTTACGTGGTTCGCCTATGGTTTTGTAGATCACACTATGGTGTTGGCATCAGTTCTTCAGCACATGATTGGTTGACTGACGAGAAGATGCAAAGAATCGTCAATGAGCTTGTTAATCTTGGAATACGTCCTTCTGATGTTGGCAAGGCTGCTGAAGTTTGCTACAGGGATTCAGTCAAAGTCAAAGTCTTGTTTGCTTTGCCAAGTGATATGAGAAGATCTTATGTAATTGGGTTCTTGTATCCACAAAATTAGTGCATGAATCATGTCTTCAGAACATCTTTTGTTGTGCTCTTCACTGTTTTGGTATATAAGGGGTTTGCGAGCGGTATTACCTTTCAACTTACAGCAGCACCCAACAAATGCTAGGTAATTTTGTAAGTACTATTAACCATGGTATTTGTATTGGATGTTGATTTTGTAGTTCGGTAGTTTTGATCTTGTACCCATACGTTTACAATTAAGTGCGGTAGTTTTGTGTTTGGGTAATACAGTTGGATGGTGTTACAATGATGTAGTTTGTTTGTCTTCATCACTCATATCATTTGGTATATATTTATGTCCAATATTCTTCCACAATCAAAGTTTAGCATTTCGACATGCTTGAAGAAGTAGAATCCATTTGTTAAGTAAATACGTAAAATCATTCTTTGTTATATTGCCTCTATGTACCGATGACGAATATAAAATGAAAATTCTAATGATCAATGAGTTGTTTTTCACATCAAAAAACGTCTTAAGAAAAGCATAAATACTAATATAAAACACAATACAATTTATTTTCGTTTCCAAATACCCTGAAATCGCAATTTACAGCAAACCCCTTCTTCTCTATACGACCCACATTAGGAAGAAAGAAGTCTTCACACACCCCCTTTAGCCCTTTTCATCAATCTTTCATCAGCATCCACCATCACCACCGCTGATTTCACACACACATTCTGTAAATGGAAATCGATTGCAACCGAATCAAGCGTAAATCTTTTTCCCTCGACTGGGACCAACTCTTACCTGAGGATTCCAGCGGTGACGATCGTCCACCGGAGCTTGTGGTCAAATCAGATCATCAAGCGATGGATACGGAGCTTGTGATGATATCTGACCGTGACATTACTGGGAGTATTGCGAGGTTGAGGGAAACCTTGCAATCGGTAGGTGATAAGTTGCCTGATAAGGGCCAAAAGGTCAAGGCAAATCTGTGGAGACATGAACGTGAGCTTCAACGGAGGAAGAAGCTCCAATCAGAGAAGGTTTTGATTTGTCTGCACCCTTTGATGTCAGTGCATTGCTTTTTTAGATGTTATCAGATGCACATTGGAGATATATACAAAACCAGCTTGCATTGTTATTGTTTGTTCATAACTATTTATATGCACATGGGAATTTAAATGTGAATTATGATGGGCTTGATGTTTAGAAGATATTCCCAAATTCAGCTTTGAAATTTGTTTCAGTAGAAATGCTTTTTTTGTAAATGCTGTCTCCCTCCTCGTGTATGTTTACCAAAATTCTACCTTTAAATGACAGTTGATGATTTTCACCCTAAAGCATGTACATATGTTGTACCTGTATGCTAGCTAGTAAATGAGCATTGGTTTGTTATCATATTTTCTTAACAGGCTGATAAGGGATGTGAGGAGACAATACAACTTTCTCATCATAGCAATGAGGGTAAGATTCATTTTCAGTGATTTTGTTGAAGTTGTGCTTGATTGCATATTCTTGGTACTGAAATGGACAGTCTTTGTCTGTGCTGGGCTTGTAACATGCGATTAATAGACAGATGAACACAAATCACGTGTTTGGAAGTATTGCATTATCTATTTTCTTTGCATGTAATTTGTTGAAATGCTTTTTTGTAGGTGCTTCACATGTCAAAAAGAAATCATTGTCAACGTTCGCTGATTCTTTTTGCAAAAAGATGAACAAAGATGTATGATTTTCTACTATAACTGAATCATTTAGATTTTCCTTTTTCTTCTGGAAGAGTACACACACTTGTATTTGTTTGTTGATTAGCAGAAAGATTCTAGGACTGTCAATGCATTTGAAAAAGATTTGCCTTGCATCAAACCTTGTCAAGGGCGAAAACTGAAAAAGAGTCAAAGTTTGGGTAAGGGAAGATCCAGGACGGGATTATCTTCTTCACGATCCCTGAATACTTCTTTAGTAGATAGTAAGAAACAAATAGTCTCCAATGATGACGATTATACTACGAGTGTCTCTGAGTAAGAAAACTTATCTCCATCTAGATGGTTTTATAATATGCTTCCATTATCTTCTTCACATGGTCTTGCTCAAACTCTAGAAGTTATCTTTCATTTATATTTTGTTTGTTCTTATCACAAATTTCATGAACGTATGACAGGTTCTTTTGTATATCCTTAAGTTGTTGTGTTCCTTTGGCAGGCCAAACTCTCCTCAAGATCCGCCCTTGAGAAATTTGAGGCCTAGATCTGTAAGCTATTTCCATTACATTTGCTTGATATTCTCAGTTTCAGTTTCCTGCTTCCTTTGCTTATTTACATTATTTATAATACAAGACACTTGTTTCATATGGGCTTACTACTGGCTAATGGTGTCTTCTATTCATCAGGGACGCACTTACCATTTAGTGGATGTGGACCCTCTGAAGCAGAAATTTAAGGTGAATTTGGATCCATGGTAAATAAGTCTTATTAATTTCTTCCCCATCTTTGCTTATGCTTAATGATCTAAAATAGCAAAAGTGTTTTAATTAATCATATTCAAATTTCAGCATGGAAGATGTTAAAGTCTACTACCCATCCAGGTAAGAGATAATTGTCCTGTGATCATGTTGGCTGATTTGTCATTTAATGGAACTTGTCATATACCACAATTTTTTTAGTTTTATTTTGGCGTTCCTTTATCACGTCCCCTCATTTTCAACTGTATGTTTACAGGGATGACCCAGATGCAGTTGAAGTTAATTATGCTGACATGACATGTCTTGCTCCTGAAGCATGTATATCATCCACTATAATGAATTTTTATATACGGTTAGTGTTTTATTGTGCAAGAATTCCATTCCCTTTGGCATTTTTTGAGACCCTTAAACATATGCCCTCTATCTTATTTAAACCTGTATTGATAGCTTATATGTTTCTTTTAAATAGATGTCTTCAGAAGCCATCTTCGTCTGAGAGTGCAACATGCAATTATCATATCTTCAATACATATTTTTATAACAAGCTGGAAAAGGTATATTATTTTGCAATTTAGTTGTCCTGAACGAGTTAAATCTGTGCAACATAAAACACTTCTGACACTCAATCACAGATACTGTGTGTGTGCCATTTAAATTGGTGACACCGGTAGCATCTTAAATTTGTAGCACACATGCTAAGTAGGATTCAACGGATGCTAACACACATGCTGAGTAGGATTCAACGGATACTAAAAAAGCAAGAGAATCTTCAGAATACGCAATTGGCAGAGTGTGCACCATCTGCATGATCATTATGACTAATAAGTATTAAAAAATAAGATATCCATCTCTGGAAACTTGCAGCATGCTCAGCATCCTAATTTATATATTTCTTTGTCCATATCAAAATTTAATCCGATTGACATTTTATAATTGGAGAATTGTTAAGAATACTTGTTTTTAGTTTTTTATTTTATTATTAATACTTGATTTATAAATGGCTAGTAAGTAATTTTTTATTCTTTTTGGTGCAGCTGAGCTACAAGGAAGACTCGTTTCTCAAGTTCAGAAAGTGGTGGAAAGGCGTGCACATATTTGAGAAAGCATACATTCTTCTACCCGTGCATGAAAAGTAAGCTTTTAAACCTGAGTCAAGTATTCACGATTCCTGGCATTCTTAAGATGCTACTTGTTATGTTCCTAATAGGATTATTAACAATTAGTATTATGCTGGCGGCTCCCCAAGAGTGGCTGTCGGTGCTTGAATGTTTAGATTTTTTAACGTGAATATGTTGAATGCTCAAAAAGTGTGCCTGATGTAGTTATTATACGTAACACATATGACATATGTTTCTCCTTGTTCTTTTAATTTTAATTGTGCAGTGTTCATTGGAGCCTGGTGATCATATGTCTCCCTAACAACGAAGACGAACTTGGCCCAATTTTGCTACATTTGGACTCTCTTGGACTACACAATAGCATGTCACTTTTTGACAACATTAAAAGGTATAATGCACATCTGTCAACCAAATTACATGATTATAGATGCACGTCTAATGGAAAATGCAGGCTGTTGGAATTCTTTTGATAATCATTGTCTAATGAGTAATCTGATATTAATATGATAGGAAACCGCACAGATTTCAAATAATGTTTTTGTTAAAGGTATATTTATAACTAAGGGATTGGATACAATTTACACTTCATTCGGACAAAATAGTGTCTTAATAAGAACAAAGTGCAACATGTGTAGATAAATTTTCAACCCTACAATCTGCTTTCATGCAATATCTAATTATTTCTGATGCATGGTACACTTGCTGTATAAATATTTAAATTAGATTTCTAGAAGCAGAGTGGAGCTACCTTAAAAGATCAGTATCTCATGTAGATCTCCCCGTCCCAAACGATATCTGGGAAAATCTTGACCATAAAGTGGATCACAGAAGTGTTACGGTAAACATCTTTGTAGTTTTGGCTCCTACATTATTCACCACTTTTTAATTGTTTCATCAGTCATTTTACAATTATTTTGAGATGGTGTTTTCTTTTCTTTTCAATTAGGTTCCACAGCAGAATAATGATTACGACTGCGGGCTCTTTGTTCTGTTTTACATGGAACGATTTATCAAAGAAGCACCCGCGAGGTTTAAGAAGAAAGATCTATCAATGGTACATTCGCTTAAAAGTTGACCTTTTTACCTGATCCAAAGAGTCAATTCTATATTTAGTCATTTTATATAAATATTACAACTCGCTTGCTGATGGATGTATCAGTTTAGCAAGCAATGGTTTAGGCCTCGAGAAGCATCCAACTTAAGAGCTAAAATCCATGGTCTACTCGTCGAAGAATTCAAGAAAGCTAAAGAGAAGGAATCCACCTCATCTCCAAAGTGTTAGGCAGAGACGCAGAGTTGAGGTATTATGGTAAATCATATGCTCAAAATAATTTTAGAAGCATTATGGTAAAAATTGTCTTTTGCAGATGTAAATTCTGTTTTTTCTCAAGGCTATCTTTAGTTGTATATACATTTGTATAGGACCGATTAAAAGCAGAGCAATTGCCAAAGGGGTAAGCATGGGTTGAGTGAGTTGCTTTACCCCTAGAAAGAAGGAATCCATGCTATTTATAAACATGGTTTTATGTAACTTGTTCACAAAGTAACAGTGGTTCTCTTTATCATGTCTTTTGGGTTTCTTTGGTGGTGTTGATGACAGTTGGTTTCGGCTGACAAGAGGTACCTTGTGGTTCTCTCTGTCCTGCTTTTTGAGCTGTCGATGACGATTAGCCTTGGCCTACCGGAGACGCCGTTACATGTGAGATGTATTTTCTCCTACAATATGATATTCAATTCTTTTTATGTAGAAACTGTTTGGCTTTGCTGATTTTGCTTCGTCGATGATGGTGATCACCAAATCATCTGAGGCTGTGATGATGGTTCGTCGATGAGGATGAAGTATTGTTTATTTGATATTGTTCTTAACACATGCATCCCCAGGGTTTTGTTTTAGGGTTATTGGATCTGTGTTATGATTATCTGTGGACTTATGTAATATTGAAAGAGTAATTGAAATAAATAGTGGCTTTTTGGGGTTTATGAATCTACTCACTTAAGTTTCCATTTCTACACTTCCGCTCCTGTTTATGCTTTTATGTCTCTATTTAAAGTCATGTGCGCTAGATGTAAATGATGATACTGTGTTGATGATGATGGACTTATGTTTGTCTCTGTTATACTCATTTGAGAGCCCAATAACAATCATGATAATGAAGTTTGGCACATTTGAACCATTAATTAACAAATTCGATGGTTATGATAAAAAAAAGCTTTTCGATCTGTGTTCATTATTATGATGTGGCGATAGAACTTTTCGCAGCCTTAATGAACTATAATTTATGAGCCTTCTATTACAAATGTTGTTATCAACACCTATGTATATGATTATGAGTTATGTTATATGCTTTGTTAGAGAATGGTGGTCTTTTGGGTTTTTTTTTTATCTTGCCTACTGAACTTTTACTTTTGTCACTACTGTCCCTATAGGCATGCGTCTTTGTTCTAGTTGTTTCGTGGGATGATAGTACTTTATGCCAAACATTAAGGCTTTGCTGATGGGTAGATGTGTTTATTGTTCTAGTCTAAACACATTCCTTAACTCGTTTACATAAACACAAGTACATTCCCTTACAAGATCTCACAAACAAATTACAATAATCTTTTACTTTTATATGTGTGCACACGTGTGTCCCCGAGGCTAGGTATGAAACCTGATTGAGTACACATGAATAGATATGGATTGAATACACCAGTGCACATGTACACAAGATCAGTGTGTGTGCCATGTTGTGGCATATGGCCAGATGTGGAGCATCCCATCAGTGCTTTCCCATTATCCTCATGCTTATGCCCTACAATTTCAACACAATCTAACATCATGTTGGCATATTAATTAGGCACACATACAGAAGTATTTAAATTCCAAGATAACTAATTTCAACCAACTCACAAACAACGATCTTCAAATTCTAAATTCAGCTTGGTGACATGTACTCGGAAAATGATTCACATACGACACCCAAACGACGATTTTCTATACTTTTAAATGCCAGGACATTAGAGTTTAAAGGTTTTAAAGACTAGACATGTACAACGCAGGCTGTTTATAGTAATTTTCATCAGTGTGTTTGCTATTTTTAGAAACATATGACGTTAGTATATATATATATATATATATATATATATATATATATATATATATATATATATATATATATATAAAACTTTTGCGACATATTTATGACAGATTATCCATCAGACCTTTTCAAGGAATGTCAAGAATTTCACCATACAATTTGGAAATCAATTTATGAAAAAGCCTCTATATGATAAACTAGTTTTTTGGATATTCCATAGTTTCTTATGGATTTCATCATAAACCACTACCAGACAAACTAGCTAATGGCTTGGCAGTTTGGTTTTGACGGTTTTAACTGTTTAGCGGTTCGGTTCAAATAGTTTTAATGGTTTGATACAAAAGTTATCATATATTATGCATGTGTATATCATATATTATAGGGGTATATTTTAGCAATGAATGATCAGAAGAAGTAAGTGTGCATACCTAATTACATTTTTCAGAAAACATTTTGTAGTACGTCATGTTAACCTTAAATTATTTTAGTATCAAATCATATTTTTTGAGGTATGTTATCCTTATAGAAGTTCATATATTCAAGGGGAAAAATTAAATCACATATGCAAATACCCTAAGGGGTTGTTTGAGTTAAGATGCTTAACTGAATAAGAATTAGCATATGAGTCATTTAATATGTTTTTGAAACTTATACATAAAAAAGCTCTATGAACATATAAGATGTAATGTCTAAATGAACCAAACACACTTGATCTGCCACTGATCGATTCAATCGTCAATTTCTACTAAATAGCCCCTAAAAGACTTGTATGTCATTTGTGATAAATTTTATTTTAAAAAAGTTTAAGAATTTCATTTGGATTTGGATCTTGTCATATGCAATTTGTAATTTATGTGCTATAAAATTCCATATCTTTATGTCATTACACTTCTCTTTTCGATAAAGAACTAAGTTTCAAGAGTCGGAAGTTTTTTTAGTTACGTATATTTAATTACGTAAGACTATGAGTTACGTATACGTAACTCAAAATTCATCCCGTCATGTTTGAACAGATTTAAATTAAAAAATATATATATTTAACTAAAATAATTATACCATAATTTACTCTAATACAAATTAAGCAATTAAAAAAAATTATATATGTTTTGGGATTGACTAGAGGTGGTTTTAAGGTTTTTCTCATCAAAGACTTATGTTTCAAACTAATTAAAAAATCTTTGATTCGACCAGTTCACACGGCTATGAACACCTCTAAGAAAACTTAAATTCTATAAGTTATGATGTGATTAGAGAATATTTGTTTATCTCATATCCTAATGATACGCTAAAAAGATTAAGCTAAATGGATAAGCAAATATATATGAAGAATAAAACTATGTTTTTATTGTGTAGAAATAACATTGATGATGATTTGTTATTTGTTATATCTAATAAAGTGGAACTAAAGCTACGTAACCTCACTTAGATTTACGTCAATACTTAAATCAATTATCTAGGCACTATTTATCTTAAACTAACTTCAAAATATATATCATCGCTATCATTATCTTATTTGAGAGGTTTTATTGATATGTTAAAGTAAATCTTGATTCTTTATCCATGATTAAAATGAAGTCAAATACATAAAGTATTAATTTAATTTTTTTCATAATAATTAGCATATATCGCAATATAATTATGACACTATATTCACTCAATGAGATATATAAGCCTTTTAACCCGCGGGTTAACTAACACCACTACAGAATATATCCTTAGTTTTGTTCGGATATAACACGTTTGGATAATTATAAAATGTTAAGATAATAAAATGTCGTTAGGGTTTCTGATATACTATATATATTGCTTCTTCAAGCCAACAAACTAATCACTTGCTAATCAACTCACAAATTCTTCAAACCTTCGTGATCATGGAGCAACCCCAGAACGTATTCGACGTGTTGAACCTTCGAATCGCTCACAACCATTTCCTCGGTTCAACAACGAGTTGTGGGCATCAGTTCAATGGACTGCAATTTGATCATAATCCTATCACTCGAAGACAAAATCGACAACAACAACAACAATGGAAGGAAACCATCGATCCTCTTAAGCTTGTTCTTGGCAAAGTTATCGGTCGTGGGGCTTTCGGAGTGGTTCACAAGGGCTCATACCATGGTCAAACAGTAGCAGGTAATGCATGTTCTTGGCTGTTTGTTAAACCAACATACTATTTGTGTTTTTTTTATGTTCTTGTTGATTTTAAGGGTGTTTCATACGTCGTGCTTTTTTTTTCTTTTGAGGTTTTGATTGGGTATTTGTTGTTTTAGTGAAAGTTCTTGATCTCGGCAACAAAGGGATTACAAAAGATTCAATGGAGTACATGAAGAATGACTTCATGAAAGAAGTTGGTTTATGGAAAAATCTTGATCACCCTAATGTGACTAAGGTATGTTTGATGTATGTGTACATATATAGGGTACTACTTCTATGGTACATGATATATACACTGCATAAAGTATAACAAAAACCTATTTCAAGATCTATATACATACAAGGATGCATGCATGTATACAATGACTAATTAATCGTCGTGTAAATTTCAGATGATCGGAGCAACCATGTCCATGAAGACAAATTCGGGCAGCAAGAACAAGAAATCGAAAGCCGAAAGCAACTTTTGTATCGTGTCCGAGTATGTTAAAGGAGGCTCACTAAGATCTTACCTATTCAAGAACCGTGACAAGAAGTTGCCTAAGAAAATGGTCTTTCAGTTTGCACTTGATATTGCTAAAGGGTATGTAATTAACACCATAACTCTTAATTTTTTAACTTAAAATTAATTTTATAATTCAAACACTTACTAACCGATTGATTTTAACTACATCTAGGTTGAGTTACCTTCATTCCAAGAAAATAATTCATCGTGATGTGAAGCCGGATAATATACTTATCGACAATCAACATAAGTTGAAACTCGCAGATTTTGGAGAATCTGTTTATGAGCCATTAGAGTTGTTCTTCACGAGTGGTGAAATCGGGACTAGAGGTTATATGGCTCCCGAGGTATGATTTCTTTATAAGTTATAACTTAGTACATTTGTATATTCATATTGTATAGATTCCTAATTACTTATAAACAAATTGTGGTTATTATTGTAGATTGTAAGCAAAAAACCATATGGACATAAGTGTGATGTTTTTAGCTTTGGAATATGCTTGTGGGAAATCTATTGTTGCGACGTCGCGTATACCTTCGATTTAGACAACATCACACCTGATATATACAAGGTATGTATGCGCATATGCTATACATAATCTTAGTAATATTCATTTCTTTTGTAGAATTTGAGTTTGAGATCGATTGAAAAAATAAAATATCGTCTTGTTATAATTTCAGGAAATGAGACCAAGCTTACCCGTAAATTGTCCAAGATCGTTGGCGCAATTAATGCAACGATGCTGGGACACAAATCCTAGGAAGAGACCAGAGATGAAGGATGTTGTCGTTGAATTAGAAGAAGTAATGAGATCAGAAGGGTGGCAAGCAGAAGATCATAATAGTGGTTATAGTTGTTTCAGGTTATTTGGCCATGCAAAATAGAAGGCCTATATAGTAATTAAGGAATAATGATTGGTTGATGCATGTATTGTACTTCAATTTACCTCATATGGGTGCAGTGGCAATTCTTTATTTGTTATATTACGTACCTTGGGTTATATTAACATGCAAGTAGTAGCACTGAACGTAAAAGAGGATCATGTCTTATATTTATATATAGATCGAGTGTGAATATATGTCAAAAAAAAATAACAAGTGGAAATAAATGATATGGACGAGAAGGTACTTCTGAATTATACTGTTTAGATAACTAAATTGCAAATTTCATATTATAATATATATTAATAACATAGGTTAGTAGTTTCTACGGTGATCAATTTTTCTAATTCCACTTAAGTAAATGAATATAAGATCTCTTAACAAGAACATATCTTGTTTTAGTGGTTTAATCTTCCAAAATGAAGCCGTCCGCGGCCCATGCCATGAGCAAGTAATTTCACATAAATAGTTGAATTAAATTTATCTTTTCATGTAAAAACTTTAAATCTCTTTTATCTACACTTTTTGTTTAACTTAATAACTATTAAAATTTTAAAGCATTACTAAATCTAATAATATTTAATCTTAGTTAAATTAAGAATTTTGCCAATGAGCACACTCTATCTTCGAACATAATTAAGCTTTTGAATTATTAAATAACTACTTGGCCGGGTCTGCATCTTATTAATTACATATATACTCAAATTAAAAGTTTAATTACATATATTCTCTTTTAAAACTTAGTTAATTACATATATACTTAAACTAAAAGTTTAATTACAGATATCCGCTTTATTAAACATAAATATTACATATTTACCCATTTTATTACTTTTATTAAAAATAATTTATATAATTAGTATTTTACTCTTATTTTTATTAGACTATAAAGTTATGTTTTTTCTTCTATACTTGCTTTTTGAGTTTTGATTATTTATTAATATTTCTATACTAATGTTTTATTATGTTCTTTTGTTTTTTACCTCTTTATGCTATTTTTTGATACCTGTACGAGACACTTTCAATCTCATTATGCAATATAAATTTATATGTTCGGATCATGTTGCATAAAAAGATAGGAAGTGTTTCGTACATGAACAAAAAAATAGCATCAAAAAATGAAAAACAAAAAGAACATAAAAACGTTAGTATAGAATTATTAGTACATAATCAAAAGTCCAAAAACTAGTAAAAATGAAAAACATAATTTTATAGTTTAATAAAAATATTAGTGAATACTAATTAAATAAGTTATTTTCAATAAATATAATCAAATGGACAAATATACAATTTATGTTTAATAAAGCAGATATATGTAATTAAGCTTTTAGTTTAGGTATATATGTAATTAACTAAATTTTAGAAGGGATATATGTAATTAAACTTTTAATTTGGGTATATATGTAATTAACTAAATTCTACAAGGAAGATATATGTAATTAAAATTTTAAGTTGGTATATATGTAATTAATGAAGTTTGTAGGAGAAATATATAATTCTCCCAATTCTAAAATGTTTGAGCTCAACTCATATTAAACTTTATATCTAGATCTCTAAGGTGTGAATAATTAAGCCTTTGAATTTTTTTTAAAAAAATATTAGGGTATACATTTAATTTTAAAATGTTTGAGCTCAACTTATTTCAAACTTTATATCTACGTCTCTAAGTTTGGCTGGTTAATAGGTTTCTAGTCTCGAGTCTTACTTAGGCGCAACTCATTTATTATTTGTTAATTAGCTAGTATTTAAATATTATGTTTGTATACTAATATATAATTATTATATACTATTATATATACCTAAATATATGTGCAATTTAGTTAATTTTAACATATTCTTATATGTAATAATAATAATATTCAATTATATATTTATGATACAAAGTAAGTATATTATGTTTATCATTATTGCTCATGAGCCTGATTAAGCTCCAAGGTAAAGTATGGCTTGAAACTCGTCTCTTAACTAAGCTTCAAGTTAGTACCGCTCACGTTAATTTAACTTCGCTCAATTCAAGCGCATCTTAAATTCTTTTATAACTATTAACTCACACCCTCTGATTCTACAACTAAATATACATATTTGTTCATGAGACATGAATTTTCAATAGTATGAGCAGTCACACATTTACTACACATTTATACTGATAAACACATACAATTTGTTAAGTGAAAATTTTATCCTCTTGTCTTTTATATCATTGAACGTAGATTAAAAATGTGAAGATTATACACACACATAGAGAAAGTTTACTATACAAAGTGATATTTTCATGCGAAGTATATAAAGTTATCACACAATTGATGAAATGTTACAGATGAAATTATAATACAAGTGTTATAATTACTCACGTATAGATGGAATTATCACGCAAAAGTGAAATTATCACGCAGGAATATTATATTATTGCGTGATAATTTAATCACTAGGTGATAATATTAAACAAGTGTAATCTTTGTGGAGAATGATAGAGTTAATCCTAATTTGTTGGAGATATGTTTGGAGATAAAGTTAAGATAAATGAAGAAAAGATTTGATGATAATTATTAGTATTAGTTTATTATTTGTTTAAGTGTTAAGAGATAATTATTAATTATGGTTTATTTTATTGATATGTTGAGTTATATTAGGAATTAGAGTGCAAGTAGAATACATGTTTGTTTATTATAATTAGCGGTGTATGATTTTTGTAATTTGTGTGGTTTTGTTCTTAATAAATTTGGTGTTTATCGTGTTTGCTCGATCAAATTACTATTCATTTATTTGGATTTTAATTAATTATAGGATAATTATAACTTAAAAAGTTATAAAAAAGGAAATAAGTTATAAAAAAATAGATTTTAGCTAGGATTATTGTGATAAACTAGATATTGTCGATTAAATTCGTATATCATGTATCTTCAAACCATCATATCACTTCCTAATAGATTACAACCCATATTAATTAAGTTTCTTCAAACCTTAAACACATGATCATGGAGAAACCACACAAAGTAACCAACGTGATGAACCATCAAATCACTAGCAACCGTGTTTCTCGTTCATTAAACACTCACCAACATCAATTCAATCGAGTGCAATCTCATGGTATCATCACTAAACTTAAGCGGCCCGAACAACGACAATTGCACGAAACCATTGATCCTCTCGAGCTTGTTCTTGGCAATGTTATAGACCGCGGGACATTCAGCGTGGTCTACAAAGGTTCGTATAAAGGTCAAACAGTAGCAGGTAATGTTCTTAACATGTAGCTTGTTGATTTTAAGGGTGTTTTTTGATGTTTTGATTGGTTATTTTGTTGTTTAGTAAAAGTTCTTGATGTGGGTTGTTGAAGCTTCAATGGACTCCATAAAGATTGGTTTCGAAAGAGAAGTTCGCGTATGGCAAAATCTTGATCACCCGAATGTAACTAAGGTATGCTTGATCGATACATTTATTGGGTTTGATTTATACAAGCGTGTATGTATACAAGATTTGTTACGATCTAATAATCATATGGTTTCAGATGATCGGAGCAACCATGTCTGTGATAACGAATACCGATAACAAGAACACGAAATCTAAAACCGAAAGAAACTTTTGTATAGTTTCCGAATATGTAGAAAGAGGCTCACTTAGATCATATCTGTTGAAGAACCAAAGCAAGAAGCTTCCTATGAAAACTGTCTTTCAATTTGCACTTGATATCGCTAAAGGGTATGTAATTCACACTGTACCAAAATTCTTAAACCTAGTGGCTAGTGCACAAGGCTCCCGCACGCGCAATCGTCAGGTTAACTTAGACATCGTATAGTTTTTGAAAAGGATGTTTTCATGACCTTAATTCTTAACTGATATTTAAATTACAATAGTAAAACGTCCGCGCGCGTTGCAGCGCAAAAATAACTAACGCCCTCGAAATTTTATAAAAGTTTGAGACGACACTGACATGGTGAAGTGGATACAAATCTATCACAAACTTGTGCGTTACGTTAAGGCCGTTGATAATAGTTTGAACATTGCGTAAAAAACATATTAAAAATTAGTGTTAAATCATTGATAAAATAGCGCGTCACAACGGGAAAAAATCGTTGACAAATATACGCATCTACAATTATATGAAACATTATATTTTAAGAGTTGTAGGGAAAAAATAAATAAATTCTATAGAAAATCAAAAGGTTGAATAACTTTTAGCAATTTGTACGTTTACGTTTTAATGAGTTGTATATTATGATAAACAATTGCGTCCTAGATGGAATTTAAAGCAGAACGTAAATAAAATAAGCAAATCGTAATTATATGTTTTATAAAAATTATTAGGGAAAGAAAACATGAGTGTGTTAAAAAGACAAACATACAAGTATGGGGTATAAAGTGTACTATAGCTAAACTTGTGGGGTAAAAGAAATAATAATTGAAACTTTAATTTGAAGATACCCTAAAAGTTTAAGCAAATTGCTAAACTACCATTGCATAAGAACTTGTATAATAAGCATAGATTGTGCTCATTTTGGTTTTTAAAGTATTATTATTTTCATAAGTCATGAACCTTTTTAATTTTGATTGTTTCTAGGTTGAGTTACCTTCATTCCAAGAAAATAATACACTTTGATGTGAAACCGGATAACATACTTATCGACCATCAATATAACTTGAAACTTGTCGATTTTGGAGGATCGGTTTTCAAGCCATCCGGGGGACTGTTCTTGATGTGTGGCGAAAGCGGGACTCGCGGATATATGGCTCCTGAGGTATAATTTCGTTTATAAATAGCACAATAGTATATTTGTGTTCGTTTAGATTCGTGAGTTACCAAAAAATTAAGATGATTTTGTAGATTCTAAGCAGAAAACTATGTGGGCACAAATGCGATGTGTATAGCTTTGGGATATGCTTGTGGGAAATATACTGCTGTGACATAGCGTATCCGTATGATGCAGGCAACATCGCGGTAGATGTATACAAGGTACGTATGCATATATGTATATACATTCTTGGTGTTCATGTGTTTAGTGAAAATTTGAGATTGAAAAAAACTATTGTCTTATCGTCTTTCTAATTTATTACAGGAAAGACCACGCATACCCGTGAATTGTCCAAGATCGCTGGCTCGATTAATGAAACGATGTTGGGATGCAGACCGTAGGAACAGACCGGAGATGAAGGACGTGGTCGTCGAATTGGAAGAAATGATGAAATCCGATGGCTAGCTATGTCACAAGATCAACAAGTAGCTTCGGGTTATTAAAACATGCAAGATAGGATGTAGAGTCGCACTTCACACGTATCTACTTGGTTGTGTGTCTACTTTTGCTCGTGTAATATAATACTTTAATCTCTTCAAATGTACTTATATGCCGTAGGTCATTTACATTCTCTATGTCATATGCCAACCCACTAAGGTGTACGCTTTTACTCATGTATTATACTTTGCAACAATCAAATCTTCTAAATAGTTCATATTTCTTAGGATTAGATATTCTTTTTCTTTTATGCATTGTTTAAGTTTCTTAGTTTTCTTTATGTTCACAGATTTCTTTTTATAAAGAAACGTACAATAGAACAACTCAAAACAATATTTATCACCAGGGGATATGGATTCAATACAGTTGATGCACACATCTTAACAAGATATAGAAACATGTATGAAAATGTTTGTTTGAATTGACAAGCTTGATGAAAATAAATAAATGAATGAATGAAAGAGATGCATCCAAAAATTTATATGTAATCTAGTATATCTATATCCATACTATCTATGAAACATATAAAATGGGTAGTTTAAAATACCATAAAATTAATAACAGTTATTTTTTATTTGATGCATAAGATATAACCCTTTTTTAGAGTAAAATATTACTTATAACATTATTTACAGATTTTTTCATTACAATTAATTAGATAATAACCCTATACTTACTAATTCTTATACAAAAAGTTTGCATTATCTACTCATAAACCAAAAAAAATATTAAATTTGTTTTAACATTTCATCTATATTTTTTAATTATCACATTTAAAAACTTTTCAATACTATAATTGTAACCTGCAATTTTTTAAAACTAACAAAACAAATGTGTGAATAACAAACTTATATATTTTTTGAAAATCTAATATGTTTTTTTACATGCATGGTCAAGTTTCTAAATGATATATAAATTGTTGTTTTTCCTATTAGTTAGTTAGATTTTTATTTAAATTTAAATTGTTAGCTCAAGATGTAGATAAACATATATATACTACTTTCATATATTTTCTTATTAATTCAAAATAAGTATTTGAATAAGTGATAAACTAATCATCCTATCTTAAAGGGGCCGGTGTAAGTTTATAAATAACCAAGTGGAAAACACTTTCAAACTTCAAACCTTTTCTAAAACAGGCTATAAATGACTAAGGACCTGCTTTTTTTTTTCTAATAAACAATTAGAAATGAAGTAGATCTCTAAAATGTAGAAAGACCAATCATTCAATTAGTTGGGCTTCTCAAGTTTAAGTGTTATAATGTAATACTGATTTACTTTGTTGCAAATGTTACTAATAACAATTATTATTTTTTAAGAATAATTTGAACAAAGCAAAAGTTGGTTGTTCTTGTGACTTGAATAAAACAAAAGTGGATGCTTCAAAGGTTTGTTTGTTAAATCTTATGTTTACATTTCCGTTTACACAGATATGTGCTCAAATGTATATATACATATTTTTATCTTTTATTTGTAAATAGCTGTAGGTTGATGCTACAGTAGTGTTGAGATAATTTTTTATGGTGCAATGTTTAGTCAATACAAATCTCATCTTCGCCGTGAATTTAGTGAAGAGGTTCATAGGTTTGCTCTTGATGAAGAACGGCGGTCGGCCAATGTAAATGAGATCATTCGGATGTGTGAGTCTTTCGATTAAATTTATCTCATCATAATGAGATTAATTCACCACTGAATTAAATGGGTATAAGATATTTTTGCTTTAACTTTTATGGTTAAGACTTATATTTGTTTATTTGTATATTACTTTATTGCACCAATTGTTTCTTGAACTATTTGATAATTTAAATGGTTATTTATTAGTTGCTAGACGTATGTAATGTTTATAATGTATATCCACCACGCTGATGCTACTGACCTAAAAACTTAGAAAAAAACATAATAAACTTTTGTAAAATACTACTCATTCTTCGTAATGAAAAATCTCAAATCTACATTAACCAAAAACAGGGCTATAAAGTAGGAAAAACTATCATTAGCATACATTAAACATACCCACTGAATAAGGGAAATCCATACAAAAACCAGTAAACAAACTAAAAACTTTAAATTTGCCCATTGTTTGACATTCAAAGTGTGTCCAATGGCTTTTGCCATTAGAGTGGTTAGCTACTTAGCTTATTTTGAGATGAAGGTTCGAACTCTGTCTAAGACCCGCTGGTGTAACTTTTATGGTTCAGTCTTTCAAAAAAATACACAGATGAACTACACCATCAACAAACCTCCTCACGATAATTCAAATCAAAACTATTTACACTCAGAACAAAAAGTTAACACAACAGATTACTCCGATCACCAAAAACATCATCAGTTTCATCACCACCACCATCACATTCACATGCAAACTCAAGAACAAGCCCTAATTGATCATCAAGATACCTCTCTAACAGATTCACTTCCACCACTACCACCACCACCTCTCCTCCTTCCACATCCGGTGGCGGACCCGACCTCAACCGACACCGCTTACGGCCACAGCGGCCGAAATGGAAGCAGATTTCAAGGGCACATAGCACGGGTATACTCGCAAACACAATCGGAACGAGTAAAGGCAAACATAGAGCTAGAATTAAGTACCGTGATCGACGGCCCTGCAGCCACGATGTCAACACCCGAGCCATCGCTGCCGTTGGATTATTGTGTGATTCTCCGTCGTGATCGTCGTCATTGATGATCAACGGGGTGTTTTGAGGATCGTTTTCGCACTTTAGTTTTGATTTTGATGAGAAACATATGAGGAAACAATCACGCATTTAGAGTGACAGAGTGTTGGAGTTTGGGGAGGAGTAGGTTCTATTATGGGATTCGTTAACAAATTAAAGGCCCTATATGAGTTGCTGTACACATGCTCACATGGGATCCCACATGCCAACTATGCTACCATACCTCAAAGTGTATGCATGTATATGCACAATCGTATAGACTATGGAATATTTTAAGATTTTTCTATATAATTAGCTAAAACTTATGTTACCAATTCATGTCAAATTATAATACTCTGGTTTGGTTGATTTTAACGAAACTCTAACTGGTTTTAAAGTATCACAACCAAGTTGACCTGGTATAAAGGGTATTAGTTCGGTTTGGCATCGACATAAAAGGTTCTCTAGGACTAGCCAATCCGACAAAAAAAGGATAAGCCAGCTAAACTGATATAAAAAATCTTGGTTCGAATTCACTAATTTATTTCGGTTTAGATGATTCATCGGTTTTTAAAACCATTTATGAAGGCCAAAACTTTTGGGGGAAAATTATTGTGTTTTTTAATGTATTATAGTTCCCTTTAACATTAAAATTTCAAGATATTTTTATTCTATCATTTGAGCAAGTTGGTCTTGATTTTTTTAATTTTTTTAAGAAAATAACAAAAGAGTGGTTAGAGTGTTGATCATTCATTCATCATACACATAATACTACTAGAATAAGCCATTAATACCTTATTCCCAAAGTTCACTTATTACTTGTGATCACAAATTATAAGATTTGTCATTTGTGTGCCTGTAAGAAATCATAGAGCCAAACATTACTAGTTCCTCTCATGATACTTTTTAATATTCCTTGATCACTTAAGCATCTTACTACATTTCAAACGAAAATAACATAGACTAATAAAATCACTTTGTACATCCTAAAGTCCTAAACCAGCTATAAGAAGACGTGGTCCTAAGACGTTGGACCTAATATGATAATCTCATTACACGTGTAAATAAAAATAGAGGTGCGAATATGTTTGTTTTGTTTTTTGCTTAGTATTTTCTAAAAATTAGTGTAAAAACATGATTTTCAAGTAAATAAAGTTTTTAAAGAGAAAAAAAACAATAAACGCACAAAAGTTTTGATGAATCATAAATCTTATAATTCGTCACTTCTACGTAAATTTTTTTCCTTTTTCATTTTAGAAAATATTGATGTGTTAAAAGCATCAATGTTTTCAAAACCGGATCGGACGTCGAACCGGATGCTTTACTGGTTTGGTGGTCGGACCGGATTTAAGAATTGGATGACGTCATAATTATATATATAGTATATATTATATATAAAGTTATACATATAATTCAATATAAGTAATTTATGTGTGTATGTTATAGTTATATATAAAACTTAACAATAATCTTATGTACAACATACTAATTTATTGTTCAACCCTTTGTTTTTATCCATTAAAATCCAAAAAAATAAAAATCAAAAACCGGTCCGACCACCGGTTTAGGACGAACCGGCCGGTCCAACCCCTCCAAAACGAACTGGCCTGAACCGGTTCGGCCCACACTCCGATTCCCGGTCCAACTGGTTCGACCAGCCGGTCCGATCCGGTCTCGAAATCATTGAAAAACATAACAATTAGTTTACCTACAAGCATGAACTATCTTATGAAAAAAAACTCTAGTACTTCTACACTATAATAATCTTCAAAAAAAAAAATTTTAATTTATTGGCCAAAATTTTAATAAAAATATATTTAGAAATAGAATTTTCTAGTACTTTAAATAAAAACAAAGTGAAATCAACGACCACCATATAAACCAGTAGTAAGGCTAACAAAGGCTATCATGAATCCACTCGTTTGCTGATAGCAACAACAACAATAACCGACGATAATGGAAGCTCTGCTGAGCTCCTCCACCACCAGTCGTCTCCGGCCACCGCTTCCGCCCTCCATCTCCTCCAAACCACCACTTTCTCCCTCCACATTCACCCCACCCTTCACCACCACCACCAGAACCCACCATTTCCCTCGCAAAACCTCAAAATTCAACCAAAACCCTTGCTTACGAGTCTCCGCTAGCTCTTCACCTAAATCTGCAACTGAAACCACCGTAGATTCTTCAACAATTCCGTCTCAAATGAAGGCGTGGGTGTATGATGAGTATGGCGGTGTGGATGTATTGAAATTTTCCTCCGACGTGACGGTGCCTACCGTTAACGATGATCAGGTGTTGGTTAAAGTTGTCGCTGCTGCTCTTAATCCCGTTGATTTCAAGAGAAGGCTTGGGAAGTTTCAGGCGACTGACTCTGCTCTGCCGGTAATGTTTCCGATTGAATTTCGTTCGATAAATTGATTCTATACACAGTTACTTCAAAATTGTTGATAATTAACCACGTGCTCGTTTATTATCTGTAACAATTGAGTCTATACATCATTGTTTGGTGTGTGAATGTTTCAATATTGCTAGGTTTTGTCACTCTGTGTTGAAATTGATTATGATATTGATCAATTAATTAGGTTTTTGAATCACGGATGATTAGTTTTCATGTTTGATTTGAGTATGCTGATGGTTTTTGTTAACAGACTGTTCCTGGGTATGATGTTGCTGGTGTGGTGGTTAAGGTTGGAAAGCTGGTAAAAGGTCTGAAAGTAGGAGATGAAGTGTATGGTGATATAAGTGAGAAAGCACTTGATGGGCCGAAACAGTCGGGTTCGTTAGCTGAGTATACCGCGGTTGAAGAGAAGCTGCTGGCTTTAAAACCGAAAAACTTGGACTTTGTGCAGGCTGCAAGTCTCCCCCTTGCGATCGAGACAGCGTATGAAGGTCTAGAGAGGGCTGGTTTCTCGGAAGGGAAATCAATCCTTATATTAAATGGTTCTGGTGGAGTCGGATCACTCGTGATTCAGGTATAACAACATCAAGAATTCAAATGTTAAATGCCCTAATAGGGATTAACGAGTGTCTGTGTTTATTCATTGACAAGATTTCTTGATGCAGCTTGCAAAGCAAGTGTTTGGTGCATCAAAGGTTGCAGCCACATCTAGCACATCAAAGCTTGAGCTGCTGAAGAGTTTAGGTGCTGATTTAGCAATTGATTACACTAAAGAGAACTTTGAAGAGCTGCCAGACAAATACGATGTTGTTTTTGACGCAATTGGTAAGTCAGGGTTGTAAGAATCAAGAATCATACACAAATTTACATTATGGATGTGCTTACTGAGTTGTTTGATCCTAACATTGTCTTGAGGGGTGTAAATTGTGATTTTGGTGCAGGGCAAGGGGAGAAGGCGGTGAAGGTGGTGAAGGAAGGAGGCAGTGTGGTGGTCCTAACCGGTGCAGTGACACCACCAGGGTTCAGGTTTGTTGTGACCTCTACTGGTGCAACATTGACGAAGCTGAACCCGTATTTGGAGACTGGGAAGGTGAAGGCAGTGATTGACCCAAACGGCCCGTTTCCTTTTGACAGGGTGAAAGAAGCTTTTTCTTACCTTGAAACTAACAGAGCTACTGGAAAGGTTGTTGTATATCCAATTTCTGAAGAGTTTATTTTGGAAAAGATGGCAAAATAAATGTAACCAAAGTACCAAACATGTGGAGAGTGTCTTGGACAAAATGACATTTCAGGTTAGTTTCAATATCACTTTTGTTATTGTATACTTGTATGATCGAAATCACTCAATGTGGCTGTTTGTTCGCCACGTCTAAATCATGATTTGAGTAATGAAGAATTGGTCGTTGTATGCTGAAACATTCCCAATCAAACGAATGGTGACCTTAACCGCGTAAAGTTTTGATTAGTTATTGAACAACTTCGTCTTCTGAAGTTATTTTTAATTACCTTGTTAGTAGAACTTGGGGCGACAGTGAAGTTTCCGCCATGTAACCTCGAGTTCATAGGTTTGATGAGCTAAGGGAGGAGATGTAGTTTGCGCCAAATGGCACAACATATAACCATTTTCTTGTTATGGGTGTATGTGTAATCGTAAGGGTTATCGTGGAGTTCATAGCGCCACCAATATGTTAAATTTACGCATATGATCCTAGAAGAGCCATAGTCTATAATAAAACAGCTATAAAAATACGAGATTATGAAGCAAAAAAACACACACACACACAACATACTCAACAGAACTTGTGATGGCTTATGCATATAAATACTTTTTTTGGAGAACATACGCCTTCTATGCGTGGTATTGAAAGTTTGAAACACGACTTCATCAATTTCCTACACGAGCTCCATTGCGTTAACGTAAAGTTGAAAGTTTGTATTAGATTAATGTGGAATCATGTATTAGAATTTAGAATGGAAGATTTGAGACATTAACTTTCACATAACCAAAAGAATTGGTTTGGTACCAATACAGTTTACCTTAGTAATATCTTATGTGTATTTGCGCCGCACTAACAAAATGGTTTGAGTTACAAGGGTAAAGCGTGCACGAGTTGGTCGCTAACACATAAATAAAAATGAATTTGATCGTGTAACTTGTTATTTAAAGAGACCAAAATCATAGCTTAAGCATTTTTAAGGGGTGATTTTTTTATTTTTTTTTATTTTTTATTTAACTCTTGAGGTCATTCTAAATGTATACGTGTTTTATTTTTTTTAATTTTTTTTTTATTTTTTATTGAACTCTTGTGGTCATTCTAAATGTATACGTGTGTATGATCGCTTAGCGTTTTAGGTAAAAGTTAATTACATTATAGTAATAGGATAACAACGTACTTTTGATAAATTCACACATTAATATAATTTAAGGTTCAAACTAAAACTGAAATCTTAAGATATTCACCACTTTGTCACTGTCACGGGCAAACAAGAATTCACAAACCAAAATCAAACACACAAACGTATACAAATCTAAATAAAAAAGTCGTAACACAAGACCACACAAACTTTAAACCAAATTTAAACGGTTTAAAGGTTTATGATGTCTAAGAAGGTTAGGTTTAGATACACCAGATGATATCATTAAAAACACCAGGTGAGGTGACATTATCATACGGAATTGTAATAGAACAATTACAAATGATATTACATATATGCAATATGAGCAATTACATATGAAATTGTTCATATTACATATATGTAATACATTATATAAACATTAAAAGACAAATGTCATTGGCAAAATGCCATCAACCAATTTCATCCAGACACTTTCATATAACAACAATTCTTACCCTTATCAAGTTTTTGGATTCTTTTCTTCTTTTGTGTTTTTATATATTTGACCTTTTTTATTAATCTTTTTTCACTATTCTAATATTTAAAATTAATTTTACAATCTGCATACACGTTGCGACGTGCTTATTTGTATATACATGTCCGTATAAATTCGTCTTGGGTACTGATCCATCACAAGTTAAAACGTTTCGTGTAATCATACCGCACTTTTATATATTTCTTTTCCATACTTAAACACGTCAACGTTACCGTGCCAACAAAAGTAATGAACACAAACATGCTCTTAACCATGTAAATATCATCTTACGGTCTTGCCGCAGAGCGCGAGCCAAATATTCTAGGCATTACATATATATAGTATCAACAGTCATAAAAAGCAAATCAAATTCAAACTAAATAGCTTCAACCTCTCATATTGCCAAAACCAAACTGATCTATTGATCCAACATGAACTCCTAACCATAAAAGTCTTGATACACTGATGAACAAAAGGGGCAAAACAAAGAGAAGTACATACTTACACTACTATAATATCTTTTCCATTGTCCTTGATGTTTTTCCATGGAATGATGTGTAAAACTGGATTCTGATCCTTGTCAACATTCTTGTATGTGGCTGACAAGTCCACGGTTCCCTCTCTGTACACATACACCAAGTCGTCTCCAATCATTCGCAACCACCTGTGACGCCTATCGTGAGCATGGTGCAATGGCATTCCCCTGTAAACAAGCCCAATATATGACTGGAGTATCAATTAAACATCAATGGCTGCATTACCAACTAAAGCATACAATGATTCTTACAAAGAACTGATTCATCTTTCAGACCATCATCATTGTATGAAGGATTGAATGTGTTTATCAAGAATGTGAGCTTAAACAAGCGACAACTTCTTGATTACCAAAAAGGACCTAAATTTAAAGTTAACCTTAGTACCTTTCAAAGGCAAAATTGAAAATTGGTAATGGGTTTTTGCGTACAAAAATAACACTGATTGCAATCATAATCAACAGCAAAAGCTTCTGGGGTGCATATACATTCACAAATCGACAAACAAAACAAAGGGGGAAACAGTAAACGAGAAACTCACCGAATATGAAACAGATCAGAGATATTGCTCATACGGAGGTAAAATTCGAGCGATTCCAAAAACGAACGGTAAGTATTCACATGTAATCCGTCGATTCTGGGGTACGGAAGGCGGGGGCGAGGCGGCGGAGACGGAGATCCGGCGAGAAAAGCTCCGGCGGCGGAAAACGAGTACTCTTTCCACACGGCGGCGGAGGCGGTGGTAACGGGAGGCAGAGGGTGGAACCCTAGGGTAGACATGATGTGATCGAGCTCATCGTGGGTGATGATGGGTTTGAAATTGGGGGTGTACCAAATAGCGAGTTTTCTCATGCAGGCTTTCATACACTCCACCTCCATCAATGAAACTGAAATTGAAATTGAAGCTCAATCGATTGTTGTTGATTTCGATCGGCGGTGGGGGTTTTGATCGTATCGTCAACTTTGTTTCTCCGACGGCATGATAGGTTTAGTTGGTGAGCGTGCATGAAAAGACGTTGAGATCCGATTAAGATGAACAATGGGTCGTGGGTGGGTCGGATTTGTATTCGTTTTCGTTGGATGGGCCTGAATCCGATATATGGGCTTAGTTGGGCCGACGTTATTTGAGGTTTAGTGGATTCAGAAAGTCAAAATTGGGTTAGCCGACTAGAAAATTTCAAACCGAGTCATTTAGTTTTGACTTTTGACCATTTGTTCCGTATTAGGAAACTTATTATTCAAGTTTTTTGAATTACAAGCATGTGCATGTATGATGTATATAACACGTTGTTTCAAAACTCGTTAGAACCGTGTATTGAGCTTTCATAAATCTTTTAATTTTTTAAACAGTGAGATATCTTTATAAGAAAAACATAATATAACGCCTAGCTAGAAGTTAGAATATGAAGAACACCAAGAGAAAGTGAACTAAATAACAACGTAATCTAATGAAAACCAACGGAAACACTCCAATGTAGCAAGATGTAAAGATGTATTCCACCATTTATGAATTTAGCAACTTAACAAACCCATTTCCACATTTAAAATTTCAAAATATCTCGATCACCCTATTTATTTCTATGTATTCAAAGACCCGACCTAACAATAAATCCGTCTTGATAGACATCTAAACATCAAAAACTTCGTAATAAAAAAGAGAAGGGAGGATAGAGGGGAAAAAATGAGGTGACATTCGTGAGAGAGGAAAGATAATATGTCTGGGTAGTTGAGGTGAAGGCCGATAAAAAGAACAGAAGTCTGCCCTTATAGATAGAGATAGTCTAAACATACGTTCTTTCTAAATCCTTTTACACTTCTACATCAAAAACCTTTTACAAAGCCATAATCTTGTAGTATATATATTGTCATTAATGATTGTCTTTTATAAGTATAATATAAATTTAAATCCGTAAAAATATAAATTTAGCTGATATGTAAAATAAATTGTTGTAAAAAAAGTGCGCCGCACCTTTATATATAAATGCATAAAATTACAAGAATCACATGCAAATAACAGTTGTATAGAATTGCATATGTGATTCCAAGTATATGTTTGGTAATTGAATGTGATGGATGGATCCCACACCAACACACCCCTCTATAGCTCTATTTCATCTCCCCTTCATCTTCACCTGCATCATCTTCTTCTTCATCTTCTTCCTCTAAGCTCAACTCCATGACCAACATGTTGCAGAGCCTCCACAAACCCAAATCCCTCCCAGTCTCCCACAACCCCACACACACCTCCTCCGACGGAATGCGGCGGAGAATCTCCGCCATGTCATTCCAGATCCAGCCGCCGACGATGTCATCCACCGCCGCATGGGCGTTGCGGAGCTCCAAATCAGTGTCTTCAATGGGGGCATCGGCGTCAATCTCCGTCAAGAGCTGGTGGGATCGTGGGTGGGAATGGATCCTTTCAAGAAAACCAGTGTTCGCACAGGATCTTGAGATGAATCAAGAAGAAACCTCTGTTCTCGGTTGCCACAACAAAGGGAGCTGGAGACATATTCTGTATAAGCTCCGATCGGAGATCCGGAGGCTCGTCGGAGCTGATCATGCTGGACTTCCTCAGACCATCCGTTCGGGTTCTTACGGTTCCGCCATTTGAGGATAACAGTTGAGTTTTGAAGATGGGTTCTTCTGCAAGTTCTGTTGTGTTTATGTGATTTTTTCATATTTTTGTTTTGATGCAAGCATTCATTGATTGAATCTATTGAAGAACATATTGTAGTTTTGTTTCTTGAAATTCTTTGTCTTTTTATGTTGCTTAATTATATAAAATAAGTGGTACAGAGAATTTACAGGAAAGAATAGAAGCAAACCCATGTTACTTTCTTCTTTCAGCTTAAAAGATTCAGATTCTTGGTTTAGTAAAATACTTATTAATAAGTGTTTACAAGAATGAAGTTCATATTTTTTTGCTTTCAACCCCAAGCAACAGTTTGCAGCTGCAACTTGTTCACTGATCTCTGTTATACATGAACCAAACAAACTGCAAATCTCCCACAAAATACAGCTACTTGAACAACAAGAAAAGATTACAAAGCCGTCTAGACCGCCCTTGGTGAATAGACCCCCCTCGGTGAATCTCTCATGCTGATATTCACACTGTTCCTCATCGTTCGTCTACCAATTCCTGCGTTTCCTTTTGTCATCATCGCCACAAATTCCCCATAATCAATCCTTCCATCCTGAAAAATAACAAACATGTGTTAAAAATAATAAATTTCCTCCCCGACCCAACATATAGCTTTGTTATGAGTGAGATTTACTAGTTATGTTTGTTTGTTAAGAATTAAAAACTTGATGCTTTGATACTATTCTATTTCATCTTTTGAACTCACATTATCTTGATCAACTTCTTTGATAATATCCTCCACAAGAAAATCAGTCATGTGATGATCAGTGCATGCCTGTTGAAGTTCATCAACTGTAATATAACCACTTCCATCTTTGTCAAAATACTGAAATGCCGCGACCAAATGTTCCTCGCGATCCAGTTTGTTCAGATGAATCGTAGCTGCTACAAATTCTCCATAGTCGATTGTCCCACTATTGTCCACATCAGCCTGAAAACTAATACGTTTAGCTGTTTTTTTCCCATAATTTTGGTACATATTAAGGTTGTTGAATAATAATCTTACTGCATCCATAAGATCCCGTATTTCTGTATCTTTTAATGTAGAACCAAACTTTCTTAAACCGGCTTTTAGTTCATCAAATGTAATTGCACCACTGTTATCAGTATCCATTGCCTTGAACATTTCCCTTAAACCAGCAATCTCTTCTTCTGACAAGCTCTCAGCTATAACCTAAGATCATAAAAACCAAAGATTAAATATTGTTGCTATAAAGATTGTGTGTTGGTGTGGGTTGACCCAAAGTTTTGTTATGGGAACTTTCAGTATAACAGAACTTTGGGTCAACCTAATCGGCCGATCAGGGATGGGTTGGAGGCCATTGGACCAGCCCAGAACATAACTATACGTCTACATACCCGCAAAGCCATCTTCTTCAACTTATTCATTGCTGAGAATTGCTTCAAACGAGAAAGAACCGCTGGATCAAGTTCTCTATCGGGCGCAACTCCATTTTCACATATCCAAGGATGACCTGCACATTGTTTGTAACCAGAGATATCCCAATATGATACTGATGATGGTAATAAATGATAACATATCACACCATGAAGGAATATACAGACCAACACCGTAGCTACTTTAGAAAGCCGAGAAAATATGATCTATAACAAGTAAGAAAGCATACATAGAACTTTATGAGCAGTTAAGCGATCAGAAGGCCGAGAGCATATCATCTTTCTAATCAGATCTTTTGCACTGTCAGATATAAGAGGCCACGGGTCTGATTCAAAGTCCAAACTTCCCTTCAAAACCGCATCAAATATTCCCTGTTGTGTTTCTGCATAAACGGTTAAATGAAATCGACAAAACTTATCAGAACGAAATCCAAAATGCAGATATCTAGCTGATATATAGCACATACCAGCCCAAAATGGAGGTACGCCACTTAGAAGTATGTATAGTATCACCCCAGCGGTCCACACATCGGCTTCTGGCCCATAATGCTTCAGCAACACCTCAGGGGCAACATAATATGGGCTGCCAACAACATCTGTGAATATTTGACCTGTTTACAGTTACAAATAAATCCAGTTACAAGTTTGAAACAAAATATAAAGCAAAGAAGAACTCTTGATACCAACTGTTCTATAAAGATCACCTGGTTTGAAGAAAACTGAGAGCCCAAAATCAATCGCCTTGAGCGAAAAATCATCATCTTTGTTAACTAACAAGAAGTTTTCAGGCTTCAGATCGCGATGCATAACTCCAAGCGAATGGCACGCCTGCACAACACCAACAATGATCTTGATCAATTCAGCAGCTTTCCTCTCACTGTAATTCCCCTTTTGAATGATCCTATCAAACAATTCACCCCCATTGCAAAGCTCCATCACAATATGAACATATAAAGGATCCTCATACGCGCCTTTAATGGTGACAATATTCGAGTGTCCAGCCAAATGGTGCATGATCTGAATCTCCCTCCTCACATCCTCAACATCCTCTTTCGAAATCAACTTACGCTTCGATATTGATTTGCAAGCGTAATCTATACCAGTTGAATTCTCTGTGCACAAGTATGTTGTTCCAAACTGACCCTGACCCAGTTTCTGACCCAATGTATAAAGATCACGAATGTTTTCGGTTTTATGCCCAATAACATAGAAAGCTTGATTTGCACTGCCATGGCGGTTCATGGTGTCGTCTTGTTTCGCAACAATTTGGGGGTTCGGATGGCGGTTTGAGTTGTTGGGTGATTCTTGGGATGTAACAGTAAAGTTTTGACGGTTGAAGTTGTTAATCTGGCCGGAAGAAGGGTGTTTTCCGGTGACTGATCGGCGTTTAGGTTGATCGAAGCTCTTAACGTCTTTTCTTCCAAGAGATCCACGGCATGAATTGCCCATAAAAACTATCAAGATTCTGTCAAATCATCAAATTAACTGCAAACAAATGTGGATTCCAACCAATCAGCCAACTGTTTGCGTAAATGTCTGAATGAAAACAGAGTCATATGCAAGAAATTACAGGCATGACGAAGGAGACGATGATTATAACTATTACAAAAACATAAACTGAAAGAAACTTGTTACAGATCGAACAAATAACTGCATGATCAATTAAGCAAACTACGTGTTTTGTTTTTTTTTTTATGATCGAGGTGAAACCAATACGAACAATCGTTGAAAACGACAACAAAGATTTGAAATTCGATGATTTGTGACAAACCTCAAATGGGAAATCTTGAAATTATGATGATGATGATGATGGTTGCTTTTTGGAGCGTTTTGTGATGATTTTGGATATGAAACTTGATTTCCCCTGTTCTTGACGAGTGAAAATCGGATGAATTGGATGATGGGGTTCTTCGTGCTGACCCGCTTCTAACCCGCTTTGACTTTCTCCCATTCTACTCTTTTTTACCCTTTTTCTTTTCTTTTTAAAGCAAGCAAGTACGTACAATACAAGAATCAAGACGGGTTAGCGGGTTTTTTTTGATAAGTTGAATTGTTTAACCTCAAACGACTCATACTTTATTGGAGTTGAAAACATAAATTTCAGTTTGGGCACATTTCAAATCATGTAACCGGAATATAACATGTTTAACCTATCTATATACATGTGTCAAACGGATTGGTGGGTATAATCAAGTTGTAAATGTGTAAAGCGGGTTGGTGAGTTGTAACAAATGAGTTAAACGATCTGTAAACAGGTTGACATAGAGTCGCCCTAAATAAGTTTTTTTAGGAACCGGTTCGAGTAGGAAACAACTTATCTTTGGTCAAAATAAGCTTTTTGTAAGGTAAAACTCTCACAACGATAAGCTCAGTTGAGGAACCAACACCAACGGATGAATACGATTGAGCACTTTCGAAAATCATAGCGTTCGTAATGAGAATTTTTTTTTTTTTTTGTGTTACTGAATTTGATTTTGAGTTTTCAAGTGTGGTAATCAACCAATACATCTCACACTTGTTTATACTAACATACGAGGGAAAATGGTCCATAAAAAGCTCCAAACAATCATATAACATCTAAAAAGTCGTGTAATGGCTAGGAATGTGTAGCTCAAATTAATGGTATGAACTGGTTTTTTTCAGGTTAGGTTGGAACCGGTTGACAATTCAACCGGTTTGTACAAGGAAAAGAAGAACCAGTTTGAAACTGGCAATTCTTTCGAGTAAGGACCGGTTCTTGCTCATACCGGTTTGGAAAAGGTCCGGGTCAAAGTCGAGTAGCTAGGTTTGGTTATAGAACCAGTTGTTTTTGTGCACCTCTAGGTTGACATATTAACATGTTTAGTTAAACAAGTTAATGAGTCAACCTGTTTAATTAAACAAGTTAAACATGTCAACCCAAACACAACACATTTATTAAACGGGTTATATATGACAACCCTAAACCTGATTAATTTTGTGTAATTTTTGTATTATGCCGAAAATTACCACCCTTAGATTAAAACAAATTGAAGCATTAAAGATGGGAGAACAACCTTGTGTACCACGACAAATTATTTCATACATAAGATGATATGATATAGTAGAGCTATAAATGAGCCCACAATTTAACGGACATAAACACATAAACGATAAACAAATAGATATTAGCGTTCATTTTTGTTAAGTAAATACTTTTGGTGTACGAAACAATTCCTAATAAACAGATAAGCAAACCACAAATTAAGCAATAATACTCAAGTTTCCACTAATCATCACAAAACAGATGAAGGAATATCATTTTCTTTATTGGATTTCACTATATCTGCATAAAGTAAACCCTTTTGCTTTTTCTAAATCTAATCATCTCAACTGAACTACATACTATACCAAAAGCATCTAAACAAAAAACAAATACCACCCATCTTCAATACAAATTGCTGTTTAAATTTTTAATCAATAAATGCGCCCATCAAATCCTTCAGATGAATACAACCAGCATCTGGTTATTGACAGTTATAATTTGCTTCACGCGCCTTGTTCTCTACCTCTGCTTTGCCCTCCACTCGTAGGCCTGTAACATTAGAACAAGATACAATAATACATCTTAGCTACAAAATGTTGATTTACAGGTTGTTAACATTTCTGAAGGAAATGATACTTACAGCCCGTTAAGCACTTTAATGGAATCATAGAAAAACCACTGCAGCGTCACAACAGGGCCCACGAGTGCAACCCGTATTGGAAGACTTCTAGTGAACAAATTCACCAGCCCAATGTTCTTTGCAGCCTGAAAACATTACGCGTATTAGAATCTTGAATATCTAATAGCCCATCTGTTTAACACTAAGCATACCTGCAGCACAGTGTTGGCCTTTTTGTTATATAGAGATGAAACTATATTATCTGCAGGGTTTGAAACTATGGTACCCACTGCCCCAGCTGTATATCCTGCTACGCACGTCACACCTAGCTGTTGAGCCCTCGAGCATTCTTCTTTTCTCCTTTGAACCAACTTTCGGTAAATAAGATCAACTGAATGCTCAAATGTGGTAAACATGATCATCGAGACTGTCAAAACCCACAATTTACACAAAGTTAACCACGATTTGTATGAAAATAGTGCCAAAACAAATCATAAACATGTATTACATGGAAGATTACGCCCCCAAAGCGGAAGGAGTCCTTTGTAAAAGCTGCAACCATTAACAAACAACTTGTTTATATTTCATAAACATTAACACATACAAGTTCTTGAAATCCATGAACTGCATTTAACATACCCCGAGATTCCTTCTCGTGCGTATAGTTTTGGGAAGCCATCAGACAAACCCTTGGCGAAATTAGGCTGCGTTTGGACACGAACTTTCACAGCTTCAAACGGGCAAAGAGCCACATCAGCGAATACTTGAGCAGACGCGCTACTGAGGAAGAACACGACACTCTGTCTTTCACCTGCCAGCACGTCTGTGTATCGTTGTTTGAAGAATTCATAAAGACCAAACTTGAATCCCCCTTGAACACCATAACCGAATAACTTTCCAGACCAACCTCTCCACAAAGAAGATGGACCTTCTTCTCTCCAAAGAATACTCAAACCAGAAGCAATACTATGAAACTTGATTGGATTCACCTAAATGAAAGAAACTGATACAACTCAATCACTAGAACAAGATTACACATTTTAACAATTGAGATCATGGGGTCAGTTTATATCACATCATAGTCAGATAATTTGCAGAATTGATAGTTATGATTAACAGTAGTTCATGAAGAACCCTAATTCAAGAATTGTGTTGATGAAAAGGGTATTCAACCTGCATATTGACTTTCAACACATCAAGAGGTGTGACGGCGAGATGGGTGGCGCCGGCGCTGAACATTCCACCGGCGGTGCATATTCCGTAATAATACAATCCACCACTTTCAACCCCCAATTTCGATCTAAAATCGCTCATTTCAATCTTTAATGAAACCCCATGTCGATCAAATTGCGGATTTTGTTCTGAAATCACGATCTTTTTAGGGTTTTGGTGGAAGATTCGAGGGGAAATGGGTGAAGAAAGTAGGGTTTAAGGGAAGAAAGAGGGGAAAGATCTCTTGATGGAAGAAGATCCACGTTTGCAGCGGGAAATGTAAGAGAAATAGACACGTGAACGAAGGTAGTGGAAGTCAGACAATGATATGTCTGCTCCAATTTCGTGGGAACTAGATGCAAAGTGTGATGGCTACTGCAACCAATGGCTTTGAATTCGTTGGATTCTAGAAACCCTTGAGAAGAACCGGCATGGGTTTGGCCGCATTTGAACCGGATCACAATCAAATTCATACCATTGGTAAAGAACTAAAGATAGGCAACCGATTTGATCGTCTCGATAATAATATGAACCTCGTCCCTCTTAAGCCAAGATGGACAAAAGTCGTGAGATGGAACAATCAATAAGATGTGGCGTTAGTGAGAGCGTGTGTTTATTGTTTGAAAAGTCTGGTTATCCGTAGTGAACAAGATCGAAATGACTTTTGAAAGAATGTTTAATTTTTATATGTTTTAATATATCCGGTATATATTTTAAGTTTTGAATATGTATATTTAATCATTTTTATTTGTTTTAACAATTATATATTATATTACCAACGGTGAGTGTTACCGTTGGTAATATCAATCTGGATCGTTGGATCAGGCTGAAACTAAATCCTGACCCTTTAAACTCGACAGTTTTGATGGTTACAGGTTGGTTTTCAGGAGTTATGGCAGTTCAGCAGAGGTTACTGGCAGTTTTTGCAGTAGTGGACATACAACCTTCTAGAACCTATCCACGTAGCATGTTCCACTGTAGTTACAACTATTCGGGGGAGGTTAATAGTGGTTTTTGCAGCACTCCTCATATTAGCAGGTTGTGAAACGTGGGTTGCAGTTATCCCTCTAACTACAAGTTGTCATCTATAAAAGCACTCCTTACCTGCTGAATTGCTCTTTCATTTTTGGTACCTGGATCAACCGCAAGTTGTCATCTATAAAAGCAGGCCTAACCTGCTGTGTTGCTCTTGCATTTTTGTTCCTGGATCAAATGGCAGACGAGGTTTCAATGGAAAGATCCTTCGCAGCTTCATCTCACGTCCAAAGTCCTGCGGTAAGAAGCCTAATTATCATAAAACAATTTCAGTTTTGTACATCATCCTGCTGTAATATGTTGTTTTATCGTGGTATACAAAATCAATATGAAATCATTATATGTGTATTGTTAATGACATTTTTCTGCCCCTTTGAATTCTTTACAGGTGAAAAGTGAATTGAGCAAAGAAATTACATCAATAGCAGATGCAGTGCAGTTTCTACAGTTGCTGGATAATTATGATATTGTCATGGCAGGCCGAGATTCTTATAGATTTGTGTTTTATGAGGGTGTTTATTGAATGCTCTTCTCCCTTTTTAAGATTGGTGTTGAATGGCCGGTTCGAGCAGGGCTGCAGCCTAAAGGAAGTATCGATCTGTTTAAGCTATATATGGAAGTACATAAAAGGGGTGGGTATCAAAAGGTTTCAAGAAACAACTTATGGTCTAATATTGTACAGGCCATGGCATGTAATTTTCACGGATCCATCAATGTCTGGATTATATACCATCGCTACCTTGGTATGATCGAGTGGTATTACAATGCAAACAAGTGTTGGTGCTCCAAAGCCAGCCATACTACTCAGCCTAGTGAAGATCAGTCCCATCGATCCAACAAAAGAAAAAGAAGCAGTCGTGCAAAAAGAAAACTTTTTAATGGGTCTACAAGTAAAGAGGAAGTGTAATGTATTTGTCGATAAGTGTTTGTCTTTCTTTGATGTTTAGTTTCTTAGCACTTCATTTTCCGTATGGTTAGATCATAGTTTTTATGTATCACAGAAAGCTTTTTAAATATAAGTATGTGTTATTTGTTTTGATTATATTTTATTGGTGTTTTACTTAAAGTAATCAATTGTAGATGTTGTTACAAAGAAATCAATTGTAGGAATGAAAGAAATTCACGTCAGTGTGATACATTAATTGCAACTAATACTTATTATTTTCTATTTTAAAAATTCTAAGGTTTTAAGAAAATTTATTAATTTAGTAAATAAGTTTTAAATTGTATATCGATAGAAGTTTTTGTTATTAATATCAGAAAATCCTATGAGAAAGAACACAAAAAAATAAATTATATAAGTTAAACAATTTAAAATACATAAAACAAGAACATTTACGGTTAAAAATAAATTACAATGCACCTTAATATTTTATAAAGTATAAATAGTTAATATTTTATTGTATATCGATAGAAGTTTTTGTTATTAATATCAGAAAATCCTATGAGAAAGAGCACAAAAAATAGATTATATAAGTTAAACAAATAAAAATAGATAAAACAAGAACATTTACGGTTAAAAATAAATTCCAGTGCACCTGAATCTTTTATAAAGTATAAATAGTTAACATAATCTACGAAGATTCATAATGTTTTTGAAATTTGATATATATATACGTAATACACTTGTGTCAGTCGATGCATGATGGACTGAAATTTTTAAAACATAAACTTTTAAGAAAAAAATTATATAAAAGTAACATATATAGAGCTTACCTTAAAATGGTATTTAAAAAAACTGAAACAACTATATAGTTTATTGACAAACGTTTATAAACTATAATTAAAAAAAACACTTTTGAAAGATAAGTTTATTAAAAAATGTCTAATTTAGCAACAAAACGTATATATAAAAAACACAATTAATGAACGATTAAAGAGGTTTTTATGTTTAGTTAATAACTAATGAGTGATTATATAAGTATTTAATGATTATAGAGTGAGATGTTATAGGATAAGGTCTAAATAGCAACACCCGTTACTTTATAGGTTACTTAATAATATATACACGTTTGACGTTTGTACAACAAAAAAAAACAAAATAAAAAAGAAAATAAAAACAAAAAAACGTGTTCCTGTTATTTTGTAATGGGTGTGGTGGATAGTTTTATGGTTATTTTATATTTCTTGTGTTTATGAAATATATTGATTTACCATTTTTAAAATTACCTAGTCTAGATAAATAAGAACTTGTGTTTCTTATAATAATGTTGGAGATAGCAACACTTTATATGCTACAAGAAATGTTAAAATTTTTATGTAATCTCAAATTCATATAAAACACTAACACTTTATAGATCATATGAAATGTATAACTTTTTGGAATAATACAGATGTTTTTGATTTTGTAATATGAGCAAAAGTTTGTATCTTATTTTTACTACATATTGTATAAATATAATTAAACTACATTGCATATTCTTATATACTTTTTTTGGTTTCTTGCATAAATTTTGTTTATCTATTTGTAACATTAGTCTACCCGGCCTGGTAGATACACTCTTTAAAATCAATTGCTGCAACAATATTGATTAATAGTCTTTTGTGCTCCCTTACCCAAAATGAAATGGTTACTTTGCATAATCTGAAATGTGTTTAGAAAGTCTAGCCATTTACATGGCCTCGATTTTTTTATATAAATTCAATAAAACAAAAATTTTAGTGGTTTTCCAATGATTTAAATCGGTCTTATTTTATGAATTCACCCAACTAACTCAAAAACTATCAGGCACTTTTAGCAAACAGTTTAAACAGACAGTTCAAATAGAAGCTGATTGGTCAATAATTCCTCTCATTTTGACAAAAAAAAGTTAGTGGGGTGAGCAGTTTCTATTCTGTCTATATAAGGGCAGAGTAATGCATCTTGGAAAAAAGTTTCAACCATTCTTCTGATATTCCAAGATGGACAACAAATCCAGCAAAAGTCCCGTTCGAGAGGAAAATGTGAGTTATTATCAAAAAATCCAAAGTTTGCGCATTATTTTGTAGAGCTTTCGTAATGTCTTTATGTTTTCTGTCTTTGGGCCTTTGATGCATGCATGTTGTACCTGTGTTTTAGGTAGTTAAATACATGCTTTTACTATATAATTACCATCGAATGCAATTACGTTGTATGATTTTGGATTGCAGGTGCAGAGTATGCAAGAACGGAGAAAAAATAATATATGTCCAAGAGAGGACGTAAGTTACGTCCATAAGGACGTAGCTTACGTCCGTCCCCAAAGACAGGCATGGGCCTTCTAATGGAAGCATTTGTTTCATGACAACACATGGATGATGAGAGTTTAGAGGTTCTTAGCTACACACAATATCTTAGGGCCTATGTATCACAACTTTCTCGTAAATTTGGTGTTGAGGTGATTTGTTTTAGTTTATGTATATACAATAGTTCATGTTTTTTTTTTGTTTTTTGCTTATATTTCTAATGGGCTAACCCTTTGTTCCTCTTGTGTGTTGACTTTAATTTTTTATCAGGATTCTCAGGCAAGAAAAAAACAAAAGAGGGATGCAAATCTGTCAAATTGGAAGTGGTATGAGTTTGTAGAGATTGACAGTTCAGATGACACACCTGATGCAACCCTTACAAGGCCTGATAGCGACAGACAAAGCTGTGATGTTAACAGCTATGAGTTTGACCCTTCCGATGATGACTCAGGTGATACAACAGACTCTCTCCAAACTTTCAACGAAAACCTAAAGGTTCCAAAGGTGTTGGTTTTCAGTCGCAACCGCCCTAGGTCTGTTTAGGGGTTATATTTTGTTTGCTTTATGTTGTGTTCGTGCAAGGATTTTATCAGGTTTTAGGTTATATTAGTTCTATCCTTTTTTATAGAATTTGGCCAGTCATGTTTTATCGGGATGTTTCACTATTATGTTGTGTTGTGTGTTTTATGTTTAGTAATCGTGTGGTGTTGTTTCTCTATTTTGTGTTTTATGTTTACGCACTGATATAACACATGGTGCCACTCTTTTTTGGTGGGATGTCATTCAGGTTTCAACCCAATCTTTAAAGGAATGCTTCTATTGGAAAGGTTGTTCTAAAGATGTTCATAAGTTTGTCAAGGAATGGCAAGTCTGCCAACGTGCTATATATGAAACCGCGACCACTCAGGGTTTACTTAATCCTCTTCCGGTTCCCACTTCAATCTTTACTGATATATCCATGGATTTTATCTCAGGATTACCCTGAGTACAAGGTAAATATACCATTTGGGTCATCGTTGATAGACTCACTAAATATGGCCACTTCATTCCTTAATCCCACCCTCATACAACTGCTTTTTTAGCTCAACCGTACCTTGATCAAAATTTTAAACTCCATGGTAATCCTATCAATATCATTTCTGATCTTGACCCCATTTTCATGAGTAATTTTTGGCGTGAGTTCATGCGCCTTCAAGGTGTTACTTTGGCTACTTCCAGTGCTTACCACCCACAGTCCGACGGACAAATTGAGGTGCTGAATAGATGTTTGGAAGGTTACCTTCGTTGTATGACTATGGATGCCCCACTCCATTGGGTCAAATAGGTTCCTTTAGCTTAATGGTGGTATAACACCACCCTGCATTCTGCCATTCGTATGTCCCTTTTTGAAGCATTATTCGGCTAGAAACCCTACATCCACATTCCTTTTATGGTGGGGGATACTAATATTGTTGCAGTTGAAGATTTGCATCGCGATAGAGAGGCGATGATTCAGACTCTTAAACGACATTTACATGTTGCTCGTAACCGAATGAAGCAATATGTTGATAACCATCGTTCGGAAAGAGTCTTTGAGGTGGGTAATTGGGTTTATGTGAAGCTGCAACCTTTGGTCCAAACTTCACTCAAATTGTATCGCAATGCCAAGTTGTCTCCTCGCTATTATGGTCCCTTCCTCATTGTGGAAAAGTTTGGATCTTCTGCTTATCGGTTGGACCTTCCTCATGATGCTATGATTCATTCCACCTTTCATGTCTCCCTCTTTAAACTTGCTTATGGTGCTCACTCTCCGATGGTGCCCTTACCCACTGCACCTCGATTCTTGCTATAACCTCGCACTATCTTGGATCATCGTCTTATTAAAAAAGGCCATCGTTCAACTGCTCAGGTGCTTGTTCATTGGCAAGATCTTCCTATTGCGGATGCTTCATGGGAATTCGAGGATGAATTTCGTATGCGTTTTCCTCATTTCCACTTTTGAGGACAAAAGTATTCTTAAGGGAAGGGTATTGTTAATTGAAATGTAATAGTTGAGGGACATAAAATGTAATATGCGATAGTTAAGGGATCAGTTGTTAATTGTAGTTCAATTCGGTTGTAACAGAACATAACGGTAATAAAAGGAGCCATAGCTAATCCGAGGAGGTTAGCTAGGAATTGTGAATCTTCTTCTTTTCTTCTTGTTCTAATTCTAAGCCTAACAGTTTGTTTGTTTTGTTCTTAATTTTTGTGGGTTTTTCTTGATCCGAGGATGGATGATTGATTTATTGATGATTGATGGTTTGATTCTCTAGGTTGAAGAAAAAGGCGGGAAAATGAGCGGAGCTGTGCTTGTGGTAGTTGTCACCGCGGTGGGCAACATGATTCAAGGATGGGATAACGCCTGTATTGCTGGTAAGTTATTTTGAATTTACATCATTTTTAGTATCCATTGATCACAAAGTGAATTCATGTTATATGTTACTGATTCATGACTGAAAACTGTTGTTGTAACGCGATTTAGGGGCTGTTTTATACATAAAGAAAGAATTCAGCTTGCAAAGTGAACCAACCATTGAAGGTCTAATTATGGCTATGTCACTCATTGGTGCCACTTTGGTTACAACTTGCTCAGGCGCGATATCAGATTCCCTTGGTCGACGGCCCATGTTGGTTATATCATCTGTTCTGTATTTCTTTGGTGGTTTAGTGATGTAATGGTCACCCAATGTTTACATCCTTCTGTTGGGTAGACTGTTAGATGGCTTAGGAATCGGGTTTGCAGTTACTCTAGTTCCTGTTTATATATCAGAAACATCACCTCCTGAGATCAGGGGTTCGCTTAATACTTTAACGCAGTTCATGGGGTCCGGTGGGATGTTTCTTTCATACTACATGGTTTTTGGTATGTCGTTGATGGATTCGTCTAATTGGAGGTTGATGCTTGGTATTGTATCGAACCATCACTTTTTTACTTTGTTTATACAATCTGTTTCTTGCCTGAATCTCCAAGATGGCTTGTTAGTAAAGGAAATATGCTCGAGGCCAAACATGTTTTGCAGAGATTACACGGTAGAGATGATGTTGCAGACAAGTTCTTCTGTACGTCCATGGTTAATTGTTCTTGGTTCATTGACAGCCATATCAAAACTGCATTTTTTAAATCTTTTTGTTTGCCTGTCACTTTTTATGTCGTTTTATTGATCTTTTTACATTCTTTATAAGAAGGGATTCATTGTGTTTGTCTCAAATCAACAGGTGAGATGTTGTTACTGGTTGAAGGCCTTGGAGTAGGGGGAGAGACATCCATCGAAGAGTACATAATCAGTGGACCTACAAACGACATTGAAGAAGCTGATAAAATAAATCTGTATGGTCATGACAAAGGTGCATCTTTGATTGCTAGACCAATTGCATCACGTCAAGGAAGCGCTAGTAACCAAAACATCCCTCTTATGGACCCACTTGTGACCCTTTTTAGCAGTGTCCATGAAAAGCTTCAAGATGGTATAGGCAGCAAAGGAATTATGCTTTTCCCACATTTTGGGAGCATGTTTAGTGTCACTTGAAATCCAGTTAAACCTGAAAATTTGGGATGAAGAGAGTGTTGGTGGTAGAGAAATCTGATCATGCTACTGGAAATGATTCTGATGATAATCTACATTCTCCATTGATTTCTCGCCAAACTACGAGTTTGGAAAAAGATATAACTCAGCCTGCTTCTCATGGAAGTTTTAGAAATAATAACAATGAAGAACATTTGAGCAGCACCGACATCGGAGGTGGTTGGCAGCTTGCTTGGAAATGGTCAGCAAAAGATGGTCAAGATAGAAACAATGAAGGTGGGTTTGAAAGAATCTATATGCACCAACAGATTGGTGTTGATATCCCTGCTGATGATGAGTCCTTTCAGGCTGCAACTCTGGTTAGTCGTCCTGCACTATATTCCAAGGATCTTATGGACCAACATCCAGTTGGGCCAGCCATGGTTCACCCAGCTAAAGCAACAAAAAGGTCCAAGTTGATCTGATCTTTTCGAGCCAGGGGTCAAGCATGCATTGTTTGTTGGGATTGGTCTTCAGATACTTCAACAGGTAATAAAAATTGAACTTTTTGGCTAAAGTAATTTGGGTAAAGTTGGCATGACGCGTTGATGATATTTTCTTGATATCTTGAGCAGTTTTCTGGAATCAACGGAGTTCTTTACTACACGCCTCAGATCCTTGAAGAAGCAGGGGTTGGTGTTCTTTTATCAAATTTGGGCATTAGTTCAACTTCTTCATCTCTTCTCATTAGTAACCTTACAACTTTGTTGATGCTCCTTTGTATTGTAGTTGCTATGAGACTTATGGATATCTCAGGAAAAAGGTAAAAACCTTGTGTAGAATAGCATTATAAACGGATACAAATTTGATTAAACCAGAAGAAAACAATCAAAGTTAACTAACTTTTAAAATCTTGGATCTAAGTAAATTGACCGGGTTACTAATAAAAAATGATGACTTGACAGCTGACATGTTGATAACTTTGACACTGAAACCATTTAACCCGTAAGATTACCAATTACCATAATTAAACTATTAAAATGGTTTTGTGTGTTGTAAAATGATAATTATACCCTTTCATGTTACTGGAGGACACTGTTACCGACCACGATTCTAGTATTAATCTTAAGCCTCATAGTTTTGGTCATTAAGGTTTACTAAACTTTGGTAGTGTTGCAGATGCAGCTATCTCAACTGCTAGTGTTATCATCTACTTTTGTTGCTTCGTTATGGGATCTGCATTGCCATTTTTGCCCTCGCATTCCGGATCTGTGACATAATCATCACCTATTCTCTGCCTGTGCTGCTTACTTCTGTTGGTCTGACGAGTGTGTTTGCTTTTTACGCCATTGTATGCATCATATCGTGGATGTTTGTTTTCTTGAAAGTGCCATAAACGAAAGAGATGCCTATGGAAGTGATCACCGAGTTCTTCTCAATTGGTGCCAAACAAGTTGCTGCAGCGAAGAACAATTGACTCCAAGGTTTGGGAGTGTGGTTTTGTTATTATTTTGTTAATGTTTTCGGTTTGGTTGAGGTTTTTTAGCTTTGTAACATGAAATTTTGAGATGTTTATGTTGTTGAATTCTGCTTGTTTAATAACTAGTTCACCATCAAACTACGATTGTTTTGTAGTTATACCTATGTGATTAAACGTGTACACTAATAACCCATAACTGGTTTACATGATGTTTCAAGACATCTAAATTTAATTTAAATTATTTTGTGCGTCATTTGTTCATTAAGATACAAAACTTATGAGTGGAGTGTGAATTTCGAAACTAAACATGACATGAACTCAATACAAAATTTACGGGTTTAAGTTTGCTCTAATTGGTTCTGGGTAGAACACGTTTAGCTAATGGGTGGTGTTCAAGTTGACTATTGACATGGTAGGTTTGCATGTTGACCCATTTAACATGTTTATTTATATTAATTTGTTTTAAAATTTTAGTTTTATGGCATAAGATACCAGGTCACGGTAGATCCATTTAACATGTTTATTTGTATTAATTTATTTAGAAAAGTAGTTTTTACGTCATAAGTTACCACTCATAGTTACAATGATTGATAATATTATGCTAAAATCTAAAAAATGAAACCCGAGCATCAAGTTTTAGTGTTTAAACATAGTGGTTTATATACATTTGTATTTTCTATTGCAATGTATTAATATGTAAAACTAAACATTCATGTTAGATTAATTGTGTTCATGTCAATCCGTAAATGTTCTTGTTGCCTTTTAGGTTCAAATGTATGAAATATGGTTACATTGATTCTTGCTCTTGGGGCAATCTCTTACAAAGAAACCATATTTGCTACTTCAATGTTATAACAACTAACAAGCCGATAAACTACTTCTAGTTATCCCAATATCTTAGTAATTTGTCTTAAAATGGTTGTTAATCCGTCGGTATGTTACACTTAAGCCACATATTGAACAAGTAAATCATAATTTATGGTAATGTTACTTAAGAGATTATGACATAAACCTAACGTAAATAAAATTGAACCCCTAATGGTTCAGAATCATCTGTATTTGGAGATGAACCTCACGATCTTTGACAACTGACAACTGGGGTTTGAAACAAGCCTCAAGCTTTATCAAGGGTTTTACAATGATTCATGTATCGTGCAAAAGAAACACATGCTTGTACCGTACAAACTCATTAAGCCCTCTGGATTATGACGACCCGGGTGAAACGTTGACCCGGATCTTGTGATCTCAGCCGGAGTAAACGACCCACAAGAATTTACAGCAAATCTAATCAAATTCTTGATTTCCAACTTGCGAAAGAGATCGAAAACTTCAGTTCATATGCTGTTCGAAAGATTTTGATCGAAAAATCTGCAGCCCTACGGAGAAAATCATAAAGAAAATGGGAAGATGGTCCTGCGATTTCAGATATCTTCTCATACTTGTTGCAATCGCATTCATCTATACACAGGTTGGTTGTAACTTCGATTGTTCTTCAAATTTGAGTAAAATTGCTGTTTAGATTGATTAAATTTCATTCTTTTCTTACCCAATTGCAATACCCAAATTCCCAATTCATCAGGTGAAGCTGTTTGCCACACAATCAGAGTACGTCGATAGAGTTTCGGCTGCTGTAAGTATAGTCGTATATCCCTTTGTTATTGCTTCAAGATATTAGGGTTTTAGAGTCTGTATAGTTGATATGTTGGTCAATCAAACTGTTTGATCATGGATTAATAGACAATTTCATTATATGATTATATGATTTATGATCTTGTTCCTAGAAACTTATGATATTAATTAGCTTGTTTATGAGGGTTATTGAATATGTGCACCATTAATCCTCAAAAGTTCTGTTGTGGGAGCATTTAGTGGATGATTGGATCATGTTCATAACAGGTGGAAGCTGAAAATAATTGCAGGAATCAAATGCGGTTACTGATCGATCAAATAGGCATGAATCAGGAGAATATTGTGGTTTTGGAAGGTATTTTGTATCATGTTTTCGTTAGATGTCATGTTCTCATGTTCTCTCGTTTATTCATAGTTTATGCTATTCGGTTTCATAATCTGTGTATTACTGGTATTTTAGAGAAAGTAAAACGTCAAGAACAAGAATGTGAACGCTTGAGGGCAGTTGTTCAAGATCTTGAAAGTAAGTTCATATTGTATTATCAGCATCTTGTTTTAGTTTCTTTGATGTATTTCTCTTTTCTGAATGACAAAATGCTTCCTTTTTATTTATTGATCTTCAGAGAAAGGTGTTAAAAGTTTGATACGAGATGCCCAGGTTGATGAGAAAGTCGAATCTATAATTTCTTGATTTTTATTATACTTCTTGTGCAGATATCACACACTTAAATCATAAATGAATATACTTCATCATTTTAGGTGCCAGTGGCAGCTGTTGTGATTATGGCTTGCAATCGTGCTGATTATCTTGAAAGGACTATTAACTCTGTCTTAAAGTATGTTCTATGTAAATAACATCTTATTTTAATTTTTACCATCAGTTAATTAACCTTCCATGGGCTCATTTGTATTGCCATTTCTTCATGATTTCCAGATATCATAGTTCTGTTGCGTTGAAGTTTCCGATTTTTGTGTCTCAGGTATGTCTAACACACTTGTTGGAACTTTAGTTCAGGATAATATCTGAATATTAATAGTAATATTTTTAGGACGGATCAAATGCTGATGTTAGAACAAAGGCTATGGGTTATGATCAGCTGACCTACATGCAGGTAAGTGTTACTTAAAATCAGGTTGATGTGGGTTATTTATGACCTCTAACGGGTCAATGAGCAAACTTTTAAGCTCGGTTAAAAATAGAATTGGTGGAATAACGAATTTAACCCAAAGTTAATTTTAATGCTTACAACCCCTTAAATTGTTCTATTAGAAACATTAAATTATTACCTAACAATAATGTTCTCATAATCATATCTAATGCATTAATTGTTTATAATATTAAAAAAGGGACACAAAAAGGTTTGTGGTCCAACTTGACCCGACACACTTTAAAAATTACCCATTCTGCCTCGAACCCATTTCGACCCGTTACGAGACCCGCCCGCTCAACCCATTTTCCACCTCTGGCTCCAATGTCTTGAAATCTATCTCCATTTTCATGCAGCACTTGGATTATGAACCTGTACTTACTGAAAGGCCTGGGGAGTTAATTGCATATTACAAGATAGCTCGTAAGGATAGTTTGCATAAAATTCTCATTCTGTCCTGCCTCTTGCAGGGGATAAACTTTTTCCTACGGATTACCAATTTATCGCCATATTTTCAGGTCACTACAAGTGGGCACTCGATCAGTTGTTTTACAAACATAATTTTAATCGGGTCATCATACTTGAAGGTATATATCACTTTGTTTTAGGTTCTTTTTTCGGGGAATTTGAGAACAAAATGCTGATAATATTTAATTCATATGATGCAGATGATATGGAGATCGCTCCTGATTTTTTTGATTACTTTGAGGCTGGCGCAGATCTACTTGATAAAGATAAGTAAGTCGTCTGCATGAACTATGATAACATATGCTATACTCTATTCTTATAAAATTCATTGGGTTGAAAGAATTCTTAATTTTGCAATTCGTATTGTTAAAACCGTGATAGGTCAATCATGGCCATCTCCTCATGGAATGACAATGGGCAAAAGCAATTTGTGCATGATCCTTGTGAGTCTAGCTTTGCTTAACTAATTTGTATAAACTTGTTGGTTACTTTAAACTCAAAAAAATATCTTATTTCATTTGTTAATTCTCCAAATACAAACCGCGAGTACATAATATGCTTAAACACGACATTCTACAGATACACTATATCGCTCAGATTTTTTCCCTGGCCTCGGATGGATGCTATCTAAACCTACATGGGATGAGCTTTCTCCAAAGTGGCCAAAGGCATATCCTTTTTTATGAGTTTGTGTTTTGTGGTTCAATCTCGTACTTAAAAGATACTTGTTTTATTCTAATTTATGTCGAGTCAGAATTTTCTTTGACAAAAATATTACTTACTGGGATGACTGGTTAAGATTAAAAGAGAATCACAAAGGGCGGCAGTTTATTCGTCCAGAAATATGCAGGACTTACAACTTTGGGGAGCATGTAGGTATCTTCCATCAGCATTTTGTTTAAGTTGGGCTACTTGCATATTTTAGGCCAGAACAAAGCATCAACATTTCAAAAATATTAATTTAAGGTAACCAATTTCCAAAATTTTCGATTTTAGATGATCTGACCTGGTAAACAGTAAAAAATGATAGCGCGTCACTTTTGACCATGCTGACTTTTTTCTTGACACGTGCTTGAAAACCATTAATCATAAGTAGTTACCTTAAAACAAATGTTTTAGAAACTTCAATGGTTTTTTTCTGGCCTATAATATGTTGGTTACCAAGAACATAAATCAAACCAAAGTCAGTTCCTTATTTATATTAGCCATTTAAGCATACTAATACTTTGATAAATTGATTGCTTGTATCTATTTCTTTTTTCCAGGGTTCTAGTTTAGGACAGTTCTTCCAACAATATCTTAAACCTATTAAACTGAACGATGTTCAGGTATCTAACAACCTAGACTTTCTGTATCTAATGTGGATTCTTTGGTATATATCTCATCATTAATTATTTGTGCTATATTAAAGGTTGATTGGAAGTCGATGGACTTGAGCTACCTAATGGAGGTATGCATCTCACAAACTAAAGTCCTTTAGGTAGTAAAGTTTGATGAGAATTGGAATATATAATGAACCATTTTGAATATTCATGATAGACTTATGGTTTGTTTGTTTGTAGGATAAGTTTGGGAAGCATTTTGCTGATCTCTTGAAAAATGCGAAGCCCCTATTTGGAAACGATCTTGTTTTAAAGACGAATAATGTAAACGGAGACGTGCGTATACATTATACAGATCAATCGCACTTTGAAAACATTGCCCGCCAATTTGGCATTTTTGAAGAGTGGAAGGTATCACGTTTTCATGTAAAAAATCTCTGTTTTTATTTCAACTTTTTCATGAACCTCTGTTTTTTTCCTTCAACTTATCTAGGATGGCGTACCAAGGACTGCATATAAAGGAGTTGTTGTTTTCCGACACCAATCGCTAAAGCGTGTATTTCTTGTTGGACCGAATTCTCTTCAACAGTTGGGAATCCGTAACCCCTAAACTACGCAGATTTTCCAAGTTTTTACGGTATCGGATCTTTTTTGTAAGAATTAGGCAGAAACATATAGTTTTGTACTTATTCTAATTCATATATTGGATCCTATAGTATGAACATATTCCATCCTTCCAAGCTGATAAAACCTCTGTTTTTTTTTTCTGTTTTCATTCAATATTTCAAGGCGTGTATTTAGCTATTTATATATGGTTTCTATTATCCACGATCTAGTGAATTGCCATTAGAGTGGATCTAACAGGTTGGATAATGGGTCAAAACAAAAGTAAATGTTTTTCATACAACTGAGCAACATATACAACACAACCGACAGATTCTCTAATATATTGTTAGCCAGTAAAGGTGGTTGTCCACTAACGGCCATTCCTAACTCGGTTTTGATAATGCAATTCTAGGATTCGATAGTTGGGCACCGGATCCCTTCAGACTTGGAGAACATGTGACGTTGAGTTAGATGTTTTAAATAATTTATTTGTTAGTTATAATTTATTTGAGTGGGAAGCTAAATCAGTGCAATTTTAGAAGTTAGATGTATCAAAATAAACTTTGCTTCATGCATTTTACAAAACACACAACCCAAATTGACACATTTGATTATTGGATGCTACACAACACCAAGTAGGACATAGGCTCGGTCCAACAACAGAGAGGGTATAACGGTCACCAAATCGATCCCATTTCATCGCAGAACTCCCACGCCGCCTTTTTTGCCATGGTTTATGACGGTTCAAACCCCTGTAGATGAAACATAACCCGGAAATATGTCTAGTTATGGGATATACATGCTTTAACGTTTTCTCATATGTGATGATCATGAGGCTATCCTCATCCTCATGCTAAATTCAGAAGCATGTCTAGTTCGATGTGTTTGTGAACGACGAAGATGACAAAGTCAAATCTAGCTCCATTTAAAATGTTTTGGTAGATCTTCGTCATTCACAAACACCTCGATCTTGATTTACTTCTATACATCAACATAGCTCGAAATATTCGTCCAAAAAGATGGGTGGACTCTAGTTATAGGTTCCAACATTGTACTTGGTACGTACTACACATGTACTTGCTTCTTGTACTACACAAAACTAACATGGTATGATGAGAAGACAAAAAAAATGTCATAATTAACAGGTTGGTATATATTGACTACATGATAAATGTAAACTTGTTAGAAAGTGGTTGTTATGGTAGAAAATTGAGAGAAGAAATTAAGATTATATAAAGATTATTCAATTCGCAATTGATCATTGGTACATCACAATTGATTATTGGTTTTAAGTACAAAATTAGCGACATAACTAATTTGGCTGTTGCCAGTTATTACCATGTTATTATGGCTACTAAGTTCTAATCACATTTAACTATACTTTTTGCTTTATGTAATTCTTAACCTAAGAATCAAAACTAGGAAATCTCATTGAATTCCAAATCGAAGTCTTCTCAGGTTGCTATAGTGACCGGTAAATTTTGCTATTGTATTCTCACTGTGGATTCTTAATCTATACGATGTCTTAAAATGTTACCTTTTTTATGCTCGAATGGCAGGTGTATCGTACGACCACTTCGTCAAAGTGAGCCATTTGCTCCAAATTAGACTTTCGAATACCAAGCCCCTTAAATATGTTTCCAAGTATATATTTTAAACTTGCCCATGCTCATCAGTTTGGAGATGATATGTTGTGGACATGACAAGTGTCAGCCTTATAAAAATATAAATTCTTTCAATAATTGTTTTGGAAATATAGATTCTTTATTTGATACAACAGCAACAAAGCTGTCATGTAATTTGTAGATGTTATTAAAGAATACTTGAGCTATGTGTGCTACAAAAACAAGCATACTTAGTAAGTCGATTGAACATCAAAATGATATCTTACACGTTACAGTCTTACGGAAAACTTATACCCTCACACACACACACACATTTAAAATTTACTTTTAAATTTGTACCTTTTATTGAACCCACAACCAATGTTTTCAGAACTGGATCGGACGTCGAACCGGACGCCTTACTAGTTTGGTGGTCGGACCGGATTTAAGAAACGGATGACGTCATAATTATATATATAATATATTATATATATAGTTATATATGTAATTAAATATAAGTAATTTATATATGATTTATACATGTATTTTATAGTTATATATAAAACTTAATTATATTTATATACACATTAATTTATGATTTAACACCCCGTTTTTACCCATTAAAATAAAGAAAAATAAAATCAAAATCCGGTTCGAACTGGTCCGGTTTCTCGGTTCGACCAGACACAACCGAATCATAGCTGACCGGACTGGCCACCTGACCGATCCGCGGTCGGACCGGCCTGTCTGATCTGGTCGTAACATCATTGCCCACAACCTCTAGCAAATAGAAATCATACAACACAGGTAACATAACCAAATTTCATGAATCATGGGACTATCGAATCTCAAAGAAACGCCAAAATTATTTATAAAAATATCATGGGACCCGCAAAAGGATACAAAAACACGCCAATCATGATTATCGTACTCAACTTACGCGGAGTCGAGGATTATCATCTGTTTCAATCCATACATCTGTCACCATCTTCCTTCCTCACATATTCAAACACATTGCTCCTCTACTCTATCCAATCCCCCCTTTTGATTCAACATCTCACATACCACCATCTCAATCTCTGAATCTCATCACAAATCATCAATTCATGCTGTTTCCCCCAAAATTCAACCCACAATCTTCACCAATTTGAATGTGATCTTCAACTGTAAGTCACACTCTTGCTTCCGATCATCAATTCGACACAATCACCATGGTATTCGACAACAAAAACGACCACCCAACTTCATCCTCCAACGGCATTCGATCGGTCCCAAGAGAAGACTCCCCGCTCCTCGGAACCTCTGATTCGTTGTCGTCAACGCCCAAGACCTTCGCCAACGTCTTCATCGCCATCGTCGGCGCCGGCGTCCTCGGCCTCCCTTACACCTTCATGCGCACCGGCTGGATCACCGGATTCCTCATGATCTTCGCCGTCGCCGGCCTCGTCTACCGTGGGATGATGCTGTTGATCGAAACCCGAAGAAAACTCGAATCCCCACTTACGTATACCAAAATCAATTCGTTTGGTGATTTGGGGTTCGCCGTTTGTGGCCCCATCGGCCGTCTCGCCGTCGATCTGATGATTCTGGCCTCACAGGCCGGATTTTGCGTCGGATACCTAATCTTCATCGGCAACACATTAGCAAATCTGTTCAATTCCACTCAAATTGAATCGATTAACTATCTTCACACCAGTGGTTACATTTGGGGCTTGAAAGCTAAAACCTTTTACATTTGGGGGTGTTTCCCGTTCCAATTGGCTTTAAATGCGATTCCGACGCTGACCCTGTTGGCCCCTTTGAGTATTTTCGCAGACATTGTCGATATCGGTGCGATGGGTGTCGTAATGGCGGAAGACATCACTGTTTTCATGAATAACACCATAAATGTTGAAGCTTTTGGTAGTTTTCCGATGTTCTGTTATGGTCTTGGGGTTGCTCTGTTTTCGTTTGAAGGAATTGGAATGGCATTGCCTTTGGAATCAGAGGCCCGAGACAAGAAACGATTCGGGTCGGTGTTGGGTTGGGCTATGTTGTTCATTGCAGCCATGTATGGGTTCTTTGGAGTATTGGGTTACTTTGCATTTGGTGAAAAGACTCAAGATATCATCACTGCAAACATGGGTAAAGGTGTTTTAAGTTCTTTAGTGCAGTTGGGACTGTGTGTGAATCTGTTCTTCACATTCCCATTGATGATGCATCCGGTTTACGAAGTAATGGAGAGGAGGTATTGGGAAGGAATGTATTGTTTGTGGATGAGATGGGTGCTGGTTATGGTGGTGAGTTTGGTGGCTCTTTTCGTGCCAAATTTCACCGATTTCTTATCGCTGGTTGGGAGTAGTACTTGCTGCATATTGGGGCTGGTGTTACCGGCATTGTTTCATTATATCGCGTTCAAGAATGAGTTGAAGAGGGAGGAGCTTATGTGGGATTTGGGGATGATTGTTTTGGGTGTGATTCTTGGTGTATTGGGAACTTGGTTTTCATTGATGGAGATCTTGTTTTGAACCTATGAATTATGAATTAGGATTTGAATTTGATGATGAATTGAAGTGTATCATACTATCAATCATCACATCAAAGTGTTATGTGGATGTGAAAGAAGAGGGCCTTCAATCAAACAACGGAGATAGCTTGTTTTGGTTCTTTATGGCAATGGGAGTTGGTCTACATTAGTGCTTGATGTTGATCATTTGGTTGGAGGTTTGTGTCTGTGTATTGAGGTGTTTATGGGGTTGAAGTCTTCTCATTGTGAAAAAATAAAGATCATTCTTTTGGTAGTGAAATGAATATTAAAGTTTGTTTTCATGTTTGTGGTGGATTCAATGTTGGTGTAAAAGCCAAAAGAATGAAGGGTGTGAGAGTGTTTGTTCTCTTATTGTGTTGTTTATTCGGTTTGGTATTGTTATGGGTAAGTTGACAATTTATAATTTTTCTTATTAACATGAGATGGCATGAAGTTTAACATGTTAGTATTTAGGGTAAAGAGATTTGGGTTATTGATGAGTCAACACGTTAATAATTACGATAAAACACATGTCTAAATGGGTTGAAACGGTTTAACATGTTTGTGACACGCATTAAACGTTTTAACTTATGCATTAATTAGGTTAGTTTATCGATATGACACATCACTCAATATCAAATCAGCGTACACAAATAACTGAATATATTTTAATTAAATGGAATGTAATTTTTGCTAACTTATATTTATCATATTAATACCAAGGCGATTAAATGTTTTTCTTTTCTTTCACTCTTTTGTTGTTACATACATTTTTAATATTCACTAACTAGGTTAATACCTCATGTATTACACGGGTTGAATAAATAAAATATTAAATAATTATTAATAAAATTAATAAATTATAAAACAATCTTTTGATATAAGTTATTATTGACATTACATAAAGTGATAAAAGGACATTATCATTTTTTAAACTTTTGTTACCTTTTTTGTTTTACTAAAAAAAGTTGATTTTTAAACAAACTGTTTCAAAACAAATCGTTTTTAAAAAAAGTGACATTTTTAATAATTTTTTTAAAGTTTGAATTTTAATTATTTTTGTTTCATAAGAATTTTTTTTAGGAAACACGGGTTTTAAAATATATTGTGTTTTCTAAGAAGTTTGAAATTCTTTTAAAAAACTTATTTTATAAAAAGTTATTTCTTTAAAAATTGCATTTGTAGAAAGATCTCTTTTTTAATTTAATAAAAATTAATATGAAAAAAAATTAAATAATATTATTAGTACTTAATGTGAGATTTATTAGGGGAAAAAACGAAAAAATAAAATTTTTGAGTCCTAAAATTGTGCCACGTGGCTTTCAAAAACCTTGTTATATTAGTACAGATAGATACAAATTTACCATCAATCAAAACTTTAAATTTATTTTTTAACCAATCAAGATTCCATATTTCTTTACTTTGTTAAAAAAAGGAAAAAGTTTCTTATTTACTATTGTAAACTTGAAAAATGTCATATATATATCCAACAAAAACTAAATATATTATATATGTATATATATTCACTTTAAAGGAATTTTTCTTTATGATCATTCTACCCCTACCATTTATATTAAATCGCAATAATCTAATTATTCAACAAATCCATCCCATTGTTTACCTCTATATTTGACGGTAACCCCATCATGCATCTCCGTTGTTGACAACAACCCCATTGCGAGTTCGTGTGTCACAAATCATTCTCCAAGGTTCCAAATTGTGACACTTGGAAATCAAGACAGAATCGATCCAAGGTTCCAAATCTATTTCCGTTGCCCTATATCTTTCAACGAATGTTTTGTCGCTTTAAAGTTTTTACCGCCACTAAATTCATTCACAAAGGTTTTAAGTGCCCTCATATTAGTTTTATTGAACCAATTAGATTTATTAAAGTCTCCTAAAGTGATCAACTCAAGTTTTTGCATTGATCAATGTGGTAATAGACGTGGGTTCCGGCATATATTTATTTTAGTGGTGAATCAAATTGTAGGTTTTCTTCTAGCAATCTTAATGTATATTTATATTTTACTTATTGAGGCAACTATCTTTTATTTTTATTCTAATACAAGAGTAATTAAAGGGTATGTGACAAAATCACATTCTTTATTATCAATTTTTTTTTGTTTTTCTCTTCTATTAAATAACTAATTAATCATGATATTATTAATTCTTTTTAGATTACAAATAGTTTTTAACTAATCAAAAAACAGATCTATTAATTAATGTTACTTCTATATAAATAAACTTTTATAAAATAAAAAATTTTTAGAGCATCAATTTTTTTAAAATTATAAAATATTTTAAAACTAGTTTTTTAAAAAGTAAAATTTTTATAAATAAAAAATAATTGAGTTATGATTAAAAATTTGACATTTTTTAAGTCTGTTTGTTTTAAAATAAAATTTTTAATTTTATTAATAAAATAAAAAAGTTTAAAAAATTGATATCATTGTTTTATTATTTACAATTTTTACTCGTACATAATTTTCAGTCATATATCATTTTAGAATATCGTTTTATAATTAATAAATTTTTTTATATTTAATTTTTTATTTATTCAATCCATGTATTACACAGATTACTAAAGCTAGTTTTTATATTACAGTATGGAAATTTTAAGCAATTTGAAGGTTTATCGAATTAATATGAAATTTTAATCAATATTGATGGTATATTTACCTGTGTTCTCTTTAATATTTGTTATAAAATAAAATTGTTTCATCCATATATGACCTATGTATACTGTAAGAAAACTGTAAATTATAGAAGAAATGGAAAAGGTTAAAAATAACCTAATTTATGAAATTGGTTAATTTAATATTATGAGAAAACTATTGTTTTTATATGAGAGTATAAAGTTTTAAATTTAAAGGGTAAATATGATATTTTATAGTTTTAGAGAAAAAAGAAAGGTGAAATAGTGATTGTTTAAACTTTTGAAACTGAAAAAAGAGCAAAAATGTCGCAAACATATTGTCGAAGGTGGAACTACAACTCATAACTAGGGTCTGTAATTGAGTAGATTTTTAATATTTTCACTCTCAAATAATCAAGGAGTAAAAAAAATTTTTTATAAGGATAAATGTTTTTTTACTATTAAAGAAGCTAAATTTATATTGGTTTCAAGTTATAAGAGATTAGATTTTTTATATATTAGCTGACTTTATTCTCAAACACGTCGAATATCATCTCCATTAAAAGGTTTGGGAACCATTTTGACAATGAGTTTAATTGTTTAAAGCATATTAAATTAACCACTTTTATGACTATAATTGCTCTAATACGGTTCTTGATATATATATATATATATATATATATATATATATATATATATATATATATATATATATATATATATATATATATATATATATATATATATATATATATATATATATATATATATACACACACACACAAATATAAGAGTTTAGTGACTGTTTTAACGATGTTCTTCGGAAGTAAACCCAAAGCGGTCTGAAAAATATATTATATTGCGATAGTCAAAAGAAATTTTTCCGTCACTCATGAAAAAATTTCTAAGCCAGTCATTGAATATGTGCCTTTTTTTTTTACTATTTTATTACTTTTGTCTTTTTGTGCTTTTTTATTTTATTAGTATAATTAATTTTAAAATTATTTTGTTTTCTCCCCTATAATTTCTAAAAATAAGATGTTTTTATGAAATTTCAAATATAACGTTGTAACATTTTATTTTTATCTACGTTTTGATATAAATTTCGTTAGAAATGAAGTTATGTGTAATGATGTACAAGTTATCAAATTACAAACGTACGAGTCATCAAAGCAATTTCAAGGTTTCGATTCCATAGTTTTTTTTGGTTTCTCTTACAGCTTTTAAAATGCAATGTTTTATAGAGTTTCGAGTTTTATGTTACGATGTGCCTAATTTAATCTACTTTTTGGTGTAAATTTTCGTATCGACATTTTAAACCGACAGTGGTTCTGTATGGTTGTTTAAACTGTTCAACGCTCATTTTCGAGTATACTAATGTGGTGTGCTTTTTTGTTTATCTACGTTACTACACCAACGTGGTCTGTGTGAACACTAACTTAATTTTTTTGTTGGTAAAGTGCAATTTATTTCGTACAAAGAAACAAACAAACCCTTAGTCTAGTAGTTCACATATGTACACATACAACAACTCCATTCATATATATGATTTATTTTCATGCGATGTGACTAATTTTATCAACGTTCTGACGTTAATTTTTTTAGTTGTTTCCGGCCTGCTTTTATAATTAGTTTTAAATATTATCAATCTGTGACACACAGGTTTGTTACGGTTTCGTTTTTTATATTTTGTTTTCACAAGCTTTATTTTTATTACCTTCAATGCAGGGGTTTGCAAAAACATTTTAGCGTTAGCTTTTTTATGAATTTATTATTTGCCACAACACAAGGGCTTTATACTTGTTCACTATTAAAAAAAGGAGTACGACACTAGTACACAATTCTTTGATAGATGAAAAAAAACGCGATGAACAGTAATTCAGGGGTAATTTTGGAATTTCAACTTTAATGGTACAAGTTGTGAGACTTGGGGTACAATCTCTATTGCGTGCATAATGTTTAAAAGGGTTTATTGCTTTCATTTGTACGTCAAAGTTGCAGACCCATTCTTCGGCCTTTGGCCGTGGCCGGTCGGCCGTTCACAGCCATTGTGTGCCGATGTCGCCTCCTCATGTGTTTGTTCTACCGCCGACTACTTCTCTCGTCTCTCTGTTATGGCCATGGCGTTGGAGGTGGTCATTGAGGGTTGCGCCATTGTTTGTTGCCGGCCTGAGAAAGGGGGAGACGCCGGGTTCTGTTGTCCCAGCATCCTTGATCTGTTGTTGCCGCCGATGGCGTCGGTGTTGACGCTGGTGTAGTGGGTTGCATGTAGGCCTCCTGTCAAAGGTTCGATGTTAGGTTGGTCTCAGATCTGATTTTGTTTATGATTGTGGCGATGACGGTGTGTCTATTCAATGTTAGATCGATCTCAGATATGATTTTGTTTCTGATGGTGGTGATGGCGCTGTCTCTGCTGTCACGCTGCCTCCCGTTTGCATTTGACGTGGTGCCATGAGCTGCCTCTTTCTATTCATGGCGTCTTCGGCTACCCACACTATTTCGGTGTGGCCTTTGGGTTTTCAGATTTGGTTTTTTGGGTGGATACCGATGCTCTTTTAATTTTTTCTTGATGTCGATGATGGTTGGTTGACACTTACCTGCTACTTTGTTACCCAGGTTGAGGATGTTGAGCTTTAGCTCTATTGAGACCATGGTTTGCTCGACTCTATAGCAATATGTGTGAGCCAGTTGTTTGCTGATGTCGCTGACGATGGACATCAGTTCATTTGAGACCCATTATCGATGGTTTGTCTATTATGAGATGTTGGCTTGCAGGTTATGGTTAGTGGTTGCATCTGATGGTCAGGGTTTCCTGTATTTGAGACACTCGTGATCATTCATACTCTAAAATATGTTTTTAGTTTTCTTTTGATTGGTGATTTTGACTGATGTTCGTTTGGTTAGTATGTTCTTAGCCAATAGGCTGTGTGGTTAGATGATCCATTATGTTGACGATGACAACCCATCCTCAATTAGGGGATCGTTATCGGTTATAGCCCATGGTGTTTTGGGTTTGTTATATTAGTGATATGGCTTCAGGTCATGATGTAAATTTTGAAAAAAAACTGGAAATACACAGCTGAATACAGTTGGTTTATGAAAACCAAGTGGCGATTACGCAGAATAAGACGTCCACCTTCGGTGTTTTGGCGCGTCATCTGATTGAGCCACATTGAGTTTGATTGCTGAGCCTCCAAATATGCTTGCTACTTTTATCCTATATGTTAAATTTAGGATGTAAGTAACATTGATTATCGACTTCTAATCCATGAACAAATGGCGATGATGAATCAAATTCTATCTCACTGTTTGCCGTGGCGTTCGTGATGTCAATGTGATTCTTATGATTTTACACTGCATCTACGGTATTCGCACCACATGAGTCATGAAATCTAAGCCAACAGACTCATACATGAATTAGTTTTCTAGGAAAGAACTAATCGCGCATAGCGCGATATGGAAAGCCTAGCTTTCCTATATCTCCGTAGCTTTAAGCCTTCCACCAATCAACTTGATTAATATTATTTTCCAATTTGATTAATAAGAAATGAGATACCAATGAACTTGACGAACGTAACCACCATTTTACACAAACGTCTTCAAAAGGTTCATCGTTGTGGACTTGAAAATTTTTAAAGGTTCAGGTTTCGTTCAAAATATGGATATTGAAAACTATCATCTTTACCGATCAATACGTTTATTAATTATTAATTAATTAATAAATTATAATATTTATTGATTGAAATTATATTTTCACAATTAGAAATAATCAATATTATAATAATATCTTTAGTACCGAGTAAATATACCCGATATAATAATTTGCTAATAAACTATACAAGTAGTCAACGTATAATAAATATATAAAATATAAAAATACATTCACATGTAAATACTTTTGTCATTAAACGAGTCAATAGTCATGCTTGGCTACTATTGATTAACGTCCAAATTCAACTTTATGCATAGCTAACTATGAAGAAAATATGAATCTAGTGTTCACATTATGCTAACTTTGTTTTTAAAATATAATATTTAGTACGTGTTTACTTGAAAAATTATATTTTTGAATGTTCTGTCAATTTTTAAGGATTGTCAGCTTGCAATGGACTGACTAGTTATAATCTACATGTTAAACAATTCATAAGCGTGTTCATAGATCTACATGTTTAATTAAACATATGAAATAAATCAAATCTAAACTCTAACTGATTAATAAACATGTTAAATATGATAACATAAAACCTAATATATAGTCATGTAAAACCATGTAACTTCTTATCTAAGGTAAGTGCTAAACGAACACTATTGACACACAACTCGGACACCACTCACATCTCATATGAGCCGTATGACAAAGAGAAAATGGTTATATGTGTCGTGTGATAAGGCGAAATTAGCGAAGGGGTCGAATTAAGGTAAAATCACATGACCAACATGATATATTTGATCGACAAAGAAATGACTCATATAACCACTGTTAAACTATATGTCAACTTTTTGTACTATCATACGTGATGTATGATATGTTTCACAAGATAAAGAAATAACTTATATGATTATTAATGAAGACACAAAACCTATTTAATATGAGAATCTAGCTAGCAACACTATTGGTGGTGACATTTGTATTGAAACATATAGTATTTGAGGTTTATTAGTATCAAGCTCATGGATTCAGTTTACATATCTGTAAATCATCACTAGCCGTCGTTTTCTCTAGACCACCGCATACCAACTTCGACGCACCATCGCACGACAACGATCTCCGGTTGTCGATTTGCTTCTTTTCCAATAACCTTTCTTCGCTCTTCCGTCTCGCCGACGCCAAAGATGGAACCATCACTTGATTGGGATCTAGATTAACTTGTTTATCATTCCTGGAATCAAAAACCAAAACAAGGCCGAAGCCGTGAACTGAACTAAGATTAAATCATAAACAACAATTTCAAGGATCCTACATTCATGTCGTCATGTCTAGCCACTACCTAACGGTCATGCCACCTCTCTTTTGTAGGACTACGTTTTTCAACTGTGTCTCTTGCAAAACTACAAGATCACTGGTATTAAAGAATATAAATTATCTTCTTTTGATAAAATCAAGAAGATTTTAAATATTTGTCAGAATTTTAGACATACAAATTAAGAACTGAAATCAAAACTAATTTTTTATTATTACTATTTTTGTTTCTATGTTACTTTACTTATTGTTTTCCGGTCTTAGAGTAATTTTTTTTTCTCAAACTGTGTATTGTACAAACCTATTGATTATCAGTATTTTAATAGCATCATGATCCAAGCATCTTGAGCATCTGACTTAGTCCTCCCTTCCATGGATCCACTACAGAAATTTCATAAACTACTGAAAATTCAACCCACAAATACACTCAACCACACAAAACTCCACAACAAAACAAGACAGATCTTAGAAAACCTATTCTTCAATTGTGTAAAAAATATATAAATCTTATTTTATGTTTTCTGTTCTCTTTATGTCAATTTGATTGCTCTTGGGTTTATGCAGGATTAATACATTGTGGGCTAACGTGTGTGGGCTTGGGCTGCTGATTGCAACACGTGCTGGGCTGCTGGGCTTACTGGGCTTCTGTTCGGGGCTGCTGTTCGCATATATGATGAATAGGGTGTGCAGCCGAAAGGACACACACACACATTCGCTCATTTCATTCGCTCGTTCTCTCATCCAGTACTCTCGAGCCTTCATGTTCGTTTACCGAAGAATCAAGTTATCTAGTGTTCTTTGGAGTCTTGTGTTAGTCTGAATCATTACATCAATGGTTCTGTTCTTCTGATTTTGTGTGTTAAGATCTTTCTTATAGTTTATCATTACTATTTGTTTCTTGTTGGGTTTGTATTAGATTTCTGAGACATTTTCTTCAAGATCTGATGATGATTGTTTGGATTGATATTTTTGACATGGTATCAGAGCTTCAAGGGCTCTGATATCTCATCGATTCTGGTCTTCCGCTGCTTATGCTCATTGAGTTTTAGGGTTTCTTTCCTCAGGAACCCTAAATCACTGTTGGTTTAAAGTTCTGTGTATTGGTTATCATCATCGGGGTGTTTTCTCACTATTAGGGTTATTTCGTATTAAAACCCTACGGATTGGATTATTCCTCAAGGATCTTGGTTATTCCTGCATCCCGACGATTATCTTCTTGGTTTTAGGGTTTCTCTCAAACCCTATGTTATTGTACTGTCTCTTCTGATCGCTTGGATATCTTGTTGCTGAGAAGGTCTCTAACAGTGTTTCTGTAACCCTAAGTGAAGGTTACAGAACCTGCTCTCTTATTGTCTCCTCTGATCGCTTGGATATCTTGTTGCTGTGAAGGTTTTCTAACAGTGTTTCTGTAACCCTAAGTGAAGGTTACAGAACCTGTTCTCTTCTGCTTTTGGCGAACCCTAACTTGGGTATCTTTGGTGAGATCCTTCCATCTTACTGCTATTCTACTTTTCTGTTTTGTTGATTATCTAGTTTAGGCAACTTTGGCTGGGTTAGGGGTACCAGCATCTGGATTCTAGTCTGCTTCTGTGTTTACTTTATTTGTGCATCACTTGTGTGCCTCTTTATTGCTTATCTTGCGTGTTTGCATCTCAACTCTGACTAATCCTTGATCTGCCATCAAGAATGGTGTGAAAACCTGGCTCTGGTCTGAGTTGATTTCTGTGCGCGTGATTGTGTGTCATTCATTCTTGCTTGTTGACTATTTGTTACTATGGCTGAATCATCTGGTACCGTTGTTACTACTGAGGGTACCGCTGAAACACTTATTAGTAAACTTGATGCTAGTAACCCATTATATCTTCATGCTAGTGACTCCAGTTGTTTGACTGTTGTGAATGTTAAACTAAAGGGAAATGAAAACTACACGGTTTGGGCTAGTGCCATGCTTCTTGCGTTACAAGTAAAAAACAAAGTTGGGTTCATTGATGGAACTTGTAAAAAACCTACTGGTAATCCTGTTCTTTCTACTCAATGGGAAAGATGTAACTCTGTTGTGCTTACTTGGTTGTTAAATTCTGTTTGTGAAGAATTATATGTTGGTCAAGTATATTCAAAATTAGCTTCTGAGGTTTGGAAAGATTTAAAAGAAACTTATGATAAAGTAGATGGGTCGGTGGTGTTTGGGCTTTATCAAAAAATGAATTCTGTTAAACAAAATGGTTCATCTGTTTCCGAATATTATAATAAACTTACTTCTATGTGGAAACAGTTTGATGCAATGGTGCAACTTCCTGCCTGTACTTGTCAAGCGTCAAAAGAATTTAATGATTTTAATCATTTAATCAAACTAATGCAATTCTTAATGGGTCTGGATGATGTATATCAACCAGTAAGAACCAACCTTTTAACTCGAGAACCCCTTCCCACAATTAAAACTGCCTTTTCTGTAATATCACGAGAAGAATCTCATAGAGGTTCAAGCTCTTTTACAAAGAGTCAAAATGTGAGCTTCATCTCAAAAACAAATCAATCTTTTGAAAATAAAAAGAAGTTCTCACGTGGACCTAACCCAAATCTTAAATGCACTCATTGTAACAAACTGGGCCACACCGTTGACAGGTGCTTCGAGGTTATTGGTTATCCTCAAGGGTACAAACCTCGAACAAATCAGCCTCAAAATCAACCAAAAAAACCTGTTGTATCTAACAATGCTTCTTCGTCTAGTTCCCCTTCCTTGTCTGCTGAACAGATTTCCAAGTTACTTGGTCTTTTAAATGAGAAAAATGATGATATTTCACAAAACTCTAATTTTGGAGGTAATTTCTCTAGTGGTGTGTGTTCAAACTTTCTAAATACTCCTGTATTCAATTTTGTGTGTCAGTCTTCATCCTCCCCAACAGGGTGGATTGTTGACTCTGGGGCTAACCAACACATGGTTATGGATGATTCATGTTTACAAGATAAAATCGATGTGTCAGAATATGATTTCAAAGTTAAACACCCAAATGGAACCGATGCTTTAGTAACAAAAATAGGCTGTCTAAAACTAAGTGAAGGAGTTGTCCTATCTGATGTGCTTGTTGTCCCCAATTACTGTGTAAATTTAATGTCTGTGCACAAACTAACTAGAGAAAATAAACTTGAAGTTGTTTTTAATGAACATAAATGTTTTATTCAGGATTCTCTCACAAAGAAAGTTATGGTGATTGGTAATCAAGTTGATGGATTGTATATGTGTGGTGATTCTTCTAAATTTGCTAAGGTGTGTTTTAATAGCAGTAGTATATCAAACCTTTGGCACTCCCGCTTAGGTCACCCATCGGATAAAGTTTTGTCTGTTCTCAAATCTGATCTAAATTTGAAACCTAAAAATGAACTGGTTCCATGTGACATTTGTCATAAAGCCAAACAACATAGAGAGCCTTTTCCCTTAAGTGACCATAAATCAAAGAATATAGGTGACATCCTTCATTTAGATGTGTGGGGTCCATATCGGGTTCCTAGTCGGGAAGGATATCGTTTTTTTCTTTCTGTTGTTGATGACTACACAAGGTCTGTTTGGGTATACTTGTTAAAAAATAAAGATGAAGTTTTTTCAAATATAGAAAGTCTTTTTTATCTCATAAAAACACAATTTGACAAAACTGTAAAGGTTTTGAGAAGTGATAACGGGACCGAATTTGTCAATAACCAAATGGCAGATTTTACAAAGAAAAATGGAATAATTCACCAGACATCCTGTGCATATACCCCACAACAGAACGGTATTGCAGAAAGAAAACATCGACACCTCCTAAATGTTGCTAGAACTCTCTTGTTTCAAGGGGGAATTCCCCTTCGTTTCTGGTCTGATTGTGTGTTAACTGCTGCTTATTTGATTAACAGGACTCCCTCCTCCGTTCTAAATGGTAAAACCCCGTATGAATTAATGTTTGGCTTTAAACCCTCTTTGTCTCACCTTAAAGTTTTTGGCTGTCTGTGTTTCTATACAATTTTAAATAATAACAACAAATTTGGAAGTCAAGCTGAAAAATGTGTGTTCATTGGGTACTCTGTTTTTAAAAAAGGATATAAACTGTGGAGTCTTGATAAAAAACAAGTTGTTTTCTCTAGAGATGTGAAATTTTATGAAAATGTGTTTCCGTTTAAAAACTGCAATACAACTGATGTGTTTGAATATGAAATTAATCATCTTTCAAGTGTTAACAATCTTAACTTTTTTGACATTTTTGATTCCAGTCAGTCAAATGATTTTAATGGTGAAACTCCCGATGATGAAAGGAGGGTAGACGTTAATGAGAACCCTACTGTTGTGCAAACCGGCTGTAACACTTCTGACAGCTGTGAGGGTGCTGAATTTCAGCAACCTTCTAAATCACTTGATGATTTGGGACATGGTATGGCTGAAATTCGGCAACCGCCTGTCCAAAGTGATGGCACCGAGGAGGCAAACAGTAGTAGGTCAATGAATAACAAAAATAGCACCTCTGAGGGAGTTAATGATCCATATGCCCACACTAGAAAGTCAAACCGTACTACCAGTCTTCCAAAAAAACTTGATGATTTTATCATTGAAGGAAAAGTTAGGTACGGTATTGAAAAGGTCTTAAATTATTCAAAACTGTCTCCTGAAAACAAATGTTTTTCTTCCATCTTAAATAAAACTGTTGAACCACGAAATTTTTTGAAGCAAAAAATGATCAACGATGGGTTAATGCTATGAACGAGGAAATGGAGGCCTTAAACAGGAATAATACTTGGTCTCTAGTTGACTTACCCTTAGGTAGAAAACCAATTGGGTGTAAGTGGGTCTATAAAATCAAGTATAAGTCAACTGGTGAGGTAGAAAGATATAAGGCTAGGCTGGTCGCCAAGGGCTATAGTCAAAAGGAAGGGCTGGATTTTGATGAAACATTTTCCCCTGTTGTTAAGATGGTTACTATTCGTTGTGTTATTGCCCTTGCTGTTCAAAAGGAGTGGCCATTATTCCAATTAGACATCAATAATGCTTTCTTATATGGCAACTTGAATGAGGATGTGTACATGTGTTTACCCGAAGGGTATTTTTCTAAAAATGAATCCAAAGTGTGCAAATTGAACAAATCATTATATGGTCTCAAACAAGCACCAAGAGTGTGGAATGAAAAATTAGTTGGTGTTTTGTTAGAATTAGACTTTGTTCAAAGTAAATGTGACCATTCTTTGTTTATAAAATCTAAAAATAATGTGTTTATTGTTTTACTTGTTTATGTGGATGATATTGTGATTACTGGGAATGATAAGTTAGAAATTGGTAGAATAAAAGATTTTTTAAATACCAAGTTTCTAATTAAAGATCTCGGATTGTTAAAGTACTTTCTTGGCATTGAGGTTATAAGATCTGACTTGGGTGTTTGTCTTTCACAAAGAAAATATTGCTTAGATCTTCTTGCTGAATTTGGGTTAAGTGGTTGTAAACCTGTTGCAACACCGATTGAGCAACATTATTTAGTCACAAACTTTTGCAAAAAAGATGAAACACCTTTACAAAATGTCACTGGTTTTCAGAAACTTATAGGCAAACTAATATATCTTTCTCATACTCGCCCTGATATATCTTATGCTGTTCAGTTTTTGAGTCAATTTATGCATGCTCCTACAAATTCTCACTTACAGCTTGCTTTTCGCTTGCTGAGATATTTGAAAGGAGCACCAGGAAAGGGAATTTTGTTTTCTAAAAGTAGTACATTTGATGTTGTGGCCTATTCTGATTCTGATTGGGCAAAGTGCCTAAATTCTAGAAAGTCTGTAACCGGTTTCTGTGTGTTTGTTGGTAATTGTTTGGTCTCATGGAAGAGTAAGAAACAATCCACTGTCTCTAGATCATCAGCTGAAGCTGAATATAGAGCTATGTGTGCTGCTTCTTGTGAAATTCTGTGGATAATAAATTTATTGAGAGAATTGGGTGTTTCTGTTGATCTCCCGGTTGTTCTAAACTGTGATAATGATGCAGCATTGTCAATTGCTGCCAATCCTGTTTTTCATGACCGAACAAAACATTTTGAAGTAGACTTGTTTTTTTTGCGTGAAAAAATTTCTGAAGGTCTTATTAAGACTGTTTCCACAACTTCTGTCAATCAAGTGGCAGACATTTTTACAAAAGGATTACTTATTCAACAACTGGAAGTTTTATCTAATGCTTTAAAAATGTTTGATATTTTTTCGCCATCAAATTGAGGGGGGGTGTAAAAAATATATAAATCTTATTTTATGTTTTCTGTTCTCTTTATGTCAATTTGATTGCTCTTGGGTTTATGCAGGATTAATACATTGTGGGCTAACGTGTGTGGGCTTGGGCTGCTGATTGCAACACGTGCTGGGCTGCTGGGCTTACTGGGCTTCTGTTCGGGGCTGCTGTTCGCATATATGATGAATAGGGTGTGCAGCCGAAAGGACACACACACACATTCGCTCATTTCATTCGCTCGTTCTCTCATCCAGTACTCTCGAGCCTTCATGTTCGTTTACCGAAGAATCAAGTTATCTAGTGTTCTTTGGAGTCTTGTGTTAGTCTGAATCATTACATCAATGGTTCTGTTCTTCTGATTTTGTGTGTTAAGATCTTTCTTATAGTTTATCATTACTATTTGTTTCTTGTTGGGTTTGTATTAGATTTCTGAGACATTTTCTTCAAGATCTGATGATGATTGTTTGGATTGATATTTTTGACAAATTGAAAATTATGCCCCGGTCAAAAAAACCATTAAATATATAAATTGACAAATATCAGTGTCATATACTGTATATCTTCATCAAGACTTCAAACTCCTGTGTTTCAACATTCAGATATGCCCTTCTGAATTTCCCCAGAGAATTTGAGCACAAATTAGCGGTTTTCATCATGGGTTTATGCAGTTCTTCAACTAACATAGCTCCGACCCCCACGGGGAATCATAGTTCATGTAAGAAACTGAAATCTTTGCCAATTTCTCATAATTAATGTGTAATTATCATTGGGTTTTGTGGGTTCTGTTGCTTACTGGTACACTTGATCGATTTCATCTCAATATTGTTCATTGATCGTATAAAGTTTAAATTTTTCTCTGTTTTCTTTTTGAACTTTCTGCACATGCTTTGTGGGTTCTCTGTTTCCCATTGACTTACCCTGTAAATCTTATGATTTCATCTCAATTTTGTTCATTTACGACCGAATCTCACCTAATATACATGTTTTCTTGAATTAAAACCCCAATTTCTATAAATACAATTGACATTTATCACTCAATTTCATATTTGTGTGTGTTTCAAGAGCTTCATATCTGTTTCTTGATTTCTGCATCTTTATCTTTCTAGTGATTTAGGGATTTTCTTAAATCAAGATTCTGGTAATACAGTTGCAGGTAGTTCACAGACAACCACCACCACCGCTGGCACCACTAGCAGCAGCAGCATTACTACAAGCTCATTATCAGTATCATCACCAGGAATTAGTAGCAATGTCTCTGGCAACAGCCAGTTTTCATCAGCAGGCAGTGGTGATGATGTTGGCCCCGGTGGCCAGATCTTGCCTCATTCGAATCTTAAAATATACACCTATTCCGAACTCAAATCTGCTACAAAAAACTTTCGTAACGATACTATTTTAGGTGAAGGGGGTTTTGGAAAAGTTTATAAAGGCCGGATTGAAGAAAAAACTGGATCTAAACTCAATGGTAATGCTTCTGTAGTTGCTGTCAAGAAGTTGAATCCGGAGAGTATGCAAGGAGTCGAAGAGTGGCAGGTAATTCCATACATGTACAATCTGTCATCGCGTCTATGCATAAGTTCATTATCTGAATTTCTTCACATGCATTGCACATTTGAATGCTTTGTAGTTGTTAAGATGAACCTTTTGAGAGGATAGTGCAAGAAATTTTGAACATCTTATTGCTTGATGGAATAAAAATGGTTATTTGAACACCAACTCAATAATTGCACAACCCCTTTAACAAATATCGGCACATAATGCTTGACCTTAAGTACCATCGATGCATTTTGGTCGTATTGGTTGTGTATAAGAGACTAGCTGTTAATTCCAGGACGATTGACCTCTTGGGAAGTCTTTACTCAAGTAATCAAAAACCTAGTTGTGAGCTTCTCGTGAGCAAAACAGACAATATTGGTTGGTATGAGTGGTCAGATATTATAAATAAGGATGCAAAATGACTAAACAAAGATTATTTCTTCAATTTTTGGTTGTTTTCTATAAAATGTATTTATGATTCTTTGGAGCAGGCTGAGGTGATCTTTTTAGGAAGGCTTTCGCATCCAAATCTTGTGAAACTTTTGGGATATTGTTACGAGGATGAAAAGCTTCTACTTGTATATGAATTCATGCAAAGAGGCAGCTTGGAGAACCACCTCTTTGGAAGTAAAAATTTATTAATCATTTGTCATGAAATATTTTCATAGTTAAGTCAACTTATGATTCTGTTTTGTTCCAATTTTACAGGAGGGTCGACTATCCAGCCGCTTCCATGGGATATACGGCTTAAAATTGCAATAGGGGCTGCTCGGGGGCTGGCGTTTCTGCACACTTCTGATGAAAAGGTTATCTATAGAGATTTCAAGGCATCAAACATATTGCTTGATGGGGTAAGTTGAGTTTTATGTGTTAGAGGGGACATAAATGGTTGGACAAGTCGTAATAAATAGGTTAAACGGGTTGATGGGCTGATCTGCTTAATTAAACGTGTTAAAAGAGCTAAACACGACCTGCTTATTTAAATGGGTTAGATATGATAACTCAAAAGCTGGTTATATTCGTATAGTGTTTTGCCTTCTGGGCCGAACGAGAAATTGCCACCACTCTATTACTCATCATTGCAAGGAGTGTCACTGATCCACTGCTTTGTTCTTGCTTTTGACAGTCGTATAATGCAAAGCTATCAGATTTTGGGCTGGCTAAAATGGCGTCGGCTAGTCAATCACATGTAACAACACGAGTCATGGGCACACATGGCTATGCTGCTCCTGAGTATGTTACCACAGGTAATCTTATTGGACACTACACATGCATACACCAGTAGATAATAGAACCAGACCAGACCATAATAGTCAGTATGGACCGGACCTTTTTCATACTAGACAGAATCGAACCGAACCGAACCGAACCAGAACTTTTCAACGTGATACAACCCAAAAAAAAGTAAAGTCACGTTTTATTTTCAGGGCATTTGTATGTGAAGAGTGATGTCTATGGTTTCGGCGTTGTGTTAGTTGAGATGCTAACAGGGATGCGGGCACTTGATGATGATCGCCCAGCTCACCAACGAAATCTTGTGGAGTGGGCCAAGCCGTATCTGGCTAACCATAGAAAATTGAAGAACATAATGGACTCGCGGCTTGAAGGAAGTTACCCTTCCAAAGCCGCAGGCCAGGTTGCCCAACTAGCTCTCACGTGCCTTGAGCCCGAACAAAAAGCCCGTCCATCGATGCAGGAAGTGGTGGCGACACTAGAACGAGTCATTGACATCAAAGAAAGGCCAAAAGTTCCTAGAATACACAATTCAAGTCCTCGCTCACCATACCAATATGGTCAACAACCTTCGCGTCATCGTCCAACGGCTCATGTTAAGGATGATGTGCACCGACGGAGTCGAGACACGCCAAAAGGCTCATGATACGTTTAGTATTATTGTTTTTTGGCCGGGTTGTATAGATAAGTTGTTATATGTTGTATGTATGTGTGAAGGTATAAATTTAATACAAATTAGGTGGCGATTTATTTCCTAGCAAGAATTTAGGGCCTTAGGGTGTGTCAACTGGGTTGGGTTGGCAGAACCGGATATCCATATATTTATTTATATTAAAGACATAATCATAACCGAAACGACCTAGAATGTAATCTGAATGCAACATGTGTAACCTATATTGAACGGATCAAGTGGGTTAGTGTGTTGTGAATGAGTTGTAACAAAGTTGTAAAGGTATTGGACGGTTTGATAGTTGACAAGTTAAACTTAGAAAAGTTGTCGTATTCTTTTAACAATGATGTATTTGATTTTAGTGCAAATCGTATATGACCTGTTCAGTCGATAAAGATTATTGGTTTTGGTCGGAAGGAGTTTCTTATTTTAAAATGAACGTGTTGGTGTAATTTTTCATTTTAATTTATCTTGTATCCTTCTTTCTTAGCAACTTGCTAGTTTTCTTATAAATACAAAAAGCTTGTTGTTCAAAAAAAGGTTAAATGGGTTAAGACACAATAGTATAAACTTGATTATTTTTATCTCATGTCATAAGTGACACCCTTAACCTCAACCAGCTTGACGCAATGCACTGGTCTGCCACAGATTCTTTTTAATACAAAGTTCCAAAAGTTATTAACAACGTCAACCCTTCATTTCTCTTATATAAAGTTACGTGTGTTATCAATGCCCTATTCAACCGTCGGTTCGACCTTAGGTTTTTCACGGTTTTACACCCAATGATAAAGTTGTGAGGGAGGGAGCCGAGCGGCTCTTACGAGCAGTGGAAGGCCAACGTGGCCAAAACCCCGCTAAGAACACCACCACAATGATTTCAGTGCGAGTGTGTGGCGGTGGAGGTGTGGGACGACATAGTCCACCCTTGGTTGGGCGTTTCTAGGAAGGACGTAATTAGACGGTTTAACTTTTAGAGCCAAGGATGCTAATGGTCTAGCTAAACCTCATATGCAAATTTGACCAAAAAGTCAAATTCAAACATAATATGATAATTGATATGCACTCTAAGAAAACAACATGTCAACTTTTCATACAAGAATAATCTTTTCCAAGAACATCAATAAAACAGCAATGAACTATGAAACATGTTTGTACAATAAACACCAAAAGTTTTGCTAAAAGGCGGCTGGTTTTCCACCAGTGCAAGTAACAAAAGTAATCTTTCTAGTTCATCATTATTCATTGACACCTCCTCAAAAGAAAATCCACACGGCCTCCCTTTGTCTACAAAGAATACTTTAAAACTGAATCACATTACAAGTCCAGCTATATCTTACGATAGAACAAAACATCACGAGCCAAAGTTTCCCAAAAGCCTCTCGACTGCTGCATGAACATTGCCTGAAGTAGCGCGTAGAGCCCTGATATTCTCTTGGGTGTCAAAGAAGCCCATTTCTTGAAGCTGTGACAGTTGTGTTGCATAAAGTTCTTCTGGTGGCACTACATGAAGAAGAAAAATAACACCTTTATTACAGAATTGCCACTTGGAGGGTGCTTGATGTGCAATGTGAAGTGAAGGTTTTTTGTTGGGAAAAGAATGACAATCATATTGTGAAACAAGAGTAAAAGACACAGTTTCAAGAATTTTATTTTAACATTAGATAACCAGAAGCATAATCGGTGTATCCAAACATTGAAAACAGATTACTTCAACTACAAGTCACAATAATCAGATTATTTCAAAACGCTCATTTGAATTCTTGACAGCAATGTAGCTGGCTAGCTGCATAGTTGGGCTATATAACGACTTAACACTGTGCAAATCATATATTTCATAAAGCTACTTTTCCGCGGGATTTGAAGAAAGTATATCAATACCAAAGGTGAAGTCTTACCATCAGGCACATTTGGAGCAGCCAAACCGCCAGCTCCAAGTCCACCAAACATATTCATCAACAAGTCCAGCCCCATATTATTTTGTGCTCCTGCAGATTACAGACAAAAAATAGAACAATTTTTCATACAACTGCACTGCGATAAAAAGACAGAAATAGCATGTTTGTACCTGTAGCAGCACCTGTCTGGGTAGGGTCCCTGCAACACGAAGGAGACGGTTTTAAATGGAAAACAAAAACTAATAATAGTCGGATGTTCGAGTCAGTCATATCTAAAAATTTCATTTTCACACGGTAGTGAAATAGTTAATAAATTAGTTTACACTTACAAAGCGGATTGCTGCTGGTTAAGCTGAGGTAGAAGCTGCTGTAAGGACATCATTTGCTGCAAAAATGAAATGAAAATGGTACGTGATTAAAGTCAAACTACACAATTAAGCAGTCAAACCCTGTATGAAACACTTAAACTACCCAACAAGTTGTATACCTGCATCATCTGAGGTGAGGTTAGCTGACGAATTAATTCTGGATTTCGCATCATCTCTCTAAACTGAGGGTTAGCATCGAACATACTGCGTAGTTGAGGATTTTGGTTCACAATCTACAAATTCAGATTATTCAAAAAAGTTTAAAAAATAGTGAGAAACCAGTTACAATATCTGAAGCATGCGTACATACCTGGTCCATATACTGGGGATTTGAAAGCAAGCTTTGCATCATCTGAGATATAGCTGGATTTTGCATGAGCTGACTCATGTCAGGCGTGCCAGTCGGGCGGTCTAACCCTGGTAGACCAAGACCACCTAACCCAGACACATTTGGTGCTCTGGTACCAGCATTTGTCGGGGCCCCACCTAATAATTTTCAGCGTACAAATTTCAGCGCACAATGATGCTTCTTATAATAAAGAAGCTAGGGGCGTTTGGTCTGCAGAATGCTAATGGACAATGGAATTGGTCGAGAGAATTGAAATCCATAAAAAATGGAACCTTTCAACTGTATTAGAATTCATTTTTACAACTAAACAGGGCAAGAAATAGAATCTTGAACTCCTATTCTGCAAACCAAACATGCCCTTAGATCTTTACCTGTAGTACCACCCCATGGGTTGGGAAGCGGGTTAGAATTAGGAGCTGCAGAGCCAGGAGTGGTTTCAGAGCCCGTTGCTGAAGGAGAGTTAGCAGTGTTAGCAGCACCCTGATTACCAAGCAAAGCTGCAAATGGGTTTGACCCGGGATCATTTCCACCTGGTGTTGTGGCATTCAGAAACGGTTCTTGAACATTTTCATACATCCGTCTGAGCATGTTAAAACCCTCAGGAGACGACTCAATATTACTCATAGCTCTATCAGTGTTACGCATCATCTCACGCATAAGCTCAGGGTTCCTTGCTGCTTCAAGTGTCTGCCTTAGAATTGCAGGGTCATTAAGAATATGTGCAAGCTCAGGGTTGCGGTCAATGATTTCACGCATCTGAGGATTGCTCATAATCATGCCACGCATGATTTCTGGATTATTCAGTATGTTTTGAATTGCTGGCATGTTCATCATGTCTCTCATCATATTAGGATTTTGAGTTAGTTGTTGCTGGACTTGTTCAAATTCAGGAAGTCCCGACCCAAATAGGTTTGATGCATCAGTACCACCGAGTCCACCCAAACCAAGCCCAGGAAACAATGGTGCGCCCGCACCTGCACCAGGCAACCCGACTCCTTCATTGGAAACAGCACCACCTTGAGAGGGGGTTTCAGCAGCAGGTGCACTAGTTGTTGGTGCTGGGGCAGAACCGCGCACCATGTGAATCGTGTGATCCGCCTGCAGGCCTACACAACATTCACTTTCAGATGTAAACAACAGAATTCACATACATTTCTTTTACTTCAATACTTTTTTTGCACAAAACAAGATTTTAGATAACACCCACTATTTTCAATCTGGCAAATTACAAGTTTAGCTAATTTATACAACAAATCATTGAAACCTAAATCAATGTACAAATCTTTAAAGCATTATATAACATGCGCAGGCACATTACAATACAAGAATCATCAACAAAACCAAAAACCAAACAAAATTGTCAAATTTCGAATCAATTATCTACAAAATATGCTTACCATAACTATCTAGGGTTTGATCATCCTTCAAGATTCTTCCTTTATAAATCAACCTCTGCTGATTCGCCGGAACGTCACAGTTCTGAGCCAAAAGATCTTTGAAATCGCCGACCGTTGATCGGAGGCTCGCTCGCACCGAGAACTTATTGCCGTTAGAGCATCGGATGTTGAGGTTGATCTCTGCATCGCCACCGTCAACGGAGGCTGCAGCCGTTTGAGTTGATTCTCCCTCGACACCCATTAAAGAAAAAAAAACCCTAATTCTAAAATCGAAGATAGAATCCAAAATTGAACATAAACAAACCAAAATTGTAAGGAAGCACGAATTGGGATCGAGAAGATATAGATAGATGAGTTCCAATTGAAGAATTTATAATTAAAAAGAAAAAGGGTCAAAATCGGTGAGCGCACATTCAAGATTTGGGTGACAATGAAAAACAATAATTCGTTTGTTTTCTTATATTTCATTCATCCATCAGTTTTTTTTTTCTTGTAGATGACCACGATCCGAAGAATTGAGCCAACTTGATCCGTTTTATTTTTCAAAAAAATTGGGTTTAATGACAAAGTCATTCACAGTTAAAATGATAAAACTCTTTTAGAATGTCGAGCTCAATCGACTCACACCTCCATCGACTCATACTACAAAATTATAAGAATTACTAACTTATCTTATGTCAGATATAACATTGAATTTAATTTATTTATTTTTGTATAAAGAGCTCTACAAATATAAAAAAAAATGAAGTGTGATTAGAGTATTGACGAGTAGCATGTTAGACCTAACTTAGTAACTTGCAACTAAAAAGATACGTTCATAGCTATGTGCCAAGCTTCCCACCTTTCACAAGATTTATTCAATTTTCATTTATATCATTTTGTCATGACTAATCAATATTATAGTTTTATACTTTTTAAAATATTATATAACTTTTAAATTGTAGTATTTAAGTTTTAAGTAAATTGATTAATAAATATGTCACTCTATACGTGATTATCGAATTCTTATTGAAATTAAGAGTTTTATTAATTATTACTTAATCGACAACGTCTATATCTTTATTAAGAGAAAATTGCAAAAATAATCCCTGTGGTTTGATCATATTGCAAGTTTGGTCCCCAAATTTTAAAAATTACAAATTTAGTCCAAACATTTGAAAGTTTGTTGCAAATTTAGTCCCCACCGATAGTGTCCGTTAGTTTTTAACGATACGGGGACTAAATATGCAAAATAGTCAAACTATAGGGACCAATTGTGTAATTTTCTCCAAAAATTAAAAAAAACCGTAAAAATCATATAAAAATTAATAAATTAAGATTAAAATTTAAAAGATTCAAATAAACTTTAATAAAGAAATTCAATAATCTTTAAAAATAGAATAAAGGTTAAAATATCAAACCAAATTTAAAAAGTAAATAAAAGTAACAATAAAATGTATATAAAAATAGAAAAGGAGAAAATGAGAATTATGCTTCAAATTTTATTTTTTATAATTATTTTTGATAAAGTTCATGTGTCATGTTTAAATCGAAAAGTCCAAAAACCTTGTGAAAGTATAAATCCAAAAAACAAAAAATGAAATCGAACCGTTTTTTTTTTTAACTTTAATATGATTTTTTTAATATTTATTTTGAATTTTATAAATGTTTATTCGGTTGTATTTTTTATTTTTGTTTGGTTTTTTATTTAGTTTTTTTACTTTAATCGCATCCTTCTTTTTCAATACTTCTCGTTTTCTCTTTTTACATGTGTTTTATTTTTACTTTTATTTAGTTTTGAATTTTATTTGATTTTTTAACCTTTATTTTATTTTTTTAATAAAATTATTGAACTTTATTATTGATTTTTATTTGAATTTCTTATGTTTGATTTTAATTTCTATTAAAATTTATTTGATTTCATTTTTTTAATTTTTAGAGCAGATTGCACAATTAATCCTTATGGTTTGATCATATTGCATATTTAGTCCCCAGATCGTTGAGAACTAACGGACACTAACGGTGGGGACTAAATTTGCAACAAACTTCCAAATGTTTGGACTAAATTTGTAATTTTTAAAATTTAGGGACCAAATTTGTAGTTTGATCAAAACACGGGGACTATTTTTGCAATTTTCTCTTTAATTAATTAAACAATGTTTTAAAATATTATTTTTGTTTCCCTAAAAATATAATACATAATATTTTAAAAAAGATTTAATATTTATTTAAAAAATAACAAAAAAGTGTTAAAGTAGACGAAGTAGAATGATATAAAAGGAAAACTAATCAATCAATTCTATTTCTATTCAGAACAATGACAACACCCATTTTTATCCATTATGTGTTCTTCTTCTTCCTCCTAAGGTATTTTATGCTCTTTTTGATAAGCATCATTTTTAAAATCACTTAGACTATCAACATCTAAATTATCATCAATATTTTTCACATCTACACCCATGTCCATATCAACAGGTGCCTTAAACTCATCCATATCAACTTTCACATCCTCAATCATGTTCTCGTCATCAACTATGAAATTAGAATCCTCATATTCATCCTCAAGTCACATGATCCTGAATACTTATATCCCCAATCACCAATACCCTCATATTTAACAACACAAGCCTCAACACCTTCATCCTCTATACCTTGATCTGCCTTTTCATTCTTTAACTAGATCACCATTGAATTCAGTTGAAATTACATTTATTTTTATGTTACTTATTTGACTATGATATACTTCAATCCTAAATCTCAATTGTCCTAGAGATTTGATCACCCAAAGTCTATTAATGATTTTGATTCATCATGCCCAACAGTGTCATAGATTAATCTATTAAGATTCATTGTATTATAATTATAAAACTATTATGATTAACTTAACTAGTTGTTTTTCCACCCACGCTTCATAGTGTGTAACATGGACGGATCCAGTGTGTTGCTAGTGGGGTCTAGGCACCCACTCAAACTTGGCCCACTACATGTAAGTTTTCTAATAATTTTCCAAGACACCATCCTCTTCTTTTATCACGCACCCAAGCCAATTCTTGTTACATACGAACTGTATTAGTGATTTAGACATAGTATGTTATTTGTTGAAACATAGGAGCTATAGATTTTGATGTAATCAAAATTTATTTTTAAACTCAGAAAAGATATACAAAGTTTTGATAGATTTAATAGTAGTTCATGATGAAGTTTACTAGAACTTGTATAAGTCTAAGTACTCAAATTTTTAGCAATGTAAAGCACATGTGAATTCTTAAAAAGTATGATGATCATAAAAGTTATAGTTAGGGCTGTTTGATTGCGCTGACTGAGTAAGATCTGACTGAGTAAGAAGCTGACCCAGTAAGAGGTTCTGACTGAGTCTGCATCTGACTGAAACTTGGTTGTTTGATTTAGTATCTGACTCACTCTGCTGAATGATAAAAATAACATTATAAGCTCGGATTTTGCGCAGGGAAGAGCTCCGGGGCGGTCTCGGTCAGGCAGGGAGGTGCTCCGGGGGGTCTCTCGGTCGCGCACGGAAGTGCTCCGAAGGGGCTCTCGGTCGCGTGCGCAGGGAGTACTCTCGGTCGCGCAGTCGCAGGGAGGACTCCGGGGGGCTCTCGGTCGCGCAGTCGCAAATCGGTCGCAGGGAGGGAGGTGGCTCCGGTGGCCAAGGCCTTCGCGCAGGGACAGGAGGAAGGGGATCGCGTGGAGCTGCGCAGGAACAGGAGGAAGGGGATCGCGCAGGGAGGGAGAGAACCGGGTCAGCAATGTTTTTTTTAAGGTCTGGGTCAGATGAAATGACCCGGTCAGCCCTTAAAACACGCGTATCAAACGGGCTGACCAGCTGACCGAGTCAGCCGGGTCAACCGGTCAGCCCGGTCAGACGAAAACAAACAGCCCCTTAGTCTCTTTATATTTGTATTGTGTCTTCTATTCGTGTTTTAGTCTCTTTATATTTGTATCGTGTCTTCTATTCATGAGTTATGAGCCTAGACCCCTCGATACCCCCAAACTTATGTGTGGATTTCTGATCCGACCGGTTCGGACCTAGCCCGTTCTCACTTGACCTTTTTTGGCCCCCGCTGATAAAAAATCCTGGATCCGTCTCTGGGTGTGTTTAATCATGAGGACGTCGATTAGGTAACAGAGACTCATACGTATCATTATAGCCAGACATACTAACCATTACTATTGCATAAACAATACAATTTTCATATCCAAACCCCTACAAAATAGTCATAATAACAAAAAACCACATAAGAAATCAAATGGTTTTTCTTTTTAAGCGTTAATATGATTTTTTTAATATTTATTTTGAATTTTATAAACATCTATTCGAGTTTCTTTTTAAGTTTTATTTGGTTTGTTTTTCAATTTTTAATTTTTTATATATTTATTTGAATTTTAAATTTTTTTAATTTTGAAAAAAAGTGCATAAGTAATCTATATGATTTGATCATATTCGTCCCCACATAGTTAAAAACTAATGGACATTCAATGTGGGTCTAAACTTACAACTAACTCTTAAACAAATTAAGTTTGCAACTTTTAAAATATGTGGATCAAATTTGTAATATGGTCAAACAACATGGACCATTTTTCCAGTTTTTTTAGGCTTATAAGATTTATCAAGAGAAATCCGTATGAGCTTATCATCTTATCATTTTCAGTAATCTTGTTAACGAGGCACACATACTAAATCGCCTTCTTTGATTACCACAACTTTTTTTTGGTTCGATTTATAAACATTTTAATAGATTTATTGCATGATAAAAACTATTTTATAAAATATTATTATAATTTCTTAATTCACTTTTAAATGATAATAATGCAGTCATGTAAGAGACCATGAAAAAGAAGATAATTTTGTATTGATATATTATTTCAACTGCAAGTAAATATAAAGACATAACTATTTTTAGAAAAGATTGAATTAAAAAAGGCTTAATAATATTTAAAAGAACCGAGAAAAACACAAAACAAAGCTTGAGGTCATTATACTATCTAACAAAACATAATTATGTTTTCAGTTTATAGATGGAGAGAGTCATAAGGCTTTAGACCTTATAGCTATGTGGAGTTTTAAATTTAAAGTTGAAAAACCTTTAAGATAGTAAAGGTAGAAGATGTTAGACCAATCACATATTTTCAATTAGTTGAAAAATAAAAGAAAAAATTCGTTGTAATTGTTGATACTCTGTTAGAAATAAGATAATTCTCGCTCTGATTAGAAAGATATCTCAATGACTTGTGAACGTGGGTGTTGCGGAAAATACTTACAAGATTTATCTTCAACAAGTTATTGCATAATGTATAAAGAAACTATAAAGAGAAAAGCCAACGTTAACCGTTTAGATGGTACTTCGTCACATGTTCTCGTGCTCAAACAAATTATTAAAAAAACCTTTCATGAGAGAATTGTTTTCTTGGCAGCAAGGATCGAGAAAAGACGGCAAATCTTTACCAAGCTAAACTCATCAAAGAGACAATTTTATCATTCATTGTCGTTACCACTAGCACCATATATGTAGATTCTTCTCATTCTGATCACCATGCAAGAGGAACCTTGATAAAATTAATTGCTTCCAATTGAATTAAAGTTTCTCCTGCATGGAAACCACGAATGAGATGAAAATATGGTAGTACTACTCGTTCATTGTTATGGTATTCAAGAATTTGTTTGATTCACAAAGTAACATATGTCAAACCATAGGCTTCATAAATAAAGAGGTTATACTACACATACTCATATACCAAGCCTCTTAAAAAGTTGCTTTTAAAAACCATCATATTTACACATGGTAAAATTATCGTCCTTTAAAACTCTCGTATGTGTTCTATCTTTACATTTAAATTAAATTGAGTTGAAGCTTGAATTATAAACAATATTTTGAATTTTGATTTTTCTTTTAAATTTAGTATTATCTGTTATATCTTTCCGTTAAACTACTACTACGGCAAAACATGTTTATTGATATGAATAGAGAAAATTAATGAATTGTAAATAATCTTATTAATTAAGAATTAAATCGTCAAAAAAAATATATGTATAACATAAATTATTTGTTGATATAAGATTTATTGAAAGAATATGTTACTATCAAAACCTATTTTATCTGTTTTTAAGAAAACTTGTCACATACTTGCAAGATAACTCTTAATATAAACATAAAAGATCTTCATTATAAATTATAAAAATATATAAAAACAATAAAATTACCAAAAGAAATAAAAGATTTAATTAAATTATTCAATATATATCGTACATATACAACATCACTTGAAAAGCTAGGAAGTTGTCGAGTATATATTTCCAGATGCTACATACAAATCTATTTTCATTGTTTAAATTATTAAATCTAAATGAATTTTAATAATTAGAACAATGTCAAATTCAGTTAATGAAAACAAAATAACACTAGTATATGATTCATTTGAAAGAGAATTATCTCTTTAGTTAGTTACTATACTCAACGATTTAGGAACTACAAGATTAGATGAGAGACTAACCTTATTTTTCGTTTTAATCACGTGATTAACATATACTAGTCCTTTATAGAATGACAATAGATATTAGTTACACATATGATTTTTGTAAACAACGTGACTTTATAGAGGTTTAAAGAAAAAATTGCAAAAATATTTAAGTGGTTTGGTCATATTAAAAGTTTGGTCCTCATATTTTAATCAAGTGATTTTTATCAAACATTTAAAAGTTGGTTGCAAATATAGACCACACCATTAGTTTTTAATGATCTAGGGACTAAGTCTAACAAGTATTTGAGATAATATGATTTCTTGCGTTTCACAAGGATATCAATATACCCCTTAAGATGCACACAATTAACAACACACTTCAGGGTGATATTAAATCGACACTTGAGGTCTCTAATATAATAGATATTAGGGGTTGTTTTATTACACTAACTCAGTAAGATTTGACTGAGTCAGAAGCTGACCCAGTTAGAAGTTCTGACTGGGTATGCGTCTGACTGAAACTTGATTGTTTGATTCAGTATCTGACTAGAACCAAATCGATTCACACCATCGGAGTCACACTACCGGTCAGAACCACCACACCACCACCACTGTCACCGTACACATTCCGACCACCACCGCAAATCCACCGCCCTTCGCCACCGTCGTCCGCCGAACCACCACCAAATCGATTCACACCACCGGAGTCACACCACCAAATCGATTCACATTCCGACCACCACCGCAATCCACCGCCCTTTGCCACTGTCGTCCGCCGAACCACCACCAAATCGATTCACACCACCAAATCGATTCACACCGCCGAACCACCAAATCGATTCACACCACCTGAGTCACACCACCAGAGGCGAAGGCAGTGCCTGCGGGCGGGTCAGCCGGTCAGCTTATTTTGTTTCTAGGTTTGGGTCAGCAATGGAGACCCGGTCAGCTAGCCCCGAAGCCGAAATCAAACGGGCTGACCCGCTGACCGAGTCAGCCGGGTCAGTCCAGTCAGCCAAAAACAAACAGCCCTTTAGTTACACACTTCAGTTATGTTATATTCATTAAAAAGCTTACTAAGAAAACTTAAGTGGAAAAATCTTATTAAAGAAAACAAAGTGAAACATATTGGATTTGAGCCATTTTTCTTTAGCACATGTACTATGGTACTTCTGGACTAAAACTTATGATATATATTAATGCATCAATTACACTTAACTATCATACTTTTGAGACTAAAATATTTTTCTTTGCCCTTGACTTAAGGATGGTAGTGATCCTTAACTATATTTAGCGGCCGGACAACCATAAGTGTGCTTAGCATATGAACGTTGTTCATACTATAATGTGCAAACATCATGTAGATATAAATTGACGAAAAATGCATACCATATATACTCGAACTACAAGTCAAAAATAAATAAATTGTGTAAATGGCACATTGGCTCGTACTCTAAACTATTTATTGGGTTGATTAAACCACATACAACTAAATTGTTTGAAACCATATAAAGATTCAACATTCATATCTCGAGGTATACTAATTTTAATCTTCAGGCATTTTTAACCTTTAGAGGTTTTTATTTTGATGTCACTTTCAAGTGTACCATAAAAAAAAGATAATTTTGTATTGATATATTATTTCAACTCCAAGTAAATATGAAAACTTAACTCTTATTTAAAAGTTGAACTAAAAAAGGCTTAATAATAACATATATTTAAAAGAACAAAAAAAAACACACAAACGAAACTTGAGGCCATGATACTATCTAATGGCCTTAAGTTTGTTTTGTGATACGTTTGTGATTTTCTATTAAATTTATTGCCATTCATTTTCTCCATGAACAAAGAACAAATTAGATGTCGCTCGAAAGATATAAGTTCCACTACATCTCACATCTTCTACGTGTGTAATGTAAGGATTAAATACTTAAATGTTTAGTTGGATCTACGTTGAATTTGGAATTTGTCTTTGCTTAACGTGGAGATTGTGTCTTGGTTGGTTCTAAGTTGATTCATTTGTTTGCTTGTTATCCTAGCTTGATGATATATTTAAGTAGGAAAAGAAGAATATGGAATTGAAAGTCATCAAAACGTGTGGTATTTCCTAGTCTAAAGACCCTTGAACTTGACGGTGTATGAAACCTTACGGGTTTCGTCTTGGGGACAAATGACTTCCTACGGCCTTTATTGGTTATTGTCATAATCAGGGATTGTCCTCGATTGATGGTGGTTACATCTCCTATGCTATTCCGTCACATTAGCGCATGCGCTAAGCATCATGTTTTTTAGTAAAAATCATGTATCGTGGTTGATGCCTCTTAACGCTCCTTCAATTATTATTCAAATTATTTTATTTTATTTTTATCTTTTTTTTCTATAAATCATTTTTCAGTCTATTGCCTCTTTACGGTCAAGCCACCACCCCAAAAAGAAACCCACCATAGCACCACCACCCCAAACGGCACCACCATTAGGCTCTGTCATTGTGTCAAAGAAGCAACCATATCCTTCTCCTCCGCCACCACCACCACCACGGCGGTTTGAATAACGAGCACTGGCGATGGCCCCTCTTCCGGTGGAGAAGAACTTACTAGTGTTCATTTGAGTGTTGCCGACGATTGGATTAGGGTGGTGTTCGTCGGAGCCTTCGCCGGCAATCAAAGGCGAAGGATAAGAGGGGTGGCCCCCAATTTTTTCGTCAGTAGTATTAATTTTTGGTCTGTTAGCGTAAATTTTTGGCTCGGTAATGTAATTTTTTATACATATATCGAGTTTCCCCCCTTAAAAAAATTTAATTTTGTCCCCACCCTCTTATGAGAGTGTTCAAGCTCACCACTGCTGGCGATTTGAAGTTTCTTTCCTCATTCTTAAACCTCTCTCTATTGATTCAAACAATAACATCAACTTTTGCGTTATTGATAATAACACCACAGCCCTATAACCTGGAATAAGCCGGTAGGAGTGGTGGTGGGGCATTATCCGGCCAACAATTTACTTTTGTGAAGTTAATAGGAGAAACTTTTGAAAAATAACTTTTTAAAAGTTACTTTTTGATAAAATAAGAAATCCCAAACATAGGCTTAAACTTGTCATGTGTATTCGATGGTATTCATGGTGTACGACTAAGAGGCTGTTTGGCAGCCTCTTAATCAGCCTTTTAATGGTTTAGATGTCTGAATGGTTATGTACTTAATGGTTCAGACTGTTTGTTTTGCGAGCAAATGTCTGAATGGTTCTGACATTTGACTCTTAATGGTTAAACATTATACTAATAGTGAATGGTTAAGAGGTCTAATGTTGAATGGTTAAGGCCTCTTATCTAAATTGGTCAGACATTTGTATTTGAATAGTTAAGCGATATACTAACTCTTAGTTGTTTAGGCCTCTTAATGGTTTAGTACTTAATGGTTCAGACCTCTTATTGGGTCAGCACTTAATGGTTCAGACCTCTTATTGGTTCAACACTTAATCATTTAGAAGTTGTCAAACAACCCCTAAGTTTGATCTTATGTATATATTATTAAGTGGCAATTACGTATATTCTTGTATAAACTTGTAAATTTACCTATTTTCATAAAATACAAGTTTTCCATAATATACAATGCTTTTAAGATGGTATAGAAAAAATATTCATTTTTTATCAGATTTAGAATAAGATATATGCAATTCTATCCATTATTATTCCTTTTAAAGGCAAAGGTTGAATATATTAAAAAGGTATGTAATTCTACACCAGATAACACATTAATATTTTTATACAGGTTGAAATAATGAATATAGAATTGTACATATGATATTGTGAAGTAGTAAAACATACATAGATTTGGAAAGATTGATCCGTGATATACATTAAAGTAGAGCTATTTTATAATGAGTAATCTCTAATTATGATTGTGTTTAACTTCGTAAATCTTGATATTTTAAAGATGTTGTTTACAAAAATACGATGTTTAAAGTATTTTAATTTTAATATATTTTGCTAGAAATTAAATTAAATTTTAATAAAATTAACTCTTATTAAAAAAAATTAATGAAATATTTTATTTATTTTTAGAATAAAGTTATTTTGATCAACATAATAGTAAATAAGCATTAAATAAAGAAACTATATTTAATACTAGTTTGTAACTTTCATTGTAGTGATGACATATGCCTAAATCCTAGTAGAATCTAGGTGGATATTCTAAAATAGTGACACGTAACTTCTAGAGATCTTGATTTATTAGTATAGATATTATTTAAAATTATTTTGACACTAAGTTTGATACAAACATAATACTGTTTTCATTTCTAAAATATTGATAATCTTACATCTTAGATTCTTTTTTCAAACTTTAAATTGTTAATATTTTTTATTTTGGTTATAGATACATATATATACTCTATCTATATCTTGAATTATATTTTAAATGTTAAAAGTAACTAAAAAGACACATGACAACATCATATTTATTCTCACTAAAATTTTTGTGTTTTTCTTTTCTATTAAATAACTACATTAACTACTAATAATATTATTTAATTTTTTATATATTATAATTAGCTTTTTTATAAATTAAAAAAAGAATCTATATATTAATGTTATTTTAAAAGAAACAAACATTTATAAATAAGAAATTTTCTAAGACATCAATTTTTTTAAAAATACGAAATATTTTAATAAACCATACAAGATTGCCAAGCTACTTGTTTTATTCCATAGACAAGTGTCTTCAGAAATAATGAATCGTACAAAGTGAACTAATTAGTTTTTAACAAACCAGGCAAAGCCCTTTGAAAATTAAAGCAAAGCTCATCAAAACCGACTAGAAACCAATGATGTTTGCCTCCTACTTTTAAAGCAAAGCTCATCAAAACCGACTAGTATATTTACTAGTTGACGAGGTTGGTTGGACTAGATTGAACTAATAGATCATCAAAGCAATTGGCTAGATAATCAATTATGTTTCAAAAAACATTGCCCGTTGAATTGCAAGGAGAGATAGATATATGGACATAAGGTTAAGGAGAGAACAAATGAATTATCGTTAGTAGTTAGTAATATGAATGTAACTCAATTGAAAAAACGGATATTGTATTTAATAATAAAGGTAATGTTTCACTAAAGTAATTCGTAATTTTTCCAACAACAATAACCACTCAAAGTTTAATATGGAATTCTTTTTTAATCTAATAACATTAGGAGTGAGAAAAAGAAAATATATCAAAAGCATCTATTTTAATAAATAAATTTCAAATCATCTATTTTCATAAATAAGTTTTTCATTAACACTACATAGGAAAAAAAAACTCGTGTATGTACAATGAATATTTTTCTACACGTGTTGATACTTACTCTACATGAAATCATGAAGGACCATAGAAGCACAATGATAACGATATTATGTAGCCACTCCGTAAATGTATTTGTATTAACTATGAATATTATAATATTTCTTATATAAATTTTGTGTAAATCTTAAAAATGTCTAAAATAAAACTATTTAGATAAGAGAGTTAAAAATAGTATAATTATTTTATTTCTTGAACTATTATGTATATATAATTTTAATTACATTTAATATTAAAATATTATAATTTAACTTTTCGTGTTTATTACTAACTATAATCCGTTTAACTAATGAGATTTTAGCTTATATATCTATCTATAAAAAAACTAAAATAAACGTGAAACAATCGTAAGCCTAATCATACTAATTTTATCATTTCTCTATATTATTATTAATAATATGAAATACTAATAATTTTGCTCATACTATTTTTAAATTAAAAAATGTAAAATTGAATAAATAAACAACCATTTTTTATAAGAGATCTATTTGACCAAAACTCCATTTATATTTGTAAAGTGGTGATATGGTCTCTTTAATGGAACTAAAAAAGTTGTTCTGACCACAAAACGGGTACACCAAGGATGAAAATGAGGACTGTTCTTTTTGTTAATATATAATAATACTATTATTTATATAAATATATTAATAGTACGCAAATAAAACTGTATAGAAAAAGGTCGTTTAGGCTCACGAGCCGGCTCGAGCTTGACATCTAAAGCTTGATATCTAAAGCTTGGGCTCGAGCTCGTTTAGTAAATGAGCCATAATATAAGCTCAGGGTCAGGCTCAAGCTTGTTTAAACTCAACTCGGTTCGAGTTTTTTTCGAGTCGATATAGCTTGTGAACTGTGTTGGCTCGTTTATAGCCCTAGATGGCACACCACTTACCAATAGACTATCTTATATCCTCTTGAGAACACTTACGGACCATTTAATCTAATCGGGCTTTTCTCACCCGCAAATTATTATGTGTAACGTTAAATATCTATCGTTGTCACATTTCCGTATACTTAATGTTTCCACGAGTTGAAAATAAGTGCTAACTTCCAAATGTGTTACTATCATCGTAAATGAAGTATATATATATGGAGGTGATGGTAATCGAATTGAAGTTGAAGTTCATCTTGTGTCCAAAAGATAACGTCTTCTTCATTGCCGGAGATAATGGATAAGAAACAAGTGGCCATCGTCGGAGCCGGAGTTAGCGGTCTCCTCGCCTGCAAATACTGTCTTTCCAAAGGTTTTGACCCCATCGTCTTCGATACCGAACCCGACATTGGTGGCGTATGGGCTAAAACCATCAAAACCACCTCGCTTCAGTCACCTAAACCTTTGTATCAGTTTTCAGACTTCCCGTGGCCGACATCGGTCACCGATGTTTTCCCGAACCATCAACAGATCCTAGACTACCTTCGCGCCTACGCCACTCACTTTGAACTCATTCCTCACATCCGGTTTCATTCCAGAGTCAAGGGAATCAGCTACGAAGGACCGTGGTCGGACACGTGGTCGCTGTGGAACGGCACCGGGGAACCGTTTCCACCGCAAGGTAAGTGGAACGTCACCGTTGAAAGCACTCAAACCGCCACCACCCAGGTATGTAAACTGATATCTATCACTACTAGAAAACTGAGTATCTATAAGAATAAAAAAAATAGTTGTTTTTACGGTTTAATTTTTAAACCGGATATATTCGATTAAAAATAATAATAATCATTAAATTGTGTTTTGATGATTCCGTCCGTATATAGTTGGCAGTATACTGACCATCTACTTCATCAATATATTTTCGTCGGTGAAACCCTAGTTTTCTTTATACGTATTCGCCATTTTTCGATCGAATCACTGATTCTATTTCACTTGGGTTAATTTCATGTTGATGAAGCAGGTTTACACTGTGGATTTTGTAATTCTATGTGTTGGAAGATTCAAGGATGTTCCAAACATACCCGAATTCCCAGCCGGAAAAGGCCTAGAAGTTTTCGAGGGAAAAGCAATACACTCCATGGAATACGCAGCAATGGATGACAAGACCGCTGCAGAATTCGTGAAAGGGAAGAAGGTTGTCGTTGTCGGGTTTGGGAAAACAGGACTCGACATCGCAAGGGAGTGCGCGTCGATCAATGGTTAGTTGCAACGGGTGCTTAACCTTCTCTGGTGATGTTCTTTAACCTTCTAGTGTTAATTTTCAGGGCCAGAACAACCCACAACGATAGTATACCGGCGTGATCACTGGAAGCTACCGGACTGGGCTCCGTGGGGAATCCCGTTAGCGTTACTCTACCTGAACCGCTTCTCGGAGCTTTTGGTTCATAAACCCGGCGAAGGTTTTCTACTCAGTGTTATTGCCACTTTACTTTCACCTCTTGTAAGTCCGGGTAACTATATATTTATTTATGCCAAAAACATCAAGTCTAACCCGAACATAATTAATTAATTAACATCAATAACAAGAACATGAACTGCTTTATCTAAATGAGGCAAATGATCGGTAGATAAAAATGGGATGACGGACTCTAATTGGATTATAATCAAGTTAAATGCATGTGTACTAAAGATGAAAGATGTTATAAAAAGGTTATAAACAACTTGTAATAAAGTCGATTAACGGGTTATAAACAACTTGTAACAAAGTTAAAACAGTTGAACGGTTATAAACAACTTGTAATAAAGTTGAAAACGGGTTAAACGTGTTACGTTGTTAACACAGAACCATAAACTTTATATTTTTCTTATTCTAATTTAAACACATTGTTTAACTTGAGCTCAACAGTTTACGTAATCATTAAACTTGGTTGTTGTATGTTTTTAATCACTAATAATGTAACAGCGTTGGGGGATCACAAAATTTGTTGAAAGCCACATAAAAAGAAAGCTTCGTCTAGCCAAGTTCAACATGGTACCACAACATAGCTTCACAAAAGACGTCCGATCTTGTATGATATCATATATGCCAAATCCAAACGACTTCATCGATGAAGTCGAGAAAGGAAGCATCAAGTTGAAGAAATCCCAAACTTTCGGTTTTTACGATGCAGGGATTCTGATCGATGATGACAATACGCACATAGAAGCGGAAGTAGTTATATTTGCTACTGGATTCAAAGGTGTACAAAAACTCAAAGACATATTTGAATCTTCAACTTTTGGCCAATTCATTGCAGGCTCACCAAGAGTCCCTCTTTACAGGTTACTCACTGTTTTCATTTATTAGCAATGTCGGTGGTTTTGTTTTTCTTCTTAATTTTTACTCAAAAATAACTTTTTTGCAAACTAAAACCATAATTTGAATCTGCTGAACCCGGTGATGCAGGTTTCACCAGGTTTAAGCTTGACTTATTAAACTCCATATGCATATACATGTGTAAATTCATATTATATTTGTATATATAATAACATATGCATATTATTTTATAAACTTATTATAGTTATGTATCTAGTAATATTTAGCATGTAATTATATATTTGTTATATTAAATAAAAACTATCATACTTATATTTATAATGAGTTCATTTAGGCTCACGAGTCTAGTCAAGATAAGTATATGAAACTGGGGCTCGAGCTCGTTTATTTAAATGAGTTCCAATGACTTGACCTCCACTCAATTCAAGTTTTTAACAAGCTAGTTGATCTTAATCGAGCCAATCTCGAGCATTTCTCGAGCGCCTTGGTTCATATACACCCTTAAAATTGAATTGATATTCAATAATGTTATTAGGGAATGCATACATCCAAAGATACCACAACTAGCGATAATTGGATTTTCAGAGAGTTTGTCTAACTTGTACATCTCGGAAATGCGGTCAAAATGGTTGGTCGCACTTCTTGAAGGTGCCTTTAAGCTACCGAGCGTAAGCGAGATGCAAAAAGATATCGTAAGATGGGATGAATATATGAAACAATCAGCTGGCGAATACCATTGTCGATCTTCCATTGGTGCTTTGGAAATATGGTACAATGATCAACTTTGCAAAGACATGGGCATGAACCCCATGCGGAAAAATGGTCCTTTGGCTAACCTTTTCGAACCTTATGGTCCCATGGACTACTAGACTACACTAGAAGCTGGGCACAAATAGTCTTCGAAGGACCATGGTCATCATCTATAGTCGTTTTCATTTAGTATTTTGTTTATTTGTTATAAACTGATAAGTTGGGCCTGAACTTTGATTTTGGGCCCTATTTTTTTCTTCTAAGTCCAATAAACCACAATTATACACCTTGTTGTAATTAATAAAATATGTATGTAGAATGTTAATTTATCAATAAATTACACATGTTAATTAAACTCGTCATGTGTATTCGCTGGTATTCATGATGTACGACTAAGTTTGATCTTATGTATATATTACTAGGTTAGTATCCCGTGTATTACACGGGTTGAATAAATAAAATAATAAATAATTAGTAATAAAAATTTATGAATTATAAAATCATGTTTGAAGATAAAATATGATTTTAATTGCATATGAATAGCTATTTCAAGTAAATAAACAATATATAAATTATAGACAGATAGATATATAGATAAATAGATAGTCTAGTTAAACGGATTATAGTTAATAATAAACACGAAAAGTTACAGTACGATATTTTAATATAAGATATGTAAAATTATATATGCATACTTGTTCAAGAGATAAAACAATTATACTATTTATAAATCTGTTATCTAAATAGTTTTATTTTTAAATATTTATTTTAAGATTTTATTATACAAATTTATTATTTATAAAAATCTTGTTTATTAAAAACTCAAGTTTCTAATTATTCTTGTTGTTTTAATAAAACTACTTTTAGAAAATTCTATATTTTTTATAATTACTTTATAAAAGGACTTATTCAATGTTTTAGAAAATATATGAATTTTAATTTTCTTAATAAAAATAATTTCTAAAAACATAGTTTGATTTTAAAAAAATATAGATGAGAGAGAAAGATATATTAATTGACCAAATTAATTTTTATGAAGAGAGAGAAATTGTTTGAGTATTTAAATTACTTTAATACCCTTTTGGAGGGAAAATAAAGTGAAGATGTTTAAAAAATGACAAGTGTCAAAAAGGTGGTTTAAAAATATGACATGTGGCAAAAGAAATCTTCTTTTATTAATATCTATAGATTAAGTGCCAATTACGTATATTCTTGTATAAACTTGTAATAAATTACCTATTTTCATAAAATACAAGTTTTCACATAATATACAATGCTTTTAAGATGGTAGAGAAAAAATATATATTTGTATCAGATTTAGAATAGGATATATGAAATTCCATCCATTATTATTCCTTTGAAAGGCAAAGGTTGAATATATTAAAAAGGTATGTAATTCTACACCAAATACTACATTATTAATATTTAAATAGATTGAAATAATGAATATGGAATTGTAAATATGAGATTGTGAAGTAGTAAAACATACATAGATTTGGAAAGATTGACCCGTGATATACATTGAAGTGGAGCTATTTTATAATGAGTAATTTCTAATTGTAATTGTGTTTAACTTCGTAAATCTTGATATTTTAAAGATGTTTGTTTACAAAAATACGATGTTTAAAGTATTTTAATTTTAATAATAATTTGCTAGTTTTTAAATTTAATTTTGATCCGGTTCACTGTCCGATCCGTTTTTGAAAACATTGCTTCTTATACTTTTTAGTTTTAAAAGTCTTTTTATATGAACCTTTCTCTCATTTTTTTAAATATTGATAATCTTACATAGATTCTTTTTCAAACGTTTAAATAGTTAAACTTTTTTTAATTTGGTTATAGATACAGATATATACTCTATTTATATCCAATATTTATATTTTAAACGTTTAAAGTAACTAAAGAGACACATGACAACATCATATTTATCCTCACCAAAATTTTTATGCTTTTTTTCTATTAAATAATTACATTAATTACTAATAATATTATTTAATTCTTTTTTAGATTACAATTAGTTTTTTAATAAATTAAAAAAGAGATCTATTTATTAATGTTATTTTTGAAGAAACAATAAATAAGGGATTTTTTAAAAACATCATTTTTAAAAAAAAAACACAAAATATTTTTAATAAATGATACGAGATTGCCAAGCTACTTGGTTTATTCCATAGACAAGTATCTTCAGATATAATGTATCGTACAAAGTGAACTAACTAGTTTTTAACAAACCAGGCAAAGCCCTTTGAAAATTAAAGCAAAGCTCATCAAAACCGATCAGAAACCATTGATGTTTGCCTCCTACTTTTACTAGTTGACGAGCTTGGTTGGATTAGGTTGAACATCAAAGCAATTGGCTCGATAATCAATTATGTTTCATAAAATATTGCCCGTTGAATTGCAAGGAGAGATAGATATATGGACATATGGTTAAGGAGAGAACATATGAATTATCGTTAAGAGTTAGTAATATAAATTCAACTCAATTGAAAAAATGGATATTGTATTTAATAATAAAGAAAATGTTTTACTAAAGTAATTCGTAATTTTTCCAACAACAATAACCACTCAAACTTTAATGTTATGAAAACTAAAGGTTAAATTGCATAAAATTAAGGGAAGTAAATGAAACATAAATAAAACTTTATTACTATTTAATGATATTCTCTTCAACTTCGATAGTTTTAAAGAAAAAAGATCAAATACATAATAATTAAGTTTCATAGGTGTTTTATATAAATCTAAGTATAAAAAAAGGAATTTTTACATATTTCCCCTTCCTAATATCATAAATTACATATTTCCCCAATCTAAAAAATAATTACATATTTCTCCTTCCTAAAACATGTATATTACATATTATCCATTTCATTAAACTTAACCTATTAAATAACTATTTTACTTTGTTTTTACCAAAGGATTTTTATATATTGATGTTTTATTATTATAATTGTTTAAAGTTTTTGACAATTATGTTTAGTATTGAAGATATAACTTTGATTATCGTTTATTGTCGTTTTGAAATAAAGTTTTAAACGAGATGAAATTTTGTTGGTTCTATTTATATAAAAGACTCAAACTTGAGTAACTATGTAATTAATAGTTGTAGGAAGTGAAATTTATAAAAATACTATAGTGAAAATACGAGTAATATAATCATTCAATAAATAATTTCAATAAAATGGGTAAATATGTAATATTTATGTTTTTTAAAGGAAAAATATGTAATTGATTTTTTGATTTGGGTAAATATGTAATTAATCACTTTAGTAAGGGGAAATATGTAAATGCCCCTAAAAAACACTAAATAGCAACAAAGTTTATACCAAAAATTTGAGTCACTTAATTTGAAAAATACTAATATGTATAAAATTTCTGAACAATATTACAACATGAGTGGTTTTGATATTAGTAAAATGTATGAGACACTTTATTGAAATAATATGGAAAATCGGCTATTATTTTATGTGTATTAATGTACTATTTTTTGTTTTGTGGGAGGTTGTATGAGTATCCAATACGGAGAGTACTAAACCCGTGAAGGGTCTTGAAAAGGCAAAGGGAGAAAATATATAAATAAGGAAATCAAAGTCCAAATGAATCTCTAATGTAATGTCGTCTACTTTTCTTGCTTTTGGTGCTAAAAGTTGTATTTATCACTAGTTTGGTGCGCCAAACCACACCAAAATTACAAATGCGTTTTCGATTAGACTTGTCCCTCTTGGTCCCATCGGAAAGTTTTCTTTTTTTAAGATTCAATCATTCTAATAACCACTCGACCCTTTTGAAAAGCCATCAACAAATCCGCTATTAACGCGTGTGTTCACATACTATTGAAACCAATCAAATTGTTAGAATGAAATATCCATTTGTAGATGTCCTATATATTAGTAAACTGCATTTATTAATTATAAAAATCAACCATTTTTTTAAAAAAAGGTCTTGTTTGAATCGTTAAAATCGAACTGTGTGGGTTGGCTTTGTTGATCCAACCAACATGTCTGATTTAGTTTTTCTGGTTCTTAATTGCAGTTAGATGTTTGGCTCTAGGTTTGTCTAGGTGTTGCTTAGTTGGAAAAGATCGTCACTCAAATATCGTCCAACTGCATAAAAATCCAAATTTGAAGCAATATAGATTATCCCTCTTTTAATAAATAAGCATGACCCCACTCATTCAAATTTATAATTTGTTCAAACCTAACGTTAAACCAGTATTACAACGTAAATAGAATTCTTGTTTAGAAAATCGGTATGCAAGGCTCGACTGCTCAAGTTGCCTATAGTAACCCCTAAATGTTGCATATAGCAACCACCGACACCAACAACCATCCAGGGTAGTGGCACTCATTGTATCACCCCTAACACTCACTCAACCCGTTTCTTATCCATAGAGGTAGTAACTTGATTAGGTTTCAACACCCATTGAATTTAATTTATAGTTTCGGTTTTTATTTTCTTGTTTACTTATCCAATTCATTGATAACCTACTCAAACTTCATTGTTGTTTATACATTTAGTAGTTTTAATCTATTAAGCAACCTTTGGAGCTTTTACTTAAGGACATTCTCAACAAGAAAACTAAAAAACAATTAGTAAAATAGCATAGCTTTTAGGAAAACTCATTCAGATGCATTGGAAATGGAAATACAGATCAAGTGTTTAGTTGATCGTCATATGAGAAAAACATTCGTCATTCAAAGACATAAACAACTTTTCTGATTCCGTGGCGAGGACTAGTCTTTGGGATAGACTTTTGTAGGGACTAGGATTTTGACGACGACTAATAACCGAGCTCTACCGACAAGTCTGTGACGATTGGGTCTATGGCGACAACAAACCTACACTATCGCAACAACAAAAGTTGTCGTTATTGCCTTTGTTTATTGTAGTGAAGCGACTATATTGATCAGTATGTGGTTGTAAATGGTCATTAAAACCGCTTATACGTGATATTATCCTTTTGAAGTGGCATAAACATGGAACTCTTAGCTAGGCTTTAAATTTCTTAATATTACCAACTACTTGCAAGATGATGTGGAGATAAACTAACCTATGATATTTTAAGTTAAAATGATAATCACCAATATCATAAATGTGATAACCTTTTAGAGAGAAAATGCTCCCAGACCATCACTCTTGACATGTCGAATCGACCCTTCATATTATTATCATTAGAATTAATATAGAGACAACACGATTAAATGATTGAGGTTATAAAACCTATGTATTTACAATGAATGTTTTCCTACACGTGTTAATACTTATTCTACATGAAATCATGCAGGACCATGGAAGCACAATGATAACGATATTATGTAGCCGCTCTGTAAATGTTTTTGTATTAACTATGAATATTATAATATTTCTTATATAAATTTTGTATAAATCTTAAATATTCTAAAGTTGAAATCATCCTAACATAATTGAAAATTGTTTGAATAAATTATAGTCAATCATTTGTTTGGATTCAACTTAAATAACATTATTTGTGTTGATTAACCTTTTGAAATGGTTTTTAGTAGTAAGTTTATGACTTAATATTAATATAAGACACTTCGTGTTCTTTATTCGCTCTAAACATGTTTAGGTTTTTTTTAACTTAAAAAACTAAATAAAATATTTGGAGATGAAAAGACAACTAAAGATTGCATGTTTTCGTCACATATATAATAATCTACAATATAAGGAAGCAATAATTAATTATTAAATGGTCATGTTGAAATTCATATTTTATTCTCGGTTAATAGGACACCCACGTGACCCCGAATGTGGAATGTGACCTTAATTCACAATATTTTCTTTTTAAATATGATTTAGGGTTTGTAGTTCTACAAAAGAGTTGGTGGGTGGTGGAATGGTGGGGCAAAAATTGCCACCCTCAATGCTTGAAATTAAAGCCATTTTATTACTGGTTTGGATTGTACAATATTATAAAACTCAGTTTTTAATTAAGAGGGAACTGTAACAATCACATTTAAAAACTTATATATATTCTTATTGAAATATTACAGGAGCACTTATATATATTCTTATTGAAATATTATAAGAGAGAAATAAAAACAGTTAAAGAACCGTGTTATATATCACAAGTAAAGGCTAGCACTATTTGTAAGTATACTTATATTAATGTAAATTGAATTTAGTTATCCTAAAGTTATGATTTATTAAGTGATAATAATTTGTATTAACAATATGAACAATGACAACCTTAATTTTGTTCTTTTTATTATCTAGGGTAATTCCAATCGCATAATCATCTTAGAATTATAATTGATTTCAAGTTCAGTTTCGCTCACAACGGTGATTATGAGTAGAATCAGGAAATTTAATAAGTCGGGTTAAGTTGAAATGAAATAAAATTTTCAATTTTAATTTTAATTAAGTTTTATATTTTAAATTATAAAATATGTTTATTTTTTAATTTTAATAATCTTCTTCGTTAATTGTATGTTTACTTTCTATATATATGTTTGTGTATGTTTAAAAATTATTTTCTTCATTTTAACACGTTTATCACTCGTTGAAGATTAGATTTAGAACTTTGATTTTGTTAGGAATTGTGAACTTTTTCATTTTCTAAATATTAATTGCAAACTATTTATTATTTTATATATTTAAACTGTGTTATATAAGGGTTTTTAGTTTAATCTCATATTTTCTACTTTGTTTGGGATTGTGATGCTTGGTTGTTCATTGTTTTGCTCGGGGGTGGTATCTCTCCCTCTGATTCTTGATTTTCTGAGTGGGTCCGTCACTTGAATCAGATTGGCCAATTAGTTGATATTGCGGTAATCAAATTCGTTATGCGATGTGTGTTGAATATGATGTAACAACGGAAATTGCCCGAATTAGTTATGTTGGGTAGTTGGTATCAAAATTGCGGATAACATGATTGGTTGAACTGGGTAGAGGCAATTGAATCAGTTCGTGTTGTGCCGCTTGTTGTGGCAGTTGTTGTGTTTGTTTTCTAGGTGATCGGTAGGGGATGGTTTTTGGTTAGTGATAATGATTCCCGTTTAAGAGAGCAGATGAAGAATTGATTAGAGATAGTAAAGAAAATGATGTATAACAGTTAGTTGAGTTATTATACATAATTAAGCTAGGAAAAAAATTCTGTCTCCAAGATAGGAGGTCGATTAATCGCGACGCCCCAAGCATTCCCTGATGACCACTTTGAATGACCTTAGAGCATTCACAGTGAAATCTTTAAAAATATGTGAATGCGTTTCCTATATTATATGGAATGTTTTTGAGTGGTTGTGAGTGAAGTAGAGAGAAATTCATCGGTATATTTGAAAAATCACTGTTCAATCCCAATAATTTTTTTAATATTTTTGAAAGTGGTTGTGAGTGAAGGAAAGAGAAAAAAGTAATGATAATAGTATAAAAAGTATTATTTAATTGAAAAGAAAAGAAAAAATATAATAATTTTTAATGTTATTATATGGATAAAAATAGAAAATACACTGTGAATGCTTTTAGTCGAACTAGTTATCTAACTTTGTTCTTCTTGTTATTAAGTTTTTTCCTAAAAGAACATATTGTGTTGAAAATAAAAATCACATATTACTATAATGTTCTTGGTTGTATTCATGTTTATCATTTACATTTTGTCCCTTTTTATCATTTAAGCCCTACAAACACATTCATGTGATACCATGGGCATATTTCTTCATATTCTTCAGCAAACTTAATAATGTTTATTTCGTATATATTGTGTATTTTATTCTCGTATATATGATGTTGAATATGTTTTGAAATTAGTATGAACCCTAATGAGTATCGGGCTAGTGTGAGAAAATGTTTGTTTAATTGTTCGATTTTTAGGGGAAATACATCTTATCTTAGTTAGAATATTCATGGATTTGGTTTGATTTAATTTTAGTTAGGGAATATGTAAGCGGGATGTGTCGATTGTTACATATGTATAAAACTTTTAATAGTAGCATTGCACGGGGCAAGAGTCGCGCTAGAAAACACATTCATAAACAAACTAACACGTATATTTAACTAAAATCCAGACTAAAAAAAACTCTAATATACAATTGAACCATCATTTTGTTGAATAATTTGGTAAAGAAGATTTTTTACTGAGTTTGAACAATATATACCTTTTAATTAATGGTTTTGCTGTGTCCCTTATGAGAGTTTTGCAATGATCTAAGAACCCTTTAAGATGGCACTAAGATAAACGAGTTATAGATATTAAAAACTGGTGTGTTTAAGATTAAAGTGTTGTGGGAAATTAGATGAAAACTTATCCCTCATAAAAGAATAAATAAACCTTGAAGCCGCTTATAAGTAAAGCCAACATGCTTAATAAGCATTTCTTTTGTGTTTTACTACATCTTTTAAGCACACCAAACACACAAGTGGTGCAACATTTGTTTTGAATTACCTGATATCTTTGCACTTATGCGCGACTGAAACTTGCAAAATGATCCAACCTAGAATTCTTGGGCTTGCACAACTGGGTTTGGTATTAAAATTGAGGAAAAGACACCAAAAACTATCAAAAGATTCAATATACATTGTTACATGGTATTTCAAGCTCAATGATCTTCTAGTTTGTGCTTTTTCTATGTCTTGTCCCAACTTGTGACACACAGTGTACACACATGCTATTGTGTATGCTATGTTAAGGGAAATAGAATGAATATACAAACACCAACAAACACACATTGTTTATGTTAGTGGTTGTATATTAACATATATACAATATTCTTTACTTATAATGCCCCATATCGTTGTGTCGTGTTTTTGTGATATGCTAGGTATAGGCATGGGCGTGCCCAAGGGAAACGAGTGTGCCTATTGTTGTACACTACTGATCTTCTAATGTCTTTAGGTTCATACTTAGGTTGTACGCCGGTTGTACACAGAGTTGACTTTGAAAAATGTCGGCACGTCCATGCCTGACACGGGCACGATTGTGTTGGCTTGACATGGGCTCGACATGACCGTGCTGATCCTTGATCTCAGGAACGCTGATAGGCACGGTCGTGATTCATCCTCACACGGTCATGCTTGGCTTCTTTTTGTTTGGAATTTTCATTAAATTTTCCTTTTCCAATTGATTGTTGACGGAAGGTCATATAATCCTGCAAATTCACACATGACAAGATTAGGTATCAATTTAAATATATTTGCACATAATGTATGTATATATAAAAAAACAAAGATTGATATGCAAAATAGTATGTGTATTTAATGGCATATCACGATGCATATTGCATTTTGATTTGTCCTTGATTACTTTATGGGACACATATATGAAAGTATACAATGTAAAATATTTTATCCTTAGTATCCTTTTAAGTTATATTGTTTGTAAAATGCTGTAATCTTCTTATGTTGTAAATGTTATTGGTATGTGACTTTGTATCTTGCATCATCTTCTTTATTAGCCTTCATAATACACGTAAATTTTACTATTTGCTAATATAAATATAGAGAGATTTATTGAACTAAAAAAGAATGTCCCGGTCTAAGTTCTGGTAAATGACAAACTTCACTTTTTGATTTTTTCAAGAACATTAGGATGCTTAATGCCTTTATGAAACAAGTAACCTAATTGCATGGTCCACTAACTTCTTTCTTCTTCATAGATTCCTTATTAACTTTGGTACATCTTCCTCATGTTTTTATTAGCAAGTAGGAGAATTGCAAGTGTTAAGAGGGTTAAAGCGAAGCTCAATCTGGGGGAATGAAAGCCTCAACACTCTTGGCCGGTTGGCTGTTGTAATGGTTTTTGACGTACAAGAAATTAAAAAAATTGGCATACTATGATATGAAGAAAACAACTATATGTTATATACATAAAAATTCTTGTTATTCTTATACTAATACACTGTTAAAAGAGAGTGGACAGTTCTAAATCGTCTTTGGCTGGGTTGGGCAGTTTTGTCATGTGGCGTATGGTGATTGGACTGAAGTTTATTTCATTTTTAGTTTTCTTTGTTCATGCATGATTTTTTGAATGTATTAAAGATTTAATTGCTTGACGAAATGTGCCTATCTCTCTTTCCAACCGGATTCAACTATATTTTAAAGATTTACTATTCGTGAATAGAGATAGGCACATTCTAATAAAATTATAGAACGGATCACTACAATTCATTGTCGTAAACATTCTTCTCGTTTTCTTTTTTATCACTATAATTCGTTGTCGTAAACATTCTTCTCCTGACATATACCGACTCTTATTACTTTATTTGTCATCATGGTCCTATAATTCATTGTTTTTCATTTTCAACGCATAACCTAGGAGTGGATTTCTTCTCCATCTCACGCATGCTCGATGTGTATTCAATTTGGAATTCAAACACACCACATATGTTGATTTCATTTTCGTATCAATATAAAACGATCTTTCTGGGTACATTACGCTTTTATCATTTTGATTATACGGAGACATTTCATGTATAAATAAACCTAATATTTTTTTTAGTTAAATACTCTTTATCTTGTACCATATAGATTCCATTGTATTGCTAGTAACAATTTGTAACTTTACGAATAGTAAATCTACCGACCAAATTTTGCTATTTTGGTTAACGACGACTTTTGTGTGATCAACTATTGAACTTTATGTTAAGGTATATAAGCTTTTTATATCTGCCGCATTGGGAAAGTTACTAGATAGTTTTTTTTTTCTTTTGACCAGATAGTTAGACTACAAAATTTGAATGAATATTATATATTCCTCTAGAAAATTCTCAAAATCTAAAGGCATATAGAGGTCGGTTTTGGACCAAAACAAACGTATTTTTGAATTTTTGGTCAACATAAAGACAATTTTAGGGACAAAAATATAGACTCTGTGATGAGTTGACTATTTTGACGATTAATATGTAGTCTAAAATACAATAATGAGTCATATGTAGTTTCAGCGAGTTACATTTTCATCTACGTATTAGTGTGTGTATACGCAACATGTACATGTCGCAAACACACGTACATGTGTGTAGTTTCTCCTCGCTTTGCAGCCTCTAGCCGTCTAACGTCCCCACACCGTTGCGAACCACGCGGGGGTTTAAAGCTTTTAGATATGTGAAATCTCGAATACGTACGAGTTCAGATAGTGAATCAACTATTCAAAATTCTGGATATCCGAGTTTCGGATATCAAATTTAAACCCTTACAGGTAACCTATATGCTCATGGTATGAATTGAACACGATGAAAATTCACCCTCTGATTTCATGTTTTTTTCATGTCGTTAAATAAGTTTATTAGATTTGTAAATTCTAATTATACTCAAAGGTTTAATCGTTCCAACCTGATTCAAAGTTAAATATGCTACTAAACAAATTATAGCGAGTTCTGACCTAAGTAGTCAAATTAAAAATCATTTTTCAAAGTTGATTGATATATTGATTTATACTACTTTATAATGCCATCTTTTTAGGGTAAAATTAATATTTTATTTAATTTTGAAACACTGTTATTTTAAAAAAAATTAGTATTTATAACTAAATTTTATGATTTAATAAAATATTATTTAACATGCTTCACATAGTAATTATAAATATTAATATGATTCGCTAACATGTAATAAATATGATGACTAACTAATGTATTTTTTAAGCCAAATATTCATATAGCATATATGATGGTAATTATAATATTACTAATTACCAACTATGTTTTTACATACAAGTTGTACCTTAAGCTTTGATTTGTACCCTTATTATCTATATTACTAATTATTAATTTCATAGTGCTATCATGGTTTCTACATTAGCTTTAATAGGTTGTACCCGTTTTTGATTTTTTTTATCTTTAATTTTTTTTACTTCAAACCCTAATACCTTTACATATTTTACAATTTAACCTCTATAATTTTTCGCTTTCAACTTTGGTACCTTATTGTTTTCATATTTACAATTTTTTTATTTTACGTACCGGTAAAAAAAATTTGAGTTAACATGCCTCAACGTTTACGGGCTCGTTACAAAGCGCTGGTCCTAGATCAACTTAGTTATAGTTTTAATGTTTTACAATTCGCCTGCGTGGTTCAATGTTTACGTCTACATTTTGTTCGATTTTATTTTTTTCATATTTATTAATTTTTTAATACGAGTTTTACCGTTGTTGGTGGTCGCTAACGGTGATAATATGACATTGGTGCTACTTGGCAAGATTTTACGCTCTCGCTGCAACGCGGGAGCTTAATACTAGTTTGTTCTAATAATTAAACTTTATTATTCTCAAGTTATCAGTTTTTTTAATGGCAAGTTTACGACCCTATTTCGGAGGATATATGTTATTTTAGTCAGGCTCATATATCCGTTTTCTAGCAAGGACCGCACCCTTAAATACCTCTGGATGATACCACAACTAGAAAAAACTCTCTGTCTCAACCCTGATCATTTTTTTCCAGAATGAAAAGCGAACTTAAGACTCCTTATTTCACTGTGGAATCCCTAAAAATATGTGAGTGTGTTTGGTATATTATATTGAATGGTTTTGAGTGGTTGTGAGTGAAAGAGAGAGAAAATGTTATTGTTGATTGGTATATTTAAAAAATTACTGTTCAATCCCTATATATTTTTTAAAATTTTTGAAAGTGATTGTGAGTGGATGAGAGAGAAAAAATGATGATAATGGTATAAGTAATATTTAATTGAAAAGAATAAAGAAAAAAATATAGTGATTTTTAATGTAATTATATGGATAAAGATAAAGAATCTACTGTTATCATATTTTAACTACTTGAGTTAATAATTATAATCATTGATTTCCAAGTTATTAGTTATATTTTGTTTCAAACTTTCATTGAGTTTCGGTAGTAATTATGATTTATAAATATGAAGATGTGACATATAAAATTATGATTTATACAAATAATTATTTAAAATTTCAAATGAAATCAAGGGCTGGATGAGTGCATACTTGTCATCATAGCCCTCAACACCCAAAATTATTCGGTTTCATCATCAACATCGACAACAAAAATAGATTCATCTAAACATTCAAGGTCATGAGCAAATAGTGCATAATCATAGCCAAAATAAAGTTGAAGTCATCACACACCCTCAACATTAAAACAAAATCATCCAAACCTCCAAGCTGATGTGCAACCAATGCATAAACATGACCAAAATAAAGTCGAAGCAATGTTGAAGTCTTGCACAACATGGACTAATAGATATCTTGAGGGACCTAGTGCTCGTAGTCATTGAGTCAAACACAAAAACAATACTATCCTTGTATTTCTTACTCATAAAACATATTAAGGTTACAAACAATTAAAAGCATCACATAAACTCAAAAAGCTCTCGATGAGAAGAGTCTCATCATCATCATCATCAAGTAAGCGTACAAAAAACCCAAAAGTTTAAAGAAGAAGAATCAAGAACACCATGGGCTATTAGAAAGGGAGGGGGTCGTCTTAGGCGGTTGTATCTTCGTCACTGCTAGACACGGTCGTCAGATGACACAACCGTAGACAACGATAGAGCTCCGCTTATCTCTTCCGGTTAGCTTCATCAATTTGAAAACCCTAGAGGGTTCAAAGAGAAAACTAACACAAACAACACGACGTTAAGACCATCTCCTATAGGGTTGTTTCTTTGTGTTTTTAAGGAGAGAGTAGATGATTTTGTTGAGAGAGTATGTGATGTGAAGAAGAGAGGGTGTGTTGAAGTTATTGACCAAAAACTTCATGTTTTGAGTATGTGAGAGAAATAACGAAGAGATGAGAGAGATGATGGTTTTTTAAGATTGTAAAAAAAGATGATATGAAAAAGAAATAATGGATTGAAAACATATTTTTCAAATACTTTATTGGTGATGCTCTAATGACCAAGATCTTATTACTATTGATAGGGTTATTCTTTCTCAACTTTCTCTCTCTAAAAAAGAACCACCGTATAAAAACGAAAAGACAAGATTGTTAAAAGGAAGAAGATGGTTAGCAACAACAAAACTCACAAATAGTCAAAATGAAAAGAAATTCAAAACATCACTACTCCTCAATGTTGTGTATTCAACTATTTGTATTGTTAACTAACTAAATATAAAATATAAAATATATTTATAGTAACCTATTAATTAAAAATATACATAAAAACTTTTCAAAAAGGTACATTTATGTCTTCTAACAAATAAACAGTTGTAATAAATTTAAAAAAAAAAACGCAAGATTCGAGATCTTCTCAAAAAACAATCCCATAACACAGTAAATTAGATTACTTCCACGTACGGTTTTCAAAGGACCAAGTATAACAAGATAGCAAAATACAAGGGCGAAGTTGCAAATGTAGTCGTACCATCATCGACATACACACGCACTTTCAGTCTCTAAAAGTACGCTCCTCTTTCTCTCTCACACACTACACCGACGATGCATTCTCTCTCTCTCTACCTCTACCTCTGTCCTCTTCTTCTACAAACCGACGATATACTCACCGCTGTCAAAGATTCCCCCACCGGCCCCCTTTCCCTTCCAAACCCTAAAATCTCACCTCTTTTCTTCATCTCAATCAACCCCATCTAGAAATCCCCCAATTTCTCCCACTCAATTTGGTAAAGTTTCCACCTTTTACCAAGATTTTGTGTATGGGCTGTGTGGGTTCCAAGCCCGATGAGTCACCCGCGGTGGCGCTCTGTAGGCAGCGCTGCAGCTTCCTTGATACAGCGATTCACCAGCGGTACGCTCTTGCCGAAGCTCATTTGGCTTACTGTCACTCGTTGAAGAGCGTTGGTGTTTCGTTGCATCGGTTTTTTGATGTTCATTCCGCCGCCGTGCACGGTGGCGATAGCCCTCCGTCGCCGGTGCTTAACCTTCCCCCTCAGAGGAAAGGGGAGGGTTCGAAGCCGGCGGCGGTGGTGCGTGATCATTCGCATTCTAATTCTGGTTCGTCGCACCTTCACTTTCACTCCGATTCCGGTGAAGATTCCGGCGACGATGATGGGTCGCTTCATTTGCACCACGTTGGTGGAGAGTCTTCACCTCCGCATCGACATCAACGGTACGCTGATTTAACGTATAATGATCACCCTGAAAATCCCCCCTTTTATCCTCCCGCCGGTTACCCTATGTCGGAAAATCCCCTTTCCGGTTATCCTCCGTTAAATTATCCCCCTGCTGAATATCCTCCGTTAAATTATCCCCCCGCCGGCTATCCTCCGGCGGGTTATCCTCCGGCAGGTTATCCACCGGCGGGTTATCCACCGGCGGGATATCCTCCGGCGGACTATCCGTCGGGTCGTTACACAATGAACTTTATGAGGAAGCAACCGACTCCGTCCGTCGTGTACCAGCAACGGCCTATGAGTTCGGAGGCTATACATTACGGTGAAGCTTCTTCTTCATCTTCGTATTACAACAACAATTATAATTATCAAAACCCTAATTCGTATTCGTATAACAATAATTACTCTAATTACGGCGAGTATTTCGGGTCTTCTTCTTCTCAACAGCCACCGTACGGTGGTGTGTCATCGCCTCCGGCGTTTTTACAGACGGAAGCATCGTCATCGAATTCGAAACCACCGCCTCCTCCGCCGCCCCCACCGCCAGCGAGCTCTACATGGGACTTTTTGAATCCGTTTGAAGCGTTTGAGAGCTATTATCCTCCTTATACGCCGAGTCGGGATTCGAGAGAAGTTAGGGAGGAAGAAGGTATTCCTGAGTTAGAAGATGAAGATTACTTTCAACAAGAGGTTGTCAAAGAAGTGCATACTTTGAAACCGAAGTTCGTTGATGGCGGTGGTGGTGGTTCTGGCAGTGGTGGCGGTGGTGGTGGTAATGTGGAGTCAAAGAAAGCCGTAGTTGTTGATGATGAGAGTGAGAAAAGTTCTGTGATTGATTTGCATTACAGAAGTGGACCGAGTGTACCTGAAGAAGAAGAAGAAGAAGAACCCGTAGAGTTTGAAGTTCATGTAGTCGATAAAGGAGAAACATCTAGAGGTGAACAACCCAAGTTTCATGATGATTCTGAAGTAGTAAAAGAAATTCAAATCCAATTCGATCGTGCTTCGGAATCTGGGAATGAACTAGCAAAGATTCTTGAAGTTGGAAAAGTTCCACACAACCGAAAACACGCAGCCTATCAAGGTCCGGTTTTTACTGTAAATTCAGTTAATTGTATGCTGATATCTTATGGATTTTACTTAGAATTATCAAAAGTTGCTGACTTTATTCATGATATGTATCTATGAATCAGTTTCCTCAAAAATGTTGAACGTATTTTCACCATCACTAGCAGCAGCAGCTTCTAAAACTTCTGATCCTGCCAACTTAGATGTCGATGTAGAGTTAAGAACGCGATCAAAAAATCTTTCATCTACTTTGCATAAGCTCTACTTATGGGAAAAGAAGTTGTTTGAGGAAGTTAAGGTATGTTAATATTACTCCCATTAATGGTAATATTAAACGTGTTTCTAAAGTACATTGTTTTTTAAGCAACTGTCAATGGTTATGTATGGTGTAGGTTGAGGAGAAGATGAGATTACTCCATGATGAAAAGGACATGAAACTAAAACGTTTAGATGAAAAGGGTGCAGAACCGCATAAAGTTGATGCAACGAGAACTTTAGTTAGAAGTCTTTCAACCAAAATTAGAATCGCAATCCAAGTCGTTGATAAGATCTCTGAACAAATAAACAGATTGAGAGACGAAGAGTTGTGGCCTCAGCTAAACGAATTCATTCAAGGGTAATGTTAAATAGTTGATAAAGTTTCTGTTTTTTCCTAAATTTTAGAATTTATGATATGATTTTAAATAATGTGTGGTCTGCAGGTTAACAAGGATGTGGAGATCAATGCTTGAGTGCCATCGTAGTCAGTGTCGAGCCATTGGAGCTGCAAAACGGTTAGACGCCATTGCTTCTAGCAAACACTTTTCTGATGATAGTCTTGATGCCACATTACAATTAGAACGTGAACTTTTAAACTGGACTTTTCGGTTCTCATGTTGGTTTGGAGCACAAAAGGGGTTTGTGACATCATTAAACAACTGGCTTTTAAAATGTCTTTTGTATGTACCTGAAGAAACCGCTGATGGACCGGTTCCCTTTTCTCCTAGCCGAATTGGTGCACCAACTGTGTTCATTATATGTAACCAGTGGGCTCAAGCCATAGAGCGGATTTCTGACAAGGAAGTAGTGCAGTCGATGCGGGATTTTGTGAACGTTGTTCTTCAGCTGTGGGAACGAGATAAACAGGAAATGACACGGAGACTAGTGATTCATAAAAACATGGATAGAAAGGTTAAGGATTTGGAGAGGGATGATCAAAAGATTCATAAAGAATTGCAAGTGCTCGATAAAAGACTCGTCCTTTCTTCTGAAAAAGACAATGATCTTTCAGCAGTATATCAAAGTGAGACTAGTAAAAGCGTTAGCGCACAGACAAACCTACGGCTTGTTTTTGAGGCAATGGAAAGATTTACAGCTGCATCTTTAAAAACTTGTGAAGAACTATTGCAACGTATAGAAGAAGACAAAATTTCACGAGAGAAAGAGCAAGGGTCATAAAAAACCATGAAAGAAACTAGTGATACAAAAGCATGAAACCGAAAGGGTCAGGTTATGGTTCGGTGAGTGTCAACCGGACCAGCTGGAGCCCATCTGGTTAATCAAGTGCATCAGGCTCACAATGGCTCATTGGCTGTTTTTGATCTAAATGCCCTTCATAAGGTCACACTTTTGTAAGTGGATGTAATTTTGATTTGCTTTCTGGTTTTAACATAGACATAAGACATAGTAGATGGTAGGAATGTAGGATAGTGTATCTCAATTTTTGAGTCGGTTTGTTCTGTTTAGCTTCTCGTTTTCATTTTGTGGGTCCGTTTTAGAGGACCTGCAAAATGAAAACGAGTTTGGGCTTAAACAGGACTCATAAGTATCATTCATGTAAATAGGCGTTTTGTTTCCTGTCCATTCTTTGAGCGGCTTCCTTACAAAATAATTTAATGCCATTCGACCCAAGTTAATAATATTATTCAGTTTACATAAACGGCAATTATCATATCTTACGCAGCTAATCGAGGAAATTAAGTACATTGGCAGAGGGGGGAGGGGTGAAAATGAGATCTTGCAGCCATGGGCTACGTGACTGCGAATCTTGACACCAGCCCATGTCACTTTTTGGTAATCGGAGCTGCGATATCTCCTCCGACCCTATCGGTAGTTTCAGGCTTGGTTCCTTGCAGGCTTTCGTGCAGGATGCCACGTGGCTTAATCTCATTGGTGATGGTGCTAACAAGTCAAGATCTTGACTATCAGTAGAGTTTGGTGGTGATGGAGGCTGTTCTTCCATGGCTGCTCTTTGCTCCAACACCTTTATGGAAGTTGCCTTTCTGTATATTTTACACAGCACTATATCCTGCAGATTTTCAATCAATTTCACTTTTATTTATTATATATTCAATAGACTATATATGTGTACAACTGTACAAATGAAGTTGTATTTATTTTTAAATTTTGTTAAGAGTCTCAACTCAGCCAAATGGTGAGTGAGTTAGCTTGTCAAATAAATACTAATTACGTTAGTTGTAATTATGTTACGTGTTAATGATGTTACTACTCAGACTCGTAACTTAGTCAAGTGGCTCAGTTAGTTTTGTTATGTGACCACATTAGTGGTAATTGCAACTAATTCAGTCACTTAACAAAGCTAGCTCAACCATGCACCATCTCTAAGAGATCTTATTTGAAAAATAAAAATTTTAGTTGTTAGAAGGCCATAAACATTTAGCCTTTAACTCATTGTGTGATTCGTCTCGCTCAAAATTAATTTGTTCAAATATAAGTTGCTACCTTTGACAGCCGACAAGAATCGGGCAATCGGTATTCACTCATGATCCAGTCGGTTTTTCGCCCTCCGGGTGCCCTTCCCTCATAGAACACTAAAGTCTTCTTCAACCCAAGGTGCCTGTTCGTGTCAGATAAAGAGAATATTTTACGATCCGACCCAGTTGCCTTCCAGTATCCATTAGCGGTGGTTCGGTTTGGTCTCCCTCCATTGCCATGCTTTTTGTTCCTTGGAACGAAGAAGTACCACTCTCTCTCCCCAATCTTTGACATTTCTATGGTTAAAACAATAAAAAATACGCACATCAACACCGTTTACACAATTTCAAATCAGTTTGATTCGACTTGACTAAAAGAACAATTTCAAATCAGTTTAATTCGACTTGACTTAAAGAAAATGAATTAAAGCTCGGATAAGCTTCGAGTGAGGAAAAGTTACCTGGTAGAATCCAAGGATCGTAGAGGTATATGTTCAAAAACCCAATGACTTCAAAACACGTATTGCTCCCTAAAATCATTTTTTTGAGGTAAAACTCTAACAACTCTTCCTCGGTCGGGTGAAACCGAAAGCCGGGCAATTCGAGCTCCAACGGGTTCATCTCCATGTAGAAATTTTTTGAACAGGTATAAACATACTAATCGATCTTGATACTTATATACAAGGACATTTTATAAAACAAAAATTGACAGGATTGACTTCAAGTCTTTGTGGAATTTTATAAAGGCACATGAGCTATAATGGAGTGAGGCAATTGGGTGGATTTTTCTCTTCATGGGCCCACATTTAAAGAAAATACAGATAATATAACTTATTAGTATTATGGTACTTTGAATAACTATGTAATATATAATATAAATTTATTTTTATTATTGTAATTTGAGTAACTGTGTAAATCCCTAACACACTAATGCTATAATATTTTTATTTTACTTTGAAAATATTTTTTTATTAGTTTCAAAACTTACCAACAAGGGAAGGGTGATTTTATTTTTGAAATTAGAAAATATAAAAGAAAGGGTCTTGGATTTGATTGGTAATTTGAACGAGTCATTTGTGGACCATGAAATTATGTTATAGATCTTTCCCATTGTCTTCTCTACACCACACCATTGACTCATAAGATTGACCTATTGTCTATATAAGTCAATTTTTCATTAATAATACAAGTTATTATTTTAGTCTAATAGATGGATGAGAATTACTGGTTCTGGTTATGGCTATTTTAGTTGCATACATAACAATTTGTTTTATATGCAATCGATTGGGTTTGCGTTAGAAGGAACCATTGCAAGTCACGTCAAGTCATACATGTGACTATGTGATGTGAATGCTCTAAGTTAATTTAACTTAATGAGTTTTTAAGGATTTCAAATGACTAGAAGTCGTGTTCCGTATGAATAATTACCTAGTAATCTATTATTTCGAGAAACAAGGTATGTCCTTAAATGATTCTTTGGGTTGCAATTACATGTAGGCATCTTTGTGACTTTGCAAATGGTCACACCACTCTTTTGAATAGACAATGTTATGAAGACTTATGGTGCAGAATTATAATCCATTTTCATGCTAATGTCTTCTCTGATTGCGAGACTAAATAACAACATACCTTAATAAGGAAAATGATGTAAGTAGAAAAAAGTTACTTAGGAGCATCATTCATTCCCATCCAGAGTTGAAAATTTAAAAGCAAATGGACATTTTTAGATTATGAAAAACATTATTGGTAACCATCAACTGAAATGTCACAAACCTTTGAATCGCAACGTTTTAACAACCATTCTCAATAGGTGCATTTATCCGAACCGGTGCGTTTCATGAAAATAACCCAACATAAATCAAATCTTTGTTTCTCTGTTTAGTTTTACCTAAGATTCAGCTCCAAAAATCTATACTTATTTTTGTCATTTTCAAAATATTCATAACAGTTAACTCATCAAGGGGCTGTTTGGCAGTATCTGAACCAGTCTCTTAATAGTTCAGATATTTAAATGGTTCAGCACTTAATGGTTCAGACTGTTTGTTTCGCGAGCAAATATCTGAATGGTTCAGACATTTAGCTCTGAATGGTTAAACATTATACTAACGTTGAATGGTTAAGATGTCTAATGCTAAATGGTTAATACCTCTTATCTGAATTGGTCAGACATTTGTCTTTTGATAGTTAAGCGATATAATAGCTCTTAATGGTTCAGATCTCTTAATGGGTCACCACTTAATGGTTTAGATCTTTTATTGATTCAACACTTAATTATTCAGAAATCACCAAACAATCCCTAAATCTTTATAAAATAAAAAGCGTTTAAAAGTCTGATATAGATTTATAAAAGAATTTACAAAAAGACTTAAGAGTAAATTACAAATTGTGTCCTTTATTAATACACGAAAATACACCGTGTGTCCTTTTTTTCAATTTCAATAATTACACGGTATGTCCTTTTTATATAAAGTTTGCACACATATTATCCTTTACACTCACGTTCGTTAAAATTTACACTTAAGTCATGCATGTGCACCTCACAGGAGGGGCATTTGAGTATTTTACATGCATACAATGAGTCAAAAATATTTTTACGTCATTTTATTTCCGTCGTCTTCATGTTATGTGTTCAAAGTTGAATGTCTGGAATTTTCGAATAGTAGAAATCACTATCAGATATCAAATCGCTATCTGATAGTGATTTCTACTATCCAAAAATTTCAAACATCCAACTTTGAACACCTAACATTAAGGCGACGGAAATGAAGCGACATAAAAATATTTTTGATTTATTGTAAGCATATAAAATACTTAAAAGCCCATCATGTGAGGACACATGCATGACTTAACTGTAAATTTTAACGAAGGTTAGTGTAAAGGACAATATGTGTGCAAACTTTATATAAAAAGGACATAACGTGTAATTATTGAAACTAAAGGACACACAGTGTAATTTCATGTATTAATAAAGAACACAATTTGTAATTTACTCGAGACTTAAGTATAACCGGGGACCATATATCCTTTGTTGAGCAGAATGTTCAGCTCTATAGTACTATAGCCTTCAGATTTTAAACCCACAGAAATGTGAACTTGTAAAACCAATATTTTTTTCAATAATTTTCGTAATCAAGTTGTAATTTGCCCAAATACAAAAATTCAATATTTGATCACGATTAATTTACTTCGTATGTAGTGAATTAATATTTTCATGATTATAAACATCAAAATACACTAGTATTTTCGACCCATTTGCATGTTTATTATGAAGATAAAATTTTCTTACTTTTATTTTTGTAATCCGAAATACCTCACTCAATCCTTTATATAACTAATTAGTTAAAATTATCACTGTTCAAATAAGAATAGTATTGATAATTAAAATTATTATAGGACGACTTGCATTGACCTCGATGCCAACATTATAAGTCACCATCTTGACTCCATATATTCTATTATTCGTCACCCCTTTTGTCTTAATAATACAATTAAATAATATTAGTGTCTAGAATAAATTTTATACACTACGTGTTATTATGATTATGAGTGTGCAATGAATTTTACATTGGTAGTTATCTTATGGTTTCCGACAACTCAGATTTGAAAACAATTCAAATCAAAACATTAATACAAATAAATATGTCGCAACAATGAATTCAAATTTAATAAAACATCGTATTTTAAAACTTGTAAAGATAAACAAAAACTTTTGAGTAAATTATAAATTTTATCCTTTAAGTATATACTTAAAATTATGAATCTTGTCCTTAAACTTTAATAAGTATACTGAGTGTTTTTTTTTACAAAAAATTATCAAAATTCTATCCTTTCTACTAACAAAAGTTAAATTTTTAAGTTAGTTTTGTGTAAAACACCATTTTGCCCTAAGCTCTAAAAGGACGAAATCTGTAAATTTTATTAATTTTTTTATTTTCCCCTTTTTGTTTTTATTTTACTTTTTTATTTTTTTATCTTTTCTAATCACTTTTATTTTTGTAAAATTATTTTATTAATTATCGCTTTGCCCTTAACCCTTAAAATGACAAAATGTATTATTATAAAAATTTTGTTTTCTTTCTATATGTATTTTATTTTATTTTCTTTACTCTTATTTATTTCTAGCCACTTTCGTTTAAAAAATCATCATAAATATTAGTAATAATTTAGTTTTAACTTTTTAGAAAATGTAATTTATTTATAGATTTTTATTTTTTTACAAATTTATTTCATTTATTCACTTTATTCACTACCTTTTTAATAAGACCAATAGAAATTAAACAACTCGGTTTTTAACTTTTTTAGTACAAGATTTTTTGGTCGTTTCAAATTATTTGGTTTAGGGTTTATATTCGAATTCGGTTGGAGAAAGTAAGATTTTGGTTTATGATATGAATTTTAAATTTATTTGTGTTCACTCAAATGGTTTGTTTTTAAATATAAATATGGAGTGATACCTTGTAACTTTAATTTAAAATAAAATACACTAAAAGGTTTCTAATAACTACTCAGAAGTTTTTAAATAAATAAATCATTTAAATTTTCTTTAACCACATGTACTTTTATTCAGGGTTTTATTTAAACTGTTAATAATGAGTTTTTATCAATGTAAATCAAATCCAAACCACTTAAAATTAAAATGAAACCAAACCAAACAATTACTAAAGGTTTTGCTTTGGTTTGGTTTGATGATTAAGATTATTGAATATTTTACAGTAAAAACACTTAAATACTCCATGTATTAATCAAAGCTTAATTATATGTATAGCCCAACTTAGAATAATTATAATCAAATAAAAGATAAAAAGTCATATCTCAAAATCATACTGTCTCTAATAGCTTTCTAATATAAACCATAACTTAAACTGTTTAACATAGTTGAATATTCTTATACCAAAATTTTAATAAAAAAAGCGACAAGTGTTACTTGCTTATTATCGAGTTTGCAGGCTGTCTTGTGCTAGGTGCTACTTGCTTATTATCGAGTTATAGTGGTGGCAATTTCGATCCATATAGTTACGAAATGGTCTATTCAGCTTCTAATAAAAAAAATTAGGTAACAAGGAAACACAGAATTAGGTCCCAACATGTATTTTTTGTTCATAAAATTTTATATTACCAGCAAAACTCTAGTTCCTTTATAAAGAAAAAAGTTAAAAAAAATTTGGGCAAGAAGTGTTTTGGGTAAGCACGAGCCTCATTGCACAAAACTACATTTTTAAACAAATTTTCTTTTTTGTGTGTTTGTTGCAGGATGTTGATAAATTGATGCTTGAAAGCTATCCAAGGGTGATGAGAATTTGGCATATAACAAAATGGCAAGAATCAATGACGTCATCTTTGTAGACGATGCTACCAAACGTTGTGCTGGTACAAATCGAAACGTTAGGAGGCCTTCCCGTTCAAAAGCAGATGTTTCCTAGTCCATTTTCAATCCAACATTTACCTTATTCTTCTCCCTTTGCCAATCCGACATTATGTTCATCTCCACGCGCCCGCCCCCATAAACACTGGAAATCATCTTAAAGCTAGTGATATGGACATACATTGTTGGGAAGTACCTGTTAACGCTCCAAAAGATCATTAAGTTATTATATAAAAGACGGTCATAGGGGGCGGTACCAGAGAGGTGTCAAAGGGGTCCGCTGATCTTGGTGAGCGGAATCCTTTGGATTTTTTTTATAAAGTCGTATTTAAAAAAATATGTATGTTTGACTTTTAGTTGTTGACCATATTGAAAAGAACCTTATGTGTTTTTTAACATCCATGTTTTCTTGTTATTGACAAGAGGATATGATAGATTTTAACATGATTATATTATATTATTATGTAGGTAAGTTTAATTTTGATACGATTATGTCAATCATTGTTTAGTTGTGTTCATGTGTTCCAATTTGTATGCATACAGAGCATCTAAACTGATATTATATATCGAGAAGCAGAGGAATCTTTCTTGGTTGTTGGTTGTTATTAGCAGGAACATATACCTTGCTTCATCATGGCTTAAGAGTTACTTTAAATTAATGAATTCCACCAATTTTATTCCAATTACATAACTTAATTTAATCAATTACAAATAAAAGACTACGAGTTTATATTTATTAATTAATTTCATTTACTTGTTTCAAAAGAATTATATCTTCTTAACTATTTTTAAAACATGAGAGATTATATATACATGATTGTATTTAAATGAAAGTGTATATTTTAAATACAAATAATAACTTTTTTATAAAATTAACTAATATGGTGATCCGCCGTTCAAAAAAAAAACTAATATGGTGATTCTTATTAAATAAGGGAATTTCTAATATCTAGAAATGTTGTTTTAAGACCAATAGTCTTGTATGTTTTAAGTGAATTTATAAATAATCAATGTAATATTTAAAGTGAAAAGAAAATAAAAACTAATCAAGAAATATTATCTATTGATTTGTAACGCGTGAACAATAACCATTCACGATCATATATAAGTCATACCTTCAAGACCTGCCCTCTATTTTCTTCGATCGTCGAGTAACTAATACGAACTCCGGGATTGTTATAGGTAAAAAGATTCACTAACAAATACGAACTCCTAATGGCTTTGTTGCACGTAAGAAGATTCATCGCCCGCAACGTACTCCTGAAACAACAATTTATATTTAATAACAACAATGAAAATAAGTGAAGAAATTGTTTTTCTTTGATTCACTAGAAGCAATGTTGTGTGAAAAGATTGAGCATCATACTCCTCCATATTGCTTTCTGTCACGTATGAAATGTTAGGATATTCACTGTAGTATTTGCCAAATAAATAGAAAATAGTTAATGTCTCAAACTAACATCGCTAACGAACAATTGAATTTAAAAGAAACTGAACATATATACTTTGAGAGAATAAAATTAAGAAAAATCAAGCTATTTACGATCGTTGATCGATTGTTCGTTACTTCGTTGTATACATTAATTTTTTAGGGAATCTAACTTCGCATCAAATAATAAAACGAAAACTCTCCTTTTAAGATCAAATCTATACGTGTCTTATAGCACTATACGCACGTATATGATCCCACTTATAGGCGATATGTGTCGTACGGATGACGCCTATACATGACGTATAACACTATATGTGTCGTATAAACGTCACCTATACGCAGATACACTATTATACGCCACACATAATCTTGGCGAATGGCTGATGTGACGACCAACAGTTTGTCATAAAAAAATCTATATACGACGTATGGTTCTAAACACGAGCGTATAAGGTTGCTTGAATAGCCGGCTCTATTGAAAATAAAAAAGCTATACGTCACATATAACATCATACATACCGTATAAAAATATATCATCATCTAGTTGGATGTCTTTATATCATAAACTTTATAGAAAAAAAGGTAGTTGAAATACAAAATTTTAAAATCATACAACTAAAGTTGGATAAAATATAACATACCATAGTCCATAGTCCATAGATCAATCTTCCTAATTGCAATCATTTCCACCACTTTGTTTATTATTAAGAAACCTTCCTTTGCGTTTCATTTCATCAAGCAAAAATGGCAGACTGGTCTCAACTTCCAAGAGAACTTCTTGATGTCATCTCCAAACACCTCATCTCCGACACCGATCTTCTCCGATTCCGATCAGTATGCACCTCCTGGCGATCCTCCGTACACCCTTTCTCCTCTCGTTTTCCGATCTTACCCAACGCCGGAATCTCCGACACCACCTGGGGCTTCTACCTCTCCAAACGCACCATCTTTCGCCTCGGATTACCTGATCAACAAAACCTTCTTCCATGGCTCATTAAGGTCGAAAGAGACAACCCTCAGAAAACCCATTTGATGAACCCCTTAACCGGATCCGAATTCATCCCCCTTTTGCCCAATTTCCCAAGATCCCTCGATTTGTTGAATTTTAGGGTTACGGAATTAGGCCAAGAATACGCTTTGCAGTACATTAGCTATCGCCCTAATGCGAATTCGATTGGGGATTCCGTTACCCTTTACATGGAAAAGGTTGCGTTTTGCAGCTCCGGCGTTGATGGGTTCGTGTTGTTGACGATTCATGTTTCTGGGAAATTGGCGTTGTTGAGGAACGGTGAGAGGAAATGGAACATAATCAACGATCTGCCGTCGCCGTACGACGATGTTATATTCTTTAACGGGGAGTTCTACGCCGTCGATAGCACCGGGAGGACTGTGATCGTCGATTCGGAGACGTCGTCGTTGAGAGTCGTTGCGGGTTCTGTGTTCGGTGGGGATAAGAAGTTTCTGGTGGAATCAATGGGGGAGTTGTTGATGGTTGATAAGTATTTGAGCGTTGGACCGGAGAATGATTTGGATTATGATGATGAGAACTACGAGTTCTATGAGGATTTCGATTGTTTCATGAGTGAAAGGACTGTGAAACTTGAGGTTTATAAGCTGGATAAAGAAGAACAGAAGTGGGTTGAGGTGAAAGATTTAGGTGATAGGATGCTGTTTCTTGGGGATAATTGTGGGTTTTCGGCTTCTGCGTCGGATTTCCCTGGTTGCAAAGGGAATTGTGTGTTGTTTACAGGGCAGAATAGGGAAGATGATGGGTTGATCAAGAGTAAAGGTGTGGGTGTGTTTGATTTGGAGAGTGGTACCATTGAGCCTATTCCTAGTAACTCTGGTTATTCGCAGTTGTTTTGGCCGCCTCCTCAGTGGCTGCATTCGAATCCGTTGGTTTTGGAAGTAAGTCTTCTTTTTGATCATATGTTTATTTTTGGAACTTTCTTTGTAGTTGTTTCGTTTTGTTAGAAGTAGATGGATCGCGTAGTTGGTCACCCTGAAATCGACTGAACAAGTTGTGAACTTTGTTGGTTTTAGCTTTTAGATTTGCCTGTAGCTTTGGTCAGTGAAGTAGAATAATGTCATCATCTAATTTTGATCAACTTGTGTAGTGTATATTATGATTTATATGTGAGCTTTGCCCTTGATCTTTCATGAATGGCCATAAGTTGAGTAAGAGGGTGTTTGGACTTGTGGTTTCAAGGTTATTAGTGCAATTTGAAGAATTGGAATTAGTTGGTAAGATAAATTAGTCTAGGTAATGTTATATTTAAGGGTGTCAATCGTGTGGGGCTAGCTGCTAGCAGGTTGACTTGTTGAAACCGAACACAACCCATATGTTCATTCGTGTCAAAGACATTAACCTTAACCCTAACATGGACACACTTAAAAGTGTGCAGCACGAACGTGACTTGTTTAACCCATTCATCTAAATAAGTCAAACGGGTGGGCAGGTTGTGATCAAGTTATAAACATGTTAAATGGGTTGGTGTGTTGTAATAAATGGGTTAAACTGGTAACCTGTTTAATTAAATGGGTTATATATCAATTTAAATATGACCCGTCTATTAAACGGGTTAATTGTGACAACCAAAACCTGATAATTATCATGTCATGTAAAAAATTGCCACCCCTACGTCAAATCTTATTATTCTAGAAAAGCAGGATATCAAAATTATAACCAAGGAATCTAGGATTAATAGCATTAAAAAGTTAAATACTTTCACCTTTCTGTTATTGTATACAACCTACTTTGTTTTTCTCCTATAACATCATCTTGTATGGCAGAAGGATTACAAACTCCCTCTAGTTCTAAATAAGATTAGGAAAACTAAGAACTTCCAACGTTGATTTGTAGAAATGTTTAAGCGCTTGTCAAATCTCTTATTTGTCTTCCAAATTTGGGGATTCAATGTTTATTTCTTCTACTAACAATATTTGTTGCTGATATGAACTTGCAGGATCGACTGGATAACCTTAACATCTAATCAGATTCAGACAAGAAGACGCACAATGACACTAGTCGAAACATTAAAAAAGTGTACATATCTTCTGTGTGGCTTGTGATCTTGTGCTACTCGTTGCATAAACCTGCACATCTAAATCTCGTTTTATGAAAGTAATTCTCATGATTGGCTTTTTTTTCTTTTTTTTTTTTTCATTTGTTCAATAATTCATTTTCATTTGGTTGTATGTTGATGCTGGTTAATAATGGTTATATATACTTTACATTCCTTTCAGCTGTTTGTTTTAGATTTCAAGAAAATCTCAAATGTTGTCGGCTTAGTGTGAATCGGTTTGGTTTGTCATTATAGATGTTGACCCAAACCGACCCGAACTAAATTTCAGTTTATTCCTGTCAATAATGTTTGGTTTTGTTTTTATAGTTTGCGTTCATATTTCATGGGCTCTGCATCAAAATTTTGTTTTGCTGAAATAGTTTTATGAATCTTTTAACAGAAATTTGTGTATATGAATAACAAGAATATATTTAACAACACTTTTTGAGGTTAAACATGAATTTGAGCTTGATTTGAGAAATATCCAAAATTTTGAAATAATTATTATAACCATGTTTTATAAATCGTGCGCAATTAGGATTCTTGAACCTGTTTAAAAAAGTGAAAACGTAAAATACAATAGACTTACAATAGACTGCTTAGATCGAGTAAAAATGATGAAGAATTTGTGTAAAAATGATGAAGAATTTGTGCCCTTACAAACAGTTTAGGTTTTCGAGCAATGTTCTTGGCTTCATGACGCGCAAGCCTCTCGACTCTGTTTTTCTTAATCTCACAGCTAGGTTTCCCCCGAATGTGTTGCATGGGGAATTCTGCCACGAACCTAGTTATCAAAGGCGTATACGAAAACACATCGCAACGGTTGTCATTACAACGTAAAACTCTAAGACATCAAGAAAGGCACAGAAACCACATTGTAATGGTGTTTACTACGCCGTAAAACTTCAATGCGTATTTAGTAGAAAATGACATAATCAATTTTTTAAGCAAAGATTAAATAAATAAGACAAAACAAAACAACGAATGCAAAATAAAAACTTCTGGTATAGCCTACAAAGGAATAAAAGAAGGCGTATTCAGTACCCACTAACTATTATAACTTGCTAAATTAACTAACTCAAACAAATAAGGAATCAAGGAACATCGGTGGATCAGAGCATAAGATTTAACTTTAGCCCCTATACTATAGATAATATATGATTTTAACCTATTTAGTACTATTTGATTTTTCTTCAATAAGTATGGTTCATAAACTTAAAAAAATGTAACTAATATGTGGCTGTGTTTCAAGTATAGTTATTGTCAAGTAGTAAACAATGGAGCTGAATGAGGGGAACGGAAGAGATTTAGTAGATTTTCTAGGATTAATATTGTATATAGTAACTAAGTGACTTCTGGCTATTATATAGCCTATAAAAAAAGACGGAGTTGTTACTAAATTGTTTTTTCAAGGATATTCTGATGATAAAGTGTCTTTCCTCTATTCATGAGGTTGGGAGTTTAAGTTCTACAAGGTGTAGATATAAGTGCTTAATACGACTATACGAGCAAATTAAGAAGGAAAAAGTAAATTAGTGGCGGACGATGGGTTTTATGGATTTAGGGAGATACATGGGCACGGTTGGGGAGGTTATGCATGGGTTATGTTTTTTTAGAACGACAACTCATACACCTATATAAGATATTTTCTAACTTTACATCATAATTAGTTTACATCAACACATCATAATCACGAATCGAACCTTAACCTCAAGTAAAGGATTATCACATTAACTTCACATTACTTTGCTATTGCCCTACCATGCATGGGCCACATGAGGTGGCGCTTATTAAATTAACAATGGGATAAATATATTTAATATGACGCTTTTAATATAATCAATTTTATCAAATTAAAAACCAAAAATTTTAGGATTTTTCAAAACAACTTTTAATTAAAAAACAACATATATTAAATATATTTGATTAAAAGTGTTGAGGAAAAATACTTTATTTATCTAAAATTAATTTTTTTAAACGTGTAAATACGTAATTAATATTTCTTACATCTATATATTTAACTTTTTGTTAAGTATGATATTCACATCAAATTATTCCTTTTTATTCAATGAAAATAGAGGTAATTTATTAAATATATGATACATAAAATTGAAACAATTTTCCAAAGAAGGTATTCAAACTTGAGAAATTATTTCTAACTAAGTAAAAAATAATAATTATTGTTCCACCAAAGTCATTCACAATTTTTTTTTCTCTAGTTACAAACTACCTGCATATTAATATTGTTTTACTTTTGCTATGAAATGTTTATAAATTAAAACAAAATTAGCTGAATGGAACAAATATAGAGTTTGATTATCATTTAATAATTCTCGTTTTGAAGGTTAACATAAAGTAAGAGATAATTGTAAAGAAAACTATCATAAATAATAATAATCATTGTTAAATTCAAGTCATTTAATTAAACATTCACATTAAGGGTGTGTTTAATTTCGGCTAACCCGGCTGATTGGCTGACTCGGTCAGCGGGTCAGCCATTTGATATCTATTTCGTTTCAGTTGACCGGGTCCAAGGTAGCTGACCCAAACCTGAAATTAAAAAGGCTGACCCATCCATTTCAGCTGACCGCGACCACCGACGGCCACCCCACCCCTCGGCAGTCGGCGCTTCCACCGATGGCGGACCCCCCTGCACGACGACCCCCCCCGCGCGACGACCTCCCTGCGCGGTGAGAGAGATGCATTAGTGAAGGTTTTAGTGAGATGAGAAGTTGCGGCCATTGATGATTTTGGTGTGTGTTTGTGTGTGTTTTTGCGACAGTTTTGCGACGATGAGGGGGGTTTTTCTTGTTTGCCTTTGCGTCAGATTTGAAGGTTTTCTTTGCGTAAAAGAAGACAAAATAGACGAAAGAAAGATTTAAGAAAATGTTAAATAATTTTATTGATTACACAACACCAGTTAAATTCAAACTCGTCAGAACAACGGGGCAATAAGGTTATTTTTATCATTCAACATAGTCTGTCAGATACTAAATCAAACAGCCAAGTTTCAGTTAGATGCAAACTCAGTCAGAACTTTTACTGGGTCAGCTTCTGACTCAGTCAGATCCAACTCAGTCAGCAGTAATCAAACAGCCCTTAAAACCTACAATATTAACTCTTAGTTTAGTTAGAAAAATAATGAAAATCTTCTTATTACGATAAAAGAGTAACTATGAGAGGCATGTGATAGCATCACGTTCCTCCTCATTAAATTTTTTCCGTTTTCTCTCTTATATTAAATAATTACATCAATTATTAATAATATTATTTAATTTATATAGATTACAAATAGTTTTTTATTTTTTAATTACTTAAAAAAGATATCTATTTATTAATGCTATTTGAAAAAACATTTTTTATATAATAAAAACTTTTTTAAAACATCAAACTTTTTTAAAAATGAAATATTTTAAATTTGGTGTTTTTAAAATGTAAAATTTTATAAACCAAAAATTATTATAATGGGAGTTATAATAAAAAAATTTAAAACTTATATTTTTTTTAAAACAACTTGTTTTGAAACAAAATGTTTGTTTTTTTTAGAATAAAGTTTAAAAGGTTGATATTATTGTTTTATTATTTATAGTCTTTACTCGTATGTAATCCCAATCTGACCTTATCTTAAAAATATCATTTTGTAATTAAAACTTATTTTAATTAATATTTATTTATTCAACCTGTGTAATACACGTGTTACTAAAACTAGTTTTATAAATTTGCTTATAATAAAACAAAATTAGAACTTAAAGTATAGTTTGATGGTTATCCCATTTTTCTTTTATATTTTGATACAAAATCAAATTAAGAATTTACTACAAAACCATATGATATAATAAACATTATTATAAAAGATTTCATGTTTTTATAATGCTTATGAGTTTTGTTGGAAGAGGAAGAAGATCTTCCAAAAATTAACATTTTGAGTTTTAAGAAACAAAATTACTGTTGCCAATAAGAATAATATTATTATCTCCGATCAATCGGAAATTGATTCACCGATGAACGATCATTTGATCGGTTGCATGACGTGAAGAGAATTCAATCAATGGATTTTTCTTCATCGAGATCTCCTCTTTCCAACAAGCACACACGGAAGAACTCCGGCAGCACCGTCGACGACTCTCACCGGCCGATCATCTCCGATCACGACGCCTCGACTTCTCACTCCGTCGACCACCGCGATTTCATTGTGAAGATCAACGGCGAAGATAGGGACAACGAAGGAAACAATGCGACCAGATTTCGACGTGATATTATGAGTCACGACAATGCCCAACGCCGCAGCGGTGGCATGGATGATCCGCCGTCGAGGCTCATCGGAGAGTTTTTGAACAAGCAGAAGGACGCCGGAGGTGAGATGACGTTGGATATGGATTTGGAGATGGAAGAGCTTCGTCACGGAAGTAATTCCGGCAATGCTGCGAATCAGAAATCTCCAGAAAGTCCGGTTAAAGGTACGATCAACAGCGGAGGCGTTAATCCGAATGTTAGGGTTCCGAACTCTAGAGATTTGAAAGTTTCGTTTCAACAGCCTCATCAATCGTCTAAAGTAGTCGATATTGTGCCGGAGAACGAACATCACGATACAGAATCGTCGGATGAGGATGAATTAGATGACATTCGATTACCGGAGCAACATCAAATCAGACGGAAATCGAGTAATCTGAACAATCTAAGCCGTGCGTGCGATGACAAAGGCGGATGTGAGGTTTTGAAATGCACGTCGTTTCAACGGAGAGCCACTATCATGCGAACCAAAACTCATCAATCGAGATTGTTTGATCCACCGGAGGTTGAAGTTGAGGTTCCATTATCAGGTCCAGCTGGTAAGTCAGGGCACTACAAATCAGGTGTGTTATTAGCACGATCGGGGATACAGGCAAGAGGTGAAATTGAGGAAGAAGATGATTCATTGTATGAGGAAGATAATCCAGATGATTTCAAACGGGCGAAACTCGATGCCTTGACGCTGATCCAGTGGATTAGCCTCATTTCCATTTTGTCAGCTTTGATTTGCACTCTTTTGATCAAAAACTGGAAGCAAAAGGTAGTTAGGGGACTGCACATTTGGGAATGGGAGGTTTTAGTGCTGGTTTTGATATGTGGTAGATTGGTTTCAGGTTGGGGTATAAGGTTTATCGTCTTCTTTATCGAGAGAAACTTCCTTCTGCGCAAACGAGTTCTGTATTTCGTGTACGGGATCAGGAAGCCGGTGCAGAACTGTATTTGGTTAGGTTTGGTTCTAATTGCTTGGCATTACATGTTTGATGAGAAAGTTGAGGGTCATAACAGGTTCCTCAGGGTCTTGAACAAATTGATGGTGTGTATGCTTGTGGCTACTTCATTGTGGCTTGTTAAAACCCTGATGGTTAAAGTACTCGCGTCTTCGTTTCATGTCAAGAAGTTCTTTGATCGGATTCAAGAAGCTTTGTTCAACCAGTATGTGATTGAAACCCTCTCGGGTCCACCGTTGGTTGAGATCCAGAATCACATAATAGAAGAAGAGAAAACAATGGCAGAAATTAACAGACTGCAGAATGCAGGTGCTAACATGCCTCCAGAACTTGGTGAAAATGTGTTTCCGACAAAGAGTGGGAGGGTGATCGGGAGTGGAAGGTTACAAAAGCCCGCTCCTGCCATCAAGATTGATGAGAAGGAGCAGGGGATATCGATTGATCATTTGCATCGGCTTAACCCCAAAAATGTATCTGCTTGGAACATGAAAAGATTGATGAGAATCGTTCGTCTAGGGACATTGAGCACGCTAGATGAGCAGTTGCATGACATGAGTACACAAGAAGACGAGTCAGTGACACAAATCAGAAGCGAAATTGAAGCCAAACGAGCAGCACGAAAGATTTTCATGAATGTGGCCAAGGCTGGCTCCAAGTATGATTTTATATCCATTTCAAAACACATTTACTCATGATTTAATGATCATATCACATGATTGAGATTCTAGAATTGGAAGTTGGATGTTTGTAGGTTCATCTATCTTAACGATCTAATGCGGTTCTTGAGAGAAGATCAGGCTGTTAAAACCATGTCTCTTTTGGTAGGATCACCTGGAGATGAAAAAGTTAGCAAGGCAGCTTTGAAAGCATGGGTGGTAAGATTTTAAATCAGAAAACCTCAAAATCCATGATTGATCAATTGATTATTTGCTCACAACTAGTGAACTATATGTTGCATTTTGATAATAATCTTCAGGTTAATGCATTCAGAGAACGAAAAGCACTCGCCTTGACTCTAAACGATACAAAAACAGCAGTCAACAAACTGCACCAAATGGTGAATGTGTTGGTTGGCATCATTATTGTAGTTATTTGCCTCTTGATACTGAACATAGCAACAAGCAAATTTCTAGTTTTTATTAGCTCCCAGATCGTTGTGGTGGCTTTTATCTTCGGCAATACCTGCAAGACCATATTCGAGGCCATCATCTTCTTGTTTGTCATGCACCCTTTTGACGTGGGTGATCGCTGTGAGATTGATGGTGTTCAGGTACTAAAACAGTTTGAAAACTTCTGCATCAAATCCATAGCTTATTTTCTGAATATTTAATTGTTTGCAGATGATAGTAGAAGAGATGAATATCTTAACAACTGTGTTCTTGAAATGGGACAACGAGAAGGTTTATTTTCCAAACAGTACTCTCTCAACCCGAGCCATCAGCAATCATTACCGGAGTCCTGACATGTGGGATTCGATTGATTTCTTCGTCCATATCACCACCCCTGCTGAAACTTTAGCTGTCATGAAACAAAGAATAATCAGGTAAGAAACCTGTCTTCTGTATAATTCTTGAAACAAATATCAAGACACACAGCGAAAGCAAATAAACATAGAAACTGATGTTGTATGATAAAATTGTTTTGAGTGTAACTTGATTCGGGTTTTTGACAGCTTCATCGAAGGCAAGAAGGATCATTATTATCCAAACGGTATAACTGTGGTTTCACTGACATTGTGGGAGATGAACACGATCAAGATGCACATTTGGTGGAGACATAAAATAAACTTTCAAGACATGGGAGAGAGGTACATACGAAAAGGTGCAGTGATCGATGAAATGATCCGAATCTTTAAAGAACATGATGTCGAATATAGATTGTACCCGGTTGATATCAATATCAAAAACATGCCTTCACCCGTTACCTCTAGTCGGGTTCCTCCGACATGGTGAGCTCGAGCACGTAACTAGGTATGAAATGGGAATGGTACAACTTTGATTGCATGGTGTACAAGCCTACGATGCGAGTTCGAACGTAGAATCTAAGCATTGGGAAATTCAGGATGTGATTGTGCACAAAATTTGCATGGAGTAGTGTTGAAGGCGATATAGATTTAAGTTTGGAGTTATAGACAGAACACAATGATTTTAGAATTACATATGCTGATAATGGTTGGAATTTGGAATAAGGTTTTTGGTATGGGATGGCTTTGTTTTCCTTATATTTTTGTAGTAAACTTTATTTTTATAAAAATTAGTAATTATTGAAAAATTATTAATTAATAATATTAAGATAATAGTAAGTGTTATGTAAATAAATTTGTCATTATTTATGATTGGCTTCTGTCAATAGGAAGTAGATTGCTACCGATGGTTGGTCGTCGAAATGAACAACAATTTCTACTGATCGCTTAGTCACTATTTAGTTTGATTTTAGTTTAGTGTTCACTTCTAGAAAACTCTATTTGGTTAAAACTTAGGAACACAAATTAAATGTATTGGGCTATGAGTTTAGCAATTTTTACACATCGTTAACATTTAGCCTATTACAAAACCAAGGAAACCGAAAAAATAAAAATTAAAAAAACCTAAAATTCACTTATGCACATGATCATGATACAATATAGAATATAAAGTTCATCAAACCTAAGAAGTTTCCGTCTTAAAGGACATCTTGCTTGTAAAGTGATATGCTTTTCAATCAAAAGATTGTGTGTTTAAATCTCGTAAAGTGTAAGTTTAGTGATATTAATAGCAGAGTAGGGTTACAAGTAGAGAATGTGTGTGTTCGCCAGTAAAAAAAAATAGTAAGTTCCGTTATGAAAACAAATTCCATCTATCATACATCAAACATTCTAACAATTACGACAATGCCATTTTACGTGATTGTAACACATGCTAATCAAACATAGTAACAAGAACAATGGAAAACAGTTTTCCTCGACAAAAGTCTTAAAATGGTGTTTAGGATTGTTTATTAACTTCAAAAGTTCTTTTTGTTAAAAGTCCTTATTAACTTGTAACTTTTCGAAAAGAACTTTAAAAAAAATGTTTGGAATAACTTTTGTGGTGACAATAGCCAATAAGTTAAAAAGAAGAACAATAAGTTAAAAATAGCAAAAAGTCAGATTTTTATGACTTTTACAAAATAATTTTTTTAACCTATACCAAAAGGCTAAAACAAAAAAAAAATTTGTTGAAGCCTAACAACTTATTAACTTATTGGCTTGTTAAAAAAACCAATAAGTTAAAAATTTGTTTTAATGAAAAGCCAAACATACTTTTAATATGCGTTAACAATCAAAAGTGAAAGATTATCATAACTATTTTGGAATATCATCAAAAAACAGTCTATGCACTCCGTCCCCCTAGTCTTCCAGATTTAAAAATATAGAGAATTTTTACCAAAATGTTCATGGTTAATCTTTTTTTTCTCAAAATGATGATGAACTTTCAGTGTACATGTCCCCTGATCATGGATGATTCAGCCAATCCCAACCATCCGTCTAGCCTATTTTCAGCTATTGGCTAACGACTAAGTTGGCGCAAAATAGCAAAGAAAGATATGAAATTCTACACGTGCTTGCCTAGAATATGTCACCTGTAAAGTTACAGGCTGAAAAAGGTTGTATGACGCGTCAGTCAGCCTGTAAGACACGTTAGCTTTCATGCTTATTTAGCCGATAATCTTGTGCAAAGTTACAGGCTAAGTCGGTGCCATTGTGGGTCGTCCTCAGCACAAGACTCGACTGAGCCGACTAGTTGTCTGAGCAGGCTTCTAGGGTCAGCTCGTATTATCTTTCCAGGCTTAGCCTGCATCTCCTTCCTAGAGTCGACCCGTATCATTGATCTAGGCTTAGCCTGCATCTCTTTCCTAAGGTCAGCCCGTATCATTATTTTAGGCTTAGCCGGTTTCAGTTCTTCTAGGGTTAGCCCCTACCTGAAATGCGAGAACATGTATTGACAAAATTAATAATAAAACTATGACTAAAATATAAATTTAAATTTATACTAACCGCAACACCAGTAGCAACAATAAAACATTTCAAACCGAATGCTATCATCCGTTAAAATATGAACAACAGTCTCCAGGTTAGCCTTTTCTAGATTATGGCAATAAACTAATAATAACCTGAATGAATCGTTGGCAAATCCCGCCAACATCTTCAATGCATAAGCTTTTTCACGTCAAACTTGCATGTAAGAAATATCAATGTTACTTTTCAAACCAAGATCTTTCATCATTTCTTTTCCACAATATATACGTTCATTATCTTTAAGTGTGCGTACAAATTCATGACCAATAACCTTTTTGTTTGCTTGACGTATATGAGGATAACTCTGAGTTCTTGAACAGGTGTGTTGATTTTGAAAGTGCCTAACAAGAAACATACTAGAATCACTATAACTATAAGCTCGGATACATCACTCACAATTGACAGCTTTACACGATGCTTCATACCGATTATTTTTAGAAGCATCAACCTTGCATTCAAACTTTTCAATCATACATATTTTCTCTGGTTCCAACTTTAAAACTTCCTTATATTTAAAACAAATACCTTTGAATAATTGACTGTTTACCAGTGTTTTTTATTTTCATGGGTTAAACAATAGGCATTGCATGTGGTATATTTTCTTGAACTGACTCTGGAATCGAATAAATATTACTACCAAAACCTTTATGTTGATATAAAGCTTTATTAGGTGTTGGCTCAAAAACAGACTACTGATAAAATATTTCATCTGCCGGAATAAATCAAAAGAAAACCACTCATAATCATATCTAGAAATAGATATCTAACAGACAAAACCACCAGAAAAATGTATGTTACTAGTGAATCATCTCCTCTACAAGGGCGATTTGAGCCAAGATAAAAAGTTGGTGCAGATGTCCGTACATGGAAGTTGATTTTATCCAGGAGCTACTGAATTTTTCATCAAAACTAAAAGGTAGAAAAGATTATCGAGTGTGGTCGTAGCTAAAAAGCCTAAACATGAGCTGCTGAAATTATGATTGTTTGCGGGTCAAAAAAACAAACTGTACATCAATGGGTGACTAGGTTACACCAATTGTCAATACATGGGTGTTTGATGACATAAAAGTTTTAGTTTCAGATCAGGAAGCCAGGTGTAAACCTCTTTTATAGTTCAATTCATCTTTGTGATGATGCCATTTCAAAGAGCTCATAAACCAGCCACAAAAATATTAAGTCTGGTTGTAGCAAAACTTGAGCATGTAGAATAAGAGCTCGTGTATCGTGGACTTGTTGAACTATCAAGCCAAGCTCAAGCTTAGCCAAATAATCTTCGAGCCAAGCTCAAGCTTAGCCAAGGATCCTCAAGCCAAGCTTGTGCTTTGACTCTCTTACAAACCTCCGACCTACCTTTGACGCCAAGACAAACATGTATGTCTCAATGTTGCTGCAACTCTCAAAATATGAATCAGTTTCTATCTCATTCTCATATAAAATTGATATCGAATAAATACAAATTGAACTGGCAAAATAATTAAACAAACTCATGGGGAAGAAAAACAAACAAAACAACTACACGCAAAAGAATATGCAGGTGAAGAACCAAAACTGATACATGCGCGAGTATTTATTCTAAAAACTTCTCGAGGGGTCAAAAATGTTATGGCAAGAAACGAGATCACAATAACTAAATTTTCTCCCCCTGATAATATATTATACGGCCTAAACAAAACAACAATCTTTATAGGTGTAATCATTTTTTAAATCAAATCTGCTAAAACAGATTTACTTATCATGTCTCATAGGAACCATCAAATCAGCGTCGCCACAGACGCCCTTGTTGCTTCTGCTCCTGCATTTTCCTGAATCATCACAACGTGTATTTTAAGAAAACATTGGTGGAAAATCTCAAGGAGGAAGGATGTACTTTATATAAAAAATATTACCAATTTATTTCACCACAAGAAAATGTTTTCAATAAAATTTATAGTGAAGTGTAGACAGGAAAACTGAACGAAGGTGTATACTTCAGATTTATTTGAATATCAAATACTACAAATTATTAGAAGAAAAAATGAACTATATCTTAAATAAAAAGAAAAAAAAAGAAAGAACAAGTATAAACATCAATTTTGAGTTTGCCAGAGAGAGTGGATTTTAGTTTTTTAAAATAGGTAGCGAGTGGATAGAGAACTTGTAGGTTATAAGGCGATTAAAAACTGCTAGAATTTACCTCTGATGTTCTTTAGAACGTTCAATGAACTCTTTGGCTATATCACGTCCTTGATATGAAGCTAGTACGGGTCGAATATCAGCAGGCCTATGACGCGCGACATCTGCAATAAAAGGTGGAATCAAATTCAGTTATCATAGATACGTCAACTTGTTAGCAAAATCCAGTGCTTACATTCGAGAAATGGTATTAGATCCAGAAGCGCTGTGTCATCAGCTTCACATTTCCATGGTTTTATTGGTACACAGTTCTCTGGCTGAAGGCAACTCTCAAGAGCATTACCACTAACATACAAAACCCTTGCAGGATCTCTGTTAAGCTTTGACAAATCCTACAAGAAGAAACAACATTTCAAACAATCATACATTTTATGTGAATATAAATGTGATGATCATGAAAGTCTGAAACATTTTCTTTTTCTAGAAAACAAAATCATGTTAAATTTACCTATTTTCTGTTGTTTTCTCATTAAAACAAAATCATCTTTGAAAAGTAGTTAAATCTAAATTACTTAACAATGTGTAAAGTCAGATATTGCAATTGTTGTACGATTGAGAAATTAACTACTTTTAAGAAAGCATCAATTCATACTGGCTTTTTAATGGTTAAGGATCAATAATACATTTAGTTCATAACATGTCATTATACTTTAATGGAACACTGCCCCTACATTTCATTTAACGTCCACCTTGGTTTTAAAATGTGCGCATAATGCGTGATGCGCCGATGCGAGCGCATCGCAACATCTGATGCGTTGCGTTTCCATGATGCGCCCGTGATGCGCCGATGCGCCCTGATGCGCAAGATGCGCCTTGATGCGTGCATTATGAACTGCTATGTTTTTTCTTCAATTTTGGACCTGGGTTGAATCTTTTCAACATGAGTATGGGTGTAACCTCTCAGTGTGTTGTTTCATATCTGTGTTTATGCTATATATTTACATGTGTTAAACTTTTGTTTCAATAGTCTGTGCATAGTGTAATAGTCTTGAATTTGGGTTTTTATGTTAAAGTATGTTTTATGAGTGTGTTAATAAGTAGTTTTTATGTTGAAGTATCAATCATACAGAATTTGTTTTGTATATTTAACTTTTAGTACTTTTTAATATCTAACGCATCGCATACGTGATGTGTGCGCATCGCGCATCGGGATTTGGGACCAAAACGCATCAGAGCGCATCGCGCAATTTAAAACCAAGACGTCCACGACATGTGCCTCGTGAATATTCCCGCCATCAACAAGTTTTTGTTGCTTAGCAATTCAGATAAAAACTAGTTTGAACTCAAATGATTATGATTGGATTCAGCCATTCAGGTTCATTTTATCTCCCCTAACAGGTAGGGTTTTCTTTTCTTTTTTTTTTTTGAAAAATAGCTTAAAAGAAAAAGAATCAAATGGTAGAAGTTTACCAAAGGTTTACCTCTAAAACATAAAACCTCTTGTACCACTACATGATACAGGAAAAAGTACAATTTTGTAATTCATATTTGACACACTTGTTACAGGTCAACCAAACCCCTCTAATTTTAACACGTATTTGAGAACTACCCGTTAAGCAGCCCACCTGACACACCCATTCGCACCTCCACCAGGGTAAAAACAAAAAGAAAATCCCAGTTGCGAAACAGACATACTGCTTAAAACAAACGCCATGCAAGATATATATCAAAAGATTAAAAATGCAATGACATACTCTATAGTGCTTTCCGTCTTGATATCTAGTAGCAGCCCTTGATAGCCTATACCTTATGCAGTGCTTTCCATCCAATCTATCAACAATAGGATCAACATACTGCACACAAACAAAAGCCAGAGTTTGTAAGGAATACAACCCAAAAGTGAGTGAGAGAGTGTAATAAAATGATATACCATAGCTTGCTGATCAGAATACACTATAATTTCATAAAATTGAGCTAGGTGCTCCAAAAAGTCATCAACTCCTGGCCTTTTAAATGTTCTCCAACCTCGATCACGCTTTAAGCATGTACATGATAGAAAAGAAAATTGTCAACAAAAAACCCCACTACGTTAAAGAGTAAGAGTAAAAGTACAAAATCATTGATGAAATTTGTTATACACCTTCCAATCTGAATATAGTAGAGTTTCGTTGAGATCCAGAACCAATGTGAACACATGCTGCTCTTGTGGGTGTAAATCTGGAAGAAGCATCTCTGATGAGGGTTCAGTATAACCCTGCAATGAATCAAGTTATTTAGCAAAAAATTTTAAAAATAAAAATAAAAAATAGCAGTGACTTAGGGGCTGTTTGGCAGCCTCTTAATCAGCCTCTTAATGGTTCAGATGTCTGAATGGTTCAGCACTTAATGGTTCAGACTGTTTGTTTCGTGAGCACATGTCTGAATGGTTAAGAGATTTACCTCTGAATGGTTAAGCATTATATTGATGCTGAATGGTTAAGAGGTCTAATGCTGAATGGTTAAGACATATTATCTGAATTGGTCAGACATTTGTCTTTGAATAGTTAAATTATATACTAGCTCTTAATGGTTCAGACCTCTTAATGATTCAGCACTTAATGATTCAGACCTCTTATTGGTTCAGCACTTAATCATTCAGATGTTGCCAAACAGCCCCTTAATCTAATTGAAGAAAGAAGTTAACGTGACGATAAACAAGTTTGAAAAGAATAATATATACGCACTCGGACATGTTCTTCAGCAGAAGCACGCAGATCCAAATATAGCTCAACTAGCTTGGCAGGCACTGAAACATAAGGGCAGCAAAACCACACACACAATAAGTAGATAAGCTAATGTGTGTGTGTGTGTGTAAGAAAAAGATTACAGATTGTTAACTTCATGAAGCCAAAAGGGTCAAGATATTGTGTTCAGTTGACAAGTGACCCAACACAATTAAGAATAGTAAACATGTAGCATATTATAAGAAAAAAGCACTCGAACGAACCTGTCATTGTAGCTGATTTTAGCATAGCTTGAAATTTCTGCATTTAAGATATGTACATATGTTAGAACTTGAAACTTCACAATCAATGATCTAGATATAATAGCTAAAATGATTAATGAATAAACAAAGATGTATTCCTGATATTAGCAAATATGTGGTTTAAAATGGTTCAATCGAGTGATAATACATGTCAAAGAAATTTGCTTTATACTATCTAAAATTCCATCTCATTTCATGCATCAAAATTCCTTAAAAATTTAAATTGTTACAAAGCTACGAGCACCAAAACACTACTTTTTCCTGGTGTTACGCTAGTGCCAGATTCCTTGAACTAATATAACGAGAAAATTCCACGTCAAGCTTAATCTGTTGCAACAACTCGATCTATCATTTCAAGTCCATTTTATCTCTACCTATCAAACTTACATGAAATTGCTTCAAAAGGTTTCAGCTTCGGTAAGACGTTTTGTAAAACGACATGGTTTAATTGTATCAAAGGGTTACCAATCAGCAAAACATAATCACCACATGCATTTTCTAAGCAGAAACCATGGATACTAAAGCACACCTAGGTGGATCCAGTCCACCCATTAATAGGCCTCAGGCTCACATGACACTCTCTCATATTTAAGCAGCGCCCTTATATAGTCCATCGGACAGCATGGAAATCCCATTTGAGGTTGCTAATGACTGTATATAAAAGATCTAACAATAACAGCCGTCTGTTTACTCAAGTTTCAAATTAATGCTTGAGCATAGCATGATTTCAATTTTCAGGTGTAAAACAACCAAGGCAAATCATCCACACCCATAGATAAGTCCGGAGTTAATAAATCAAGAAGCACTATCATATACGTCAATCCTGCAGCATTTATTTCACATTATCTTAGTCTAAACAAGCTTATTGCCAGCTGCAGACAAAAGACAGGAAAAAAGAAGATGACTTTAAGATCTACCCTGAATGCTATCTATTACCATAAAGTCAAAAGCAGCTTCATTATCATATACAGCATAAATATCAGTCAAACCTTCATACATGTAAAAACATGGAATTATACTACGACATACGCACATCAAAAGAAGACATATCATCGTCAACAGAAAATTTTGCTGATGCACGCAAAGCCTTTGTCTTCTCATCGACTTCTTCTAAAGTGTATGCTGCAAACGAGGAATATGTGCATGGTTAATACGCATGAAGAGGGAAAGAAGATAAAACATAGTATTTGCATCAAGTGTATCGGGGAACACTGAACATCCACCTCAATCATTATACCAAACAAGTAACCGACACAATGATGAACTTATGTCAAAATGTCAGATGATATTTGTTAATAGCAAACGTGGAACAAAATCCAAAAAACTAGCAAAGATTCACCCATGTCACTAGTTATCTTGTGCTATGCTTTGGTTCAAGTCTCGTAATTGTTATCTGTTATAGATGTTAATTCTCTTGTATATTCTCTCTTTCCATTTAGGGTGAGAGAGACGATGAGATATAGTAGTGTGCCAACTACTAGGCATGTAAGATTTTGCAAGAAACAATTTGCAATTTATGAGATTCACATGTGTAGAGAAAAACACATACCATAGGTTGCATAACCAGCAGTGGCAACACCTCCAGTAAGTGCTGCAATTAATGTATACTTAAGGAAACTCCATGGTTGTCCACCTGCTTTGCCAGCTCCTGCACTTTCTGGTGGTGGTGGTGGGGGTGGTGGTGTTGAAGATGTAGGCTGGTTACTGAGAATAGAGGAGGATATGATAGGTTCATTGGGACCATTCGCGGAGACACTTGAATATAAGCGAGGATTCTTGCTGCCCTTCTGAACAATGGAGAAAATGTGCCTAGATCGAGTAACTATCGACATTGCTTTATGTATTGTAATCTTGTGATCTCAGAGTTAATAGTCTGTCCAGAAGACCTGACCATTAAAAAACCATTAGTTATGGACGCTGAGATGTCGTCACAACATGCAAATAGCTAAACTTTTATGAAACCTAAATTGGCTGGTATTCGTATAACTATATAAGAAACTTCAATGAACTGTAAGTCTTGGGAGTTGGGCTAAAGGTTCTGTACAACCAGAACAAACAGATGTGTGATGCCTTGCATTTTTCTAACCAATATACTCTATGACTATGAGAGCTACAATCAACTCAATAATCATGTGAGCAAATGTACTAAGATACATGAATAACATGATTATAGTTATTACAAATTTGTAGATACATGCATTGCTGATTGCTCTAACAAAATGTATCTACATTCATACCACCCAAGAAGTTTAACCACAGTTCACAACACAACTTTGCAACTCCCTTTTTGAAACCCCAACTAATTAAAATGGATTGAAACATCACAACAACAATGCAATGTTATCACTATAGCAATACGCATCAAACTATCATACAATAAATGAGGTGTATCAGTTACAATTACATCTTTAACAGCTAGTTATTTCCTAAAACCCTAGGTTAAAGTTAAAAACCTCAGATGAAATAAGTGAACGAATCAAAACCGAAACTTGTAAACAAAATCGAAAATTGAAAACTGGGAAGGAAGCAGACATTGATTTAAACATATAAATAGAAAATCAAACCTCGATTCAAGCCGAAAACCGAGACTTTCAAACAAAATAGAATCTTGGTTCGAACTTCCAAACCCTAAATCACTGGGTTTGTGTGTGTCTGTTTAGCCGGTTGAAGATGGTGACTGGTGATGTGTTTATGTGTGTCTCGTCGGACTCGAAACCTACAAAACCTCTCACTTGTGAAGACTCAAACGTTGAAATAAGGGTTGAAGGTGATGGTTACAAATTGATGAATAGATAAGATAGAGGGTTTGTTTTGTACTTGTTATATTTTTGAGGGGTGACATTGTAAAAAAATAGCAAACTCTAGAGCAAAATCTAGGACACTAGTTTAACTGAATAGCTATTTTGCTAGCCCCCAACAAATGATTTAAAAATCAGACCCATACTAGTTGTTTCAACCGCTTTAACCGGAAACCATCGGTACCCCGGGGTCAAAAACCAAAATGACTTTTACCGGTTTGGGTTTATGTTAGTGTTTTAAACTTTAGAGAAACTACCAAATTGTTCATCCCAAATACTTTATAAAGTAATAGCATGTAACCCACACTACGCGACATGATAACGCTCACTTTATTTACTTGCATTGCATGTTTAAAAAGTCGAATCGAACAGGGCCGATTTGACCAGCTTAACTAGGGACTTCTAGTTCCACCGGTCCAGTTACCATGCATTTGCTTGGCTTTAATTGAAAAAGTTTTTCCCGAGCCGGGTGAAGCAAGATCAAACCGTACTATATGAACCGGTGTTATACCCGAAAAATCAAAATGAAACAAAAAGCTTTAAAGTTATGACTATAGAACATATTAGTGAAAAATCAACTTTTCATTGGTCACACCACACACAACAAGTGTACATTAGTAAACGTTTCTTCCAGCTATCATAGACCCCTTTTATAGTTGTTAAACGTTTATTGGTTTTTTGCTTGGACAATGTGGAATATAAATTTTTAAGCATTAGAGTGACAAAATTGTAAATACTTTAATTGAACAGGGTGGTTTTTCTCAAACCAGGTGAATCGGGATTAAACCATACTATATGAATTAGGGTTGTATCGGATAAATCAAATTGAAACGTAAGCTATAAAATTTAACTGTAGAATATAGTAGTGAAAAATCAAACCACACCATGCAAAAAAAGCGCACATTAGTGCAGGTTTCTCCTACTATCATGGACCACTTTTATAGGTTAACGTTCATTGGCTTTCTTGTTTGGCCGATGTGGATTGGAAAATTTTAGTCAACAGAGGAACAAATTTGTAAATGACGAGTTATTTATGCGTCAATACGTGTATCATATGCAACAACTCTTTTATTAAGTATCTTAAAATTGAATTGAAATTAAATCATGGGACAAAGAGTTGTATTATACAACAATATAGAATATAGATGGGCTATTTAATAATGGTCGATTCCTAAATATTTTAAACGACTTAGGCCTTCTAGTATACTACTATGGCCTAGGGCGTTAAGGTCTATGTGGCCTTTAATAGGTGTTAAACAATGCTCCCCTATGACAGTAACGATAAGGGGTGAGGTATGAGTGTGTTAAAGACGTAATGTTTAATAGTGGCTTGTTGAGATGGATTAAGCAGGTTAAACAGTTTCTCTGGGTTGAGGTGAACTGAAAGAGGGTAAAGGATATGATATGACGCCTGCGTGGAGTTAAAGAGCTTTTGAATACATCTCATGCCCTTAGTGTGTTTTTAATTAACAGAATATACATGATACTTGTATAAAATAATGATATTGAAGGCATCATCTATTTTCTAAAAAACATTTTTTAACGAAAGGATTCAATTAGCTTTTAAGCGATGGAAAGTAGCCTCAAGCGATTAGCTAGTATTTGCATCGCTCGATTTCAAGGAACCCTTTTGTTTTTTTAGACAACTTCTTCAGTGAAGAAAATCAATGTTGTTATGATGTGGGAGATGTGAAAACACCATCCTCCTCCTTTAGAGAATGTATATTTCCATGTTCTAGACTATGTGTTGTGTTGAAAGTTTGAAATGGATGTCACTGCCATGATTCATAGAATTTGTAGTTTATAAATTATGCGTCTGATGTGTAATCCAACTGTAAGGTCTGATAGGAACGGAACCTTAAATTGATGGTGATCGTAGTAAGGTCTTGTGGTGGCAACAATGGTCTAAAATAGAGAGAGAATTCATGAGTTGCTTACTCGTTATGGTGACGCACATGATACAGTGGTGGCGATGGCGCGTGGTGCTTCCGATTTCTTCATGGTGGTGAAGAAGACTAGTGTAGTTACTAGTAGCGCTTTTGGTGATCAGATATGGGGGGTGGGGTTGAATATATTTATTTATTTTTAAATGGGATTGTAATTCATTTAACATAATTTTTTTAACGTTAATTTGAACCAATGATTAAAGGTGTTTCATTTGTCCAAACAAACCAATCCCGGACTTTCTACCAATATAAACATTATCCGAGCTTGCACCGTCGCTCTTGGACCAAACCTCTAATTTCTAGAACCTAAAGACCTAAAGACGAAATATAAAAAATTAAGTAAACCTCAAATACCATATGTGTAACTACTTGAAAAGAAATATTACCTTTTTTAGAAAAAAATTGACATTTTTTAAAAACGGCTAAATGAGAAAAAAATACAATTTGAAAGGACAAGTAGAAAAAATATTAGCATTCATAGCATTTAAAAAATAATGAACAATAAATAAGCTTTTATTAAGGAACTTGGAGGATAAATAACTTTTATACTTTGTATTTATAGCATTTGAAAAAGAAAGAACAATGGATAAGCTTTTATTAGCGAACTCCGATGATAAATCTATACTACTATATAATACATAACTTTGGACAAAAAGGTAATTTCATCATGTTTTGTAAGACGCGCCTGTTGCCTTTCCTTTCAATCCGTTTCCGTCGCCTGGCTCTATCGTCGGAGGTCCGTTTCACCTCCCACGTCTGTTGTCAAGTCGTTTTCATGGCCTTTCCGCAACCCCATTTAAAGCCCCTTCCTGTTTACATTCCAGGGCTGCGTTTGCATACCACCGGCTTTCCCAGTTCGTATTCCCCTTCGTTTTCCTATTCCCACCTTCCCCAAATCATATGCCCCTTCGATGCGATTGCAGCTGGCCGTCCAAAGTCGAGTAAGCATTTGATTTCGTCTGTGTATTAATCTTTGATGTTGTGTTTTCCCCTTATATGTCTGAGATTTGTTTTTCGAACCAGGGAACCACAACAATATCATTCACGTCGGTTCTGATCTATGATTTACAGGTACTCGGTTTCAAATAGGCTCATCTGTGGTGCTCTGCATTTGTTAGGCTGTGTTCAGTTGGTTTTGTAGCCTTAGCAGCTGTATAGGCCGCTAATAGTTGAAATTCAAGTCTCCACTTCATAATTTTGCATCCATTTAGGCTTCTCCAATTGCAGTTTCATGATATCAATGGACCAGGGTTTTATGGTTTTGATATTGTATGGTTTTGCTGCTCTGTATTTGTTACGTTCTGTTTTGTTGATTTTGTATCCTTAGTACCTAATTAGGTCACTAATAGTTGAATTTCAGGTCTGCACTTTACAATTTTTAACAGCCGTTTAGGCTTTTCTAATTGTGATTTCATCATCTCAATGGATATGGGTTTATGGTTTTTGTAGTGTATGGTTTTTGTTTTGCATTGTGTGGTTTTTGTATTATGTAGTTCATATGATATCTCCGTTATTGGAATGGGTGAGATTAGAATTTCTGATTGCGTCAATTCGTTACTCAGTTGTATGTGGTATTCCTTACCAAATGATGAGCTCAATGTATTATTTGTTTGACATGTTCCCCTTGCAGATCCATATTTAAACAAAGATGAAGAAACAATTTCTCCTTTCAAGCATGGAGAAGTTTTTGTATTGGAGGATGGGGGAGAAGTGAGTGTCATCTCATTTTTTGGACGATTGTACTTCGTAGTGTGAATTATAAGTAGTTGTTTGAATGAATAGCTTTATATTTTGTTTGTAGGTGGATTTGGACCTTGGAAACTATGAGCAAGTTTCTCGATGTGAAGCTGACACATGATAATAATATCACCACCGGAAAGGTTTACCAGGTAACTTTGTTGAACCTTTAATATTTTTCATATATATTAAACTAAAGCTATAACGAGTAAGACGATAGTGGTTGTTATTGTCGGTTGATTCCTTCTAATTGTTGGATGTAGTCTGTCATTGACAAGGAGAGGAGGGGAGATTATCTTGGAAAAACAATTCAGATATTATAAATTAAGACTTGTAACACATTTGCCTATAAATGGGTTGATTTGGTATATGCTTGATCAGATTTAGTTGAGTCTCACTGATTAAAATTATCTGAAATGTATTTAAATGCATTAGAACCTTTTATTTTTATTAATTAGTTAAGTTAAGAACATATTACTACATGTTTTTTACTATCTTGCATACCACATTGATTGTTTCAAATGCCTCAAGAAATGAATATCATATTATGCTTATGGTTCATATCATATTATGCCTATGGGAGGTTATTCCCACATCAAGGATGCCTTTCAAGATTGGAACGAGTGAGTGGCTGCTATACCAGTAGATGGCAAAGAAGGTCCACATGATGTGTGTGTTATTGAATTGGGTGGTATTATAGGTAATTTTTGGCTATTTAGTATCCACATATGTTTTGGTTTTTTGGTCTAACAAATCACCTCTTCATGTAGGGGATATTGAATCAATGCCATTTTTTGAGGCTCTTGGCCAATTTTCATACTGTGTTGGTAAGTATTATGCTTAGTGTTAGATTTTTTTAGACAATTCACACGTTTATTTGTCGTTAAATCTGTGTTGGTAAGTATTCTGGAAACTTTTGCTTAATACATGTCAACCTCGTGCCTGTTTTAAACGTTGTTGGTGAACAAGTGAGTTTACACTGAACTTCTCTATAGTTTATTAATTTAAATAACAGTCTTTATGTAAACTTGATTTTGTCTTTTGAATTTAGAAAACAAAACCCATCACAGTATGAGTTCAATAATAATTTAATTTATGCACCCATAAAAACACAGTTTGATCGACTTTCAATATGTTTCTCTTTTATTAAATTTTATTCAACCCTTTTTGACACGTTAGAGATACAACATAACGTGAAGTGCAACCCATTGGTAAGTAAATGAGTTGAAATTATACACATTTTATACTGACAATGTGTTGTACAGTCTGCCGATGGTATTATTGTTCCCGAAATTACACATCCTTCAAAGAAACTATTATAATTAATATTTTATGTGTGTGATTTGCATCAGATTTAGACTCTGAAGGCTATAGGAGTTTCTAAAGTTGTTCTTGATATCAATTATTAGCTAGAGGTAAAATTTGATGCTTTTGTTCTTTTTTTTATATTATACTATAGTTCCTCTGTTTATTTAAATTAAATTTTGATAATCTTTTGTTTATGCACTCAACTTTTAAAGGATTTTAAGAGGATGGACCCGGACTCACCTGCAGCCGGGGCAACTGCAATGATAGAACAACACCGCTGCAGCAAGAAGGGTGAATGGAGTGAAACCACTTCATCACAACTTATAGGGGGGGGGGATTGATGATTGAATCTATAGTAATTGCAAAGGGGAGATGAAACGGGGTTGAAACCGTGAAGGGAATTGAACGGCGCTGGAGCCATTTAAGAAACTGAAACCATAGGCGTCATTGATAGCTCAACGGACATTAAAGGGGAATGAGAGACAAAAGAGCAGTGATACCGCCAGCTGATGGTGCTGGTGGGCGTCATTGAAGGGAGGCACGGAGAGGAAGGGGCGCGTCTTACATGATTTGTTACCCACATGTTTTGTATTATATAGTAGTACTTATGCTATATTATTTGTCGCCAGGTCAGCTTTGGAACTATTTAGCATAATTAATTAGACCTTCATTGTGTAGAAGGCTTCATTCAATAGTTTGGTTGGTTTCGCAAATGGCTATGAAGCGAGGTAAGTCCTTTCTAGCATTTAAAATAGATTTATCAACTTATTTTACTCTTTTAAAAACATAATAATTTACTATTAATATGGTGTACACATAAACGTTATTTCATATTGTTTTGTTTTATGATTTGGTTAATGTGAAAATCTTGGATTCCACTCGGTGGAAAAACCGTACATTGTTCCATTAAAGCTTCAACAGTGGGTTCTAACAAATCTAAAAACGATCAGATATAGATTAAATAGTTAAACATAATAAAACTACACAATAACATGCACATGTTGATGTTAACTATGTTAAGTGTGATCTATTTAAAAAATAAAATTTTATTGTTAAATACAACACATACGACATTAGGAAAAAAGCTTATTGCCTCTGCATTTGTCATTTGGTTATTCTTGCGGGTGAATTCTGTTGCTGAAGAAGAAGTCGAAAGGCGAAAGTCCATTAGTGATTTGGTTTGTCATCTTGTATTGTGATTTCAAAATACATTTATGTTTTCAAAATACATGCATTTATATATGGAGGAGTTGGCAAAGCATTTGGCGTTCACTCGATATACTTTATGTTTTGCTACTATGTTTACCTATCATGGATTATCTGGTCACTTTCTATATTTTATATTTAGGGTGCTATTATGTTCGCTTGGTATATTTTATATTTAGGGTGCTTATTGTCATCTTTTGTGGAAATCTCTAAATATCTGTTATATTACTTAAAATTAAATTGATGGCGTTTTCCTGTAGAACTTTAAAACTCCTTATTAGTACAAAAAGAGAGAACTAACCGCAACGAACATTGGTAGTTCAAAGAAGCAACAAGTATAAACTTAGTGATGCAAATTTGGGGTATAAACTTACGTATATCTGTGTTTTTCTTTGTTTTTTTTCAGGTTTGTTATTTGAGGTGGTGCCCCATGAAACATTGTATATTAATTGGAGTATAAGATGTTATATTAAGTTGATGTATACAATTTAAAAATTGTGATGCAAAATGTTTCCTTAATGCATCTTGTATTATAAATTCTATTACTAATGTCTTTGTTGAACTTTAAGGAATGTTACGCATAATATATTTGTATTTGAAATTCTTTTACTAATTTATTTGTTCAACTTTTTAGGTAATGTCATGTTTACAATAACTATTGTCATTTGGTTGTTTAAAACCATCAAGCTAAAATAGCCGCTGCAACGCGCGGGTACTTTGCTAGTAACTTATATACTTAGTGAATTTAATACGTACAAGTCGTGTTTGTCTCCTCAAGCCGTTCCAAAAATATGGCGCAATCAAAACTGATAAAGACACATTGTATCTTATTTAGCGATCTGGGTTGATAGTTCAGAGAAAAAATTAATTAAAGATCGTTTAAAAACCATTTATATTGAAATCTGATTATACCTCAAACTGTTTTAAAAGCATGACTCAACAAGAACCGAGAAAGTCCCACCATCTCTTATCTTTACTAGTCATGTAGGTTGATGGGTTAGTTATAAAATTAAAGATTTTTTTGAATAACAATTGTACGATCCTGCTTCAAAGTATATGTGTTTATTTAATCGGATTCATTGATTCGTTTCCCAGCCACCGAGACCATTTTCCAACCCCACCAAAAGAAAACACACAAGTGAGAAAACATTCTGAGTGAACCCACATTATATTTGCTATATGGTGAGACTTGAACCAAAATCTTCTCATTTTTAATAGTTTTGGATACATCACTTGTAGTTGAGGTGAGATGCTATATATTTCATCAAAATGAAAAGGTTATTAATCTTAAGTTTAAATTTCACATGTGATAAAAAATAAAATTATTTATAAGTCAGTTATAATGTTATATTATATAATACTAATTTGCAACTTGAATAGTTTATACCTCATGTTTTGTAGGCTACGAGTTAACACGACGTAGCGTGTGTGGTGGTTCAATGTTTTTACGCTTATTTTTTACTGTTCAACGGGTCCGTCATAAACGCGTCAGTCCCAAAACGACTTACTTATTGTTTTATATGTTTTATGTATCAACTGCGCGGTTCAATATTTTACACATACTTTTCATTTATTATTTTTTTAACACCACCTTTTTCGGTGTTGATTTTTCTAGTGGTGACGTGTTATTAATGCTATTTGCTATTCACCGGTCAGAAACCTAATAACAAACCGTTTAAAAGATCCGAAATAAAATATCGGTGTCAAAAAGAAAAACATAGTAAACAATTAATAAGGAGAAACTGAAACCATAAGAAGCACACACAAAGCCTCCATCACTCACTTGACACTTCGACACCTGACTCCACTCCACCCATGGACACCCTCGCTCTCCTCTTCACGGTGGCCCTCGTCGCCGGCGGCCTCTACTGGTTCGTCTTCCTCCTGGGCTCCGCCGAGCAGAAGGGCAAACGCGCCGTCCATCTCTCCGGCGGCTCCATCCACCGCCAACACGTCCAAGACAACTACAACCAGTACTGGTCCTTCTTCCGCCGCCCCAAACAGATCGAAACCGCCGACAAAGTCCCCGCCTTCGTCGACACCTTCTACAACCTCGTCACCGACATCTACGAATGGGGCTGGGGCCAATCGTTTCACTTCTCCCCCGCCATCCCCGGGAAATCGAACCTTGAGTCCACCAGAATCCACGAACAGATGGCCGTAGATCTGATCGGAGTCAAGCCGGGCCAGAGGGTTCTCGACGCCGGATGCGGCGTCGGAGGCCCCATGCGTGCGATCGCGGCGCATTCCGGGTGTAACGTCGTCGGAATCACGATTAACGAGTACCAGGTGAGCCGAGCCAAGGCGCACAACAAGAAAGCCGGCTTGAGCCATCTGTGCGACGTGGTGTGCGGTAACTTCCTCGAAATGCCGTTCGACGACGAGAGCTTCGACGGCGCGTACTCGATCGAAGCCACGTGCCACGCGCCGAAGCTGGAGGATGTTTACAGGGAGATTTTTAGGGTTTTGAAGCCGGGGGCGATGTACGTTTCGTACGAATGGGTGACCACTGAGTTGTACCGTGGTGAAGACCCTGAACACGTGGAGATCATCCAGGGGATCGAGAGGGGTGATGCGTTGCCGGGGCTGAGGAGCTATTCCGACATTGCTGCGGTGGCGGAGAAGGTGGGGTTTGAGGTGGTGAAGGAGAAGGATCTGGCCAAGCCCCCGTCGCACCCGTGGTGGTCGAGGTTGAAGATGGGGCGAATCGCGTATTGGAGGAACCACATTGTGGTCACGGTGCTGGAGGCGATCGGGGTTGCGCCCAAAGGGACTGTGGATGTTCATGAGATGCTCTTCAAGACTGCTGATTACCTTACCAGAGGAGGGGAAACTGGCATTTTCACCCCTATGCATATGATCCTCTGCAGAAAACCAGAGAAGCCGCGACAATGTTGATCTTTCGTTGAGGTTTAGTATTCGCTGTTTGTTTGTTTCTTGTTTCTCCTTCAATTCAGGCTGTGTTGCTTGATTTTAATTATTAGTATGATTTACAGTTTTATATGTTCTGTTACAGTATGATTTGCTGTGTTTAGTTTGATCACTGATATCTATTAAGCTTGATAAGAACATGATTTCATAAAGGTTGCCATTAGTTTACTTCTCTAAGCAGAGTGTTGGAGTTTTGTACATTATGGTATTCCCTTGTTTACTTGGATTGGTTACATTGTTGAAGATAGAGCTTTTGTGGCATTAATCTTTTGAGTTAGAAATGATAACTTGGAGTTGAATGATTGAGTTTCATGAGCTTATCCTCTTAGATTTCTAGTCCTTTTGATAATAGATCTTGCAGAAGTATGCATTGATTTAGCTCAATATCAAAGTTATGCAATTTAAAAGTTCTTGATGTTCTTTTATTATCTTTGGGATTTGGGAAATCAGGCGAACTAAAGATTTTATCTTTTTAAGCTTAAACTGAAAGATGCTATCTTTTGAGCTTGAACTGAAAGATTCAATCTTTTGAACTTGAACCGAAAGATTCCATCTTCAGAGCTTGAACCGTAGATTATATCTTTTGAGCTTGAACCAAAAAGTGCTATCTTTTGAGCTTGAAACGAAATATATAAGCAACGCGATACCTGTTTGGCCACACTAGGAGCATTGAAACTCGCTAAATAATAATCGAGTGAACGTATCTCAAAGAATCCATCCCCTCTTTCTTGTATTCATGGTATTTTGTGTCTCCAAGGATTGAATCACTTTAAGTGTCTAAATTGTGGAGCCTGATTAAGTGAGTTATGTTGGTTTACTCATTATTATTAATCCACTTATCTTTTGGGGTCCCAAATTTTGGACATGAAAATCACATTGTCGATCTTGTAAGGCTGGCATCATAGGTGTAAGACCAAAATGCCAGCAGTATGTTTGGAAAAAAGATTCCCACTTTCTCCTGATCTAGACTTTTGAGTGTAAAATAGTAGGTTGGAGGAGATAGTCACGTGAGAGTTGAGCTTAGTCATGTGATGGTTTTGAGTAGATTAATTGATTTAAAACCTCACATGACCATGATTCCGATCCATAGCTGAGTGTCAGAGGTTAGTTAATCTGTTCTGATCATATTTGATTCTTATGTCTATTTAAATAACAGTCTTAGGTCTTAACATTTGGTTCCTTAAAGATATTTCTTTTTATAGATAACCCATCCTAGGGCTCCCTCATCAATCTAAGATACATTGTTGGGTTTGTGAAATCTTTAAGTTTGGGCTCAATGTTTATGTTTCTTGACCTTTTAAGTTATTAACCCTAATGTATCATATGATTGCAATCATTTGTACTGAGCTAGGAAAAAGAAGAGTAAATTACACGGATTGTTTATGAGGTTTGCTTAAATTTCACATTTCATCTCTGGGATTAAAAAGTTATAGGTTTAGTCCTAAGGTTTAAAAAAAGATGTAACACTTTCGTCCCTCGCCTTAACGGCCGTTAAAAAAGTTCGTTAAACGTGTGTTAAATGACTAATATACCCTTTTATCTTTTCTTAAATAAATAAAAAAAATTTATTAAGTTAACTTAAAACCATCATATACCCCATTTCCCATCTTCTTCTTCTTCTTCATCCTAACAACCACCACACACTCCCATCCCCACTACCACCACCATTACCACCAAATCCCCACCACCACCACCATTACCACCAAATCCCCCACCACCAATTATCTTCCCCACTTTAATGTTACTCACTTCTATCTTCTCAATTCAATCCACTGCACAAGATTTCGATGTCAACACACCACCACCGCCTGTTGATATCGGTTTGTCAAGCCTAATCAAAAACAATTTATAACAGTCCAAACTCACCTAAGATAGCTAGGGTAAGTCGGGTCGATCCACAGGGAATATGTGGAAAGTGTGGTTCAACTCGTAAAGTCTAAGGGTTTATTGAAAATACTTTTAACTTAATTAAATTGCAAAAAGTACTTAAATCAAAAAGGAAAATTGATTGTAACTAATGGTGAGAGAAGTAATCCTCTCCGGGGTTCAGGTTTACGACTCAGGCTTGCTCTTTTAGTTTAACGGGTCACATAGACATAACCAAATTAACTCGTTTTAAGATAATGAATTGAATGAAACTGTGTCTATGCACTTATCCGAATCATACCCTACGTTTGTTTAACCCAATCCCATCCACAATTGACGTTTACAGATGAAAAGAAATCTAAAACATTCAAGAACAGAACAATTGGATTGAAGATAAAACACGTATTTTAGAATCTCAAAATGATTAATAATGTTACTCGGTTTAATTCACCGTGTTCAAACATTAAGATTAACAAAAAACAATCAAGAACAAGTCATAGTATAAACCTTACCACCCGGAGAAGATCACGGGTGGATTAGCCGGACATGGAAACGAAAAACAACTCAAAATCGAAAGTAAACATGGTATCTAACATTAAAGATTCAAACCGAATGATAAAAATTAGATCTTGAGCCTTGAAATCGCCTCCGGAAGCCTCCTAGATCGATTGGGGTCGTTCGGGAACCTTGAGGGCGGCTTAGAGTGAAAAGTATCCCTTAAACCCTAATTTTTGTGACTTATAAGTGATTTCAGCGCGTCATCTACCGTAGGTCAGCTTTCTGCCATAAGTCAGGTTAGGGTCATTCTGTTTATTTTTGAATTGATGCACCGTAAGTCATGTTTCCGCCGTAAGTCATGGCCAATCAGCTTTGTCCGATTCTTGTTTTCTTCGTAACTTCTTCGTTCGAACTCCGTTTTCCTCCCCGTTTGCGGCCATGTTCTCGTAATTGAATCCTCTATCACCTCATCTATCATGATATTCATTTATCAACCATATACATTCTTCAAAACACGTAAAATCATCGCCTTTAACCTTCAAAACACCAAATCATCGTAGTTAACTTATTCAACACAATACTTTATATATGAGCTCATTAAACACATTAAAGTTAACTATTTAATCATGATAAACATCGTTCCAATCCCCTTACATCACCTGTGTCTCCGACTACAAACAACAACTCAAAAAGAAGGGAAGGGTCTACGACCCCTGTAGATAGTGGTTAACAAGGTGATGATGATGGTTGGCCATGTTGACAGCGGGTGACGAGTTGGATTGTTACTCCGGTGAGTAAGAAACATGAGGTGGGTGGTGCTGGTGGATATGGAGGTGTCTGGTGGTGGTGGTGGTGGTGGATATGGGGGGGGGGGTGTGCGGTGGTGGTGGAGATGGGGGGTGTGCGGTGGTGGTGGCGAGGAGTGGTGGTGGTGAGGAGTGGTGGTGGTGCATACAGGGGTGTGTGGTGGTGGTGATAAGGTTATGTGGTGGTGAAAAGAAAATGAGGAAGGAGTGTGGGGGTAAAATGGTCATTTTACTCTTACTTAATGGACTTTTTACGGCCGTTAAGACGAGGGATGAAAAGTGTTACGTTTTTTCAAACCTTAGGACTAAACCTGTAATTTTCAATCACAGGGACGGAATGTGAAATTTGACAAACCTTAGGGACGATTCGTGTAATTTACTCTAAAAAGAAATACTAGTTGCAGCCCACGAACGTAGGTCACACTAACTGAAGAGTACTAATTCTCGTGTTAATTTTACTGTTTTTCGTGTGTGATAATGTTCTGTTGCATATACCTAAAGCAAATGACACGGGCCAAGTTTTAAATCACTTTAGGGACAAAATTGAGGAGTCAAGTTAATTGGTTGATTTCAAGATAAATCCGTGATCATTATCATTTCTTTGTTGTCAAGTTATTTGCTTAGTTACAAGTTGATCAACAGTCAGCATTATATGTTTGAATGCAAGTTCTAGTTTTGGCTTGTAAATAGATTTAGGTTTTCCCTCTTGGGGTTTGGAGTGGAAATATGACCACAAGTGATGACCATTGTCAGAATTGAGTGAATGGAGAACATGGTGGTCTCATCCCCACAAAACAGGCACTTATAAAAGAAAAGTAGTATAAATATATGATGATTATACGGGTGAGATTGTTCGTCACAATGTTATCAAGTTAAAGTTAGGAGTGAGCTTGTATATTATCACTTTTCAGCAAAAGATACGTTGAGAGAAGTCTTCCTGAAGCTTTGTTCTAGAGAGTCAATTTGAAATTTTTGGTACTATTTGAAATGTTTTTCCCACATCTAATAGTATAATTTGGAATGGCTTATGAGATGATGAGATAACAAGATTGATATTCAAATGTTCCATCTTAGAGAGCGGGATCATCACAATAAGTCTTATTGTCAGTATGAATAGTTATAAGACAATTGGAATTGGTTGTATTGTCAGTATGAATAGTTATTACATAACTGGAATTTAGTTTTGTATTATTAAAATTCAAATTTTGTAGTTGTAGAATTATGTATATATACTAATTATTAACTTTTTTATGTATTATGGGTTGTACAACATGCATTAGAGGTTGTACCTAACTTTTTGTCTTATTCTTTTTAATCTTTAACATTTTCAGTTTGACCCAACACCTTTACATCTTTTACAATTTAACCCAAATATGTTTTTACTTTTAACTTTGGTCCATATGCTTTTTATATTTAAAAATTTTTTGTTTTATGTTTCGGTTTAAATTTTGCGAGTTAACATGTTGCTGTGTGCGTGTGTAGTTCAATGTTTTTATGCTTATTTTTCTTCCAGTTTAACGGTACATTCGCAACACGCTGGTCCAAGATCAACTTAGTTATTATTTTATATGTTTTACGCTTCGCCTAATGGCGGTGTGTCCTTGGTTCTACGTTTCGGTTGGTAGCTGCTAACGATGGTGTGTCTTTGGTGCTACTTAGCATGGTTTTACGCCCCCCACGTTAGTTTTATTTAAAAACTATATAACAGTGATCATTTTAATCTTTTCCAAAAACTTTTTTACACTCGTAGTCTTTTTTAGAAATTTGATCTTTTTTTAAACCTTTTAAAACCAAGGGTTCAAAAAAAGGTAATAAATTTATAAACTATAAAAAGAAATCTCTATTATCAGCCTTTTTAATTAATAGCTGAGATAAAATCGTAAGAAATAAATTTGTTAGATGAATATTTTATACATAACTACTTTTGTTGACTTTTCTTAAGTTCCTCCACTTTTCTTAAACACTCATAATTTTTGTATATGATATTAATTTTACAAATATTACACAATAAAAATAAGTGTTTTTTTTATTTTTAAAACGAGTACAATATTGTTATATAAAAAGATAAAATTTTTACGTTTTTATGCTTCTACATCCCATAACTACAACCCAGAATCACAATATCAATACAAGATAAAGTAAACATCAACTTGTTAAGCTCCAATCATTATTTATAAATTATAATCGACAACATACATACTTCTTTCATGGCAGAAGTTAGCTATGTCTGTTTGCATTCTTTAGTACTTAGATATTTGTCTTATACAATAAAACAAGCAAGTAACTAATTTGGCTATAAAGTAAAACATACATTGTGTAGGGGTTAAAGGTCAATGTCTGCAAGTTCAAGGGTTATTTCTGTAACTTATTGTTTCTTGTTTGTATTTGTTATAGTGACAATAGATGAAGGGTGTAAAGTGTCAAATGGGGTAAACTGGTTAACGATTGTTAACGGTCCAATTTGGGGGATAAATAGGATGTTAGGGTTCTTGAGTAGAGAGACTTTTCTTTTGTAATCGTATCTGATTCTTTTCAATACAATCATACACGAACTTCTTATTGTTTGTCAATCTTGTGTAATTCCAATTAGTTTACAACAATTGGTATCAGAGCATCAGGCTCGACTCGATCGATCATCGTGATCTAATCGGCGGAACAAGAATTGGAGTGGCAAGATGGTGTCGACCAAATTTGATTTGGAGAAGTTTGATAGGAGAAATGATTTCGGTCTGTGGAGGTTGAAGATGAGAGCGCTGCTGGTTCATCAAGGAGTTGTTGATGCACTGAAAGGAGGCAATGCGGTAATACCAACTGATGCCACAGAGAAAGAGAATAAAGATGCAGAAGTCAAACACAAAGACATGATGGAGAAGGCTCATAGTGCAATCATATTGAGTCTTGGTCATCGAGTTCTTAGAGAAGTATCTAAGGAGACCACGGCAGCCGGAGTATGGTCTAAACTCGAGTCTTTGTACATGACCAAGTCGCTGGCCAAGCGGTTGTACTTGAAGAAACGACTATACACGTTTGGTATGGGATCTGGCAAGTCGTTAGAAGATCATATGGATGAGTTTAACAAACTCATTCTTGATCTTGAGAACATTGAGGTGAAAATAGAAGATGAAGACCAAGCAATATTGTTCTTGACCTCGTTGCCTCACAGTTATGAACACTTTATGGAAACACTCATGTATGGAAGAGACACACTTTCAATGGATGAAGTATTGGCTGCTCTCAACTCAAAGGAGTTGAAGCGAAGATCTGATTTTAAAGAAGAAGGTGGAGATGGGTTGTTTGTCAAAGGAAGAGTTGAGGTAGGAAGAGGAAGATCAGAGCATCGTACAAACAAGAACAGGAAGACTACAAGATCTAAGTCAAGATACAAGAGGAAGTGCTTTGTCTGCAATTCAGAGAATCATCTCAAAAGAGATTGTCCAGAGTGGAAACAAAGGAGAGGTGAAACCAGTCATTCTAAGTCATCTAGTCAAAAGGATGACTCATCAGATGGATATGATAGTGCAGATGTGATGTGTGTCACCAATGAAGAAGAGCTAGAACATTGGATACTAGACTCAGGGTGTTCTTTTCACATGACCCCAATCAAGTCATGTTTAAAGAATTATATGTCATCTGATCTAGGAGAGGTCAAGTTGGGAGACAACCGGCCATGCAGAATCCAAGGAAGTGGCTCAGTAACATTCAAGTTAACAAATGGATCTGAAGTAGAAATTCATGATGTTAAGTATGTTCCAAGTCTCAAAAGGAGCTTGTTGTCTCTAGGCACCTTTGAGAGGAATAAGCATCATGTTAGTCTGAAGGATGGAAAAGTTAAAGTGATCAAAGGGTCATTGGTGGTGCTCACCGGAACAAGGAGGAACAACAATACTTATGTGTTAGATGGGAAGATATTAGCCAATGAGGTGTCATTGGTGCAGTCTGACATTGATAAGTTCACCTTGTGGCACAGAAGATTTGGTCATTTGAGCAGTCAGGGGCTGGAGGAGTTAAGGAAACAAGACATCATTGACAATTTCAGGGTTAATGATGTTGGTTTCTGTGAGACTTGTGTCATGAGAAAGAAGAGTAGAGTAAAGTTCAGCAAGGGTAAGCATGTTACTAAAGGGATCTTGGATTATGTACATTCAGATTCATGGGGTCCTGCAAGGGTGAATTCTTTGGGAGGAGCAAGATACTTTATATCCATTATTGATGATTTTTCTAGAAGAGTGTGGGTGTATGTACTCAAGCACAAGAGTGATGCCTATCAGAAGTTTGTAGAATGGAAGAAGCTTGTGGAAACTCAAACAGATGGAAGGTGAAGAAGTTGAGAACTGATAATGGGTTAGAGTTCTGCAATAAAGAATTTGACCTATTCTGTAAGAACAATGGTATAGCTAGGCACTTGACCATTCCTGGCACACCTCAGCAGAATGGGTTGGCAGAGAGAATGAACAGGACTCTTTTAGAAAGAGTGAGGTGCATGAGATTAAATTCTGGGTTACCAAAGTGTTTCTGGGGAGAGTTGGTAAGCATTGTTGCTTATTTGATAAGTAGGTCACCATCTAAAGCTCTGAATATGAGAACCCCTATGGAAGTCTGGTCAGGAGCAAAACCAGATTGTAGTAGTTTGAGGGTAGTGGGATTTGTGGCTTATGCTCATATAAGTCAAGATAAGCTTAGTGCTAGAGCTCAAAAGTGTATCATGCTTGGATATCCTGAAGGTGTGAAGGGATACCGTTTGTGGAGACTGGATGATGGTAGTCCCAAGGTGATTGTGAGCAGAAATGTGGAATTTCAAGAGAATATCTTTTATAAAGATGTGGTTGGAAGAAAATTGGCTTCGGAAGATGGTAGATATGCTTCGGAAGCTAGAAGATTGGCTTCGGAAGATGGTAGATCTGCTTCGGAAGCTAGAAGATATGCTTCGGAAGATGATAGATATGCTTCGGAAGCTAGAAGATATACTTCGGAAGATGGTAAGTATACTTCGGAAGGAACCTAATTTGCTTCGGAAGGGAACAAGTATGCTTCAGAAGGAAGCTCTAGTCATGAGAGGGTTCACTTTGAGGTGGAGTCTTCCGAAGGGAATCTGAATGAAGGTGTCCAAGTTGAAGCAGATGAAGAAGGGAGATCCAGAGCAAGTGAAGCATCATCTTCAAGAGGCAGCTATAGTATTGCTAAAGGGAGAACTAAAAGAACTATAGTACAGCCTTTGAGGTATAGAGATGAAGGTCACTTGTCTGCTGTTGCCTTTAGCATTGCAGAGCAAGAGAGCATCTTTGAGCCACTTCATTATGATGAGGCAGTTAGATCAGAGGAAAAGGATCTGTGGCAAGATGCCATGGAAGATGAGATGGATTCTTTGATGAAGAATGACACTTGGGAGCTGGTTGATAAGCCTCCAGATCAGAAAGTGGTGCCATGTAAGTGGCTTTACAAGATAAAAGATGGATTGCCAGGGAGTGATAAGCCTAGGTTTAAGGCGAGGTTAGTGGCTAAAGGGTTTACACAGGTAGCTGGTATTGATTATACTGACATTTTCTCACCGGTAGTAAGACATACATCTATAAGGATTATATTGTCTATAACTGCTGTTTTTTATTTGGAATTAGAGCAGTTAGATGTTAAAACAACCTTTTTGCATGGCTATTTAGATGAAAACATTTATATGTCTCAACCAAGGGGGTTCATTAAAGCTGGTAATGAGGATAAAATTTGCTTATTGAAAAGATCTTTGTATGGTCTTAAGCAAGCCCCTAGACAATGGTATAAAAGGTTTGATGATTTTGTGGTAAATCATGAGTTTCTCAGAAGCTCTTTTGATAGTTGTGTGTATCATAAGGAGGGTACAAATGGGAATTATGTCTACCTATTGTTATATGTTGATGACATGTTGTTAGCTTGCAAAGACAAGGTGGAGATTGAGAGGGTGAAGAAATTGTTGATGTCAGAGTTTGAAATGAAGGAGTTGGGTGAGGCTAAGAAGATACTTGGGATGGAAATAAAGAGATGTAGAAGACAAAGGTTGTTGTGGTTGTATCAGAAGTCTTATGTAGATAAGCTTTTGAGGAATTACACTATGGGAGGATGTAAGGCAGTTAAGACTCCTTTGGCTGCACATTTCAAGTTGTCCTCACTGGACTCTCCTCAAGATGAAGATGAAGAAAGATATATGTCTGAAGTGCCATATGCAAATTGTGTTGGCAGTCTCATGTACTTAATGGTGTGTACAAGGCCAGATTTGGCTTATGCTGCCAGCCTGATAAGTAGATATGTAGCAGCACCTGGTAAAGCCCATTGGAATGCTGTTAAGTGGGTTATGAGGTATCTTCAAGGTATTAAAAATTATGGTTTAATTTTTGGTAAGAATGGTTGGGATGCTGGTAAATCTATTGAAGGATATGCTGATGCTGATTATGCAAAGGATCCTGATAATAGTCGATCAATTACTGGGTATGTTTTCAAGGTGCTGGGGAGTACTGTCAGCTGGAAAGCACAATTGCAGTTAGTTGTTGCACTCTCAACTACTGAGGCTGAATATATAGCCTTAGGTGAGGCTGTAAAGGAAGCATTGTGGCTACGAGGAATTGTAGCTGATTTGGGCATAAGTGATAATGGTGCAGTGATTATGTGTGATAATCAAGGGCTGTGCAATTAACCAAGAATGCTAAGATCAATGATAGAACTAAGCATATCAAGGTAAAATGTCACTTTATCCGGGATGTGATTAGTGCCAAGGAAGTAATGGTTGAGCAAATTGGTACAGAAAGCAATCTTGCAGATATGTTCACTAAAGTTCTACGTGGTTCCAAGTTTGATTTTTGTATTTCAGGATTGGGAATTGGATGAAGTCAAGTCATTGACTTTAAAGGTGGAGAATTGTAGGGGTTAAAGGTCAATGTCTGCAAGTTCAAGGTTATTTTGTAACTTGTTGTTCTTGTTTGTATTTGTTATAGTGACAATAGATGAAGGTGTGTAAAGTGTCAAATGGGGTAAACTGGTTAACGGTTGTTAACGGTCCAATTTGGGGGATAAATAGGATGTTAGGGTTCTTGAGTAGAGAGACTTTTCTTTTGTAATCGTATCTGATTCTTTTCAATACAATCATACACGAACTTCTTATTGTTTGTCAATCTTGTGTAATTCCAATTAGTTTACAACACATTGGGCTTCTTGCTACTTCAATTACACTTCCACAAATCATATATATGCCATCATGAACCGATTTTCCTCCATTAGTCCCTCGACTGCCCTTTGCAATCTACACCTCATACTTCCGGCGCCACATTGCCCAACACTCCAACCTTTATATCGTTTAGAAGTAGCTTTTAACCAAAATCATATATTATCTATTCCTATTAATCCCTTTGCTCGGTGGGGATTTTTTTCTATAAGGTTTGTTTGGTGGTTTTTTTGGTGTTTTTTTTATTTTTATTTTTTTTGTTGTTTTTATAGGGTTAGTTTTGGGTGTGGTTAGAGGTTTGGGGGTGAGTTTTTTTTTTTTTTTTTTTTTTTTGAGTTTTTGGTGTCTGGACACATGTTTTTGATGTATGGTTCGTTGGTATTATCTTTCTCCGGGTTCCTGCTTTCTTTCTTTTATTATCGGTACCCCTGACGATTCTCACTATCAAGGTTTGGGTTTTCCTTTTGTTTGTTCTTTTCGGGCCTTTGATTTTCGTCGGTTTTCTATTTTTGACTGTGTCGCCTTCTTATGGCTTTGATTTTCGTCTGTTATGTGTATGGTGTTGGACTTTGATTTAGTTTTTGGGTTTTGCATGTTTTGGTTTGTTATGGATTTGGGGTTTTGGTGTGTTTTACTTTGTGTATTTTGTTGATTTTGTGGTTTCGAACCTTAATTTTGATTTTGATTTTGGTTTAGGGTTAAGTTAAAACTCGCATAGCCGCGACAACGCGCGGCTCCAAAATCTAGTTCATTATTATAGTACTATCCGGAGATTTTCTTCAATTCATAAATATGAACTTAGGTTTGACATTAAACCCCAAACCCTCAAAATTAACTCATCTATCTTTTTCCCCAAAATTAAAATCATTCAAGAAACTAGGGTATGCATGATGATGAACATTTGGGGGGCATGCTAACTTCATTAAAGTTAATAGTTAGCAAAGTAAATGGTAGTGGGTAATTACCCATGTTTTCGTTGCGGGTTGAAGACGGAAATAAAAATACACAAGATGCAAGGATTGGTTATAAAAGAATATAATATAGAATTTTGTTCTTAAATTTTTAAAAAGAATAAAATATAAAATTTTGTTTTTACTTTTTTTTAAAGCGAAAAGCTTAGGGTTGTTTAACAAGAAAAGCAATTTTATTAAGAATTCAGGTGCTCTACAATACTTTATTAAAATTTAGAGATAGCAAAGCTAATTTGTTTAAACAAAAAGAAAAAATAACTTAGATAAAATGTAGAGATAACAAAGTTAATTAGTTTAAACAAAAAGAAAAAAATAACTTAGATAAAATGTAAAGGATAAACCTAAAAGTTTAAAGTATAAGGCATGTATAAGAAAAACTTTTGTGTCTAAATTGTAATATAAAAAAGTTTAATGATTCAATTAAAAAATAAAAACTATACTAATAAAAAGTTCGTAAATAATATATATAGTAATAATAATAATAATTATTTTCTCATTTGCAAAAGTAGTTGTTTGATATAACTTGTGGCTTGAATTGCTCTTATCTTCACAGCTCATAGTAACCTTATCCTCCCAATCCCCAATTTTCTCTACCAACAAAAAAGAAAGATTGTAAGAGAAATCAGTAAACACACAGGTTTGTTTTTGTCTTTTATGCGTTGATCTACAAGTTTACACGCATGTTTGTTTTTGTCTATATTATATTTAATGCTAAACAATGGGTTTCATTTTGTATGCTTTCCATGAATCTTGGAATATTGAATAATAGATGATGAATATTGGTTTTTATGAAAAGATCGAAGCAGTTTAAAACAAAGTGTGTGTTTTGAGATAATTAGTCATTCATGAAGGCCGGCTGTAAGTGTGTTAATTTAAAATTAAACTTAATTTTGTGATTTATTTAATGCTTAAATTTTGTTTGTATAAATCCAGATTTTTTGTCTTGTTCGCATAATTTAAGTTCTAGGTGAGGCAAATATTTAAACAGTAACTTTTAATTTAACTAAAAATATAGTAGAGTTGTTCACTTTGTGTGTTGAAATAATTAGTCAGCCACGAAGGTTGTAAGTTCCAGATGAAACTCAGGAAAATGAAGTTCTCCTTAAATATATACCTGAAAAAATTACTTAATTAGGTCTTTATCCACATTAGAAGGTGATTAGGAAACTAATTAAACTTTCGATCTGTTTATTTTTCTACTAATGCTTGAATTATATTTAGTGTATAAAACCAAACAGTTTTTTTTAACTACGAATGAAATATAGAGAAAAAGGAAATAGTTTTGTAAATTACTTGAGAAATGCATATATAGTTCCTTCTATTTGCTATAAATTATAATTTTCACTTTTTTTTTTAAACTGCAGTTTGAAAAATGGACTTTGCAAGTCAAGTTATTACTGCTGTTGTTCAATCTTTGATGGTCCCTATTAAAGAACAGTTGGGGTTCATTGTATCCTCCACAAAGCTTGTTAAAAAGATGGATGCCAAAGTGAAGCAACTGAATGTCACCGCACAAGAAGTTCAAGACACATGGGCTGCAGCTGTTGGGAACACAGAAGTGGTACCTCAAACTGTGGAGCCATGGTTGGAAGATGTCAAAACTTTGAATGAAAGAAGTAATCTGATAGAACCAAAAGGATGCTTCAATGTGGCAAAGAGATACAAAGTAGGAAAACAGTCTTATGATATTCTTGAGGAGATAAAAGATCTTGAAAATCGAAAATCCAGTATCGTGTTTACTCATGTGCAAAGACCTCTTGCTGAGGTTGGTTCTACTTCTGCAGGCCCATCAACGAGTGCAGTACCGGTTCCTATGGGTACCCAAATCGACTTCGAGTCCAGAGATTTGAAATTCAATGATGCATTGCAAGCCCTTCAATCCAATAAGGAGTCTCAAAAGATGATTGCTCTATGCGGGATGGGTGGGCTTGGAAAGACCACAATGATGGAACAACTAAAGAAGACCGTGAAAGGTAAAAGTTTTGATCTGGTTGTAAAGGTGGTCATTGGGGAAAACACCAACATAATTTCTCTTCAACAAGCCGTTGCAAAATACATTGGTAACGATTTAACTGAACCAACGAAAGACGCAAGAGCTGATCGTCTTCGTGAGATTTTTGAGGTGAAGTCACAACAAGGCAAAAAAGTTTTGGTAATAATGGACGATCTTTGGAACGAGGTTGACCTCAATGATGTTGGACTAAGTCCTCTGCCAAATGGGTTCAAGTTGTTGTTCACGTCAAGATCTGAAGATGTTTGCACTCGAATGGGTGTTAGAGATGATTCAATTATTAGAATAGGCTTCTTACGTGATACAGAAGCAAAAAAATTATTTTATACAACTGTGGGACCATCTCCTTTGGATGGTGATGACGTCGAGCGCCAAAGGATTGGAGAAAAGATTGTGATGAAATGTGGTGGTTTGCCTATAGCCATAGTAACAATAGCCAAAAGTCTTAGTGGTAACATAACGGAGGCATGGCAAAAGGCGCTTTGGCGTTTAGAGAAAGATGACCTTAAAGACCTTAACAAAATCATAAACAGAATATTTGAGATGAGCTATGAAAATCTCAAAGAGGATGATGATAGAGCAATTTTTCTTCTGAGCGGAATATTTCCGGATGATTTTGATATTCGTATCGAGGACTTGCTGAGGTACGGATGGGGTTTAAACTTTTTTAAAGATGTCAAGAATTTAGCAATAGCAAGACGCGATATGAAGATTTCTGTTAACAACCTCATACGTGCAAACTTGTTGATTGAAAGTGAGGTCAATGGATGTGTCAAAATGCATGATCTTGTACGTGCTTTTGTTCTAACTAATTTGTCAGAAGTCAAACAAGCTTCAATTGTCAACCATGAGAACTTGTCAGGGGCGCATACGCTTACGAAAGAAGCAAACAAGTCATATGAAAGAATTCTATTGAAGTGCACAGATATCTGTGAAGTTCCGAGGGACTTCAATTACTCAAACCTCTCACTCTTGATTCTAATGGATGGAAAGAAGCTTAAGTTTCCAGAAGATATTTACGAAAGAATGGAAAAACTTAAGGTTATGTCTTATGAGAGTTTGGGTATTCCATTGCTACCTGTAATGTTTGAACACTCCACCAAACTTCGAACGTTATGTCTTCGTTCATGCTTGTTGATAAATGGTGATATCTCTTTTCTTGGAAGGCTTTGCAACTTAGAAATATTGAGCTTGGCTGATTGTAAGATTATAAGGTTGCCATCGACGATAGGGAAGTTGAAAAAACTAAAATTACTAGATTTGAGAGGATGTATTAACCTTCATATTGAAGATGGTGTCATTCAAAACTTGGACAGTCTTGAAGAGCTTTATATGAGTGCTTGTAAAGGTAGCCCTATTGTGTTTACACATGCCAATTGTGAGGAATTGGCGAAGCTTTCAGGACGCCTTTTTGCATTGGAGTTGGAGTTTTTTGCACGAAACCCTCTAAAGGATTCTGCATCCACGCAGAATAAGCCCCAACTAAAAAATATGTCGTTTAAAAACATTGAAAGGTTCAAGATATCTATTGGTTGTGAATTGGAAGCGCAAGACTTTGATAAATATTATTCGTTCAAAAACAAACTGAATCTTGTCGCTGACTGCAACGAGCTTCAAGAATGCAATATCAATGAGTTATTCCAAAAAACAGAAGAACTTAGATTACAAGTGAATGATATGAGCAATCTTGAAGACGTTTCAACACATAACACATTTTCTCGTTTAAAAGTTTTTCATGTTTCTAAGTGTGCAAACTTAACATGCCTCTTCACAACTTTTGTGGCAAGTGGTTTGAAGAATCTTGAGCGACTCGTAATTTCAGAGTGTCCAGTTCTGGAAGTACTAGTTAGTGACGATAATGGAGTTGGGGCGATTCCATTTCAGAAGTTGAAATTTTTGTCTTTGGAGGGTCTACCAAACATGGTAAGTTTGTGCAACAAGGATATCGAATTACCACAACTTGTGGAGTTGAGACTTCGTGGCCTTCCTAACTTCACAAGCATTTATCCTGAAAATAATAATAATAATAATATGTCTGCATTAATGCAACCGTTATTGAACAGAGAGGTACATACATCATCTTGATATATATATATATATATATATATATATATAAAGCTACAAATAATTTGTTAATTCTTAATGAATCTTCATTATTTTGTAGGGTATGATACCTAAGTTGGAGATACTAGATATTTCTATGATGGAGAACTTGAAGCAGGTATGGTCATGTCAGATTTCTACTAGCGAGAAAAATAACGTCTCCATGTTGAGAAAGATTTACGTGAGACAATGCAATAGCCTTACAAATCTTTTTCCAATCAATCCTTTGCCGTTATTGAACCATTTAGAAGACCTTGGCGTTACAGAATGTGGTTCCATTGAAGTGTTATTCAATATTGACTTTGAATGTGTTAGTGAAATGGGGGAATACAACAGCATGTTAAGAGGCATTGGAGTTAAAGATCTAGGGAAGTTAACAGAGTTGTGGAGGATGAGAGGCGTAAATAACTCGACGGATACCGTCATTAACGGGTTTAAAGGTGTACAATGCATAAAAATAGAAACTTGTAAGAAGTTTACAAATATATTCACTCCTACAACAGCCAACTTTGATTTGGGTGGGCTTTTGGATTACATAACAAACGATACTGGTTGTGACGTTGAAGAAAGTTATAGAAAGAATAAATTACCCTCTGAGAGAGACCAAGAGGTATGTTTTGGCATGTTATATATCCTAGCTATCAATTCTTATTAAAATAAACATTTTCTATGCTCTATATATTAAAGATGAAAATTATGTGTTAAGTTATTTCATCTAATTTATATAGTAAGTTAAATGATTTAAATAATTGGTGAATGGTGATGTTATACAATTTAATGATTAGAGTTATATCATGCATTCAAATGCATATATTAGAACCTGATTAGAATAATTGGTGATGCAATTTCACCAAGTACGTACGTAGAACATAAAAGGATTCGAAAGTCTTTAAAAATCAGTATTATGATTCTTGTTGGTGTTCTTGTTGGAATTATAGGATTTAGCAAACTCGATAAATACCAAACTCTATTAAGAACAAAACCACACAAATTATAAAACTCCTACACCTTATATACATATTGTAGACAAACTTGTATTATACTTCAACTCTAATTCCTAATATTAATAAAATAAATTGTAATAATTATCTCTTAACACTTAAACAAATTAATAATAAATGCATGTTAATACTTTTCTTCAAATCTTTTTTTCATTTATCTCAACTTCCCTAACAAATTAGGATTAATTCTATCAGTTCTTAGTCCCGATCCCATGGTATAACCATGGTTTTGAAGATCAGATTAGATCGGATCAGACCGGCCAGTCCGACCAGAAATTGGAGGGTGATCGAACCGTTCTCAATCAGTTCGATTTGAAGTGGTTCGACCGGCCGGTTCGTCCCCATTCGTGGTCGGACCGGATTTTTTTTTAAAATTTTTTTTGTTTTTAATGGGTAAAAACCGGGGGGGGGGGGGGGGGTCAAACAATAAATTAGTGTGTTGGGCATAAGATTAGTGTTAAGTTTTATATATAATTATAAAAAACATATAAATTACTTTTATTGAATTATATATAACTATATATATATATTATCCTATATATAATTATGACGTCATCCGGTTCTTAAATCTGGTCCGACCAGCGGACCAATATGACGTCTGGTTCGAGTCCGATCCGGTTCCGAAAACATTGGGTATATTAAAAACAAAATAAATTAAATCCAAGTATGTGTATTATGAGATATATATTTGTCCATTCTCTCTCTTGTATGGGTGTACACGAAGTCAATGGAAAACATAATTAATTGTTAATTACATTTAATGGTTACATGCAGATGTACATGACGTACCCATCTTATCTTCTGCACACGTTCCATCACCTTGAACGTCTTACATTGGATGATGATAAAAGAGTGGAGGTGGTGTTTGATATGGATACTCCATGTAGCAGTCAGTTAGCAACAATTCAACAACGTCCACTACTTCTTCCCTACCTTAAGTCTCTATACTTATGCGATTTGAAGGAGATGAGTCATGTGTGGAGGTGCAACTGGATTGAATTCTTAATTCTTCATCATCCACCTTTGCAATTTCCATTTCAAAACCTCACAGAAATAGTCTTGAGTAATTGCCACAAAATAAAGTACTTGTTTTCTCCAATTATGGCAAAATATCTATCCAACTTAAAGACGGTCCGAATATGGGGATGCAATGGCATGGAAGAAGTTGTTTCAAGCAGAGATGATGATAGAAATGAAGAAAATACGACATCCACATCCACATCTACATCTACATCTCTCTCGCAAAACACCACATTATTTCCTCATTTAGAGCATCTCAAGCTGGATAATTTGTCACGTTTAAAGAGTATTGATAGCAGCAAAATTTCCTCCAATCTTACTAATACCATTCATGGCCAATCCGAGGTATGATATTAGGATTATATTAAGAGTAATTGAAGGTTGTAATGTTTTCCGTATCTCATTAATCACAATCAAAGGCCCTATATGTAGGGAGGAATACAACCGTGAAAGAAGGAAAGGATATGTATCATAATTACACAATGATTATCTCTAAATAACAAACACTATCTATTCCTAAATTATAGAGATATTATCGGCTGCTAAGACACCCCCTCAGTTTGAGCGGGCGGAGGACAGACGCTCAAGCTGGACCGGAATGACTGGAATAGTTCCCGAGATAATCCTTTGGTGAAAATATCCACATACTGCAAAGCGGAAGGGACATGAAGAACTCTGATATGTCCAAGGCGAACCTTCTCTCGAACGAAGTGTATATCTATCTCTATGTGTTTTGTTCGTTGATGTTGAACCGGATTATTGGACAAATAAACTGCTGAAACATTGTCACAAAAGACGATAGATGCACGCTGCAATGGAGTATGAAGTTCTAGTAGTAAATTTCGAATCCACGATGTTTCAGCAACTGCATTAGCGACACCTCGATACTCGGCCTCTGCACTGGATCGTGAGACTGTAGGTTGTCGTTTAGCAGACCATGAAATAAGATTGTCACCAAGAAAAACACAATAACCCGATGTAGAACGTCTTGAATCCGGACATCCACCCCAATCCGCATCAGAATAAGCAACTAAATCATGTGAGCCTGACTGAATAATGCGTAAACCATAGTCGATGGTGCCTTGTAAATAACGGATTATGCGCTTCATAAACGCAAAGTGAGGCTCTCGAGGCTCATGCATAAAGAGGCAAACCTGTTGAACTGCATATGACAAATCTGGCCGAGTGAAAGTTAAGTACTGCAACGCACCCGCAAGACTGCGATACAAGGTCGGGTCAGAGAACAAGGGACCATCAGTGGCACTAAGCTTAGAAGAGAGATCAACAGGTGTAGCACATGGTTTGCAATATGACATAGACGCGCGAGCAATGATGTCCTTAGCATACTGAGCCTGAGACAAGAATATACCATGTTTCTGCTGAGTAACCTTGATTCCCAAAAAATGATGTAAACGTCCTAAATCCGTCATGGCGAACTCTCGTGAGAGTGTGCCAATAATGTCGTTCAAAAGACGATCATTAGATGCTGTGAGAACAATATCATCGACATATAACAATAAATAAGCAATATTCGAAGCATCCTGATGATAAATGAATAGAGATTGGTCGCATGTGCCACTACGAAACCCTTTGGATGTGATAAAATTTGCAAAACGGGTGTACCAAGCCCGTGGAGCCTGTTTTAGACCATACAACGATTTCTTCAGGCGGCAAACATAATTAGGAAACCGTTTATCATAGAAACCCGGTGGTTGATGCATAAAGACCGTCTCATTTAGTTCCCCGTGTAGAAAAGCATTCTTGACATCAAGTTGATGAATAGGCCAAGCCCGTGTCACGGCCAAGGACAAAACTGTACGAATAGTGGCAGGTTTAACCACCGGACTAAAAGTTTCATCACAATCCACACCGACCGTTTGAGAATTGCCGTTAACCACTAACCGTGCTTTATAACGTTCCAATGTTCCATCTGATTTAAATTTGTGCCTGAATAACCACATGCATCGGATAACAGGGTGATCGTGTGGTCTGGGGACAAGATCCCATGTTTCATTATCCTGTAAAGCCGAATACTCGGTTTGCATAGCATGCAACCAATTTGGATCAAGTAGAGCTTTGGCATAAGAGGTGGGAACAGGTGAGAGAGAGGTGGTGTGGTGTATGGAGGACAGGTTGGCACGAGATTTTGATCTTGTTATCATCGGGTGTTGGTTTAAAGTGGAGGTGGTGGTGGAATGGGCCGGTGTAGGACTAGTGTGAGCTAATGGGCTAGTGGATGGGATGGGCTGTGTTAGTGGTACCGGACGGGGTCTGCGGGAGTAGGTGAACGTGTACGGGGCAGGAGCAGGGCTGGTCGGGTGGACTGGGAGGTCGGAGATGGGTGTTTGGGCCGGTTGGTTAGGTGGGGCCTGTTGGGCTTGGGGGGACGGTCTATGGAAAGTGAAGCCGGTGGTGTAAGGTCATCCAGAAAAGTATAGGATGAGGGTGAGTGAGGAGTAGCGTAGGGAAACACATGCTCATCAAACGTCACGTGGCGTGAAATGTGGACCTTGCCTGAAGTAGGGTCAAAGCAACGGTAGCCACGAAAGTCGGGTGGATACCCGAGAAAAATACAGCGCACGGACCGATGATGTAGTTTATGAGGTTGTGTGGCTGAGGTGTTAGGGTAACAGGCACAGCCGAACACTCGTAAGTGTTCGTAATCCGGGTGACGAAGGTAAAGGGCACAGGTAGGGGTATAAAAATTAAGTCTTTTGGTTGGTAGGATGTTGTGAAGGTAGGTGGCAGTGTGTAAAGCCTCAACCCAAAACGAAGGAGGGAGATTCGCATGAATTAGAAGGGCCCTAATAATGTCATTAAGGCGTCGTATCATGCGTTCTGCCCTACCGTTTTGGGATGATGTTTGGGGGCATGAGAAACGGAAAAGTAACCCGTTTTGATGAGCAAAATTTTTAAATGCTAAATTGTCAAATTCACCCCCTAAGTCACACTGAAAAGTTTTTATTTTACGGTTAAATTGGGTGAATATTAATTGATGGAATTTGGCAAATGTGGGAAAGGTTTCGGACTTATATTTTAGGGGGTAAACCCACACGAAGTGTGAGAAGTTGTCAATTAGCACCATGTAATACTTATATCCTGTTTTACTCGTGATTGGCGAAGTCCATAAATCGCAATGAATAATATCAAAAGGAGCAAAAGTGAACGTATTGGATAAATGAAAAGGTAATCTCTTACTATTCGAAAGTTGACAAGAATTGCAAAGATGACTTTTGTCCTTATTACATTGAAAATTAAAATTACGATTTAAAATATCTAGAACTTGCGCCCCGGGATGTCCTAGACGATCATGCCATGGTAAGTTGTGAGAAGCAATAAAGGTGGCTTGAGGCGGTAGTTGAGGAGGCGTGAACGTATAGAGAGTCCCGGTGCTATTATGGCGGGAAAGTGTCTTCTTAGTTTTGAGGTCCTTCAAAGAAAAACCAAACGGGTCAAATTCGACAGACACTAAGTTATCACGAGTAAAACGTCTAACGGAAATAAGATTTTTAATTATTTGGGGGCTGTAAAGGATATGTGGGAGAATATAGGTGCGGTTTGGTAAGGGGTGAAAGCCTGTACCTGATCCTTTAATTGGTAAAGTCATGCCGTTACCTACCAAAATATTGCGACAAACAGGAAAAGAATCAGGGATGTGGATTTTACCTTTTTCGTTGGTGACATGGGTTTCGGCGCCTGTGTCCATAACATCCGAAGTCCAGCCCGTGTTTGGAGAGTTAACCTGTAGATTGGCCATTGCAGCAGCTAAATCAGTTGGACACATGGGGTTATAGTTGGGCTGCTGAAATCCAGATGGGTATGGGCTGAACTGGGCCGAAGGAAAAGCTGAATAGTGGGCCTGTGCATCATGTTGTGGGGCTGCCGGCTTGTTTGTCCATTGTGGTTGCTGCGTAGGATAAGGGCATGGCGGGGTGGTCCACCAAGCCCAGTTTGGGAAGGATGGCGGTGTTCCCGAGTTCCAAGCCGGCTGCTGTGAACGGCCGCGGCCACGTCCCCGTCGATTATACGAGCCACCACGTCCCCGATTGCCTCTACGATTGGAAGAGGAATAGGAATATTCCTGTTGTTGCGGATTGGGTGCTGCTGATGAACCAGTAGGAGGCGGCGGCGATGGTGCTGTGGCAGCCAAGACGCTGTTCTGGGTTCCTTTTTGGGCTTCAATCCTGATAACCTCATCGTTTAGCATTGCTATGGCCTGGTCCCAATCAACACCCTGCTGATTAATCAAGGAGGCAGTGGTGTTGTATTCGGCCGGAAGACCACGAACAAGCTGAAGGACGAGTCTTGATTCAGAGACGGGCTGATCCACGTCGGCCAATTGGTTAGCTAAATCGGACAGTTGTTGGCAATAATCATCAACCGAGGAACAAGCTGTCAATGTGAGGTTACAAAACCTTGTCTCGAGCGCCGCAGCGCGAGCCTTTTTATTACTCAAGAATTTCTTCTCGAGTTTTAACCAAGCTGCTCTGGCTACAGTAGTATCCATAAGGCGTTTCAGAATATCGTCTGAAACGGTACTGTAGATCCATTGCAAGACCAAGGCGTCGAGTTCTTTCCATTGGTCGTATGCTGGGGAGGTAGCGGCTGGAGGGGCTGAATCGTCTATGTGGTTTTCTACCTTATAGGCAACAGCATGAAGGCGAAACAGCTTAACCCATTGCGAATACGTAACCTTAGTTCCGTCCAAAGTCCGGATTTTGGATTGAATATTCGTCACAGAGTATGCAGGGTGAAGCGGGGCTGGTTTGTTTGACGATTCAGCAGTAGCAGCATCTTTTGTCATGATGACAGAAACCGAACGAATCCGGTGGGTATTAAGACGAAAAGAAAAAATAAGAATCGATTATGGCTGTGATACCATAAGAGTAATTGAAGGTTGTAATGTTTTCCGTATCTCATTAATCACAATCAAAGGCCCTATATGTAGGGAGGAATACAACCGTGAAAGAAGGAAAGGATATGTATCATAATTACACAATGATTATCTCTAAATAACAAACACTATCTATTCCTAAATTATAGAGATATTATCGGCTGCTAAGATATATAATATTACATTCGTATATATGCTTTAATACTTTGGTATTCTGTTAAATAAAAGGAGATATACACGAAAATAAATATTATTTGTAGCGTAAAATGGATACAAGTTAGTTTACCGTTTTATTGAAGTTTGTAAGAACATATGAAATAAATATGAATTGTGATTCATTGCAGAGTGGTCAAGTAATCTGTGCTAGTTGGTCGTTGTGCCAATACCCCAAAACGATAACCATAGCCTCGTGTCCTGCATTGGAAATTCTAATTCCATGGTACGCTGTAGGACAAATGAAAAGGCTTGAAGAGCTGATTATAAGTGGTTGTAAAACATTGATGGAGATATTTGAAAGTGAGTCTATTAACAATGTTGATAAAGGAAGTGCACCTGGTACTACATTAACAAGTCAAACACTTTCAAACGTTACTACTGTAGTAGTCCCTCGACTCTCCAACCTAACAAGTGTGAATATCTATAAATGTGGCATTCTATCACATGTATTCACATTCTCCACTATTGAAAGCCTCAAACAACTCAAATTGTGTATAATCAAAAGATGCAACACACTGCAAGTGATTGTAAAAGAAGAAGATGGAACGTCATCAAAAGATGTGGTGTTTCCTTGTCTAGAGAGCATTGAACTTAACGACCTACCAAACCTCAAGGGATTCTTCTTGGGATTGAATAAATTTCAATGGCCGTTATTGGAAAATGTATTGATTAGGGATTGTCCTCAAATGATAATGTTTACACATGGTCAGTCAAAAACTCCAAAGCTCAAGTACATACGCACAAACTTAGGCAAGTATAGTCTTGAATGTGGCCTGAACTTTCGAGGAACGATCAATCAGGTACATTGTTTTTATTAAATTACTTTTGCATGAACCACTAAATGAACATTTTTCGATCCCTACACTCAAAAAATCATATGGTTTTCTAAGGGAAGAAGAAGCTAATATTTGCTGATGTTTTCATTCATGTATTGCGCGCAGTACTATTTTGAAATGAAATTGTAACATATTTATTTCTTGCTAGAAATCCTTTTAGTATATAGTATTAGGCTTGTTGAAAAGACATTACCTGGATTATTTGTTTTCATTTGTTGGATCAGGCCCAAAGTACACACAGAAAACACACACTAATGCTTCAAAAGTCATGTACAACACTCACTGTCTACTGCTTTGAAACTCGTACTCCACATTTACTTGATCTAATTGAACGTGAACATGGTACCACTTAGGACTCCACTTCCTACTAAAAACAAACACATGACTTAAGCACTAAAACTACACATAACTACATTTATGACCCAGTTACATTAACCTGCTCCGACCCGTTGATCCGACTTTAAACAGATCAGGATTAATCCAACATCATTCACACAAAAAAAAATGAAATCAGAGAACAATGTTCTAAATAATCGATTTGTTGAAAATTGTAACAAATTACTTTCTTTGCAACTTGTGTAGATTTGAATAATGTTAAGAATTTTCTTTATTTTGCCATTAACAGCAAATGACTTGTGTTTTCTTTTATTGCCAGTTGCAGACCACATTTTCAACATGTTCTTCTTCAGATCCTACTATTTCAAAAGGGATGCCTTGGTCTTTTCATAATTTGATAGAAATGGAGATATCTAACATGAATGTTGGAACGACTGCTATTCCATCTAATGTGTTACTACAACTGGAAAAGCTTGAAAAGATTCGTATAGTATTTTGTCATCATGTAGAGGAGGTATTTGAAGTAGTAGTATTGGAAGGGAATGAATCACAAACTGCTATCAAAATTCCAATTCCAAACCTAACACAAGTGAATTTAATTTATGTAAATCTCAAGTATTTATGGAAGAGCAACCAATTGATGGTACTGGAGTTTCCAAACCTAACAACTGTGTCTATTCATTCATGCAATAAATTGGAACATGTTTTTACATGTTCCATGGTTGGTAGTCTAGTGCAACTCCAAGACCTAGAAATACGTTATTGTGCCAATGTAGAGGTAATTGTGAAGGAAGAAGAAGAAGAAGAAGGTTGTGATAGCAAAGTGAATGAGATTATACAGTTACCTCGTCTAAAGTCCTTACAACTAGAAAGACTTTCAACACTCAAGGGATTTTGCTTAGGGAACAAGGCTTTCTCATTGCCAGCTCTGGATACTTTACGAATCGAGCATTGCCCAGCAATAACACTTTTCACCAAAGGAGATTTGTCTACCCCACACCTAAATGTCATAGATACAAACTTTGGCAAGTATTATGTCAAGCCAGATCTCAACTCCTTCATAGAGACCAAACAAGGAGAGCTACGTAAGTTACATATATGTTACCTTCGTCAATGAACTTTATAAAAAAGATGTACTAATCAACTGTCATCCCGTATATCTTCAACTTAATGTTAGTTACTCTTTACATTAAAGGTCAAAAGACCATTTTTCAGCCACACCACATAAGCATCACACAGAATCCTGGTTGGTAATATAGTATAAGTGGTTTTTAATTTCTTGTATTTATATTAGACATATTAGCTCTTAACAGCTTCAACAAGTTTTGGTATGAATTTATTTGAGGACGATACTTTAGAAATTGTCTAGATTTAAACATCTAAAATCATGAGTATCTTCCATGAAAAGGTTTCTCTGCCCTTATTAAATTTATAACTGTTCTCAATCCATGAAAAGGTTCTTCGCCAAACATTTCAATTTTTTGGCAAATTTACAAACTATTAATATGTACATTAATGTAAACATGGCTAAATATGTATCAATTTTGCTAATAATGAACACAAACTAGTTTATACAGTTCATCAATAATCGATTAACCAAAAATAACTAAGCCATTGCAGGTTTTATATTTATAATAACCGGATACATTGTTGATGATTTTATTGTCACCAAGGTCATTTAGTATAACTGCATTTGATTAACCAACTGAGAAATTGTAATATACATTAATACAAGTTAGGAGTTACATAGTGCACACTCGATCAAGGTTGTTCTGATTTTCGGATACTAAGGATTCTTGGTAGTTCGAAAGGGCAAAGCCCCTAGATTAAATGAGGTTCTAGGAGGCAACGTCTAATGGCAAGGTTCGGCAGTGCCTTGATGGGATCCAACGTCTAAAGGATGCAACGTCTAATGCCCGAGTCCAAGGGAGTGCGAGCCCTGGCCGAATTCGATGCTTCATTTAAACTATATTACATCTTCATGATTGATAAAAAGGTTACATGAATTTGATTATTTGAAGGAACTTGGTAGTAAATTTCTGGTGATTATTGATAGACTAGCAACAACATGGTTGGTCTGTGATAGCTTATGAGCAACAAAAGAGATCAACATCAGTTGCCGCTAATGGGCAAGTCTTTGATAGTAACTATATTACTACTAATGAAGTTTCTATTAATATAATCGTAATGTGTCATGTCTTTTCATGAAGAGTTGTAATGGTTAATTGCAATGGTTTGATCCCAATATAAAGGGTTGTTTGGGTTTACGTTTTGACATTTTTGCACACAAAGTTTCATAGTAAAAAAAATCTTTTTTTTTATATGAATATTTGTGTCTTGTCAGATTATTAATCCCGTGTACCCAAATAATACTTTGACCTAAAAAAGATTTATATACTTAATTCATAAAGCTATCCAAACCACTACAAAATCCATAAAAAACACAACAAATATGTTTTTTTGACAGACGAGATATATGTTTAAACTGTCTTAGTAATTACACATAAAGAGTACATTATAAAAATGTATTAGAACAAAAATTGAATGATTTGTGATGTTATACAACTCAATGGTTGCATGCTCACTCTTGAGATATAAAAAGACTAAAAAACATGTGTGATTTATATAACTAGATGTTAGGAAATCATTACCCATATCCAAAAGCTCAAATAATTTTAGGTTAGATTCTTGGACCAATTAATTAGATTCAGATATACTTTGAGGGTCAGAAAAAACATGAAACATCTAATAAGAGATGAGACAGCTCAAGGAGAGGCTATGGCGGTTCAAACGTGGTAATGGTCTCCTAGCTTCTTTCCATGTGCATAACTATTTCCTCTTTTGTTAAAAGAGTTTAATTTCAAGTATAAGGATTAAGGATTCGCAAAGCGTTCTTTCTTCATTTTCTTCATTCTCTCCATTCAACATCTTCTCAATGGTTCTTTTGATTCCAGATTCGCAGTGACGTAATAAGGGGTGAACCTAGGCCTACCTCCAGTGGATAGACCCTTTATTAAATATGGTCTTGTAGTACTATAAAACACTAAAACTTGAAAAATAATAAAATTAGGGCACCTCTTAATAAATTGATAGCCACATTCCCAGTCCTAAGCCGATACCCTATGTTGGTAATCACTATCAGCTACCTCTTCAAGTCGGATGTTCAATTGTTAAAGGATCAAACACAATGACACTAACCCGTAAACCCTAAGATCTCCAATGGGCACTCGTAAGGATCACATTTGACAAACAAAGCCCCACAGCCCCACCCTATGAAAGGGCCACATTGGAGCCTCTTGTATCTGAAGCCACAGCTTGTGCATGAGGGCATCAACTGGCTGAAATAGAAGTGCTAGGTGGGTTAATTTTGATTTTCCTTTTCTTTTTTCACTTATGGATTTAAAATGTATTAACTTGCTCAAACGTAGTAACCAAGTAAAGTACATAAAGTATGTAACGTATTAATATAAAATCGTTAATTTATATAACTTTACACTATTATTTATTTTTACTATATAAGATACAAAAGTAGTTTAGTAACAAAGTATTTGTTTTTTATTATACGGTAGTTAGCTTGTTATAGATAATTTGATTTGAAATAAAAATAAATAAATATGGTGATAATATAAAGTATAAGAATTTAAAAATGGTGTTTTTGAAGGATTAATAGACGTAATATAGACTGGACACATTCATGGGCATTCTTAAGAGTTTGCAATGGAGACGGTCTAACAGCCTAATCCATGCTGGTGGGGCTACAGGTGCATAAAAAAACTGGTTACTTGAAGCGGTTTAAAAAAACCGATATGTGCACCTCTAGCGGCTAAAGCTGCACCGTCAAGAATTTGAAATTAAGATAACTGAATTGAGCATCTTGATCTCTATATTCGTATCAAACATTTCCTTTTTCACAATATATGACATAATTTGCCTTTGTTCACATTTTGAATGTCAAAACTTGATAGTTCATGGAGAATGCAGTTAGATTTTATCCGCAATCCAACCTAGTTAATCTCAAGGACAATTAAATGTAACATATCTATCCAGAATTAGCTGTTGTCACAACCACAGGTAACAACAACACATGAATTCCCATAACATTTAAACATAACAATCTGGTTTTTTGGTAACTCCCAGAATTCAACTTTAACATATATTGAAACAGACAGTGATTGATTTGATAATAAGATGAAATTGTTACCTGAACGATTGCAACAATCAAAAATCATCATCATCTTCCTCAGCGATGTGCTTTGCGAGCTCTTGCTCTTGTTGTTGTCTCTCTCTCCTCTTTTCAGCACTCTCTTTTTCCTTATGGGAGTTGGGAGGGAACCGAAGGGCGCGAACCGCCTCATTATGCATGTTTAGACAAAAAGCGATTCTAGAGTTGAAGGCTTGTTGAGGCTCATTTGTGGAATAAATGTCACCCGTTTCTTTAGACACCATCCATCCGTTTGCATGATCTAGTGTCGCGTCTATTGCGCCATCTCGGATTGCTTTTGAGACGATGCTCTCGGCATCTGCTACAGGGTTTGGTGAGTCCAGTCTCAGCTTCTTTGCCACATCAGCAAGAGAGATGCGGGAGTAGGAGATGCTGATGTTGCGAAGCCCGGTTCTTATCACGTTGTGGCGTAGTCTCACGATCAAGTTGTTGGTCCGGTCTGAGCTGAAGGTGGTGGAGAATTTTTCTGCTACGGTTTTGAACAACTCTAGATCTCCAATCCTAACAGCCTGAAAATAAAGAAATTGTACTTGAGGTCACCAATTTAAGTAGATATTCATGCATGTTCTTTGATAAAGTAAGACCCTTGTCTACTAGGGCTATAAACGAACTGAACCAAACCGAACCGAAACCTTGTTCATGTTAGTTCATTTAGCATTTAACTTGTTCACGAACACATAACCAAATAAAAAATTCTTGGCCGTGTTCAAAATTGAACTTGGTGTTTGTTCGTTGATTTAAACAAACACAGAGGAACACAAAAGAACGTAAACTAACGTAATGAACACAAATAAACATATAATATTTTATATATAAATCAACATGCTTAATCTCAAACATTAGACATAATCACCTTAAATAAATAAAAATTTAAGCACTTGATATAATAATCATAAACATAGATACTCTCAAACAAAGGCACAAGTTAGAATTAATAATCATAAACATAATTACCCCAAAAATAATATCTCAAAGATCTAAGTCTCAAATGACTTAAGTTTTTTGAGAGTACAAGCTTCAAATAACTAGGGTTTCTATTTTACATGTTAGGGTAATAAACTAAACATTAAACGTTAAGAAATATAAAAAACCTCAATAAGCGAAGTAGCGAACACAGTAAATGAACATAACGAACGAACAAATGAACGTTCACGAACATAACTGCACGAGCACGGACAGAACGTTCACGAACATAACTGAACGAATGCGACCTTTGTTCGTGTTCGTTCATTTAATTAATCGAATGAAATTCCTTGTTCATGTTTGTTCATTTATTAAACAAACGAACGTAAACGAACTTGCAGCCCAGCAGTTTACAAATGGTTCGTTGAACGTTTGGTTTATTTACAGCTCTACTATCATCTAGTGCCTTCCCAATCACGTTTTTAAGGCTACCAGGTTAACGTTTATATTATTAACAAAGTCTTATTATTATCATAAGTACACAATCATTAATCTTTTAAAAGTTATAGTGTTTGCAGACTCAACACAACTTGGTCTGTATCAAAAAAATGTACATCAGAACTCAAACTCCTTTTAACATATTACTCAACACGTGCGGCCCACCCATTTAGCCAGGAGCCAGCTCTAAAGGAAAGTAACCTAACCAATGAGAAATATTTTTGATTGAAGCAAGTAAAGGGAAAGCCTTGATACACAAAGGATCAATGGATTTTTTGATGCATCAAGAACTAACCTTACTATTTGCTCCAATGTTTGACCAATTAATGGAAATATAAGAAAAAATAAACCCATTTGAGTAGAAAGGGCTATAAATCAAAAGCTACATCTGACGCAATAATTGTGAATTAAAAAAAGAGACTCACGTTTGTCAGCTCAAAGTATGGTCTCAAGGCCTTCTCCATGCCTTTTTGCATAAAAACAGTTCGTTCAGGGATCTCTCCAAGAAGCAAGCGCACAATCACAGCCCACTTATTGCACTGAACTCTAAAACCAAGAGCGGCTACAGGGGCTTTACGAGCAGCTTGAAGAAGGGACTCCTTTGCATCAGTGTACTCCAGCTGAATCGTCCTAATCTTCCCAAGGTAAAACAGGTACCGGCAAAACTGAAACAGATAATAAAGAGATCAAAATTTTAATTTTACACAGTTTATCACAAATAACCATTGGTACAGCAACTCAACAAACATAAAACTGAGAAAGTAAATCAAAAGATGACAAGTGTAAAAGAATACCTGCTGATTTGAATGAGCTTCAAAACGTGGTGCCTTTGACCTCAGCTTTTCAGCTTGATCATACAAATTGTAATGAAGATAATTGCGAAGTAGCAGATTGAGAAGGGTTTCCTGCATATCGCAATCCCAAGAAAATTAAATAAAATAAAATAATAAGAATAAGAATAATAAAACAAAAACATTCCCAACAAACAAGATGCAAAAAAAATAAACCTGCCCCAATTCGTCATGACGCAATGTGGCAACACGATGCAAAGCAAGAAGATTACTGCAAAAGAATGAACAGATAATAATTGATTATGTCTTGTTTTACTGAAGCAATGATAAATTAAGAATAAGAAACCAGTACGGCATGGCACGCACCCCCTGATTTCAGAGAGTTCGCCAGTAAGTTCATAGCTAAGAGAGTAAAAGAAATAGAGTCTGGATGCCAGAACATCAACTGTTCTCCTGTTCAAGTTCTTCAAACGGGCAATGCTTGCTGAGGAACAAGTCTTAGCCTACACAATGAGTAAAAGTACTTTAAACAGGCAATGCTATGTAACCAACAATAAAACAAAAAACAAAGAAATTAAGAAATAAAGGGGCTGACCTCACTATATTTTTTCTGGTCAATCAGAAAGATTAGCACAAGCAAGTAACAGTAGATCTCCAACTCCGGGGAATGCTTCACAGTAGCTTGAGTGCCAGATGATGCAGTGTCGACTTCCATATCGTTTTGATCATCCTTCACAGAATGTAAAAGAAATTAATACCTACTAATTACCATACACTATTCCTAAAACCAATGTGATGATCCAAACTCAAATCAAGGTTTAATCAACTCACGAATATGCACCACCATATCCTAATCTATTGCCAAACAGTTAAAGTTATAGAAACAAAGTACTGACAACAGGATAATGAGCACATATATATCCATTTAAGATTCATGATGCTTATAAGTCTTGAAGTACACTAGCTTCAAGTAATACAAATTATAAAATCACTTTGCAAGCAAGATTTAGGCAAAAGATTTGACTACTTGAAGGAACACCATTTTAACTGTGCTGCCTCGGGCATTTCTTTAGTTCCCTCGAACAACCACTATCTGAACGGATAGGTTCAGTTAAAGTGGATGAAACTAGGTATCAGTTTGGGTAAGTCCAATGCTATCTTGGTTTTATGGTTCGGTTTACTCCAATACCAAGCAGGCCAAAATTTCCCTTTGATGTCTTATTAAAAATTTAAAACACCTCCCTTTCGTGTAAATCACAAGAGAAAAACCAAAGACATCTCCCACTGGCAACATCAACAGTAGGTTACAAATGCAGATCAAGACCTGAAGTTGGATCTATGATTCTTTTTTATATAATTCCAAAATCTACTCCATTATACTCATTGTCATCACGAATGTGAATTCGTCTTTATTTATGAAGCCCTTGCTATAGCATCAATGTTCAAGTTTACAAGGTTTCATCAAAGGCTTTCATGCTCACTGTAGAAACAAGAAAAAGAACAGAAAAAAATAATGCAGATTTGAAATGAAGGGGATGACAGTGTGGGCTTAGAGATGTGACAATAATTTTCATCTAATTGAATCATCACGAATACCCTAAGGGAGATTGAGAAGAGTCTACTACAGGGCATGACACTTGGTGTGTGCCACAAAGTTTGAACCACATAATCATGTTGACATGTCGTATCCTAACCAAACTTATATATGTTTCTTATTTTGAGCAACTATTGAAATTGTCACAATTGCTATGTTCCTTTGTAAGAAGTTCAAGGGGTCACAGTAAAATCATGTAGTTTCATTCCGTTTAATTATCTGAACTCTTGAATTCAATCCACCACACCAAAGGTTATAGGTGACACTATGGTGGATCCAATTTGAGACACTTTGATTTTTTTTTTTTTCGAGTCCAAACAGTTCTATTAGACTATTACAATTACAAAACCATATGCATGTCAGCTACATAGAACTCAATAAATAAAACTAACATGTAATAGTAGAGAGCCAAATGCTTTCTTTCCATCACGGAACTCTCACTCAAACATTACTTCCAAAAACTCTGATTGCCTTGCATGCAGCAAACTGAAAGAAAACCACTAACGTCTCTCTCAATGTTCACAATGTATATGTATCTACTCTATAACTGATGAATTGTGCCTTCATACCTAGTCATCAGCAGACTGCTATCCAAAACTGTGAATTTCTATGCTTGGTACATTTGTTCAGTCTTTTGACTAAAGGTTCATCAGTAGCTCCAATAGACTTGGTACAAGTTCCAATTTTTATACATAAGGGTTCATTGGCAGTTACATTAGACATGTGCATCAGCACACAACCTGAAGTTCAAATCTTCAAGACACGTGTAGATAAGGTAATTCTTAACACTTGAAAATCCCATCACATATGCACTTTTCCTCAGAGCCTATAATGGAAGCACTGGAACAATAAAAGCTAACCTTTGGGAGATATGAAGATAGCCGTTCGTGTGCTTCCGATCCAAGAGCAAGAGCGAAACTCAGGAACGAAGAAACCACAGAAGCCTTCAACTTCCTCCTCAAAGCAATTGTCAGCCTAACAGCCCGCAAAATCCGACGAACTTCACGAGCATAAGCTCCCGTCTCAATCAGCGCCGCGATTTCTTTCAAATCTGAAATCAATTTGACATAGATTCCGCCAAGTAAATTCGAAATTCTCAATTACCAAACTTCTATCTTTATCCAAACAGTAAACAAAACAAGCACTAGCATTCATCCGTCAATACACACACTTTAACATCCATTGCCCATTAACACGGATTCTAAACTAGCTTCAATCCAAACAGGATTACATGTATAAGCATGTTACAACAAAAACAAACAAAATCTAACCGATTCTTACGCTGTAAGACAGAAGTGGTAGATGAAGTGGAATTCGAAGGAGCTGCTGCGACCTGCTGTTCTTTCATCTCAACATCCTGAGTCATTTTCTTCTGTAAAAATGCAATCAAGTTATAGAAGACAGAACAGAGTAACAAATGCCAAACTTCTGGAGATCGATTGTAACCCTAAAACTACCTGAAAGAAGAGATCAATTGCAATCTGCAATCGTCAATCGGTCGATTCTAAAGCTTTTGGAGAAATCAGCAGGGAGATTAGGGCTGCTTTTGCCCCAAGTTAACTCTTATGTCTAGTTATAGAAGAAAGGTATCAATGTTTATATTTTATGCCCTTAAATTACACAAAATTACAAAAAAAACATCATTTAATTTTATAAAAAAAATACAGGTCTCATCATTTATCTTCAAAAATTATTTTAATCATTTTTTATATAACAGATTACGTCCTTTAGACTAACGAATATTAATTTTCTTCGTTAAGTAAGGATATTTTAGTCTTTCTACCCCTTAAATGACTATTTTCTAAACTTTAAACCTAATTTAAATGATGTTTTTCGTAATTAGCTTTTATTTTTAAAATTTGTTATACATATAATGTTTACATTTTTTTATTTTAATAAAGATATACAAGTAACATATAATACAAATTAACAAATTTATGGTAACTTTTAATAATATAAATTATAATTAGTTAATAATTATTTATTAACTAATTTGAATTATATTATTAAATTTGTATTAATATTATTATGTCAAATATACAATTTAAACATAGAACAACTTTTTATTAATTTATAAAATATTATATATATTACTAATTATCAACAGTTAGTCTAAAGAATGAAATCTATTATAAAATATATATATAAATGATGATTAAAGTACTTTTTAAAGATAAATGATGATAACTGTAATTTTCTATAAACATAAAGGATGTGTTTGTAATTTATCCTTAAATTATTTGAAAATACAAACTGAGACCTTGTTATGAAATATTGCTCCACTCAACCCCTCAACCATAAAGTTGTTAAATAACTTTGAACTTGTTTTTCATCGGTCGTGCCTTGCGGCGGTGCCATACGCGTTGTGATTAAGTTTAAACTGACAATCGACCCAACTTGTCGCTAAATTATGTCGAACACCGTTGAACAAAACGTATTATAGCCGGACAAAACGTCCAGGTGAAAGTACAAAATCATCTAATACGATATGTGAAAAGGTTAATCTTGAATGTTCAGGATACGGGTCAAAAATGGGTCAATGTTGCATGGGTTTATGGCGTGGTTGGCAACATAGTTGCATGAAAACTTTCTACTTAATTGTTTATTTGTTTAATTTAGTTAGTCAGCTATGTGTCAAATGTAGGGTAGGTTTTTAAATTAACAGGTCTATAGTTCTTTACATTCAATCAGCGAGTGTAGAACAGTGAGTGATCTAAGCTATATCTCTGCTTGATCTGGAGGGTCTGATCCCCAACAATATCACGTTACTTGCTAATTATTAAATACAAGATCTAATCAATGGGAGAAAGCATCACGCAGGTATAATAGCCTTTAATACAAGTAAAAAAAGGTGATGGGACATATCCAGGGCCGGTCCCGAGAGTCTTTAAATAGTTTTAGGCCCTAGGCGAGTAGAAAAAATGGACCATATAATATAGTGTCAATAACCAGTATGTTAAAAATCTATAATACGACAATAATTGTTTTACCAATAAATAAAAGTATTGTAGCAAAATAATCTAAATTACTTAATTAACCAAATCGTAAGACTCTCCTAGCGTTTTTTACTTGGGTTTAGATTGGATCGACTAAACTAATTAAAATGTTAACAGATCCTAAGTTTCAATTGATCAAGGTAATTAAATTGCTATTAGGTTTGTTAATTAGTTTGTTAATAATCTATAGTTGTTTTTATATATACATACATATATAATATAACTTTTTCTTTTAAATTTCGGACCCCTGATGAGATTGGGCCCTGGACGGTCGTTCACCCTGTCCACCCTCAGGGCCTCCCATGGACATATCAAATGATATTCCATTTATTCCCCACAAAAGTGCAACTATAAAAGACCCCAAAGTCAGGTAACAAAGGTAAACCTCCTTCCTGTGACAAGGCTAACGACTAGATCAAAGGTTACTGCTCATCATTCTGCCCATTCAACATCGATACATTACTCTCTGGAACAATCCGAAACATTGGTATAAGAGATACTCATATAATAAGATTTCTTAGTAAGTTTCCTCTTTCTATGATTCAAAGAATGATATATAGCAAAAAAATACACAAAAAATTTCTAACACATCATTTCTAGACATGTAACATAAAACTATGAATAACTAACTAGACCTTAGATTACGATACACTGATAAATGATCTAACATTTGTTCTTGTAGACTACTCCCGCATCAATGGTGTATAGGAAAGAAAGACTCGCCCCTGTGTGCAAAACAAGTTACATAGAGATTCTATTTTTGTACGATGTGCGACACAATCCAGTATATCTGAAATAAGACCAGAAAAGATAGTATCAGGGTTTTAACAAATCCAATAGAACTTAGATTTAGATTTATAGTAAATAGTGTTTTTCAAGTTTGTGAGTTTGAGTCCAGGGTTATAAACCCCATTAGTTTTAGAAAACAAAATATTTTACGTTAGTTACAAAATAGTTTTAGAAACCACATTAGTTTTAAAAGAATCTCAAGAAAATACTTACAATGTTATTATGAGGCGCTTTCCAATAGAATCCTTGAACTGCAATCACAATTAAGTTTGATGTAACTAGAATAAAAATGCTTAGAGAATGTTTCCCCATCCATTCCAATCCGAATGCCACACATCTCCATCCGTAAACATCGACCTGAATGGTAGGACATGATAAAGTATGTAAATATTTCTAGCAGACAACAATAAACACAGATGGTAATAGCTATACAAGTGTAAGGTGCTTACTAGTAGATATAATACACAAAATGTGATTCCTGCTGCTGCTGAGGTTACTAGCATGTAACTGATAGTGTACAAAGATTTGTTCAAAGGGATACCTGAGAAAAAAAACCCAGATGGTAAATGGTAATAGCTATACAACTAGATATTGATGACACCTCATTCAACGTATTGTTATCAAATATTATTCAATAGTTGATTAAAGTATCAAGGGCGAAGAAAACTGTAAAAAAAAAAAATTTAATAGAGAATATTGATGTATGTTGCGACAAAGAAACAGTAGCACATACATCAATATTCTACTTCCCGTCAGTTTTGTCAAATTATGATATTGAAAAACACATACCTAGGAGAGCAAGTATGGATCCAAGAACCAGAAACAAAACTGACATGAAGGACCAGTTGCAAAGTCGGTCTTTATGGCCCTGCAAAACCATGTTATACCACTCTCATCATGTTAAATTATTAATCTCTGAGTTTTCAGGAACGGCTAACATGTTAGAGGTTGAAAAACAGCAGAAGTGAAGTGTTGGAGCCTTATTACTCCATGCCATACTAACAGGTTATTTGACAACCTTGTAGACCTGACTGAATAAGAGTTAGCCTCAGAATCAATCAACATGTTTCTAAACTTACGTATTAAGAGGCTCCATGAACCATTAAGAGGGTTGTTTTTAAGTGAACCAAACACACTCGAGCTCTGACCGATTCAGAAGTATTATTTTTACCACCATGCATAATCACTAGTAAACTATGCTTTCAGAAAATATATTATCAAGTGGGAAATGATATTCACCTGTAATTCGGTCAAAATATGACCATATTGAAGTCCAATTATGCAGGCCACAGAAGCTGTTAAAGAACTGCATATCCACAATGCCAACTCTGTCATTCGCGTTATAAATTTGGTAAAAATAATAAAGTTCCAGATAATATTTGTTTGGTCTATGGTATTGTTTGTGTAATCATCAAGTGCAAACAATTAAACAAATAGTTTAACCATAAACTAGTAAGCTTATTATCCTTTGACCATAAATGTCAAGTTGTATTTATCTAAATCATAATTAAAAAATTATTTTAACACGGTGTTATTTTATTTTTTTGAAAACACCTAATACTTTCTAGGATAAAATCACCACAATGTGCACTTACACCAGGATGTCCCTTGGCGTTTAACACAGTTTTGCCACTGATTTTTTGAGTTTCTAATTACCTTAAAATGCCTTCGGGTTCAAACGGAGCATAGCACCATGAAGGAGAAGATTCTGAAAGTTGGCCACTCTTAGATATGTTACATTCCTGAACACGTATTACCATATTAATATATTATATACAGTACATAAATAAAAAATCAAAATCCTTGCAGTAGAACGATTACCTTCAGGTTTCTGTAAACAGGCTTTTGATATAAATGATCAATGCCAAGAACAAATCGATCTATCATTCCAGCAGCATTGCAGGCTGGCCCGAGATCACCTCTAACAGAACATGCCACCTATACTCAACAACACCAACCCATATGCAAACAGCCAACCATTAATCAGTTTTGTTCCTAGAACAACAATTATAAAACAAGAGAAAGGTTAAAAGAGTGGTCATACAGTATGAATAGTAGTTCCATTTTCTGAAACTAAAGAAGAAAATGAATACAAGTCCTTGAACTGCCAATCTGCAACGTACAAGCCATATGTCAATCCAATGTAGATGGCACACAAGAAAAATACGGCACACCTACACCAGAAAAACCACGGTTTCAATTTTTGGACGGCTAGACGGGTGTCTATAAACACACACATACAGTGAACAATTATATTATATTGCTTGAGTGTGAGGATAGCCTTAGTGCTATATGTGTTCTCACCAGTGCCAAATATAATTCCTTAAAAATGCATCCTTTTTCCAGGTTTGACGAGGAAGCCATATTTCACACATCGCTGCAACAATGTATCCAATTGCTATCCTCTTGAAATGATCACAACAATAGAAAAAAATCAGATGAAGGAAACAATGGTTCCAGATACTATTTGATATAGAAGATATATAAGTTTAACAAGTGACAGCTTCAATATATTAAAAGTGAATTGCATGAGAATCAGATGAATGATGATAATATATTGTATAAAGGATTAATTGGTTCACATGATAGACACCTGTAGAATTCCAAGCAGGCGTATTGTTTCAACATCAACTCCATATGTTAAAGAAGTAATCCCGTGTAGGTAACCACCTGAAGAAAATCATGAACGTCAAAAATTAATTTGTGATAATTGGTGTATACTTGTGCAAATAATGCATCTGCTACAATTCTGCAGAAACAAGATGAATCAGTTTACCTTGAAGAAAAACACCAAGAAGAAAAAGTTTCACTGCTCTTACAATTGCTTTCCATGTGGCTTCATATCGATTTTGAACCTTCTAATGTTTTAGAAAGAAAGAAGAGGGCTTCAGTTACAAGTTTTACGTAACTTTCAATATAAGACCACATACTGCATAAGACAGTTCAAAGCTGAGCCCGGTACTATATAAGACAGTAGCTTCTGGCTTAACGATGAATCATGTATAAGTCAGGTGATGGTTGGAAAAAATTCAGAGGTCAAACATCATATGAACTAACCTAGTTGACATCTCTAGAATAAGATATATTGATCACAGAATTTAAATTTCTGCAGAATATGTTGATTAACTACCTTGTATACAATTGCAAGAGATACTCCAGCAGCAAAAAGAAACATAGGCATGACAAAGTCTGCTAAGTGTAGACCATTCCATGGGGCATGAGCAATAACAGGTAAACTAGAGCCAGCATAATCCACAAGCACCATAAGCTGGAAAAATATAAAGATTTGTCAATATGCATGAGAGCTTACCATAAAGCACTTGAGTATCATATAGCAATGCAATATCTATTTTGTTCTCATCAAGGTTTTGTTTAGAAGTAGGAGCAACATCAATTTATATCTTGAACTGAATGCTCTATAACTTCAGATATAGTCTGAAAACTGGTATGATTTCATATCCCTCCAAAGCCAAATTACCCTTGGTAAATCTGAGTTACTTAGTGTTTCATCTCTCAGTTGAGTCAACTTGTTTGTTTCTAAATTGATATAGAATCCAAGAGCTGAAAGATTCTTATTTGGAGCATCTAGACAAAATCAAGTGGGCTAGAAAAAAGTCCAACTTAAAACGGGCATAAGTTTTGATCCAGACGACAAAATAGAGTAACGAGCTGGATGTTATGAGAAACTGCTATAGGTGGTTTTCCCGACTAAACTTTAGTTTTCATAACGTCCAGCCCGTTGCTCTGTTTTTATCGTCCGGACCAAAAGTTACGCACATCTTGTGGTGGTTTGCCCGACTATCAGACCCAATTCCCTCATCCGAAGCCCCAATTTCCACTTTTGAATTTGATAGGTTTTCCTAAATTTAGTCATTAATGTTTCCTATGTTAAAACAAGTGTATAATTGATTTCATTAGTTCACACATTTATTTAGTATAATATAAGTATAAATGCATTAGATAGTAGATACACAACTCCAATTAAAAAAGCAGCAAAACATAGTTGAACTTTATGTGACTACATCCAACCAAACACGAATTTCAACATTAAATGCATCTCTACGATATCAAATGGTCGGTTCGACCCTGAAGTCAAACAATAAAACCTGAATCTGACAAAATTATCTAATTCTCCACGTCTGATCAAACAAATAAACAAAATTCCTTCTAAGCGATCATAATTCATAAACACTAACCAAATCATCTACTGAAATTCCAAAATCGATACTTAAAACAGATTAAAAAAAATACTTACGAAGATAGATAGACCGCGAAAAACATCAAGTGAAGCGATTCTACGACTACTATTCTTCTCTGCTACGATCTGCTGCTGCTGCTGCTGCGATTCCTCATCGTCTTCCTCATGATTGTTGAGCAATGGCTGAACATCTGCCAATTTGCGCCTGAAATTTAGGGAAGATTTTGAACAAACGGATGACATTTGATCTACTGAAGGAGTTCAGAAGATGAACATGAGATCTGTTACAAGTTGTTTGATTAATTATTTGGTGACAATAATAAAAATCAAATTGGATGATATGATTATGAATATTGAAACGGAGGGTTATTATGATTTGTGAAGGATGTGCTGTTATGTTAGGTGGACCATCTATATACCAGCATTCTGCGGGCCCACCTGCGCTTACGGTGCAACTTGAACCGATAAAATGGTATGGTTCGGTTTTAACTTTTACTTTTTATCGGCATCGAATCGATTCAGTTTTAAACTTTTAACAAGTTTTTAAATTATAAGGTGAGCCGTCAATTTTAGTTTGGTATTGTGTGTTAATTCGTAAATATATATTGTTTTAACAGCGGTTGAAATTATATATTTTAAAAACATTCACAGTGGATTTCTTATTTTTATTCATACAATTATATTAAAAATCACTATATTTTTTTTCTTATTTTCAATTAAGTAATATTTTTTATACCTCTATTATTTTATCTATCTCCACTCACAACCACTTTCAAAAATATTAAAAAATTTATAGGGATTGAACAGTAATTTTTTAAATATATCAATTAACAATAACATTTTTTTTCCTTCACTCACAACCATTCAAAATCATTTCATATAATATACCAAACACACTCATATATTTTTAAGGATTCCACTGTGACTTCTCTTAGTACGTGATTGAATAAATTTATGCCAAACCACTTTTGGATGATATAGCAACTAGTGGTCTTTTAACTTTGGTTGATATGCTTTCAAACGTGGAAGTCATGATGTTGATACAAAAAGTGTATTCGAGTTGAGTTATTCAAATGTTACTCGAGATCGGGTAATTAAAGCTTGAATCAAGTATTCAAGCCTATAAATATATTTGTTAGACTTGAATTTTTGGAAACTAAAAAAATAAAAAGACAAAAACAAAAACAAAAAACTATAAACACGAAGGTCAACTAATAGCTATGTAACTTTAAGGTACACCTTCACTTATCTTGAGAACCCATCTACTCTCACTTGTTTACTTCCATTACCGACTTAGGCATCGAATGTTTACATGTTACAACATCCTAATGTAGAACAGAAGCACAACTTACATTATTTTTTAGTGTATGAACACTATATCAAAACCTTTTTATAAAGTGAATGTATATTTGTCAGGTAGTTTTAAATTACAAAAGCTATAGTTGAAAATAACAATTAAGTTTTACAAATGTCTCGGGTTGTATGGGAATGAACTTCCAAAATAAGTCATATATGAGATTATCCACCTTAATTTAACTCTATCATTCACCACCAACACCACACTCATTACCCATGAGCATGATCTTATAAGCATGAGAGCATCTCCATTGCTCAAAAGCAGATGGTGGAAGAAGACATGGGCAACGACAGATGGACGCCCCATAATGTTGAGGGGAAAAAGGCATTTGAAAAGAAATGTAACATTAGAGAGAAAATGTATGTTTTCAAAGAGGAGAGAGGTTTCAATGTTTCATAATCAGTCATACTTCCAACTGTTGTAAAAGCATAAAACTCAGGCCCCAAAACAAAACCATATTGCACATTGCAACATTCATTGAGATAGACAGCAGTGCCGATTTGCAAAGTGGATGCAACAACTTTAATCACACCACAAGACTATACCCAGTTCTTGTAAAAAAACAATTAGAAATCAAAAGGAACACGATTAAAACCATCATGAGTTCAAGACACTTGTTTGTAGCTTCCAAACATCATGGACAAAATGCATACAAAAAAAAAACACCGAAAATGTACCCAGCCACATATAGATGTTCATGATTTTTATAATACAAGCATGACACGACAGGAACACTACTAAAAACCAAACAATTAAGGCCTAGATAATTTACTCGAACGCCCAGGCATTCTCCCTGCGCACCTCCTCCTCCTCTTCTGGGGTGAAATCATTCTTGATGTTGAACGTCTTGCGAATCTCTTCAGGGGTCTTGCCTTTGATCATGTCAGCAACTGTTTGACAGGTTAGATCCAGTAGGCTCTTGATGTTCAGATAGTTAGCAGCCTGAAACAAATATAATAAAACCTTTTAATCACATGCTCATTAACCATCTCAACAATGTAGTATACATATAGATGCAAAATAATTTGGGATGAAATATAATGATCACTATAAATCAAACCAGATAAACCACAGCTAAGCATATGTAGTTACCTTAATACATTAATAAACCCCATACAAATAATACTCCAATAATTAACAATTTATTTAATTAAAGTTTCTCTTCTTCCTTATCAAGACTCAAAAGACAGATTCAATTAATGATGATGAACTATAAACGATCAACAGAAGGTTCAACTGTTCACAGCAGGTCCATTAAACAGACCATGTGTTGCACTTAAATGAGCTCTAGAAAAAAGCAGATACAGTGATCAATCTTATACAAGTAGTTGTCCTGATATACATGTTTATAAACCCTACAGTATTACTTCAAGAACGTTTATAAACCCATACACAGAATGATCAGCTGTTCAAGGTAGGTCCACTAAACAGACCATATAACGTACTTAATTGATCTCTAGGGAAACCAGATATGGTGATCGATCTTATACAAACAGTTGCCTCAGCACGATTTCGTTTCATCTTATACAAATAGTGTCAAAGCTCAAGCAGCTCAAACAAGTGCAAATAACTAAGAACAAAACCGTTCCAAAAGCAAGATAACAAAAACCTACTTACCTACAAAAGCAATCCCACAATTAAAACGCGTATATATCACTACAAGATTCACAAAACTAAACATTACGCTGAAAAACAAGACGAAACCCTAGAATAGACAAAATTAGGGCAAGAAGATATGCATACTGAAACAGTAATACAAGATAACTAGGTCGATGATACCAAAAGGAATCGAACAAACACGTACCAAAATAAGATCAAAGAGCGTGCTCTGATCGACTTTCACAAAATCCGCATCAAACGACTTAAGATCCTCTTCAGCAACCTTCTCATCGCTATTCGGTGGCTCCACATGCTTCTTACAGTACTCAATAACCTTAGACAAGATCTTGCTGGTGACGTTGGGAAGAGGGATACTGGTGTCGGCACATCCATCTTCAATCATGTGCTTGATGGTCTGAGACTCCACCGCCACCGCCTCATCGACCTCGAACGTCTCACCGTCGGAGCTCCGTAGAACGATGGTCTTCGACGACGACATGATCGGAATTTAGATCGGAGATTGTAATTTGGGAGCGAAAAGAAAACCCTAATTCTGAAGATGTTGAAAGTTTATGATCGATCTATAAAGCTTGTTGGGGTCGGTATTTATAGGGAAATCGGGCGTTGAAGATGATTGAGTTCGACTCTAATCCTATTTCCTAAAATTGTATAAAAGATTTTTTGTTTAAACATTTAACATGTTTAGCCCTTTAACTCGTTTTTATATTCAAGACTAGAATGGTTGTAATTGCTAAAAACATAAATATGCGAGGAGTTGATTCGTTACATGCAATATTGGTGATAAATTTAAACTAGATGTAATTAAACATGGTTCAATAAAGTTATAGAAGATACAATGTAACATAAATATGTCATGGTTTATTATGTAGCAATAAATAATACGAGAACTTAGAAGGAAGCAATGTAAACTATTTATTTATTATAAAAAGTTAAAGAAAGATTATAATCATGAAATATTAAATATTTGTTTCTCTATAACTAGCATATTTAGAACCTGATAAGAATTGAACCGAACATATACCACTTCGGTTGTGTTTAGTTGAATCGATTTTGTTTGAATTGGGATACTACTAGTTGGATCGGGAACCGAACATGATGGTCAGAACAAATTTTCATATCCTCACTTCAACACGACAATCTTGTTGAACCAACAGGTTAATCCAGTGGGTACCCGGCATTGGTTTGGTGCTAACAATAATGTATTTCCCATTACGATTCCATACTAAAATCAAAACTGGTTTCACCATTGATATGATAAACGAATTGATGAAAGCACAATGCGTCTGAGTTTGATCGTTATGAAGCTTTTCCAAATTGATGGTTGAGTTAATTAGCTATGGGAAGGATTACTGTAATTTACTGGAGGGAGTCGTTGGATTTGAATTGTTGTTGACTTTTATGTGAATGAATATATGATCGTGTATGGTATTATCATGAACTGATTATGTAGCTTATTGGTATCTTGATTTTGAAAATTTAGAGCTTGGACCTCTCATTTGGAGGAATGAGGATGTGGGTTTTACTGTAGGATGCCACGTAAGCGGCTCTTCATCCATGCAGTGATTTGATCAATAGACCCTTTATTTTGATTTTATTGTGTTTGGTTGAGAGTTGATTTCAAATAATATGAAAATTTGGGAATGAAAGAATGGAGCACATTTTGGTATTACATTGGAAAATTTGAAAAGTATAGTTTAGAACTTATGTCGTTGTTTCATCATCACAATACTCAACCATTGACATCGAAGTCCTACTATTCCATTTTGGTTTTTATATGAAAAAAGTTTCAGGACTCCAAAACCTTATCTCACAAGAAGTCAAGAACTTTTGTCTAGGACATTTTTATGTTTTTATAATATGTTAGGGTATTATTATGTAAATAATCTTAAACAGTCGTATGACCTTTTTTAGAACCTGGTGATTTATGAAAATTAAACAACATGATTAGGCGAGTGCCCTTTATATAGATGTGTGACATCGATAAAGAACCAAAAGTTTTGACGAATTAAGTTTCATGATCATGTAGGAGAAATCTACATTTCATCTAAAATATTACCTTTTGAAATAACTTTTAAAGACTTGTCTTCACTTAATTTAGTGTGTATGTATATATAGGATATGAATTCAAGACAAAGGTAGCTTGTTCAGATAAAACTCAAGTTGATTAGCTCGTACAACTCGCTCGTTGACTTGAATAAATTAACATGTTGTTTAAAGTTATTATAGAAAAGTCATACACGTTTATCAAAACCAAGAAAAAATAGCTATCTCGTCCATCAGGTTAGAGTCAGACCAAATACGAAGATTTTTCTAGCTCGTAAAAATTCCATGTTTACTAGCCCAACCAGGCTTGTTTTTCTACTAACACAAGCCTTGAGTTGGAGGTTTGTGTAAGTAAAAAACCAATCTTGGAAACCACAAAATTCCTAAGGTCAGCCGATTAATTCATGTACATAATGTGTTTGCGCCCAGATTATGTGTAGCGCCCAAGTCTTCTGAGAAAATTACTATATCACAAATGTTAGAAAATCAAATTAAAACTATTGGTTTTATGTGTAGACAAACTGTTTAAAAAAATTACTGACCGGTTTATGTGTGCTTATTTGTGATTGTCCTTGAGTGCATCAAGTCGCCATTGGCAGATAGTATAATCTAGGATTCTTTGTAGTCATCTCTAGTGTTCTTAACAATTTTGTGATACTAGTAGGCCGTGGACCATGTGTGTGAGCATTCACAATAATATTTCTCTGATCGGGCGACTGGAACTCGACTAACTAGTATTTTTTATGAAAATATACATCTCCGATTGGGGAAGTTGATGGTTATAAACTTACAATGAATTTGCAAACTAATGTCATCATAGAGAGAATATCATTGAATTTTAAGTAAAACTTTTTTTCTATATAGATAATTTCTGATATGTTATAGTTATTTGATGTACTTATAGGTAGAGATTATTCAAAAGATACATAGCGGTCAACCGGGCACAGTGCATGGCACAGATTTCTTCAATTATTGCAGCACAGATGGTCTTCTGAAGTAAATGTGTTTGACTCAACGAAGCAACCTTTGGATCATGAAGGTGGTGGTTCCTGTGAACTGATGTCACCGCACCAAATGGTAGTGGCTACAAGAGTCGAGTATGGATCTTCAGAAAAGAAACAAGATGAGAGGACCAGAGCGATTTAGAAGAAGATAACTCGATTCATATTTTTCATCCCCTTCAAACGTAAATGTAAATGGCTATAAATAGCCTTACAATCACAAGGAAATTAGAAATAACTACATAAACTACCCATTACTTTAATAACTAATATCACTAGTACTAATAATATGCATAAAGAAGAAATAAATGTGAGTTGTGAGTTGCAAGACATTTCCATAATGCTTCCATAATGCATGTGCGTAGAGATTGTAACTCTTGCATGAACACTAGTACATATCATGAACCTGATGTTCGACTCGGGGCTTATAAGAAAGAAGATTATGGGCTTTCATGGAACCCTTTTACAGAGGGATATCTCTTGAGTGGTTCCAATAATTGTGGGATGTGTTCAGAATGCCTGACAATAAAGTTCTTGATGCAAAACATATTTATGAGGTATAACTGTATCTTGCTTCGATTTAAATTCAGCGTTAACTAGCAAGAAATCAGATAGCCAAAGAGACGAGTAATACCAAATGTTGCTACAGGAACATGACAGTGTGGTTGAAGATGTATCCTGGCATTTGTTGAATGATAGTCTGTTCGGATCGGTTGGTGATGACTGCAAGCTAGTGATTTGGCACAAATAAACATGAACAAGCCGTTGTTGTTCATGAGAAAGAGGTAACACATATTTTGTAAAGTTTTCATCTTTTGATCCCTTGTATAACTATGTTTGGGTTGCACCATTGCATGAGCTTACAGACATTTACGGGCATGCGGCTTGTCGACAGGGTTCGTGCTTTTGTCCAAGTAGGTTAATCATGTTTGGTTCATTTTCGCAACTTTATGCCAGGGCTGACTTGCTGAGTAGGAGACTTAAAGTCTATCTCATCAATCTTGAAAAGTTGAAAAAAGTAATAATAATAGAACAAGAGAGTCGTAGTGAACAGTACAACTTTACTAAAAGCAAATAATGAATAATTTATTTATACTATTTTACATAATCAAACAAGATGTCTCATGGATTGAAGTCGGGTGCGGTCAACTAGATCGTTCATTAGATCAACTCCTGATATCATCAACAAGCCGGGTGTGGTCAATTAGATTGTTCATCAGATCAACCTCTGATCACATGGGATGAGATCAATCAAGATTAAGACCCAACCTAAGGACATGCATAGGTCAAGCACAAACCACTTGAACTACTAGTATTGGGGTGGATCATCGCGCTTTATAAATACATGGAAAAACTCAACTTAAACAGCAACAAAGAAGATATTAAAAACGTAGAACAGGATCGTAGTGATATAGTAGAATGTTTCTTCAAGTTATTCTACACCAAAGATCGATCTGCTATGCAGTTCAATAGCAGTTCATCTGGATGTCACACGAGCACCTGCTATGAAAGAAATGAAGAGATCAGAAACACACATAAAAATGATAGGTACTTCATTGCTAAGTTAGCTAGAGGTACCATTTAACCTGTTTACTTGTAAATGGGCATTGGTTTGTGTTCTAACGAGTTAAATAGAAAAAGTTAGCTAAAAGGTAAACGGATTAAAAATCATCTAAATTCAAATCTATCACATACAACCCTTGACGCGATCATCTTGCCACCTCTAAAATTCACAAAAGAAACCACGTAATTTTGTAAAATTCAAGTTTAATCATCTAGAGTCTGAAAACACAGATCAATATAAACCTATGACATATGCTTTTCACTAGTTTTTTTGTCTTTAAACCCCTTAATGGCCACCTATCCAACGCAAGTTGTGTTTACCTAATCACATTAGATAGTAGGGTGTTGGGCAGGTCCCATGAGTCTACTGATAATGGGTTTCACTGTCATTAAAAAAATAATAATAACAGATGCAATGGAGTTTGTTTACCTTTTCTTTTAGTTCCAGAAGAAGGAGTGGCACCTACTAGACCATTATTAGCTCCACATTCTGGAAAGTCACTGAGGACTGAACCATGGTTCCTCAAACATTGCATATTCTCAGTCTCACAGTCATTTACTTCAAGATCATGGTGCATCGATGCACCCTGCTGCATATTACACGGGTTCAACAAGAACCCACCTCCCAAATTTGGATCAACAACACTCTGATAAGCAGGTTGTTGTTTCTGATAAGGAAAACAACCAATTTCTCCATCAATTCTCCCTCTAATGTCCACAAGCAAACACTTAAGTCTCCCTACTTCTGCTTCTAACCCAGCTTGACTTTGAATTCTCTTCATTAGATGTTGATTCATAGCTTTTAATCTAACCACTTCATCTTCCAACGAAGCGGCTCGTGCTTTCTTCTTTTCACGGTACTTTCTCACAGCTTCCCGGTTCCCCCGAGGCCTTTTCTTGCTTTTTTTCTTTAAGGATTCAGCAGTAGGGCTATCCTCGTCATTGCTCATAGCTGGTATAACTTTGGTGTGCACATGGTAACACGTGTGGGTGTGTGACGAATCAGGCCCAGGCGGGTTGCATTTGTGAGCGTGTGTACACGCATGCACGTCATTAAAGATTTCATCGAAGAAGCTGTTCATGGAACCACTGCTCGGGATGTCACCGACATTTGAACTTAAAAACATCTCCTGGTTAGAGGAATCAAGTTCCCCATCCTCATTCGCCATTAACAGGTAGAAAACTTTCTAACTGTTTCAATCAATCAACTTCACTTAATCACTTCTCAGTTCTTCCTGAATCCAAAAACCGGGAAATACATATATGTAAAGATCAGGAAAAGTCATCTAACTATGGGCAATTGAGCTATAAACCCAAGAAAGACAGAAAACATGAATATAGATCAACATAAATATAAGACCAATTTAGGGAAACAGATATTAAAGCCCTACAAAGATAAATTAAACAAACAAGCAAACCCAACAGAGCTATAAACCCTAGAAAGACAGATAACAAATGAGCGGTGAAATCTAGAACAATAACGTAATATAAAGCACACCCAACACGAATAAACATGCTTTAAACCCTAGAAAGACTAAAACGCGAAGAACAGATCAACAGAAAGCTAATTAGATGCAAATTGAGCTCTAAAACAGAATAATCATGACACAAGTTAACTAATTGTCAAACAGTAATCAAAATAAGCTGAAATCCAACATAAGATCTCGAATCACACAGTTAGTTGTAATCAATTAACAGACACATTGAATGAGCATAAATGGCCGATCAAAAGAAGAAAATTTTACCTGTAAAGCTGAGAGAATTGTTGTGTTGGACAGCAGAAAACAGAATCTATTGTTTATATAACAATGGATAGAAGTAAGTGATGAAGAAGATGAACAAATGGTGTACAGATTTCACAAAAGAATTGTCTGCATTAGGGGTGTATGAGTAAGTTCTTGAAAATGTATAATGTACATCATGTTGTACACTTGTACTAAATGATTAATATTATTTCGAATAGTAAGACTGTAAGAGTATGTACTTTTCACATCTATAAAGATTCTTCTTTCGTGTACAACCTTGCATGCATACATTACAAGTTGTCATCAATAATAGAATTAAGAGATTGGTTTTTATGGTTGACTATTTTGAACATTATGTTTAATAGAAGTTAGTTTTTCTATTAAATATTTTATTTATAGAACTTTAAGTTGTATTAACAAGTATTCTTAAAGTACATTTTATTTTATTTTAGACAAATTAGATTCTAATAATATAAACTATGATTTATTGGCTGATAATAATCTAGATTATTAAATTGGCCGATAATAATCCCAACTTTCAGTTTTGTTACTAATGACAATCCTATGAACATAATTTTTATTGATTTACATTTGATTTTCGCTCGTTTTTCATTCTGTTTCATAGTGTGTCCCCGTATTTTATTCCCAGTCATCATCGTGAGCAAAATTAAGTGGAAATCAAGTGTTAACAAATGAATAATTATGTTACTAGAATTGTCATTGGTAACAAAACTGAAAGTTGGGATTATTATCGGCCAATTTGATAGTATAGATTATTATCAGCCAATAGATTATAGTTTAAATTATTAAAACTAAATTTGTTTTTAATTTAAGAAGACAGAGGAATTTCATGTCCTTGCTTAAGCTTACTCATATATTAAAATAGAATTTAAGAAAAATACAATAATTTATAAATATAAAAGAATCTATGAAATTATTCATCAGTTACCTTTCTATACTTAGCAATTCTTTTGACGAATAAGAGAGCCGATATGAGTATTTTTATACTTAAAAGTCGCGGTTTTAACTTAAAGTAAATGTGTTTTTTATATATAATTAGGTAAGACATTTTTAACAACATTTTTTACTTTTAAATACTGCTATATAATTTAACATTGTGTTTACAAAATTTAAAAACTATATTTGTGGGATAATTACAATGGCAGAATGGCTACAATGCTTTGATTAACATAGCCACTAAAAACCTTAATTGACAAATGATTATAGCAAGATACATGACTCAATCATCAATTATTGCAAATAAATACTAACCATGTTTAAAAGTTCATAATATTAAGACACTCATTATTATAAATCGACATCAACTTATACGTTTTGTATAAACACTAAAAACGAGAAAAAATCAGGGGGACTGTTAGATGGCTATACGTCTTATATAGCCTTATACGACCCTTATACGATACATATAGGTCTATAAGAGCGTATAACAAATTTTGACATTGTCTCCGAGGAAACAGTTAGGGGACTGTCAGAGGGGTTATATGCCTATATAAAAGCTAGAGGAACCCCCCCCCCCCCCCCATATGACACGTATAAGGTTATATGATCCGTATAATGTTATATGACCCGTATAAATCGGGGGGTGTTGTTTTATAATCGGGGTGTCCCAATAACCAGACCTCTTCAAAATTATACTTTAAAATAATAGCTGCAACTTTTTACGACGATATCAACAATTTATATGGTTAACATCTTAACAAGTCACTTTTTGTCGTTTTCTGTTTTGTCATTTTTGGGATTTGGCTTTTCGTAGTGAGAAAGAGCATTTCTCATTCATATGAAAAGAAAAATGATAAAATGGACGAAAATGAATATATGTTTGTGTTTCAATTAAAGACTTTGCTTAAGTTTGTAGAACTTAGAAAACAAAAGCACGGTGGAGTGCTAGGCACTTCAACTAGGGCTCGACGTTACAAATATCATAATGCACGGAGGTTTTACGTCATCATCTGTAGAGCGTTGTATAAGTAACAAAATACATACACGAGACAACTTGTTTGTAGGGTACACAATAATCATGTACCTTCATGTTCTATCATTCTCTAAAAATCCTTAAGCTGATACTTATTTTTGCATTGAAACTTAGTTGTGAGGTTCTCATGACGAGGTCAAGGATTGTCTTTCTTATCTCTAGGCCTACATCTTCGAAACAAGTGATTCATCTTCCTCAATTATCTATATATAATTCACTTCGTGATTATCTCTCATTGATTTGTCTAACTATTTTTAGCAACTAAAATAATAATTTTTTAGTTAAAAACCTGGGCAAAATCTTCTCTCAAATTTTAAGTGATATTCAACTTTTTTTTTCATTTACTTTTTAACTTTTTTAATTTTATTATTTAATTGAGAATTTAATATTTTAATTTTATATTCTTATTTAAATTTCGTTTATTATGTAACTAAAATTTTTTGTATTTTATTAGTTATTGATTTTATTTTTAGTATTTATCAAACATAATATTTTAATGTGTAAGTTGTTTTACTTTGCTTATACGTTCTTTTAAACTTTAATTTATTTCCAACATTGTGCACGTATGGAATTCTTGCCGCAACGCGCATCTTCTAAGACTCGTTGTTACTAGTTCTATTATTATTTAATATAATTATTAATATATATATATATATATATATATATATATATATATATATATATATATAATTTCAAATGATTTTTTATAGATACCGGTTGGGTGTAGGTGATAGGTGATAACGATCACTTCCTTAGATATTTATGAGCATGAGCCGGTTTGGTTTTTAGATCTTTATGACTGTTTTGTTTCAGTTCTAATCGGTTTAATAAATTCAGTTGTTGGAAGAAAGAAAAAGGCTAAATCGGTTAAGCACTAGCTTTGGACGTTGGTGAATCAAAACTAATTTCAACTGATAATTATATTCAACTAGTTTTATACCCGTCCGGTGACCATGTTGTTTAACACTAATATAGAACTCGTTAACATAAATAGTGACTAAATGATCAACTACAATAAAACAATGAAACCAATAATCCTAAGAATCGAATCTAAATTTGTATGGAATTATCTTGATCATTTATATAAGACAAATTGGAATTTAATAATTCAAACTATTACTGATTGACCGATAATATTCCATACTATTAATTTGTCCGTTAACACTCCCAAGTTTTACTTTTATTACCAACAACAGTATCTATGACATAATTTTCAAACTTTACATTCGATTTGTATTTATTTGAGTCTCAATTTAACTTTGTATGTTTCTTTATTTGGTTCATTATCATTATTGCGAACTGAATCGAGTCCAAATCAAACGTAAAAAATTGAAAATTATATCACTGGAACTGTTGTTGGTAATAAAAGTAAAAATTTGGAATATTATTGATCAATTTAATAGTATGGATTATTATCACCAATAGATGATAGTTTGGATTATTAAAATTTAATTTCCCTTATACAAAATTTTATTGTCTAACTTATCTCCATGTTCCTCAATTTATGTCTTAAGTAGCTTAGCTAAACACTTGGTATTTATTATCTTCCTTCCCCATCAAAGCTTGCAATGTATATGTTTTCTAGTTCCTTTATGCATGACTTGAACCTGCATCCACCGGGCATATCCAACTAATGATTCAATTCAACCTATGATTTAATTGCACCTGATCCATATTTATGTTACTAAGAACAGTCATGATCACTAAGAACCCTTGAGTTTCTCCCAACCGACTCTTGAAAACCATCACAACTGAAACTATTTTAAGTGCAACTGTTACTATCAATTATTCACCTTCCAATCCTTAAAACACACTTATGGTTTCCTTCTACGTCTATGGACCTAATCCAATTTAAAGAATATGGACTCTTTATACGAGTAATCTGATATCAATACTTATAGCCACATAATGCAGAACTATTTTTGTCCACTTTTACATCATCAATATGTTTAAGCACTCTTTTATATCTCAAAACTACATGTCCAGTTTGCAATTTGACCATGTTCAAAGAGTTTGCATAATATGACACACTATATAAATAGCATTTATCAACCACTATCAAATGAACATCAACAACGATCTTAAAAACATTTCTTATAGTTGCACATTAGGCTAAATTCATAGCTGGATAGCATAACAGGTGATGTCATCTAGCCTCTTGGCGGGGATGTTAAACATAACCACCATTGCTTTTTAGATATTGCGCATCTCTGATTCCCAGGGTCTCTATTGAATTTAAAGCTTTAGTACTTAACCCCATATCTATCATTGTGCATCTCTGATTCTCAGGGTCTTTATTGAATTTTTTGGCCATGTTCTAGCTATATTTCTGATTACAGCTTTTGTTTTTCGTTTGTTATTTAATCATTGTTCTCCCTATGGCTGATTTGTCTTTGTCAAGTTCTTTTCTTCTTTCTACACCAATGGCTATAACAAAAGACACAAATAAAAGTAATCAAACTCATAAAATGCATCTGGCAAGCATTGCTAGTTTTGTTTTAATCAAACCTTGTATCAACAACTTTTTGCCATAGAAACATCAAATTATTGAAATAGATATGTGCAATTTTTAAACAAATCGATACTATTTAACTTTTGTTAGCTTTACCTTAATCTTTGCTGCTAAACTGTAAATAGACATAGAGCTGGGCACCCATTGCTTTATATATTAACCAACTACCTGCAATATTAAATGATCAGGTTAATGTGAATATGTTAATGTATCTGATGTACACACACATAGGGGTGATGAAGAAAAAACATGAACAAACATGCCATGAACCAACCTTATACATACCTTTAATTGATCAAGCTTGCTGCTTAGCTCATCTTGTTCTAGTCCTTGGTTCATCAAGCACTACAAGTTTTACATTATGTAACTATAATCTGTCACATGAGTGAATAAGATGCTCAACAAAGAAGTGAAATTAAATTTAGAGAATATATTAACTACCTGGTCATATTAACATTACTTTATAGACCCAGTACACCATAATGCTCTGCATATGTAATGGTTGCATATAAATAGGGACTTCAATATCCATCTACAACACATCAAATTTTACATATCATGGATCTCTTTGTCTCTCTCTATCTGCAACCGAAGGCAATGAACAATTTGTAAAGTTGAGAATGGGAAGTTGGGAACAGAGATGTCTTTGTAGTAGACAACTCGACACCTAGAGGATGAATGTTTGCATCGATAACATGAAAGGAATGGAGGAGATAACCGAGATGAAGGATTGTATGATGTTGTCGCCCGAAAATCACTATCTCACAAACCTGCATTTGTGATCGTTGAGGGGAAAATGTTTTCGATTGGATTTCAGGATCAATTTCGCTCTTCCTTGTCATCCTCTTCAACTATAATCTCATATATACCCGTGTATAACATCGAGCAAATAGAGAGAAACACCAACAAATAAAAATTTATTGTTCAATTCGATGCTTCAAATCCATGGTGATGTCGTTCAATCGATGGTGCTACTCAAGTTTTCAAAAGAGCAAAATCAGATTTGGTGGTAAACCACCAGCTCGGTTACCGGCGATAGTGATGAGCCATGGCCTTAAAGATCTGGAGAGCTGTTCACACATCCATCATATAGATTGTAGGGGATAAAAAGAAAACGTGAGAGACAGGAGCTCTTGCTGAAACCGCTCAACCCCTCCGATAACTGCAAAAAGGTTTAAAAACCTCCAAAATTTTATTTAACTGACGACTTTTAAGGGTTCAGATTTCACCTCAGGTTGGTTATATGAGTTTAGACGGTCAGGATTGCAGGAAAAAACGGTTAGAGAGACTGGGAGTAATATATTATATAATTATTTACGGAGTCATGTATAATATTAGCAATTTTTCAAAGAAAAAGAGACAACTAAAATGTTTTTTTTAAATTTTTTTTTACAATTTTCCGACACAAAAAAATTTTTTTTGTAAAAAATAATAATAATAAATGTTGGTTTTAATGTCGGCTTGGTTAATTTTGTTATTTATATACATATAACCATATAATTCGGTTAGTAAAAGAAACAATAATCAAACTATCGAATTCTCAATTGGTTAGGTTTCTTCTAGTCAGCTTTTCCATTACTTAGTTATGATCAGGTTATTCCAATCACTCACTTATGGTCACATTCCCATCCTCTTAAACGGTATTCTTATATCACATTTTATTATTCTATATTCAGCAAAAATAGAGCAATAATTACTTATCTAAAAAATCAATTTGCACAAATATAGCAAACACATTCTAATTCTAAATAAATGGAACAACCACCTCAAACCTCCACCACTAACTCAAAATCAAACCTATCGAACCGGTAGATCCTCTTAAGCCTTGTAATAACCGCATTTGTCTCTCTAATACCCAAAAATCTTACAAATAATAACGAACTATTCAACTTACACGTTTTCTACCTCATTCATATGGCCAACATCTCCCCATTTCATTATAGTCTCCTTCCTAAAAACCTCGGGTACCGATGATCGAGCGCATAAAATCATCATCACGAACCTAAAATTTACCTAAAACATGGATTCGAGAAGCCGCTTGGGATTCATGCTCCTCTTGATCGCCATCACGTTGATGTTCGTTTCATCTGATATCGACGACAATGAATATAGTCCTGGACCTGTGACGTACAATGCCAAGTCCGTTATTGTTGGTGGCAACCCGCTACTCATATTCTCGGGTTCCATTCATTATCCCCGAAGCACTCCCGAGGTACGGCGTATTTATTGTAATTGATTTGTGTTTATAACTTAATAATTTTCTTGTTGTTTTTGAATTAGATGTGGCCAGAAATCATAAGATTGGCAAAAGAAGGAGGATTAAACACCATTGCAACTTATGTTTTTTGGAATGTTCATGAGCCTGTTCAAGGCCAGGTTATTTTTAACTACTTATTCTTTATATTTTTCATTTTTTTATATTTTAATTATGAGTGAAAAAAGAAGAGGTTCTTAGCCCGGGTTCTGTGCGGGAGCAACTTCTCGATTTTTTGAGATAGATGTAAGGTTTGTTTGTTTATGATTTTGAAGACTTACTTTATTTTATTTTGTTTTGTTAGTTTAATTTTACAGGAAATTATGATTTGGTGAAATTTATCAAATTGATTGCTGCAAATAAAATGTATGTAGTTCTACGACTTGGACCCTTCATTCAAGCAGAATGGAATCTTGGGTAAAAATTATTATTAATTAGTTAATTTAGTTGAATTTCATTTTGTATAAAAACGTGTATTTTTAATGTCGTCTGTTATTATGGAAATTTTTTTATCCAGAGGATTGCCGTTCTGGTTAAGAGAGGTCCCCAATATTGTATTCCGCTCATATAACGAACCATACATGGTGTGTAATCGTTCTTAAACTTGCTCCTTTATTACAAGGGTGTGTATGGTTTGGTTCAATTAGTTTTGACAAAAACTTGTGAACCAAGCCACTAAATGTAGTTTCAGACAACAACAAACAAAACTTCCGGGTTGGTTCGGTCAGCCGGGATGGCTAGTTCAGCTAATATGGTTCAGTTTGACGGTTGAACTGTTTTCTAGTTTCTTTTTTCCAAATGGTTAGTTTGTACCAAAATTGTTAAGAGAGATAAAAGATGTTTCATTAGTATTTTACATAAGAACAATTGCTGCTAGCAAGGTTTACATGGTCAATATTAAGTTCTCATTGTGACCGAACCGTTAACTCTAGTTTTTTAAACAGTGAACTAACGATATGAACCTCAAACTAGTAAAACCCGACAATTTTTCTTCGGTTTTAACAGTTCGGTCAGATTCAGTTGTTTATGAACAGAAATCTTATCATGAACTACAAAACCAAATATTTTTTCAATTTCTTTAGAGTCAAAGCCAAAATGGTTTATGAACCACTAACTACGGTTTCAAAACACAACCAACTAAACCGGCTAAAGCGATTTATGAATTTCGACTCATGGATTAAATCGTTATACGTGGCTTTTCAACCGTGAACCTCAAACCGATAGGTTTTCTTCCATTAATTGTTTTTGTTAGTTTTAACAGACTATGAACATCTCTATACCATAGCATATATTTTACACTCGAGATTTTTACCAGTGTTTTAATTTCTTTAGCATCATATGAAAAGATACCTCGAATTCATCGTAAACATGATGAAGGCGGAGAAATTGTTTGCACCTCAAGGAGGTCCTATCATCCTCGCACAGGTATTCCATGATCATAGAACCCAAATTCTTGATAAACAATCGTCTTTTGACGTTAATTAGCGTTTAATCTATTTCTTTGCAGGTTGAAAATGAGTACAATCATGTCCAAGAATCATACAAAGAAAAAGGCACTCAATACGTCAAGTGGGCAGCAGATACATCGACAACATTGTATCCCGATATCCCATGGATAATGTGTAAGCAAAAGGATGCACCTCAGAATGTCGTAAGCTCTCGAGTTTGATTTAAAATCTAAGTCGACTAGTTAATCATTAGAGAAAATCACAGAAATGACCATTTTAACAAAAAATGACGTGATGCAAGCATAACCAATGAGGTGACGACACATCAATTCTAATTAAAATTATCATTTTTTTAGCTAGAAAACAAAAATGACGTGAGCATCTTGTTTAGCCACTTGAATTTGTCAACAAAGCCACAAACTACCTTTTTGCTTAGGATGTAACTGTTTGACCTTCTCCACAATCACGTATTCTTTAAAATTTGATTAAAGTATCATTTTCTTGATTTTCCCTTGATTAGATCAGCATAACAAGTTTACTTTCCAAGAGTTTTTAGTATGATGATATCAAGATACGTTAGAATTGTGTCTCTTTTAAGATATTAAGGATCAAGTTTTATTATAAACAAATAATATAGATTTTATAGTATATTTAAAAAGTATACGAGTTCTCATTAAAAATAATGTATACTTTGAAAGTTTCTGATCGTATAACATCTCAATTATTTGGACCTAGATAAGTACATGCAATGGAAGGCATTGTGCAGATACCTTTGGTGGCCCAAACGCCCCAGACAAGCCTTCTTTATGGACTGAAAATTGGACAGCCCAGTAAGCTTTTAATAATTTTCATCTAATATATTATTATTTAATTTAATTTAATCTTTAGCCTATATAATAATGTAATTTATCATTTTATTGGGCTCACAGATACCGGGTTTTTGGAGATCCACCATCTCAACGAGCTGCAGAAGATATCGCATTCTCAGTTGCTCGGTTCTTCATGAACAATGGAAGCATGACTAATTACTATATGGTAAAAAAGTTACTTATATTATTTCAAAATATGTAAATAAGTGTCTCGTAACTTTCTTAACTAGTCGTGTGATCGTTTTAGTATCATGGTGGAACCAACTTCGGAAGATCTAGCTCGTCGTTTGCGACCACTCGCTACTATGATGAAGCTCCTCTTGACGAATTTGGTGAGCATTTTTAATTGTAGGGACTATAATGCGTATTGAAATAAATGTATAACTTTACACGCTTAAATTTAAATATCCAAAAATATAAAAATAATAAATTGTTTTTCGATAGTATTTTTATTTATTTATGTATTGGATGATTTTTAAATTTATGTTAGGGTTGATAAGAGAACCCAAATGGAGTCACCTTAGAGACCTTCACAAGACATTGAGATTGCTAAAGAAGCCCTTTCTTTTGGGTACTCGTAAAGTACAGGATATTAACCAATTTGTCCAAGTAAGCAAATCTAGTACTAGCATCTCCGATGTTTCTACACGAACAAATAAAATGCATCGAACGCTATCTGTTCAATGCAGTATAGTGTTTTTGTAACACTACAGATGCTCCGATTAATGTTATTTTAAACTAAAAGAAAACACAAGTGAATTCTTCAAACGGACTTGTTACCCTTCTTATTTTGCAGATTGTAACCTATGAGAAACCCGAAAGCAAGCTTTGTGCGGCCTTCTTGAGCAATAGGCACAAGAAAGTTCACCGGACCGTCGATTTTAGGGGAAAGCAATATTTCCTTGCTCGACGATCCGTTACCATCCTTCCCGACTGCAAAAATGTTGTTTTTAACACAGAACTTGTGAGTTTCTATCGTCATAGTCATTTCTCATCAAGCACTAAGGCACCTAATGGTGAAGCTAACTTGAATATATGAAACAAGAACAGATCACATCACAACATAACTCAAGAACCTTCATCCCTTCGAAACGAGCCAACGGTTTTAAATGGGAAAGCTACCGGGAGTCCATACCCACGGTTAACGATTTAAAGGTGCAAAGTAAAACACCATTGGAACTCACCTCAATGACTAAAGATACCACAGATTATATGTGGTATGGTACTAGGTAATGACATTATTTTATTTATTTTTTAAGTATCAGTTAGCAACAAACTTTTGACATTAGTGTTCGTCGCTAATACTTGTTCGTGTAGTAGTGTAAATTTTTATTTCTTTTATTTTCTTGCAGCATAAATCTTGATAAAGATGATCTACCAATGCGACCAGATATCATGCCAGTTATTCGGATACAAAGTCTGGGAGATGCTTTATTAACGTTTGTTAACGGACAATATATAGGTGAGATCAATCAATCCATTTACAAGTAAACATAAGTGTTTAAACAAAAGTAATAACAAACTTGAAAAATAATTTAGGGTTTGGACATGGAAGCTTCATCGAAAAATCATTTACGTTCTCCAAACCTGTGAGTTTGAAGGTCGGAGTCAATCAAATATCGATCTTGGCAATGACAGTGGGACTACCGGTGAGTTCATAAGAATATAGGATCATAACATGTCGTGGGGTGTAACCAAGGGAACCAAAGGGTTAGATCATGTGAATTCGTTGTATAAATGGTAAACATAAGTTGTTCACTTTACTTGTAGTCAATAAAAAATATAACTTTATAATATAATCTGACTAGAAAGTTTTAGTTTCATCATTGATATCAGATGACCAAGGTTACTACTGACACACATTTTTCTTAACTTACTTTCATTTGCCTTTGGTTTTTCTCGAGTGAAGAACAGTGGAGCGTATATGGAGAAGAGGTTTTCTGGCATTCGAGCCGTTATGCTACAGGGTATGAGTAGTGGTACTCTTGATATCACCCTTAATCAATGGGGGCATAAGGTATGCATATGTATATACAAACATGTTTTTGTGTATGTTATATAGGTTTATAATGCAAAGAAAACATTATATACATCTCTGTTTAACTTGCTATTTTTAGGTTGGCGTTGAGGGAGAATCCCTTCGATTATTTACGGAAGAAGGATCAAAGAAAGTTAAATGGGCCCCAGCCAGTGGACCGGGAACACCTATTACATGGTATAAGGTAACACATGAGAAGTCACCTTATGTCGTAACATTTCTTTGTCCCTTTGGGTTTAAAATTTAAATTTTTTAGAAAATAATTAAATAAGAAACGAGACAGATGGGTCGAATGAGTTAAACCAGGTTAAACTTTACCCAAGTGTTTTTACACGCCTAACACATACATGTTTTCATCAAAACGTTAGATCATAATTCTAGCAAAACAAGATTGAAATTTTCTTAGTACAATAATTCCATATAAAATTCTAAAGTGTAGCATAACATGGTTTGACAAGTTACTGGATGAGTCTCCCACGTCCATTTCTAACATGTATGTTTGTCGGTTTCATGTTTTGAATGAAAAATTCATGTTGTAGACACGTTTTAACGCCCCAGAAGGAACCAATCCAGTAGCGATCAAGATGGAGAGAATGGGCAAAGGAGTAATTTGGGTCAATGGTCATAACATTGGTCGTTATTGGGAAAATTATCGTTCTCCACTAGGAGCGCCATCTCAATCCGAGTAAGCATAATAATTAATTCAGATAAATACAAACATTAATAGTACAATTTTTATGCATTATTAGTATTGTCATCTAGGTATCACATCCCACGGTCATATTTAAAACCAAAGAATAACCTTTTGGTCGTGTATGAGGAGAGTAGTGGAACAATAGATGGTGTTGTGATCAACACCGTGAACCGAGATATCATTTGTAGCTATATGTTTGAAGACTATCCACCAAATCTCGATTCATGGAAGGTAGACAATGGCATTCTCAAGCCTGTGGTTGAGAAGCCGAAGCCGGGAGCCCAACTTACGTGCGACCCTGATAAATTCATCAAGGAAATCCAATTTGCGAGCTTTGGCAATCCTTGGGGATCATGCGGTACCTACATGCAAGGAACATGTCAAGCCCCTAACGCTAAGAAAGTAGTTGAGAAGGTAAAAACATGATCATTAAAACTTTTTCTTAATATTACCTTTGTTATATACATGGCAAAGTTGACAAATTTAATTTAAAAAATTCAAACTATAATCTATTTGCAAATAATAATTTATACTAGTAACTTATCGAAATACACCACCTACTTTTATTGCCAATAATAATGTCACTTGCATAATTATAATATATATACACTTGATTTCCTCTCGATTTTGCTCACAATGGTGCTTATAAGCGAAAGGATGAATGTACCTTCCTTGTAAGCAAAATAAAAATTAATCGAGTGTAAATATATGATGGTTATGCGATTAAGATTTTTGTTGATCTGCCTATATAATTCACTTTTTCTATATATACATATAGTACATATGTGCGTGTTCATTGTACACACACAATATGCTAAGCTTGAAACCATTTTTAAAAATAGAACTACAAAAGCAACCTAAAATATTACACTAACTGTCTAAGATAAGAATGCCGTATGAATATATGAATAAGTTATATTGTATAGCTGGTTAATAAATGATTTAAAACTAAAACAGGCTTGCTTGGGGAAGAATAGTTGCAGAGTACCACTTGATAGAGCAGTTTTAGGTGATCCGACTGGTGACGGTTCTTGTGCTCAAGAAAAAGTAAAACGACTCGCGATCCAAGTAAGGTGTGGGAAGAAGAATGAAATATAGATAGAGTCCAACACAAAATTTTTGATATTTTAATATATGTAAATTAATTAGTGCACTGTAGAATAAATATAACCTCTTTATATTCTTTACTAATTTTTATGTTTATTCCCTACAAGTTTGGTTCATCAAACAGCGCAACAATAACACTACTTTCGTTCATTGTCATAAATGGCATATGATATTTTAAAAACGTTGACGATATAGTCTTGCCAAACAACTATATTTAAAATTACAAGATTACATGACTGGCTATTGTTAAAGTCTTCTTATTTAAATTTACAAACTTAACTTGTCTCGTGATTGCATGTTAAGTTTTTCACTTTATAAAAATACAATCATCTTTCTAGAACATATCTTAAAAATCCAACATCCTATTATCATGATTGTAATTAAGTGTGTGAGAAATGATGGCCACAAAAACACCATCAATGTTTATAAGGCAATGCCTAAATTTACATATGAACAAATTCAAGGGACAATTTGCATAACCCATTTAGGGAATAAGTAGTAGTCTAAATGAGTCAAGCAATATGTGACGTGTCAAATGTTTAAAAATTGCAACCGCCTATTTTGTGTTGAAACGTTTTGGGTTTACTAGCTAAACATGCATCCCATCTGAGAGAGCCTCAAATATTAAGGAAAGTCATGCAACAAATGTACTTAGATTTCTCGCTTACCAATGGTCGGGGATTATGGCCAATCCCTTGATGACTATGGCCGAGTTGTCATGCAGGGTCTCTAAATGTAGTAAGTGGATGTAGAGTGGGTTTAGTAAAGTTGGCATGCTTAATTATCCAAAAAGTTCTTAAATGGATGACTAAGTAGTTGTTCTGCGAGAAGATCAAAGTGATGCCTATTAATAGGTTTTGTGGCTCAACGTACCCCAAGATTAGTTGCACATGTGTTTCAGGACTCGCGATGACAAACATGACTAGTAGTTAAGGCATCAAGGACTCAATTCTTCAAAGTGCCAAGTAAATTTGCTTGAAAATGACTAAATGTTAGATAGCATATGTCTTTACTCCCTAGAGTGTCAAGATAGCATAGAGTCATTGACTAATGTCTACTAGGCTCAAGTTGCTTTACCAAAATCCAAAGGATGAACACCACCGTATTGTGATCAAATTAGTGTGTTAGGTCATAGGATCGTCGAGTGTGTCGGGTCCACAAGTCTGATGTGATCGGTGGAAGTCATGATTTTCCATGGTGGACGAGGTGTGGCCGCATAACTGACAAAGGTAAAAACTGATAATTAGAAACGAAGGATTGTATAAGGGTAATGGACCAAGGTGGGATAGTGTTTGAACTTTAGGTCGAAGCAGGGGAGTTCGATGTAGTTGGTGGAAACGAGGAATTTGCATAAGTGGATAGCTCCACATAACTGATCCAGGATATAAATAGCCACTACATGCTAAGATTAGTATAAACAAGTGTCACTTTAGCCAAGAAGCCAAAATATAGCTAGTACTTTAGGGTGTCGTTGCGGACGTGCCGTAATGCACAAGCGCGTGCGTGTTTTGGTGGTGTGAGAATGTAATGTGCCAATTGTTTGAAGATCATATCTACTCAACTTGTAAGAAACATTTAAATTGCTTGCTACTCTTGCATCTCACTTGGGAGAGTCACTACGATCAATCAAGAAAATTACACTTCTTGCATAACACTAGCTGGGAGTTGACGCCACTCACGACGCGTCCAAGACGACGAACCAAGTGACTAACGTCAATAACCGAGATAACAGCTAGCCCTCGTGCAACCTAGAATGTCGCACAAGCTCTATTGAGCTTACCTAAGCTCGAGTTCGACTTGTTTAACTTAGAGAACTCGAACTTGTGAGCACTTATTAATTACTAAGTTATTAAATTATTAAACTTTTTGGATATATTTTTAATTTAATTATAATAATATACATTCCTATATATACACATTTACAAAGTTTGCCACCGACCATTTCACCCCTCAACTTTTCATTTTTGACTCTTTGGCCCCTTAACTTTTTAAAAACTATAAAAAATATTGTTTTAACCTTCTTAAATGTTTAAAATTTCAGGTTTAACTCCTGTATATTTTTACATAAAATTTAATTTATTTTGTTTTTATTATTATAAATTCAATTTTGTTGTTAATAAAAAACCAACTTGCTTTATGTTTTGACATAAATTTAATTAAAAAGCGTAATGAGACAGTTGCAATCTATGCTTTATGACGTTGCATACGACATCGCTGTCCGTTTTCTCAACTTACGTTTTGACTTGGTCTACGTTACGACATAGTTTTATTTGAAAAAAAGTTGGGTTAAATATAATACGTTTTTATTCAATGGTATAAATTCGAGTTGCTGTATATTTTTACGCAAAATTAGTTTGAAAACGAATCGAGTTGATTGTAGTATATGCTTTATCACAACGCGTCCGCTGCCGTCGCAATGCACGATGGATAAAAACCTAGCTATAACTTAAAAAGAAAGGTCGGTGGGGTTTCCCACCGGCCTTTCTTCCCCTCCTACTTTTGATCTTTACATTTTCTGTCCCTTTTTAAAAACTTTGTAAAATGTCAGTTTTACTCCCTTAAGTTTTTAAAGTTTTGAGTTTACCCATGTGCAATATAAATTCAAGTCCGTTTACGTTTAGACATAATTAGAAACGACTCGGGTCAAATATAAAATGTTTCCAAGCTTAACTCTATACACTTTAAGACTGTTTATGTTTCGACATACGTCTATGTTTTGACGTAAATTTTGTTCAAAAATAATAATGTTTATGTATGCTTTGAGTTGACCTACGTCTCGACATTGTTTTGTTTGGAAACACGTTGGGTCAATATAATACTTTTTCATTTACTATACATTTGGATGCAAATTTTGTTCGAAAAAAGTCGGAACGATTGTAAGTCCATGTTTCGACAATAATTTTGTTTGAAACCGAGTCAGGTCAAATATTAAACCTTTATGTTCAACAGTATAAATTCGAGTTACTCTACATACTGACATAAAATTAGTTCGGAAACGAGTCGGGTCAATTGTAGTCTATACTTTATCACGTCACGTGCAATGCCGCGGCAACGCGCGACGAGTAATAAACCTAGTTATTTAACAAACTTTATGATTATTTCAGATATAATAATATTTATTTAGTAAACATAATACAAGAAGCTTGAGCTTCTTTTACTAAATTAGTTTCAATATATATAATAGACATGATTAGATGAACTAATTCAAACTCGATTCAATTGAACTTTTATTATATGGATGTGGAGTTGAACCTTAGCCCAGGGAGATAAGTACAAAGCTCAAATCTTTTGAAAAGGAACAAAGGGACTTTGGTGGGCACGTAGACAAACGACCGCTTGTTTGACAATCAACGGACATCTGGACATCTTTTTCTCTTTTATTACAATCCTATCCTTCTTTCTATTTTATTCCAAACAAATATTTCAGCACCTTTTCTTTAAGCCGGCACGCACAAGAGCTGCGTGACTTGGGGGGTTTTCCTTTCAATCTCTTCAGATTTCAAGATTCTTGAACAACTCAAAAGGGGGCAACTTGTCTTTAATTGAGGGTTTGATCTAATTCTCAAATCAACAACTAAAAAGAACAATTTCTTGAAAGATTTGATATGGGTGTAATCAGCACTTTGTTGGGGTTTTCTGGGTTCGGAATTGGGGTTTCTGCTGGCCTCGTGATCGGTTATTATCTCTTCATCTACTTTCAACCCACAGATGTCAAGGTCTCCTTCAGTTTTCTCTCTATGTCTGTGGATTTATGCTTCTTGTTTTGCATTGATCTTTGTTTATGTGTTGATGATTCGATGTAGTAGTTCTTGATTCTAAGTTGTCCGATTGAAAAAGTTATGATTTTGAATGTGTTTTATATGCCTTTGTGGTTGAGTAAAGATCGGATCAATGGCGATAGAAATGTGCACAGGTTATTGTAGAATACAGTTAACTTCTGGTTTGGATTTTCGATTCAGCTCAAAGGGTATGATTTGGGATTTTGACCGAATAAGTTGATGTTTCAAAGATTTTCTTTGTTTGTGTTATGCTGTGGGTTTGATTTGTTTGTGTTTTGAATGTGAAACAACAGAAAGTTTATGAATGGGAGATGGGTATTGTTGGTTTAGAATCTTTGATCAAGTATATGCTCAACTGAGTTTTTAGGGCATTGTGGGAGTTCTTTACTTTATCATTTAGCATGGTGAACTATTTGTGCAGGATCCCGTCATTCGTCCGTTGGTCGAACGAGACTCTGAAACTCTGCAACGTATGCTTCCAGAGATACCATTGTGGGTTAAAAACCCGGATTTTGATCGAGTATGTATTTTACCATTGAAAATTACCCTACATTTTAACCTATGGCTGCTTTATTTTTTCTATCGGGTTTGATGTTTTCATGGATCAATGTAGGTTGATTGGCTTAACAAGTTTATTGAATACATGTGGCCTTATCTTGACAAGGTATTTTAGCAACACTTATTATATTAGTTTTTCGGTTTCTTTAGTAACCTTTTTGTATTCGTAGGCAATATGCAAGACTGCTAAGGAAATTGCAAAGCCCATTATTGCTGAACAAATTCCTAAGTTCAAAATTGATTCGGTTGAGTTTGAGACACTTACCTTAGGGTCTCTGCCTCCTACTTTTCAAGGTAATGTTCTCCCTTATTATGTCATCTTATTGAGTTATTGCCTATATTCCTTTTGTCATATTTGTTTTGCTAAAATAGTTGCTTGTCCGGGGAACATTCTGTTAGTTATCTTAAAAAATTAAATCGTCGTCAGTTGATTGTGAAAGAAAAATCGTTTCAGCCACTTGAATTGCAAATGCGATACCCTTATCCGTATAATAAAAATGTTTTTGATGATCAAAATAATTCGAAATGAAGTGCACCTGATGTAACTAATGCCTAATGTTTTTTCTTTTGTTTTTTTCTTTATAGCAAAGTGCAACTAAATAGAAGTTAAAAGTCTATCACTTTAATGTCATGAATTGTCTTTGTCTTGTTGAAGGAAATTGTATCGCCCTGGATCTAGCCATGAAAACTACTTCAATGTCATGATTCATGAATTGATGTTGTCTCACTTAATTCTATTTGTGAACCTTAAATTTGAATTAAAAGATGCTACACGTTTGCTTCAGTATCTTACTTTTTGTCACCAATTGTGATAAATATACACACAGTTATTATTATTTTTCTCTTATACACTTATCTCTGTTCCAAATAACTATGCTGTTCAACTTTGACACATTGTTAGATAAATGTTTTCGACTAATAAGGGAATACTTAAAATACCCCTGAAAAAGACAATTTAGTAAAAACTTGTGGAATTACAACCACTAACATAGCCTAGTGGGCAGTGGCAAAGGTGTATGCCATCCATCCATGAGGTGTTGGGTTCAAGTCTCACTTGAGACATGGAGTAGATTAGGGCTGTTAAAAAATGTAAAAACTTGTGTACCACTGTCAACATCGATATCTTGAAATGATCGTTAGTAAGTAAATTGGTTCTTGGTAACATCTGAAATAAAATATTCAAGAGACATGATTTTTTTAGGGTGGAAAAAGTTAAAAGTTTGGCACCTCATTTATGTTTTATATCACCTAATAATTGCAATAAAGGTCCTTTATCTCAAGGAAAACAATGATGCTCACCTATAACTGGCTATAAGCAAGCGGGTTGCCACATTATATTTAATTACAAGTTCAAGTGTTAATTTTGTTATGTTAATTGCAAAGAGTTCACTAATGCCCACAAGATGTTTGCTGGAAACTTTACTCTGAATAGAGGGATGTCATCTATACAAAGTTTAAAACATGTACAAGCTATTTGCTTAACTACCATTTTTTATATCATGGGTCTTGTTTATTATTATAGGACATTTTAGACATGTGACTAACAGTTAAACATTTATTCTTGATTATGTGTTCAGTTAAAATGTTGAAATACATCGTATGAGTATGCAATATTGATATATAATATCAAGAACCTGTTTTTTTTAGGGATGAAGGTCTATGTTACTGACGAGAAAGAGTTGATCATGGAACCATCCCTAAAATGGGCTGGAAACCCTAATGTTACCGTTGTTGCTAAATCATTTGGGCTAAAAGCAACTGTTCAGGTTATTTATTTCTTTCAATTTTGAAGGAAAATATTCCGCAAAATTTTATCTGTCTGCTTACTTAATATTACATTCAGGTGGTGGATTTACAAGTCTTCGCTGTACCTCGTATCACTCTAAAACCACTTGTTCCTAGCTTTCCTTGTTTCGCTAAAATCTGTGTCTCTCTCATGCAGAAGGTAAACAGGTCTCCTTTTGTTAGATTCCAAAACACATAAAAATACACCTTGTTTCGAGTCAAGTTGGCAAGTCTTGAACCGTAACTTTGTTTATTAATTCAGGAAAATCAAGGATCTTATTTTGCAACATTCTTTGTGTTGAGGAACATTTGTAAATATCTAATCACATAAATTCTCATGCTATTCTTGTTAAAGTTATAGGCTTCTAATTTCTTTAACTTGTTAAGTAATACCATGATACTTCTCCCATATCAGAATCATCTGCCTATAATTAACACACTTTCTTCGAAAGGGTTATAATTTGTGAAAAGAGTTTAAGAAACATTATGGAAAGTAGCCAAATTCATATATCCTACTAATAATCTAACAAGAAATATATTGATTTTACAGTTTTTTTTCCTCACTTGTTCCTTTATTTTGCAGCCACATGTTGACTTTGGGCTCAGGTTGTTCGGGGCTGACCTAATGTCAATTCCTGGACTGTACAGGTTTGTACAGGTAAATGCAGATGACAACTGTGCTTAACTTATTTTATGTAGGTGGTGCTCAAATTAGCCACTTTATAACACAAGAGTTTTTATGTATGCTCTTAAGTTCCAAGTTATGTTATGGATAATATTTCTCCATTTTCTGTCATAAACATGATATTTAATGAACATCATGATTAACTAGCCATCTCTCCATGTATTATCACTCGTACATCATGTTTGAAATGCTGTAAATTACTATTCATAAAAGTTTCTTATTCATATGTGGATAATGATCTTGGCTTCATGTCAATTGGTGGACTTTTATTTTTAAAAATCAATGATCTTGAAAGCTACCACGTGCAGGAACAAATCAAAGAGCAAGTTGCCAACATGTATCTTTGGCCTAGAACTCTAGAAGTACAAATATTGGATCCATCCAAGTACGTTTATATAATTATATCTTTTTGTGATGTGTAATCAGTGGAAAATGAACATGTCTTTGTAAAAGTCAACATCTTGATCATTTTGACTATTGAACAATTTGCAGAGCCCTGAAGAAACCCGTAGGGATCCTTCATGTTAAAGTTTTGAAGGCGATGAAGTTGAAAAAGAAAGATCTTTTAGGTGCTTCTGATCCTTATGTGAAAATAAAGCTCACTGAAAGTAAGCTTCCATCAAAGAAGACTACTGTGAAGCATAAGAATTTGAATCCGGAATGGAATGAGGAATTCAATATGGTTGTTAAAGATCCGGAATCACAAGCTGTAGAGTTGCAAGTTTATGATTGGGAACAAGTATGATTTTGCTAATTTTTTTAGTTATTTTTGCTCACTTGTTTTGGTCGAAGCTAGCACCCTTCCAAAAGAGATCATTTTGATCTTTAAACCTCGAATCTGACTCTTATTTATTAAAATTTAAATATTCGTTTTTCTTTACAAAATTAACTCCTTATTTTCAGTTTACATATTATCGTGTACTAAAATCAACACGGTTGACAACCTTTTCCTTAGAACTGAACACTTACTATTTTTGAAATGAGTACTCTGACCTTCATTAGTAGATATTTGGAGGTGCAAATAGTGCGTTGGCCTAGCCACATTGTTGTGATGTGATATCTTTTCTAGATAACACACCGTCTATTTCCCAAAAAACTCTTCAGAGCGATTTATTACTTGATTTATGATTTACTTAATGGTGAATATTTACCATAAACTTGCGTTCTCATTTTTACTGAATTAAATTTGACATGGGTTTTCTGAGATTTAGTACCAAAATTTTGATCATGTATTAATTTATTGTACGGGGTCCCTCTAGCAACAACCTCTCTTTCCCCAAGGATAGAGGTAAGGTTTGCCTACATCCTGGATTCTACTAATAGCTTTGCTATGGGTGGATTTATAGGGTATGGTGTTGTATGACCTTAGAAACACCAAAAGCTGCTTTTACCAAATGCCCTTTCGAATGTCTTGTTTTCAGGTCGGCAAACACGACAAGATGGGCATGAATGTTGTTCCCTTGAAGGAACTTGTACCCGATGAGCCCAAAACCCTGACGCTCGATCTCTTGAAAAATATGGATCCCAATGATGTTGTAAATGAGAAATCACGCGGCCAAATTGTGGTAGAATTGTTATATAAACCTTTTAAAGATGAAGATATGCCAAGTTTTGAAGATGCTGGAGCTGTTCAAAAGGCATCGGAAGGAACACCGCCTGGTGGCGGTGAACTAGTGGTTAGAGTTCATGAAGCTCAAGATGTTGAAGGAAAACACCACACTAACCCTTATGTCAGGATTCTTTTTAAAGGAGAGGAGAGAAAAACGAAGGTATCGTTTCGCAAAACTTAAGTTTTTGGCTATTTTGATTTTGTAAATATTTCAGTTAAATTTTTTTTCCCGTGCAGCATATAAAGAAGAACAGAGATCCGAGATGGGATGAGGAGTTCAAGTTCAAACTGGAGGAGCCACCTGTGAATGATAAATTGCATGTGGAAGTTGCTAGTGCCTCATCCAGGATTGGGCTACTGCATCCTAAGGTAATTGTGAACTTTTATGGTCAAACTTTCTATTTTAAGCCGTTGGATTCGTTATGTGGGCTGATTGATTTCTGTTACTTCTCTGCGCTAATCCATGGGCTCCTAGAGAATTGTACTTTTCTTCATGTCACGGGTTGGGTTGGGCTGATTGGGTAGTAATGAATCAATACGAGTAATTTTTGCTTGGGTCGGGTTGACCTGCTGCCTTTTGCCCATGTTTGAATTTACTAATGATTATTGTTAATTATTTAGTTGCATAAATAGGCATCTAGTTTTGCTCAAAGTTTTGTCCTTGGAATAATAGTAGTTTTCTTTTCATTATTATAGGTAACCTCTATACTTAACGTGTTTAAGTAGTACTAGTAACCATTTTCCGCAGCCCGCCTACCCAATATAGATAAAAAATGAAACTTGGTTACCTTAAACTAGAAAACAAACAAAAGTTAGTTATCCAAAATGGGTAAAGTTTAAAAATTATTATGTCTCATCTTAAATAATCTTTTTTCGGAAATATATTTTTGTTACCTTATAGCTACGTTTTTCACTTTGACCCATTTGACTCATTGGAGATAAATTACCAAAATCAACCCTTTTAGCTAAACGGGTCGATATTGCCACCTATATGATTGTTATGATCAACATATGTGATCTACTGAACTTATTCATAACAACTAGCGCTACTAACTACTTGTTTTGTTGTATAAAACACAGGAATCATTGGGCTATGTTGACATCAGTCTGGCGGATGTTGTGCACAACAGAAGGATCAATGAGAAGTACCATCTTATTGATTCGAGGAACGGGAAGATCCAGATCGAGCTACAATGGAGGACCGTGTCTTGATTCCATCGTTTTCAGTGAGTGAAAGACAATTACATATAGAGGCATGGTGAAGTTTCACCAACTTCAATACTTTGGCATCAAAATGTTGGTGTTTTGTTTGTTGTACAAAACATGTGTACATTAAATACTAAATTGTTTTTCTGAGATTGGTAGTTTTGTTCACCTTTGTTGTAATACCTTATTGGATGGGTTGTTGAGGATTTGGATGCTAGAGTAAACACATCGTCTAGGTAATCACTACCAGCATATTATTACACACCACATAAAGGTCAAAGCAAAAGATGTAATGATGAAATTGCCCCTTGGTTAATAGTTTTTCTGTGGACTTAGTTTTCAAGTTTTTTTTGGGAACTTTGAAAACCAAATCAGGATTGAGGATAGATCATTTTGTTGCGTGTTTGGTCGCTCTTGGTCCGGTCTGGGCCTGTTTATCGATTTTTCTGGGGTCGACTCACGAGATGCTCTCCTTAATTGGAACACTGAAGCGGTCAGTTTTGATAAGTATATCAGACAAAGACGGTAAAAAGAGGTGGAAAATGCTTTTGATCTTTGCTGGATTTTGATGTGTTATACAACACATTGTCTATTCAAAGAATTTTGATTTGTATGTCAACAAAATATTCACAATATAAAAACGTGGTGGTGTAAACTCTAAGTAACTTTAGTGGTGTAAAAATCATATTCCATGTCGGAAATTGATCAAACTTTGTAACCGGAACAGACATATCGCATAAATCAAGTGCATAGGTTCCATTACCAACAAATGGACCAAACATAAAGAAATAATATAATTTTTTAGCAAATTATGAAAAACTAACCATCTTACATTCTTCATGTGTCAGCCAACGCTGTGACTTTTGAGACTACTAAACAGTGAATAGTTGAAACTGTCAATATATAATTGCGATTAAAAAACACTAATATTAATAGTTAAAATAGTTTTTGAAAAAAGTTCGCAATAATAGTCTTTTAGAACATTACGATTTACAACAACTATCGTATTGTCATATACACCTCCTAACATTAAAAATACAATTCTAGAATAAATTATTTCGAAGATCTATAAATAGATGATTATAAAACTATATTATCAACAACGTGAAACAACCTACACCGTAGATAATGTATAGTATACTCCCAGTCAAACCACGTGGGCGGAGTTTCACTTTAGATTGGCGGGTGCAGGAGCTCCTGAACAGAGTCGACCACACAGGATCAAAGCTTCTCTTTGGCTCCTAATATTTTAGCCTATCTATATCTTCAGTGGTCTGCTAGTCCTCATAGTCCACGAACACACACAGTCACACCTTCACTGTGTGCAATTCATCATCAATGGCGATGCCTATTGTAGACACCGAATACCTCAAAGAGATCGATAAAGCTCGTCGGGAGCTTCGTGCTTTCATCGCCAACAAGAACTGTGCGCCGATCATGCTTCGATTAGCGTATGATGAAATTCATCTCTCTCTTAAACATGTATTTAGGTTATTGTGATGATTGTTTCGAGATTCATGAATCTGATGATGAAGGTGATGTTGTAGGTGGCATGATGCAGGAACTTATGATGTCAACACGAAGACTGGAGGTCCTAATGGTTCGATCAGAAACGCGGAGGAGTATAGTCACGGATCTAATAATGGATTGAAGATTGCGATTGATTTTTGCGGTAAGTTTATTTGTTGTAGTTTAAATTGAAGTAGTTAGTTTTGATGTGAAGAGGATTTAGGGACATACTTTTGCTAATAGAAACGTTCCTTTTGTCAAGTTAAGTTCAGAGAAACTCGTTACTCACTATGTCCGATAGAAAGTTCTAATTAGGCTTTTGTGTGTTGTCAGATAGACTGAATTTTAAATTCATGAACTAGTGAGGTTGATAGTCATTTCGAGGTTAGTGGCTTAGTGCTAAACTGTGTCTAGTCCATAGCATTTGTGCTGGATATTTAAATGACTTAAGTTTGATGTTAATTAATCAATTGAATTGATAAGATTGATATTATACTATTGATGTTTGATGTTAAATACTTGAGCGATCTTGTTTTAATGTGAAGTTGTACTGTTAAGTGTCATGTTGGTCACTAGGTATGATCTTATTTTCCTTTGAACTATGATTGGGGCAAAATGATCTCTCCTTTAGCTTTATTTTTATGAATATAATTATTTATAAAAATTTGGGCATTTTTCTTCAATAAAATTTTGCTAATAAAATTTAATCCTTGCACATATAGAGCTTTACCAATCAAGTCTTACTAAGTAATGGTTTTGAGTTTTTTATTGGGCTTGCTTGAGCATGAACTATAAAATAACAAAAACTATTCATAAGGTTTGCGATTCCAAAGTTATTTCTTATTTTTTTTTGCCACCGGCACATATTTATTATTGATAGTAATTTTTGGCTACCATTATATTTTCTCATTTGTTATGATATTATAGTCATGAAATCTCCCCCTTGAAGGGTATGCTTAGTATTGCATGTAGGCTTCAATGGGTTTAGGATTTGGACAATTGGACCAGAGTCATGCCTGAGTGGGTTGTAAGGTTTTCCTGGAGATGGTACTTATGCAGTTATGCTGAAAACTTGAACTGAATTCAATCATGCACAGGTTCATATATTTTCCAAGAAGATCCAGAAGTAAAAAGAAATGACATTGTTTCGAGGTGCCACTTCTTTTATGGGTGGATTAGGGAGTTCATAGCTTATTGTTGTACTTTTAGAACTTAAGATTACAATAAATTTAGTTTAATGATTTAGGCTGGCTTATATTGGAATCAGATATTGCCAATTCATTTTGAAAATGCACCCGTACGTGCAACCATTTTGGGTAGGTGCTAACGATAAGTTTTAGTTTAAGGAATTACATTAATTTCTTGAAAGATTTTTTTTTGGCTGTCAAGATTGAAGTTTAACTCCTTAAACTAAAGCTTGTGTTCCTATCCTAGTTAGATTTGGGAAAACAATGTTTTGTTTCAGTTTCAATCTTGACATCATTCTTCTTGGTAGAATAGATATTTGCCTCCACAAAGAGAAAATATATACTTGACTAAACCACTTCTCCTCTTTGACTTTAATGGTATATTCTTTCTCACTGCAGATGAAATAAAGTCCAAACATCCTAGGATTACGTATGCAGATCTATATCAGGTGAACTCAATGATACATTGGTACTACAGAATTTCGTTTCTATAGATTCAGTCAGAAGGGTTTCTTGGGGATTGAGATTCTTAATAAAGTGATGTATTTCCAGATTATTGTTTGTGGCAACTTAACTCCTATTCTAACACACACACAAGCACTTATGGCACATGACATGTGAAGTGTATTTTACTACTGAGTATGAAAAACTTTCTGTTTGTAGCTTGCAGGAGTTGTTGCTGTGGAGATTACTGGTGGCCCTACTGTAGACTTTGTTCCTGGTAGAAAGGTAACTTGATTTTACGTTTTTGGTTTTGTTTAAAGTTTTTCTGTTAAGTTCTTTTTTTATCTTGCTTCTTTCTTGCAGGACTAGTCCTATGTCTTATCCTTTTCTGCATAATTTATTTTGAAATCTTTCTCAAAAGCACTTGTATAAGTATGCAATGGGAATTATTCCCTGTAATAAGTTTACTTCTCAATTCTCATGTTCATGTTCTATCTTTTTCTAGGACTCAAAGATATCCCCTAAGGAAGGAAGACTCCCAAATGCTACCAAAGGTTTTTGATCCTACCTTTATACATTAATCTTAATCACATGTAAGAAATGTCGCCCCCTTATAATAGCTTCTTGGTAGTTACAAGGTGTTTCCAGGGGCAACTTTGAAGTTTGAATTTCATTACTCAAAAAGTATAGAATCTTAAATGATCACCTGTGGGTGTGCACACACATATTGGTGGTCTGGCGGAGATAGGATATTTGAAAGGGGAGATCATCAATTTACCCAGTAGCTTCTCACTTCTGTGACAAACTTAACTGCCTGATGGTTTTATAAGCATGAACAGACTTTAGATATATATTTTGAGAGCTTCCAACATGAAAAACTCCAAAATAGAATTTTCAACATGTGAAATCCCTACAAATGTGGACGCATCTCTCTTTAGTAGGGCTACTCCTAATCGATTTAGAAGCTAAGAAATTAAAAAAAAATCAAAACCATAACCCTGGCATTAGTTAAAACAGTAAGCTAATGATCCTTATGGATTTGATTCACTTGAAATAGATAAATTAAGTAGTAAAACCTTTTATCTACTAGGAAGGGGAAATGCAGTCCTAGTTCAGCTAAAATAGTCTCTTCCAGATCTTTTTTAGTACAAAAGACTTGGGCAAGCTCAACTATTTTCTTGATGCCCTCACTTTCAGATTGTGTTCTTATTAAACAAATCTGGTTATATCATGTACATGATACAGGAGTTTACTATGTATAAATATATCAATACAACCAAAGGATGTTTTTTGTACATCATCCACTGGCGCAAGACTTGCAGATTGGGCATTGGCAAATTGCATAGTCTTCCTTTCAACGATATCAGTTTGCATTAAGTACATTGTCTTCTTCTGTGGTACCCTGAAGATGGATCAATATGATTAATAGACCTATACTCAAAAGGAATTAAATGAACATAAAGGAAGTCCAAGCTGGGTATTCTTTGATCTTTCATGAACTCAAAACATAATCAAAAGGAAAACGAAAGACTTATAGGAGGATTTGTGAATCAACCCTGTGAGAGGATTAATCTAAACTGCCTATATGCTAGATGATAGAGTTTAATTAGAAAGATAAATCCTAACCAATATATGTAAACAAACCTTATTTCTTACTTTACATAGAATAAGTGCCTATTTGTGTCCCTAAATGATCCCGAATAGGGTTTCTTTGGGTCAGCCATTCGAGTTCTATAAAATTGGACATCATTATCAAGTTTGACAGAATAAAAAAGATGGTTGTTTGTGATGACATCATCATTATCTTTTGAATTTGGATTCCGTACATAACCTTATTTCTGTCTATGGTGATGTTTGGTGGTCCTCTAGAAAATAACAATCCATAGCCAGGTCCTCTACTGAAGTGGAGTGTAGATATTTCCATGTTTGGTATTGTTGTGATAATATATTCAATCGCTATATCTGTAATCCTTTGCTTTATTGTCCTTGACATGCTTTCCAACACTTGTTAGATGCAACGCCATACAAATGTGTCACTCGCTTACCACCCATCAATTTCATATCACATTTTCTAAAATTCTCAATTTGGCTTTCAAAGCCTTGAAGGTTTTCATAAGGTTAAGTGTCCACTAGGAGCTTTATGTTAATGTTATATTACTTGCATGTTACTTTCATCAACATGGTTGCATACTGACGTAAGTATCAGGTGCATTTTTTTAACTGAACCTGTTATACTAATTTAGGCGCACCACACTTGCGGGAGATATTTTATCGAATGGGTTTATCTGACAAGGATATTGTTGCCCTGTCAGGAGGACACACTCTGGTAAGTTACTAATTACTTGTTAGATTAATACTATAAAGTACTTCCTAAAGCTTTTCTTACAATATTCTAAGTAATAATCTTCAAAACCTTTCATTTCATTCTTGTTTTTGGCTGGGATTTTAATGCTGTAGGGAAGAGCACATGCAGATAGATCAGGCTTTGAAGGCCCCTGGACTAGGGAGCCGCTGAAATTCGATAACTCATATTTTGTGTATAACTTGCTGAAGCCTCATTTTTCGTTTTTCTTTATGATAAAATGATAAATTTCTTTATTTTTAGAAACTGAAATGACATTAATTTTGTACCAGGGAACTTCTGAAAGGGGAATCAGAGGGGCTACTAAAACTTCCTACAGACATTGCATTGCTGGATGATCCTGTGTTCCGCCATTATGTTGAGCTGTATGCCAAGGTATTCTCTGTTCTATTGAGGTTCTTTTTTTATATTATTGGGCAAAAAAAAAGCGATATAAAAGGCTAGAAACCATACTTAACTTGCTAACATAGTGCTGATCCTATATATGTACTAAAATAGCAATAGATTTTTTAGTACTTGCTCTGTCCATACAAGTTTGGAACTTCCATAGAAGTGTATCATTATTTAACATTCGGCATCTCATTCCTACCAATAATGTCCATTTTGTTCACTAGGAGCTACTGATTTGTTTTGATTGTCCACTAGAGCTTACGGATAAGTTTTTGGCTGCCTAGTAGAGACTTTAGAGGAGGTAACCCATTCTTGGTTGCTCCCACCTAGTCACGTTTAACCGTGGAGTTCTTTCATCCACAACCAATGCATGCAAAACGTGTTTGTGATATTTGAGGTTGGGATTTCATTATGAGCCCAATGTTTTTTTGGCCGACATGGGATTTGCCTAGGTGTTACATATCAATTCTGTCAATAAGTTGTGGAGATAGCAATGGCAGATAGTAAATCTAACTAGAAACTTATATTATTCAGCCATAATTTAATACAACTAGCCCCCCACCCCAACAACCCGTCCTTTAATAGGGTAGGAAGCTACCCTTATCGACTAAAATAGGAAAATATTGACAAACAAACATTAAAGCCGAAATACAGTTGGTGTAATTGGTTTTGCATAGATTGACAGTTGGGACCCTCTCTGGACTCTTGGCTTCTGGTCTGCTCCCATTCTTAATTTTTAAACCGTCCCCACCCTACCAACTTTGTAATAATAGCAACTCACATGTTGCCAACAACCTTTCAGAGGTTCTGTTCTTGTTCTGGTACAAGGTTTGTCATATAAAACTTATCCTCCTGGATATAACATGACTTAGATTCCCTTTCTAACTATTAGTTGTACAGCACAATTTCTTCATGCCTCACTTGATCTCTCCATGATAACAAGAGAAAATCACTAAAACAAACATTTTTAGGCAAGTATGTCAAACTAAATTATACATTAATGATTCTATACAATGAAATACGCTTGGCGTATCATCATATGTCTTGAATATACAAAATCTGACCCAATGAAAACGTCATTGAAAAAAAAAAAAGCTACCTCCTAACAAAATTACAGGTAAGTTCTCGAGAGGGTAGGATGGAGGAACACTTTTTCTCTATCCAGAAGGATAGAGAGACCGCTCCAGTTGAGACCTTGCTCTCCAAAAACCATGTCTAAGAAAACAAAGGAGATACAAAATAAAGTGGAAACACAAGAATAAATTAGATACGTGAAAAAAATAGATACTCAGACAAAAATTTCACGTATAAATAAAAATAAATTAAAAAGGTTGTCAGGTTTGTACATTTCAAGTTGCAATATGAAGTAGAGATAACATCGTCCGATATGAACACCCGCGTATAATCATCCCCAATAAATGATTATTCTCTTGGATTTTTCTTAAATCATCTCACCTTTATGTCACTCTCAAATATCGATTTCAATTATCATGTAATCTTGATTAATTCTTTCCTGGATAATATAAACTCAGACACCTGTAACGTTGTTTTTATAGTTCCTTGGCAACATCCAAAACTGATATACATTAAACCAACCTTTTCCTCTATTTTATTATTGGTTAACACATCTTTTCAAGATTTATCAATCTTGTTTTTTGTGTCACGCACGCTGTAGGACTGTACTGTATAACATAATCTTACACACAAGTTATGTAGTATAATCCTATTTGTGACACAATTGTAAGACAGACAACAGATCCAAGCTATTCAAATTAATATGTTGCTCTAATCTTACTTTCCTCCCATGTTTCAGGATGAAGATGCATTCTTTAATGATTATGCAATATCACACAAGAAACTCTCTGAATTAGGGTTCACCCCAAATTCTAAAAGAGTAACCGATGGCGTCGTGTTGGCGCAAAGTGCTGTGGGGGTTTTTGCATTCTTTAATGATTATGCAATATCACACAAGAAACTCTCTGAATTAGGGTTCACCCCAAATTCTAAAAGAGTAACCGATGGCGTCGTGTTGGCGCAAAGTGCTGTGGGGGTTTTGGTTACAGCTGCTGTGGTGATTCTCAGTTACGTGTATGAAGCCCGCAAAAAGACCAAGTGAATGAACATTAAAAGTGTCGATATTTAAACATGGTACAACTTTTAATGCAGGGATTACAAGTTTATGTACAATTATTTCCCTGAATTCTGGATCTACTGAAATGATTTACCTCGACATATTACCGTTATTAAAACTCAGCAGTTTGACTTTTGTTTGATTAGTTAATAAGCAAAATAATGGAGTCGTCCACAACTTATTATTGTTTCCACCAGAATGTACGTACTTAAATTCCTTTGTGTCGGGTTTATTAATATAATCAAAGTTTTAGATCTGATCACATGCTGGCCTGCTGGGTTATCAATTTAATTTGTATTTGTTAAATTATTAAACTTCATTTTAAATTTTCAGATAATAAGCTGTATTAAAAAGTGTTTTAGAAGACGGAATTTTTGTTTTTTGAAGTACTTGTAATAATCTATACTAATAAATAAAAATAAATCCCGACACTTGTTATCATTCTAGGTCATCTAATAATTCGTTTTCCCCCTTCTCTCTCTTCTTAATTATGAATGCTATAATAGTTATTCATTAATTAATAACTATCCATAATTAAAATATCAAATATGTTAATTTTAAATTTCAAATGTGTAATACATGAGTTTATTCAATTTGTATAATACACAATATTTAAAACATAACTTTTATATATTATTAATCATGTAACAATAAATTTTTTAGCCTGTGTATTACACGGGATTAGAACCTAGTAGTTATATAAAACAAGTAAATCGTCAAGAAAAACAACACCAATGATCAAAATTTTATTGAATAATTTGATTTTAGTAGTTCAAATCAAGATATATTGACAGAAAATAATTTATATCAAGAGTTTGAACAATGTTACTATTAATTTTAGCCTTTTTATGTGAACGGCAATTCTACATGTATTATCATTTCAGGTTTACGTTTGATTTCATTTGAGTGTCTTTTAATTTTAGTTATAAAGAATATGTCTTTCAACTCTATTTAACTCAAAATCATCCTTGTGAGTGTAAATGTGTCATGGGTGAATCTCTAATGATTATTAAAGTAATTTGGTTTTTGATAACAAAAATGAAAGTTAAAGAGTGTAATATGTTAAACTAACTTTAGTAAACGCGTGTGTTACACAGGTTGAAAAAATAAAATATTAATATAATTAAAATTTATTAAAAAATGTCATTGTTTAAATTTTTTATATAATAACTCTCAAATTTTGTAAAATGTCATTGTTTAAATTTTTTTCTATTATAACTCTCAAATTTTGTAATTTTTACTTTTTAAAAAATTTACTTTTTAAAAGCACCAATATTAAAATATTTCATATTTTTAAAAAGATTTTTTTAATTCATTAAAACTATTTAATCTAAAAAATGTAAAATAATATTATTAGTAATTAAAGTAATTACTCAATATGAGAGAGAAACAAGAAAATTTTGATGAGAAAGATTGTAATACTGCCACGTGTCATCCTAAGTTACTCTTTATTAGAGTAGAAAGATTGTGAATGTGGATTAGAATTCAATTGTTCAATATTTTTAAACTATTTAAAAAAATTTCGTTTATATTCCTCTAATGGTTTTTTCGTCTTATAATAGTATTTGTGAAATGGAAATATGAACTATAAAGACTTATAATTACCAAAACTAATTGTTGGATTCTTACAGATTAAATCGTAGTTATTTTGTGAAAATCTGAAATTGATTAACGGGTTATAATTCATTTAAATTACCATTTTATTTGACAAATTTGAAATCTAAAATACAATTTCTTTAAATTGTAATTATTCTGATAAATTATAATTCTTTAAGAAAGCTGCTCTTTTTTATGGTTTGAAAACAACCACCATCTATATCATGTGATTCAATAGTTTGGGTGTATTCCGATTGCGTAGAAGCAAAAGATTCTTTTTCTTCCCAAACACCTCTATTAAGTATTAACAAATCCAATGTACAAGTAATAAAGCACAAGTTACAAATATCTAATGAAAAGGTACAATTTCTGATACATAAGGTCCAGGGTGTTCAAGAACAGTTTACAAATGTTAATGCATAAGATGCTAACCATTGGGGAGAATATATCCATGTTGATGTGTAAGTTGCAAGTTAGTAAAAGATTTATCAATAAATAATATAATATAATATAATATTAAAATGATTAGGTTAATTCCATTTTCTAGAGAGTGTGGCATGTGCAAATAATTGAATCTGCCAACTTCCCTCCATTATCTACCTAAACTCATGCTTTTGGTCTATCCTAGTTTGGCAGTGTGTGTTTGGTAACATCAACCTTCCTATTTAAGTTTTTGTCATATTTTATTCCATCTCCACCAAAAATATCATCTTTCCAAACTTTATAGTTTTGTTTTTGTTTTGTTTTCAGACAAATAATCTAAAATTATTTATAGATAAACATAGTTTTTTTTAAATAATTCTCAATGTAAGTAACTTAAATAACTTTTCTTAAGAGCATGTAGAGGTGAGACTTTGGGTTTGGTTCGGTTGTGTGTTAAAACTAAACATGTAACTGATGTTTTGAATTTTAGATTTTTTTAACGGATTGAGGGATTTAAATGATAACAATTTCAAATTACAAATACATATATGTTGTTTAACGTGGTTACATATATGTAACACTACGAGTTATATATATGTAAGCTTGGTATTTGTTTTAACTAAAACAATTAACATAATTTGATATTAAAAAATGTTGTTTATCATGTTTCATCCTAATACAAAAACTACTGTGATTTTGTTTTTGTGTTTGTTAAAAAAGTATTAGTCAAACTAATTAGAAGAGAGAATGAGAGATTTTAGGAAAGTTGTTAATGATTATGGGAGTTTATAAAACTAAACAAATTGTTTACCCATTATGCCCCTAACCTCTCTAATTATGACCATTAACTTAAATGAATTTATCAAATTAGCATTAGTTAATCTCAACCATTAATCAAACAAATCAAGGGTGAAAAGATGGTTTTCTTAGTTTTTGCAGGACCGTTTAAGGGCTTTAACACAATTACAACACAACAACACAATGAGGAGATTTAACTAAACTTTAATCAAACAGTGAACTGGATTAACCAAGGTGATACAAAGAACACAAGTAAAGTAAAGAGACAGAACAAGAGAGTTTGGATTTCAAGGAGGTAGTATATTGCTTTCTCAAGTTCTTTTACAAGTGTTACAAAGCATAAAGAAAGATACAAGAACTTGGAATACTTATACTACAACCTACAGCTACTTTCTAAAATGCGAACAATTTTCTATTCATGGTGGTAATTTATTCGTTTATGTGATACTAGCCTAACGGCCCGTGTGTACACGGGTTGAAAATTAAAATTATCATTAAAATACATTTAAAACGTAATATTCATGAGAATGTAAGTCTATAATGTATAAGAATGTGAGAATTAAAAAACATGTACATAATAAATTTACATGATAATTTTAAATACATAGGAAACAACACAAAATGTATACAAATCTCTAAAAATGTCTTTGTATACGGCATATGAGGTTGTACTTGAAAGTTTATCATTGTCACTCCAATACAAACAGTTTTAATCCATCTTATCTTGTAACTCTTAATAATATGACATACAATTGTTCATGTGTAAAAAATGATTGTTTAAAAAAAACAACAATTCTTGATATTAATTGACCCTTACTCTGTATATAGTAATCACAAAACACACGTATAGAGGGAATTACCTTTGAAACTTAAACGGTATCCTTTTATCAGTAAATATTATGGAAATTCTTGGGATAAAAGTACATTATCCAATATTTTATGATATTTAATCTCCACTTTTAAGATAGAAACCTAGGAAACCACCATCTTAAAAGGTTTTCTTGCATTGTAGTTTCCTGAAATGAAAGTAAAACAAAAAAAACATGATGTCAATTAATAAATTGATTGTTTGACTTAAAATGTTTAACATATATCAAATGACGTAAAATAATTTGTAAATACAAACGTGATAATTTAATCATTTGTTTACTTAGATAACATGTCCGTTTGTTAAAATTCAATATAAAAAACTGTGAATTGGTTAAAAATATGTACATGAAGATTAATTTTATAAATTATGAAAAATAAATGTATAAAAATATTAAAAGGTGGGTCATTAATTTTGGTATTAATCAATGTTTGTTGAATATATTAATGTCGGATTATAGTATTTTAAAACTATTATAATTTTTTAAAATAGATTTTCATTCAAAGTATACATAAATTGTCAGTTTTTTTAAATTGTTTGACTTAGATTCTTGATTCTAATAAACTCATTATTTTTTTTGAAACCATATTACTGAGAAGACGACACATGGCAAATGCATGGCAAATGTTTGTTGAGTACTCGTCATGTAGGAAAGTATTGCTTAAAATTAAACCACATCAAGAACATGATAAGAAATGATCTTCAATAATATTTTTAAAAAAGTTTAACCTACATCATGTTAGTGCATAATGTAGAAAAAAGACAGGGTAAAATATGAAGAATACCTGAAACTTTTTATCAAACTGTACGTCATAATAAAGTATATTCTCAAAACAAAAACGATAGTATAAAACAAAGAAATCAATTGTAAATTTATTTTAATAAGAATGTAAATCTTTATATGTATAACAAAATTATATAAAATATGGCAATAATATAAGACGATTATTTAGGGAAATTATGTAGGGAATATAATATTATGAGTTAATTTTAGCAACGTGAAATTCAAAATTTATATTTAAAAACTTAAAAATATGATATTTTATAGTCATAATTATTGATTTTGAAAGAATAATATTTTTGGATGGGATTGATAAAATTGATCGCTACTTGTTGTAGTATAGTGTAATTGGAAAGTAGTTAAGTAATAATAAGTTTATCAGTTAATTGATAAAATTGATGACTAATTGAAGTTACTATAAAATATACATTAAAATAAGTCATGTGGCACTATTTTGTTGAAATCATAATGCTAATAAAACGACACGTGTCAATTGTTTGCTAATAATATGCCATGTGACGATACATTGCTTAAAATCATAACACATGGCTAAATCTCCTTTCATTTATTATATATAGAGATAAGCTTTTTTTAGGGTAAGATAAACGCTAAGTCGTTTTCTTCTCTCCCTCACTTGTCAGAACTTTTTATCGTAAGTTTGACTTTCATGTATATTGCATTAAAATAGAAAATTGGATTCAAATCAAAAGAATGAGAACAAAGTTAATGGAAAATGAATGGGAACAAATCAAAATACATTTTTTTAACATTAACAGTGATCACCTGGCACGTCCCTTAAAGGAAGAAGCTCGTACTTAAATAGACCATATTAGTATATTTGTAGGATAAAAGAATTTAAGAGAAGCTGTATTAATTTTAATTTAAAAGTCATATAAAAAATGAGAGAACATGCACCCAAACTTTCTTTCTTGTGTAACTCTTATTTTTTCTATAAAAAATAAGTACATTTAGACTTCCTTATTTTTTCTAAAAAAATAAGTATATTTAGACTTGACTATGAATTCGTTAGAAAATTTTTAACTACGTTATTGTGAACTTACATATCTGTAAGCTATTATATGCATGTTTTAGATCACTATGACACCTTAGGTCATACTAGCTCATCTTGTTTATGCATCCTCATGTATGGTAACATTACGAGCATAAAAAGCATACTCCTTAACACATGTATAACCAACCTCATTTATTTCGTATATGTTACGTTATTAAATCTAGCGGTACAATCACGACTTTATAATACACATGCATATTAATTTAAAGAGTTGCATGGTATGGTATGGTTGTATGGAAAGGTGGGTATTAGCAATAATCAAAGGATAAGTATGGTTAGAGCCAACTAATTAGTAGGTTTTGGGATATGTTGGCAAGACTTGTGGGTCTTTTGCTTCTCCTTCTTCCATGTGGAAATCTTTCTACCAAGAAATACGCTTAATTAGTCTTGATGCATGTTTCTTGAACTACATACGTTTAAATATTTAAAATCATTGAAGACGTACTATTTATTCACTTGCGAATACATATAATTAATAATAATTACATTGTTTTTGAATTTTTAATACTAATGGTACGTGTTTTCACCCTTGAATACACTATTTTAAAACCATAAAAGTATTATAGTGTATATAGTAGTTAATACATAAATAATATATATACTAGTGAATTATAACATGTCCCACAACCTACTAATTAATTAGTTTGATACATAAATAATACATATTTTGATTATTGCTAATACTCACTGTCTATCCAAGCAAACCATGAAACTTCTTGGTGATTTTAGTGTTATCAATTCACTTAGTTAGTCGTTTTTGTATAAAATCAACATGAAATATGATCAATCGAGTTAAGCAGTTGAGCCCCTAGTCTGCCCCTGCGGGGACCAAGTGGCTAAACTTTTGGTGAGGGTTGCTCGCACTGAGACCTTTATATGAATTAATCATACAATTAGTCTTTATAAATTGTAGTAAACATCGAAGACTTGAATTATTAATTAAGTCGGATCTTACAATCATAATATTCTAGTTAGTGATATGATTATGATCTTACTGAGAAAAAAATGCTCTCATATAAGATATTATAATATGTATTACTCTAAGTACGTGGTCCGTGACTATAGGGGGAATTTGAAATTCAGAGTTTTACCACTGAACTTTGATAAGTTGCAAAAAACAACCCTTAGTTACATCCTTCAAAGGATAATGTACTATCTCTTACTTGCATCCTCTCAAAGCATAATATACAATTAGTTGATGCATGCGTTTGGTTACTAATTAAATAACATTTGGTGTCCGGTAGAAATGAACTGTAGGACTGAACGCATACTGAACCGCCATTCCGTCGATGATACAGCGATGAGGCTGAGCAGAGATGGGCGGTGGCAGCACATGGTGGCGTCGGCGGGTGGTGAAGCGACGTTCCACCGTAGCCACCAAGAGCCGGTCGGTTACCGGAAAACCCTCCGGGGTTTACCAAGAGCCGATCGGCTCCTTTTTTCTCTCTCTAAACTCATTCAACCTCTGTCTCTCTCACACATATGTATGTTAGTTTCTTTGGTTTCTCTCTCTAAGAGCATTCACAACAGAATCTCCTTCTCCATATTTATATTTTAATTAAATTTTATATTTTTTTATAATTATCTCTTAACTTTATTTAATATTCCATATCTCATTCTCTATCTCTCTCTCTATCTCACTTACAAACACTTATTTTATTATTGTTTCTCTCTCTAATACACTCACAAAAAATATAAAGATTGATGAATAGTAAATCTCTATGTTCAAAGAATCACTATTTACAGAACTTTAAAGTTTGGAGATAAAGAAGGAGATGAAGATGCTGATCATAGAGTTGTAAAATACAATAAATCTTTAAACAATAGAGATGGAGTCTTTACTATGAATGCTCTAAGTTTTTTTTTTTAAACGGAGGGGAGGTAGTAATTGCTTTTGGGTTTAAATTCTTCCATTTTTTTAATTTATAGTTTCTCAAAGTATAATGTTGACTTTAATTGTTATCTTAAAGGTAAAATTAATTATTTTTATCATTACTTAATAACTGAAAGCCAGAAACAAAATTAGAAAATCTACAAATTTAGAAACTAAGAATTTAGTTATAATTTTTTTATTAGCTAAGTTAATAAGTTATATTTAAATGCGTATAGATATATGAAATAATTAAACTAGACAGTCATTCATTCTTATATATTTTATGGCTAATATATTGTAGTCATAAGATTATTTTAATGTTCTATAACAGATATATACTTAAAATTTTGTTCTCATTTATAAATTAACATTTTCTTTTTCTGTTTAGCTCAAATATAAAAAAATATTTGACATATTAAAAATCTAACCTTAAGACTCCAATGAATTAAATATATGCTTCTATTAGTGTGCTTTTTTTAAATTGAAATAAACGACAAATCTTATTTATTTGTAAAGAAAATAGAAAATAGATAATACAATATTAAAATTTATATAAATTTGGATGCACTTAGATTATTATCAAGTATAAAAATATAAGAGTACAAAATACATTATGTAATTTCTCAATAATCCTAAGAGATCATATAAACTCTATTTTTATTAATTTTTAAAGGGTTTCATATAAGACGCACACTCTTTCTTTATTTATCATAGTCTTTTTTACCCGTAGTAACATGCAGATCACAATTTCATAAAATTCCAAACCCGAAAGAGACCCGCGGCAACGCACGGGCCTCAATTTCTAGTTGATTTTAACAACTTCAAATTAGGTAAACCTATTCTACTTTTAAGTTGATAAAAGACAAATAATTTTCAAGTAAGAATAAAATACAAGTCCCTCGTCCTTATTTAAGGAAATTTCACACAACCAAGGTTTTATGAGTTAATAATGGTAATACCAACCATTTGCTTTTTAAGGCTACCAAACTTTGCAACATCATCTTATGAACACAAAATGATAAACGAGTGTTAGTTCAACAAGCAAACTACCGATGAAGTTAGACATGTTTGCTATTTTATTTTCTAATCCTAATTCCTATATATCTTTCAATTTTAAAACTTGCTTTTCATAATTCGTTTTTGAAACACTAGTCATAAATAGAGTAAAAAGTAACAATCATATTCTTATCTACGAATTATTAGACTTATTAACCATTAGATATTTATTCTTAAATATATGAAACTTGTTGGCATAAACCAAGCAAGTTTTAACTGGCTCCATGCGCTTGGAAAGGTATATTACACACTAGGATATGACCTTGTATATCACACGAATTGAATAAAAAATACTAAATATTTATTAATAAAGAGTTAGAAACTGTAAATACTATGATGATATAAAATATGATTGAAATTACGTATGCATAAGTACTTTGTTTAGTTGATAAAACATTTTTATTATTTTTAAAAATTTTGTTTTAAAATATTATTACTTTAAAAAAATTTCATTTTTGATTATCAATATCTCGTTGTTCAAACTCCAAGTTTTAATTAACTTTTGAAAATATCAATATTATTATATTTTATAACTTAAAAAGTTGTTCTTTAGAAAAAATCATAGTTATATAAAAAAATTAGTGTACTTTTTAATCAAAATACATGGTTTTTAAAAAAAAAAAAATATTTTTTAAAAATTATTGATTTAAGAAGGAATTAGATTTTTAATATAATAGTGAGAAAGAGAAAATAATTAAAATTTAGTAATTTGACTTCTACGTACAAAACTATATAAATTAGGTGGAAAAGTGAATGTGAGGAAGACTGTACATGGTGATAACTGATGACATGTGTTATCACCTATAATCATTATGTAAAATAATAAACTTCTTTACAACAATACTAGATTTATAATAATATTAGATTTAAAGAAAAGATAAAACCATGATTTAGCCAAAAAAATACTAAATAAAAATAGTTTAACCAAAAGATATAACCATAACCTACACAATATTATATTAGCAACCTTAGGATCTAAAATATTTTAATTTAAAATATAAAATTTAGCTTTCCTAAAATTTTGACTCAGTTTTACATAAAGGTATATCAAAACATAGTAATAAATATGACTGTCGTAATTGTAAGTAACTATAATAACATTAATAATAATAATGGTGATGATAATAATAATAAAATTAAAATAACAATACTAATAATAAAATACTAAAAGATCAAAAAACCCAAAAACTTAAGAAAAGTGGTGTTATAAAACAAGTACAAACTTTTTAGTTTATTCCTTGATACCAATCTCAAGTAAGATGTGATGGTTTATATGAAACAACCTCAACCTTTTAATTCACTTTGGGCCTCTAGAAACGTTAAACCCCCTAAATAGAGTGTACGTATCTAGAAGTCGATAGCCATGTCAATCGTAGTCACCATGATGGTGAAGAGAGCTTTATTATTTTGGGTACAAATAAAATCCAAACTCAACATCAACATTTTACCATAAACAGTGAAGCATCTGGAAATCTTAATTAGATTCAATCTGTCACTTAAATCAGACACCTTAGTTAGGGTTTTTCTTTAACAACAATGATCGAGTCTCACATGTAATGTTAGCTAGTTTGATACCAAATAAAGCTTAGTGTAATTTATTATACATACATTACCCTCTTTACAAAGATGTACAATTTGTTATTTTTATAGTTCACCAAAATATCTTTAGTAATAAAACAAGAATGTAGATGACATTTTCTAGCTATTGCACTTGTTCTTCTTATAATTTTTTATATGTGTCCAACAACAGTAGAAAAACCATTCTAATATGCCAAACTAAGAAATTCCTTTCATATCTAGAGCTTTGTCGTAAATTAATGCATGAACTTTGCCCACAATTATAGGCTCTTGTTCTTGTAAGTGTTCACTTTCCATAATAGTGAAATTGTGACTAAGTGTTTTCCTATAACTAACTCTTAATTTACTATTATTTATCACTTGCACCTTACATGATTTGAATTATTAACCTTTTGAATAGAGGCAACGTATCTTACCACCATAATGTCTTTTTGTGGACAGTAAAATAATATTACGTTACGACTCAAATTAGTATTAATAGATTGCAAGATATGTTCAGTGGGAAAATAAATTCACTTTTAAATCTGTCAGTCGGCTCATACCCATTCTTGCTCCACTAGATGTTTAACTCCAATATCAACTTCCTAGCTTGTTTCCCGCTGCATCTTGCTTGGCTTCCAGCTGTATCTCGTTCGACCCCAGCCATGTCTACACTTTCCAACCACGGCTCAGGTGGGTTTTTTTGGCTCGGCTTCAATTCAGTTTTGGCTCCGAAGTGTTGAATCACAATACTTTCTCTATTTATTCATAAAAAGCCAACAAAATTTCTTTATTTTTCAGAGAAAAAAATAGAATGTATGTTGGTTTATTAAGCTATTTGCCCTTTCTTATTTGTTTAATAATTTTTATTTAAATCTTCTTCGCATATAAAGTACCTTTGTGTTCATGCAATACGTACTTTTTTTTATAACATTGACATTTTAGCTTTTTATTGATGGACATGTTGAGAACTATATATTACCCATGTATGTGTTTGTGCGCTTCTTTCTCTTCCACACGCTACATACACCATCACGTCACTTTTCATCTTAATTGATCGACTTAATTTGCCTCTCATGTTTGGAATTTCATCACATTGTATCTCCAACGTTGTTAAATGCTAGGGTTATCAATGCTAATTCGTTAATGGTTTCCATTATATAAAGACATACAGTCATGAAGTAGAAGTACGTATGTGGGTCAGTAAGAGCTGCAAATGATAATAGTTTATGTATACGAGTACAAATCTCTTCTTAGCTTTATCTTCTAAAGAACCTACCATCTTAAGAGGAAAGGCGACACAATGAATGAAATAATCATTTTAGATTCCTTGTTCTGTACCAACATTACACCTGATAATTAATTAGACATATTAGCTCAAACCAAAGATAGAGAACATACACTTGTTTATACCTCAAGTAATTAAGAGAACATACACTTGTTTATACCCAACGGCGCAGCTTGAACAAAACCGTAGGGGGCGGGGGCGGGGGCGAAATTAATTTTTTTAGGGGGGCAAACTTGATATTTATATAAAAATTTACACTACCGGGACAAAAGTTTACACTATCGAACTAAAATTTAACACTACCGACGAAAAAACCGCCCCCGGTCTCCACTAACCTCCGCCAGTGTTTATACCTCAAGTAATAATTTGTAACATCTATAAAATTATAAACAATACATATGCATGTGTTTAAACATATACATACATACGTATACATGCATGTTATTATAGGGCTGCAAACTAACCGAACGAACACGAACAAAGTCTAGTTCATGTTCGTTCATTAAGAAATAAACTTGTTCATGAACTGTTCACGAACACTTGCCGAACGGGTTTCCTTGTTCGTGTTCGTTCTCATTAAGGAAATGAACATGTTCATGAACTGTTCATGAACACTTACCGAACTCAAACGAACACAAACAAAATCAAACGAAAACAAACAAATGTTCATGAATATGATGAACACAAAAAAGTCCATGAACACAAAAAAGTCAATGAACACAAAAAAGTACACAAATGAATACAAATGATCACATATTTATTTTAGAATAAAATTAGTATTTTCATCACAAAATTTATCAAAAATAAATAAACACGTAACATAAATATCCAAAAACACTTGACATACGTGTCATATAAAATAACTAACACAAAAATTAAGAAACATAATCGAACACATTAACGAACATAAACGAACACATTATTGAACGTTCACGAACGGACATTAACAAACATAAACGAACACATTATCGAACGTTCACGACTATAAATGAACGAACACAGCTTGTGTTCATGTTCGTTCGTTTAACTAAACGAACATAATTTTCTTATTCGTGTTCGTTCATTTACTAAAAGAACGAACATAAAAAAACTTCTTACCGAACAATTCACGAACTGTTCACTGATCGTTCAGTTCGTTTGCAACCTATGTATATTTTTTTTTCCTATAGCGAGAGAAATAAAAGAAGTGTGTGCGTGTTATGTGGTGTGGACTGTGGGGCTTCAAAAGTGATGTGCAAATTGGGGGAAAAATATCTTGAAAATAGTGACCAACCTCCCAATAATGAATCCTACTAGTTGTGCCTAAAGTTGCATCAAAAGATTAATTAACTAGGGGAGAGAAAAGTGGAAGGTAAACCAAAGCCCACAACCACAGCCAAAGCCACACTCCATATATCTAGCTTTTTCTTCTCTTTCCCTTTCCATCTTTCAACCAACTTCCTACTCTATCCTTCTAGAAACAATATAGATATGGATATATTATCATCCATTAATCTCTTACACTGGCACGAATAACTCATTACAACAGTATTTGTAATTCTTAGTGTCCTGTTAATGAACTCTTTTCATTACGTAGTATACTATTTGCTTATTACAAGGGTGCATCGATCTAACCAACTAGAATAATGGTGTCTAACTTATCGATCCATATTGTTATTCAAATCGTGTGTACTTAAATGTGTGTAAGTATCATTCGCTCTAACACATGCATGTACACGTGTTGCAAGCTAACATTTTCTTACGCTCTTTACAAGAAAAAACTTCCTCCATCAATTAGGTTATATTATCTATATATGAAAAAACATACACATATAAATATAAATAATATTATATATATATATGTGTGTGTGTGTATTTATATATGAGAGAAACTATCCTCTTCATGCATGTTTAAAAAAAAGATAACAATACCATTTTCTGATAACTTCTATCAATTTAATGTAAACATTAGGTTACTTCTATAATTTTATGTAACGAACTGACATGATAAGTCTAATAATGCCATTTTTTGAATTCCAATTAAAAAAGGATCATCCTTGAAAGTTTGCAACACCTTTTTGTTATAAGGTGGTTAGCTTTCTAAACTATAAATTTTGTAATCATTTTCTATATATCCAAATAAAACATATTTTCGGGCATATAAAATACATAAAAATAATACTTTTCTGGATACAAAATATTTTATAATAATTTATGGGGAGTCAAAATCAGAAAAAGAGAACCGGCCACCTTAAAATATAAACCTAATACTTAACTATGACCTAATCATCATACGATATACGTTTGATCTTATCTGTTAAACTGTAAATATTTTCCATCATACAAATATGTGTAAAGTGCATGACAAAAGAAATGATCACCAGGAAAAAACAAATTGGGAGTTAGTTCCAACTACATAATTAACTAAATATTGGTAGTAAATAAATGCAATTGTAGTTGAAGAATTAGGGAAGGTTAGCTAATTACTCTATAAAATTATTGGCCTAAAAGTGGTTCAAAAGGATCACACTTTGTGCCATCTATACTTTATTACCTACACATCACTTTACACCTACTTGAACCTCATCCTACTTTTTTTTATTTCCTACCTTATATTATTCAGCATGAGATGACGAAACTTAAGTGTTTTATTTATAAATTGTTGGAGAGTAGGTTTGATTTCATTCTCGCTGATATTACGTATCAAATTATTATTGCATGTCTATAAATTAGGTTTGTTTTAATATAAATAAAATAAGTTTAAAAATATAAGTTAGAGGGCCCTTAATTAAAAACCTTTTGTAATACTAAACATACCATCTTTAAATTTTTACTTGATGCACTCCTCTTCAAATTCTCATATCAGTAAACTTCAAGTTCTCATATCAGTAAAATTCATTCATTTACACAAAAAAATAAAATAAAAAATGATTAATTTGATTTTGATGTTTTTAGTAGAGTACAATGAAAATTATAAGGGATATATGATTCAAGAGCCTCTACGATAGTTTATCTTCTTTTTTTATGTTTATCATTATCTTTAGGTTTAAGATATGGTATGAATATTAGGGTTTGGTAATCGTTTATATGTGGGGAGTTTTTTAAGATTGAATTATAATATTTTGACTCTTTCTATGTGATTTCATAATTTCACACCAACATCCTCTTTACCACCACCCGGCCTCTTCTCTATGATCCGAATCATGTTTGTCACTATTAATGTTAGTCCATAGTGAAAATAAACTCACTCTAAAGAGTTAACAGTGATGCAAATAATACTACTACTTACACTAATGTTAATTTATCAATGTAAAAGCCTTAGGTAAGATAAGGTATGTAATTATACCATATATGCACTAACCTCTTGCTACTACAAAGGCAATTGAAACTTAATATCCCCAAATGTTTCTTCACACTAACCTTTCGAGTTAGTGGTAGGTTATTCGTTAACCTGCTTAATTTGGTGATTACTCTTTTTAAGTACTTTCATACAATGACCACAAGAGGATGGCGTATCATAGGACTAAATGAGTTTGGTGCAAGTAGTAATTCTGACCACATAAAAAGGCTGGTGCATTTAAGCTTTTGCTGCTTATGAGATACAACAAATATCTCATAGGTAAATAAAATCAATGAAGATTCAAATATGTATAAAAATGGTCTATCTCACAAAGATTGAAAGCACCGATAAGGCTGTCTCTTTGTGACCTTGAGGCCATAGGTTTAAGCCATGGAAAACAATATCCAACAAAAAGTGTAGCAAGTAATAAATGAGGGCAAATCATTGAGCAACTAGTTATAAGGTTGATGTTTTATAACCTTAAAGTGATCATAGAGTCAATGTGTGAGAAGCAACTTCTTGCAAAGTGTACGGTAAAGTCGCGTACAGCCGAACCCTGCGCAAAATGAAAGCTAAATCAAGTACTGGATATCCAATTTATCTCATGAAGATTCGGAAGAGACCAATATTAATGATAAAGCTAAGCTAATCAAATAAGAAACTATAGCATTATTGAGAGATTAGTTACATTTTTCAACAAAGGTTATTATAGCGGTTATTGACTTTCTGGCCGCCTACCTAGCAATTGTGATTAAGATTTCAAATAAAAAGTAAAAACTTTTCGTCGTAATAACATGTTCGTAGGCCACAACAACAGCAACTTAGAGAGATTAGTATTTGAATTCTTGTAAAAACATCACATGGTTTGTCCCAAGGTATTCTACATTATGATTTAGGGATCTTGTTGGTATGCTTCTAAAGTATCTTGACATGTATGACTGATCACGTGTCAATAACTTGGTGTTTAATTGATCTAAATATTTGATTTTATCTCATGATTATGGTGGAACAAGTTCAAGTTGTTTGTGTTTTGGATAATAGGTGATTGAAGCTAAAGTAAGCTTATTGTGGATGAAAAGATGCAAAATGGGAAACTGGAACTAAGTTTGGTGAAACATGAAGAGTAGGAAGAAGCGGGATGGAAATCGAAGCCCGAGAAGTAAAGAAAGGCAAAAACCGAAAGTTCACGACCATGGTAACTTAAAATGGGCATAACTTGGTCTAGGAAAAGAGTTACGGGGCCCACGACCTGTCAACGGTAAGTTCGTGAAAAGTTACATGTGAAACAATTGTGAAAAAAGTACAGGGAGGCCGTAATCTACGGCCTGAGGCCGTAACTTACGACCCTGTGCTGAGTCCGTCTGTGAACCCCGTAACGCCGAAGGTTTTACCGTCTGGTTGAAGGCAGGCCGTAACCTACGGCCTATAGGTTGTAAGTTACGGTCTAACACGATATTTGGAGGGTTATTTCAAATTTTAAATCCTATATAACTCTAATCATTAGGGTTTCGAAAAAGGACCCTTTCCCAGCCGAATTTAGGTGATTTCAAAGAGATTTTGGGTGCTTCCAAGCTCCTCAATATCATCCATATCATCATTGATCATCATCAAATCAAGATTGAAGATTGAACAAAAATGATGCGTGGCTAGGTTCTCTTCATTGCTTTCGGGAGTACGATTCTTGTAAAGTGAGACGATTGGTATGATTGATTAGGTTTTTGTATTAAACATTAATCTATTGAATGCAACATTATGTTTTGATTGATTTAAACAAGTTACTTATAAATAAAGTTGTTTGCTTGATTATCAGTTTTTCGGTTTCCTTGCATCATGAACTCATTAAGAAAAGTAAGCAACGTGATATAAGTGAATTGATAACATTATGAATGAACGAGTCTTAAAAGATTGTTTTTTTGTTGTCACTTTAATCAAAAGCTAAGATCATGAAGTATTGTTTCTTACAAACCCTAATTTAAGAGTACCAATTGTTGATCTTGCAGAATTAGAAACCCGGAAGTGATTGTTTCTCATTATTTAATCATATTCATTTTAAAGTTCATTCTTTATGCACTTTTGCTTAGTAATCCAAAAGTTTGAGTCTTTTAGTTAATCTAGTCGTATTCGTTAATTAAACACTTTCCACATATTCCCTGAGGAGACGACCTTACTTACCCTTGCACAATAAAGGTAGCTAAGACCGATAAATTAAATTGTTTTTGATCGAGTTTCGACAACCAGATCAATGACGATATTATTATGCGCGCAGGATGATACATTGATATTGATATGCATGAATATCAGCATATATTGATATGCTTTTGATACATATGTAGTAACATACTTATATGCAGGATCTTGATAATATATGCAGAAACACACTGGCGTATGGGTGTTTTTTATACACACGATAATCCTATGTGTTGGAACACCAATTTGAAGTCGCATTAATATATTAAGAATGTTTTCTGCAAAGATATTCATCTTGTGCATTAGACGGAAAAAACAATACCAACTTACTTGGTTAATTTTAGGAACTCAAACAAACATCATGTCTCCTCAATTATCGTTATTAGGAGCACAAAAATACACCAACTTATCCAGACTCCACTTTAAATGAAATTTGTTTTTCATGCACCATTAAATAACTTCAATGATTAACTAACATCAATATATACAATATGGCGGTAAATTATAGATCTAGAAGCACATATTGTTATCTTTGATTTTCATTATATCATGCATAGATTATTGGACTTAATCTTTGTCAGGTCATACTCATATGTAAAAAGCGATGTCAAACAGGTCATGGGTCAATCTAATGGGTCATGGGTCAGTTGATATTCGTCTAATTAGTCGGTTTCTTTTTGTGTTAATTTTAGTATGGGTTTGTTTACTTTTAGTACTCTTTATGGTAAGAGTGAAATATTTGGTAAGTTTATTTTGGAAGTTTATTTTAGCTTGAATATTAAGTTAAGATTGAGGTTTTAATGTATTTAATGTGTTGCAAAGGCATGTAATCAACAAAGGTTATAATTCAGTTTAATAAAAGAGTCAATAAAAGAGCCGATCATAAAGCTTTGATTTATATCATTTTTCTTTTGGGTGTTTGCAGATGTTTGATCTGAAAAACATTAAAAAGTAATAAACTAACGCATGAATCAAAACAACATAAACTCAAAATTTTGTTGTGTGATTTTATTGGATAATTGAAAAGAACAAGAATTGATCATATTATGGGTTTGAAACCACATGTGTACATAAATGTCCATGGAACCAGAGTTGTACTTTGATAACATAACATTGAAGAAGGTAGTATTATGGCCTCTCTTTCTTACTCATCACATGAATTCGATGACTATGAAAATGAGAGAAAATGGATGGGCTAAAGATAGAGTTCCTATGCTAAGAATTATAAGTTTTGTCATTATTAGCACACTAGTATAAAAACTTTTGTATCACACGGGTTGAATATAAATATATATTAAAGCTACTAATTAATATTTATAAGTTTTAAAATTATTATTTAGAAAGATATAATTAAAATGATATATAATTAACTATCTCAAGTAATTAAACAATAACAATATTTTTTAAAATTTTCAAAATAATATTGTTTAAACAATTGTTTTTAAACATTTTATTTGTTAAAAATGATTTTTTATTAAAATTACATTTTTAATAAAAACATACATGCTTTTTATTTATTAAATTTATGTTTAACAATTTAGAAATGACATACAACATCATTAGCATTTAATATTATCATTAAAAAGTTGACTTATTATGGTAGTGACAAGTGTTAAAATGATTGTGAAAAAATGACATGTGACAAAATGATTGTAAGAAGATAATATATGACAATAGTTATTTTGATTTATTAGCGTAGATGGGTTAGACGTGTAAAAAGAAAATAAAAAATCTATGAGAAAGTGAGGTATAAAAATACGTAAATATGAGAAAAGTAAAAGTAAAATGTTTAGAGTTGAGGCATGAGGGTTTTCTCGGAAATGATTTTTCTCCTGAGAGGGTGGTGCGGTCCGGGTGAGAAACAGATAGACGAGCCGGATTAAGATAACACCTATCATTTAAAGTAGTGTTGCACATTTGTCATTCAAAAAATGTATGATAAATAAAATAAAATAATAATAATAATAATAATAATAATAATAATAATAATAATAATAATAATAATAATAATAATAATAATAATAATAATAATAATAATAATAATAATAATAATAATAATAATAATAATAATAATAATAATATAATAATAATAATAATAATAATAATAATAATAATAATAATAATAATAATAATAATAATAATAATAACTTTAATAATAATAATAAAGTTGCAAATCAAATGTTAGAATTAATCTATACTAATAGCTCAAAATAATATTTAATATTAAATGTCAAAATAATTATAATAATATATTATAATAATAATAACTTTGACACATGTCATTTGCATAAATTAAATACTAATGATATTATATATATTATTTTTAAAATATAAATAGTATTTTAAATAAAAAATGTTTCTTTTTATTAAAAAACTTAACTTTTTAAAAGCAAATTTTTAAAAAATAAGAAGTGTTTTAATACAAAGAGCTTTAAAAATGACGTTGTATAAAAAGCAGTTTTAGAAAAATGGAAGTTTAAACAAACATTTATTTAAAATAAAAGATTTTAAAATACCAAAGTTTAAAAATAATGGTGCCATTGCTTGATTACTTAAGATACTAATAATATGTAATTTTAGTCATATCTTATCTTAAAAAATATATTGTAACTTTTAAATATTGAACATCAATTATCAATTTTATATTTACATTTAATCCGTGTAGTATACAAGTTTTTAAAATAGTTCTATTAATATTTTAAAAAACAAAAACAGGTGCCCTATCCAATTAAATTTTACCATTAGTTTAAAACAACTCAATTTAAAATAAAACTCAAAACTCAAGCCAACTCACATGCTATCCCACCTCCCTCATTTCACTCGTGTTCGAGCTCTATGTACGTCTGGTTCCTTTGAAGCCTTTTTTTTACATGGGACATGGAGGAAAGAGCGCATCCTTTTCACATATTCAAATGCTACTTTTGTGTCTGTCAAAACTATATGGATCACATATTGTGACAAGATATTCTAGCAAGCAACAAAATGGCAGATGATAAAGAAATGTCAAAAAGGGAAAATAAAATACTCTATTGCGTGACTATATTGTCAAAGAAATCAAGTGAACACCTTTGATAGAAATAAGAAATGAGATTTTTTTTGTTTCCTTGAGGTTTAAGTGATACACTATCGAGTGACTAAGCAGGATATGATTTAAATGAGACGAGTTAATCAACTCGCTTAGGTATAACATAATTGTTACACATTCCTCATGACAAAATACACTTGTGAAGAATTTATACCATCATAGCAACAAAATTTAAATCTTTTATTAATCTTTATAACACATACATCGAATTTAATAATTCCCTTTAATACATCTTAGATTCAGATCCTTAATTTGCTTCTTTACTATCACATGAGATGCACGTTAGCCGAAAACATGGTAAGTTAATATAATGTTCATAAACATTTTTTTAATTGTTGATTAAAGGAAAGGGAAGAAATCGATAAGAAAGAAGAACAAGAGCTACATCAGTAGGACTCTCTGCAAGTGGAAGGTCGCATATGGGCTCTTGGGAAGCTCTTTCCTTTATACTAGAAGGAAGATAGTCGAGGAAATCAGTAGCTAGAAAGCTCCTTTGGGGGAGCAAGGTAGCAAAATATATATTACAAAGTACATCACTACTAAGTCGACTACAGTAGTCTCATGTAACTACAGCCCCAAGCTTCAAGAGGAACCAAGGAGAAGAATACTCGATAGTAGTAGCAGCGGCAGACCTTGGGCCATCAACATCATACGCTCTACTAAAATAGATTTCGCGAAAAACGAGCTATATCTAATCTTGGTTGGTGTTTCTATCTTGGTTATGTACAAGCTTATTCACATATACAATCATTTTAATACTATACATGCCCTAATTTTACATTCTTTAGCTGCCAGGACACACCACTGATCGATGTCGTGTGGTCGGTCAAAAATATAAATTAAAGAGTACCTAATCACCCTTAATAGTAAAGGGTAAGAAGGGTGTCGAATCCACAGGGAATCACAGGAAAGTGCTAGCAACGATTAAACTAAAAGAATTAAACATTGAAAAGTAACTTTAATTATTAATTAAATTGAGAAAGAATCAAACTAACGAACTAAAAGTTTAAGTTTTTAACAATCTTAGAGAAAAAGCAACCCACTTCAGGATTCCGGTTTGGCAAAGTTACAATTTTTCTCGAATGAAACCTAGTGAGAAGTCATTAATGGTGACTTATACATGATATGATTTAAGGATAATCATGGACTAGAGTTTAAAGGACCTTATTCACACAATTATCAATTTGAATAATGAAACCCTAATTTTAATACTCAATCACACAATGATTAAAGACAACCAAAGTTATAGAATATCAACACTAGATCTAAACATAATCAAACCGTTTAAATAATCAAAATCATAAATTGAATCCAATAGAACTTAAATGGTTCAAGATCCAATCTCAAATCTAGGTTACAACTAAGAAAAATAGAAACTTGCACAAACCCGTCCCCCGAAGTGAATCACAATTGATTTAGCCTTGCATCATCATCGATTCTTCAACAAAATTGTAATTGATCATGTTAATCCGAATGAATTTGATGTTGGAAGACCTTTGGAATGATGAAATATGGTTAATTTTCATCCAAGATTGATGTGTAAAGATGTAATTTTATCCTAGGGTTTAATCCCCTTTAAAACCCTTCAAATTAGGTAAAATCTCAACAAACTCGGACACCAGCGTCAGGCTAGGCGTCAGAAGAGGCGCCAGTCAGAAGGTTTTGGGTTTACTGACGCCAATGGCGTCGGTGGCGCCAGAATGGCGTCGGTGGCGCCACCCCCTGCACAAAGTTGATTTTCATGTGTAACTTTTCGAGACCTTTCCGTTGATAGGTCGTGGGTTCCGTAACTCTTTTCCTAGCTCAAGTTATGCCCGTTTTAAGATATCGTTGTCGTGTAACTTCGGTTTATCATATCTTTACTACTTGAGCTCCGATTCTTGTCTCGTTTCTTCCAATTTCTTCGTATTCTTCACGTTTAACCTACAACCACAAAATAATTCAAAAGTAACTCTAATTCTCATAAATTTACATGTAAACCATGAAAATAAAGCCGTTAAACATTGAACTTTCACCACCCGATCACAATCCCCACACTTACCTTTTGCTTGTCCTCAAGCAAAGCTCAATTTTAGTTTATAAAACCATCATTGAAAATATACATCACTAGTCACTTTTTAAAAATCAATTAAGGTCCAAGGTCATGCCCTTATATATAAGATTTATATCATTCAATAAATTTACATTCTAGCAAGTCAATTATATGCAAAATAAGACATCACCCAACTAAGATTAACATGATTTTGATTTTTAGTCTCATGTGCACACCCCTCACAATAATTCACTCTTCTCGGTTTATATATGGACTAGTAAAATATGTACTAGTGTAATCACTCAATAACCAATATACCATCGTGTCCACATAAGCTTGTATAGCAATCACACCTCCACCATATGCATAGATCTTGCACACATCTAAAGGACTTACGGGTTTTTGGGCTTAGGTACGGGTAGGAAATTTTTGGCTTTTTAAAGTGACTACCACAACCATAGATATAAACCAAATCGGTAAACCATCCTTATCAACTTGACTTACAGAGCTAAATCACTTTAATCCTTTTTGAACAATACTTTTTCTCATTTTTTTCATTTTTTTTCACTATTTTTTTCAAATTTTTATAAGCTTGACTTCAGACGCTCTTTTACTTTGAACGGCTTAACAATCGGTTATCAACTAAAAACTTAGGCTTTATGCATCGGTTTTAACAAACGAATGGCTTAAGGCTCAACATGGCTACTAAAGGCTAGGATGGATAACAATAACAAACGATAATAAGTAAATGGGTTCCTAAATTGCCTTTGTCATTTATGTGCAAACATCTTGCTTATGGTCTTGGTATGCATCAAACAATACAAGTTCTGTAACAAACGTAGTATATGGCCTACTCTCAACAAATGAATACATAATTGTGTTTTAAGTAATAGGCTCAAAATCTCACCAAGTAGGAATTTAGGTTACCGATATGCACATGAATTTATTATATCAAAATCTTGTTAACACTAACCAGACATCCGTCACATTTTCTAAAACGACCCGCTAGAAATACTTTATCTCCCAACTTATAGAATATGACCATGACCTAGGATCTACATCAATCTTTTAATAAACAACAAGTGACTTATATTGAAAAATCTGATTTCATAAACACGCTAAACTTTACTAGAAAACTTTTACAAAAATTAAAGCTTGATGGGATGGGTTAATTTTTTTTTGTTAATTCTCCATAACTCCCCTCATCCCCACACTTAAGATGTACATTGCCCCCAATGTACTAACTAAATGTTACTATTAGTGTGAGAACAAGAGAATTTTAAGATCAAATCCAATCTTATCACATTCTCAAATCATTTACAATCAGTCGGGGACTCACCATTAATAACCAAAAATTAAAACTAACTACAAATTAACTATTTTTAACAATTAATAAGGGAAACGAATGCACCTGGTTATATCTTTATGGCAAGATCTTAATTGTACTAGTGATCTTCAACGTCTCGTCCACTAATCTACAAAACATACTAAACCCCGTGTAGAACCGAAGTTCTCACTTCATGATTAGCACCTTACATTTAAATCAATAATGCATCCACTTCCCCACACTTAAAGTATTGCATTGTCTTCAATGCATCTTTTAAGTGAAAATTTGATTTAAAATAGTTAACTTTTTTAATAAATAGAAAAAAAAATCACTTTAATAAACGTCCTAAACTCACTTTCGTAGGAATCACGGTTGCATTTGGCATATGCAACAAGCCTTTTAAACCATCCGATAGACCCGGGTGGACGAGTGTAGTCTCGTGAGGGTTTCTAGTGAACACACCCACAAAGTTCTTAAAGTAAAATAAAATTATAAATAAATAAATAAATAAATCAATAAAAAAAACAAAATGCCTTGGGTTGCCTCCCAAGTAGCGCTAAGTTTTAGGTCTTCAGCCAGACCGTACCTGATATTTGTTATGGTGGCTTAAGTGCACATTTGCCTACCGAATTCCCGATAAACGCTCGGTAGTTGACATGCCAGTTTCGTAGTTGCTTTCCAATAATCGGCAAGTCAATTGAATATTTGGTGTGGAGCCACTTTATGATGATTTTTCCAATGTCTTGTAATGTCACCTTCTTTTTCTTTGTCCTCAAACCCTCTTCTCCAACTTTGTTTGTTGGAATGATAAGCACGGGAGAAGGATCAGGATAACCTTGGATTATTTTAGGCTTTGGCTCATCTAAAGGTGTTATGTCTTCTATCAATTTTAAGCATACATGTTCCTGCTCTTGAAGTTCTGTAACCTCTTCAAACACATCACTATCAATCACGGTATCCTTATCCAACTCAAATCGCTCTTGTCTTAGTTGAGCCATATCCTCAACCAGTTGGCCAACTTGCTTAACCAATACCTTGAGTGTTTTATCTCTTTCTTTGTCTTCTTTTTTCATTTCTATCAACATGTTCAAGATTTCATCATGGTTAGAGTTCATCGAACCTTGGCGCTTCTTGTATAACACTTGAGAATATTCAGGATAGTAGTCATCATCCTCCTCTTGGTAACTTGATAAATTTGACATCTTGGGTTCATAGTGGTTGACATCCCATTGTTGGGCATATTTGTATTCTATGTTTGGATGAGAATATTCTTGAAAATATGATGGTGGAGGTGCTTCATAGTGTGGATAATATGAGTTGGTTTCTTCATATTCATAGTTTGCCCTCACATATCCCATTTGTCGCCTGTATTCAGAACATCTTCTTTCTATGTTTCCATATTTTCTCTCGAACATTGGACAATCTTGAACCCAATGATAAAGACTTCCGCAACACATACATGGATCATTATCCCAGTCGCAATCCATGATAATATCAAAATTCTTGAGATTATACTAAGCGTGCAAAGAAACTACCTGCAAACAAGAAGGAGATACCACGCGTAATTCCGAACGACAAAAGAATAAATAAATGAAAAATAAGAAAAAGAAAATCTTTTTGTTTTTTTTTTAGGATTTTTTTTTAGAAAATAAATAACTATTACTAACACTAAGCGCAACGATTCCCCGGCAACGGCGCCATTTTGATCGATGTCGTGTGGTCGGTCAAAAATATAAATTAAAGAGTACCTAATCACCCTTAATAGTAAAGGGTAAGAAGGGTGTCGAATCCACAGGGAATCACAGGAAAGTGCTAGCAACGATTAAACTAAAAGAATTAAACATTGAAAAGTAACTTTAATTATTAATTAAATTGAGAAAGAATCAAACTAACGAACTAAAAGTTTAAGTTTTTAACAATCTTAGAGAAAAAGCAACCCACTTCAGGATTCCGGTTTGGCAAAGTTACAATTTTTCTCGAATGAAACCTAGTGAGAAGTCATTAATGGTGACTTATACATGATATGATTTAAGGATAATCATGGACTAGAGTTTAAAGGACCTTATTCACACAATTATCAATTTGAATAATGAAACCCTAATTTTAATACTCAATCACACAATGATTAAAGACAACCAAAGTTATAGAATATCAACATTAGATCTAAACATAATCAAACCGTTTAAATAATCAAAATCATAAATTGAATCCAATAGAACTTAAATGGTTCAAGATCCAATCTCAAATCTAGGTTACAACTAAGAAAAATAGAAACTTGCACAAACCCGTCCCCCGAAGTGAATCACAATTGATTTAGCCTTGCATCATCATCGATTCTTCAACAAAATTGTAATTGATCATGTTAATCCGAATGAATTTGATGTTGGAAGACCTTTGGAATGATGAAATATGGTTAATTTTCATCCAAGATTGATGTGTAAAGATGTAATTTTTATCCTAGGGTTTAATCCCCTTTAAAACCCTTCAAATTAGGTAAAATCTCAACAAACTCGGACACCAGCGTCAGGCTAGGCGTCAGAAGAGGCGCCAGTCAGAAGGTTTTGGGTTTACTGACGCCAATGGCGTCGGTGGCGCCAGAATGGCGTCGGTGGCGCCACCCCCTGCACAAAGTTGATTTTCATGTGTAACTTTTCGAGACCTTTCCGTTGATAGGTCGTGGGTTCCGTAACTCTTTTCCTAGCTCAAGTTATGCCCGTTTTAAGATATCGTTGTCGTGTAACTTCGGTTTATCATATCTTTACTACTTGAGCTCCGATTCTTGTCTCGTTTCTTCCAATTTCTTCGTATTCTTCACGTTTAACCTACAACCACAAATAATTCAAAAGTAACTCTAATTCTCATAAATTTACATGTAAACCATGAAAATAAAGCCGTTAAACATTGAACTTTCACCACCCGATCAACCACCTTTAACTTACGCATACGCTAGTAATGTATTACGCCCTGTCCTTACTAATCATCAATACGTACCCGTAGTGAATATAATAGTATCGTTATAATCAATGTATAAAGTTTAAATGTTACATATGCAAAGCATAAAACAAGACTGCAATTAAAAGCATATGTATCCTGACACTGTTAGCACACCGCTCCCCGTCCTCACTAACCACCAAGACCCGTAGTGAATATAATTGTATCATTATAATCAATGTATAAAGTTTACATGTTACATATGCATAACATAACACCAAAACTACAATTGAAAGCATATGCATCTTGGCAATGTTAACTCATATTGATATTGATGTAGTCTTGTATGATGGTGATCTATTATACCCCCACGATTATCCTTTGTCAAAGACCTATATAATATGTTAAGACTAGGTTATCGCTAGTTGTTATGACTAGTATGGTTATTTAAGCTAGCTTAAACTGCACGAATTGCAAGCACCTTAAATGGAATGTTAGATTGCGTTTTAAGAGTTTGATTCAAATGAAAATGGCTAAAGAAGAGTTTCTATTCATAGGCCTCGTTGGCCATTGTTACAGGGTTACAGTAAAAAAACCACCTCAAATGTCGAGTCATTGACACATGTCAACGTTGAAGGAGCTGATTGAACCGTTAAAAATCGAAAGAACCATGGTTACGGTCTGTAACCATGTCCTTTTCATGCTTTATGCATGTTAATTGAGAAGCTGACCTTACCCATTAAGTTACAGACAGTAAAATTTAATGTTGTGGTCCGTGACATTTTCATTTTTATTTATTTTTCTTTATTTTAAGACGGGGGTGTTACATCCTTCATGCCTTAAAGAATTTTGTCCTCGAAAATCACGGGTGTAAGAAATATGAATGTCTATCTATTGTCTCTGGTTCTAGTTCCCAAGTCAATTTAGGATTGTGATTCAAATCCCATTTCACTTACGCAAGTGGAATTTGCTTCTTTTGTAACTTCTTGAATTGTCTATCCGGAATCTGAAGTAGCTTATCTATATGTTATCATTCACTTTGATGTCATCTAGAGTTCAATTGGGGGTAAATGTGCGTCCCAATTTCCTTTGAATTCAGTAACACAACCCATTTGTCCTTTAATATTTTGATGGTAAGTTCACTTTGTCCATATGTTTAAGGATGATAAGCCACACTTAATCTTAGATGAGTTCTTATTTCTTTTCCTTACCATTAGTAAATTAACGATCTTTAGAGCAATCACACTAGGTTCCGTATATTATTATGAGTGTGATTTCTATATTATAGAGAATTGTGAGTGAAGAAGATAAGAAATGTTAATGTTAATCTGTATATTTAGAAAAACACTATTTACTCACTATAAATTTTTTAATATTATTGAAATGATTGTGAGTGCAAGAGAGGAAAGTTAATACTAGAAGTGTTAAAAAACATTATTTGATTAAAAAGAGAAGAAAAATAATAATAAATTTAGTATAATTATAAAATAGAAATAAAAAATCTTACGTGAATACTCTTAGGGTTGTTTGATAGTTTTTTAATAATTATTAGATGCTACTCTTAATGATTCATAACTATTGAATAGTTAAGAGGTAATATTAATGCTTAATGATTAAAAGGTTAAATCTTAATGGTACCTATTAACCATTTAACATTATTGTTACCTCTTAATCATTCAAATGTTATGAACCATTAAAAATAACAGTTTAATGACCATTAAAAAACTATCAAACAACTCATTACTTGAAAAAAGTTTATGTAATTACCACTCCATCAACCTTTATAGTGACTTTTTATTATTTTTCTCTTTTCTTCAACCCATGTAGCCGCTCTTTACCTTCCACCGAAACCCCACAACATGCCATGAAAACAACCCCTTGTATTCATATATACTATTTGGTAAAAGGATTTTAGAAGAAATATATTTCATAGATAACTACAACAATCACCAAATAACTTTTTTATTTTTATATCATCCATCATAAACACAAGCCCACCAGCCACTCCCTCAAACCTGCCTCACCAACTCGCATCTAGAAGCAATTATATCCTCCCTCCTCTCTCTCTCTCTCTCTCTCTCTCTCTCTCTCTCTCTCTCTCTCTCTCTCTCTCTCTCTCTCTCACACACACACACACACACACAGAGCCTCCTATATAGTCAAAAGCTTATCAATCCCATATATATCAACTAGTACTCAAAACGACCGGCTTCTATATCTATATATCTCTATCTCCATCTCTCTCATAAAGTTGAAAACCATAAACAACAAAGAAGCAAGCAAAGCAAAGCAAATAATAATAATAATAACAACAATCATGGGAAGGTCTCCTTGTTGTGAGAAATCACACACAAACAAAGGTGCATGGACCAAAGAAGAAGATGATCGTCTCATCGCCTATATCAGAGCTCACGGCGAAGGCTGCTGGCGCTCTCTTCCCAAAGCCGCCGGCCTCCTCCGCTGCGGCAAAAGCTGCCGCCTCCGGTGGATCAACTACCTCCGACCCGACCTCAAACGGGGCAACTTCTCCGAAGAAGAAGATGAACTCATCATCAAGCTCCATAGCCTCCTTGGCAACAAGTATGTCAATTCATCTTATCTTTTTCTCAACAAATTCTTGTTTTTTGATTGTCTACAAAGAAATCCCAATTGCAAAGTTTGTATTTTTTTATTGATTTTCGATTTGGGAACCATTTACAGGTGGTCTTTGATCGCCGGAAGATTGCCGGGGAGGACAGATAATGAGATAAAGAACTACTGGAATACACATATCAGGAGAAAGCTTTTGAATCGGGGAATTGATCCGGCGACTCACCGGCCGATTTCCGATCAAAACGTTCATCAAACCAATAACATTCCCTCCTCCGCCACCGCCACCGCCGCCGTCGACGGCAACCATAATGTTACCACAACCACCATCTCGTTTGCAAGTACAACCCATCATCTAGTCAAACACGAAGAGCTAGAAGATGTTAAAATAATCAACAATTCCCCTGACCACCGGAAAATCAAGAACACATCGCCGGAAAATCAAGAACGATGCCCCGATTTGAATTTGGAGTTGAGAATCGGCCCACCACATCATCATAATCAAAGTAACGGTATACCGTCGTCATACATGCAGCAACCACCACCGGCCGCTGAGTATCACCGTCAGGCGTTGATGACCGGCGGGAGGAACTCCGGTGGTGCCATCATATGTTTTTCGTGCAGTTTGGGGATACAGAACAGCAAAGAGTGCAGTTGTACCATCAGTTTGAGTGGTACAAGTGGTAACAGCAGTGGTTATGATTTCTTGGGTTTGAAAAATGTTGCCTTGGACTACAGAAGCTTGGAGATGAAATAATAATTTCTTCAGTTGGCTGATTATTATCTTTAACAATAATATTTTGTTTCTTTTTAAAAAATATATTCTAGCAATTTGCTGTTTTTCTGTATAATTACGGTATATTGGTAACTAAGATAGTTAATAGAAAAGTAAATAGTGATTAATACCAAATTTTGTAAGATGTATTCTGTTGATATTATTATTATTTTATATCGGTTTAGTTTTCATGAACAACTAACTTTTTGTCTGCTATCTTGTTTTTTTATCATCTAAAATATTATGTAACTAAAAACCATTACCACCCATTAAAAACACAAGTGTATTTGATGTTTGATTATACTCTCCTGGTAGCATATAGGGCTAGGGAGGGGCTTGATGCTTCACGACTAACCAGATTTACGTAGCTCTATCATACAATTTATGCAGGATATTTTTTATAGCTTAAACCAATAATCTTATAGCCACAAAGTAGCAACCTTATTAGTTGCTTTAGATGTTGCCTGAGAAACACAACATAAATAATCGTACAAACTTATATATCATTAACGCGTTATACATTTTATGTAGTATTGTTATTCACGGCTTAAACTAGTGATCTAAAAATCACAGTGTAACAATCTTACTAGTTGATTTAAATACCGCCTGAAAAAACACACTAGAAAATAAAAATTGTCTAACTCGAATCTCATTAACGGATTTTGACGCGTTGTTGTGTATGGGTAATTTATCTGTCTTGGGCAATTGCTATGATCAAGGACTTGAATTTAATTGGTTGGCACTTTGTTTAATAATAGATTAAACTACTACTTTATTTAATATTATCTATTATAGCTATTATATACACACATATCAAGACAAGTTATGTGACATCCGTCACTTTAAGGTCCGTCAATTGACGTGTTTGTCCGTCATCTATTCTATATTTGGTCATTCCTCATCATTATTTGACTCTTTATGTGGATATCATGTGTGCAATATTATCGTTGTGTGTGCATTCGTTTTAAACCGTGTGTGAACCTTAAAAAGACCTTTAAAACTTTCATTTTTGAAAACGTTAAATATATCATTTTATAAATATAATAAATGTTTTAATATAACCATTTCTTAAGTCATGACAACATTAAATATACTTTTACAATTAATATAAAACACCTAACAAAGCCGTTTTTCAACCGAACAAAATTTGGGAAAACTCGGGGGTTAAGTGCAGGGACTAAACTTGTAATTTTGGAAACTTGGACTGGGTATAAATACCCCTTTTCCAGCCCTAATCCCCCATTTCATCATCTTCTTCATCTTCATCTCTTTCACACACAAAATCACCATCTTAGCACCAAATCCGACCCGAGAGGTCTCGTTTTCTTCGTCTTAACACCGTCTACAGCTTAGACTACCCCTCCTTAGCAGGTAGTTGTCTTTGGTTGTCCATTTTTGAGCCTTTTCACGGCTGTCCAAACTAGGGTTTCGGGTGTTCGGGTTCAACCCGAACACACAAGGTCGTATGGGTGCGTGTGAGGTCTCCTTGCTTGTGTTTTATGCTTGTGTATGTTTGTTGAGTGTTTCTGGAGGTCCTTGTGGTGTAAAACCCGTGTTTAGAGCAGCTCGGGGGCTGCTCCTCCCGACCACAGTCGCGATTCTGCAGATCAGGCGACTGGGTCATCTATGCGATTGAGCCGTGCGACTGAGTGGGTCGTGCGACTGGATCATGCGTCTGAGTCAATCGCGCGACTGAGTGGTGCGACTGGGCATGTCGTGCGACTGAGTTGTGCGACTGAGTGTCTGTGTGCGATTGAGTCATGCGTGCGAATGAGTGTATGCGAATGAGTCATGCGATTGAGTGTTTGTGTGCGATTGAGTCAGGTGACCGACTGAATGAGTGCGAATGAATGTGATTCGCACGACTGGAGTCCAATCGCACGAATGAAGGTTCAGTCGTACGAAAGTAGCTAATTCGCACGATTGAAGGTTGATTCGTGCGCATGGAAGTTGAGTCGTGCGATTGGGTGTTGTGTGGTACGACTGAAGGCCAATCATACGAATGAAGGCTCAATCGTACGAATGAAGCTGATTCGCACGATTGAGGGTTGATTCGCACAATGGAGGTTGAGTCGTGCGTCTGACCTTGTATGCGACTGAAATTGTTGTGTTTGATCCCTTGTGCGTGGCGTGAGTATGTCGTGTGGTGTCGAGGTAACACTAACACAATAATGCCATTGTTTGGCCACAAAGATTAAAGTCAACGTGAGAAAGGGCACGGAAACTATTTTGAGCAAATTAAACTAACGCTTCTACAACGACCAAATCGACTTATAACTATTGACACTTATTCAATGTTTCTTCGATAACAACAATACTTTTACTTAAACACCATCATTAGTGGCGACAATGTCTTGTACTTGGATCTACATAGGATCTAGTACGTGTGTCAGTCTGTGTGTGTTGTGCGTGACCCATCCGATACGACCCGAACCGACCCATCATTATTGCGCGCTTATACATACATATCATATCATTAATGCTATACAATAACTGTCAATAGGTGTTTGACTGTTTATTTGCATTCAACATTTGGGATACATCGCTCATACATACTTACCACCTAACAAGTGAGTTTCGTGGCCCCTTTTTACGCTTATACAATATTTCAATCATTTACAAATTGGGGGAAAAGTATGCTTACACAATTTTTATGCTGTACACTTACATACATTTTACATACAAGGAATCAACGTGATACTGTGTTGCAAGTACTATTTGATACATGCTTGGGTCTGCTGTGTGGTTCTATCTTTGCAACTATTTAATTCCAGTGTGGGAACCGACGGTTAGGTATTGGTAGTACTACTGGGTTGACACCCCCACCCTCGTTCGATGGTATACTAGTTGGTACCATCAGTGGCCAGGAACGGGCCCTTGGGTGAATATATGCCGACAATTTCTTTGTGTACGTCGCTAGGTTTGGTTGCAAAGCTCATGTCATGTGATATTTACTTGTGTAATAACTGTATTCACGGTATTCCGACGCGCTTATATTTACAGCATCACTTACATTTTTATTACATAAACCTGCGAGCTCACCAACAATTTTGTTGACCGTTTTAAGCATATCTTTTCAGGTGATCATGCAAGTCCAGGAATCTAGGTGTGCTGCCTTAGTGGAGACCCTAGGATGCATTTTTGGGACTTAGCTCATGTTTGTTAAACAATCTTTTGAACAATGTTATCGCATGTAAACAATTATCAACTTTTGAAACTTGTTCCCGGGTTGTGGGAATTAACATTTACATTTTCATCATATGTGTATATGTGTTATCATTATCATGTTGCTTATGGCTATGTTGTCGTGAACATTGACTAAACACGACACAAGTCCCCTTGTTGTCGGGTGTCGTCATGACACGCTTGTCATCATTTATTATATTGCTCTCTATCGCTTACCATGTGTTATGACGATCCCGGTCTCGTTACATCCCCGTGTTTCCGCTTTTAGCGGGGGTGTGACAGATTGGTATCAGAGCCATTGGTTATAGAGAATTAGGCAATACGCTTGACCTAGACTATAACCTAGGAACCTTCATGTAGATTTGCATGCTAGGACTCTGTATGCATATTATATCTCGTGTATGTGTTCCTCGCTGCTTGATTTGTTCATCTATTTGTTATGTGATCTTTCCACCCTATGAGAGAGCCCTTGTGCTCACTCTTTTATGGGGATGCTTCTATTGGATCTTCCGTTCCCTCTGCGCGCCGAGTTAGTTTATCAGATCCGGGTATTAAACCCGAAGAGATCATCACAGATCATGTTATTGCGCTTGACCTTGGACATTGAGATTAACTCTGAGGAGGAATATGTCTGAAACCTCGAAAGATGAGGAAATAGACAACCTCCGCTAGACTAAACGTGATTGTATACATGGACTTACAACTGTTATGATGGATTATTATGGATATGATGTAAAGGAAAGTCGGATGTCATGTAACCGGATCAGGCATCATTCTCGGTACATCGTGGGTGTGGTGGGAACGCTGCGGGGAACCCTATATATAAACATCACCGGTATACCGAGAATATGCTTGAAATGGGCTGCATGGTGGTCTGGCTGACCGGAACATGAACATTGGAATACATAAGTGGAATACGTTTGTATCATATGGTGACTAAAGTTTATATGTTACCTCTTTTATGATTAGAACATGCCGCCTCGAAGAGTCACCCGTAGCAGTAGTGGCGGGAGTGAAGCCCCAAGGGGCAGAGGCCGAGGCAGAGGCAGAGCACCAAGAGCAAACGATGCTCCTGCCAGTAACAGTCAAGGAACAGGGAACGCCGACATGGCAGCCCTGATCGCTCAGCAATGGCCGCGCTGATTCCTACTATCGTGGCCCAAGTGAGCGACGCACTTCAACAACACCACCCTCACGGGGATGGTGGCAACGATGAAGGAGCCCAAGGTGGGATTGAAACTGAAACGGGAAACGGGAACCCGACTGGAAACGAGAGCAACCAGGAAACCGGGAATGGTGGTACTGCCGGTATCGAGACTGGAGTGGTCAATGCTCGTCGGGGATGCTCGTACAAGGAGTTTGTGGCTTGTAAGCCAAGGGAATTCGATGGGAAAGGTGGGGCGATAGCCCTAACCAGGTGGTTGGAAAAGATGGAGGCAGTGATCGACATCAGTGAGTGCCTCGACAGCCAGAGGATCAAGTATACTACTTGTTCTCTACAGGGTAAAGCCCTAACCTGGTGGAACACCCAGATTCAAGCACGAGGAAGAGAGTCTGCGATGCAGATGTCATGGGACGAGTTCAAAGCCTTGATTACCGAGGAATACTGCCCTCTTAACGAGATGCAGAAGCTGGAGCATGAGTTCTGGAATCATGCTATGGTGGGGGCAGGGCATGCAGCTTATACTGATCGTTTTCATGAGCTGGCAAGATTGGTTCCGCATCTGGTCACGCCGGAATCAAAGAGGATTGAAAGGTACATTTGGGGACTCGCGCCTCAAATTAGAGCTATGGTCACAGCAGCCGCTCCTCCTACTATTCAGAGCGCAATTCTAAAAGCTGGCGCTTTGACTGATGAGATGGTTAGAACAGGGTTTTGGGCCGAGGGGCCGAGAAAGGAAGGATGTTGGGGAGTCGAGCCGGTCGAGTGCCGGAAGGTTTGAGAAGAGGTCTAAGCCGACCAGGAATTTTGTGGCCGTGTCTCAGGCCAGAAGAGAGTATGTGGGGCCGCACCCCAAATGTGAAAGGTGCAATTATCATCATCCCCCAGGGACGCAGTGCCGGGTGTGCGCTAACTGTAAGCGCCCGGGTCATTTGGCAAGAGATTGCAGAACAGCACCGAATCTTGTAGCGCCCGTCAACGCGGTTAACCCCGCCGGGAATGCAAGGGCTTGCTTTGAGTGTGGGAGCCCCGATCACTACAGGAACATGTGCCCCAGGCTGAATCGGGCACCGGGTCAACAGGGGAACAACCAGCAGCAGGTGTTGGCTATCGCTGGGAATCAAGGCCCGGCTACTCAGGGAAACGCAGCTCGGGGACGTGCATTCGTCATTGGAGCCAATGATGCTCGTCAGGACCCGAATGTTGTCACGGGTACGCACTTACTCAATCATCACTTCGCATCTATATTATTTGATACTGGAGCAGACAATAGTTTTATTTCTTCCGAGTTTGTGCAATTGCTTGATTTGAGTCCTAGTAAGGCTAGAAACTAGCTACTCTGTAGAAATGGCCAATGGTAGGGTTGCTCAGGCCGATGAGATTATTAGGAAGTGTTCGTTGACGCTGGAGGATCATACCTTTGAGATAGATTTGATACCCTTCGAGTTAGGAAGCTTCGATGTGATTGTGGGTATGGATTGGTTGTCGCAGAATGGAGCAGAGATTGTCTGTCGAGACAAGGTAGTACGTATCCCTATGCCAAACGGGGAAGTACTCAAGGTTCAGGGAGAACGACCGGGTAAGAGCTTAAAGCTTATTTCCTGCATGAAAGCACGCCAGAGTCTACGAAAGCAGTGCTACGCTTTTCTGGCTCATGTGGTTGAAAAGAAAGACGAGGAAAGGAAACTGGTGGATATTCCAGTGGTACGGGATTACCCAGAAGTATTTCCAGATGACTTGTCTGGTTTACCTCCTCCACGACAGGTGGAATTCCGTATTGAGTTGGTTCCTGGAGCTACACCGGTAGCGAAAACGCCATATCGACTAGCGCCATCCGAGATGCAAGAGTTGTCTAGTCAGTTACAGGAACTACTGGAAAAAGGTTTTATTCGACCGAGTCATTCACCGTGGGGAGCGCCGGTACTATTTGTCAAGAAGAAGGATGGATCGTTCCGTATGTGCATCGATTACCGTGAACTGAACAAGTTAACGGTGAAGAACCGATATCCTCTCCCCAGGATCGACGATTTATTTGATCAGCTGCAAGGAGCTTCGTATTTTTCAAAGATCGATCTTCGTTCTGGTTATCATCAGCTAAGGGTTTTCGAGGACGACATACCGAAGACTGCGTTCAGGACTCGTTATGGGCATTATGAGTTCTTGGTCATGCCGTTCGGGTTGACCAACGCACCAGCTGTGTTCATGGATCTAATGAATCGGGTGTGCAAACCTTACTTGGATAAGTTCGTGATCGTGTTCATAGACGATATACTTATCTACTCCCGATCAAAGGAGGATCATGTAGAACATCTTCGGGCTATTCTGGAGCTGCTACGCGAAGAGAAACTTTTCGCCAAGTTCTCAAAGTGTGAATTTTGGCTGCGAGAAGTGAAGTTTTTGGGTCATGTGGTTAATGAGGACGGGATTCACGTAGATCCCGGCAAGATCGAAGCGGTGAAGAAGTGGGATACGCCCCAGACACCATCAGAGATACGACAATTCTTAGGATTGGCCGGTTATTATCGTCGCTTCATCGCGAATTTCTCAAAGATCGCGCAACCGTTGACCCTGCTTACTCAGAAAGACAAGAAGTTTGACTGGGGATATGCACAAGAGCAAGCGTTCCAAACGTTGAAAGAGAAGTTGTGCAACGCGCCGATATTGTCTCTCCCAGACGGAACAGATGATTTTGTGGTTTACTGCGATGCGTCACATCAAGGATTGGGATGTGTACTAATGCAGAAGGACAAGGTGATTGCCTACGCTTCGCGACAACTTAAAGTGCACGAAAAGAACTACACCACTCATGATCTTGAGTTGGGCGCTGTAGTATTTGCACTCAAAATTTGGAGGCATTACTTGTATGGCACCAAATGCATCATCTTCACAGATCATAAAAGCCTTCAACACATTTGGATCAGAAGGAACTCAACATGCGCCAACGACGTTGGGTAGAGCTTCTTAGCGACTACGATTGTGAAATCCGGTATCATCCGGGGAAAGCTAACGTGGTGGCTGATGCCTTAAGCCGTAAAGAACGTGTGAAACCACTACGTGCACGAGCGTTGGGATTGACCATCCAAACCAACTTGAAAGCTCAGATTCAAATTGCACAGAGTGAGGCATTAAAGAAGAAAACCTTGCGGGAGAAGAGTTCCGGGGGTTAGATAAACAGATGATTCGCAAGGATGACGGTATTCAGTACTTCATGGATCGCATATGGGTACCCAAATGGGGAGGTGTTCGAACCTTAGTCATGGATGAAGCCCACAAGACGCGATATTCTATTCATCCTGGTGCAGACAAGATGTATCATGATCTTAAGGATCTATACTGGTGGCCAGGCATGAAGAAAGACATTGCCTTATACGTCAGTCGATGCTTGACGTGTTCGAAGGTCAAAGCTGAACATCAAAAGCCATCGGGATTATTACAGCAACCTGAAATTCCCGAGTGGAAATGGGAGAACATAGCTATGGATTTCATTACCAAACTCCCTAGAACAAGCAGCGGTCATGACTCGATATGGGTCATTATTGATCGAATGACGAAATCAGCACATTTCTTGCCTATCCGAGAAGATTACAAGATGGATAAGTTGGCGAGATTGTACATCAAAGAGGTCGTGACACGGCACGGGGTGCCGGTGTCAATCATATCCGACCGTGATAGCAGATTCACTTCACGTTTTTGGCAGACACTACAGAAAGCGATGGGTACTCGGTTAGACATGAGTACAGCCTATCACCCTCAAACAGATGGCCAAAGTGAACGCACTATACAGACGCTAGAAGACATGTTGAGAGCGTGTGTAATCGATTTTGGAGGTAGCTGGGATGCTCATTTACCGTTGATTGAGTTCTCCTACAACAACAGCTACCATACAAGCATTGGATGCGCTCCATTTGAAGCGTTGTATGGAAGGAAATGCAGATCTCCCGTTTGTTGGGCCGAAATTGGTGAAAGTCAACTGACAGGCCCAGAGATCATCCAAGAAACAACAGACAAGATTTTCCAAATCAAAGATCGACTTAAAGCCGCGCGAGATCGCCAAAAGAGCTATGCCGACAATCGTCGGAAGCCTCTAGAATTCAATGTTGGGGATCGTGTGTTACTCAAAGTTTCCCCTTGGAAAGGAGTCGTTCGATTCGGAAAGAAAGGGAAGTTAGCCCCAAGATACGTTGGACCATTTGAGATCACTGAAAGGATCGGTCCAGTGGCTTACCGGTTAAGGTTGCCACAAGAGCTTAGCGGTGTACATGATACTTTTCACGTGTCAAACCTCAAGAAATGTTTGGCCGATGAATCCCTTCACGTGCCAATCGAGGAAATCAAGATTGATGACAAGCTTCATTTTGTTGAAGAACCCATTGAGATCATGGATCGAAAGGTCAAGCAACTGAAGCGCAGTAGGATACCTATTGTTCGCGTAAGGTGGAATTCAAAACGAGGGCCAGAGTTTACATGGGAACGTGAAGATCAGATGAAACTCAAATATCCACATCTTTTCGAGGATGACACTCTTGGACCTAACTCCAGCTGAATTTCGGGACGAAATTCTCTCAACTGGGGGATACTGTGACATCCGTCACTTTAAGGTCCGTCAATTGACGTGTTTGTCCGTCATCTATTCTATATTTGGTCATTCCTCATCATTATTTGACTCTTTATGTGGATATCATGTGTGCAATATTATCGTTGTGTGTGCATTCGTTTTAACCGTGTGTGAACCTTAAAAAGACCTTTAAAACTTTCATTTTTGAAAACGTTAAATATATCATTTTATAAATATAATAAATGTTTTAATATAACCATTTCTTAAGTCATGACAACATTAAATATACTTTTACAATTAATATAAAACACCTAACAAAGTCGTTTTTCAACCGAACAAAATTTGGGAAAACTCGGGGGTTAAGTGCAGGGACTAAACTTGTAATTTTGGAAACTTGGGCTGGGTATAAATACCCCTTTTCCAGCCCTAATCCCCCATTTCATCATCTTCTTCATCTTCATCTCTTTCACACACAAAATCACCATCTTAGCACCAAATCCGACCCGAGAGGTCTCGTTTTCTTCGTCTTGACACCGTCTACAGCTTAGACTACCCCTCCTTAGCAGGTAGTTGTCTTTGGTTGTCCATTTTTGAGCCTTTTCACGGCTGTCCAAACTAGGGTTTCGGGTGTTCGGGTTCAACCCGAACACACAAGGTCGTATGGGTGCGTGTGAGGTCTCCTTGCTTGTGTTTTATGCTTGTGTATGTTTGTTGAGTGTTTCTGGAGGTCCTTGTGGTGTAAAACCCGTGTTTAGAGCAGCTCGGGGGCTGCTCCTCCCGACCACAGTCGCGATTCTGCAGATCAGGCGACTGGGTCATCTATGCGATTGAGCCGTGCGACTGAGTGGGTCGTGCGACTGGATCATGCGTCTGAGTCAATCGCGCGACTGAGTGTGCGACTGGGCATGTCGTGCGACTGAGTTGTGCGACTGAGTGTCTGTGTGCGATTGAGTCATGCGTGCGAATGAGTGTATGCGAATGAGTCATGCGATTGAGTGTTTGTGTGCGATTGAGTCAGGTGACCGACTGAATGTGTGCGAATGAATGTGATTCGCACGACTGGAGTCCAATCGCACGAATGAAGGTTCAGTCGTACGAAAGTAGCTAATTCGCACGATTGAAGGTTGATTCGTGCGCATGGAAGTTGAGTCGTGCGATTGGGTGTTGTGTGGTACGACTGAAGGCCAATCATACGAATGAAGGCTCAATCGTACGAATGAAGCTGATTCGCACGATTGAGGGTTGATTCGCACGAATGGAGGTTGAGTCGTGCGTCTGACCTTGTATGCGACTGAACTTGTTGTGTTTGATCCCTTGTGCGTGGCGTGAGTATGTCGTGTGGTGTCGAGGTAACACTAACACAATAATGCCATTGTTTGGCCACAAAGATTAAAGTCAACGTGAGAAAGGGCACAGAAACTATTTTGAGCAAATTAAACTAACGCTTTACAACGACCAAATCGACTTATAACTATTGACACTTATTCAATGTTTCTTCGATAACAACAATACTTTTACTTAAACACATCATTAGTGGCGACAATGTCTTGTACTTGGATCTACATAGGATCTAGTACGTGTGTCAGTCTGTGTGTGTGTGCGTGACCCATCCGATACGACCCGAACCGACCCATCATTATTGCGCGCTTATACATACATATCATATCATTAATGCTATACAATAACTGTCAATAGGTGTTTGACTGTTTATTTGCATTCAACATTTGGGATACATCGCTCATACATACTTACCACTTAACAAGTGAGTTTCGTGGCCCCTTTTTACGCTTATACAATATTTCAATCATTTACAAATTGGGGGAAAAGTATGCTTACACAATTTTTATGCTGTACACTTACATACATTTTACATACAAGGAATCAACGTGATACTGTGTTGCAAGTACTATTTGATACATGCTTGGGTCTGCTGTGTGGTTCTATCTTTGCAACTATTTAATTCCAGTGTGGGAACCGACGGTTAGGTATTGGTAGTACTACTGGGTTGACACCCCCACCCTCGTTCGATGGCATATACTAGTTGGTACCATCAGTGGCCAGGAACGGGCCCTTGGGTGAATATATGCCGACAATTTCTTTGTGTACGTCGCTAGGTTTGGTTGCAAAGCTCATGTCATGTGATATTTACTTGTGTAATAACTGTATTCACGGTATTCCGACGCGCTTATATGTTACAGTATCACTTACATTTTTATTACATAAACCTGCGAGCTCACCAACAATTTTGTTGACCGTTTTAAGCATATCTTTTCAGGTGATCATGCAAGTCCAGGAATCTAGGTGTGCTGCCTTAGTGGAGACCCTAGGATGTATTTTTGGGACTTAGCTCATGTTTGTTAAACAATCTTTTGAACAATGTTATCGCATGTAAACAATTATCAACTTATGAAACTTGTTCCCGGGTTGTGGGAATTAACATTTACATTTTCTTCATATGTGTATATGTGTTATCATTATCATGTTGCTTATGGCTATGTTGTCGTGAACATTGACTAAACACGACACAAGTCCCCTTGTTGTCGGGTGTCGTCATGACACGCTTGTCATCATGTAATTATATTGCTCTCTATCGCTTACCATGTGTTATGACGATCCCGGTCTCGTTACATCCCCGTGTTTCCGCTTTTAGCGGGGGTGTGACAAGTTATTATACAAAATGTTAAAATCGTATAAAGTGTGTGAAGTCTTTAGGGTGTGACAAGTGTAATTGGTGGAGATGGATACTTTAGTCCGATTCATAATTACACACAAAATGTATATAATTACTCAAGTTATATGATAATTATGTAATTATGGTAATAATTATGCAACCTATGTTTACTATTATACGCAATAATAACACAAATTTTAAAGATTCTATTTTGTCTTATTATTTTAACCAATTTTTGTTTGGAATTGAGTTTTACCCACTTTTACCATCCATAACACAATGATTCTATAATTAAATTTATAGCAATTCACTTCGCTTTTATTCATTCATGATAGAACGTTATAAACTCTAGTTTTAAGGTTTTACAAACTGTATACTTTAAAGCAAACTCAAGCCAAAGCATATCATTAACAGAGTACACTAACTTGCTGTTACAATCCATACTATCACCTTCTATGAATAACCTTGAGGTATATAGTCATAGCCCTACTTTATTGTACTTATTTCACTACAAAACTTTTGATCATTAGCGGCGACAGGAGTCGCCGCAATTACCCATACATGTCGCCGTTATAACCTTTAGCGGCTAAAGGGTCGCCGCTAATACTTCGTCGCTAATGACCAAGAAGTCGCCGCTAATGGGTCGGCGCTAACGGTGTCGCCGCTAATAGTTCGCCGCTAATGTTTTCTTTTTTAAATAATTGGATGACTATTAGCGGCGACAAGTCGCCGCTAATGATCAATTTCTTTTTTAAATTATTTTTTTATTTTTTAATATTTCCAATTGTTTTGGATGACCAAAATAAACCAAGATTTCCCAATAACATTCAATTTCATACAAAATAAATCTAAATTTCATAATATCATACAATCATACTACATTAAGTACAAACATAAGTAATTTAGTCATAATTAAAAGTTAAACATAAGTATTCTAAAACAAACGTAACCCATTGATACAATATGTTATTCATCCCCTTCGTTTGAATCGTCTTCTTCAGCTTGATTTGGAGCCTTTTGCGAAGCAATTAAGTTTGTAATTTGTGACATAAAATGAGCATTTTGAAGCAGACTTGAAATTTGCTCCTGCAAAAGCAAAATATACTTTTAATCATGTTGAACCAAACACACTTAGTATACTTAGAAACATTCTAAAAAGTCATAATAACCTAAACCCAATATGATGCACTTAAGACATCCTACTTTAAGTCATTTTGACCCATTTAAACTCAAATCATATCGTTTGCACCCATTTTGACCCGTTTAAGCTAAACTTAGATAATTAAAGTCTATTTTAACGATAAAAAGTCATAATAACCTAAACCCAATATGATGCACTCAAGACATCCAACTTTAAGTCATTTTGACCCGTTTAAACTCAAATCATGTCGTTTGCACCCATTTTGACCCGTTTAAGCTAAACTTAGATAATTAAAGTCTATATTATCGATAAAAAGTCATAATAACCTAAACTCATTTTGCTAACAATACACTTGAATAAACCTGCGAATAAAACTTGGACGATTTTATTACCATGAACGAGTACTCAAGACTTCCATCTAGGATATTCACTCCTTAAAAGAATGAGAATTAGAAATATTGTATACTATGTGAAGGAACAAACTAGTTGGATGGAGAGAGTTTTAAGGGAAAAAAATACACTCCAAATGGATAAACTGAAAGATATGAAGCTTGAACATGGTAGCAAAAGGCAATACACAAACCTAGCAGATAGGCTCCTTGAAGACCTTTTCACGAGTAGCCAAACTTGATATATATATTACGTCTAATATATGAAGAATGCATTCTTTTGAATATGAAAGAAGAAGTCTACAAAAGAGCAACACCTGAATTTAGAGCGGATTTAAAAAGAGAGAGAAATATGCATACTATAGTCTCACACAATTCCAAGAGCATGATTGTGTGGTTTACTATAGCAATGACAGATAAGGGTACACACAAAGCAACTCACATGGTCACACTCTAAATTAACATATCTAATCATCTATATAGATGATATGATCATTGTTCGAACATAAGAAATTATGTCTGTGCTTCTGTTCTTAGAACTCGAGATGAAAGAATTTGGAAGATTATAAGTGTATAACGCTCTATCAAGGGAATTTTTATCTCTTAAAGGAAATTCACTTTGGTCCTACGTACTAGTAGAGAAAAAACATTGATATACTAGAAAGGAAATTATCGTTTATGTGTGACACAATGTCACGTTAGTTTTTTTTAGTTTGCCTAGTTTTTCCCAGATTTTTGTTTTGCAAAGTGTCGTTCCAGTTTTCCATTGTATCACATTTTTTTCATATTAATTTATTCTTTTTTTAATTTGTATTTATATTTCATTGTTTATAACTAAATTAATTTTAAAACATACCAAAGATAATAAAGTTAGATACTGCTTGAAAGTTAAAATACTATACAAATAATAACTAATATATTTATAATAATGAATAATTAAAATAACATCTTCGATTAATAAGAAAACAAACGTTTGTTGAGTTGACCCACCAACAAATAAAATAAAATTCAGATAAAAATAATAAAATTACAACAAATAACGGTAACAAATTTAATATGCGCTTTGTTGTTGAGTTGACCACAGGCACCAACTACCATTTAGTTCCTGCAGGATCGGGTTTTGTCACTTAACACTTGTATTTCTCTCAAACTCACTTATAATATCACTCAAACAAGATGAAGCAATGCCTTTGACAAGAGTTGATAATAATATAATAAGTAATCAAAGCAACAAGCAGAAATATTTTCAAGGTACTTGTATATATTACTTCTCAACTCAAGATTACAAGACACTTACAAGCTTAGAACATGAGTTACAATGAGAAACTACATATACTAGATCCTACAGCCGGTTATACTTGATACCAGCTGGAAACTTACGACTAAAGCATATACTACAATGCTATAGTTAAGGTATCTTAGATAAAGTATTATCTAAGATATGGTAGTCATGACATGTCCATGACTTACCTTTTGTCACCAACTAAAGATGGCAACTGTACTTAACATAAAAAGGTAAACAGTAGATTAAAGTATGGTCAACTACATGGCTTTTGAGAAAACGCCATGCAGTATCTCAGAGATTTGCAGCGGACTGTCAGACAGACCATACTTATGTCTATTGGATAATAGAAGTGTCTTCCGAAGGTTAACTGGCTTCGGAAGAACAAGTTTTTCTGAAGCCACTTATACTTCGGAAGATGCTTCTATGCTTCCGAGGCTTTAAGGACTTCTTTATACTTCGGAAGTTGACTTCAGAACTTTGTCTTCAAGTCTTGAACCTTCGGAAGTAACTTCTTTACCTTCGGAAGTTGGAGTTCTCCTTCGGAAGTGTATTTTACACTTAGACTTCGGAAGAGCTCTTTCTTCTTTCGGAAGTCCCACACTTGGCTTCGGAAGTCCTTTGTATGTAGTACTCAAAATCTTCTAAGTGATATGGTTTTGGTTGCAACAGCCTCTTATGATCCAACAGTTCCCTTGAACTTAAGGTGATTCCCGGTGAATGTCGTGACAACTCTCTACATATCAGGTTCGGGGATGGTTTTCCCACCCGAGGCGTGATATTCCCGTCCCGTTTTCCACTCCGTGTCATCTAATGATTTTAAGTGTAGGCCGGGCAAGTTGATACATGTGACACCAAAGGTGGTAGTACGTTGATTGGATAATTTTGGCCCTTTCACTTATCCTTTTTCCTGTTTTGGATTTTTATTATGTTATTTTATTAATTTAAAGAAAACAAGATATATATTATTGGAGTTAGCGATAAGTTCTGAGAGGATGAGCTAGAACTAATAAAAAGGTTGCTACTTTGGTAAGAGTAACTTTGGAAAGAAAAATCAACGTAAATTTATACATTTTACTTATATATAAATCGCATTATTGATCGTCTTCTCATACGGTTGGAACCCTTCCTTTGGGGCTTGAGGCTCATCTTATGATAGTCATCTTGTCTGATTGCTTTTCTCTTGGTTGGTACACTCGTGCTTGAAAAGAAGTCATCTATAAGCACACTATCGTAGGAGTTTTTCTTCTAGTTTTCTCATTGATGCTTTTAAGCCGCTTTGAACTGGACTCGGTCCATTGATGAATCATCCCCCAGAAGCGAATCACCTTACCATTGTCCAACCAAAGTATAGCTTAAGTTTTATTCCTTCTGTCGTTGTAACGATCTTTCTAGCAAGTGAGGGCTTTCGTGGATTCTGGAATTCTTTTTTAAAAAGTCAGTCAAGCAAGAAGGAAAGTAGGATTAGCTTTCAAGCAGTTTTCAAGCATGATATGAATTCAAGCCAGTCTATTTCGAAGATTCTGATTCTAATTTTATGTCACCTTTCTGTTCTTCGTAGAATTGCCTTTGATTATGCTTCCCGTTGAAGGAATAGATGATCTTATAACATTGTCTACCCCAATCGATCCCTTTACCGGAGACAAACACATCGCCGCCGAGAATATCCAAAACCGCATTGCCAGACGCTATATGTAGTTTCTGTAAATATCTTCTTTTAATATTATATAAGGTTTTCTTTATTATGTAATGTTTTAAATAAATGAATGATGCTTTTTATTTTTATCTTTTTTTATTATTTTATTCAAAATTACAAAATAGTTAAAAAAAATGTTGTAGTGTTTCACTTCCATTTAAGGTCTAATTTTAAAAAAGTGAGAAATATGCCGACTTTTTATTTTTATCCGAAATTAATACCTCGCCAAACAGATAATGAGATAAAGAATTACTGAAATACATATATCAGAAGAAAGCTTTTATTATTTTCCCCGAAAATTGTTAGTTGAGGTAAAACTGTCGTGGTGTTTCATTCCCCTCTAGGAACTAATATTATTTTGTTATGAACCTAAAACATCAGTTAAGTTGTCATTTGATATGAAGTTGTGCTCGAGCCATGAAAACAACCTTTTGTAGAAATGCAGATTAATATTACACACATCATGCTTAAGTTGGTCAGACCCCCTCCTGATCCTTGTGAATAAGGGAACTTTGTAGCGTCGGGTTTGCCATTGATTGTTTATCTCTATTCAACAATTAACATAACTTGTTTTTATGGTAATTACGAAAATAATATTACATAAATTTTTTCACCGAGCAGGTTTGATACTAAAAGTTGATTATTACTTCTAAAAAGTTTATCATTATTATAATTTTATAATTTTTAGAACGATAATTCACACTTATATTATATGCTCTTAGTTACACCGTAATTAATTAACGTCATTTACTATAGGTAAAGCTCGAATCCTTAAACTCGATCAAAGAAGCAACATTACTTAATTTCAATGACTTTATTATTGTATCCGATCCGGACACCACTTCAAAATATTATATATATTTGGTTCTAAAATAAAGAAAGTGAGAGCGAGAGTGAAACACAAAAAACCTCCCATGGCTCCCTTATCTTTCTAGATCTCTACCAACCCAACAATTATTATCTGGCCATGAGCCAACCAACCATCACACTTTTCAATTATTGACCATTTAATTATTCTAACCACTTTTTTTAAGTTTTCCCCCTTCCAACTTTTTTTAATATTAAACTTATTACTATAGTCAATTTATTATATATTTTCTCTTAAATGTTTTTTTCTTCCACTGATTACACACGTATTCTTTATTTATAAAATCAGTATATCTACACTGCAGAATATGAACTACAACTTTTGATTTGGGATGAATCATTTTACCTCTAAAATATCCCCTCAGAGGCTTTCTCTTCTTACTTTACCTACTAAATTCAACAACACTTAGACGTCAAATATGTGATCAAACATGATTAACCATTTCACTATTAGAATTGCAATAGATAGGTTTTTTTTTACAAAATACTAAATTATTGGAAGAACAAATAAGCAAACTTCAATCTGTTTTATCAATAATTTATAGTTTTTAAATTTTGTAATTGTTACACATTGTGTATGTTTATATACATAAAACCTATCAATCAATTCTTCATATGTTTTTGAATTTTTAATAATTAGTCTGGTTTATATAATCTACAATTGACTCATATATGCGTGCGTGATAGCCATAAACAAAATATGTTTATTTTTTAATCTTAATAGAGAAATAAAAATTGCATTTCACTTTTTGCAAAAAAATTTAGATTAGAAAGTGAATAATTTATTGTGTTTTGTGTGTTAGTGTACATTTTAGAGATTTGTATAGATCTCTCACATATTAAAAAGAGAATCATTTATATATTCTTTCCTAAATATAATAATATGATTGTGGCGGGTGTCATAAGAGTATATGTAAGAGCATTCATAGTGGGTTCCTCATTTTCGATATAAGTATGTGTCTTATATTATGAGGGATGGTTGTTAGTGAATGTGAGAGAATATTTATGGGGGGTTTACCATGATTCCTTATATTTAGGTAAATATAAGAAATCACGGTACATTCCCATAAATTTTTTAATATATTAAAAGTGGTTGTGAGGAGAGAGTTAATGCAATGATAAAAATATTAAAAAAGTGTTATTTAATTGAAAGAGATAGTAAAAAAATAATGTTTATAGTGTAATTATAGGGATGAGATTGAGAACCCACTATAAATATTCTAATGCCCGAGTGAGGGTGAAAAGTGTGTGTAGCATAAGTGAGAGGGGTTTCCTCCACACCCACTAAACATATCTAATGCCTATTCAATATCTTTTCTAGCTAATTCTTAAGCTCATTTGTGTTGACCTCGTCACAAAAATTAAATAAATATTAGTAGTAGTAGTTATTATAGTAATAAAAGTACTAATTTAATCGCATCTCTACAAATTTTATAAATACTATTTCATGAGGTTTTTCCAAACATATTCAAATATTCATCCCGTGACTCGGTGCAAGTGTTATAAGTTATTTGACAAATACACACATTTGTAGAATGGTAAAACTTTGTCTACCTCTTGTATCATACCGTTGTTGGAAATGAGGTATCTTTGGCTTCAATTCATTAACTATTCGTAAAATGTCCTAATTAACTCGAATCAAAACAACAACTAGATAAATCACTATTATATACAGGTTTATTAGAAAAACAATCACGTATTAGATGAATGTTGGCAACCTCAAGATCTCAGTTTAGTCAAGCCCTTCTTGTTAGTAAATGTGAAGTTTCGGCATGATAACCTACAAATTAGACCCTAGCTACAAAACTTATCCATGAAAATATCATCAGCCTCAAATGATGATGACGACAACAATGATGAATCTATTTTTCAGAAGAAATATGAAGAGTAGTCAAACGCAATATGAGAATAGAAAATTAGAAGTGCGGTAACTAGTTTGGGTATTTATATGATTTTGAAAAGATTTTTTTTAGTCAAGTAGTCATTGACAACGGCTAGAATTCTCGAAATGGGCAAATTAAATCTTCCCCCTCACGAATGCGACCTAGCCACGGCTACTAGGCTCGCAACCTCCTCACGACACTGCAGTGCAACGTTCCATGAGTGTGGGTCTGAATGTCTGATGCGGTTATGGCTTCTCTCATGCTCGCAGGAAATTACATATGTGTTATAATTTTTAAATGATCAATAAACAAATACACAAGATTTCTAGAAGGACCACACTTACAACACATAACCACTTCTCACCAAACTTCTGCGTGGAGACATGAAGGAGATAAAAAAATACATAACCACTTCTTACCAAGATGAGTAAACAATTGAAAATTGAAATAAAAAAGATGGAAATTAATCTCGTTAATAAAAAAGAAACTATTGTTTGTGTGTAGGCCCGTTTAAGAGTGTGATATAAAAGATATCATTTGGTATACCTTACCCTAAACTAAGCCACTGGGCACTGCCTCTTCACTACTTCAAAGTCGATTCACCAACTTTTGTTTATTTTTTTTATGGTGTTAGGTGCTGACACATTAGAACCTTCCATAGTGTTTTATATACATCAGATAGTTGAGATATTAACATTCCACCTTTAATAGTTTTTTTTTTAAACATTTGTTAGCTAGTGGTAATAATAATCAAATGTGTTATAGTTTGACAAACAGTAAAAAAAAATATTTAATTTTTGAAAAAGGATGATCAAGTCCATAAACATGCAGACGTGTCAGTGTCAATTGACAAAGCAACAGGCTGCATAGTTAAAAGTTAGTAAAAGTTAGCTTTATAACCAAGTATTATTATATATTTCTATATATAATATGTATGACTAACATTTTCTAGTGTTTGCGTTTTTGTTGATGCGAGTTCGAACAAATTTTTATTTTTGAATTAGAGCTTATGTAAATGATAAATCGACTAGAGATGTTTAAAAAGGAAACTTGAGGGAAGAAGAAGAATTAATTTGTTTTCTCACGGGGAAAACTAACTCCTTGATAACTATGTATGTAAGAATCATAAAAGATTGGTAAATTATTTAAGTTGTTCGTTTGAGTTTGTTACACAAAACCAACATACATGTAGATTGCAAACATATATGGATTTAAGTTTTAATGTCAGAGAATTATATAGATTTTTAGTTTAATGATATCTGATGTTTGCATAATCATGTTTTTTATACAAAAATATGGATTCAAGTTTTAATGCTAGAGAATTATATAGATCTGTTATTAAGATTAGATAAGTGTTTAGATTGTTTAGAAAGAAAAAAAGAAGAGGGAGGATCGGGTGGGTGTTGTGATGTAAGAAATATTTTAAATTGGTTTGTCCAACTACCACAAACATCACATGCATATCACTAGTGGGGTTATGCCGTATGCTACTATATTAATATTTCATCTTCAATTATTTATTAGAAAATGTGTGGGAATTTAAAAGTGTAAACGAATATAAATTTGACAATCTAAATCATATTTCATTTTATATTAGATTTCAATAATTTTATGTTTTCAACCCTTCAACAGTTATTGATATATAATTTTAACGTGATGTTTTAAAATTACATTACATATTCCTTAATTGTGCAACAAGTCGAAAACCTAAGAAAAGCTACAAGCCTCGTAAAAAACCAAAATTTTGTAGATTTTTTTTCTTTCTATTTTTTTAACAGGGGTGTTCATATACCGTTAATTGACTTACCATTTGAAGCGTGTCATCTTGAAATTTATATAGTTTGGGATCGCGGTTTGAAATTCGGAGGTTTACATGCAAACCACACTAAACATTTAACCTTGTTGTTGTTGTGGTGGACAAATAACTATAATTATTTGTATAAATCGTCAATCTGTCAAATCATAAAACCTGTTGGTTGTGTTAAACCAGCCAATTAGGTTGATTCGTAATCTTTTTAAAATGTGATCGACGGCTCAACTTAAAATTTTATAAGGAGTGAGTAACATCTCTAATTTTCTATCTTTGATTTTCTAACATTTCACTAATATATAATGATATAAAATATGTTGTAAAATATCTTAAAACATAACAGTACGTAGTATAACCTTTGCTGTAACACTCTTCACTCCACTATTTCAACATCAAATTTTATTGTAACAATATCTATTACATTAAGTTTTCAGAATTCATATATTTTTTCATAACGGACATACATAAAAAGTAACACTCTAGTTGTCTCATTAGCACTCTAGTTGTAATTATTTGCTAGTTAATAGGAATACAATAAGAGCGTCACCAATAAAGCGTGTTTGGCAAAAAAAAAAAAGAGATGTATGGTGAGGCCCATAGATTAAACATATAAAGATGGATAGATATTTAAATAAAAAGGTGGTGATGACGTCACAAGGTTTTGAGTACTTCTTCTTACTGTTGGCATCGGTGGACTTAGTGTTTAGGGTGGGGATCGCCCGCTCCCCATCTTCTTTTTTCTATTGCTATATGTATGAACAAATCTCGACGGACCCTCATGAATTTTTAACGCCGACTCCCATACGAGACGAGCCAACCCTAAAGAAATATTCAACACTAACCCCAACCAATTTTGAGATCGACCCAATTATTTTTAGTATAAATAATTAACATATATAATTCAATTAGCATGGATGATAAGTCCATTAAAAACTACATTGGATCATTTAAGTCTAAATAACACAATTAACTATTAAGCTCATAACTCATTTAATTGTTTAACTTATCAAGCCCATTTAACAAAATCAATTTACTAATTAATAATTTATACAAAATTAAAACCCGTGTGTTAAATATGACTTTAGAGAAACTGAATCGAGCATGAGCTTGTCTAGGCTCTTGCTAGCCTTATTTTGTTCTTAAGAGAACTAAAGTTTATGTTTGGGCTCAACTCGTGTAGAAAGCTTATAAAATTAATTGTTAATGTTAGTTTAAAAACTTAGAGCATTCACAAATCATTCCCTATCTTTATCCATATAATTACACTAAAAATCACCGCTTTTTCTTTCTTATTTTCAACTTTATCATTATTTTTCTCTCTTCTCCACTCACAACCACTTAAAATACATTAAAAACATTATAAGGTTTCGAACAATATTTCTTTAAAATACAGATTGAACATTATGTGACTTTCTTAGCTTTAATCATAGAAAAGCCATGCGTGATGGTAAGGTAAGGTAATGTAATGAAAGGTCAAAGGTGGTGTTGAAATGAAAAACGTCAAAATCCCTGAGAGAGCTACCAACCTGCTACTGCTCTTTAGGGGGCTGCCGACGTCAGATCATGTGCTCGCTTGCGGCGCCCTACCCCACCATATATAATATCATTATCTTATAAACAACTGATGCTTTACATTTCAATTATGTATATCAAGAATTTTATAAAATTAGGTGATTTATTGAGTTCAAGTCTCATTTGTAATGAGAAGAGGAATTCAAGTTGGGAGAAAGGGTTTTTTCACATAAGATAGATTTTCTTTTGTGGGTGATCTCAGGTTCAAGACTGATAAGAGACGGATTGATGTACGAACTTTCCTTAGAGGACATGCTGGCCTAATGCCTTAAGATTTCGTATTTAAGTAATGAAAATGATTGGAAGGACTAATGACCCGTTAGTGATCTGGTTTCTAAAAAAAAAAAAAAAACTAAAATAAAAAAGAAAACAAAACAAAAGCTTTACATGAGCCCTATTGTTATCACCATTACTCTCACCCTCACCCTCCCTCCCTTGTCATTTTTTTAACACTACGTAAAACAATCCTTAATACCTGAGTGAGATTTCTTGATACGGGATATAAACCGGTTCATACTAATTTTAACACTCAATGCTTGATTTCTGATTAACACTATTAAGAAGAAAACCCATCACTGTGAATACCTCCTTAGATAGTTTTAAATCTTAGACCTTAAATATCCTAAATCCAAAGTATTACTCATGCCATTGGACCATAAGACCATCTACAACCACATCGTGCCTTTCTTATCTAATCCTCGTTAGTCTATAGGTGAGGGAAAAAAAGACGAGTTGGGAATCAAAGCCAGTTTGAATCCGAACCAACCTATTACTATTCTAATTAAAATGTTTGGTCGGTGGGCTTTTTCTTTTTTTCTTTTTTTTTGTTTTTTTGTTTAAAATTTTTTTTGTTTATTTTGTTTGTGTTTTATTTATTTACTTTTTTTATTTGTGATTTTAATATGGTTTGTTTTGGGTGTGGGTTCGAGATTTTGGGGTGAAGTTTTTATATCTGGATACGTGTCTTTGATTTGTAGGGTTCGTTGATGTTGTCTTTCTCCAGGTTCCTGATTTCTTTCTTTCGTTATCGATACCCTGAAGATTCTCGCTATTAAGATTTGGGTTTTCCTTTTGTTTGCTCTTTTTGGGGCTTTGATTTTCGTCGGTTTTCTATTTTTGACTATGTCGTTTTCTTGTGACTTTGATTTTCATATGGTGTTGGGCTTTGATTTATTTGGGTTCTGCATGTTCTTGTGTGTTATGGATTTGGGGTTTTGTTGTATTTTACTGATTTTGTGGTTTTAAACCTTGATTTTAATTTTGATTTAGGGTTATATTAAAACTCGCATATGCGCGGCAACGTGCGCGCCAATACCTAGTTATTATAACAACTTTAGAGCTGACACAAACTAAGTTATAGGGTTGAATTCAAATTGTAATCTGTTTGATCAAATAAACCAAGGAAAAAATAATTTTTTGAAGCTAGATAAAACCTAAATTGAACCAATTAAAAACAAATTTCAAAACAGTCAACGTTACCTATTTTCCGCAAAAGCCGGTTTTAACCCGAACTACTCTGAAAAAAAAACACATGACCATCTTTGAGCAAACCTGAGCTAGTTTCAACCTGAACCAATTTGGACGTAACCCAATTTATGTGCTCTACTCATCACTCCCAACGTAATATCGTTAAATAATATATAATTAATACAAACAACTAGGCAAGTCCAAGCCCAAATTAATTGGGTTAAAAAGCCCAAATATCTCACGCCAAATTATACATATGTATTAGTGAAAGTCGAAAAAACCAAAAACAAAAGCAAGAAAATGTTGCACACGAGCTTGAAAACCCTACTTATAGGTTGAGCTAGAACTTTACAAATAAAGCTTCAAACGAGACAAAGTCACGTTTGGGTTCTCTTAAGTTAACCAAACTAAATTCGAGCTTAAGTGAGTTTTGACTCTACTTAACTCGTTTGCATCCCTAGTTAGATGCTAGACTAGTTGTTCTAGTGAAAACGAAAGACGTTAGATGCAATGCGTTATAGAGTCCGTAATTCTGTCATTAGTGATTTTTATTGAATTTTCTTATTTATGTCATTTCGTGTTGAGAGCAAAAACACGTGAAGCTTGTATGTATCTCATCAAATTAAGTATTTATTCACACGTCTAATTCTGATTAAACATATTGTAAATCTTAACTTTAAGATTTGCAACTAGTCGTCAAATTTAGATTCTGGTTATAAACATAGCATCATCTTTTCATTGTTCTGCGCAAACGCACGACTGAGCAGTTCTGCGACTTCTTACTCGGGCCGCCAGGTGCCCGAGGTGGAGATGGCATCTCGTGCCTTCCTAAGGGGAAAGCCGCATACCCACTTTTCCCCCTCCTCCTTCCTCTGTTATTTTAGCTGCTACGGCGACAGACGCATGAACAAGTGCCATTTGGAGGGCCTGTTGTTATTCATTGCGAACTAGACATCTCACAAGTTTATTTTATTTTATTTATTCTTTTTTTAATGTTTCTAAGGTTTCAATTTGTGCACAAAGTTAAAGCTATTAAGTGGTACGGACGTGAATGATACGGGTTAACGGGTCTGACAAATGGCCCAAACTCGGCCCATAAGATTGATTTAAATGATCAAGGAAGGCTCAAGGCCCATAAGGTTGATTCACTTATGTTCGTATGTTCGAATAATCGAATATATTGAGTGTGTTTATTTGATTTTTATATATATTATATTTAGTTTTATTCATACTAATTCAGTTTGTCGTTTCAGACATAGTCCCTAATAGTATATGTATACAAGGATTTAAGGTAGATAAAGTCAAAAGGACAAATGCATATAAGTTTTCGGAACTTTTTAGAATTTCATATGCACATACGTGATGTGGTTGAGTATTGTTATTAAATAAATTCGAGATGTTTATGTATTAAATTGGTACAATTTAACTAGGTTTAGTGACACAAATGTTTAAAAGATTAATACACTTTTGACCTATAGGGTGGAGAAGCAAGAGTTTAGGGTAATAAATTTCTCTTTTAACAATTAGATTTGCAATCGTATTATCCAATATGTATCATTTATATGCAGCCGAAACGAATGTCACTAAACTTACAATCGTTTTCTACAATAGGTTTTCGGTAAGGGCCTTTAAGCTACCAATCAACGAACAAACTTATTATAACCGAGTCGTAAATCAGCCAAAAAAGCACCGTAGTTCCCGATCAAAAATTGATAGAAAAACAAAAGATTTGGTGATTTTATATGTTTAGTTAAGTTCTTATGATATAGGTTAGTGAGTGCATAACCTTTTCCCCACCACACACATACTTTTAATTATTTAGATATTTTTCATTTGAAACCTTTAATACTTGCCTCATTTGGCAGACCAACGAATTGTCTTGTCAATATTGACACAATCCAATCCAACTGATGAGTAACTACATATAAACAAGATCACAAAATCTAGCTAGTTGTGTTAGGTATTGTACGCACACACAAACACTCAAAAACAATAATCAAAGAGAACATATACACAGAGATTTAAAGTGGTTCAGTCAGTATGACTTATGTCTGATTGCTGCAACTAGGGTTTTATTCAAGATAATTAAGGGAATTACAAGTTACATATGACTAGTATATATAAAACTAATTTAGGGTTAAGATCTTGATTAACAAATTCACCACAACCGAACATAATCGATATGGGCCTCGGCCAGGCCAGTTGTTGGCAAAGGCCTGCACTATATGGGAGGAACATTTTTTATCCACACCTTTGTACCGCTAAGCATAGTAGCATTAGGTAACTGTCGATTTGGTGAATGTAATTACATAATTTGTTAAATCCAATACAATTTGTGAAATTGTATCTACTGTACACTCATCTATATAGATATTTATGAAGGAATAGTAGGAGGGTGTGTTGTACATGTGAGACACGAGTATAGTGCATTTTAGCACAAAGAGGTGATATTGATTGTAGTGAGGCTAGTCACCAAAGCACTTGGAAGACTCGGTTACTTTAACCAATTGTTGGCCTCTTTGTTGAAATGTCTTTCTCCATGAGTTGACTTCCACTTTACCAATATATCTATTAACTAGCTTTAGTGAACCCGTGTATTACACGGGTTGAATAAATAAAATATTAAATATAATAAAAGTTTATTAATTATTAAATAATATGTGATTTAAATTATGTATGAGTAAGTACTATAAGTAATAAAACAATGATATCAACTTTTTAAAATTTATTTTTATACTTTCTTTGTTTTTACTAAAAAATAAATCAAACATTTCGTTTCAAAACAAAACATATTTAAAAAATATCATTTTTAAAATATTTCATGTTTTAAAAAAAGTATGTGTACGTTGTAGAAAATTTTCTTTATAAAAATTTGTTTCTCTAGAAATAAACATTAATAAAAAGATCTATTTCTTAATTTTTTTAAAAATAGCTTATAATCAAAATAATTAGTAATTAATTGAGTTATTTAATAGGAGAGAGAAGCGGGAAAATTTTGTTAAGAGTGAATGTAGTGTTGCCATGTGGCATCTCTAGTTATCATTTTATGACATGTGACATCTCTAGTTACCCTTTTATTAGAATAAGAAGAAGTTATGAACGTGTGTTAGATTTTAGGGTTTAAAATTTTATTATCACTTGTATGACTGTTTGATATTGTTAGAAAAGATATTGTACTAGTTATCTTGCTTTTGATACTTTACGTACATGCATACTTATTGATGTTATAAAAGATTTTGCTAAATCTTTGCAAAACGTATATGACGTAAGAATGTAAGTGAAATAATAATATGTGTATGTGTTACCTAAAACAACAATAGCAAGATATGATATTGTTTGTAGTGTCCAAGGATGAAGGTTATAAGGGGCCGGGAGGGGCCCCGCTTCCCTTCTTTTTTTGTTAGTAGTGTAAATTTTTTGCCAGGTAGTGTAAATTTTTATATATATATTGAGTTAACCCCCATAAAAAAATTTAATTTCGCCAGGAATGTGTTCTGAAAAAAAAAGGAAACATTGGTATAGAATGTGTTCGGTTTAGACTGTAGCCAAGACGAACGACGCATGTTTGTCTAGTTTTTCTGGTAATACATATATGCATTTTCGTTTTATTAATCATTATGATATTTTAACTATCATTCTACTTTAGTACATAAGTGTAATGTGTGTAAGTTAAGAGAAACGATTTAACGAGCGAGTGAGCAACCGAAGCAAGTGGACGTAGCTAATGGCCATCCGCTAGTAGTATCCGCCAGTAAACCAGCTATAAGTTATTGGTTGGCATTTTCATCGTTGACCCTTTGGCAATATCTTTACCCAAGTCCAGTTCGATCTCTACAAACCTTCACCCATAAATTATTGACAATTCTTACCTTCAACAAAGAATAACCGACACGTCTATTGTTTAGTAAAAACCTTCGCTTTGTAATGTATCTGATTGTACTTAGCCCTAAGGCGCTCTTAAGTAATTTAGAAAGTTAATAGAACTATAGAAGGTTAAATCATGCATTCGTCAAAACCCCATTAAGGTGAGGTACCCAATATCTCATAAAATGACGTGGAAGTCTTGGGTTCAAGTCCACATGTGACAAAATAATAAAAAGTTTTAGGTGAGCCAGGGAGTTTTCTCACATAATGTGAGTTTCCTCTCGAGTGTGGTTTCAGGCTTCGTACTTGTATAATAGAGATGATCGGGTGGCTCAGTGAACTATTAGTGATCCAATTAACCGTTCAAATATAAAAAATAAAAAATAAATAAAATAACCATTTGAAAGATAAAAATGGAAACAATAGTTAGTATAAAAGAAACCCAAACAACTCTTTTCCAACATATTTATGACAGAATTGACCGCAATGATGCCGATTCTTTTTTACGTTTATATTGTTGATTTGTTGTTAAGGTGATTGTATAAATTTATTGAACTTTTAATATATATATATTCAATATGCACATAAACTGTGTTTAAGGTTGAAATTTATGGAACTTATAATTTCGTATTCAAGATCTTCAATATATATCTTATTATTAAGTAGAACAAATAAAAGATAAAAGGAAAACCTGCCACATCAACCAACCTTGGCTCATGTCACTATTTGTACCGCTTTAACATCCATATCACTTATTCCTATAAATACACCACAATTTCTATTCATTTTCATATATACATCATAATATATCTCATAATTTAATTTCTCTCCCATCATTATATTCAAACCTTCAAAATGTTGCCAAGAAGTAGAACCATGCCATCAAGAATCCGTCATGGTGTTGTAAGTTCAGTTTATTATTGTAACCATTTTCCCAATCGAAATAACTTTTTATATATAATTTGCGACCATCTTCACAACTTAATCATTTTCAGTAGCTACTTTTGTGACCATTTCACTTCAATAACTAATATGGTTTCTATGTTAGATGGCTTTAGTCTCAACATGTTTTATGACAATTATAAGCTCTACGTGTAGGTTGAAGAAAGACAAGATGTTATGCACTATTCACAAGTCGAAGCTCAAACTAATGCTGATAACCAAACTCAAGCCATCAACATCGAGGCCAACTATTCGAAGAGCTTCGATGACGATGGTCGCTTAAAGCGTACCGGTAGTTAATCTTGTATATTATTTCACTACTAACAATTCTTCTGTTTAACCATATTTCAGTGGCTTATTATGATCTTTGGTGAACATCAAGGTACATTATGGACAGCGTCGTCACATATAATCACCGCGGTGATTGGGTCAGGAGTGTTGTCATTAGCATGGGCTGTTGGGCAGCTCGGTTGGGTTGCTGGACCGACGATTATGATACTATTTGCTTTTGTTATTCTCTACACTTCTAATTTGCTAGCAGAATGTTACAGGTCCGGTGATCCTGTCACTGGACCAAGAAGCTATACCTACATGGAAGCCGTCAAGGCGCATCTAGGTATAAATCATTACAACATTACATAAATTTGTAAATGATAAGAATCAAACATTGATCTGTCTTATTGTTGTGTTTCTTGTTTCTTTTCTCTAGGGGGGCAAAAGGTGAAAATATGTGGGATGATACAATACATCAACTTATTTGGAGTTGCAATTGGCTACACAATCGCAGCCTCGGTTAGCATGATGTAAGTCATTATTTATATATATTGATAACGCACCCAGTAAAATCGCACTTGATAGTATGGTCTATCGTATTTACTTATCTTGATGAACATCATTATTTCTTTATTAAAGTATTGATAATGCAAGAAACCTAACTTGACTTGACTGATTGAATACTGTTATTGATTTCAGGGCTATAAAAAGATCAAATTGTTTTCACAAAAGCCATGGGAAGGACCCATGTCACATGTCAAGTAATGGGTACATGATAACATTTGGGATCGTCGAAATTCTTTTTTCGCAGATCCCAGATTTTGACCAAGTGTGGTGGCTCTCCATCGTTGCTGCGGTTATGTCTTTCACATATTCGTTTATTGGTCTTGCCCTTGGGATCGTAGAAACAACAGGTTTGTAGATAACTAATAAAGTAGGTATTTGCTACGGATGTGACCGTTGCAAATATTTGTCTTTTTGGGTAGTAAAGATATAGAACCGCATATACAAATACTTGTTTACATTAATCATGGAATATGCCTTCTATCTTTCATGCTTATATAACTTTGATAAGTTGGTTTTTAATAATTCAAACCATGACCCATTTGCTAATAGTATGAAAATTTTGGTCAATATATGATGATTATGTGTGTGAGATCTCGCGACAGAAGTAAGAGTTAGCAGTGTTATTGGTCAAATTGTCAGTATAAATTATTATCGTCATAATTTAGATTAGTAAAATCTAAAACTTTAGTTTAACATAGTATACCTTGTAACCAAACAACTTTGTTTATCACAAATAGACCATCAACTTTTTTGTGACTTTATCCTGTCCCCTCCAATACACACATGCATGTCATATAAAGTCTCTTTTTAAGGGATAAGAAGTTAGGTTAAAAACATGATATTTTTCAGGATCAATGATTCATATCCAAATACAAATTCAAATAAATGCACTTATATTAAGTTACCTGAACCAAACAAACCATTAGGTACAAGACTTATAATTTGATCAGAAAAGAACAACAAAACTCCGCAAAATGAATGCGCGAAACATGATTATTTAGTCTTGTAAATATGTATATTTTACTGTTATATATAACTAAGCTCTATATATAACTTTGTATAAATTTTGTAGAAAATAAGGTTATCAAAGGAAGCTTGACAGGAATAAGCATAGGAACAGTTACTCATGCTGGTACAGTTACTCCAACCCAAAAGTTATGGAGGAGCTTTCAAGCATTAGGAGCAATTGCTTTTGCATATTCCTACTCCATCATACTTATTGAAATTCAGGTACTATTTAGATGCAGAGTAAGAACGCGTACATTAGGTCTGATTAAAACAATATGAGTGACACTCGGAAATATATTTTTATGTTTTTGAAATCTTATAGGATACGATTAAAGCGCCTCCTGCGGAATATAAGACGATGAAAAAGGCGACTTACTTGAGCATTTTCGTCACGACGACATTCTACTTGCTTTGTGGGTGTATGGGTTATGCTGCTTTTGGAGATGAGGCTCCTGGGAATCTACTTACCGGGTTCGGGTTTTATGACCCGTATTGGCTACTTGATATAGCCAATATCGCGATCGTGGTGCATCTTGTTGGTGCTTATCAGGTGCCAAAACGACCTTTATATAAATGCTCATTCATGTTCAAGTAATTAATCTTGTCCTTTTACTGTATACATGTTACTCCTTAGTGAAAACAAAAATGCCACACATTGATGGTATTTAAGACTTTTAACATTCATTATGAACCAAACATTTCTCTACATTAACTTTAGAAAAACAAACTGAACATATTATTTTTGTTACCAGTTGCTGATTTATGAAACATTTAGGTTTACTGTCAACCACTATTCGCATTCGTTGAAAAATGGAGCGCACAACGATGGTCCAAGAGTGATTTTGTGACAGCAGAATACGACCTCCCAATTCCCTTTTATGGAGTTTACCAGCTTAACTTCTTTCGTGTTGTATGGAGGACCGTTTTTGTCATCGTGACAACAATAATAGCCATGCTCCTGCCTTTCTTTAATGATGTGGTCGGATTGCTAGGAGCCTTAGGGTTCTGGCCATTGACAGTTTACTTCCCAATCGAAATGTATATGGCTCAAAAGAAAATCAAAAGATGGGGAAGCCAATGGATCGGGTTTCAAATACTCAGTTTTGGATGCCTTTTGGTTTCTGTAGCTGCTGCTGTCGGGTCGGTTGCTGGTGTGGTTCTCGATCTGAAAACTTACAAGCCATTCAAAACCAGTTACTGATCAGTATCGTCTTTGTAGCAGTTATATGTATTTTGATTTTGAATTCGTATCTAACTAATGTAATAATTTGTGTTCTAAAGATAGGAACATGTTGTAAAGGTATAGATTAAATAAGTAATTTCTCGTACGTTAATACATACCTTAAACACTGCTAATTCGAAACATTTCTTGAAGCTCTATCATAGCAATACTGTAGGGTGGGGCTAACATATTTAGTGATCATTCCTGATAAGTATTATGGGATCTTCCTCTCCCTTCTCATTAATCAATCAAGAGTTTATATAATACATCGTGTCCTACTTTCTAAGAATAATAACAACCTTAATGATATCTCATCTAATCTAACAAACTCATGTTTATCTCATGTGACAATGTTTATCAAGTATAACTAGATAATCAATGGCTTGATGTTTATCGGTTAAGATACCCCCGCAGTCGAAGCAGGAGGTTGACGGATGTTGAGACTGTCTCGAAAGTCATCGAATAGGAGCTGAGGGAGGCCCTTTGTAAAGATGTCGGCTATCTGGAACCGCGAGGGAATATGAAGAACTTTGACTTGACCCAAGGCCACCTTCTCTCGAACAAAATGTATGTCCATTTCGATGTGCTTGGTTCGTTGATGTTGCACTGGATTTCTCGAGAGATATATGGCACTGATATTGTCACAGTAGACCAAGGTTGCGCGCGTTGCCGTATTGTGTAACTCAATGAGTAGGTTACGAAGCCAGCAGGTTTCACTGACAACATTTGCCACGCCCCGGTATTCAGCTTCGGCACTGGAGCGCGATAGGATGGGTTGGCGTTTGGATGACCAAGAGAGCAGCGAGTCGCCTAAGTAAACGCAGTAGCCGGATGTTGAGCGTCTCGTGTCGGGGCAGCCGCCCCAGTCGGCATCGGTAAAGGAGACGAGAGAGGTGGCTTGAGATTTTTGAAGATGCAGGCCGAAGTTAATGGTCCCGCGTATGTAGCGCAGGATGCGTTTTAACGCATTAAGGTGTGTCGATCTGGGGGCATGCATGTGTATGCAGATTTGTTGCGCTGCGTATGATATATCCGGACGGGTGAACGTGAGGTATTGGAGAGCCCCAGCCAGCTGGCGATACATAGTGCCATCCGGTAGAAGATCGCCCGAAGTGGAGCTTAATTTACTCTTTGTGTCCACGGGGGTTCGAGCGGGGTTACAGTTGGTCATGCCCGCCCGTTGCAGAATCTCAGTTGCATACTTCGCTTGCGATAGGAAAATGGAGGATGGTTTGCGAGTGACGGCGATGCCGAGGAAGTAGCTCAAGGGCCCCAAGTCTTTCATGGCGAACTCCGCCGATAGTAGGGACATGAACTTGTGTCTCAGAAGGTGAGATGAGGTGACCAAGATGATGTCGTCAACGTAGAGTAAGATGTATGCTGTGTCTCGACCTTGGTTAAATATAAATAATGAATGGTCACATTTACTATGGGTGAAGCCCAACGTTGACACGTAATCGGCAAACCTTTGGTACCACGCCCGAGGCGCTTGTTTTAGCCCGTAAAGAGACTTCTTGAGCAAGCACACGTGGTTTGGATGAGTAGTATCCCTGAATCCCGGTGGTTGGTGCATGTAGACCGTTTCGTGTAAGTGGCCGTGTAGAAACGCGTTCTTGACATCAAGTTGATGTATCGGCCACTCTTTGGAGAGTGCAAGAGTGAGTACGGTCCGGATAGTTGCCGGTTTAACCACGGGGCTAAATGTTTCATCACAGTCGATGCCGACTTGTTGAGACCTGCCATCACATACCAAGCGAGCTTTATAGCGCTCGAGCGACCCGTCTGATTTAAATTTGTGTTTAAATAACCACATGCTCCGAACTATGTTCATAGATGGGTCCCGCGGGACTAATTCCCACGTGTTATTGTCGATAAGAGCACGGAACTCGTCATGCATGGCCTTGTACCAATGCGGGTCACGTAGGGCATCAAGTGGGTTGCGAGGGGGAGGTGAGAGGTGGTTTGAAGCATGAAGATTTAGGACGGGTTTGGGCTTGGTGATTCCCGACATGGAGCGGGTATGGATTGTACGAGGAGGTGGGGGAGGTGTTGGTGCGGTTGTGGTCGTTGTAGGGGAGGTGGCAGGGGCCGAGGGGGTGGGTGTGTGTTGGATGGAAGGATGGGTGGTGGGTTGTTTGGTTCTGCGAGAATAGGTGCGCAAAGTGGGGGGGGAGGCAGGTGATTGGGGTGGTTGATTGTTGTTAGCAGCCGGGGGGGAGGGTGGTGTTGGAGTCGGTGTGGTGGATGGCCAAAGGTGTGGGTGTAGGTCGGAGGTAAGAAAGTGGTAGGATGAAGGTGTAGAGGTGTTGTGTTTGGAGAAAGGAAAGGTGGTTTCGTCAAAGGTAACGTGGCGGGACACGATGAGACGATTGGAGGAGATGTCAAAGCAGTTGTACCCCCGATGGTTGGACGGGTATCCGAGGAAGACACAGGGTGTGGAGCGGGGTTGAAGTTTATTGATGGTGGGGGAGGGGAGTAAGGGGAAACATAGGCAGCCGAAAACTCGAAGATGAGAGTAGTCGGGTGTGCGATTGTATAGTTGACGAGTGGGGGTGGAGTTCTGTAGGAGTTTGGTAGGGAGGATGTTAAGGAGATAGGTTGCATGGGCAAGTGCATGGTGCCAAAAATTGGGAGGGACCGAGGAGTGTGCAAGGAGCGTTCGGATGATGTTATTGATGGACCGGATTTTACGCTCCGCCTTACCGTTTTGGGAAGAGGTGTATGGGCAAGAGAATCGAAATTGTAGACCGTTAGTTTTGCAGAAGCGATGAAAGGTTTGTTTGTCGTATTCACGCCCATTGTCGCATTGAAGTGTTTTAATGGTGGCGTTGAATTGTGTTTTAATGTATGTGTAAAAATTGGTGAATGTTGTGTATACTTGTGATTTGTGGGAGAGGGGGAAGGTCCACAAAAAGTTGGTTTTGTCGTCCAAAAATAATAGGTAATAACGGTGACCACTTGAGCTAAGAGTGGGTGAAGTCCACAAATCACTATGAATTATATCAAAGGGAGAATACGTGTAAGAAGTAGAAGTTGCAAACGGTAATTTAGTTTGTTTCCCAAGTACACAAGAAGAACAAAAACCAAAAGAAGATTTATTACAACTAGAAAGACAATGATTTATTGAAGCTAAAGTAGATGAGCCCGGGTGACCGAGTCTTTGATGCCATAAGTCTTGAGTGATGAACGCTAGATTGGAGGGATGAGTGAACTTGGACGTGGAGTTGAGTGTGAGTGGATAGAGGTCGCCGGTGCTATTACATCGGAGGATGGGCTTCCGTGTCCGTAGGTCCTTCACAAGAAAACCAAAGGGATCAAATTCTATTGAAATATGATTATCAGTGGTTAGTTTTCGAACTGAAAGAAGATTTTTGATAATATTAGGTACGTGAAGAATGTTGGTGAGTTTGAGAGGAGGAAAGGGAGGGGATAGGTGATGATGCCCGGTGGTGCCCCGGATGGGTAACATTGAACCATTACCCACAACTATGTTCCGATTACCTTTATTGACATAAGACGGGGAATTACCTGGGGAGTTGGTCATGTGTGCGGTAGCGCCGGTGTCTAAGTACCAATTGTGATCCGGGGAATTGAGTGTCATCGTGTGGAGGGCCTCTTCAAGTTCAGTCGGAGTGTATCCGGCTTCAGAGGCAGCATAAGCTGCTGTTGGGGGACGTGGGCCAAGCAGGCCGGGGGCAGAGGAGCGGGCCGGTGTGTTGTATGTTGGTCTTGGTCCAATTGTAGGGTATGGGCATGGAGGATAGTTGGGCCAGGTGTTTGGGTGGGGTCCATGGGACCAAGGTGTAGTTGGGTTGGGCCACTGTGAGAGTTGCCATGGGCCATGATGTCCCTGGTTTGGATAAAAGCCTCTGCCGCGGCCACCCCCAAATGATCGGCCTCTGCCTCGGCCAGTGCGACCGCGACCGCGACCCCGGTACGAAGGTTGTGGGGTGCGGGTGCCATCGGGACCTGGGAAGCTGCGAGGACCGGTGGAGTCGGCGGCTTGGGACGGGTTTGGAGGAGACTTGGTTGCGAGTTGGGCGGAGTGCGTGGCGAGGTTAGCTTTGCGGGTCTCTTCGAGGATGAGTTTGGACCGAGCTTCATAGAATTCAGGTAAGGGTGTGGATTGTTGGATCATCATGGCAACGCCATCATAGGATTCATTCAGTCCGGCGATGAGTTGCAGAACCAGCCTTTGGTTCGATACCGGGGCCCCAACGTTGGCCAATTGGTCAGAAAGCATCTTCAATGTCTGACAGTAGGAGGAGATGTTGGGGTGATTGTCGAGCTTGGTGGTGACGAACTTGTGTTCCAAGTAGACCGCCCGAGTATTCTGGTTGTCTTGAAAGATGTTTTCAAGAGCGGTCCAGGCTTGGGCAGCGGTGGTGTTGGGTTTAAGGATGGTGTGAAGGAGGTCGTTTGAGATAGTGCTGTAGATCCATTGAAGGACAATGGCGTCTAAGCGGGACCACAGCGCAAGGGCGGGATCGGGTGCAGTTGGTGTGGCGTTGTCTTTTTCGGAGGAGGGGGATGGGGTTGTGGCAGCCGTGGGGGGGCGGCTTTTGGGTCGATGTGGTCCGTGACTTGGCAGGCTCGACAATGGATGCGGAACAATTCTGCCCATGAATTGTATTGGCCGTTTTCCATCTCCAAGGTGAAGGGGATGAAGTTCTTGATGTTGGTGACAGCAATAGCAGGATGAAGTTTGGATATTAGATGATAGGATAGAGGCGAAGAGGTAAGAATGGAGAATATGGTAGGATCGAGGGTGATGATAATCAGAGAAGCTCTCATACCATGATAAGTATTTTGGGATCTTCCTCTCGCTTCTCATTAATCAATCAAGAGTTTATATAATACATCGTGTCCTACTTTCTAGGAATAATAACAACCTTAATGATATCTCATCTAATCTAACAAACTCATGTTTATCTCATGTGACAATGTTTATCAAGTATAACTAGATAATCAATGGCTTGATGTTTATCGGTTAAGAATTCCTTTTAACAACTTGCCCAATATACAACAAATGATGTAATGTGATGACTCTTACCATAAGACCTCCAACACAAAAGCCCCACGGGCAGCTCTGCCCGCTTCACATCAGCCTGCCCGCCCCTCTCTCTTCGATCTCTCACAATAGCCTATTCTTCTCTCACTGGCTTGCTTGTGTTCTCACAGGCACTCTTCACGCGCACAACATTGGAGTTGTTGATGATGTAAGCAACGACCCGTATGATTTAACACAACTTGTACCAAAAAGAAAGGTTGAGTTGCATCAAACAAAATATAGTTGTATTATAGTACAACCATTAACAATAATGGAGTTAGCAACTTTCCCCATGATGACATCAATATGGCGGACACAAGGAATAAAAAGCACACTTCACTAATGAATCTTGAAATTTGAATCTTGATCTTACACAGCCATAATCAGAAGTTGATTTTTTATCAAGACATATATAGGATAAACATCATAAGAATTATAACGAAAAACTATTCACACAATCATAAACACAAAGAAACTTGTTTTATGATTTGGATTTAGACGATTTTGATTTCGATTTCGAATGTGAGGCTGCGGCTTTCACAAGAGTTGTAGGCTTAATAGCATTCTTTGGGTTCAGCGCGTTTCGTATCTTGAACACTGCCCAAGCTGTCCCTACCGCATGCCCAGCTGCACTCATCCCTTCATGAGTAACTTTTGCTGCATCTTCACCATGCCTGTTAGACAAGCAATTAGCAACAGTTTTAGTAAAAAATGGCTCGGTTTTGAACAAATTTAAACCAGATCTTGGTTTTAATGGAAGATTATTCGCTCTTCTAATAGAAAAAAAAGTACACCTGACATGACCCATTCATCAAGTAGTTAGTTGATTTGGGTGATTTTTGTTTATTAATGGGTTCATTTGGGGCTACTCAAACTATACCACGGGTCAATTGGGTCTACTCAAGTTATGCAATGGGTCAATCTTATAAAACTGGCCAACTTAAAACTGGTCCAAATGGGTCACCAGTCAAAAAATTATTTAAGTAATATTGCAAACCATGGATTATTATGGTTCTGTTTTTCTTTTTATAAAAAGAACTTTTTCAACTAAATAAAGCTACTAATAAAATGAGAGTCTTACCTATGCGAAACAAAGTCCGTCGTGACAGTTGAGGTTGTCGACATCACGTTTCTCCCAGCCACTTCAAGGGCATCGCATACTTTGTCTGTGTTCAAAATCATCAAAATCAGAAACCACACAGATATACCTATAAAAAGATTATTTTCCAGAGTTTCCAAATTTTTAGCTACTAAGCATTGAATAAATTTGCTTATTTTAACTCCAACAACTTGCTTATTTAATGAAAGGTAAAAGTTAAACAGCATCTTAAGTTGTTACCATTTTTTCCAAAAAGGTAATTGGAATGAAAACAACATAAAGACATCATATGAGGACACAGCACAAACATACAACAGTATAAACAAAGAAGATATATATTTCTAAATAGAAATAAGGATATAAGAGGGAGACATACTGAAACCATCCAAAGATGCAAGAACTATTTCACCAGGGAGAAGGTTGAAGAACTTCTTGCCAGGTTTTGAGTTGACAAGAGAGCCTGTGACAACACCAGATACCTTCACAACACCAGAAAGTATCCCCGTAGCTACACCCTCTGACATCTTTGTCAATCTCTTAACCCTGAAATAATATTCATTTGTCCATAAATACCAATGTGCAATTACATTACTTTTGTGCAAAAATCACTCATTTTTAGCTACCCAAATGGAATCAAAGTGTAGTAATTAAAGATTCATGATACAAATTCAAAGCAAAATAAGTTCTTGTAATTAGCATTCATTCTTAAGAACAACATTCACCATCAATAAACTGATATCACAGTAGGAAACACATACCTCTTCATCCTCTTCAAAGCATCAGGACTAACATCAGATTTAGAACCCGATTTAGTCCTCTTCTTCAAGAACTCATTCCCCCATTTCAACCGATCAACAGTCACATCCCCACACCACAATATCCCCTTTATCAGCTGACCAGATCCCGCAGCAATCATCCTCGCAACAGACCCACTGTAATCCTCCACATTCGGGGCCAACGTCGTCCAATACGCCGCCGCTTTCGCCTCCGCAGAGCCACCGCCCTCCGCCCCCACCACCGCCGCAACACCCCTCTCCACCTCCTTCACAGAAAACGCACTGTACTCATCCAAAACCCTATCAAACTCCTCCAACCCCTTTCCTCCAGTAACTGTCAGCCCGTAATTCAACAAATGATCCGATTCATGACCCGAATTCGAATCGGAGGGGACGCGTAGGGTGAAGAAGTAGTGCGATCCATCTAACTTCACGACGGCTTCGTCTTTGGCCAGCGGCCATTGGATGACGTCGCCGATGCGAGCAAGGACGGCGACGACGGCGGTGCCTTGACGGAGACGGAGTATTTCTAACACGCCGGAGGCGAGTTCGATGCTTTGTTGTTTGTCGATTAAGTGGATGATTGAGCCTGGGATTTTGATTATCACTTCTTCGGATGATTGAAGGGGTGTTTGTGCGTGTGGATCGGAAGATTGGTGGGTGTCGATGAAGAGATCTTCGTCGAGATCTTTGAAATCAAGGGTTGGGTATAGAGATGGAGCTGAAGGTGTAGGAGATGAGGATGAGTGTGATGATGAATGTATGAATGGTGAGGATGCATCTGGGTTTGATTGAAGAACTTGTGGGTAGAGAGTTTTAGGGTTTTGTGAGGCCATTTTTGATCGGATTTTGAGAATGGTGTGGATGTAGGAGGGTTTTTGTAAAGGTTGTAACTTTAACTTAGAAATGAAGAAAGTGAAATCGCGTAGACGACGACTAGACAACCGAGTAGAAGAAATAGTTTAATAAAAACAAGTTTTTCTTTAAGGAATCCTAATTTAAAGCCTTATTACAAATTCGAATACCTATGGACCATGCACATTGGTATTTAATAAAAACAAAAAAAATCATGATAATTAATTTACTCTTAATCTACGTAACCTGTTGAATAATCGACCTTCATATAAATAAACACATGTTAAACATTTGAATATCGTTAAAGGAGATACCCGTTGATATTACTCTACAACCAACATCCATTAAACACACTCAACCACTTGATAATAAACTCATTTATCTTTGAAATTAGACTACAATTATTAATGTAGTTGGAAATCTTTCTCCACTTTGAGTAACATTAAGGCATTCGTGATGGTAGCACGGCTAGAGGCGTGATCCTAGCATGTGTTGGGGAACTCTGCATTGGGGTAGCGTGGTGCGGGATTGAGACATCATGGTAGTTTCATGACTAGGTTTAATATGATGGAGAGCATTAGTGATTAGACTACTCCCATCAGAGAGATTGGTTCGGTCGGTCGGAAATAAAAGAATTAAAAATATATCACAATTCAAAAGTGGGCTACGACCGGGTCGTTTCACCGACCTTAAGTCACTCGTCAAAGTGTAAGAGTCCAGATTTAATTAACTAACTTTCACATGTTATATTTAAGTGGTTTGATATATAAAAACTTAATATTGAAAAATACAACTTTATCTATTCAAAAAATATAAAAATAATATCAAGTCAATAAAATTATGTTCTATTTATAAAGTATAATACTGATATGCTTTCGTATCCGATTTCGTTTTCTATTTATTATCTTTTTGGATTTCTATTTTCGACTATAGAATCATGGATCCAAATTATATATTGAAATAAACAACTTATTTTTAAAAATTTATTAATTTTAAAATAATATAAACTAATCAAAAACATATTTTATTTGATAGAAAATTGGTTGGGTTGGGTTGCTAATGAGAGTAAAAGTTTGGTTATAGTTGGGTTGCATAGGTGGAAGAGAAATAAATTAGTTTTCAATAAATAGTTTGGTCGGGCTAGGTTGTGAATAGGAGTAGTCTTAGGGTGTGGGAATGTAGTTGTTGGCAACGGTTAGGTCGACCAAAACTAAAATATAGAGTAAATTACTGTTTTCGTCCCTGAGGTTTTACGAAAATCAAAGGTTCAGTCTAATAGTTTATTTATTACACTGACGATCCAATAGTTTTAAGGTTTGTTTCAATCCGACCCACACCACTAACACCGTTAAAATTTTCTGTTACTTTAATCTGAAATGACAAATTTGCCCTTGTAATTAAAAATAAAAAATAACAAATAAAACTCCACCCTTTCCCACCCCCAATCTGACATTCCTCTTCTCTTCATCTCTCTCTCTCCATAGAAACTCACCACCACCCAACACCACCACTACCATCGCCACAACCACCACCACCATCGCCACCACCACTGCCACCACCATCGCCACCACCACCGCCACCGTCGTTGCTGCCACCACCGCCAGCACCAAAGAATAACTTTGATTGTGCCATCATACTCTATCCATCTCTTCCTCTCTATTAAAAAACCCTACGGTGACCCCATCTACCACCACTTCCACCGCGTCACCACCTTCACCACCACCACCACCGTCATCTTCTGCCTTGCAACCATGCCCTAACCCTTTTTTGAACTACAGTTACCAATCACACCTAATAACTCATCCTCTCCACCTCATCGACTTCACCATCGATAATAACCACCACCCCCGCCTAAAACCCATCGGCCACCACCATTTAGATCTCTCGTTCTCTGATCTCTCTCTTGTTTATTGATGATGAATGAAGACAAGTGAGAAGGCGGTGGTTTGGGGAAGAAGGCCACTGGTGGTTTAGGGTTTTGATTTTGAGTTCAATAGAGAGAAAAAAGTCTTGGGCTAGTTTCTGGCGGTGGTGGTGGTGAGCGATGGTGGTGGTCGCGACCGTGAAGGTGGTGGAATGCTGGAATTTGGAGAGAGAAAAGTAGTGTGTGTGTGTGTGTGAGAGAGAGAGAGAGAGAGAGAGGGAAAGAGAAAAGAGAGAGATATATGGGTGGAGGGATAAGGATGGGGTATTTAATCCAGGGGCATATATGTCTTTTTGCGTTATTTAACGAAACAAACACTAACGTTGTTAGTGGTGTGGGTCGGATTGAAACAAACCTTAAAACTATTGGACCGTCAGTGTAATAAATGAACTATTGGACTGAACCCGTGATTTTCGTCAAACCTCAGGGACGAAAACAGTAATATACTCTAAAATATATATACATATACACACACGCATTAACCTATTTTTTTCCCTAGTATTGTTTAATCTTTCATACATTTCTCTTTCAAAAGTTATATATATATATATAGAGGATGGCAACAATGAGGATAACTAATATATATATATATATATATATATATATATATATATATATATATATATTAGTTATCCTCATTGTTGCCATCCTCTTCTTCCACCCTTTCGAGGGCAAAAAACTTTTCATTCGTGCGATTTAAACTAGTGTAAATTTCATATGTCACCAAGTTGATAGTTCTTGGCGTCGAGTTAGAAGACATGGGGTGGCTAACACCGTATTGTGAAATATTACTTCTCAGCAAATGGGAACGAGTGCAAATATGATATTTATCTTAAATATGTCATGTTTGTGAAATCATTCGCATGTCACAACGAAAGTGATCTTGAATAATGTCATTTCAAAAAAAGCATAAGAGCCGGTGAGAAAGGATGTCAAGCGTGCATTTGAGGTACTCAGCAAAAAATGGCAAATCATTGCTACTTCGGCATGTGTATGGGGAAAGAAAAAATTTGGAAACAATGTATGATTGTATTATTTATATAACATGAACATAGAGAACGAAGGTCGAGCGATATGCCAACATAATGACACCTAAGACCTGCCTACTGTTCAGCTTAGCTAACACGAGAGGCTAGTCATCATGCAATGATTCACAACAAAAACACGCACGATACTCTCAAAGCGACTCACGTTGATCATGTTTATCAACACCGTAACAAGTAAAGCGTTGCATCTTTTTAATTTTTTTAGGGTTAAAGATTAATAAAATTTATTGAAATCCTTTTAAGTAATGTTAAAACTTTTTCTTCTATATGCATATATAAAATGATAGCTATAAATTTATATATCAATAATTAATTAATAAAAATTATACTCTACCCGTCACTACATGCAACCAATTACACCCCTTAGTGAGTGTGATAACAAGACTTTCTTTTGAATGCAACTCCACTTTAACAAACTTTATACTAGACATTTTACAGCGCCAGAGGGGAGACCGCCGGAGAGGGTGTCGCCGATGGGTGTAACATTTTACAGCGCATGGTGTACATTACACACCAAACAAAAAATTTCGATGGTTACATAGAGTTTTCACAAGGTTTGTCATCTACAGTGTGTTTTTTTTCTATATTGCATTAAAACCTTAATTAACTTTTACTACTTGCATTAAAATGCAAACAACTTTTGATTCTTTGCATTCAAATGTATTCCTTTGCACCCTTTAAAATGCATATGCTCTTAAAGCTTCAAATGGCTACAAATGTTCAAAACCTTACAAACAAGCCAAACAGCTCAAGATTTCTAGCCAAGAAGTCCGATTTCAGCAAACCACCCAAAGACCATAGCAATCAAAATTCACAAAATGAGCAAACTGCAACTGATTGATAAATCATACTGCAATCTGCATTGAAACACCAAATTGATTGACAACTGTTTATTCTCTGAAAGCATGAATTGAACAGCAAAGAAGATGTGATACTACTACGTTTCAATCATACAAAGAAGAAAAAAATGTAGAATTTTATGCAAGAAATTTAAATTCTAAACATGACAGTTTCTTTCCAAAATGCCAAGACAATAGTAAACAGCCCATGAAACCCCAAGTCAAAGGAAAGTTACACAGGACCTTAACCGAGTTTTAGTAGGTATAAGAACAAGAAAATATGATCATATGAACAGCTACTAAAAAGAAACAATTCGTTTTCCTATGTTAATTGATTTTATTAGACTCAATCACAAAATAAAGACGATACTTCGCTTGTCACTGCAAAGTGCAAACCAATAAATAGTTAAAACGTCGAGTATCTCTACTTGTTTACAAATCAAAATTTTGCTCAAGATCTCTTGGACTACAAACTATAGTGCTTTGTTGGTGCTCTGACAAGAACGATCGTTCACTTGCACTTCTTTGTTTATGTTACAAGTGCATATAATCGGAGACAAGGAAAAAATGAAGCTACAAGAAGCACTTGATAGAGTTACAAAAAAAAAGATCTTAATGCAAGCTCTCATGAGCTGGCCTCTTTGCAAGTTTTCATCATCAAGAACACTTCTAAAATGCTTGAGAAGGAGAGTATATGATCCAGTAACTAAACAGAATTCCTCAAACAATAAGAGACTTTGGAAGGATTCTTAATATCATGATCAAATCCTAAATCTTTAAAATAACATATCGAGTTTTCGAACCAGAGTCTTGCATAAAATACCCAAAAAGAAAAAAAAGAATGACTTATTTTCCATAAATGAAAAATCTTTTATGAACAGTGGAAGAAAAGATTTCCTGTTTACAAAGTACAATGCCTGTTTCATACTTTTCTGCAAGATCATTAGTCAGATATGCAAACAATGGTTCAAAATGTGAGTAATTCATCATACAACTAAGCATTCAACTCTCACATTTCACCCACTGATTCTTCTCATGGCTCCACCCAAAACTCACAAATAATTCAAGAATCCAGCAACAAAACATAACACTCATAACAAATTCTATTTCATTAACATATCAGAGAACAACCAAGCTCAATAAAATGCAGTCAACAATTAGATCCAAAAACAAGAAAACCCAAATAAACATCAATAAACATACCAAAAGCACAGCATTTCCCAATCTGAATCTTCAAAATTGCCTATCAGCAGCCTCACCAACAAACGGCAGTTTAGGAGTCCGCCCCAAAATCGAATACACGAAGGTGTAAACAAAGCAAACAACCACAAACACAAAGATCGCATTATGGCTCATCACCACAATCTTCCCCCCAATCCCATGTGGCCCCGGGTTGAAAATCCGCTGAACCAACATCGGCAACACCAACAGAACATCAAGCACCACCGCCTGCATCGCATTGAAACGAGCGTAACGACTAACATTAGTGTTACGAACGACGCCGATGTAGAGCAGGAGGAAGGCGAGGTAGCTGGAGTAAGGGACTGAGCGGTAGAATGAGAGTAATGGTAGTAAGGGTTCGATTGCGAGACCTAGGGTTTTGGGGAATTGGGCGAAGAGGAATCGGCCGTATTGGAGACCGTTGAAGAAGGGGAAGAAGTATGCTGCGGCGGAGATGAGACGGTCGGTGACCGGAGTTGTGTTGTAAGAGGCTGAGATTGGTGTTCGTCGACGTGATTGGGCGGCGGAAATTGACCGGAGTTGTAGTGATTGTGGTAGTGAAGTTGATAAGGTGTTTGATTTAAGGGGGTGAGTGAAGATGGTTGACCGGAGGGTTTTTGGTGGTGGTGGTGGTGGTGATAGGGATAGACGGAGGAGAGGGACGGTGGCCATCGTTAGCGGTGGCGGTGTACGGTGGTTCGTCGGAGAGAGATAACCGTGATAGGGGTTTTAGAAATATGAAAAGATAACTAAGAATGTTCATAAAACATATATTCATTTGAAATTACTGAAGTGCCCTCAAATGCAAAACTCTTTTTAACTCGAGTAAATCACATCGGAACATCAATAACATATGATAAATGATATGTGGAAAGAATTTTTGGTGATTTAGAAGTCATATGATATCATAACAGTAATCAAGTTAGAAGTGACAAGAAGCATGTTTGTGATTTTTGACACCTAAACATCATATAAAACACAGATGTATGGGAACATCTGAATATGAAACGTGCTCGAGACAAGTTTAAAAAAGACTGAAGGTTACGATATAAGGATTGTTAACATTAGTTCAAAATAAGTACATAATTTCTAGATCAACGAAGTTAATTGGTGGTACTAGTTAACAATAGTGGTAGCCAATGTGAGGGTATGAAAAAAAAATATTCAAACAATGTATTCGTTCGATATACAACCAGTGTTGTAAAAATCTCTAGGCGCTAGTCGGGCGGTGATGTGAGGACTAGGGATTAATCGGGATTAATCGGTTTGGAGATTTTATATGTATTTTTCATAAATTATATATATAGTTAAGATTCGTATACTTCAAACATAATCAACTAAACATAAAAATAACAATCAAGTGTTTTAAAATTTAAAGACCAAATATTTCAACACATAAATATCACAATAATATATCACAAATTCACAATATATATAATATATCTCACAAGTAACAAATCACAATATATATAATATATCTCACAACTTCACAAGTCAGTAAGTCTACAATAACTTACAAGAATGTGTTTCAACGGAGCACAAGAAGAGAAGCCGGAGCAAGGGCTGCGCAAGGAGTTTCACCGGCTGCGCAAGGGCGCCGCTGCTACTGCGCAAGGGGCTCGCTGCGCAAAGCCCCTGATTAATCGTAAGGGGCAGTCGCCGGAGAAGGAGGTCGCCGGAGCAAGGGGGTTCGCCGGGGCAAGGGAGGAGCTGAGTTTAGGTGATGCAGCGGTGGAGCAAGGGAGGAGCTGAGGTTAGGTTAAATGTGTTTCATTTTACGTTGACCGACTTTGACCGATTACCATCGCCTAGGACCAATTTTCTCCAACTACTACCGCCGTGCTCCGCCTAGCGCCTTATGGCTCCGATTAGCCATAATCGACAAGGCTAGGGGCGGACTACCGATTAATCCCCGACTAATCGGCCGCCTAGCCCGCCTTTTACAACACTGTAAACAACTATGAATATGTAAATTTTATTTATAACTATGATACACAACTTAGATGTTATTAGTAATCAAATTAAAATTTTATTTTTATCATTTTTTTTTACATATGTATATATTTGTTTCTTTTACTTTCAAAGTACCTGAGTTATCAACAAGACCAAACTCGCCAAAAATAACGACGAAAACTATCAATTAGAACCACATCATGCTTGTAACTCCTCCATGAACACCCATTGAGGGTGCTTTGAAGGTGCATTATGAATTGATAGTAACAAAAAGAGAGATACAAGGAGAGGGGGGTTGTATGTTATGCCAATATAGTAAATAGTAAAATATAATTTTGTTTTTTAAGATTTGATAAAAAGTAATTATTTTTTGAGATTAAAAACATCATTTTACATTTTAAAATTGGGATCAATTGTTTCGATGTTAATCAAAAGTTTCACCGGTTGTCTTAGTTTCATTTCAAAAATATGAAACTTCTAAACTGAAATTAAACAAATAATGAAACTATTAGACTTAAATTTATGTTTTTAAACTTTAAAAGGAACATGGTTATTTTTTTCAAACTTCAAGAATCAAAATCAAATTTAACCATAAGATAAGAGGGAAACAACTCAAAAACGATGTTCCACGTGATATTCTAGACAAAATTCGATTTTTTAGATGGATGATGACTGGTATCTTCAAGATTAGTTATTTAATTATGTATACATACATTAAGAGCTATACATGAGACTAAGATCAAGCATACTAGTTGTACACTTGTGTACTTGATCGGGTATGATGGTAAGATGCCTATGATTCCTCCTCGATTTACTCGGGGATAGGAGGACTTCCTGCATTTAGTTATACAACAGATGTTTGTAACACTAATGTCACTATGGAATTAGAGCACAGGTTCATTTGTTTAAGCTTTGACTAGTAGCTCCCATAAAACGCACGTAATATCAAAGATACTCATCCACACTCTAAAACCATTTCAGTGTAAGCAAGTGTATAATGATGCTCCACCCACCCAGAGTAGAATTTAGTACCATTTAAGCAAAATCAACCCTCCGCCATTCAAATAAGATGCTATTGTTATCCTCTCCCATCACAATTCACAGAATAGGATAAAAACCTTTACCATTAATATCTAAAATATAGAACAATCAACGCAATAGTAATAGTGTCACATAAGGTTCTCCAACCCCATGAGATACCATACAAATGGACCCAAGAACAGTTCTTTGGGCCCCATATTTTAGCTAGAAAATTATTTGCAAAAGAAATTGAATGAACATATGATCTCAACATGAACCCCATAAATGACCCTTTGTTTCTGCAGACAACAGTATAAAAATCAAACAGAAGGAGATCTTTACAGTAACCCCAAAGTTGATAATTTCATTAATGGCCCCATATGATCCATATAGTCAGATACACAGAACCCTAATTTTTCTACTGGAAAAGACTTCAAATCAACCAAAAAAGATGTCATAATCCAAAACCCTAATTAAAAACCACACCAAAAACCCTCAAAATTAAAGCAAACATAGTTTTGGTATCACCAATTGATTCATCAAACACAAAAAGCAAAGAAAAGTCAAAGGCAAATGTGAAGAAACACATCTACCCTTTATCATCCACCATCGTCAACAGCAGCAGATCAACGGTTGTTCGAATTAGGGCACTCTCTAGAAAAATGCCCTTCTTCACCACAGTTGTAGCAGCCACCGCCGCCGCCGCCACCACGGCTGCCACCATAACCACCACCGCCGCGACCACCACCACCACCATACCTACCACCACCGCCTCCACCGTTCTGAGTGCAGTCCCTAGCCATATGCCCATTCTCCCCACACTTAAAACAACCACCACCACCGCCGCCGCCGCCTCCATATCCTCCACCGCCACGTCCTCCACGACTCCCACCGTTGTATCCACCACCACCATAACGATCACCACCGCCGCCTCCGTAACGATCACCACCGCCGCCTCCGTAACGATCACCACCGCCGCCTCCATAACGATCACCGCCGCCTCCACCACCACGGGTGCTTCCCTGCACAGGGCCTTCATTAGGACCGGTGACATCAGCGGCTTTGGTACGGCCATCAGATCCCTCTTCAACGACGTACTCCACCGCCTCACCGTCGCCGAGGCTGCGGAAACCTTCACTCCTGATGGAGGACTGGTGAACGAAGAGCTCTTCACCGCCGTCTTCAGGAGTGATGAAACCGAAGCCTTTGGTGTCGTTGAACCACTTCACGGTTCCTGATTTGCGACCGCCGTCGACCTCCATTGTTTGAATCGAACGAAAACTTAGAAACCCTAGAAACGAAACCCCCAAATCAAGAGGAGAGAAACCCTACTCTTGCTGTTTGTTTTTATCGATCACGCGCGCTTATATAGAGAAATTGGTGGTACGGGGGTAAAATTGGAATAGAAAATATCATGACATCTATTCAATTTATTCGTTCATAAATATCATATCTTCATTAAAAAAACATCAAAACAGAGTTTGGTTCGTAAATTTATAATTTTTTTATGTGGATACATTTTAAATTTTTTTCACGGCCCGTTAAGATTCTTGCAGGCCGTATCAATTTGTAAAATATCAAATCATCCACTTTACAAAATGTTACGGCCCGTATTGGTCGTTACCGCCCATAATAACTTTAACTTACGGGGTCATACCGTAAGTAAAATTTCCTGATTTTTTTTTAAGTTTTTGGTTTAAATTTTCATTTTCTAATATATGTTTTTTAATATTTAAAATTAATTAGGTTATAGTACTTTTAGTTTAATTTTTTTACTTTTATATATACCTTTAAAAAGTAAATCCAAAATTTTTATTTTTATTTTTTTTGCTTTTATAAAATATTTATTTATAAATTTTATAAATTAATTTATATGAACATATTATAAATACATATATATTGGTTATTTCTTCTTTATCTCTCTGTATACACAAACATAGGGCTGTAAACGAACCGAACGAACACGAACATATGAACATATTATAAATACATATATTGGTTATTTCTTCTTTATCTCTCTGTATACACACACAAGGGCTACAAATGAACCGAACGAATACGAACAAAGACTTGTTTGTGTTAGTTCGTTAAAAAATAAACTTGTTCATGAACCGTTCATGAACATTTACCGAACGAGATTTTTTGTTCGTGTTCGTTCATTAAGAAAATGAACATGTTCATGAACTATTCATAAACACTTACTGAATGAAAATGAACACAAACAAAAGCAAACGAACACAAACAATTATTCATCAACATGACAAATATAAAGAAGTTCATGAACACAAACAAATACAAATGATTATAAATTTATTTTAGAATAAAATTTATATTTTTATTACAAACATTACACAGAATCAATAAAAAATAAACAAGTACTTAACATAAATTTCAAAAAAAATACTTGATATAAATTTTTTCTGAACGGTAAAAATACTTGATATAATAGTCATAAAAATACATGACACAAAAATTAAGAATATAAACGAACATAAATGAATATATTATCGAACGTTTACGAACGAACATTAAAGAACATAAATGAACACATTATCGAACGTTCACGAACATAAATGAACGAACACGACTTGTGTTCATGTTCGTTCGCTTAACTAAACGAACGAAATTTTCTTGTTCGTTTTCGTTCATTTCCTAAACTAACGAACATAAACAAACGTCCCGCCGAACGGTTCACGAACTGTTCGCCGAACGTTCAGTTCGTTTGCAGTCCTACACACACATGATAGAGAGAGAGAGAGAGAGAGAGAGAGAGGAAAAATAATGTTCTAATAACACAAACGAGTAATGTTTTATTTATAATTCATTTAAAAACATTTCATATAATATAAAGATTAGACTCACAAATTTGTAGAGATTAAACTTAAATGCTCCAACTAAAACCTTTATTTATATAACTTATAAATAAGTATTTTATAAAAACTAAAAATAAATTCAAAAAATATTATTAATTAATAAATCATAAATGAATTAAAAATGTTTAAAAAATAAAAAATAATTTTTTTTTCAGAATCTCACTTACGGTCATAAGGCTCATTACGGCCATGTCATTAAGGGCCGTAATTGACAATACGGGTTGTAAAAAAATCATGAATTGACTGATTTGATATTTACAGACCAATACGGCCCGTGAAGCCCCTTACGGGCCGTATCGAGGGCGTTCAGATATCAACGTCAGTGTATCTATAACATGCCCATTTTTTATTTTCGTATTTTGGAACACATTATATTATAATATATTAAATGAAGTGCTCGGTAATTATATGAGACTTTCATCTTCTTTCGGTTTAATCATTAAAATTTTAGGTTTTACAAATCGAACACCCTGATCTCTCCACCTATCATTTCACATCCGCCTTACATCCTGCATCATCTTTCGAGATTCATGGGATTCATAGATGGACCTAGACACTGTTGTCTCGAATACAATCATCGACATCTCCATCTTCGACTAGCAACTCTTACCGCTTCAAATTCTTCTTTTCAGAGTTTTGAAATTGATTGTTCGAAGATAATAACCACAATCTGGCCATATACATTTAGTTATACGAAAATGACCATTTGACCAAATCAAATTACTAAAATATCCGGTCAAAAATGAAGTTTATTAAATAAAACAACAAATCCTATCGCTCCACGTGTCCATCCCTCGCTGACGTGGCGAGGGATTATGGGAATCCCTCGTCCAGAAAAGCGTGCCAGCGAGGGATTATGGGAATCCCTCGCCCAGAATTACGAAAATGTCACTCCTCGCCCATAATTAAAAAATTAAATGTATATATGTTTTAACCAAAAAAATCCGTATTTTTAATTATTTATTGTTTTTAAATACATAAAAATTTAATTTAATTTTATTTTCACCTATATAATACAATTTTTACCCTTAACAAAGTTATCAAATCTTACATTCTTCTCAACCTTCTTGTTATTTTCTTTTTAAAATTCTCTCAAATCAGAAAATGTCAGTTAATATCATACTATACAATGGTGGTAAATGTCATTTTGTAAACGGTGTTGAAGAGTATCTACCATTAAAAGGTAAATGTGTGGTAAATGACATTGGTAGATACTCTTCAACACCGTTTATAAAATGTCATTTACCATCACTGTATAATATGATATTAACTGATATTTTTTTATTTGAGAGAATTTTAAGAAAAAATAACAACAAGGTTGAGAAGAATGTAAGATTTGATAACTTTGTTAAAGATAAACATTGTATTATATAGGTGAAAATGAAATTAAACTAAATTTTTAAGTATTTAAAAAACAATAAATAATTAAAAATACGGATTTTTTTGGTAAAAACATATATATATATATATATATATATATATATATATATATATATATATATATATATATATATATATATATATATATATATATATATATATATATATATGGGCGAGGGGGCATTTGCGTAATTTTGGGCGAGGGAATCCCATAATCCCTCGCTGAGTCAGCGAGGGATAAAGCCACGTTAGTGATGGATGTACACGTAGGCGAGGGATTCCCATAATCCTTCGCTGCACGCTTTTCTGGGCGAGGAATTCCCATAATTCCTCGCCACGTCAGCGAGAGATGGACACGTGGAGCGATAAGATTGGTTGTTTTATTTAATAAACTTCATTTTTAACCGGTTATTTTAGTAATTCGATTTGGTTAAATGGTCGTTTTTATAATTTTCCCTTATTTATTTGTATGTGAGAGTAGACTCTAGAGGCAATATGCAAAAGTAGAAGAAAAAATAATGGGTCATAATGGTATGCATTATGCATTTAGCCCTGAGGTTAGTAGGCCTCTCACCAAGACACCAAGTAGTAATAGAAATACATTTTTTTTTGCTTTTTTAACTTCCATGGAATTATAGCTTTCTTTAATTATTTCAGTAAAATTAAGAATTTTTTATATATGTGGTAAATACGAATACATTTCTTGTTTTTTTCACTGCTTTTCGTATATACGGTCACGACATGTTTTTTAATCCACATTTAAATATTCGGAATCAAGTAGTCGCGTCTTAATATGTTTCTCTTTATGTACTTAACCACGTTAGTGTCACCATCATAACACGTGTTCGCCGTCTGCGAAGTGCGGGTTAAAATGCTAGTTAAACTAAAAAAGTAAAAGAATATATAAATCTTTTATGCTCGTAGTTTGTAACATATTATGTTCTTTTTGCCTAAAGCATGTTAGATTTTTCTTCTAATCCAGCTTTGTGTTTTAAATATTTAAGTAATAAGTAATTTGATATTTCTAATCTTGCGAAAACTAATTTGAATTTGATGACACGAGAAACTATTATTGCGACCGAATGAATTATAACTTTTGTTAATTTGTAGAATATAACTATAGAAAGTTATGTTGGTAAAGAGGTAGCTTACTGTTCATCAAATTCATTTTGAACTTGAAAAGTTATTTTTTAGCCTTCTAAAGTTGATATATACATACATTTTATATTTTATACTTAACTACCTGTGTTTCTATTTCTATCTTTTTTCCTTTAATAGCTTTTAAAAGTTAACGTTAGTAAAGTATTAAGTATGGTATCCACATTAATATTTTTAACTGTTTGAATGTTGTCATCTTGCTTTTTTTCCTTTTATTTTTTTCTCACATTATATATATCAGTTCAACCGGTAAGTGTCAGTAAGTATTTTTCATGCCAGGGGTTAATTTTGTTTAGTGAAACCGAGGAGAAGAGAGAGTGTTCCCACACAAGGCCGGGTTTTCGCCTTCTCGTCCCAGGTTCAACTTCGTTCTAATCTTATTGGGAAAATGGAAGTTGTAGGTTTGTTAGCCTTCGTGGGCTCGTTAACAATGGTGTCATCGTGATCTTTGTAAAACAAACAGGTACGAACATGTTTATTTGGAGTTAAGCCCATCAAAAGTTTTAAAGTTGCAATAAACATTTAAATAAATGTTTCTTTGGTTACTTAAATTTCATTTGTGTTTGTGTGGATAACCATGGATAAGTTTAGTTAACTTAATGCAATGAAAGAACATAAAAGATTAGTAACGTTTCTTGACTATATGTACGCTGAATAAATAAGAGCGAAATGGAAGCCGAAATTACATATATGTATCGAAAATTAAGCTCGAGATTGATAGATCTCCAATCTCTGTTTGGCTTCTAAAACAAGTGTCTCTAGCTGTGAATCTTGCATCAAATGACCTTGTTTCAAAGCCCATTGAAGCACAATATGCACATCTTCTTGAGCTAATGTTTCACTATCGGGCACATGTAGCGCGATATAGCAAAGGAGGATCAAGGCTGGTACCTGAGCCATTTGTTCCCCGAAATAAGTTAGTTGAATCAAGTATTTAGGCGCTTTCGCCTCTAATATCGCCTTGCAATGGTTCACGTGCAAGTAGTTATCCGTGCACGCAAACTTGATCAGTGCAATAGCCGCCTGTGCTGACACCTCGCTCTCCCTCTCGTCAAGGAGCCTCACCAAGGGAGGGATGATCCTTGTCTCAGTGGCCCGAAAGGTTCGAGCCAAGTTCCCTAGTGATTGGATGCTTGGAATAAGGAGATCAGACTCTCCTTTGTTAACAATTTTAAGCAACTTGTCCACAACCTCACGAGCGGTTGGGGACGTTGGCTTAAAGGCTGAACGTCTCAGGTCCGCGTGACTTTCAGCCACCGCAGTAATTTCCATAAGCGCCATTACTGAATTGTACTTCACTTCATCTTCACCTTTTTCCAAAAGCACCGTGAAACAAAGAAGCGCCCGTGATTCGGTTATAGTCTTACAAATCGAAAAGTTATCGGCACATAGGTGCCAGAGTGCTCGAGCCGCCATGGCCTTCATTTCAGTTTTCGTAGCTGGATCTTCGAACTCCCTCCCTTTAATGCTCGCCCCGGGCAATGCAACCCGTCGTCTACTCCTCTCCCGTCGTTGTTGAGGCTGGCTGCTTGGGGATGTCATGGTCACGACATGGTGTATGTCCATCGTGTCTAGATCACCCGGACGTGCCACGTGGCTCCTATCATCGCCATCACATTGGTCGGTTTTCGCCCCGTGAGTACCCGAATTCGCCAAAAGGACTTCATGAAGTGATGGCCTTCTGGTTTTACTAGCAACGGTGTACTTGCTATGTTCTTCGATCGTCTCGTATGACAAATGACTCACAAGCAAACGGATCGTGTTGTTTTGCAAAAACCGTTCTTTGCACGGGGGGTAGTTCGCGACTAACTCCGACACGGCCCACGCCACCACGATCTGAACCTTCATGTGCCCTTCTTTCAATATCTTCGAGAACACAGCACACGCACCCGCATTCACGATTTGTTCCACGCTCTCCGCGTCGCGACCGAGCAAACCGATGGCTCGAACAGCGCTCTCTTGACCTTCCATTCGCCCCTCTTTCGCTAGCTTCAAAAGCGGTGGCACCCCGCCTTCCTCGATGATCAAACGCCCGTATCGATCATTGTCACGAGCCAATGACACGAGCGACGCCGCAGCGTCCGCCCGATCCTCCAACGTACCGCAACAAAGAATCGCGATTTGCTCCCACACCAAGCATAGAATCGGCTCGTTCGCGGCAATGGGCGGTAATCCGACATACTCATCGTCACGTTCGCTCGCGGGAGTCGACACACGAAGGAGCCACGACACGTCTCCCACCGAATTCTCGATCTGATTCGATTGTTTCTTCACACTACCTTTCGGGATGAACGTGTACAACCGGCTCAACCCGTTAGCCCGACATTTGATCACAAGTTGCAGTGTTCTGTCCAAAACCTGTTCGGTGTCATCGATAATCCGGCGAGTGGGGCGTTCGTAAAGCTCGTCACTCGCACGCGCCGCCTGCCGGAGGAGAGCGGTGAGCTTTTCGGTTTTGGTTTTGATATCAGCACAATCTTGTTTATATGAGCAAGCAAATTCTGTCTCTTTGATAATTTGGTCCGCCAATTGAATCGGTCGTGCGATGATCTGTTTCACGATGTCCGCCATGACCACCGGCGGACCGCCTCCGTCGTGTTCTTGAGAATCTAATGAGAGAAAGTGAAGGGTTGGTTAGAGATTGAATTGGATGATTTCAATGTTGATATTTGTTCATAAGAATGAATTGGGTGTGTAATGTGATCATCAAAACAGAGTCTTGTGGATTTGTGTGTTATGGGTTTGATTTTTCAAGAAACGACCGTACAAGAAGGTGGTGGAGACGGCGGCCCGCGGCGGTGTGATGGCCGGAGAAGAGAGAGAGGAGGAGGAGATGCTGCAGAGGCTTAAATGTTAAATGCGAATTAGTTTATTAAATATTATTTGTTGTTTTTAATTAAAAGTGTTAATATTTGAATTTTGGGTTTTTTAATGTGCTAAAAACCACATGTTTGTAGGGAGTGTAATGGTTGGTTGGTAAAGAAACAAAATGCCGAGGCGGGGCTTTGTGGTCGAAATTAATTAAAATAAATTAAATAAATGGTTTTATTATCAATAATTAATATTTTCATAGGTTAATATTTAATGATAAACAGGTTTTGAAGTACTAGCATATCTTTTTAATTATTTGATGAACGGCATGCATGATGTAACAAAATGAGTGGCTTTGAGTGAAAAATAATTATAACCAGTATTCAAGCCCCACGCGTTGCGGTGGGGCGTAAAACCGTTCTTAATAGCATTAATGTCACACCGTTGCTAGCAACCACCAACACCAGATTAACTCGTAAAACAAAAGAAATAAAACCGAACGAAATATAGATGTAAAAACGTAAAACTATGCACGTGCAGTTACGGTGTGTTAATGTGTATAAATTAGACCGAAACGTAAAACACAATGCAACCGTTAAACATAAAAAATAGATGCAAAAATGTTGAACCACATAGACATTTTGCAGTATGTTAACTCGAAAAGTTTAGACGAAAACGTAAAATAAAAAAATTGTAAAAGAATAAAGTAAATGAGACAAAGTTGGAAGTGAAAAAAAAGTGTTAGTGTTAAGTGTATATGTTGAAAACTATAGGGTTAAAAGTAAAAATTTAAAGAAAAAACAAAATAAGGTTCAACCTACAAAACATATGGTACAACTCTTAATGCAAAACTAAGTTGGTAATTAGTATTATATAAATTTTTGTTTAATTTCTCATTGCTTAGACTTGAAGTCAATACTATAACCGAATAAGTTATTAACTAATATCATTATTAGCACATACTAAAACAATAATTACATATACTACAAATAAAAGAAAAAAAAAAACTACTAACGGCAGTGGCGGCGGTTTCTAGTAAGGGCTAACAGTGGTGGGGTTTTATGGTAAGGGCTAAAGGCGATGGTTTCTGTTAAGGGCTAGAGGCGGCGATAGCGGTGGTTGACAACCTTAGCATCAACTTAACTACAACGACGACGATGATGAACATTTAAACATCCGAATGAACGTACCTTCGATTGCACATATATGATGGCTTTTCCAAGACAACAAAGGCAAAAAAAGTGCTTTGTTATTGAAATAGTTTTCTTCGATGGATCGGACCCCAAAAACACCTTTTAACAAAAATTTCTTTCTGATCAAATGGATGTAAGGTAACACTAAACGTATTATCACTCTCTCACACACACTTGGTGAGTCTCTTTAATAAAAAAATATAATATCCTTCTCACAATGGATGTACGTTTAGTATACAATTAACCTATAAAAAATTTCTTCATATGTACGGATAGTAATAAGAAAATAAATTTAGCACCAAAATACTTTGGAGAAAACATATATTTTAAGCATATTTGTTCGTGGGCTGAATTAGTTAGAAGCCGAGAACTAGTTATTTATCATTTTGGACCTTTGTGCTCTTAGACCAAGTGGATTAAATGAAAGTATGGGCTAAGCCCATTAACTGAATGTTATACTTAAAATTGAAATATTTTTCTACTTTATTAGTTTATTTATTGTGTTGTGTAACTTGTGACGTGTGTCAAGAATTGTGTTGGATGACTCATTCATCACTGATGTTATTAATCACTTTGATATTGCAAATTTGGGTGCAAAACTCTACTTAAACGCTATGAATGTTTGCATATATGTTTTGGGAAGATTCAGGATATAAATTAACGATTCATGATCAAAGGTTGAAATATAAATAGTTGATAGGTTTGAATGTGGTTCTAGGAAGGCTCAAACACACTTTTTCTTCATATAATGTGTGTGTTCATTTGTAGAGCTTATAGTTGTAAGATGGACGTAATCCGTGGCATTATCGTGGTACTTGGGAGTCTAAGGGTGTCAAAGCGCCTCGAAGGCACTACTTGGAGAATTTTGTAATTGTAAAATCTTATCGATCTAATACAAAGATATTTTTACTTTTAATAATGTAGTTAACTCAATCAAATCGATAAAGTGAACCACGTAAAAACCTGTATAGGTTTAGCTACTTTTTCACATTCCTTTATGTTTTCTTGTTCGTACGAACTTTGAACGCTTGCAAAATTTTTGTTTGAAATCAATTTGTTCTGCTTTCTGTTTTCTTGTGATCCTAATTTCTAGAACGAGTCTTAATTCTTGTAGTCAATATCTTATTAAAGAAATCACGACCTATATGCTCGTCATTCCAAATAGCATCTATGAATCAAAAACAAATAAAGAAACAAGGTAACAAAAAGATCTTAGATAAATACAAAATACGTAACGATGCACTCATTTCCTTTATTTCGTAGAAGCAAGAACAAATTTTTTTCGTTAATTCACACGCAAACAACTTACTCTACGATTCTATCACCACAAGAAATCAAGAACAAAACACCATGTTATGAAACAAAAAACGAGTCACAATCATATCATAACAAGAAACACAAGAAATCAATTAAATACCGCAAACGGTCGAGATTCCCCAATACATTTCTTTACACGAAACATTATTGTAACACGAACCCATTTTTTACAAACAAAAATAAACAATAACCACAAATCACTATAACAAATTATGCAAACTTTAACACCGTAATAAACTTAAGCTTTCCCTTCGATCCTTGCCAACGTAAGACCAACACAAGCATCAACAAAATCTTCATCGATGAAATCCGTCGAGAACACTTGCAACCGGTCCGCGATATTTTTCGAAAAACATTGTGCTATGAACAACCTCCCGTACCCATGGATCCGGTTCGTAACCGGTTTGACACACAAAACCGGGTTATCGGCTTGTGGTGTCACCGTATTCTCGACCCGATAAAAGTATTTTCGGGAACTCACCGGTGGTTGTTGACCCAAATACTTCAGATTACTCTCGAATTTTGTCGCGGGCAAGTCGGTGTCGATCCAGTTATCTTTCAAGTAACCCGAGCTCCAAAGCGGGCCACCCGGTTTTGGCGGGTCGGACTTTTGAGGCTTCCAGATGCATATAATTCGTTTAGGTAGTACCTCGGCAACAGTCTTGTTGAATACTTGATCATCTTGATGTATCAAGTATTCCCCAAGCTGTTCCTCGAGGTACTTCTCGAATTCGGGCGGGTCAGCATGCCCGAATTCGGTTCGGATCTCGAGAATTATAACCTCGGACTCTGTTTCCGAAATAAACTTTTTGACGTCGTTGATGACGACGTCAACACTGTACGTGGCAAGTATGCCATGACAGACTTTCCGGTCCTCGTTGACCCGGATATCGAGAAGACGGGTACCGAGGACGAGTTGTTTGTAAATGGAGAGAGATTGACATTGGGCGAATGGCCGGGAAATCATCATGATTCCGATCTTGTTGGTTCCGGAATCATGGGTTCCCGGCCATACGATCTGGTTGAGGTGCACCTTGGCCGGATCAAGACCGGAAATCCAGTTTTTCCGGTCGGTCGGGTGGTAATCGCACCCCGGAAAGCTGCAGCCGCAGCTCTCTTCGAGTTCTCGTAAGGTTTTCTTCTCGTCGGAGATCGCTTTCCGGCGTTCCACCTGTTTAGACCATTGAGCTCCCATCGTTTATCTATTTCTCGATTTGATTGGTTTTTTTGTGGTTTTTACATATATGATATGGTTTCATTTTTATATAACTTTAAGCCTGTCTTTTTCTTTGTTTCATTGATTGCAAAAAGTATCATGTTAACTTGTACCTCCTGCTTTAAGAGTTGTACCATAATTTCAACACCGAATATGTCATGTATATTAGCCTTTTCTTTTTAATTCCTTTTCCTTTTATGTTTTAGTTTGTGCAATAAAATAGCACCAATCCTCAATGATTAACATGGTGATAAACGTTTAAATCTTCGGGAGATGTCTCATCTTCAAATTCAGTTTTCGTTGGTTTCCGTTTTTCATCTTTTGAGGGTCATCTATTATCTGGCCGACGTAATCTACGTTTTCTAGTAACGGGTTATCATCGTTAAACAACAGGGGCTTTGTGTTGTGAGGGTTCTGATTGATAATCATGTTTCTGACCGATGAAAGGCAAAACAATTATGTTATGATAACTTGTACCTTGTGCAGCAAGAGTTGTACATTTATAATGATTTTCTAATGGAAAATAGTTTGATGTGTTGTGGTTGGGTGAGGTGGTTGTTGAAAATGAATGATTGGTGGGCCGGCATAATAGGTGTTATCTAATGTATGGCTGGCAAAAGATAACTTTTATTTATTATATATGTTATATGATTAAAGAAACAGATTAAAAATTTAGAGTGATATTTATGTATATTATCGTATTATTTTATAAAATTTAAGGGTTGGTGGAATTGATATAACAGTTTATTTTATAATAATAGATGGTGATTATGGTGATTTCTTGATAATTTGTGATATCGGTGTCATGTAAAAAAATGATATTTGTCATATGTTGGAGACTGTTGTACAATGTACAAAACTATCATTGTTGTTGGAAGTAACACTTTGTTGGAATCAATTGCATCCGGTGTGAGGTATTTAACTATAAATTGTCATATCTTCTAATCGTTGAATTTTTTTACAGAATATCAGTATCTTTTTAATAATATAATTAGATAAAACAAAGTTTGCTTTGAATTGCTAGCATCCAAAAAGATTAAAGGTAGAAAAATAGTAAAATGTATGTTCCAACCACATCATCCATCCCCATCGTCAGCAATCGCCTCCACTAACTCCTCTGCTATAAGAACAGTCGTTACCGCTGGCACCACTTTGCCTCTACCATCACCTCAGGGATAACATTGTATTGATTTTGATAATCATAATCTCACTCATACCTAGTTATAAAAGAGTGTCTGGTATATGTTTAGTACATCAATGATACATATTCAAACATGTATACCTATTTGTGATGTGTGGTTAAGAATTACTAATTGGGTTGTTTATTAGCGAAACTCGATCTTAAACTCAATTAAAAGCCCGACTTGATATTAAGTGATCAACTACAATTTCAACAATTATATCTTTTTAAATTTTAATTATCATAAGTTCAAAGCATTTTGTATATTTTATAAAATCATATAATATATTGATATATCCGTATTTGACGTCGTAAACATGTACGGATAATGAGGAGGGTACGTATCACTTAATACCAAACACATCTCAAAACCGTAATCTTTCAACTAATCCCATACCTTGGTTACACCCATCTAAATCTTTCAAGTTTCAAGTTTTTCTAGTCATTCCTAACCTCCATCGTATCAATCATTGCCCCTAGCTGTCATAAAGACAAAAATCATAGGTGGACACTAGGGATGATAATTTCGTTAATCTTAATCACATACTTGATTGTAAAATTGTGTCACAGATCTCGTGCATGTCAAGTACACGATTACTCATTGCTAGCAAGGTAGTGGGAATACTTGATCCTCTCCACCAATTTAACCACTTCTTATTCAGTTCAAATAATACGAAATATTTATTGAAAAATGAATCAAAATTTAAAGATGGTGAAGTGCATTCAAACATATACAACACCTTGAATCATTTTATTAAACACTATATTATTGTTGCAATAATATAAACTTTAATCATGTTAATATCTTAGTCACTCCGAAATAGTTAAAATAAAATAATTAAAATTTCAAAAGTTGTCATTTGAACATAAAAAATAAAAAATTGATTCTTGCACAATCAAAACACTTGATATAACATATTGTTAACGTGTCATTGATCCTACAGCAAAAAGAAAGCTGTGGTTGGTCCCATCCAACCAATCAACATTATTATTTTTTGCCACAAGCATGTGGAAGTTTTTGGATAGATTGCAACATTTTTGGATATACACCTATGCTCATCATGTTTTCCCCTAAAAATATCTATGATATTTTTATTGGACCCTATGACAATTGTAGGAATTTGTACGTATATGGGAGTCATGCTACGTGCATAAAAGTTAATTACTCGAATAATCCTCCGTGTAAACTCATATAGTAACGTTTGTCTTACTTTCAAAAAATTATAGATATGGTTCTAATCGTTTGCTCTATTACAACGTGGATGGTCTTTACCGTAAATAGAGTTCAAGTATATTAAGTGAGTGTGAAATAACCAAAACGTGCTTTTATATATAGAAATAACAAAAAAGGACTATTCTTTAATTAATATATAAACATATAATAATATTAATAATACCCATTATGTTGCTCTAGAAATAGTTGACGACCACCCACCACAATCCAACCTATTCTCCCCTCAATTTCAATCTCATCCTCATCCTCCGTATCCATTTTCATTATCTTCGTCACTAGAACTCTCATAATCGACTTCATTATTCTTCTAATTGCAAGGTTATAAATCTACTTTTCCGTGTTTGATCGGTATCCCCACTTCTTCTTTTTTATTGTTCGTTTATCTTTTTATTCGAGTTAGGAATCAGAGGTTCCAACTCTGATTAAGGAACCATATTATTAATGCCGATTTAGATTAGGAATCATTGGTCAATTTACGTTGATGGTGGTTCTTGAATTGAGGTGGTTAGGCAGTTTAGTTTAATATTTAAGATAATGTTATAATAAAAAATGTATTTAATCTATAAATCGTAAAAAAAGATTATAGGCTTGAAATGTATCATTCTATTGTTTTAAAAAGGAGAACAATTAGGTCATTGCGTCAAATACGTCAAATTATTTATCAATACATTAGGTCGTTGTGTCAAATATTAGTTTATTGTGTTAAATATATTTAATCATTTGATATATGTATTTATCATTATGTTTTATGTTTTAGATCATTTCATATTATTTTTATTATTGTTTTTATATTATATAAACTTGTCATCATATCATGGTATTTTACAGTTATAAGTATATAATGATGTTATTTCACCAATATCTTTTTCAAATTAATAGTGTTCAGGATAATACAATTACGAACAAAAAACACAACAAAAGATTTTTATTATTGTGATTTATGTTTTATATCATTTCATGTTATTTTGTTATTGTTTTTAATGTATTAGATTAATTATTGGTTAATTATCATTATGTTTTACATACTATAAATACACAATAATGTTATTTTATCTCTGAACCTTTGAACCTCGTGTCGATCATAAATTTTATCTATGGCTCGCACGCTTCTATAAAAACAAAGCTATGGTCAAGGTTTCTCTAATGGAAATGGTGGACGTGTTGGTGAGCACACAACAATGACACTGGTTCAGATCAACTCAACCAGACTTACAAATTTAGTAGAATTCTTTTAGAGGCACTTCCTCGATCTAACTTTTATGTTATTCCATGTCTCTCTTAATTTCGTAAATATCTTATCACACTTGAAGATTGTTAAATTTTTATCAATAATTGGTTTATGTCATTTCTTGATGAACGATCGAGTTTTTCAAACAACAATTACTTGTTAATCAAACAACAGTCTTAGTCACCCTGTTGACAACAACATACAATACCGCCCATAAACTTGTTAGCAAAGCGTATTTTTCAAACTACAAAATGACTTAACCAAATTAAGACCTTTGCGAGTCTCATACTCATCTTTCTACTCCAATAAAAAGGTATCTTGAGATGACATGTGTTAACATCATAATCATCCTCAGCAAAATTTTTCCGTCTCTTTCTCCTATTAAATAATTACCTTAGTTACTAATAATATTATTTAATACTTTTTTAAATTTAATAAATTAAGAAAGAGATATATTTATTAATGTTATTTTTAATTAAGAAAAAAAATTAAAACAAATTTTTATAAAGTTGATATAACTGTTTTATTATGTATAGTCATTTCTCATATATAATTTCAGTCATATCATATCTTAAAATATTATTTTATAATTAATAAATTTTATTATATTAATATTTTATTTATTCAACTCGTGTAACACACGAGTTTACTAAAGCTAGTCATATGTATAATAGAGTAACTAAACTCGGTCGCGATTCTAACCACAACATATCTATAAAGAGAAGATATTGAAGACGAAGAAAAACAAGGAAAAACAACAACCATTATTTTCATCTAAACGTACTGCACTAGTAACACCCAAAACTCTAGACTCTCGCTTATTTTGCATAATGTTTGAAATTATAAATTTTTACAACTAATAATTTACTTAAATTCTTTGATTTGGAACAAAAGAAAAGGTCAAACCAACAGCTGCATTTTTTTATTTTACAAACAAACAAACGTACCTAGTAAAATCTCATAATAACAAAGCTATTTATAGAGTTTGAAAAACAAACACATACCAATAATATCTCACTCATACCAGATGATAGAGATGCTAGTACTCTTCATGAGACCTCTAGCCCAAAAACTTTTACGAGAAAAAACATCTTTTCTCATTTTTATAGACGATAAATCGATAAAAGTACAATAAAGACAAATATATAAGTTGTATACTTTGTACTTCATAGTGTAATTAAAGAAATGGGCATTTACATGTTTTCCCATTCTAAATTCATTAATTACATATTTACCAAAACTAAAAAATTAATTACATATTTCCTCTTTTTAAAACATATATATTATGTATTTACCCATATTATTAAAAGTAGAAACTAAATGATTATTGCATTCATATTTTTACTAAAATATTTTTATGCATTTTCCTTCCTAATAAAATCAATCACATATTTTTTCAAGTTTGAGTATTCTATATAATTAAAAATAATAAAACTACAACTACAAATACAAAAGTTTAAAAAATTATTTCAAAATTAACAATCAAAGTTATAGATCAAAATAAAAAAACAATTGTCAAAATTTTAAACAATTATAACAACTAAACATCAATACGTAAAAAATCTCATAGTAAAAACAAGATAAAATAATAATTTGATAGATGAATTTTAATAAAATAAATAAATTTGTAAAATTATGTATTAAGAAGGGGAAATATGTAATTGATTTTATGCCTTGAGAAAATATGTAATTTAAGATGTTATGAAGAAGAAATATGTAAATATCCCTTAAAGAAATGCTACATATATATTCTTCTCACAAAATTTATCAAACATCTTCCGTGCACCAACATATTCACACCCTAAACTTGTAATTATGCCAAACAGAATTTTGAAAGTCTCTCGAACTGCGTTGTAACTTGTAAGTCTCTCGAGCAGCAACCTTCCCGGAAGATATATAGGTCATCAAAGACTCAAATAAGTAATTGAGAACGTTTGGAAAGTTGACAAGATTAATTGTGGTATGAAGTTCAGAGTTTGATTTTTATAGCTTTTGTGTTCGTTGTCTTTAATTTCTTTTTGTTATAATTGAAATATGAGTTGGTATTTAGCAAAATAAAAAGTAACATATTTAGATAATAAACAAAAAAAAGTAATAGGTCTTGGTATTAATTTTCAATCTTGTAATGAGTTTAGGTATTATTGTTAGCTTTTTATCAATTTAATAGAAAAAGTAACAAATGTAGTAGTTAGGTTTGGATACTAATATTTTACTTTAATTTAACATAAAAGTTAATAAAAATTCGTCTTAATACCTAAACGCATACAAAAGAAAAAAAAAATAGTATGCAAACGAGTTAAATTTTTTTTGTTTGATACCCATTACTTTCCACGAACTATAAAGAGCATCTATGTAATTAACTCTTGAAATATTAAGAGACCAGTTTTCTAAATTATATTAGCAAGTTTGGATTTTGAGGTAATAGTTACGCATTTAACTATACCGTGATTGTTTGATATTGATATATTAATTGGTTTGTGAAAAGATATCTCATGAGTTTTCGATGTGGAGATCATCGATTTGAATCTCACTTGGTGCAATATGCTTCAGGTGGGTCATAAGTTTTACCACTAGTGGTGAGTTTTCTTAGAATGGTGGGCGTGCCGGATCACCAACGCTGTCTGGGTTCGCAGGGCGTAGACGGCCTTTCGCCAATAAATTTACCCGTGCAACCGAGCTTATTGTATTCATTTGCCGTAAAAAACTAGTATGTATATCAAATGAATGATATTGATATATTAATCGAAATTTACTGAATACATCATATGTAAACGCGTTACTCAAAACACCATAAACGTCAACTTGAGTTAAAATGACCTAATAATGTTCAACCATAACATTATACTCCACAACTGCATCACCGGACGTAACATTAAACTCATGAGTTTTCGCAGTTGCGACACCCCTCGCCATCCTAAAAACGCCCGAACCTCCGACGATCGGCATCTCGCGATACGGATGAAACACCGCGTTCCGCCCCAAAAGACTAAGAGTACTCCCATTATAATCCCCTCCAGTAAAAACCAAGTTCATAGTCATGAGCAAACCACTCTCCTCCAAACAAGCCGAACCATAAAAGCCTTGAGCTCGACCCACGACAGTTGAGTTGGGTTCGGGTCCAGTGGTGAGCATGTCGTCAGCCATAGCGACGAAACCAAAAGAAGTCTTAGAGGTGGAGGTGATGGTGGATTGAGCGACTCTGTAGACGGTGGGGTTCGAGCCGCTTACCAAGTCGTGTAGGTAGAAGTGGAGGTGGGTTAGCTTTGGGGTCATGTTTGGTAGGTCCTTGAACCATTGTTCTATGGCTATGGGGTCTTGATCAAGGCTATGGACCAAAGGTGTGGCTAAGAGGACCATTGAGGTTAGTATTAGGGCTATGCATGTGTTCACCATCTTGATTTTCCTTTGCATGTGTCATGTGTGTGTTTTTATTGGTGTTTATATATAATATATATATAAGTAGAGGGGTGGGTATGATATTCTTTTCGTTTGTTTAGCTAAAACACTACTTTCTTACTTTTAGTATTTTATATGATACATCTCACTCTACCTTGCAATAGTTTTATAAAAAAATATAATATTTTTAGGAATTTGAATAGATTCATGATTATATTTATTTAAAGTGTACATATGAGGAATTGAGGAGTGGGTTTGACGGTGTCTTCGTTAGTTTAACTAACACACTAGTTTCTTTTAAGCACTCTCTCCCTCCGTCACATAATTATATTAGTCTAGCTACGCTGGAGCCCAAATGCATTTTCTGCTAATCTGGGCTAAAGGTTCTATAGAAAAAAGCCCTAAAATTTAGAGGTGTGAAATTTGGGTTGAAACCAGGTTGGAAATCGGTTTTGAAACATGTTTGGGTTGGGTCAACAAAAGTCAAACCCAGTTTTTTAGAATCGGTTCAAATTGAAAGCAGTTTGGGTACGTGATCGAGGGGAATGAACAGTTTTTAATCAGTTTGAATTAGGTTTGAAACCGGTTCTATTCGGGTCATGCCATTGGCCGACCTATATAGGTCTCATGGGGGTCAAGTGCAGCCCATGAAATTTTTGTTCTTTTAGTATAAATATGATCAAATCTTGACCGACCCCCGATAAATAATAACACCAACCCCAATGAAATTTTGATATTATTACGATGAAATTTGAATTGATCCTAGAAAAATCAAATTAAAATTTTAATAATATATTAATATGTTATAAACTAAACGACACATGGTTTAATAATTTTTATAAACCCAAGGACCCAATAATTATTTATACAAATTATTTCATTACCTCATAATTTTTATATACCCAATTAACTATCCTTATACTCAATAACTAGTTATAGCGATTAAGCCATTTTTTACTAGACCAACAATTAAACAACTAACCTAATAATGAATCCTTTAAGGATGATCGCTTACTGGAAATTACTGCTGGAGAGCTACCACTGACCGCCACCTTGTCCACGGTTACACTCCCTCCTCTCTCAAAACTAATTTTAAACAATTCCAAGATCCTTAATTTAGGAAATTGTTTTTAAATTTTTTCTCTAAAATTTACTTTATTATTTGATTATTAGCTAGATTAAATATTAAATAATTAATTTCTAGATTAATATAAATTTGATTAGTTACTTATATGCTTGATTATTTGACAAAAGTCATGCAACTTGACCCGACTTGTGTCGAAAGAAATTAATATTTAGTGATAGACAACTGACCCCCAATAATTTCCGACCCTCATGAAAACATTTTTTTGGGTCCGCCGCTGGGTTTTACCAAGTTGATACTGATTTCACCAGGGTTAAGAACCAATCTCAAACCAAAGGGTAGGGTCGGGTTGGAACCGGGTTGGTATAAAAGACATGAAACCAGTATGGCAACCGGGTCGGGTAGCTGGTTCTGGTTTTCAAACCGATATTTCTTAGACAATTTCTACCTAAATGGCAGGTAATGGCCCAAGAGGCCAAGACTAAGGGGCTGTTTGGCAGCCTCTTAATCAGCCGCTTAATGGTTCAGATGTCTGAATGGTTCAGCACTTAATGGTTCAGACTGTTTGTTTCGCAAGCAAATGTCTGAATGATTCAGACATTTGCCTCTGAATGGTTAAGCATTATACTAGTGCTGAATGGTTAAGAGGTCTAATGCTGAATGGTTAAGACCTCTAGTCTGAATTGGTCAGATATTTGTATTTGAATCGTTAAATGATATACTAGCTCTCCATGGTTCAGACCTCTTAATGGTTCAGCACTTAATGGTTCAGACCTCTTAATGGTTCAACACTTAATCATTCAGAAGTTGCCAAACAACCCTTAAGCTTATTTGAAGAGAAAGAAAGTCCATTTCCCTCATTTTTTGCCATTCGAGTGATGTGGATAGAGCTAAGAAATTCTAAACAACTGGTTCAAGTCAAGTGTAATGAAATTAAGAAATCATGACAAAAAATTCAAACTTTTAAATATGAGTGTTGTTATTTGCACCCTACTCTATAAGATCTAACCTAATTAATAAATGCAATCAATCATAAATTTCACCAATAATTACACTCTCTTAATAAATATACTCATTCTTTATTTATTACCCTGATCATTAAATTTCTTTTAATAAACTAATTTTTTAATATAAACTTCAAAATAAAAATTACAAGTTTTAAAAATATAATATGAATATTTTTAAATGTTTAGTTGGGTTTTCTAAAACTCATAATTAATATCATGACAAATTTCAATGTTTTAAAACTTGGATTGTAGTGAAATCGGTTAGATCACTCTTAAAAGCCGGAATAACATTATATCTAAATGACAAGTAGAAGAAAATAACTAATATAAACATCAATTAAAACTTGTCTGCACTAAAAGCATAAAGATAAATTTGTTACACATAATGATAATGTAGAGGGTACATCATTAATGAGCCCAAACCAACATGTTGAGCCCAACACAAACCGGCTCAATATTAATAATCCCAAATCAAGGCTGGCCTATTAGGATTAAGGTCTAACAAATAACAACCTCCTATAATAAGTGCGCCCACACGCAAACACGCATGATGATGTACAAAAGTAAACAAACATGCAATGCATGTTAAATTTGTAGAGGTTAATCAAAGATTTACGGTTAATTCTTGGGTTAAATGTTGATATGAAAGGATTAGTTTCTAGATATATGATATATAGAAACCTTCCAAAGTTTCTTTAGGTTGAGTCTCCCCATATCATATGATAATTAATTAGAAATGGAAAATAAGACAATTATATTACACTAGTTTTAGTAAACCCGTGTATTACACGATTGAATAAATAATATATTATTAAAAAAAATCTTTTTTTATAAATAGAATAAATATTTTTTTTTCAAACGTTAAAAAGTACCAATTTAAAATTTTTGTTATTATAAATCTTGATTTTAATTATTTTTTATTTATAAAAATTTTACTTGTTAAAAACACCAATTTTAAACTATTTTGTATTTTTAAAAATGTTTGATGTTTTAGAAAATTTTCTTATTTTATAAAAATTTATTTCTTTATAAATAACATTAATAAAAAGATATATTTCTTAATTTATTAAAAAACTATTTTAATCTAAAAAAAGGATCAAATAATATTATTAGTAATTAATATGACTATTTAATAAGATAAAGAAGCAAGAACAATTTGATGAGAATGAATGTGGTGTTGTCATGTGTCCCTCATAGTTACCATTTTATTGGAGTAGGGAGATACAGTATAAATCGTAGAAGTTGGTTCCTACAGTAAGGTTTTTAACCTTCACACTTTGACCACTAAAGTTTGTAGAATAGTCATTACTTAGCATTTATTCTTTTGAAACTTATTAAAGTAGCATAGTAATTTAGTAAAATCACTACTCAAATGCAAAATCCCATGTCAAGAAACACAAAAACCAAAGACAACAAAAGTACAAATCTTCAATTATTCCCCTCTAGCATAACGAAAATCTCATAACAACAATCTCATGAAAACTGGTTACTTTCAAAAGACAGTAAGCCATACATAGTATTACTAAAAATGGTATTTTATATTATAAATACAGAGATCAAAATAGAAACATAAATAAGAAAAAATCAAAAGTTAGAGTCGGATTTGAAACCGCTTCCTTCCCACTACCTTGATTGTTTGTAGTACCACTATCATCTCCCTTCGTCTGAGCCTCATTAACATTTGGCTGGGAGCACACAGAAACAAAGCATGACACTTGGCCACATTCGAGTTCAGATTTGTCCGCAGGAGTCGGAGCACATATATCTTTTCGTGCAGCCATGATTGTCAAAAGTATTACAAAGAATGATAAAATGAATAACAACAGAAAGACTTGCTTGTGAATGATGAGTGTCCTTATAGGATATATATAGAGTATGCATATATGTGTTGTGCATAGTTTAATGATTAATTTGCAAGTCATGTATAAAGTTAAATATAGTGTGCAAGCCACAAGCCTCTGTTAGTAATATTTAAACAAAGCATTCCAATAAATATATAAAGTAATGACAAACTTACAGATGATGTACGGTTTTTAATTATCGTATACTATGTATGAATTATAATCGCGTATAAGATATAGTCGTTCCACCAGTCACATTGATTTAAATACACTTGCACTAATACATAACGCGCACAAAATAATCCATGAAGCATGTATAAACTCACAGTGAACAACAATGCGTATTGCGTAGGTGTTATTGAAACAAAGAAAAAACAAGTTTTGTAAGGTTGGAACAAAAATATTCGACTTAAGCTAAAAACGTCAGTAGAAAGCAATGTTTTGAAGATGGTTTTTTGACGTATAATGTACAATACGAAACTAGACAAGAATACAGTACATGTACATCAATGGAAAGTTTGAGGATATGTGTAAGAGAGCACTTGCATAAATTAAGGAATGATGGACGATACTGAGAATCCATTCAATGTTTAATAAAATGAAAGGAGCGTGGACTCCACGATAAAGTTCGAAATTAAGTTTAACAATATTAGAGGATTGTGGAATCCAAAGGACAATGATTGATCAATTTTTATTATGAAGATATAAATGCAGACCAAGGAAAATTAGAAAATATATAGTGTTGATGGATATTTGTTCAAGGGGCTATTGGATACATTTCTTTTAAACTTATTAAATAATAAATTTTCTTAAATCACATTTGAAAATCATTGTACATTAAACATTATAAACTTGTGTTTCGAAAAAAAAATAATTTTATAAGTTTAAAAGAAATACATGTAATTCCCTTAAATTTAATGATTTTATGGTTAAAAGTCAAAATGAAACCTCCTCCAAAGTTTTTTAACTAATTAAATAACAAGAAAAATATGCGTCGATCGAGTCCAGAAACCATTTACATTCACACAATAGTGGCCTAAGCTATTTTGGAGTGCCCTGAGAAATTTAATTTCGAATATTTTTCATAGCTTTCTGCAATAAACTAAATAATTTATTATTGACAAATAATTACACACTGTCAAGAACATAAAATCCCAACTTTATATTTCTAAAACAATTGTAAAAACTTAGAATCTGAACTGATACAAACAAAGATTAAGATGAAACAGATCATAACATACACAAACAATTTCTAATCAAACAAACAAAAGACTAGAGAAGATGATGGTTGAATCACGTGACCAAAAGAAACTCATGTGATGATGATAAGATGAAGATGAACGTGTGCCTTATTGATAATCGGGCATCGATCAGAAGTTCAGAACACATAGAACAAAGTATGAATGGGTTAAAACCCCTTGATCATACCAAGAAAATACTAATGTTCTGCAACTTGAAGATTAGGGTTTGAGATTATGGCAAACAGAAGATGGTGTTCCTGTAATAAATATGGAAAATAATCTTCACCTTTGATTTAATGGATAAACGATTTATATTAAATATGTAGTAAGTACACACGAAAGGAGTCTGGAGTGGTAGATTTAGAAATGGTGTACAATATTGATTTTTTCTTCAAATTCCACCAGTATTTTTAAACACATATAATTGTTTATACGACATTATTTTAAAAAAACAACATCATAAAATCGGATATTTTATTCTCTTTAATTCGGGTATAGTTTTACTAGATGCATGCATGCATCCACACATACATCATACACACAACTTATAGAAATGTTTTTAAGTAGTACGTGTAAATAACTCCAACATTTAACTTCCGCCTCTAAGACTATTGTAATGGTTTATTTTGTTAAAATTTTACATATGAGGGGAAGGAAGGAAAGAGGAGAGAGTGTGATATGTATGGATTGTGAGTTTGCATGAGAGAAAAGTAATGAGACGTCAATGATCTTTTGGCCTAGTGGTCAAGGGGGATGTGAGAGTCTTTAACTTTCTTAGAGGTTTAAAGTTCAAACTTTGACATGAGTGAATATTACTAACTTGGTGATACTAGCAATTAACAACTGACCAGCCGTCTAAAAAAATAATGAGACATGTGAGAACGGGTATATATTGAATCCCATGAAAAAGTACCAATCAAATCTTTGATTTATATTTGTTTATTTTTAAGAAATTTGTCTTTTACTAAGCATTTTAACATTCTAATTTCCTTACATTTGTACTATATAACCAAATCTTTGATTTATATTTCTTAAATTTTAAAAATGTTTTGTCTTTTTCAAGTACTTTTACATTCTAATTTTATAATAAATATACCAATCAAATACAATCTATATTTCTGAACGGATAATTCTTTATACTCCAATCAAAGTTTATTTTCAATTCAAACCTCTTACTTTTTTTTTGCTAAGTTGCAATTAAAATGTCTGAGTGACGATCCCTGGTTACATACACATGATAAATCAAATAAATCCTTTTGATGTAAAAAATAAATACATGATCCATTACTAAAAAAACTTATTACAAGCAAAACATCCGAACTCCATATTTTTTCATCCACTGATTAAAAAAAACATGTAAGTTCTTTTATTGGTAACAATTCACAAACAACATATATAGAATCATTAATCACGACATAATTAACTATGGTCTTCCACACTGTCTTATGGATGAAAAACAGTAACATTCCATTCAAGAATAGCATCACCACTTGTAGTGTTAAAGAAAACCGCTCTATTCAATATAAACCCCTTTGCCATCCTGAACTTCCCTCTGCCGCCGACGACCGCCATCTCCTTCACCAGCACCAACGGGTCCCTACACGCGACACTTATCGAACTCCCGTTAAACTCGCCACTCGTAAACTCCAAATCACCATTAAACAATAGGGTAAAGTCTGATCCCCGGCTCACTGAAGCGTACAACCCACGTGCATTGCCAATAACCTTTGACTTCGGGTCGGGCCCCTCGGTCAGCGGGTCATCAAACACGTAAACTGCCCCGAACGGGACGGGGTTGCCTTCTTGGACCACGGTGTTGTTTGGTTTGGCTACAAGGACCGCGGTAGGGTTGTCACCGGAAAGGATGTCGTGCATGAAGAAATGGAGATGGGTTTCTTTTATGGTGGTCGGAACGTCAACTATGCGGCTGCCGGAGTAATATTTAGCCTCTACTTCCGGGGATATGGCAGCTAAGATCACAAGCAACCATGCAAAGATTATTGTTTCCATTGTTGCACGTTAATGAGTAGTTTGTGTGGCATATATATGTATACACATATACATACATGCATTTATATATAGAGGAAATTGACACTTCACCTTTTAATGTTGTAAAGTCTACGGGTATAAAGTAAAGTACGATTAGAATTGAGAATAGACTTGATAATGAAATAGACATTTTAATTTCCTTAATTCACAACTTATAACGTGTAACTCTTGCATTTGTCATAATTTTGAATGTTAACTTGATTTAATAATTTAATGTCACACCTAGCACGTAAGTTGACTTTTGAAAAGACATTTTCAAGAGTTGACTTTTAAGATAAACATTTACAAGTGGCTTATTATTAGATATTTAATGGAAGCGGTTTTTTATATATAAAAAAAACCATGAGCGAATTTTCTAGGTCTGCTACTGATATTACCTTTGACGACATCGTATCAAGGTTCGCTAGTCATTGTGAACAACCTAACCATGTGCTTTTTCCAACTCATGAGAACCGATCTGTCGTGACACTTCAAATTTAAGGTAACAAACCATCTCTGTCCCTTCAAATTCTGGTTTTACGAGTTTAAACCAAACTAAATCGGATCTAGATACAGTTTTGGTACCGTTGATATCGATTTAGTCTAGGAAAAATGTCACCCCTAGAAACTTAAGCAGATAGAACATACATAAAGATAACCTAGTAATAAATACAATGTTTCATGGTCTTCATAAAAAGTCATATACATTTAAACACCAGTTGACACCAGATTTGACAGCTTTAACACCAGACAAGATATCCCAACAAAGAAAATAAAATTCTAACATATGTAAGCTTTATGTTCTCACATAATTATAGTATAAAAGCAAGCAAAATGCCACTGAATACAGACAGTATGAAATTCAAAAGCAAATTAAACATGTAACATCTAATAACAGATGGCAATAACCTTAAAAAACATAGGACTTTGCTTGTGGTTTTAGTTTACTAGTCCCCATGGATAGTATACCTCTCCCACTTCTTTGTCGGGTCATATATCTGCAATCGTTGATCATAATTTAATAAGAACTCATCATTTTGCTGGAAATACATATAATAACGATATTATTAAAGGGGGAAAAGAGACAGGTGGGAGGTTACCTCCCATCGTGAAGCAGGAAATATGTGTTTGTTCTTTTCGTACCAGTGCCTCTCAACAACTTTACCAGCATGCGACTATTAAACAACAAAAATTTTTTATATACTAAAAGATAAGCAGGCCATATAATGAGGGTTAATAAAGAAAAACTATGGAGTAACCTTTAAGATTAAACATTGTTACCTCATCCTTCTCTATGGTTGCATCTGCAATTGTTCGCACATCCTCATGCACATCAAAGTGGAAAAGCTGTGGTGTAAGAAATGTAAAAGGTAAGAAAATCTATATACCATATTACCTCAATAACGAAACAAGATCAAACAACTAGGTATCAGGTAACCACATGAGACAACAGATAGCTTATGTTTCATAGGTATCTAAAAGTTAGCAATAACTAGCGTATATGTCTAAAGTTTTTCATTAGCTTTTCTTAGCAAACTACATACTAAAAGAAACCTTATTCGTTGATAAAGAAAATTGAACATACCGGTCCACTTTTTCCCCTGGCTTTGTTCACAATCAGCTCATAGAAACTGTGTTGCTGAAAATGGGCAGCAGTTATGAGAACCGAGAAACAGACCGGTTAGAATTTGATCTAATATAATAAAAAGAAAACCCAGCAAAAAGTATCCAGAGCAAAGTACAGATTTTTACATGTGGAATGATGAGATCTTCTTTCACATATAAAAGGTTTTCCACCGAAGTAGTACGTATTTCTCGAAATTCAGGTGCAAGTTGCTGCTGAACAGCACGTAGAAACTCGCCGATAGTATCACCTTTTCGAACCTGTAAAGTCAAGCAGTAAAAGAATGATCCATGGATGGTGAGAATATGTAACTGTATCTAGCACTGATTAAAACTAGACCTGGCAAACTTGACCCATCTGTATAGTTATGGCTGATTTGGACTTTAGAAAATAAAGCTATGGGCTGTTTTGGGTCAAGGATAGTAATCAAAGAGTCAGGATGGACAACTCTTAAGAATAAACATAATAATTAATGGGTCAAGATGGGCTCCCTAAATATAAATAATGGATCAAAATGGGTACCGAGGAAAAGAATAGGTTCTCATCAACCCACCATAGAGTCCAGCCTTGGTGCTTTTAAAGCACAATACTACATCAGCACATCATCGATCTTATAAGGAAGTCAAGGAACTATAGAAGTCTAGAAGAGTTGAAGTCTGCTGCCCATCGATCATCGCGGGTCAGGATGGGCTCCCTCTTGTAGTCCGCTGCCCATCGCCATCCTCAATTCGTCATCGCCAATTGCACAGAACATGTATTCACTTTCTTTCTGTTCAATTCCGATTTTGATTTGTGAAGAAAAACTGTGAGATTTGGCTTTGGTTTTCAAGTTCAATTTCTCAAACATGAACTTTCGATTGGGGGGTTTTTGTTCTTGACTTGAAACACAAGCACCGATTGGGGGGTTTTGTTCTTGACTTGAAACACAAGCACAACTTAGGGGTTTTTGTTCTGATTGGGGTTTTTTGTTCAATTTCAATTCTGATGACCAATAATAATTTGTAAGAAAATTGATCAAACCAACATAATTTGCAAAAAAAAAAATAGCAACAGTAAAGATGAAACAAATATGATTGATTAAAGGGGAAGTTGTTTGTATCAACCAACAAAGAGCACCTTGGTCCCCTTGTCATTCAGTTTGATAGTTCTATTATAGATTCTTTTGATGTTCTATTTTTTAATTTGCTTAAGGTTTAGGGTTACTAATATCGATTGTTTTGATTTGTGGGTTATTTAACTGTTTTGATTAGTTTGATAGTATTTTAGTTTGATTTTTTAGGATGGTACTACAAATATAGAATTAGTTTGATAGTATTTCATAATTAGTATCAAATGTGACCCATCCTGACCCGACCCATCCTAACCCAAACCCATTTTAACCCGAACCCATCCTGACCCGTTTCTGACTTGAACCCGTCCTGACCCGAACCCATCCTGACCCGAACCCATACAGACCCGACACCTAACCCAACCCGACCCGCCCATTTTGCCAGGACTAATTAAAACTAATGATAATTTAGACATAACAAATACCTGCATCACTCGCCGATGGCCTGCTCCATCCCAGTAACTGTAAGTGATTTCAAGCGCCTCATCTGCATTGCAATGAAAAGTTGTCATTTTATAATAACTCTATACGAGTATAAGAGATTAAGTTCTTATAATATAAATTACTTTTAATCTGCTCTTGCTCACGTAGCCACTGTTTCCGCAACCTTTCACGCTCAGCTTGCTCCTCTGCCTCCCTCTCACTGAAGGAGTATGCTTCACACCACCATGGTGACAATTAATCAGCTTAAACATCAAAATGTTATTTTTATTTACTCTGTGTGTGTGTGTGTATTGTGTGTGCCTGGAATGACAAAAGGGGCAGAGAGACGCCACACCTGTCTGGCAGAAAGCTAGTTTCTACAGTGGGATCTTTACCAAAACCTCTTCGCCCAAACATACTTGATTCCGTTTTCTCTACATATATACAAGACAACAGTGCTTGAATCGTTAATGATTTCTACATCATACATTTAAACAAATATTAACTTCACTTACTATCCTCCCCATCTTCTTCTTCCCCATTTTCAACATCTTCAGAAAAAGATAGCCTAGGGTTAGCCTTGACTTTCCTCTTTTTAAGTTTCTGTAACTGAAGCTCCTCCTCCCTGAAATACAATTATACAAAGAATCAAGAAACATTATAACTAGCCAATACAGGTAAATATAGCTGTTTGAAAATAGCCAGATATAATGTTCCTCACTCTTGTTGTAGCTTTTGAAGCTTCTCTTTCTCTTCTTCTTCAATCTTCGTTCGAATGTTAACCCTCTGTACAATCAAACATAAATCATTACTCATATTTCTATATAGTAACCAAAGATAACAATATTCAAATCAATCACTCACCTTCTCAACATACTGTTCTCTTGTAACTAGCCCAACCGTTTCCTTCTTGAAAGCAGTCTCAAGGATCTGATCAATTCATTTCAAAAGTGCAATATCTCATAAGCAACAAACCAACAAAACATAACAAATGTAAACACCACTTCACAGGACATAACGCATGATCAATGGATACGACATTAAATCCGCAATCACGTACGTCAAACTTACAGGCTAATGATACCCATCGCTAACCTAAAGTGTAATCCATGAAATTAGGGCACAGAAATAAAAGCAATCAATCGACAACAAGGGGCACAATTACATGCATAGATTCGAATCAAAACGCTTACTTCAGAGGTTCCGGAGCCGAATTGGAGAAGACCAGATTGGCCCTTTGCGTTTTTGCTCTTGAGCTCTTGGATCTTTTTCCTTTCAGCTTCTCTTTGTTTCTCGAGCCTTCGGATCCTAACAGCGTCTTGGGCGGTGCCCACGTAGCCGTCCCCCATGCCCGACATCTTTTCTTCTAGGTTTTAGGCCGTCCCGCCGCTGCACCTACCTCGCCAGCGCCCAGCGATGTGGTGTTTGCCGGAAAATCGTGTGATTCGTAGAGGATTGTGGCGGTAGCGAGGGTTTGTAATTTGGGGATAGTATAGTATAATTAGGCCGATGGATAATATTGCTATTTATATACTATGATATAATCCTCGTGTATTATACGTGTAAATATTATTGATTTTAAAATATTTATTTTTTTATTAATATCTCGTTGTTTAAAGACTTCTAATTTTTTTTCTAAAACATGTTTTTATATAAAACTTTTATTTTCAAAAAATATTGATTTTAAAATATCTTCTAATTTAAGAAAAGTTGTTTTATTTTAGAAAAAAATCATAGTTTTTTAAAAAGTGTATTTTTTAATTAAAAAACTTATTTTTTTATCTAATGAAAAATATCTTTTAAAAATTATTGATTCAAGTATGACTTGGATTTATAATATAAAAAGAGAAATAGAAATATTTGGAAATTAATTATTTAATTTTTTTAAATAAAATAAATGGTTTAGGCGGGAAAATTAATGGGAGAGTGGATGTGAGAATGTCATGTGTCAAAAATATAAAGGATTATTATGATAGAAGATGTATGTAAAAAAGTAAAAAAAAAAGTGTGTTTTAAATTTTATCATCTGGTATAGTTCATTTAAAATTCATCTCTTGCGTTATGTTTTCAGGTTCATTTAAAGATAGAAAAGAAAGGAATTGAAAGAAAAAGCAAAAAACAGTTGTATTCCCGAGCTCATTTGAGAAGGGAAAAGAAATCAAGCAGAAAAGAAAGAAAAACAAAGAAATGAAAAGAAAAAAAGAAAGAAAAAAAAGAAATAGAAAGAAAAGAAAGTTTTCTCTTTTGCCTACTTAAGTAAGCTCAAGAACACTACGTTAATCATTCATCCAGCCTTTTAACGAATAAGTCTTAGAAACATGATGATCGGTTAGGAGGGTACCTAATGACTCACCATATGGTTGTCAAACAAGACTGTTATATATTTTAGTATAATTGGATTGACTAGACGATCAATATGATTATAATATTCATAAAACAAGTTAGGAGGTGTGTAGTGCACGCTTGTTTGAGTTTTTATGATCTTAAAGCAATTTGGGTTCCAAAGAGAAGTGCCCCCTTGGCGGGGGTCCGGGGGCAACGCCTCCAGTAGTTGGGTCCAATGGGTGGCAGCGGTCTAAGGGGCAGAGCCCCTGGCTGGGGTTGAGCTGCAACGTCTGATTAATTTTTTTATTTTTGTAAAAATAGATTTACTAAAAATGTATTAAAAACTGTTTTCCGGAATTTCACATGTGAAATCCGGGTTTGTAAAAGGCGCACTTTTAGGCCATTAAAATTTAAAAATAAAAAACTGTCACATGGTAGTTTTGGATCCCAATCTCCTGAAAATCGAATTGTGGACATTCAGTCAATTCCCTCTCGAATTCTCTTCTTCTGGTTCCAAAAAAAGGCACATAATATCATACTTAGTTCTTCATCAAATCTGAGTTATATCTAATTGAGATATTCAAGTGAACCACCAAATAATTTCGATTTGGAAGTGCTATTCACGTCTCTCAGATTATCCAATTTTGATTCCATTACATACACAGTCTCTTGATTTTAATACACTTAAGCCATTTTGAGTATTCAATAGTTTTGATATTCATGATCAAAATTTTTAAATAACATATTATTTAATATGTTTCAAATAATAACTACAATAATAATAAACTTAACCATATTAATAATAACTAGTTTTCTACCAGTCCGCGTTGTCGTGACATCTTTAAGGGATGAAATGACTAAAATACCCTCATGTGCAGTGCATATGAGATGAGTTAACTGGAAAGTTAACGTTCGTTAGTGAAAAGAGTGAAATTCATAAGAACTTTTCACATATAGGATAAAAAGTGTGATTTTTTTAAAGAAAGAACCTGGTTCATAATTTGGTCTATTATAAAGAACACAAGTTGTAATTCACTGTAAATGAAAATTTCTATAAAGCAATGCAAATTCTCTAAGTTTAGAGAAGACTTTATAGTGTATACATAACCAAATACATACTTCAAACTAACAATATATAATGAAGATACAATATCACGTTATATAGAAAAGGCAAATGTTAATTTTAAGAGGGCATAGGCATGGCCAACATAGGTGAAAACAACCCTAGAAGCATCTTAAAGGATTTCATGTGAATTTCATCACTCGGGATCACACTCGTAGTTGCTTCATGTGACCACATATTCTTTACCCATTCCGCGAGTCTTGGTTTTCTTGTTTCATCAATCACATTAAAACCGAAAATCGTTCTAATAAACTTGAGTCACCCAAGAAAACATCCAATAACAACATCAAGATAATCGATTTCATCCCCACCAAAAAAAAGCCTTCCCCTTGCTCAACTTAACAAACGCTTCTTCCAATATAATAGATCCTTCAATGATTAACCTTTCCAATTATTCCTTTCTCTTGCTATCTCGTGTTAGCATAAACTCTTTTATCCATGGGACACATTGTCGACAAGTTTCCGATACATATATTGGTAATTATAATATAGATTGTGTAAGTTACATATTAAAAAAATAAATAATACATATAGATTAGAGTTAGAACAAATTTTAATGTTTTATTATGCAATTCGAATTCGCTACCAGAAAACTCATGTAACTGACCAATACTATGCTAACTAACTAAATATGTAAATTACAGCTCATGTTGGAAAGGTGGTACTCAAGAGATTAGCCATGAAACTAGTGAAATTAATTTTTTGTTGATTAAAATATGAAAAAGGGATTTTTTTTTTTCATTAAGTAAAAAATCTGGCTTTCCGTTAACTTCTCAATGAACCAAACTTTAAGGGAGATAACATGAATGATACATTTAGTGCATATTATCGTGTTAAATTAATTATGATTGAAACTAGTATGTTTATGTTTCACGTGAACATGAGGAGCAACACAACAATGGGAATTGCTTAGTCGCAACGAGTAGTGGTAACCAGAGCATTATGAACTTCTAACGTCTAGCTATAACAATACATAGTTGCAACCCAAGCACATCAATCGCAACTCAATCAATCGGCTGTAGTGGGAGATAACAGATGTAACTGCTAGTAGATTATGCCCACGTGCTGCATTGACTCGGTTTTGAATATAATACATATGTAAACATGGATAAATATAATTTTACCTACATCCATTTCAAAACCATCCTTACATTTTTCACACATTCACCGGCTTCTATATTTATTTTTCATAACCAAATTGCCAAATATTTTAATTTTCTAACCAAACTACAAGATACTTTACAAAATACCAATTACAAACTACTTTTACACTTATTTTCCATACTATTTTAGTAAGTACTTTACAAATTACTATACCTTACTTGTCAATTTGAAGCTGAGGGACATAAATCTAAATTGGTCCTAGACGCCTAGTATAAGACCATCTTATAGAATGTAAATTCTATTACCATTTTGCAGCAATCAATCTCACCCTATTTCGTCCTTTTTATCAATACACAACGAGTTGAGGCGTAAGGAGAAATAAAGGTTAAAAGTAGATCGATCATCTCGTGTGTGCTTGTCTCAAAACACATTAGTAGGTAATAGCCGCAGATCAACGCGGTCGTCCATGACAAAAGGGCACCGTTGACTGTTGTGTCCATGGACTATCAACAACGTGTGTTGTCAATGCTATATATAGATGAAAACAAATTTAAGAGATTAATTATAAAACTAGTTGTTATTGCTACCAAGACATAATAGATACAATAAACAATGAATAGATATAACCCACTAATAAACTATCTTTTTCTTATGATCTATGAATTTAAAACATGGTACGTTCGCCGTTCATGCCCTGCTTCTCGTTTCTTTATAAACCCTTAAGTTACATTAATTTTTTATATTTTGATACTATGAAATAGGAGCATCGGGAGTATCAAAGGAGTCAGCGAAGCTAAATCGTGTGGGGAATATTATGAGTTTATGATCCCTTTATGGCTTTATCAATAAGCATTACAACTATATCACCTTTCTAATCAAACTTTCTGGAATATATTAGAATATATATAGAGGGAAGGGATTTTCATGTCATATTATTTTTACTATCTAGGTTAGTATCTATACACTAACTACACTGTTACATTGTTGATGAAAACAAATTTTATTTATAATCTCAATTATTTTAGAATATATTAGAATATATATAGAGGGACATGTGTGTACTAGCCTAATCTAATCGTATAAATAAAATCTATTTATAATATCCGAAATCACTATTATCTTAGAAGATATTAAAATACTGGAGATTTTTAGAGAGAATGAGAGAAATATTGATCTTAAAATGAAAGGGAGAAATGCAAGAAAGAAAATAAGAAGTTGATTTTAGTAAGTATTGAAGATCATTCCAATTATAAATATGTAACAGATATGTGTGACAATTAAAACGTGTATATCAGTTTAGGCGAAAAAACCAAGCTGAGAAGGCATAAAAACACGCCATGTGTCCCTAAAAACATTTGTTTATTAGAATAAATAGAAATTACCGGGTCATATCAATCCTAGCTAGTTATCCACATATTAGGTTGAATTTTACATTTGCCATCCCAAACAATTAGACTTAACTTTTTTTTTAAATGTTATAACGATAAAAATTTCAAATGACGTGATAATGGACAAATGGTGAAAGCTTTGGTTGTCACTCGTTTCACAAGAGAAAAAGGGACAAGTAGGCGATAACACATTAACCTTGATTTTAACTTATACTTTATTTCTAAACATGAGCGATACAATTGTAGTTTGTTTATACAAAATTAAGGATATATTAGTCATTTGTTTTAAATTACTACGATGTGATTATATTATTAAACTTTAAAGTTCAAACAGTATAAGATAAAGCATTACACATGGCTAATGAAAATAACCTTGTCGAGGAAACAACCAAAAAATGCTGGTAAAGTGGTCAAATTTTATTTTAGAATATCCGGAGGTCCAAATCAACAGACGATGATGTGTTTGTCCTCATAGCAAGTTCTTTGACTAATAATTAATATTTTAGTTTATCTAATAACTAACGGTTATGCTTTTGTCACAAAGCAAACAATCAACATACAATTAAGTTGTTAAATGTCATTTTGAAAACTAGGTTAAACGAGAACACAACACTTGATGTCTATCAATTGTGTAAAACCCGTTTTGTCATCATTTGATTTCATTATTTTTTTTATCATTCAACTAGGTTAGAAAATTATGTATTGCATAAGTTAAATACAAATATTAAATCAATAGTTAGCCTGAAAATTAATTACAAAATATCCCTGGTTTTTATTAATAATAAAAAGAATCATAGAATTAGAACAAAAAATGATTATATTTTAAAATAATTTTTCTAAATTAAATTTAGTTAGTCTATCAAAATAAGAATATAACAGAGTAAATTGCTTGAATACTTTGGACACAAAAATATTATATGATTCAACAACTTATAACAAATATTAGCTCATTATATATATAAATATATACTTGAAGGTTTTTCAATTGGATCCTAGCTTGTCTATGAAATCATTTTCAGTATATAGAATTTGAAAATACTTGATTGAACCATTCGACTAAAAATAGAAAAAAAATAAATTCAAAAATATATAGAAAAAATTGAATCGAATTATCGATTATTTGCCTAAAATAGTAGAGCTGATTAAAATAATAAATTAATCTAGCTGTGTAAATCATGATAAAAAAATTATGAAGTTTTTAATTTGATTGCCTATTATTAGGTAAAATGTTAGTAAAAAAGGTAAAGTGGCATAAAAAGCGTCATGTAGCAACATAGTTACTTTTTTATTATATGATATAGATATCATAAATTATTTTTTTAAGTTAAATTTTATTGTCAAAAAGTAAAATGTATTTTTTCCAAACAAATCATTTTTATATTATTAAATTCTTTAGCAGGTTCACAGTTTCTTTCAACTCAAATATTGTTGTAACAAACATCCATCGGGTGTTGAGTTACATCCTTGGCCTGCTAATGGGATGCTCAAACACTATCAATGTTAGGATCAAACTCCTTTAGCTCATATCAATGGATTTGATAAAACAAGATGAATTAATCATATCATAAATTATTATTTTTTAAATTAAACTTTATTGTCAAAAAGTAAAATGTACTTTTTCCAAATAAATCATTTTTTATATTATTAAATGTTCATAATTTCTTTTAACTCATATATTGTTGTAACAAACATCCATCGGGTGTTGAGTTACATCCTTGGTCTGCTAATGGGATGCTCAAACACCATTAATGTTAGGATCAAACTCCTTTAGCTCATATCAATGGATTTGATAATAACAAGATGAATTAATCATACACAATTATAATGTAATTAAGAATGATTAACAAAATTGCATCAAATATGTGATTTAACTGATGAACAAGCTTGATTACACAAATACAATAAAGAACACTTAAGCCCTCTCTAGAACCAAGCTCTCAACAATGGCAGTTTTCACACAATTAATTCACTCACACACACACAACACTACTTAGGCATTGACGGTCCCACGAGTGACCTGATAACAAACTATTACCAGTGTACAACGAAAGATCTTAATGTGTATTTCATCCTATGAAACTAGTATGGTTAATCTTAAATTAATATGCTTATGCTTGATTACGAAAATGATTTGGGTCTGATAAATATTATTTACCAGTATATCGCTGGTATCAAATCTTAAACATTTTACAGATAAAAAATGATTAAATTTGATTTAGATCATACCACATTTAAACTCTATGGGTGCATCTAATGCTAATATCTGAGTTATACAGGTTGGAAGAGAGATGGATGCATCTTTTGAAATCATGTGGCTTGTATATACAAACATGATCTTTGTAAAATAATATTATGAATCAAAGTATGATTCAGTATTGAAGTTTGATTTGATTAATGGAACAATATTATAAAATTATTTATAAATGAAATTCTGTTGCCAATAAATCAGTGAAAATATTTTTCTGAATAAACTAATCAAACGATCTCGATCGGTTCACATGGCCCTGGTGACCCAAATCCAAGGTGTGACAACTTCACATGCCTTTGTTTTTTCACCCCCTCCTTCAAAAGCAAGATTTAGTATCTAACTCTAATCTTGTCAAATTCATAATTAGGTGCTATTTCCCATACTCTTCCTTTTGATCTCCTATATCTTTTATTTATACTGATGATTTTTGCCACCCTGTGCAGCTCCAATTAACAATTTTGGCCTTTGTTGTAAAGGCAAATCTAATTCTCTCCATTATTAGCTTTTTGGGTTTCAACGGGAGCATGTAACGTAGAAACCATTTGATTCTTCTTTTATACATTAACGCTCCTAGCCATTTCTTTAGTATACCTTTTTCTTTTTAACTCAGGTTGGTTGTCTTTAATGGTTTGGGTGAGGCTTGTCTAGTTAGAATTTCTGAAACGACTAGAAGTTGCATGTGAGGATTATATATCAGCCCTTGAATTGTGATGCCCGACTGTTTCTTTTCTCCGTCATTTCTTTTTCTATTTGAATGTGCTTAAGAATATGGATTTCTATACTGAACCTTTCTTCACCCATCCTATTTAAAGAATCCTAGATGATGTTCACTCCAATATTGAAGAGTTGTTGTCTCTAACTCGTCAACATTTCTATAATGTCTTTGGAGACAATGCCTTCTACTTTTCCAGCGTTGATGTTTTTTTCTTCTTTTCTCTTTTAGCCTTTTTCTTAGCATGAACCTTTCTAAGTTCCTTTATTAGCCTTAAAAGAGTTCACATTTCTCTTAGGGGTGTTTGGTTGGTAGGAATTCATGGACATCTAATGGAATTGGAATCCAGCTAATCACACCTAGATGCAAAGAGGGAAAGTGAGATCCGATGACAATGGGGCACATTTAAGCAAACGATTGTCTTTCACAACCACTGTGATGGGATTTAGTTGGTAAAACAAGGGTTCATTTGAATGGGCGGTTGTCATTTGCAGATGGTGGCTGGAGAAGGTGCTGGTCACGGGGAAGATGATGCTGAGATGGGTCGGTGATGTACTAATATGGGGGTGGGGGTTATTAGAGAGAGCTACATCGATAGATATATTTAAGGGCTAATTTTGTCTTTTGAGGTTTATTTACATTCCAATTCCATTAATAAATATATCAACCAAACACATTTTTAGATTTTAAAAGAATCTTTCAAATTACAATTCAAATTCCAATTCCAGTTTCAATTCCTTTTAATTCCACGAACCAAACGCCCCCTTACATTGTTTGACGACTTCTTGTTCACGCTCCTTATCTTCACTAGTAATGGTCTTGAATGACTCCTTTTTGGCTTTCAAATTCTCGCACTTTTCATTTCTAGTTATGGTCAAAGCAAGTAGGAAAGAAAGCTAAATATTGATCTTTGATCAGAAGCAAGAACAAACAAGAATAATTAGAACTCCCCACCCTTGCCTAAAGTTTAAATAGCTTTATTAAAGTTTATAGCTTTTGAATTAATTAGCTTTATACCCCTCGCATTGTGATGGGAACGCGTGCTACAATAACAAAGAAAGATGTAGGTGTTTGGTTTTAAAAGTGGATCGTATTAAACAACAAAACCTAGTATAAAAACGAACTTTAAAAACATTAATTTATGAAGGTATTACATCATGATTCATTAGGAGATAGCTATATTAAAAGTTTAGTGATAAAAATATAAATTGGTTAAAAAGAGTAAAAATAAGTTTATTAAATTGTAAGTGGTAGACTATAAATTGGTTCATGAAAAAGATAAAAAATATATATAAATTTATTAAAGTGGAGGGGTGTAAATATAAAATTAATAGTAAAAGACAAAATAATAAAATATGTACTAAACACTTGTAACTTATACATAAAAAACTTTCTAATTTGATAATTGTTATTAACTAAAAAAGCCCTCCATTTTGTAAAGTACAATAATAATAGCATAATGTATCACAATGATATGCATGTAGAAGTTAGTAATTAGAAATATTTAAATAGTTGAGCCGTTTTACATATGTGTGTATTATACATGCATAATAAATAATGCAATATATATATATATGACCAGTCTTAACTTATATTTATATAAATCAATTATTTATAATTTACATTTATGGGTTAAGGGTGGTTGGGGCACACCTGCCGTGAGGGCACGACGTGCCACTGCGTCGCGCGACTACACCGTCGCCACCCCCTCCACGCTGCGTTTTGGCCATTTCATGGCACACCCATGCCGGACACTCTCCACCTTTTTACATTTACTTTTTTATATATGCATTTTTATTTTTATAATTATATTACGACATAATTCATTTTTTATTTTTTAATATTTAGAAACATTGTTGGATTGACCGACGAGTGGAAGCAACGACGAGGATATCGTAATCAAAGCGTTAAGCGAATGCAAGAAGGTTTACGAGAAGAAATGTTTTACAAGCATCAAGGCGTGGAAGGTTGTAAGAAACCATACCAAATGGGGACTGATGGAGGTTATAACTGCAGAGTTTGGTACTCAAACAACAAAGTAGACTAAAACTTCGGAATTGAGCCAATACGTAAGCTTAAATGACCCCGTTACAAGCCCCTCCCCTTCCCGACCTCAACGAAAATGCCACACTGACCGAGCTGAGACGTAAAGACAGTAAAGTGTGGGAGTATTCGAGAAAACAACGGTTAACTATGCCATAAGCCATTACAAAGCAATGAAGATGAAAGAAATAGAGCAATAAAAGGAACGCGAAGCGCTTCGTACGAAAGAGCCTTCCTAGACATACAACGAGAGACTTTGCTTCGCAAAACGCTAGACCGAGACATGAAGATTTTCCTTTAACCACATGACGATGTTCCCGTGCCGATGTTGAAAAACGTCCTTGAACACAAACGACAAATTGTCCGGCTACGTGGTTGGGGGTTTGATTTATAGATTTTTAATTTTAGTATATTTTTTATCTTTTTATTTTAATGTAGTTTTTAATTTTAGTTTGTATTTTTTTTAAAGATTTTTGAAGTTAAAAAAATAAATTATTATGACATGTTATGATATGATTGTCCTTTTTAAATTTAAGATTGTAATATAATATGATAACTGGTATGATAAATATGACAAAATAAAATTAATGAGTATGTGATATAATGTGTATGATGAGAGTACGTTTCATTCTAACTAAATGAAAAATTCCTCGTACAAACCAAAATTATATTCATTGACATGACATGTTGAAGTTTATGTTGATTCAAACTTATTCAGCTCGCAGGTTTAGTGTCATGTCAATAGATTCCTTGAATTGACGTCCACTGGCACATCCTTGGAACTTTGAAAGCTTATATAAAAAAATATTATATATAATAATATATAAATATAAATTTGCATTTTTAAGAAAATCATAACACATTACGTACCACAACTCATGGAGTACAGTACATGTAACAAGAGATCACTGATGGATGCGATCTTTATTAACAGAAAAAAAAACCACATACGTCGTTCAACCCTTACAATATATATAATGATGATACATGCATCACATATATTATATGTAACATATTTATTTGTAAAGCCAATGGTTTATTTCAAGCAGGCACAAGCATGGGCATTGGTGGCAGAAACCCTAGAAGCATCTTAAAGAAGTTCATGTGAATTTCATCACTCGGTATCACACTCCTAGTCACTTCATGTGACCACATGCTCTTTCCCCATTGTGCAAGTCTTGGGTTTCTAGCTTCATCAATCACACTGAAACCGAAAATTAATCCAAAAAACTTGATCCATCCCAGAAAACATCCAACGACAACATCAAGATAACCAATTTCATCTCCACCGAAAAAAGCCTTCCCTCTACTCAACTTCTCAAATGCTTCTTCCAACATCACAGATCCTTCAATGATGAGCCTTTTTAATTCCTCTTTTCTCTCGCTCTCTCGTGTCAGCATAAACTCTTTCATCCATGGGCAATACTGTCAACAATTTCCAATACATAAACATTGTGTAAGTTACATACCAAATTACAGTTTGTAAATTTTAATTTGAGTTACAATCATTTTAGTTTTTCATTCGAATTTAAGTGCAGAAGATGACTCCTTATGAAATTTTAGTAAAATATTAACTTGATTTATTGATGCCGAACAAAACAGGAAAACGTTGTAAACTTAAATCATAGAAACAATAAAACCTAAAGATCCATATTTATACAATAGTAAATGTCAGCCGTACTTGTAAAGACTAATCAAAACTAACTACATTGAAAATTAAAACATAAAAACTCATTATATGTTATTATTTTCATTTTTCAAGAAGCAATTGTTGAAAATGAGATTACGAGACAGCTTGTTGTATCCGGAATAAAATAGAATGGATTAGAAGATACCAGGGTATCAATGTAGTAGGCCAAGAATCGGCTTTGAGCTCGATCCGAAGGGTTTGAAGGGAGGATAGGGTGGACATCGGGTAGGATCTCATCAAGGTACTCTATTATGACTAAAGACTCGCTAATGGGTTGTTCATTTGAATGAAAAAGGACTGGGACTTTCTGAAGACATGGATTCGATGTAAGTAGGAGCTCACTTTTGTTAGCGAGATCTTCCTGAATGTACTCATAATCGATGGATTTCAGTTTAAGGGCAAACCTAACCCGGGTCACAAATGGACTTCCAGCAGATCCAAGAAGCTTCATTTGACAGTTCTTTGCCATTGAAATTAGAATGAGATATAATGGTTGGTTATATGCATGCACGCTTGGATAAAAGGATATTTATACACAACAGCGTACTAAATGACAATTTAAACTTAGGAAAATGCTATCTAATTTAAAAGTTCAGAAAGGTGTAGTAAGGGATTTTTTTTATAGTTATATTTTTCCTGCCATTGATGACTGACACTTTATGTCTTTGTCCATTTTGACTGCGAACTTGTGGTGAACTATCAACTTATAGAATTAAGAGTAAGTTCTCCATTTTGATATAAGTGTGTGTTTTATATAATGATGAATGGTTATAAGTAGTTGTGAGTGAAATAGAAAGAAAATTTATGGGAGTTGTACCGTGTTTTCCCACCATATATATTTGTGTAAACACGGTATAACTCCCATAAATGTTCTAATATTTTTAAAAGTGATTGCGAGCGAAGTAAAGTTAAAATGTAATAGTAAAGATATAAAAAATATTATTTAATTAAAAGAAAAAGAGTAAAAAAGTAAAATTTTAATATAAATATGAGGATGAGTATGTGAAAGATAGTGTGAATGCTCTTATATCCAATGATTTTAAAGTTTAGAGCAGCGTATTTACGTCACAAAAAAAAGTTGAATCAGAGTCCACATATATTTTCCACATAACTTTTCTTAACAACCAACTGTAATATAGCCAACTTATAGAAGTTGTAATTGCAAAACTCTTTTCGATTGTGTTAAAAATTCAATTAGATCAAGTAACACTAAAACAACCGATTCACGTTATCTACGGACCTTGATTCTTTCTTTACTGATAGTACGTGATCAATACCAAACCAAATATATACATTAACCTGATCAATCAATTTAAACTTTACTACGAAGTTCTCTCAAACTCTAAAAAAATATAAAAATATGCTTCTAATTATTAGATGTTAACCATTTAGCTTCAAACATTTACTATAACTTATTTACAAAGGTCGGTGGCCTCAACACATGGCACCAACCACACATCACTACATCAATATATTTATTAATCTAGATAATGTACCAATAAGTTTTTGTCAGAGTTGGTTTGATTTCTTCACTATCAAATTGAAGGTGACAAGATCGATTCCTACACCACTCAAGTTTTTTTTTCCTTTGTTTTTATTATTTTCACATGTCTTTGTCACCAGCCCTTTCTCCCCCTTCAAGTTTCAACTTTTGCATTTTCATCCCTAATATTAAAATCTTATCAAATATAACTTTAACCCCTTTAAATTTCTAAAGTTTTAGGTTTACTCATCCACATCTTTTACTTAGAAAACTATTTTCTTACGTTCGTGTTTTTTACGTGTCGGTGTAACTTTGTTTTTCTTTGGAAACGAGTATAGTTAAATATAAAATGTTTTCGACTTAATTTTTATTTAGACTTTGAGTGACCTACTTTTCGATGTAAGTTTTGTTTGGAAACACGTAGGTTCAAATATTATATGTTTTGTTTCGACGGTATAAATCTGATTTACTCTACATTTCGATGCTAATATACTTTGAAAACGAGTGGGAACGATTGTAATCAATACTTTATCACACATCATACAATGTCGTTGCAGGTGGTTTTTATGTACGTTTTGAGTCTAGATTTTCACATAAATTTGTTTTGAAAAAAAGTCAAATCAAATATAATATGTTCTCATTCAATGGTATAAATTCGAGTTACTTTACGTGTCGATGTAAATTTAGTTCGGAACGATATAGGTCGATTGTAGTCCATACTTTATCATGTTGTATACAACGCTGCGCAATGCACGGCGGGTGAAAATTCTAGTATTATCTTAGACTCAAAATTATTCTAACTTCTTATCTAAGTATCCAAATTATGCAAAAATAACAATAATATGATCTCATTTATATTATACTAATTATCAACCATTCTATGCATAAGGGTGTTGTATTTTATGCATAGGGTTTTTTTTAATAAAAAAAATTGGATTTTCATTTTTAACACAAAGTTTTTCATTTTTTACTCTTTAACTTCTCAAATTTGGCTTTCTATACTTTTAACCTAAAATTCTTCATCTTTTGTAATTTAATCTTACAACTTTTATATTTAACTATACTCGTTTCCAAAGAAAAACAAAGTTACACCGACACGTAAAAAAACACGAATGTAAGAAAATAGTTTTCTAAGTAAAAGATGTGGATGAGTAAACCTAAAACTTTAGAAATTTAAAGGGGTTAAAGTTATATTTTATAAGATTTTAATATTAGGGATGAAAATGCAAAAGTTGAAACTTGAAGGGGGAGAAAGGGCTGGTGACAAAGACATGTGAAAATAATAAAAACAAAGGAAAAAAAAACTTGAGTGGTGTAGGAATCGATCTTGTCACCTTCAATTTGATAGTGAAGAAATCAAACCAACTCTGACAAAAACTTATTGGTACATTATCTAGATTAATAAATATATTGTGTAGTGATGTGTGGTTGGTGCCATGTGTTGAGGCCACCGACCTTTGTAAATAAGTTATAGTAAATTTGCAAGTTAACACGACACAACATGCATATGTGATTCAACATTTTTACGTTTCATTCTAAATTTGGTAAGTTAATACAACACAATGTGCGTGTGTGGTTCAATTTTTTACGTCTATTTTTTCCTTTTGAAGGGTTCGTCGCAACGCACGGATCTTAGATCGACTTAGTTATATTTTTTTATGTTTTACGTTTTGGTCTAAATCTTCGTATTAACACATCGCAACTTCAGTGTTGGTGGTCGTTAAATGTGGTGTGACATTTTTGTTATCTGGCATGGTTTTACGCCTCCGGCGCAACGCGGGGAGCTTATTTCTAGTAAAATCTAATTGAAGGTCAATTTTGAAATATGCTTTAATTTAATAAATGGTAATATTTTACTTTAGGGTATCCTGAGTTATATTCTATTAAATTATATGTTAGTTAATATAACATTTTGATTTTAAGAAGCAATCAGAACATCTCTTCGAACACCTTAAAACATGATATCTTACTGTCATATTAAATTTTCACTTTAAAAACTGTTTTCTTTACTCCAACAATATCCCATGTTTAAAGAGTCCAATATCCTTCTATATATATATATATATATATATATATATATATATATATATATATATAGATATATATATATATATATATATATATGTATATATATATATATGTATGTATATATATATACATATATATGTAGATATATGTACATATACATGGATAGGTATGATATATAGACATATATATATATATATAGATAGATATATATATATATATATATATATATATATATATATATATAGATATACATATATATATATATATATAGATATATATATATATATATATATATATATATATATATATATGTATATATGTATATATATGTGTATATATATATGTATATATATGTATATATATGTGTATATATATGTATATATATATGTATATATATATATATATATGTATATGTATATATGTATATGTATATATATATGTATATGTATATATATATATATATATATATATATATATATATATATATATATATATATATATATATATATATATATATATATATAGGGATATTCAAATGAAAACCAAAAAATTAGCAAAAACCAAAAGAACCATTGTAATCCATAGATTAAAAGATCAATGGCTAGGATTGAAAAGGATAAAAAGTAGTTTCTTTCAATATGAATTATTCATATGTTTAAAATAAAAGGGTAAAATGGGGAATGTATATTTATAAATTAAAACTGTTTTTCAGATCATATTTATCCATATTTTCTCAAAAATTCTAAATCTAGAAAACATCAACGGACACTCCTTTCAACGGAGAGCAACTCGTAATAGGTTCTGAATGGAGACGATTTAGGGCAAGAAATTCGTAATAGCGTTAGCAAGTTGCTCGATCGACCACGAAACCTAAAGGTATGAAGATGAATAACTACATTATTACTCAAAGTTGTTGATCTTACCAATTGTTTTGATTCTTGATGAGCAATACAATTGCAACGAACCTGGATATGTAATCTTTAGAACTTGCAGATGGTTGTCCAACTCAAAACCTTTTGCCATTGGTTTAATCATTCATACACATAATTTGTTGGCATATTGATGGTTTTATTTTTGAATAAGATCTTGAAATTTTTCGTAAATAAATGGAAAAGAAAAGACAATAAAGCAAAACTTTGAAATTCAGATCTCTAATAATTTCATTTGAATTACATTTAATTGAATCATGATGAAAAAACCATTAAGTGCTACTATTTAAACCATGGAAAACAATACATGGGTTATTTTGTTTAATTGAATCTAAAATAATCAAAATATATGTTTGATGAGTCTACTCATGAATGTCAAATAAGTAAAATCTTCATATAAATTCTATGAATTTGCAGATGCAATTTGATGTTCAAGCTTACTTCATGCTACTTCCTTCGACAAAACATTGTTAAGTGTGAATTTTATATACTTTTAGGTTGTTACATATATCTTGGATAGATAACTTTTAGAAAGAAATTTTGGGCTTGCAGATGACTGTACAAATAATAAAACTAGTTCTAGGTTTGGAGATTAACAATAGTTCAGGATTTGGATTCGATTCTACAAAGCGGTTTAAAAAAAGAGGTTTGGGAATTCTACCTCTTTAATCAAATTCTTAGGTTTCAGTTTTAGCCAATTAAGCTTTTGAATTGTTACTCACTTAACCCGTTGGAATTAAACATAAACTAAATATTTTTTAGGTAAACGAGTCATATTGAAGTTTGCATGTTGTGGTTCATTGGGGTCAAACTATTGTTGTAGATATATTGCTAGTTTCAACAGTTAATCGCTTCCTAACAAAAGTACTTTTAATGTTGCTTATATTGATCTCTTCTAGTTGAGTCCTATTTCATGTTGCTAGTCGTGATATGTAGACATGAAATTGTCCTAAGACACCATCATTCAAGTGTCTATTGATTTGGTTTTTCTTGTGTTGCTATTTGTTAATCATTGATTTAATATGTAAAGTATATATGCACATATGAACTCATGCATATATGCATAGTTTTTCACATGCATACATGCACATTTTTTTAATATGCATATATGCATAATTTTGATTTGGTTGTGTATACGGTATTTTACATTGATTACCACAATTCAACCTAGTTTCTTCTAAACTTTTGTTTTAGTAGACAAGAAAAAGAAGTTATGTAAGGGGCGATTTCAAGGCTAGGATTCTGAAACAGGTGATGACACAAATTGGAAAGTAAACATTTAAATGACGTTGATTCATGCATTCAATTGTTTATGATGATGCATCATTGAAAAAGCGAACTGAAGATTCAAATATCAAAACTCCATGTAAGGGTAATTAATATGATTTCATTAGAACTCTATGCAACTTGCTTCAATGACTTTATATTATATTCATATTCATTCTACTTATGGTTTATATTCCAGGAATACGCTATTAAATGGTCAATTAGGCTTCTCTCTTTCCATGTTGCATTGCATTTCAAGCTTCTAATGTTGCACAATTAGAGTCTTCAAGCTTTTTGGATGATTTTACAATGGAACTTAAACTATATTGGAATAGATAACTTTATAGAGCAATGTTTATCATTTTATTTGTACAGAGATTGAAATTAAATAATGTGCATATCTACTTTACATACTAAACTATACGGTCCGATCGGTTGAACCAGCCCGACCAGCGGACCGATAAGGCGTTCGATTCACTGTCCGGTCCGGTTTTAAAACATTGAGCGGAACTAATGGAGCATATTTTAATAGCCTGTACACCAAACCTCGACGACTAGTTCTTATTTTTTTAGTATTGTAACATTTTTTAATGTTTTTTTCTTATCAATTACATGTAATTATTTACTCGTGTATACTTCATTAAAGTTTTTATATATTTTTATTTCTATTAGTTTTTCATTTTTTTATTATTTTAGAAAAATGAAGGATGGAAGAGACAAAAAAGATAAGCGTATTATATGGTTTAGAGACGGTTTTATGAACTGAATGAAATAAATAGAAAAGAATTGATGATGATGATGTGAAAAACAGAAAGAGAGTGCGAGTAATAAGAGAGAGGTGAAAAATAACACCCAGTCCTTATACCTAAAGATAATGTTTTGGGAAAATATCAAATAAAGTACGATGAAAAAAATTAGCTACAATAACTAATGGGCTGTTAACAATAATTGGTGATATTAATTGCTGATGAAAACCACGTATACAATTTTGATCACTAGCCCTTTAAAAAGGTAATACTAAGATTACAGTTAACTAGAGTATATACGTTTGAAAAAGAAATACAAAATAACTCATAATTAAAGTTTATAATTTGGTTTGCAGAATCTTTCGAGAAGGAATTTGACTTAGAATTGAATTTAAATTTATATGAAACCTTTAAAAATCCTAGCTTGTTTAGTTCGTAGATTTTGTGACGGAATTAGATTACAAAATAAAATGACTAATTTGCCCCTTCAACCATACGGCCAGACCGAAGACCAAACTCCAATTCTAGTAGAAAGTCTTCTTCTTATTTAGGTATTTATCAAAGGTGTGATTACTTCTCATTTAGGATTTTTGGTAAAATTAGCAGTGAGGAATTTAGGTCCTCATCATTGCTTGTCTTCTTCATTCGTTCATTTATGTTCGTGAACATTTTATAATGTGTTTGTTAACGTTTGTTTGTGTTTGGTTCATTTAAAAGTTATATTTGAGATAATAATGTTAAGTGTTTATTTATATTTGGTGGATATTACATAATATATGTGATTTTTAAAAAATTATCAATATATGATGGTTTATATTTGTTTGTTTTAGGAAATTTTGTTTGCATTCAGAAATATTCATGAATATTTTTGTGTGTTCGCTTGCCTTCATTTACGTTCGTTTATGTTCGTGAACACTTCATGAACATATTCATTTTCTTAATGAATGAACACGAATAAAAAATCTCGTTCAGTAAAAGTTCAAAACATGTTATTTCTTAACGAACGAACATAAAAAAAGTAATGTTCGTGTTTGTTAATTAGTTTACTTACAACCCTATAGAAAATCACAGGCCATAACCACGCCCTACTAGCGATAGCATAATGTGAAGGAGTATTGGATTCCCATTTTTGACGCAATTAATTCGAGTTCCATACATAATTCTACAACCAAACATGATTTCTGAATGAATATTTTTCGATTTCAATTCCTATGGGTTCTAAGAATCAAACGTGGCCTGTGGTATGTATTTATACAGCAAATAAAGGCTATCACTACTATTTTTGTCATTGTAGTTATTCTACTATCTGTTTTGACTCACACTATCAAGATACTATAAAGTTGATCAAAATTAACTTTATTAATTAGAGTTTTAGATCAATTTGAATTCTAAGTAGACAACTAGAGGATTCCATGAACTTGCTCCATTATTAACCATTCTTTGTTACGTATAAGTCACATCTTTTAATATAAACCTCTCCCGAACGAAGACAAAATAAAAATCGTTAGAAGAGCAAGACATGACCATAAAATATTAATTTAGTCAAAATCTAACTTTTTTGACTTTTAGGTATGCTCGACTTTTAAGCGGTAGAGTAGGAATGATAAATAAACTTAGAACCGTTTAGTTAAGGGGTGGATATAAGGACATTCTACAGGTATTAAAGGAACACCTTCTGATTTTTTTTTCACAGCGTGTGAAGGGCCTAATGAGCCGTAAGACCTTGCAAAAAGTAATTGAGTTAGGTAATATTAATGTTATCAGATTCTGATCGTACAGTAAATCTGACGCATTACTAGTCTACTGGTCGAACCGATTCGACCGGTCTGATTGATCCGACCACTGGTTCAACGTCAAAACGATTTTAAACACCAAACCGGATCGGATTGGAGTGCGGTTCCTAGTCCGACTGGTCGAATTAGCTGGTCCGGTCCGGTTTTCAAAACTACGGGTAATGTCCCCTACGACTGGTGAACAGCTTTACGAGCCATTAAGTGAGTCCCGTGAAAGTCATTATGGACCTAAAAATATAATCAAATGGGCCACGAATTACCTTACATGCCATATGTGATTTTTTGATATTGTTGACGTGACATATTTTCCACGGTATCTGTGTTTTTTTATTATAACTATTTGACGTTACACATTATTCCAAAAAAAACGTGTATCAATTATTTGACGTGATGTAAGATTATATATAAATGTACTATATAAACGAACGTATGTTATTTTGTTTTATCGGGTGAGTTTGAAATGAGTTAATTAAAAATGTTATTACGGCGGGAGTAATAGAACGTATCAGAATGAGCCATCTTCTAACACACATAGCATATTGTTGAGAGCATTCAGGAACCAATAAATAACAATCGTTGGCAGAATAGCAAAAGCAGGTCTCGAGATTGAATAGTTTTTGCACAACGAATATGCCTAGTCATGTAAGTTGTATTACCTGGGCATTGTGGATTTTAATTTAGATTTTTTGGGGTGCCTACTAGGGAAAGTGGTTTTATGTTTAGATGTAAAATTTTAAACGTGTAGCAAAATGTGTGTGTTATGTCCCATATTTATAATGTTTTTTGTTTAGATTTAATTTCTTTTTTGAAAAATAATAACGGGTCATGAAGGTACTCACGAGTCGTAAGTTAAGAACTTAACAGCTCGTGAAGTCCTTCACGGGCTATAAAACTATTCACTGCAAACCACTTTCAACTGGTTAAAGCTTTGAACAACTGATGAGATTTCTTGCAAATTTTGTCTATAAAAATGTCCCATTGAGGTCTTTATAATAATGGGTGTCCTTTTGTCTGCCTTGATTTATTTATAACATGTCCCTTAGTTAATTGTAAAACAAATTCTATTGTATTAATCAACTCTATCTCTATCTATATCATCAAATTTAAAATAAATAGTTAAAAATAACACTCTATTGGATTCACTATAAAACCTATCATCAAATTAATAAAGAATTGGTATAGTAACCCATCAAATTTTAATGAGCTACTACTCATCCTCCATCAAATTATTATGAGTGTATAATAAAGTGGAAAAAATGTTTGTCGGTAAGGTAGGGATAGAGATAGAAAAATAAAATATGAAAGGTTTAAAAGAAAAATGCAATATAAATTTAAAGAATGATGATTTTTTATAAAATTATAAAGATAAAGATAGTAAACCAGATGAATGCTATATATTATATATTTAGTAAACTAGGTGAATGCTCTATATTATATATTTTAAGTTTGTTATGAATTATCTTTTTTCCTATTGGGTTAGGTTTTTTCACCAATTTGTTATAAAAATTAAGACCGAATTACAGATTTCACATCAACTACTGAGTTATATCCTATCTGATGCAACTTGAAATTCATGTTGACACGATCTGATTATGAATACAATTCATATAATCACGTAGATAAATATAAGCACGTCACAATTGTATTTTTAAAATTTTATAAAACATCATATATAAAAATTTATATATATATATATATATATAGGGGAGGGATCAAATGAGAACTCCCTATTTTTGTGAGAACTCTAGGAACCAATGTGAACCACTAGTTTTCAATGGCAAATTGTAATTAACAACAACATAATCAAAAAAATCATAAAATAAAAAATAATAAAAAAATAAAAAAAATAAAAACACAGAAGTGTTTCTCTCGTTTCCCTCTACCATTAAAAAAAATAAAAAAAATTATAAAAAATAAAAAAAAATCTCGTTTTTTTACCAACGTCATTTTACACATATGTAATTCTTGGAATTACACATGTGTAAAACAGAATTTACACATATGTAATGACTAATTTACACATGTGTAAATAACGGGTGGACGAATTTTTTCAAAAAAATATATCAATATGGTAGGCGTTGGAAAGATAAAAAATAATGAAATTAATGGTGAAATTTTTATGAAAAAATAATGTCATGAAAAAAAGTTATGAACGTTTTAAAAAAAAGGTGGAAGTGGCATGTGACTTGCATGTGACTTAAATGTGTGGTTGATATTGGTTCCTAGAGTTCTCACTAAAAATGGTGGTTCTCAAGATAACCCTACCCTATATATATATATATATATATATATATATATATATATATATATATATTTAAAAGTAAAAAAATATAATTTTTTTTATTATATTTGACTGGCTTGGTTTTGAATAGAATTTTTACCAACACGTAGATAAAATGAGCAAGTAATGTTATATGTGGAATTTTATAAAACATGAAGTATGTTAAAAGTTAATTATTGTTATATTGAAATATTATAATATATATTAATTGCTTTGGTCAGTGGCTACAATGCCACAATACCAACAACAATGCATAATTTACAATTCAAAAAAGCACAAGGCTGATGTCATGGTCTACTGCAGAATTAAGTATAAGTGATAAAGCCGGATGTACAGGTCGGTGATGCAACGAAAAGCCGTCGAGCTATGGCAGCGGCCCTCATCCTCCACTTCGCCTTCTTTGTTTAATTCATATATGTTGTTAGAAGTCGTTGCAATATGCGCAGAATGTAGTTTTGGCGATGCGATGGTTGTGGTGTTCTGGTGGCTGTTGTAGTGATTGTGGTGCAATATGCTCAGAGTAAGATGATAAAATAGGTTCTTTAGTGGATCTGCGGTTGCACTACGATGGTTAGGTCAGCAGTGGTGGCTGAGAGATTTAATGCATCGTGTTGGTGGTGGTGGCTGATGCGTTCATGTTTTGTATGTGTTTTAAGTTTTAAATGTATGCTTTTAACGTGATTTTCCTATCGAGCGTAATCACTTTGTGTTATGTTTAAATTGTAGGTATGGGAAGCTTAAATGATATATTCAAGGGTTGCACGAAGATTGGAGGATATATAGATGAAAAGAGATGAAGAAAATGAAGAAATTGGTGAAAAATGAGCATACGACGTAACTTACGTCCTAAAGGAAGTAAGCTACGTCCTTTCTAAAATTGACATTTTTTGGGACGTAAGACAGAGGATAAGCACGTCTATTATGGGGGAGGACGTAATTTACGTCCCTAAGGACGTAACTTACGTCGTAAGGTCAAATTTGACGTAATTTTCCGGATTTTGACCATATTTAAGGAGGGTTATCAATTCTAAAAACCCTAATTCGCATTGGGAGCAAAAAGGGACAAACTTGGACGATTCTTGAGGTCGATTCTACTTCTCCAACTCATTCCAATCCATCAAATCATGTTCCAATCCGATCTTGTTGCCGAATTCAAGAAGATGCAAGGCTAAACTTTTCGGGATTTACCTCAGGTGATTGGTTTCGTGTTTTTAGGTTTTCGTTTATGTTCAAATTGTGTTGGGATTAAACTTTAGAACCCGTTAAGTTCTTTATTGAGTTTAACTTGTGTCTTGATTGTTTAAACAATTGTTTTAGTAAATCTTGATTTGAATTTCATATAATTATGCGCAAGTTGTATGATTGCAAGGTTTTGGTTGTTAATTTAATTGACATGGTGTACTAAGACCCGTTAAGTCTTGGTTATCTCTGTGATTTAATCATTACACGTATAGAATCCCCGTTAAGGATTTTCCACCAAGTTGAACTAGGCGATTACCGAGAACCGAACCTGAATCCCGGGGTGGATTACCCTTTTTCATAATCATCTTCTAATCAATTTTCATTAATTGCAATTTGTTTTCTTAATTAAGTTGTTAATCATTCTAAGATTCACTTTTCACAGCCAAGAGGCAATAGTTTGATAGTTCATTAGTTAATCTATTGTCTTACAAATCAAAGTACAACACACCGACCACTAATTCCACGAGGTTCGACAACCCTACTTACCCTAACTAGTTAAGGTGAATAGGAACATACATTTTACATCTTATTTGATTGATATTTCGACATCGATCAGTGGCCTGATGGGTGACGATGGTTAGCGGTGGTGGCCTGACGTTGCACAAGAAAGAGAGAGTGGTTGTATTTTGTTATGTGGAATCTGACCTTAATATGTTTACGAACTTTATAAAAGTTTCAATTCAATTTTATTTTTGATTGAAACAAAGTTATTATTAGTAAATAATCAATTAATATATTTAGAGTAATCTTACAACGGTTAAAATGGGCATCAAAATAATATAAGATTCAAATTAAGTTTTTGTTTTAAGTAGTTTGTATATATAACCGGTGAGATGTGTCGTTAATTTAAGAAAATCATTCTTTTACTTTTTATTTTTTTTGCGAACTTTTCGCTAATTTTAAAGGTTTTGTTTGCGTTAATTTGTGTTTGTGTTTACTAAAATTTAAACATTAAAATGGTTTCATCTGAGATGTTAAAGTATTATTTTATTTAACATAATCTTTTGAGGATCATAGTTTCAAAAAAAAAAAAAATCAAACCTAAAAGAGACCCGCGCAACGAATAGTCTCAATTTCTAGTTAATATAAAACAAGGAAAGATAGAAAGAAAACTACTAAGAGGTATTAGTATACAGTCGGTGGACCAAATGCAGGAAACTGATAGTTTTGTATCAAGTTGGGTGGTGCAGGGCTGTCAAAAAAACGGAGAGACGAAGGATCGAGTGTATATGAAAAATTACCTGGGAATGTTATTATTTAATTATATTTATGAAATAAGATTAGTTTTTCTCCTAATTTAATATATGATTACTGTAAAATATATTACTTAAAGTGGATAAGATATTACATATATGGTGCTAATTGGATGAAACTCTGTTTTTTATGAAGACAGAAACTAATCTGAAAATATAATTAAATTACACTTATGCTGATTTAGTCTTCAAAATTTTCTACAACAATTAATAAATATAAATAAGCATTGATGGCCATTTCCAAATAATGATAAGTTAATAACAAACAAAATAAAAAAGAAAAGAAAAAAAGATGAACGGGAATGAATAAGAGAAGTCGGGATAGTAGCGAGTTTCCGTTACCTTTTCCTTTTTAGTTTTTTACTTTCCTTTTCCTTTTCATAGATATTTGTAATATGTTAAAAATGTATTTAATAAGTTGTATAAATTTGTATATGTTTATAATAACATGCAGGTTGTATAAGTTGTAAAATTTTAACTGAAAAATTGTAAACTAATAGTTTATAGTAAAACTAAGTTTGAAACTTGTATATTACATGGACTGAATAACAAAATATTAAATTAAATAGTTTTGATCAAATATTAGTTATAAAGTATCTTTTATATCGATCAGTAACTAAAATTTTAAAAAATTAGTACAAAAAATTTTATATTCTAAAAGAGTCTTTAAAATAATTATTTATTAAAACAAGAGTTCATGGTTCCTATCCTTTAAACACCTACGAAAACCAATTTCTATGAGTGTGTGAATTAGAGAAACTTGTATAATGTCATGTTTAATTATCTTGAAACCTTGGAGAAACAAATTAACAATGAGGGGATATCACACTAGGCGTAAATGACACTTCATTGGGCATAAATTATGTTGGCACTGTAATATATCGTACGATGTGGCATAAAAGAGAAGAATTTTGGCATAACATCAATTACTGGCACAACTTACATTGGGGGTGGCGTAAATTACGTCTTGCTCCGAGAAAATTAGTGTTTATGGCAGCTTTTTGCACATGTAACCTTATATTACGAGAAGAGATTCTTTTATGGTGCATGAGAGCTGAAAAGGACAACGATTTGCAAAGTGACATGCGATCTTTATCTCTTTCAATCCTTAGTCGAAATAAGAAATCAAAAATCAAGATCAATCATGAGGATACAAGGCTAATCCACCAATGACCAACCCGGGGTGTAATGCCATGTTAGTTATTTTGTTTAATCGATGTTTCCACCTTTTTGGATATGATTCTTGTTCTATTGTTACGTTCTCACTATGATTAAGTCATAATTATGTGTTTTGTGTTTGTAATTGATTTACAGTTTATATTTTATGATTTAAATAAATAATCATCAGTCATTGGTCCTTAAATCGTTAATAATTGTGATATTTGATTGAGTTTACATAGTTCAACTCATAATTACTTAAATAGCATCTTAGCAAGTGCCTTATTCGGGTTTAGGATCTTTAAGTATCACTACTAGGTTATAAACCAAAGTTCATTACCTTCATCGATCATTCAATCACTTTTAAGTTTAGGTTAGTTTCAAGATAGTTAAATAATAAAAAATAAACATATAACATTAATTGCATGCTTCTGGTGAATATGATACCTTATACTATAACTACTTACGTTAGTTAGATTTTTACATGGCCACAATGACAGGCCATGTGAGAATATGTTTTATCAATAGCTATTACAACTTTGGCGTGTGACCATCAATTAGGATGAGGTCTATGTTCTTTATTTAATTTTTCAAAGTACTAAATTATTTAAGATATTTCTAAGTTTATAAGTTTGTATTTGATATAAAAGTACTTTAGGAGTGTAATACAAACTTATTGTTTGAGATAATATTATTCTTTGTAGTGACCATTTGTTATATGAGTAAATAAAAATCTTTGAAAATTATTTCAGAAAGAGTATCACATTTAACCGAGTCCTCAAGTGTCGTTCTTTCTTATGAAACGGACAATTTTAAAAGTAGTGTTCGGTACTATCTTAATAACTAGATTATATTAACTAGTTTTTCCGCCCACGCCACGCAACAAGAGTCTTGTTGTTTTTTCTCGAGCTACGCGGGGCGAGTCTGATCATTATTGCTTCAGTTTTCCGAAACCATATAAGCGAATATCAAAACTGGTTTCGATAATACCTATATCGGGAACAACATTTTTCGCTCATAATTGGTACGATTCGTCACTGTAGGACAACAGTAACTGTACTTTTTATAACCTACTATATTAAAAAAATACTCAATTTTAGATAAAGTGGATAAATAGTTCGATTCATCACTGTACGACAATGGTAATTGCACTCGCTATAGCCTATAATATCAAAAAAAAAATTACTTGATTTTAAACAAAATATAGAAAAATAAAAGTTAAAAAAAATTAAACCATTAAAATTTTGTGACAGAACAAACGTATATGTCAAAATTTTAAGTTACTATCGTTGCAATTTTTGAAGTGTATACTAATAAATTTATTTACTTGCAAAAATTTGTATAATTGAAAAAAGTACAATATCACATTGAATAAGCTAAAATTAAATGTTTAAAGTTAAAAGTTGCTAAAAACAAAAAACAAAAAATGTCGTGCCTAAAATCTAACAGTAGAAAGTTCACTGTAACAATGAAAATTACTTTTTAATATATAGTATGATGAAGAGATCATGTTGTACAACTAGATTATATTAGCTTACTAAGTTAATACTTTGTGTGTTACACATGTTAAACAAATAAAGTATTAAATAATTAGTAATAAAAATGTATGAATTATAAAACCATGTTTGAAAATAAAATATTATTATAATTACGTATAAATAGTTATTTGAAGTAAATAAATAAAAATATATTTTTTTAACTTTTGTTTTATAAAACAATTATGGTTTTTAAATATTTTGTTTTAAGAAAAATTAATTTTCTTTTAAAAGCTCATTCTATTCTGTATTTTATAAAGCTTTTCTTTTTTAAAACTATGTTTTTAATAAAAAATAGGTTTTTATTTATTAAATTATATATTTTTTGTTTGAAAATGACATGAGTAATAATATTACTATTCAATATTATTATTAATAATAGATTGAAATAAGAAAATTGGTATGATGTGATTTACAATTGTGTCACCTCTCTTATATAAATTTTTCTTAATTATAGGTAGATAGATAGACAACCAGATAGATAGTCTAGAAATCCATTTAATAAACGGATTATAGTTAGTAATAAACACAAAAAAATTTACAGTATAATATTTTAATATAAGATATGATTAAAATTATATATACGTAATAGTTCAAGTACTAAAACAATTATAATATTTTTTAACTCTCTTATCTAAATAGTTTCATTTTTAAACATTCATTTTAAGACTTTTTATAAAAATTTATTTTATATAAAAATCTTGTTTATTAAAAACTCTGATTTGTACTTATTCTGGTTGTTTTAATAAGACTGCTATTAGAAAATTTCACTTTTTTATAATTTTTTTAATAAAGGACCGATTTAAAATATATTTTGTTTCAAAAAAGTTTAGAGTTTTAGAAAATTTTATATTATATAATTTTTTTTATTATTTATATTTTAATATAAAGATGTGATTTTTAATTTGCTTAATAAAATTTATTTTTAAAATGATAATTTGATTGTAAAAGATCTAAATAAGAGAGATAAATGTAGCAATTAATAAAATTAATTTTTAATAAGAGAGAGAAATTAATTTGAGTGTTTAAATTACTATAATATCCTTTTGGAGGGAAAATGATTTAAATATCTATAAGAATGACAAGTGGCAAAATGGTAAGTTTAGAGATTGTTAAGTGGCAAAAGAAATCCTCTTTTATTATATACAATAGATTAACCAGGCTCCTTAAAATAAGTCGATTAATTTTTTGTGTTATATTATCTATTTTAACCATAGTATATCAATCCTAATAATTTATATATTATAGGTTGAACTCTACCCTTGTTATCCCACCTAACTTAATTTGTTTAAGATATTCTAATGATGTTAATTCCAATTGGGGTCATAACGAAAGTATGGTAAAAGTTTTGGTAGTCACTGCTAGTTTATTCTAAACATGAGCGCTAAATTTCTAATTTGTTTATGCATAATTACAGACATATTAGTCATTGTTTCAAATTTACCACAATGTGATTATATAAACTTCAAAAAATATATATAAGATAAAGCATTAGAGATGGCTAATAAAAGTAGCATTAGCTGAAGAAAGCACCAAAAACTACTGGTCAAGCGGTCAAATTTCGTATAGAAAATCTTGAGATGATAATCAATAGACGATGATGTTTTCGTCTTGTAGCAAGCTTTTTTTGACTGATAATTATACTTTAGTTTATTTAATAACTAACAGTTGTGTTTTTGTCTCGAAACAAAAATTAACAGATAGTTTGTTAATTGTCACTTTAAAAACTAGGTTAAACGAGCAAGACTTGTTGCTTTTTAATCGTGCACAACACGTCTGCTATCACCTGATTTGACTACATCTTTATCTTTTAATATTGTGAAACATTATTTTTATAAATTAAATGTGATTCTCACAATTGTTTTTCTATTATTCGGATGTAAATATCTATTCTTTTTATATTATTAAATTCCTTAACATGTTAAAATATTATTCTAAGGTGGAAGTTTTACTACGAAACTGGTTATAGTCTCATGTGGACCTCACTTCTACAGTTCTATTGTGTTTTGCAAAGTTACAAATACGGTCTGCATTGGCAGTTTAGTTTGGTTTTGAACACTCGGTAACCTAAACTGAAAATTTCGGTTAAAAATGTTATCTGATTGGTTTTATGATGTCCTCAAAGGGAGATACTAGAGGTAAAATGATACATCTTTCCAATCAAAAAGTTGCAGGATTAACGCATGGCACCAAATTATTACACGTAAAAGTATGCGACGATATAAGACTATTACACAAAAAAAGTATGCTATGTTATTGAGTTATGTTACATATTATGCACAAGAAATTGACATTTTTATTTATTTTATTTATTTTTTTATAATTTTATATAATACTATTATACTCAAATTTAAAATAACAGAAATTTTTGATTTTATAGGATAATTTATAAAGAAAAAAGAAAATTTACAAAAGTTATTTTAGTTGAAAATTTTGTAGAAGCAGATAAAAGTAAGTGAATTTTTCTTGTCCCATTTAACTTGTTTTATAGATACTTCCCAATATAAAATTCCAAGTTTATAGAAAATTAAAACTACTAAATTAAATCCTAGCCTGAAAGGATGTGCGAAGGGTCGGACACGGCTCCAATATTCAAGGATAAAAATATTATTCTACAATGACGTACTAGAATCATTTTTAATTTCACAATGAGAACCACGCGTGCATATACTGACATTGTAGCTAATGTCTACTAAATAATTATTAGTTTTTAGCGGAAAAAGATAAATTGGTAACTATTAATAAACTAGTATTAAGCCCCCGCGTTGCGGCGGGGGGCTTAAAACTGTATCAAGTAACACCAATGTCACGCCACCGAGCGACCAACAACACCAGAAAACCTCGTGTTAAAAAGAAATAAAAAAGAAATAAAGGCAAAAAAAGCGAACGAAAAGTAGACATAAAAACGCTAAACCACACACGTGAAATGTAAGACATTATAAACAATAACTAAGTCGGTCTAGAACCTGCACATTGTGACGGGGTTGTTGAACAAGAAAAAAAAAGACGTAACAACGTTGAACGACACACACACTTACGACGGGTAACTATAAAAATTTAGACCAAAATGTAAAACGAAAATTTTATAAAAGATGAAAAGTATAGGTGAACAAAGTTAAAGTAAAAAGTTGTAGGGGTTAAATTGTAAAAAAAATTATAAAATTATTGTACTATGTGCATAAAAATATGTACATAGATGTTAGTAATTAGAATATGTATAATATATAAATTAGTTTTAAAAGGTTGACCTAACACTTAAGATTTAGTTGACCAAATGAGAATTGAGAGTACAACTTTTGAAACCCAATATACAACCATAATACATAAATTAAATTGATAATTAGTATTATATTAATAATAATATAAAACTAATAGTTTTATTTTAGCACATATAATTTTCACACCTCTAGCATTTTTACGGATTTTATCCCGGTCAATATGTTAAATTTCATAATTTTTACTCATTTCAATCGTCAAAACATTTCTAAGCATTCTTTCATGAATCTATTTTTATTTCATCATTTTCTAGGATTTCTTTTTCTTCACATCTTAACATTCATATATGAGGGGAAACATATAAAAGATTTCAAAGGTGTTGTTATGAAAATTGATGAATTCATCAATAATGAGAATTGGTAATTTGGTTAATGATCCAATGCTGGAAACATACATGTTTAAATTAAAGAGAGCTTCAACTCAGGTTGTATTAGAAAAAACTAAACCCCAATGAAATGAAGAAATGAATTGCGTATTGAGCTGTATCCAGATTTGAATTCGATTGTGAAATCAAAAATTTCAAAGAATCTACTACCTCTGATGCTAATTATTGGGATCGAATATATAATTTGATATGAAATAATCAGAGTATGTTTGCAGTGGATAAAATAAGTCAAAATACCAGTGAAAATCAATAAGATCAAGACGTGAAGAACATTATCTCAAATCTCATTAATCATCAAGGTTTCACCACAAATGTAAGAACAACCACCCCCAAGACTTGGCCTCTAAGTTTGCTTTATGTGCACTTTTACCCCTTGAACTTTCACAACTATGAATTAAAGAGAGAAAGTCGTGATCTGGTAAAGAGATAAAGTAGGCAAAAAAGTACAAATATGAACTTTGTTATAGATCTAATCATATACTATGCTTTGAAACCATGTATAGCAAGATCAACATTAAAGGTGGTAACTATACATGCGTATGTAGATCTCTACGTAAAAGCTTCCATTCTAGGGTTTTATTCAAGAGTTCATCAAATGTGAGTTTTAAATCCCCATGTATTTACACATGATTTGATGTTTTTGGGGCTAATATACACACCTAATGACATTTATCTTAAAGTTTATAGTTTTTATACGTATAATTTACATTCTTATATGAAATAACTAGGTTTTTAATAGTGTTTTGCATGTATAACCATGATCAATAAAAATGCTTCATAACCCTAGCAGGATAGTCTTTAGATCTATTTAAGATGCATGAGTATGATGCTAAAGTGTATAAATGAGCAAGAGCTGTGCCTCCTTAAATATGATTACACCTAAGCAACTAAGCGTTGCAAAGGAATGATATATAGTGATTACATACTCCATAAGTACCCACACTTAAAGAGAAAATAAAACATAAGACCCATTAACTGGGGTAATGCATTAATATGTAAGTAGTCCACCTCCTGATACTTTGATTAAAAGCAAAGAAACGTCCCTGTAAGTAGAGTACACCTCCGTAAGTGAGTGTCGCTCTTCGCGTCACTAGATACTTAGCCAAATTTAAGTTTAAGTCCTCATAATTAGTTTTCACCTCCGTAACTCAATGCACCCAGACATAACCATTGTTAGAACCTCCGTAACAAAGTTGTACCTGTATTGATAGAATAAATGATAGGGTCTTTGTATTTGGGTTAAACATCTGTAACTCAAAATACTTAGATTGATCTTATCATAAGTCCATGTAACCAAGTTACTCCTTCATAATTAAAGTTACTTGATTGGATAAACGAAATAACCTCCCCAACTCATCTTAATTAAAACCTCCATAACTACCCTTTTCCTGTGACTACATATGCTTAGCCAAAATTAAAAGATATATCCTCGTAACTCCAGCATCCCTCCGCAACTAAAGCAGCCTCTCCGTAACTAACCTAATGTATACTTAGTTATAGTAACGCATAAATATGAAATGGCTGACTTTTTTTGTTGACAAATAAAGGTTGCTGAACATGGAGAACAAACGAGGTCCATTTATCTACTTAGTCAGGCATTAATTTTTTGTCTTTAAAAGAAGTGTTGTTAATATTCCAACACATAATGTAGGAGAAGAAAGGTTAACATGAATGACATTGTATATTGATATTGTTTTGTGTTTTTCTTAAACAAATCTGTCAATCATAAATTAAACAAGTATTTTTATCTAATACAATATTGTTATCATTTAGAATGCAAACAAAGTTTTGTAGCTATGACGTTAAGTTACACGGCCAACAAATGAGTATAAAACTAGTTATCTAAACTACAAAAAAGCAAATTAACGCCATCATTTAACGGTTACGTCAATTTAACATTAACCGTTTGGGGTTACCTTCTTTTTACGCTGTTTCATTCGTTTGGTAACCGCCATTGAGTGTAGATGAAATTCCGGTTGACGATGAGAACATAGAAGATTTTTCCAATTTTTTTTTGCTACCTCTGTTAACCGCTGTTGATTGCCGATGAAATGCCGGAGAAGATGCCAACTAAATTGACTATGAGAATGGTGGTGCAATGAGGAGAACCCGTTCCTCTTCATTTACAGGTGATCCAATTTAGTTTGTTTAATTAATCTATGTATGTGATTGGGTATTTGATTTTGACTAGCGTTTGGTGGAATTGAATGCAACCCATGATTCTAGATTCCAGCCTTAGGTTCTATGAATTACGGTCATAGTGAAAGTTGACATGTTGGTCTTTGTTCTAATTTGATTTGGAGATTCACGGGTATTGCCCGGATTAGGGTTCGATCGTGTTTTTCAATATATATTGGTTTGGGATTTGGTAATTTTGTGATATAATCGCCTTTGGGGTCCCGTAATCATGCTTCACGCCCTTAGACCCTTTAAGGTTCTAGAACATCGTATTAGCATTCGAAGTTTATGTAAACTTAATATCAGATTTATGTAACTTTAATCATTGATTAGTGCTACAAATTTCAACAAAACAAACCATAAAGTTACTTTAAATATAAATTTCCATCATTACCACAATAACTCAAGAAATTGTATTAATATAAATCACATGAATGGTAGTCAAAATAAGAATTCGATATAATATCGGCCAACGGACTGCGTGTTTATTCTCAAGTTATGTTTTCATTGCATTTTGTGTATGCATTGTGTAAATTATTGTACAAGTAATTTGGTATATCTGTCATGTATACATTATGCAGAGAACTTGGTTTACAAACTAAATAGCATCACTTTGGTGATCTCCTTTATAGAAATTAATAGTGGATTTTTCTCGCAGAATATCACCATGGAAAATACCCTTCTTAAAGAAGTGATTTAGGGGTGTTCAATTTGCAATAATTGGCAAAGGTTTGAGGTCATTTCTTTCAATTTGCTATGTGATAATTAAGTAAGATTTTAATATATTTTGGTTGGTGTATATAATATCCTCTCACTTTTGTGAAAATAACACTCATTGCAACTTTTGCAGGTTATTGCAAGTTCGCGTGAAGAATCCTACAAGCCTTCAATAGACTACACCCTTGCTTTCATCCGGCTGTTTTGACAAGTTCTAATGTTCCCAATATTTTTGGCAATTAGTTGTCTTTATAACTGAATTTTAACAAATTGTGACACAATTTTAAGAGACTAATCTCTATGTTTCCAAGATATGCTCAAAAGCCAAGGATAATGGAATTTGTCACATTATACCTCTTGATTCCTGGTAGCCACCATTTATTATACAAATAAATAAACTTTAATGATGTAGATTTGGTACCTCTGGTCAACAGGTGGATGAACTTGAAAATGCACGTTTGAAGAGAAAATTTAACAAATCATTCAAAGAGAGCTTGATGGAATTCGATCATGGGCATAATGGATACGAATTTAAATGTGGTCCTGAGTTAACTCGAAGAGCATACAAGGTATATCCAGAACAATCTAAACGACAATATATACCGATTTGAGTATTAAACCCTAAACTAGAGATATTGATTTGAGTATTACACCCTAAACTAGAGATATTGATTTGAGTATGATGTTAGGACACTTCAAGTGTTCTGCAAAATTGATATAATTCTGTTTTGGTTGTGAATTAATATAATTCTGAAAATTATTATAGTTCTAATGGTATATTTATTATTATAGTTTACTTTGTATAACAACAGAAGAGAAAAACTAATTAATTAAAAATGTATTTCAATTAAAGAGTATTCTGAAGTTTGTTCTTGCAAATTGAATATTGTTAGTTGCGTTTTGCATGTCATCGTTCAATTTAGATGTTAAATTTGAATATATTAAAGCTGCATTCAACACTTTTTAAGTTTGATATATATATTTTGAGATCACGTTTGCTTGCTTCCTTTTTGGGTGACTTTTAAAGGATTATTGTTATAATTTAATTTTGTTTTCTTTGATGTGTATAGTTCATGCTCATTGTATTTAAGGGTTCAAGCCATATAGGGCTTCAAGTCAAAGATGTCTACATTATTAAACTACTTTTGGTTTCAATTCTTTTTCAATATTTATAGATCTGCACATGATATATGATATCCATCTTCCATTTTAATACTTTTATAAGTTGATTTTTGAATTACTATTTGTAACAATCTGTATTTATATGGTTGCCGTGATCAGTGGCTATACATGCCATGGTGGAATCATTTATGAAAGAAATCTATGATATCCATACTGATTTTGCTATGTACTGCTGCTTATTATCATAATGAATTTGTACATTTTGGATTATTGAGTTATGCTCAATCATCTCACATGTATATTTTATGATCTTGCACTGCTTCAAAGATTAAACCATAATGTTCTGTTGTAATACACTAATGTGTTTACTTTCAACTCCCGTCCAATTTGATATCTAAGCCATTTGATTATACTTTTGACTTTTATGTATTTACCAGTTCATATTGGTTTAGCAACATGCAAATGTTGTTTCAAGACTTCAAGTAATTAAAGCATTGCTTTTTTATTTTCGATTTAGATAGAAGGATGCCATTTTTGTTTAAAACATATATAAAGAAAAAAAGAGTTATGTGATCAAGTGGGCCATGTCAAAATCATATGTACAATGATGCAATTATAGAATATTCTATTATATTATAGTTATAATCCAACATAAAACATTAAAACGTCCTGTCAATCATTAGATCATTTTGTTTCCAGTTTTACATTTTTTTCACTCTTTAAATCCTAAATGACATTTAACCACATCACTGTCTCCACTGCAACGCATGGCAACACCAACTAGTTATATACATTAAACAAGTAAGGTGGTGTGAAGTGCATACTTTTTAAATTTTAAGACTCTAAGTATTTAAAAACCTCATTTTTTAGGAGCAAAACCATTATTCTTTAAGGGGTTCCAAGGAGACACCGACATCTTGCAAGGGTTCCGGGGGCAGCACTTTTGGAAATGAGGTCTAAGGGCCCGCACCCCTGGTGGGTACAAGGGGTGGCTAGGGCCAACTTGAAATTTATTTAATTACAATAAACGTGTTTTTATTAAAAATTCATCAGGTTTCGTAAATTCTCAATTTACATAAAACTCCAAAGTTAAAATGGGAACCTGATTTACACCCAAAATCCGACTTGATATAACTGCTTCGAAGCAATTTTTGCTAAAACTGAATACAAGACTTTGGCCTTCTTTTGGTGTACAAAACAAAGAACACACAGATAAACCTATTCGATCTTGCACAATATGAAATTAAAATTAAATTCTTAAAGAAATCAAGTATTTTAAAACTACGAGAACAACACACCATGCATACATGATTTTCATGATTATCTATTATGCCATATCATTTACCATTTTGCAGGTGGGACTTCTCTAGGCAATGAAATATAGGAAGTTAAGGAAAAGATGGGATCAATGATTTGACGAAAAAGGATGGGACGATCGAGGCATTATGACGTAGAGTGGAAGCATAACTAAAATGAGAGAAAATGTGGTATACTGTGGAATACCATATATGTAATTTATTAAGTTTCTTTGGAATTTCTAGATTTGGTAGACATTGCCAAACATTAAAACATAATATTGATAATTAATAAATTCAAAGAAGTAAAACCTGCAAAGTTATGTAGTCAAAGATGTCCATGTTTTACAATCATAACGACATCTGCTCTATGAAACAACATCTGCCAAAACATATATCAACCAGGCAAGTGAATGTATGAATAATGTAGACGGAAGCAAAAGATAATCAATTGAGCATTTTGATTCAAAAATAATAACAGAACAATTTTTTAATATCGTTGAATCACAAAGAATGCCGACAAACAGAATATATAATCACACACTAACACACATTTTATAATAGAGAGAAAATTGATTTTTCATAAACTTTAAAACTTATCATCCCAATGATTACATGAGTATAAAAAAGAAGCCATTTTTGGGCCGAAACAAAAAAAAAAGGAAAATAACTCCTAAAATAACTCGTTCCAACAATCATTTTGGTCACATGTCCAAAACAGAAACTTTTACCCCAAGTTATGATTATGGGCCTCCAAAAACGAGATAGTAATGATAATATTGTTCTTATGTTATCCCAAAACAGGACTTGTGTAGTATTAAACAGGTTAATTCTCCAACCGAAAACCTTGCTTTTCATGTTATGTGTTTAAGATCATGAAAGGAATGACCGACTCTAATCACGACAACATGCATGGTCAAATGTATCGGATTAAGCCATTTACGATATGATTTACACGGGTTAATTTGAAGGCTACAAATTAAAGGAATACGGACATGCATCCAAATTAGGTACAGATTAGTGAATTCTTTTAACATTCAATAAATAAAAAGATACAGTAATTGTACTAAATATACATTAAAACACCAATTTACTTGAAAATATAGAAAATTAGAATGCTCCTTTTTACAATTTCACCTATTATACTCTCTTTGACCTTAATTATGTCAAAGAAACTAGTAACAAACTATTCATCCCAATTCTATTGATAATGATAATATCTGGTCCTCAAACTATATAAAAAAAAAACAAAAAACAAAACCGGCGCACAAGGCTCGCGCATCCACAAGTTTACGGTTGTTTGGTCACTTTAGGCCTGATGTACATATGCTTAGCACTCAAACTATGAAATTTGTACGCAATTGGGTAGTGAGATGATTGAAAGCTTCTTCACAGCAAGGGATGGTAAGTCCGCCCATCGGATGATCGAACCCAAACTCTTCCTCCGACCTATCCAACAAATCTTGAAATAGCGGTTGGTCCAGGTAAGCTAAAGGAACCACAAACCTTTTTCTTTGAATTTCCCCTACATAAACAGCCAAATATCCTTTGGGAACATCTTTCTGGTGTTTGTTGTTTAGTTTGATTAGTTGTTTTGCATTAGCAACTAATGATTGCAACCGGAAAACACCCATTGTTTTGGAGCTTAAAAAAGATTGTTTTTGAGAGAATGAATTGAAGTGATGCAAGAAGTTTGTAGAGTTGTAGAATTCAATTTGGATGTAGGTGTACTTTGATAGAAGTCTTGGGTATCAGCCTTATATTTATAGTGTTGAACTTTCAGGTATACTATACGTAGCCACCCAAATGGAAAATATTTATAACTCTTATCGTTTTAAGGGCCTACTATCGTGAGGCTTCACATGGCTTTGCTCAGTGTAGCAGACTTTCAAACTATTTCTTTTCTTATCCATATATCTATTACTTATTCAATGGATTTTTATTTTTCTTTTTTGAATTATGATATTATGAGCTGCCAACTTGGAATAGCTCATTGTTTCATTCTCACAAACTTTTAGAAGGATGGTATTTCCAATACTGCACATGATGCTAGAAAAAATATCATGTCTATTAATTGCGCTACCCATACCTTAGGCATTGTTGTATAATGCCAACACTCTCAAATACTTATAAACGCGTATATTCAACTGTTATATCATTTTCACTCATCATACGAAAATAACAACTGGTTTTTGTCTTATATTACCTTCTTTGCAAACATTCTTACACATTCGATCACATCGTTACCATCTTTACATGTATTTTACACCGCCAAATTATTTTTAATATGAATTAGTTGAAAGGAAAAATATATATTTGATAAAGTTGGAGGAAAGTTATCATTCATGAGATGATAGATTCATTCATATCCTAGGCTTTTGGGATATGGTCATACCTCTTGTGATTAATATTGAAACGTTCTAATTGAGCACCACCTTTTTATACACCTTTTTTAACCTCTTAGATTAACACTTTTAACTCGAACCCACATTACATGTATAAGAAGTATCACCATTGTCATTAGGTTACAAGCCCATGAGCAAGTAAACACCACCTATATATAAGAAAATCACTCGTTTTACGATTTATACGGTTAGGTTTTTTATAGTTTGTTTCATGTTTGGAATAAAACCGTCATATAAATTGAACCATGGTTTACCTTTATTATGTATTTATTTATTATATTAGGAATACGCACATGTACATCATTCATAAACCTTCATTGTATCTTTAAAAAGTCCAAATAAAATAATAATTTATACGATTAAACTAATAACAACAACTAATAAATTTATTCCACTACGTTGAAGTTTGCAAACAGAAAACCGAGAAACAACATTGAAGCTCAAAACTTTTTTGCAACTACATATTCAAATTGATCAAATATAATGCAATTAAATTCAACGAGTTACATGGAATATGCAACAATGAAGCTCATAACTTTTTGGATCGAATGCCATTATTAATGATAGACTTACTATAAATGACCAAATATTTTAAGTTTTGATTGTAATACAAGTTTTCACATACATCAACGAGTTACATGGAATTGATTTCACGAATTCCCTCATGATACATTGTTCCCTTATACATAAACAAGTCGCTTGCTTGTGTTCTCGCAACATACTTTGTCCCTAAGCCTTATATTACAGCTTCAACGGAAGCAGGATCCAACGTTATTGGAACCAAGTTGCAACGACTCGACTTTAGTTGGGTTCATACAATGATATATATACACTATTCTCAAAATATTCAAAATTTCACAATTATTAACAAGAGATGCATGCATGCTCCCATGTTCATGCTTGAGTCTTGAGCAGTTGTGAATCCATACTTTTTCTCTGACGATGTCAAAGAAGGTAGGGTTAAAACTTAAAACGTTTTGGGTAGAAATAAATCAATTGAAAATGGGTTCGGCCAAAACAATTAATACTTATTTCCCTAAAAGCTTTGTAAAACTATTCATACATATTAATTAGGTTACTTAATGATACTATGAATTAACGTCTTTCGATCAAACTGAAACGTGTATTAGAAAATGAATATGAAATTTTTCTATAACCGAAACTAAAAAATGATAATTGATTAAACATAATAACAAACCAAAAATAACAAAAAAGAAACAAACAATTGTAAACCAAAACAAGAAAATACAAAAATAAAAAACTTATAAATAAATTGATTAATCCAACAATAAAACACATCACTTGTGAATAACCCTTGCTTTTAGAAATTCCCTAACTGAGGTGTTAGGCAAAAGGCGTAAAAGCTCACTTTTCGTACACAATTCGCAAATTGTTAATATAACTTTTTTACATTTTTCATAGGTTCCTAGTATCACTATCCTTCTATTGACACGTAATCTACATACTCTAATAAAAAGATATTTTGAGATTACAAATGTCAGCATCACAATTATTCTTATAAAAAATTTTCCGCATATCTCTCTTATTAAATAATTACCTTAATTACTAATAATATTATTTAATACCTTTTTAGATTTAATAAAGTAAAAAAGAAATCTATTTATCAATGTTATTTCTAAATAAATAATTTTTTTACAAAATAATAATTTTTTCTAAAGCATAAAACTTTTTTTAAAATACAAAAAATTTTAAAATTGGTATTTTTAAAAAAGTCATATTTTTAAAAACAAAAAATAATCAAATTTAAGAGTTATAATAGGATAATTTTAAAAAATGACATTTTTATACAGTTTGTTTTAGAATAAAATGTTTATTTTTTTAAAAAAAGTTAAAAAACCAAATTTTAAAAAACTGATATTACTGTTTTATTAAATATTAGAATATTATTTTATAATTAATAAATTTTATTATATTATTATTATATATATTCAACCCGTGTAATACACGGATTTACTAAAACTAGTTAAACTCTATATATATGGTTTATTAATATACAAGAAACATACAAGTACAACCTAAACAAAGCATAAAATATCTATGATATACTAAGGCAATATTTATTTTTCTGAAAAAGGTATGCGCATGTTCTTCTGTCTACATCGCGAACTGTTTGTTTTTTCGAATAAGTTTCATTAAAAAACATTTGTGCGAGCTCTTCTTGGTGCATATTTTGCCTAGTCACTTCTACAGTCTGCAGAGGGTTAAACACCACCACCCATCACCACCCACCGTCCACCACCACCATCCACCACCACCGTCCACCACCACCACCACCACCGTCCACCACCACCACCACCACTGTCCACCACCACCACCGTCACCGTCCACCACCACCACCACCACTGTCCACCACCACCACCGTCCACCGTCCACCACCACCACCACCACCGTCTAGGCCCGCCGTCCACCACCACTGTCCAGACCCGCTATCCACCACCACCATCACCACCGTCCCTACACCACCACTAATTTATTTTAGCAGTTTGCGGACGTTAAAAACAAACACTCTTCTTCTTCTTCCAGACTGTAGTGGTTTGATTCACATCTTCTTCTACATATGTCTGTTGATGTGATCCGTAGATTGCAGACATTTTATCTCTGAAAAACAAATTGCACCTTAGTATACAACTAACCAAGTTATATGTACAATAATAAAAATAAAAAACTAGATACTACAAATATAAACAAATTAGAAAATGTTTAGAGACAAATTTGATAAAAGCTATAACACTAACCATGAAAATATAATATAGTTAAAAGAAAAAAGAGAAAAATGTAAAGGATAGTCTAAATGGACTAAGTTTGGAAACCCCAAACATAAGCGGTCATCACTTAATTTCCCTCTCAAATTTCTCTACTATGTTATTTTCATCTCGGTATTTTATCTCCATCTCCATAGATATGTTGATCTCATGACTTCATTTTCTCTCCATCGCTTAATCGATAGCACAACTGCTTGTGAGAAGGAAGTGCACGCCTAGCGATTAAAAAAAGCAACCGGAGCATTTGAAAAGATAACAATGCGTTTGGGATTGCATTGCGCCTAGGAGCGGTTTTTAAAACCAAGACTAAACCAATGCAACTCCTAATCCCAATTATTAATACCATCATCATAGTTCATGCCATTTATTAAGCAAGCGTTGTGAATTGAACGGATGCATGAACCATCATGTCTAATCATTTGGCTAGAGTAACCCCTTGAACTAACTGATGCACTTGAACCGAAGACCAAATCTACGCAGCCCGGCCTATGAACCTTTGTCACCCATGATCGACCATTGGATCGTCTCAATTGAAAGAAAAAACATAAAACAAAATACGCCATCAAAACATTACATTATACTCAATCACGATCGAGCGTAATTTAAAGTTTCCCACATCGATCTTCCACTTATTATGGAATTAATAATTAGAAGACTCCAATTATAAACCCAATTAATGTTTTACGTTGTTAATGTGTCGGACAATGATTTAGAAAATACACGTTATATATATGTTTTGTTATTTTAAAAATATTTCTTAGAATTGGTTCAAGTGACATAAAGGAATCACACAACTTATTTCCTTGTACTTCTCCGTCCTACACCGCCAATTGGCCTATGGGAACATATGTTGTACAGTTCGATCATTTAGTCCACGTGTATTAAATTATCAAATGATCGTTCTTATCCCTCCAATACACACAATATGAAAAATTGGCCTACTTGTTCCTGTCAAGTAACCATCACATGTGATTAAATGCTCTGGAGCGGGCATGATGTCGAGACTAGTTTTCGTGTTGCAAGAGTAGTGTAAACTAGGAACGACCTGTAACTTAATTTTTACCTAGCTCCTTGCTAGATTTTTCTCATATAATTTTTATTGCTTTACCGTTTATAAAAAAAACTATCAACGAACTCTAACAATCTAATTATAAATATTATTAAAAATATTATCTTTAATGTATGTAAGTTATTATAATTTTTAAAACTCGTTAAATAAAATCACTGTGTTTTCAAATTACAATTGTATACGATGTAAATTATACATCACTAGAAATAATATTGTACCATAATTGTCCCTAAAAGTAATATTTCTATTTATGATATACCCCGAGATTCTTTTGGAGCCAAAATGACAATATCAGTCGATAATTAAATTGCCAATGGGAATCATTTATTAATTTGATTTTTTTTTAATATTTTTGTTTGAATCTAAAACAAATGCATGTGACAACTTGATATCCATGTATTGTCTGTTTCAAGTGAACATCAGCAAAGTACCCAACTTGGGGCAGTATCAATACAGCCCACAGTTTCATTCTCAAAAGCTTTTGAAATTGAAGTTTTAGCTTCCATTGCCAACATCTGCATTTATATTTATTAGTTTTGCATTTCCCATACCACACAAGGCCATTAATATCGCAAAGTTTCATGAGGTTTTTTATTTTGCTTTATGTTATAGATAGATAAATGGATATAGGATGTCTATAAGCGCGCGAGATCTTATAATAGGAAAATAATACACAAATATTAATATGTTAACTATGAGGTTTATTATCTTCTATACCGGATGGCGACTTTATTACTTTAATGGTATAGCTTGAGTTATTTCATGGAATAACGTACACTCGTATATATTGAGCTCATAATGGTACCTCGCAAATATTCAAGGCTTTTTAGTGCGTTGTAGATTTTTATCCAAGACTTGTATCATTTTAATGATGCCATGTTTAGTATGATTAAATTTACTTAATATCAAAGGAGAATTTGAAATAAATATTGATATACATTAACAAATGTGAAGTATGCATTCGTTTAAGGCTAATATGAGTTCGGACAATATTAAATAACCTCTAAGGTTCTAAGGGGTGAGCCCCTAGATCATGGAGGTTCCAAGGGGACACCACACCCTTGGCGGAGCCCTGAAGAGGGCTATGCGCGTGGGTTGTTGCGCTGATCAAGAGTGGTAATTAAGATCATGGTAATTTTATAATGCCTTGTTGAAGTAATGAAAGTTGCATCGTATTTGCTTTAATGATGGAAAATTGCATACAATTAATCATAGTATGAACTGACAATCATAGCATGTTTCTACTGACGACAACAAATTACTCACTAATTACTAAATGCAAACTTGGTTCAACACTAACATCTATTGGTCAGTAGTAACTTGGTGGTTCAATCCTGTATAAAGATATATGGTTTGTCAGTATAATGTATACGCCATGTTAAGACTTCATTTTTCACATAATTCATTGTGATTCTTCTAGAACTTATTTTACTATTTGATTCAAGATTTCATATACTTGAAATACTTTAATCTCATAATAAAACACATGATTCAGATAGTTGTTTACGATACGTCATATAATATGAAACGTACTACAATACCAACTAAAAAATGTCTCATCTAGCAGGCTTTGTAAGATCTAATTCACCTAACTTTCGATTATTTAATAATATAGTACACAATGCATTCATTTCCTTTACATAGACGCAATTTATGATACTATCATAATGGGAAAAAGGTCTAAATAAGAACAAAGATCGGAATGTATTAATAATAAGTAAATCTTTTGTGTGTTTATAAAAGGTTTCTAAAACTTTGTGGATAAACACCGAACCTAGGGTCTAGGATAACCCAAAACGATAAATAAACAACAAAATTGTTGCGAAGATGAACACTTAGAGGCTGTTTGATTTCCCTTACTCGGTCAGAAGGTGGTGACCGGGTAAGAGGTTGTTCCAAAATTGACCGGGTAAGGGGAAAAATAGGAATGGGTCAATAGTGTCAGACCGGGTCAACGTGAAAGAGTGATAATCAAACATGCTGACCGACCAAAATGTCTGACCGGATCAGTAGGTCAAACATTTTGACCGGGTAAAATCAAATCAAATAACCCCCTAGCAATATTATAAGCAACTTGATAAGTTAACAAAGTATTCGGCTCGGACATGATAAAACTATAGGTGTATAATGTAAGAACAAGTATATGTTTTTTGGTTTTTGTGTGTCTAACCCAAAAACTCATCACCCTTATTTTCTCGCTCATAAAGCAAAACAAAAAACCTACACAAAAAGGAAAACATCAATTTATTTTTTAGTTCTTTAGAAATTTTCAATTCAAAATTTTGTTTAGCATCAATTAAATTGTTCAATCGTTTCATAATTTCTAAGTTATTATTATTGATTACTATTTATCTTTTTATTTAACTCATGTAATACATAAGTTTTCTAACTTATACAAAAAGAATTACTAGTAATGAGATCGTTGTTAATTGCAATTCTATTGAAGTGGTAGATAAGTGGAGATTTGGTTTATTATTGATTTTTGAAGTAAAATTCTTTATATATTTTTATATTAAAAATATATATTTTTCTGTATTAATTGCTCCTTAAAAGCATTATTTTTTTCATTTATTTTGATTTAAAGCACTAATTAGAACTCTATTTTTATATAGTTGCTTTAAAGAGGGTTAGGTTTGATATTATTATCCTATCAAATAGAGGTAAAAGTAAAAAATAAAAAAACTTGTAATTTATTAACTTCGTTAAATTCTTCAGTTAAGGAAATCTTAAAAACAACGTATATCATGGTCATCTCTTATAGAAAATATAGTAAAAACAGAAAAACCTTGTAGTTTATTAACTTGATTAAATTCTTTAGATTAATTTCAGTATGATGTGGTTAGTGATTAGCATGATTCTTTATTGTACAAATAAAAGAAAATTTAAAATTTAAAGAACTAAAATTATAAGTTCCTTCAATTCAAACTTTCAGATTTTATAACTTTTTATTATAATTTTGTTTTTTCTCTGTGTAAAGTAAATTATTATTTTATTTATGAAAATATTTTGGATACTTATGATTGATATATCTTTATTATTATCATCAACCGTATAGCATATGAATACTATTCTAGTATTATAAAAAAATTTTCGAAACATAAAATCGTCAGAACTAGAGAACCAATTGCAATTGTTAATCTTTATGAATATTATCTTATATTTGTTTTAGTCAAAAGGGTATTAAGAGAATATGACAATTATATTAGATCGGAAACTCTCACTACTTTAATCAATCCGTGTATTACAGGGGTTGAATAAATAAAATATTAAATAAAATAAAAATTCATTGATATAAATGGTATTCTAAGATAAGATACAAGTGATTATATAATTAACGACTATAAGTGATAAAAAATGATATTAACTTTTAAACTTTTGTTTTTAAGCTTTTTTTCTGTATTTTCAAAAAATAAATAAACATTTTTAAACAAAAAAACCGTTTTAAAAAGATTTCTTGCTTAATTTATTAAAAAAGTATTTGTAATCTAAAAAAGAAATAAATAAAATTTTAGTAATTAATGTAGTAATTAATATGAGAGAATAGCGAGAAAATTTTGATAACAAATTAGAATGTGGTGGTGACAAGTGTCATCCTTAACTACTCTTATTAGAGTAGAAAGATTATAAACAAAAAATTTTAATTTCTTTATAACTAGTATAGTATCTCGTGTAATACACGGATTGATTAAATAATATATGAAATAATTTGTAATAAAAATTTTAAAAATTATAAATGATATTTGTAAATAGGATATGATTGAGTTAGAAATAAATAAGTAGTCGAGTAAAAACAATAATAATATCATTTTAAAATTTTATTTTGTTAAGATTGTGTTTTTTTAATTGTTTTCTTAAACATTTTGGTCATTTTTTAATTTTATTTTGAAAAAATAATTATCTTATGAAACTTAGAAAAAATGGTATTAAAATACTTCGTATTTAAAAAAATTTTGTGTCATATATTTATAAAGTGTATTTATCATTATAATATCAAGTTTTTAAAATTTTACAATATCTATTTTTAGTTTAAAAATGTTTTAAATAATATAGTTACTATATATACTATTATTATTTATTAGGAGAGAGACGAAAAAATAATATAGTTACTATATATATTATTATCATTCAAGACCCATTTTTACATGGTTTAGAACATGCAACGGTAGATTCTCAATCAAACCAAACTATGACATAACAAAATTGTCAGGCCATATATTCTACGCGTTTTGCAGAACAGCAGTAAGTCTGACAAAGGCGTCCTCATGACAGAGAATGGTTAGTCCTCCTGATGGATAATTAAAATTATATTCTTCTTCTGATCTGCGTAACAAATCTTGGAACAATGGTTGGTTCAAGTACGACAAAGGCACCACAAACCGCTTCTTTTGGATCTCGCCAACATAAACAGCCAAATGTCCTTTTGGAACATCGAATTGTTGTTTGTTGTTCAAATTGATCATTTGTTTCACGTTGACAACCAACGAATTCATTCGGAAAATACCCATGTTGTTTGGAGATTTAGGAATGGTTTTCGATATGGAGATCGATTTGATTTGATGTTAACATGGTGACTATGAAGTTTGTATTTATAGTGTATTGTACTGGCAACTAGTGAATGCAAATGGGAAATCTGATAATTGAAGAAGATATTATCGGTTGTTAAATGTACCCCGTCTATTGAACGTACACTGCGTGTTTTAGAACGAAAATAAATCTTTTATTCGGGGTGACCTCCAAATTGTTAGAGTGTGGCTCGATACATTCAGAGCACCCATTAAATAATCTAATGATCTTTCTTTTTCCTCCAAGACACACAACATGAGAAATTGGCCTACTTGTTTTTCTCAAGTAATCATCACAGGTGTCTAAATGCTCAGGGGGTAATGTCTGTCAAGGATCCACCTGATCTTTTTCACTAAAAATATTTCTATATTATGGTTTTCTATTTTTCAAATTCATAAAATAAAATCACTATGATATTTTATTTAACAATAATTTTTAGATTTTTTAAGATAAATACACTAATACCTACTATTCTTTTAAATGAATTTTGAAATGTTTAGGTTTTCAATTTACAATTATACTAGATAAAAAGTATTACATCCCTGTAAATCTATCATGCTTCTATTCTTAAATTACTGGAAACTATTTAATTCATGCCTGAATCTATACTCAAAACCTTTCATCTAAAAGTAAAGTCTCTACCTACATGACTAACCTAACATTGGTCAATATAAATTAATTATTTATAGTTTTTTTAATATCTTTATATGAATCTGAAACAAATGCATGTGGCAACTTGATATACATGTATTGTCTGTTTCAAGAATATATCAGCAAAGTATACATCTTCGGGCAGTATCGATACAGCCCATGGTTTCATTCTCAAAAGCTTTTGGAATTGAAGTTTTAGTTTGCATTGCAAAGATCTGCATTTAATTGTATTCTATCATTTCTGCATTGCCATTATTAGTGTAATTTGGCAAATTTTCATGAGGTATTTTGTTTGCATATATAATGTATAAATAGATAACTAACTAGGTAGGTTGATTATCTAGCATAGCTCAAGAGTGTCTCCTCTAAATGAACTAACAAAACTGTTGTGAAGATAAATGCTTAACGTGACATAATTGTAGGTTATGTGCTCCGGAATTTTCTTAATCGTACCAACACTTTCGTAGAGTATTTCGATGGGTTATTCGTAAAGGAAAATGCAAGAGCGAGGATGTATATGTGGTTTTGTGTATGTAGCTTAAAAGTAGACCAAAGAATGCCTTTTGTTACTAGTGTTAACCATAACATGGTTTTATCAAAACGACACAACGTTTCATGAAACAGTACCAGATAATTCGGTTGGCGTGATTGGGACTCTTTTAGGAAATTATGGTAGTCACTAAAATAAATCGTTTTTCTCGTGCCTGCTAGCTATTTAGCAAGACCCCACTTAGGGCACAGCCTCAGACCCCACCACGGGTGTTGTCCCTTAACCATTGTTGTTTGTCGAAGCCAGAAATTTAATTAGTATCAGAAATGGTTCTCTGAAAAGACTACTTGTGCAAACAAAAAGGGACCATCGATCTTAGTGGGTATCAGTACTCATCATTCCAACCTGAGTTTTAGTTGGACAAATAAACAACAAAAACATAGAACGTCTTAGGGCACAATATTTCAATGGTCAAGGATCAAGCTTAACAATCCCACAAGAGGGGTTGCTCTTGGACCCCTAAAACATAGAACGTTTTAGGGATTTTACACCTTAAAACTTTAAAGTTTTCTTAATACCAAAATCAGAACTAATGGTGTTGATCAAGTATGCTCACACCTACCTCAATTTATATTTATTCTAATTTCTCATTTGTACTTGAGTAAAGTTAATCATATTAAAATTATATCGATAACACTAAAATCATCAATAAACTAGTTATTATCTTTCAAAGGGTGTGGTTAGCATGCATTAAACATAAGACAAATATTGTATGCAATTACTCATTGAAGCATTGTAGATCGAAAGCATTAATCACTAATAAAAAGATGTTCATACATCCCTGGGATAACATCCATTAAATTTGGAAAAGAAAATCTTTACTCCAAGATCCAATGTTCATTCAAAAAGTCAGATCGAAGCATGAGGAATGCACTTGTTTATAAACACCCATGATAACACAAACATTTACGTTCAATGTACACTATACACATCCAAAGATAAGGTTTTTGGAGCCGAGGTCCAACAAACTCTATCCCCTCGGATATAAAGGAAACGACTGCCCTCATCCACCCTTCCTAGACTCGACAAATAAGTCTGTTATAAGTGAGATATTAGTGAGTGTGTATATTGTCGGTTTGATGATCATTTAGTAAGGTGAGAGTACTGCATTAAGAGCCAGATCATATTTATTACAAAATGGGAAGATAACTACCTATTGATATACAATAACTGAAACTAGACATATGCCTCTTTTTACATGGTTTAGAGCATGCAATGCCATACTCTCAATCAAACAATGACAAAAAAGAGAGGCAAAATTGTGGCGCGATACATTTTACGCATTGTGCAGGCGATCAGTAAGTTTGACAAAGGCGTCTTCATGGCATGGAATGGTAAGTCCTCCTGTCGGATAATTAAAATCATATTCTTCTTCTGATCTACGTAACAAATCTTGGAACAACGGTTGGTTCAAGTATGATAAAGGCACAACAAACCGCTTCTTTTGGATTTCACCAACGTACACAGCCAAATGTCCCTTTGGAACATCTGATTGTTGTTTGTTGTTCAGTTTGATCATTTGTTTCACGTTAGCAACCAACGAATGCATCCGGCAAATACCCATGTTGATTAGAGAATATTGAAGCTAGAGATGGTTGTTTTGGATATGGTGATGGATTTGGTTTGATGTCAGCATGGTGATTATGAAGGTTGTATTTATAGTGTATTGTACTTGCAAGTAGCGAATGCAAATGGGAAAACCTGATAATTGAGGAATGGAGGATGATTTTAATTTGTGTAATGGGACTGAGTCATGTGGTGACTCACATGTCTCAACTCAGTTTATTACTCCTCATACATATAAGCTTATTCTATCCACACAGTTCACCCATTCACAGAAGAAATTAATGGTCAACTATGATCAGGAATTTGGATAATATTAACTTGTAATCTTTTATATTTTTCTAATTCATGAAGATATATACTGTGGGTAATTAAACGTATCCGGATGTGTTAGAGGGATAATAAATCTTTTATTAGGGGTGACCGGATACGTTTAGAGCACCCATTAAATAATCTAATGCCTTTCAAAAAGATAATTAGAAATAAAACAATAAAAAGATCTAATGATCTTCTTATCCATCGCCAAGACACAACATGAGAAATTGGCCTACTTGTTTGTGTCAAGTAATCATCACAGGTGTAGGTGTTTGAATGCTCAGGGGGTGATGTCTGTCAAGGATCCATCTATTCCAAACAATTTTTTTTTTCTTTTTTTTTTTTGCTAAAAATGCTTCTTTTATGATTTTATATTTGGGAAATTCATTAAATAAAATCACTATGGTATTTTGTTTAACAGCAATTTCTAGTTTTTTAATAAAATAAATAGAAAATAACAATTGTACTGGATAAAAGGTACTGCATCACTATAAATAATAGTGTAAAGTAACTATATCCTAGAACTAATTATATAAAACTGAGTATTTGCGGCACTAAATTACTAGTCATAGATTTGCTATCGCATTCATTATTGTTGCAAAACGGCCATAAAATTTGTGACCATCAAAATTCTGTTGCAATGTTTGCGGCCGCAAAAGCAATCGCTAATTTCGGTCGCAAAATTATATCCCCATCGCAAAACAAGATTATCTTGCGATCGCGGTTTCAGACGCAAATAGCTACGGTTGAAATTGCGGTCATATATAAGCAGTGCTCTAGTGTTATGATACTTTTATTTATGATATGTTGATTGTTGAGGGATCTTTTGGCGGTACAATGAATATCGATCACTAATAAATTGACAATAGGAATCATTTATTTATAGTTAATTTTTAAAATATCTTTATATGAATATGAAATAAATGCATGTGGCAACTTAATATCCATGTATTGTCTGGTTATCCAACTTCGGGCAGTACGTATACAGCCCATGGTTTAGGAGTATTTAATGGGTTGTTCATAACGGAAATGCAAGAACGAGAATGTGTTTTTGGTTTTTGTGTGTCTAACGCAAAATTAGACCAAAGAATGCCTTCTTTTAGTAGTGTTAACCATAACATGATATTATTAAAATGACGTAACGTTTCATGAAACACTATCCATAGACGGATAATTCGGTTGGCATGATGTTGGCTTTATCACTTGAATAAATAATTTTTCTCTCCGTCTGCTAACTATTTAGCAAGCGATAACCCACTCAGGGCGCAACCTCAAACCCCACACTGGTGTTGCCCCTTGACAATTATTGTTTGTCAAAGCCAAGTATCTAATTAGTATTAAAAAAATTCATGCACTAAGCACCTTCTAACCGTTAGCTAAATTTATTTGATTTCCCTAGCCAAAGTAAATCTCACTTACCAAAATCATCTACGGATGACACTAAAAGTATTGACAAAATGCCACTTGTTTTTCTAACACGCCTACTTTTTGTGATCATTTTTTAGGATTTTCGAAGAAGGTCTCATTTTTCGAGTTAGCTTAGGTCATTAAAAAGACTGAACCGTATGGAGAAAAAGGGACCATCTATCTCAGTAGGTATCGGTACTTATCATTCCAGTCTGAGTTTTTGTAGGACGAGTAACCAAAAAAAAATGTGAAACATTTTTTAGAGCACATTATTTCATTGTTCAGGAATCAAGTTGTCACCAATATTTCAAAAATGGATCAGACAGTGAGCCGGATATTTAATTGGTCTGCTGGTCAGATCGGATTTTGAAATCTGATTAAATTATAATTACTTTAATGAATATATGTACAAAAAAGCTGAAAATTTTAAAATTATGTATAAAAAACCAGTTCAACCGGTCCCACTCCATTTCAACCGATCCGACTGGTTTGGTTCCCCATCCGACTGCCTGTTCGACCGGTCTAACCACCAGTTCAACACTAAACCGATTCTAAGCACCGAACCAGACCGGATTGGGGTATGATTCCCGGTCCGACAAGCCGGTCCAATCCGGTTTTCATAACAATGGTTGCTGCTAACAATTAGCTTATCGACCCCCATAGGGGGGCGTGGCCCTTGGACCGTCCCCTTCAAACCCAAATATCTATATAGGGATCTTACTCCTTAGAACTTTAATGGTTTCTTAGTACCGAAATCAAAATGGTGTTGATCGAGTGTGCACACACCTACTAACCATGCTATTGTGCTCATATATCAGTGGATGTATATATTGTTAGTTTTATGATCATTTAGTGAGATGAGACTGCATTAAGAGCCAGATCCATTGTAAAATGGGAAGATAACTACCTATTGATATACAATAACTGAAACTAGATATATTCCTGTTTTTACATGGTTTCGAGCATGCAATGCCATGCTCATAATCAAACAATGGCATAAAAGAAAACAAAATTGTGGCGCGATACATTTTACGCGTTGTGCAGGCGAGCAGTAAGTTTAACGAAGGCATCTTCATGGCATGGAATGGCAAGTCCTCCTGTCGGATAATTGAAATCATATTCTTCTTCTGATCTACGTAACAAATCTTGGAACAACGGTTGGTTCAAGTACGATAAAGGCACAACAAACCGTTTCTTTTGGATCTCGCCAACGTACACAGCCAAATGTCCTTTTGGAACGTCTTGTTGTTGTTTGTTGTTCAGTTTGATCATTTGTTTCACGTTGGCAACCAACGAATTCATCCGGCAAATACCCATGTTGTTTGGAGAATTGAGGAATGGTTTTCTATATGGGGATCGATTCGATTTGATGTCAGCATGGTGATTATGAAAGCTGTATTTATAGTGTATTGTAGTTGCAACTAGTGAATGCAAATGGGAAATCTTATAATTGAGGAATGGAGGATGATTTTAATTTGTATAATGGGCCTAAGTCATGTGGTGCCTCACATGGCTCAACTCAGTTTATTACTCCCCAAAGAGCTTATATTATCCACACAGTTCACACCCATTCACATGAGATTTTAATGATCAACTTGTTCTTCAAGAAATCATAATCAGAAATTAGGATAATTTTAATTTGTTACATGGTAGTTTTAAACTTTTAATCGGGTATTGTTTCGAGTTTTGGTTGTTCAAATAGAGTAGTTCGGGTTTTTTAAGTCGGTTGTTTTATTATAAAAAAAGAAGCATATACAATTCAAAAACTGACTTGTATATTTGATTTGGATTTAAAACCGATCTGAAAATCAAAAAAACACTAATAACTAGGGATGTGATGGAACTTGGAGCAATAGTAAGTTGGAGGTCACGAATCGAGTCATGAAATCAGCCTCTTACAGAAATGCAGAGTAAAGATACGTACATTATACTTAACTAAAGTGACCTAACACTCTGAACCATATGCATGCAGGAGTCTAATGCACTGGGTGTATACACGTTAACAGTGATAGAAACAACGAATTTCGTACATGTACAGCTGTTAGATTTTAAGTTGATCCTTACATTCAGTTTGAAGGGTACAATAACTGCCTGATGATGAGTACAGATAAGTAGAGATAGCCCATTGTTTCATCCTTACAGCTTCTAAGAAGTCATAGTATGTATAAAGGTGCCAATTTTGCTATTTAATTTCTCTGACACTTTGCAGTGCCCAATGCCATCCCATAGAGTGGGACCAATATTGTCAGTGATTTTATTCTTTAAATCCATATCTTAATCTTATACACGTAATGGGCTCCAAGTTGCAAATACATGCAAGACTCTTCCCACTACCATAAACTTATATTGTAGTGTCAATGTTGTCACACCATAGTATAGTTGGACTGGTAAGAGGTATGCGAAGCTCATGAAGGAGGGAAGTAATCTAGCGAAGTGTGGGCAAATGTATGATACTCAGCCGTGGTGCTAGAATGAGCATAGTGTGTTATTTCTTATAGTCGGTTAGGAAGCTGAGTAATACGAACATAATAGTAATGGTGGTGTCGACTAATTGGCCGTGTAGGCATGTAGACATGAGCAAAATGTAATCGAAGAAGTATTGAATGAGTTTTGGAGAGAGAGAGAGAGAGAGAGAGAGAGAGAGAGAGAGAGAGAGAGAGAGAGAGAGAGAGAGAGAGAGAGAGAGTCATTGTCAAAAAAAAAAACAATACCGTAAATAAAGAGAAAATAAGGTTTAGGGATAAAAAAGAGATACCGAGTGTTTTTTCTTTTTTAACTGGTAACAGTGTAACACATACTAGTGGTAACATTTTTAGTAGGGAAACTTTTGTACATTTTATTTCATTGCTTTAGCAAGCACAGTTGATGACAACGTTGAATACGCTTATCAATGGAGACTATTAGCGATCGAAGGGTTAACAGATGTACATCTAGTTCCGTCTAATACAACACCAGAGAACATTGAATAAAAAAACGAAATCAAGATCAACAACTATCTCTTATTGATTAGTGATTACAAACTTGTAATTATCAAAAACATAGAAATGTTGATAATGTACTTGAGTGTTCGACATTTCAAGTTTTTTTACAGAGTTTTATCTTCTAATCTTATGCATAATGAGTAACATGTACCTGATGAATATAAGACCAAATATGAAACACATTTCTAAAATCATATATGAAACTAAGATTATTAAATGTCACATACACAACTCATTGTCATGATCCTTGCTAATTTTAGTACATAATTAAACAATGCACCCTTTTAGTAGATCAGCAACTATTTATTTAAACCAGCCCATGGTCACATATGATCCAAAGCATCAACTGTAACATGCTTCAAGAACCTAATACAAAACCGACTTAACAACCAAAGTGAATTCGACCATCTTACTTGACTACGCAGATCTTGATGACCGATGCAGCACCGATACGGTGGAGCGCCACCACAGCATCGCCTTGTTTGCACAGCCCTTTCAAAGCTGCTGATTTTAAAGCAGCTTCCAAAATCACCTCGGTAGATTCAGCATCAGTCGCCTTAGCCGAGCCCTCAGCAAGAACTGGAATCAATCCTCTGTACACAAGACTCTGCCTCGCTGGCGTCTCGTCACTACAAGTCCAGTCAAACGAGTCAGTTGACAAAACAGGGACCACCACTGATAAAATCGGGACAGCTGGTCTGTACTTCGCCACCAACTTGGCTGTGCTGCCACCCTTGGTTAGAACCACAATGAGTTTGGCTCGAGCCTTGTTAGCTGTTCTAACAGCAGATGATGCAAGCGACTCTAACGGGCTCATTGGCAACGGGGTTGACCTTATCATCTCTTTGAAAATGACTCCATAGTCGAGTGATGACTCGGCTTCAATGCAGATACGGGCCATGGTCTTGACCGCGATCTCAGGGTATGCACCTGCTGCACTTTCTCCACTAAGCATGACACAGTCAGTGCCATCAAGAACCGCGTTTGCCACATCAGTGGCCTCAGCACGGGTGGGCCGGGGTGATTTGATCATCGACTCGAGCATTTGTGTTGCAGTCACCACAGGCTTGCCAGCAAGATTACATTTGTAGATCATCATTTTTTGTGCCAAGAAGATCTTTTCTACAGGAATTTCCATTCCTAGATCGCCTCGAGCAACCATGAATGAGTCGGTCTCACGCAAGATCTCATCGAAGTTTATAACTCCTTCCTGATTCTCAACCTTAAAAAAATTCAAGTCCATTAAAATAATTAATACCCAAATTTGAAAAAAAAATAATGTTCAAGAGATGAAAGAACACATACCTTTGACATCAACTGAATATTTTTGGCATGCGGGCCAAGAACTTTGCGAACATTCACAAGATCAGATCCCTTACGAACAAACGAGAGTGCAATCATATCAATGTTATTAGGAACACCCCATTGAAGAATGTCTTCTTTATCCTTATCCGTAAGTGTAGGAAGATCAACAACGACACCAGGGAGATTCACATTTTTCCTCTCACCTAACATGGCTGTGTTCTCACAGCGACATCTGACGGTCCCAGATGCCGGATCACATGACAAGACAGTCAAGGTGATGGTGCCATCTGAACACAAGATGGTGTTGCCCGGCTTTAAGTCAACGGGCAATTTCTTGTAGCTCATAGATATGGTCTCTTCATCTCCTTTGATTGTGTAATCGGTGGTTATTGTGATCTCATGGCCTTCCTTGAGTTTGATGGGTTTCTCATTTTTCAAAAATCCAGTTCGAATCTCGGGGCCCTGCAAGAAGATCAAGATGTTGATTTTGAAGTCAAACGGACTACTTTTTGTTACAGAATTTAAACGCATAACGATTAACAACTGTAACATAAACCTGTTACCTTGGTATCAAGCATAACTGCACACAGGATTTGTGTATTTTGCATGGCAATCCGAAGGTTATTCAATGTCTCCTGATGATACTCGTGGGTCCCATGAGAGAAGTTGAAACGGGCGACATTCATCCCTGCCCTCAGCAGCTTCTCACACATCTCCACCGACCGAGAAGCTGGGCCCAGGGTGCATACAATCTTTGTTTTAGGAATACGCCCATCGTTAGGAAGGTCTTTCAAGATCCCCTCAATGTCTATGTTTGACATGTTAACTACTCAGATTTATCTGTTTCCTAAATGTCCAAAACACATATATTAAGCAAATGGTGTTCAACGTGTAGCGCAAGTACACAAAAATCATCAACTTCCATATAATCCCGATAAGAATATCAGACCAACATACAAGAAATTCAATTTCATGGATCAATAGCAGTATAGCAGAACAAGATCAAAATGTGCTCAAATTGGACTAAGTAGCTTTAACTCTAACTCCTGGTATAAACCTCGAATTCCATCTTTAAAAAAAATTAAACTTTTGAAAATTATCATTAGTTCATTACAAATCCACATAATCATTTTTTATACACTTCAATAAGAAATCATTAATCATCAGTAAGATGAATATCAAACAATTCACCCTAAACACAACACAAATTAAACTACATCTACATATGTTTGGGGACTCGGTTCCATGGTTCAAAAGCAGAATCTCAAGCCCGACGCATATTATACGACAAAATCAAAACCCAGGGTTATATAACTAAAAGCCTAACTCATAGCCTCCAATTCAATTCCTCAGTAATGAAATATGAGCCAATCCCATTACAAATTAACAAAAGTGAGCTTAATTTCGAGCCCCAAATCACCAAACACTATACTCTTACATACTAATTCAGTTCATCTCTGCAAAATACAACCCCACTGCAACTTCTATAGTTTCTGAATCCACAATGCATCAGACTATTAAATGTTATATCAGACCAAAATGAGCACAAATTCAAGCGAAAAAAAAATATCTTGATTTCGTTCTCCCAAACCCTAAGAGTAATCTACAACAGTTCAAATCTAACTTCTGATGCATTTTCAAGAACACTATCAACATATCGACAACTTGAATTCGTCATTCAGTTTACGTCTCAGATTTACACCTCCAGTAGATGAACAACTGAATCAAACACAAAAGGGTGTGCAACTATCGCATTAAATCACAGATCAACGAAAACCCATAACCAAATTCACTTCAAACTTTATCAAAACAACAAACTACACACAGAGTATCGACAAGAAAACGAAAAAGATTACAACTTTGATATATAAAACGAAAGAGACCCAGAAGAAGAATCACTCACACAGCAAAAATCAGAGGTCGTGGCGTTTGCTTGCACCGTCTGCTTCCTCTTTAGAACTATATTAATGAAACTGTAAGGATTGTTTAAAGCAGAAAAGGGGTATATTAGGCGTGGGAAAGTGTTGATTAAAACTTTTTTATTTTATTTTAATTTGTTTTGGGGAACATTGGCGGCCAGCAGATTAATTCAGTCAACATGGGGAACCGACAAGCGTCATCGTAAGTTAAAGTAGGCTAAAAGAGATTTGTTCATTTGATCTCTTTTATTAACATCAAGACATTTGCCTACCTACGTGGTCTTTTTCTTTTCTCTTTTCGGCCGTCGGTTTTTTGTATTTTTTTTTTGTTTTTCTTAGATGTTTTTTGTTTCGCAAGGTTTTGTTTCTGTTTTTTATCTCTGGATGCTTTTTCAATAATGGATTTGAATGGGTTGGGGTGTGATCTCTACTCGAAATGTATAGATAAGTCTGATAAAAATAACACATTTCGAAACAGGGTTGTACATTTGTCGTTCAGAAAAAGAAAAAAACTATGATGCCTTTTAGAGATGATGAATAACCTTCATTCGATCTCTACCTACTTTCTAGTTTATTTAATGAATTTATTTTACGGTTAAATGTAAATTGAAGCAAAATAACTACCGGCCAAAAAAAAAGATTATATCATATAAGAAACTTGTACAAATTAGTATACTAGTATTTACGACAAGTATTTTAAACATATTTACCCAAGTTACATGAACCATGAATGGGATGGTGAAAAGAAAAAAAATTCTAACTGATTAGTTACATTCTAAAAGAAGAAAAAAGTCAATCAAACGGTTAAATGGCAAAAGAAGAAGAAGTCAATCATGTTAATTGTATATTGTCAATAAGCTCAATGAAAGTCTCTTCTTTGCATGGGATTGTGAGACCTCCCATTGGATGAGAATAGCCAAACTCCTCTTCTGCAAGGTTCAACAATGTTTGAAACAATGGATGCTTAAGATAAGCTAACGGAACTATAAATCTCTTCATGTCGTGTTCACCAACATATACAGAGAAATGGCCTTTTGGCACGTCCACGCCTGCTGAAGATGATAAGTATTTTCCTATAGATAGCTTACTAATGTTGGGAAATTTGTGGATGCCCATACTCGGTGAAAATGTGAAATTGATACTATGTAAGAGCAAAATCTAAGACTTTGAAGAAAAGCTTAAGGAGTTGTTTGTGCATTCAAGCCCAATATTGGTATAAATAGTTCTCTAATAACTATACAATATAAGGCAGAAATTTCAAGAAAACAAAAGTACGTCATATCCAAGCTCTATAAAATTCTCCAAATCCACAAGATCGAGAATCTTAGACCTTTGATCCTACCGAAGACAAAAGTTCCTAGTTTTGCATTTGTTTTAAGCGAAATAACAATGAACATGAATATATGTGATATCATATATGTTATCAATGGATATTCTTCGTAGCCGACTGAGATATAATGAACTTGAAATCTTAGGTAGCGTTTGGTATACAGGAATGAAGGGTGGAATGGAATGAACCATTGAGGGTCAATGAAGAAAGACATGTTTGGTTGGTGAAGGGAATGGAATGAACCATTACATAGTTGATTCCATTCCCTCAAATTGATTCCATCCACCACCCTTTCTTTTTTTTCATTCCATCCCTTCTTCCATCATTAGTCACCACACCACTCACTCACCCATCACAACAATCGCCGCCGCCGCCGGTCACCACCGCCCCGAGAACACCACCGCCCGAGCCCGCCGCCGCCAGAAACCCTCGAAGGCCACTGCCGCCACCGGGAACCACCGTCGGCCACTTCCGTCGCCAGAAATCATGGCCATCGGAAACTACCGCCGATCACCGCCTCCGCTGGAACTAACCCTATCTTCGAGAATCAGAAAGATCCTTTTCAAGTTTGAATTTGTTCATTTGGAATCTGAGCGGGCCATCGCCGCCGCCACTGAAACCACTGCCGACCACCGCCGCCTCCGGAAACTATCGACGGCCTTCGATAACCACTGTTGGCCACCGTCGCTGCCGGAAACCACCGCCGGCAACCGCCGCAGCCGGAAACCATCGGTTGCCATCGCCACCTCCGGAAACCGCCATGGAAACCACCGCCGCCCACCGGAAACCACCGCCGGTCACCACTCTCGAGCCACCGCCGCTGGCCACCGTCGCCGCCGGAAACCACTGCCGGCCACCACCGCCTCCGGAAACCGCCACGGAAACCACTGGCGTCGGCCCGCCAGAAACCACCGTCGGCAACCGCCGCCTTCGGAAACCACCGCCGGCCACCACTCTCGAGCCACCGCCGCCTCTGGAAACCACCGCCGGCCACCGCCGCCTCCGGAAACCGGCACGAAAACCACTAGTGCCCGCCGGAAAACAATCGTCGGTCACCGCCGCCTCCGGAAACCACCCTCGGGCCACCACCGCCGTCGGAAACCACCACCGGCCACCATCATCGCTCGCCATCACCATCATAACCACTTTTACATTTCATTGATTCGTTTTTCCATACTTAACAAACAACACAAAGTAATGATTATTTTATTCATAAGGGGTAACCAAACATGACAATGGAATGTAATGATTCATTTTATTCATTCATTCATCCATTCCTTCATTCATTCTATTCCTTCGTCCATTCCATTACTTCATACCAAACAGACCCTTATAATTAGTTTTATCCTTGATCATGTAGTTATATTTAGTTTGGACTCTATGTTTTGAGAGATACATTAGGTTGGTCAGAAGTTGGGGTCTAATTTAGAATTTCGATGTAATAATTTCGTGGTTGTGTTAGGAAGAAATTTTCAGTTAAGTATCTTATTAAATGTCTGAAATTTTCAGTTAAGTGTCTAACTAATGGGATGAGATGTTTAGCTTAAATTAGTGGATGATTAATGGTGGATGTCTATTGCTTTGGCTGTTTATAATGAGCAATTGATGCATAGTACTATAAGCTAATGCAAGTGTAGTGTATGTTCTAAAATAGAGTGTTAGGTAGGAAAACATTCTAAAGGATGTATATGAGTTAAACTCAAAGAGGTGGCATGCATTAATATAATTCTCAACCTTGGTACAACTAGTTTGTTTTGTTCGGAAATACAAGATATCTGTTTGAACTATAGCAAAGTCAAACGTTATCAAATAAAAAAACTACAATAGAAGAGGAAATTATGCAAATATAAATTATTAATTAAATTAGTGCATGTCCTCTCAAAAGATGGGTGTCTCTTCGAGAAGGTGTCTATTATTGTGGTATATATCGAAAAGAAATTGAAATCAAAACTGGATGATACGAGAGTCATGTGAACACTTTTAAATCGAAATTATTCGATGGTTTATCTAAATATCTCAATCAGATACAACTGAAATGTTGATCAAGATCAATGTATGAATTTTTGTGAACCAGAAGAAAATTCGAGAGTGGTCAAGTTTTTTGAAGACAATTCGATTCCAAAGAGTAACTGTCGCTTGGCAGTTTTTATTTCCAGTTTAAAATGATGAAAAGTTACGCATTTTATCCACTCGAATTTCACTTGTGAAATTCTAGAAAATAATTTTAAATGCATTTTTAATAAAGCTATTTTTACCACTGGACCCCAGCCAGGAGCTCTACTTCTTGGACCCCGTCGGGCATTGTTGCCCCCTTGTAACCCCCATTACTTTCTAATATCGAAGATCACAACAAACTTAAACAAGTGTGCACTTCGAACATCCGTACTTTTTTATGGATATCATGATTACTTTGATTAAGTAGTCAATCCAATTACACTAAAATATTTAACATATATATTTCTTCATGAAAGTATACATTTTTATATTCCAAGGCAGCCATCAAAAATACACATAGATAACATATGTGATATCTATGAAGACTAGAAATCATTTTATTAACAAGCACAAATATGTAAAAAAAACTAATAAGAATCGAATAAACAATGTAATGATAAAAGAGTTATTTGCATAATATAGTGCTCTTGTTTTATAATTTGATTTTTTTATCTGATAACCTTTGACCTTGCTGCTTCAAAAACACATGATCTTGTATTTCCGACAAACAAAACTCGTTGTCCTAAAACACAAAACAAAGTTAACGTCACATGGTTTAAGAAACAATTCCTAAGTTTATAGTAGCTTAAAATGCGGAATCATTTGTTCTTCTCTAAATCCAAATCAAAGCAATAGCCATCAGCCATTAAACATCCCATACTATATATAAGTTTGACGTCTCAGCCGTGTAGTAAAATGGCTAACTGGAAACTCCTGCAAAACACAACTTAGAAACCATAACATCTCAACTAGTCCTACTTTACATGATCTAGGATAAATATAATTTCACAAGTTATTTATATGTTGGAGTATTCATGTGGTATGAACTCTATAATTCCAACTGACCATCAATTAAGAATATATTATGATAACATCTACGATAACGCATATATTCATAAACAGTGTCTTTTTAAACTAAAAACAACCACAAAACAAGGATATTTAGTCTTTGAAAATGGTGTAAGATTCTTGATACTTTGTATCATTTGGTGATACATATGCTTTAATTTGGTCTTTGGAAGGACAAACGTGTAAGATATTTAATCCATTAAATACTTTGGGGATTTAGATGCTCAAGCTTCATCTTTGGAAGTACCAAAGGTGTAAGATGCATGACAACTTATTGTACTTCAATTTCCTTGAAATTATCTCCTTGCGGAATAATCAAGTTAATTAGAGAACTATTTATACCAATGTGTGGTTTTGATGAACCATCAACACCTTCAGCTTTTCTTCAAATTCTTAGCTTGTTCTCTCACATAGTATCAATTTCTTTGATTATGGGCCTACACAAATTTCCTAAAATTATGTATACTAAGCTCAATATAGGGAGATACCTGTCATCTTCGGCAGTCGTTAATGTACCGAAAGGCCATTTCTCTGTGTATGTTGGTGAAAACAATAGGAAGAGATTCATAGTTCCATTAGCGTATCTTAGACATCCTTTATTTCAAAAGTTGTTGAACATTGCGGAAGAGGAGTTTGGCTATGCTCATCCAATGGGAGGTCTCACACTCCCATGCAAAGAAGAGACGTTCGTTGAACTCGTTGAGAACCTACGACTAACAAATTTGTGGTATGTTAAGAGAACATGACCACTTTTTTGCAATGTAACTGTAAACATAGGTAGGAGTTTTTCTTTCTTTCTTTGTTGCTTTTCAAGGTTATACCCTGGGACCTGGGTTATTACCAATGGAAAAATAGGCTTGTGTAAATAGTATTGTACTGACTGGTTCAAGTTTTTAGTTTGGAAATCTATATTTTAAAGTTATTTCTTAACTACTTGACTTATTTAATAAGTTGTGAGCAGCAGAAACAATATACGTACCAATATAGCCTAAAGTAAGCACACAAAGGAAAACGTACACCTAGCAATGATAAACCGAACAGTACAAAGCAAAAGTACCTTGAACTCCTTAAACAAAACGCCACTCTAGAAATATGCCTAATTACTAAATAACACATCACCTCAGTAATGTATGTGCCATAGCGCTTGACGCCTTTGAGATCTAGTAATAAATAGTTGCGTAAATGCTAATTACTAGATTACGATAACCCACAAGCCACAAATATACATGCTTAGGTTTCGGAATGGCTATAATGTAAAACCAAATGAGATGTTGATCAGACATAATTCTTGTCTTTGGTGTATTAATGTGTTGATGTTTCTTGACTTGTTATGAATCATGCATTGCATCAAAGTATAGTTAAAACACTAAGAAAACAAAAGTTGAATATCAAAAACATTATAACAAGTTAAAGGCTTAAAAGAAAAAGTAAAAACCAGTCTGATTAGAAATAGAAAGTATAACAACTTATGATTCATGTTAGCAAGAAAACATATCATTATCTAATCAGCAAAACACCATTAGTTTACATTAAAACATGAGGAAAACATTTAGTAAGCAATTTTAACTTTGCATCCATTCATTTCATTCCTTATCTCTGTTTATAGTCCCAAAAATATTCACACAGACACACACAACTACCATTTCTTCTCTTTAATTTTCATAATTAAGACCAATTTGATTCTTCGTTCTTTCAACTTAGACTCCAACTTCAGAGCATGATACATGCTTCCAATAAAGTAGTCATAGTTACATGGTCAAGGACATAACTAATTTCTAAGATTTGGAGTTAGTTAAATGTTGGAATATTTGTTTAGTATGTACTATATTATATTCCAAGCCGGCCAACGAGAATATTCATAGATAACAATTATGATATCACGTATATTCATAATCGTTGTCTAATTCATTAAAAAAACAAGTACATTTTGTCTTTGGAAAGGCCAAAATGTGTAACTATGTAAGATTCTTGATACATTAGATCATTTGATGCTAGATAAGATGCTTCAATTTCGTCTTTGAAAGGACCAAATTTGTAAGTTGTTCAACAACTTGTAGTAGTTCAATATCCTTGAAATTTTCTTCTTGTTGAATAAACTAATTACTTAAAGATCTATATATACAAACATAAGGTTTAAATCAACACTCCACTCCTTGAGGTTCTCTCAATATTATTATTTAGCTCTCACATAGTATCAATTTCAAATATTATGGGTGTACACAAATTTCAGAAGATCACATATACTAAGTTGGCTATAGGGTGATACCTATCATCTTCAGCAGTCATGGATGTATCGAAAGATCATTTCTCTGTATATGTTGGTGGAAATAGCATGGAGAGATTTATAGTTCCGTTAGCATAACTTAGTATCCTTCATTTCAAACGTTGATGAATCTTGCAGAAGAGAAGTTTGGTTATGCTCATCCAATGGGAGGTCTCACAAAGAAGAGACTTTCATGGAGCTCATTAAGAATATGCACTTAACATGATGGTAGTCTGTTAATAGAACATGACCATCTTTTGGTTATGTGTAATTGTAAAACAGTTAGCTAGAGAGTTATTTTCTTTCTACATCACTTTTCATGATTATTAGCAATGTAAATATGAGTTTGTGTAAATAATATTATGCTAATTCATTACAAGTTTCTAAAATGGCTATCCATTTTTAAATCATATATTGTTTATTAGTTTGCTTGAATTATTTTGAAACAAGAAATTAAATTCATTGAATTACCGGGTGAAAACATAATATCTGACGAGGTGATGACGACGATACATCTTACTATTTATTGTAACTTCACAATAAATAGTAGCTTGGATATGGCGCAATATGATCAAAGAAGAATGTCATCCGTGATTCATTCACTATATTATACATAGTATCATATGGCATTCTTAGCAATCCTACACTGCACCTGCCTTTTCAAAACAATAAAATAATAACATATACGATATCACATATATTCATATTTGTTGTATCTTCTGCTTAAAAATAACCGCCAAACAAGTATATTATCTTTGGAGGGACCAAAGGTGTAAGATTCTTGATCACTTTGATCATTTAGTGATTCATATGCTTCATTTTCGTCTTTAATTGGAAGTACCAAAGGTGGAAGATGCTTGAATAACTTATACTCCAAATCTTCAATTTTATTGAAATATTCTCTTGTGTAATGGTCTAGTTAAATAGAGATTTATTTATACCAATTGTTGGAATTTGATCTAAAAAACTCAACAAGGACTAGGTAATTTGTGGGAAAACTACTCTACAACTCGTTTCTTTTTATTAATCGGAAAACATGAACTACAAGACTCCATAAACCCCTATTTGTACTAACCATACTTGGTAACTAAGCCTCCTATCTAACTGAGTGAAACAAAATAAACAAACCAACTAAAATTATACAGACTAAATCGATAAACATAACTAAAATTAAACATAAATTAGAAACAATAAATAGACCCAAACATCTTAAGATTTACGGCTGCCAAATCTCGACCCACCAAGCTTTTTGTTTATCCAATCCTTCTTTTCACATTTGAACTTATGAAGATTGAATCCATCAGCAACTCCATGATGCGTCTCAAATATGTCGTGCAACAAGGTACCATGATGTAAATTTCTTTTGGTAGCTCTCTCTCCACGAGAAGATGTCTGGAAAACAGTTATGTGTAACAAAGACGCTATTTCTTAAGATCCATAACTTCTTATCTTTGGTGTATCAATGTGTTGGTGTTCCTTGACCTATTATGCATTATGGTTTGCATCCAAGCATCCTTAAAACACTAAGGGGCTGTTTGATTACATTGACTCGGTAAGATCTGACTGAGTCAGAAGCTAACCCAGTTAGAAGTTCTGACTGGGTATGCATCTGACTGAAACTTGGCTGTTTGATTCAGTATCTGACTAGAACCAAATCGATTCAGTATTTACGTAACAATATTTCCTTTGACGGACAAAAAAACCGTATATTTCCTTAATCAACTTGAATCATTAACAATCTTAATCAACTACTAAATCAAAATCAAAATCATAATAATCATACACAAAGCAATCATAATAATCACACACAAATCAATAATGCATCGACTCCCTAATATCATCAACTCCAATATCATAATCAAAACCCACCGGAGTCACACCACCAGTCGGAACCACCACACCACCACCACTACCACCACAGTCACCGTACACATTCCGACCAAACACTATCGGAGTCTTCCTAATCACCATCAACTCATCAGCTCTCACCACCACCTTCGTCTGTAACTCCACCAACGACGTCAAATACTCCTGCAGCTCCTCCACCTCCATCCCCCGAACAACCTCCTCAAACCACCGAAATCCACTGCCCTCCGCCACCGTCGTCCGCCAAACCACCACCGCCCTCCGCCGCTTCTCCGCCTCCAACTCCTCCACCACCGGCGAGTGGCCAGGTCAGCATTTTAAAATTTCAGGTCTGGATCAAATGTTTTGACCCGATCATCTCAAGTTTACGCACATCAAGCAGGCTGACCGGCTGACCGAGTCAGTCAGTCAGCCGGGTCAGCCGAAATCAAACACCCCCTAAGTTAACTAAAGTTAAATACAAAACGTTACAAAAAGTTAAAAGCTTTTAAACAATATTCCTTCATGGAATCCATTCATTTCTTTATATATGTTTATCTTCTAATACAATCTAGCTTCCTTCATATTAGGCCACAACTTAGACCATCATATGATTTCAAAGTTAATCTAACTTTATAGCAAACAACCAACTAGTCACTGATAATCTAGTATATAACTAGTATCTAAGATTTGGAGCTAGTTATATGTTGGAATAATTATATAGTATGTACTATATATTTTATATTTCAAGCCGTCCAACAAGAATATACGTAGATAACATATATGATATCACATATGTTTATAATAATTGTCTTTTTCAATTAAAAACTACTGCCAAACAAGTATATTTTGTTTTTAGAAGGACGAAAGGTGTGAGATTCTTGATGCTTTGAATCATTAAGGATGCCTTAATTTTGTCTTTGGAAAAACCAAAGGTGTAAGATGCTAGACGACTTAATTGTCCTACTTTACTTTTCTTGAAATTCTCTCCTTCTGGAAAGATCTAGTTAGTTAGTGATCTATTTATATACCAAAATAAGGTTAATTTGAATGAACCATCAACTCCTTAAGCTTCTCTCAAAATTCTTAGCTTCTGCTCTCACATATATAGCATCAAATTCATTGATAATGGGCATATACAAATTTCCTAAGATCAAGTATACTAAGTCGGCTATTGGGAGATACCAATCATCTTTAGCAGTTACTGATGTACCGAAAGGCTATTTCTCTGCGTATGTTGGTGAAAACAACATGAAGAGATTCATAGTTCCGTTAGCGTATCTTAAGCATCCTTCATTTCAAACATTGTTGAACCTTGCAGAAGAGGAGTTTGGCTATGCTCATCCAATGGGAGGTCTCACATTCCCATGCAAAGAGGAGACTTTCATTGAGCTTGTTGAGAGTATGCAATTAACATGATTGTTGTCTGTTAAGATCAACATGATCATCATTTTGCATGTAACTGTAAAAATTTAGGAGCTTTTTTTTTCTTTCTACATTTTTCCATGGTCCTACATAAGGTTATTACCAGTGAAAATATGAGTTTTTAGAAACAATTATACCAATCCGTTACAAGTATCTAATATGACTTTTTTTGTTGTATATAATTCAACAAAAAGTCTTCCTTGTCTTTAGTTGTTTGTTACTATTTACATGATAAGTGTTCTTCTACTTTAATTTTTTCTGTTGGTGGTATTTGTTCAAGCCTCTTTAAAGGCTCTAGCCATTCAATGATTTTTTAACAACTATATTTTAATTAGTTGTTTCTTTCAAGAGACACATGCTTTTAAAAAAACATATATTGTTCTGACAAACAAACTAAGTGTACAAAGAGCAAGTTCAATTCATGCCATTGTATTTGGGTTAAATTCATATACGTTGAGAATGTTTTCCTGCCTAGGTTACGAAACAAATCCTACATGGAAAACTTCACAAGATAGTAACCAAGTTTTAGTAGTGTTCTAATCAGATAACTCATTTTTTTTAACTCTTTTAATCAGGTTATTTAACTTTGGTTTGATGTTATAATCCTATGTAATTAACCTGATTAGAAGTTAATTGTTTTTCTAACCATCTCTCTTTTCATGTACCATCGACCACCCTTTTCCTCCACAGCTCCACCTTTGAATACCCCTCTCCCTCCACCTTTGACCACCTCCGACCACACCATCACTGCCGCCCCCTACCATTGTCGCCCCAAACATCTACGACCCACCCAAATCCCCGCCCCCTCATCTGCAACCCACCCAAAACCGCCCCATCACCTTCGACTCCATCACTTGTGACCCCTCCATCTCCGCCCCATCATCTTCGACCACCATCACTCACCCAAACTTAAGTTTTTTACTTGCTATTCAGGTTAAATACATAGTATTGAAACATTAAAATAAACTTGAGTAACCTGATTGGAACAAAAAAATTAATAAGTGACCTGATTAAGACAATTTTTAAATTTAGTTACTATTTTACAAAGTTACCCCGTCCTATATTTATTGTAACTTTATTACTGCATCATTTGATCTTCCTTTAATTTATATCAAAATAATAGCCATAAATCATCAAATAATATAGTGTTTAACATCTCAAACGTTAATAAGATGAGTAGTTGGAACTTCATTCCTAACACAACGCTAAATCATATGGGTGATGGGAGTGTGCAGGTATTTCAATCAGGTAGCTTGGGTAAATGCGGCTAAACTGTTGTCGCCTTTGAGGGTATGTCAAGCACGTATGTCAAGTGGGTACCAGCAAAACCCGCACAAGTATGAGTCAAAATGTTTTCGTTGCAATTTTCATTTAAGGGTTGTTATCACTTTTTGTATGATGGCAGTACGCCACCTATTAAGGTACTTCATGGTAGATGATGGTACATTTGAGATAGCTAATTTTTATTAGTGGAATGTTAGTGTAAGTGAGGATAGTAAAAGAAACATCCCCTCCACCCTAACATTCAAGTAATCATGATTACATAATCGTAAAACATTTCGAATTTTGTTTTATATCTTCATCTTTTATGGTTATACATAGGATTATCGCCGGTGAAAATATGAGTTCCTATAAATAATATTATCCTAATTCGTTTAGCTTTTTTATATGCAATTTATAAATTACACTCATTGTTAATACTCTTTACTTTTTTCAAAACAACAAAAATAGGCTTAACTAAAGATTTGATAATTTGGCATATAACACACTTATTTTGTATCTTTGTTGTATTGTTGTGTTGGTGTTCCTTGACCGGTTATGGATCATGATTGCATCCAAGTATGTTAAAACACTAAGATAGCTGAAATTATATATAACAACATTATAAAAAGTTTAAAGTTAAAAACAAGACAATAAAAACAAAATGAATTCATTTTCAAACGTAATATTCTAGACCATCATCTTAGATCACCCCGATCACATCATCATCCGACTCACAAGTAGTATTAATGAAAACAATTAAGGGTTGTGCGTATGCACTCAGCACAAACATCATTATCTTGAAGGTTGGGGCAGTACCAATGGTGTTGAGCGGTATTTTCGTTAGTACCACCATGCCACACCATATATCCCAATCTCGCATCTTGCTTGTTCCTTCGATATCAATACGACATCATTAACGATCAGCACATACATCCCAATGTTCCCTCATTTTAAACGATACCGCGTGAGTTGTAACGGTGTTTCTACTAAAACCAACATGCCTCATCAGTGCCACCTCAATCATCCCAAGCTTAAACAGTTAAACCTACCAACATAATAAACATTCCTACTTGGCATTCAAATATTTCTTTATCTCTGTTTATTCTCCCAACAAATCTTCACACAGAGACACACACCACCACCTTTCGTCTCCGTAATTCCCTGCAATACACCAATTTGATTCTTGGTTCCTTTAGATTCACAAAAATCTTCACAACCCCATTATATATAACACGATTCTTCATCCGATGAAACGAAAAAGACCATTAATTTCACATAATCCATTCATCTGAATTCATCTTTCTTCTTAATTCTTATGAACGCCATCAAGATTTCCAAAATGAAACTTGGTTGCAGGCTTTTCAATCAAAGCCGAAGCGTTTTGGGGTTCATCAAATCCCCAATTCCAATTCGCAACCTCCATATCTCCTCACCTCGATTGTTGGGTCTTCGATGTGCGATCAATCAAACTCACAAACACTTATCTCTTTCCCATCAAAATTGGGGCCAATCTAGGGTTTTTCCGGCCACCTGTTGTAGTTCTAGCAAGAACAGTAGTAATAAACCTGATCACATTGCGGATTGTTCAACAACTTTAGAAACCCATGTGAATGACAAGAATTTCGACACCATTTACGTCCACGGTGGTGGAGATGAAGGGTTGTTGTCGGAGGAGGGTGCCGGCAGGACGGAGACGGTGGCGGAGAAGGAAGCGTGGCGGTTGTTGAAGGAGGCGGTGGTGACATACTGCGGCAACCCCGTCGGGACTCTGGCGGCGAATGATCCCGGAGATAAGGTGCCGTTGAATTATGATCAAGTTTTCATTAGGGATTTTGTGCCGTCGGCTTTAGCATTCTTGCTCAAGGGTGAAGGAGAGATTGTTAGAAACTTTCTTCTGCATACTCTGCAATTGCAGGTAATTTTGGGGTTTTTTATCAGATTATGTTTGTAAATAGCTAAATGCTCATTTAAATGCATGTGATTTCACTGAAATTGATGTCAAAATCTGTTTTTGGTAGGTTTTTTTATGATGAAATGCTGTCATTGAATCGTGAATTCTGTTTATAGGTTCATCATTTATGTTGATAATAAACAATCGAGATCAAAATCATGATTTGTCTGAAGAAACATTGTGTGAAATTAATACTGGAATCATAAGTTTTGAATTCATTGATGATTCTTTGTTATTTTTTAAGAGTTGGGAGAAAACTGTGGATTGCTACAGTCCTGGACAGGGGCTAATGCCTGCAAGTTTCAAGATACGAACGGTACCGCTTGATGATACAAAAGTTGAAGAAGTTTTAGATCCAGATTTTGGGGAATCGGCTATAGGTCGTGTTGCACCAGTTGACTCTGGTAAAAAGTCAATTCTTTTTCGTTTATGAACAATGGTGATAATAGTTGGCATTATGATTCTTGTAAGTTGTGACTATTGTTCATTTGTTTGCATATTGACTTCAATGAAGGATTGTGGTGGATTATATTGTTGAGAGCTTACACCAAGATCACGGGTGACTATGCAATGCAAGAAAGGGTTGATGTTCAAACGGGCATTAAGCTAATTTTAAACTTGTGTTTGTCTGATGGGTTTGATATGTTCCCTTCGCTTTTAGTTACTGATGGCTCGTGTATGATTGATAGACGAATGGGTATTCATGGCCACCCTTTGGAGATCCAAGTGAGTTCTTTTTTGACTTATATCTTTGACTATTAAATTTTGACTTTTTTTCTTTTTTCCAATTCGCAGTCGTTGTTTTACTCAGCTCTAAGGTGTGCTCGTGAGATGCTGGCATTAGATGAAGGATCCAAGAATTTAGTGAGGACAATTAACAATAGACTTAGCGCCTTATCTTTTCATATCAGAGAATATTACTGGATAGATATGAAGAAAATCAATGAAATTTACCGATATAAAACCGAAGAGTATTCCACAGAAGCGATAAACAAATTTAACATTTACCCAGAGCAGATTCCTTATTGGTTAATGGATTGGATTCCAGAGGAAGGAGGTTACATGATTGGAAATCTACAACCCGCGCATATGGATTTCCGATTCTTTACACTTGGTAATATTTGGTCGATTGTTTCCTCTTTGAGCACACCTAAGCAAAACAATTCAATATTGAATTTGTTGGAATCCAAATGGGATGATCTTGTTGGCAATATGCCTCTTAAGATCATCTACCCCGCCTTGGAAAAAGAAGAGTGGCGTATAATCACTGGTAGTGACCCGAAGAACACGTGAGTTCCTTTTTTATCTTATTTCTGAACTATCTTGCATGTCATGTGGAGGTGAAAATTGGGCGGGTTAGAGAAGTTGGGTAACGGGTCAATTGGGTTACAGGGTCAAAACAGTTATAATTTTGTTAAATATAGTGTCTCCAATATGATTACAAAAGTATATGATGTAATGAGAATGTTAACAATGATGCTAAAATGATTTTGGGGATTATATTCTCAAAAGATACACTTTGGGCCACTTCTACCAATTTGACCCTTTCATCCTATGTGACCTGTTTGACCTGATAAAGGTTAAACATAACCCAAATTAACCATTGCCATCATTAGTATTATGTTACATCGAACTATAACAAGCTCTCGACTAATTACAGACCATGGTCCTATCACAATGGCGGATCTTGGCCGACTCTGCTATGGCAGGTTACTTTCACTTCTGTTTCCTTTTTCACAAATATTTCTTTAAAAAATCATGCTTTTTTTTGTTTCTTGTGTGTTTTAGTTTACATTAGCTTGCATAAAGATGGGAAGAATAGAATTAGCAAGAAAGGCGGTGGATCTTGCTGAAAATAGATTGTATGCGGATCACTGGCCCGAATATTATGACACGAGAAGCGGTAAGTTCATAGGGAAGCAATCTAGACTTTACCAAACATGGACAATTGCTGGATTATTGACATCTAAGATGCTTTTGGAAAACCCTGAAAAGGCTTCTCTTTTGTTTTGGGAAGAAGACTATGATCTTCTTGAAATATGTGTTTGTGCTTTAAGCAAAACCGGCAAGAAGCTGTGTGCTCGCGGGGCTGCTAAATCACAGATTCTTGTGTGACAAATTTAACAGTACAAGAATCCCTTGTGTATAGTTACAGAAAACTGTCATTGTATGCTCACTAACGTTTTGTTTTTCGATTTATTGTTTATATGTGATAGTTTTAAATGATCAATCTATAAGATATCATTCTTGTGAATGCTACGAAGAACAATTGTTGGTTAAACAGTATAGCGCGATTGTTGAAATATAGGTAATTGCATAAATGAAGAGAATTTTGTGGCCATTTTTACGATTTGTGAATCCAGATCTTTATTTTGGATACTGAATGAGCGTAGCATCAAACTTTCTATGGGTTCATATCAACATGACATCCCGGTAGCAAATATATTTGCTAACTAATTTGGCTCAATGTTATGAGCACCTTCACCCTCTAGTTTCAGGCTTTCACATATCTTTGATCTTCTCCCACTACCAAGTGTTTGCCATCATTAAAAAAATTTGGGATATTGAATGTGACTTGCGAGATATTGAGTTTGACTTGCAAGCTACCTGAGGCTCGAACCCGCTCTGATACCACTTGTCATAGGGTTGTCTTTTGAGACCCAGTAGGACGTCCTCGTAAACATTTGAAGTGTCACTGTAAAGCCACAACAGACCTATAGTATTTATCAAACAGGTGATCGGTTTCATCCTGCCATGGATTCATTTGAGTAGTGGCCCAACTTTCGACCAATGGACTTCGAGGAGTGCAAGCATTTCTGGGATACACTCTTAGTTAATTGTCGATGCACTACTGAAAGATGTGCAGGACCAGAAACCCAATTTGTTAAGTACGACTTGAATATTATCTTCAAACATCTAAAGTGTCACTATAAAGTCACCATAACCAAATTGAACCATCTTGATCCAATGTTTTTGTTTGTCTATGCTAGCTACTTGACACCTTCGCATAACACTTTGACTGTTGGATGTATCTTCTAAGCTATTCGCCAAGAAAGGCTCAAAACAATACCATATATGAGTTGCATTTGCAGTGAAAGGCAAAATGACAAATGCCATTACGGAAGCAAGTGAGATACATGATCTATGTTTATTTTTAAACAAGAGGATGTGAGAAGGAAATATTGGATATTGTCCTTGCATTTTTGCTTCCACGAAATGTATGCCATATACGAGTATTATTACAACAATTACATGTTCCTCAATAGGCGAAAGCAGATCGCACCATATTGTCTTGAACAATTCAAAACTACCACATCATACTTTGAAGCGATCCAACAATCACATCTCCAAGATACACTAAGTTATACAATGTGTAAGACCCAAGTACGTAAAATGCAATGATTGTTTAACCTTCAAAATTAGTTTATGTTTAGGTTCTAAAAAATGCTAAACCAATTCGATGGGTTATGTGGGTTACCGGTTAACCATTTGTGAACTACATTTCAGTCAAAACTACATCTAAACGGATCTTGAGTTAAGACTTAAGAGATTGACATGAATTATTTTAAAAGCTTAGCCTTCATTAGTGGCAAACTCATGATATTTTTACCAGGTTAGTTTTCGCATATGTTTCATGAAATCACGAATCAAGGTCATAAGTCATAAAAAGAGTATCGGATACTAGATAACACTGGAAAAAGAAAAAAAAAACTTTTCAGATTCACTTAACCTCTGTAACCAACACTTGAGTGCATATAAAGCTAAACATGTTGAAGGTTTTATTTAACATTTAAAATTCATCCTTACAATGAAAATCACATATACAAGAAGATCATAAATAAATTGAACCTGATGTGCTTTTACTTTGATCACATCAAATAATTATTTCAAGTTAACCAAATCAGACTCATTTTAAGTTCTCAACTGGTACTAAAATATACATGTTTCAAGCCAAACATGTTACCTGACAAATGAAGAAACCACCCCACTTGACCTCTTGCTGTCAAGAGATGGAAAGAACGAACGAATAAAATAACTTTCAACACAGTATAGCTGCTAGTATAGGAATACTCATAATCATGTGCCAATCAATTAAATAGACTAATTGTTTTACTCGTGTGTAGTTGTGCCGTCATTTTGCTCCTGCTCGTCCTGTTGTAACTGAAATATTTGCGGATTGATTGATAGCTGAGAAAAATTAGTAGCATCTGCACTTAACTCCATCCTCATTAGCTTCAACCGTTGGACCTCAGCAGTTAAGGTATCATTTAGAGCTGTCAAAAGTGGGACAAGAAAACAAAGACTAAGATGCCACCAATTTTTATTTAGAGTACTAAGGGAACAACATAAACAAATGTACATATTACGTTAACTGGGATACATAAGGCAGTTATCTAACTACATAACCACATCTCTTTCTCTCTCCTAGTATATTTGATCTACGGCCTATGCTACATTCAAGTGTTTATGCAGTTCTTGCAATTTTCTACTTCAAAGTTAGTTCCGTATCATGCATATATAAAATACCATTTATGTCATACCATCTCGAAGGTGGGCTTGCTGTTCCATTGCTTGCACACGAAACTTTAGCTCACTGTTTTGACTTGTTAAACTAGTTAAATCTCTCTGAAAAGCAAACCAAATCAATAGATATAACATAAAAAGCGATTACACTCTTAAAAAGCAATAATGCCTATAGACCTTTGGAGACTCCCACCTGCAATGATGTAACCTGAGCAGACAATGTAGTTGCTTCAGTTTGTAAAGTTTGAACCTTGTTTTCCAGTTCTGCAATGTAACGCATCTTCCTTTCTTTGGAACGAGCAGCTGACTGTCGATTAGCCAAGATCCTAAATTTGTTCAAGACCACATGTTAGTTGTTAATAATACTAAATTCGAATAAAGGGGTGATGACTAATTAAAAAAAGTTGCAAACCTTTTGACTCTCTTTGGATCAGTTAAAGCCATCTCAGCAAGGTTCTCATTAGCCATGATTTTCTTGAGCTCAGCCCCATTAAACACACCATTTCCAAACTCCAAGCTAAATGTATCTGAATTTGTGTCGATTAAACCTGTTGACACTAATTTACCTATTTGCCCTCCGGGAGAAGGCAGCAACTTAAGCGATTCATCAACAAAGTTCATCTTCCCGATAGCACTATCCATAGATACACTTCTATAGTGCCTTGTTGTTGGAGCAATGTCTCCACCTGCACGCCTTTTGACCCCTTCGCGTTTATCAGACATTGAACAGATACCTGACCTCTGCATATTGCTACTGCTTCCGATTACACTACTAGTAGCTTCATTATCACTGTTATCACCTCCATTTGCCTTCGTACCACTGGCTCTGCTATCCAAATCTTCACCGTTTTCAGTTTTAAAAGAGTTTAATTTACCAAGATTGTTTAAGTTCACATAGGAAGAAAACCAATCATCCACAACTTCACCTTCAGGTTTCCTCTCTCCCAACCCATCAGCATTGCTTTCACCACCAGTTTTCTCCCAATTTGGCTCCCGTTTGACATTGTGTCTCAAAGGTGCAGCAGACCCATCAAAGCCCTTAGAACCTCGTAAGGGGATCAATGGTGGCGATGACTGCAAGATAGTTGAAAACCCAAATGGAATATCACTGTTAGACCGCCTGTGAGTCTTCCGAGGTGGAAGGCCTGCATCACCTACCATTTGATCAGATGCATGTGCTAGATTGAGACCGCGATAGGAAGACGGGCTCAAAGGGGGTAACGAATCAACCGAGAAAAACAAGGGCTGTGATGAAGCCTGCTGATTACTTCCAGGACTCCGAGTGACAGGCAGATGGACCTGTGGATGAGCCGGAGGCATTCCAACCCTCTTACCGCCGTTTTCACCATTAGAATTCAAAGAAAACGGTTGAATCTGCGCAGGAAACTGGGCTGCATTCAACTGTGGTATGTGAAGATGATCAAAAGAAACATTTGATTCTAGTGGAGCACAAATTGAAGATTGAGATTGTACTCTATGGATACCTTCCTCGTTATCACTCATTTCTCACCCGAATCCAACGTTTTCTTCCCCAAATCCCTAACAATTGTGAGCAATCAAGATCATTAAGCTCGAAGAAACCCTAGAAACACTAACAATGCTAAATTAACACCAACAAACTCTGAAACCAACTGTAGATACCAAATAAACCAGATTAAAAAGCCTAATTTACACAATTGAGACGTTAATATCAACAAATAAGATACAATATATTGTGAATAATAACGGAAACACTAAAGAGGGTATAAATAGTTTACAGAATAACTGTTTGGAGATGAAATTTCCGCCGATTGGAACAAGATGGCCACGGTTTGTCCGCCAAATGGTGGCGGAAACGACGATGATGGATGGCCGGCGATGGTTTGACTTAGGGTTTACAGTTTTTCTCTCTATATCGTTGACGATGAACTCGTGTACGGATTTCATGATCACTGAAGTTTAACAACTGTGGTATCAAACAATATGGTGGTTTCAAACGATTTTTGAATAAGCCAACGTTATACATGAACTGGAATCCAGAACGTTTTTATTGGATGCTAATATTAACACATGGATATTTATATTTCTTTTATTGAATGTCACTTTTAGCATTATATGCAGCGTATAGTGTTATTGTTTATCACAACCTGTTATGATCAAATCAGGCATTCAAGCAACTTTATGTATTTTGTATAGTACCATATGTGACCTATAGATTTTTGGACCGTAGACTTTGATCGTCACATCAGTAATTCACAAACACTATATACCCATACAATGTTAAATATCAAGTATAGACACCACCCATACGCTATGTATGACATTGTATAGACGCCACTTATATGACACACTATAGGCTATATTTAAGACCTTAACATCGTTAATTACATTCGAAACTTCACATAAAAGAGGCAGTTGTCAAAAATCCATGCAGTGAGACCGTTTATGATATTTGAAATTTTTATAAAAAAAGATAACATTAAAATATTCACGTTAAAACATTGATAAAAACTAGCACGTCAGAATAGTAAAAAGCCAAACAGTTAGAAATACTTATAATTTTTAAAAATTGGCACGTATTATAAAAATCATATTATAAAAGTTGAAGGAAAAAGGAAAAATAAATTGTAAAAAAAATAAATCAGCTTTGATGGCGTTTATATTTATACAATGATAACTTTACCATATGACGTACAATTCTCTTTTGAATAAAGTACGGTATAATATAAATAAAAATAAGCATTTCACAGTGATATATGTTCGAAATTATAAAGCATTGACTTTAATATTTATGAAAATAATAAACCAAAAATTGTGAGTATCAAAAAACAAATTAATAACTGGGTATAAGATAAAAAAATTATGAAATCAAATGCACGGAGATTAAATGTAATTTTTCTGGGATGAAAATATAAATTAATAAAATATTATTTGCAAGACGTGTGTGAAAAGCATCTACATGAATTTAGAAATTAAATAATTATGTATTAAAAGGTTGTACACCATGCATTACTAATGTGTTACATGACTTTTAAAGAATTAGTAATGGTGTTTCCGGTATTTTTTGTTCGCTACAAAAATGCTTTGTAAATGGTTATTTAAAAAAAAAAATACTTTGCCAGCAACTGAGAAAATGATTAACATATTTGAGTATTAACAATGAGACTACACATACGTATGTGCTACGTAGAAAGCCTTAAAAAACATGAATGCAAAGTGAATGAAATCAATTGTAGACGTATGATGTCAACTGACAACCATAATGTATAGATGTCTCAATCATTTTAGGGGCTCAAATCGAAAAAAAAAAAAACAAGTCCCTAATCTATTGTTTGAAACTACTTAATAAGTTGGCATACATGTTTTGAGCCTTTATCTCCCATATATGTCAATCTCAATAGGATAACTTTATTAATACTAGTCCAACCACCCATCACTAATTTTGGATAATCCTCTCATGTAATTAACTAGTGTTATGATCCCGTGTTACGGCGATGTAAACCGTGAAATAACTAACATTAAAATGTTTTCTTGAATCCGCATATTAAAGGGGTCCATAAAACTATAAAAAAAACTTGTGTTGTAGGTTGAAGTAACCACACCGCAAATAAAAAATCAGAATCTAAAATTTTTTGAGTAAACTTCGTTTTTCCTCCATATGGTTTGGTTCAAATAATGGTTTTCCTCCAAAAGTTTCAAAATCTTGATTTTGCACCCTAAGGTTTGCAATCCGTCTCATTTAACTATCAACTATCGTCGGACTCATCCTCCCCCCTTCGACGTTAGTCAGACACCCAGGTACATTTTCCGGCATATGTTGTTGAAGGGGTACCACCCCTAACATTAACAAAAAGATCGAGCATTAATCACGACTCACTCAAACTCAAGACCGAACCGCGGCTGAGGAAGGGACGCCCTAAGCCGCGGCTGAAGCGGAAAAGGGGGGAACCCCAAGCCGCGGCCGAAGCAGAAAAAGTGAACCCCAAGCCGCGGCTGACGCAGGAACCCTGACCGCGGCAGAGAAAGAAAAGGTCTCAAACCACAGCTAACCACAAACCATGACGCCCAACTTGCGTAACGTACCTAAGCCGCGACTAGCTTAACAACAGGGAGCAAGCATGAGAGGCCTAGAGCCGCGACACTGGGTACATACTCCCAGCCGCGGCTCAGTACACCAAAGCCAGATCAAACACTAGACTTCGTAAAATTCCCATGACAAGCACTTGTAAACTTGGCAACCAAGGAACCATTTCATTGGTTGCAAAGGAATAAGAAAGAAGACAAAACAGATAAAGCCAAAACAATGGCAGGAAGTCAGAACAGCCACCATATCCCCAAGTCAACTATCAAGACAAACATCATTAATGTTAGTCAGAAACCCTTTACACCAGAAGGGTATGAAACTCTAAGCTAGGGAATTTCAGTCCCAGATCATTGGCCACAGGTTTCCAAAAATAAGACCATGCTATGTTCAGTCCCCATGTTTCAACACTATAAATACTTCTGAAATTCCATAAGAAGGGGCAGATTGAAACCAATACACACATACATTCACACAACACTAATTACAAGTCATTTACTTATTCAGCTCTCTCAATACAAATACTTATCCTCACGCCGGAGTGTGGTCTCGGGGAGAAATCCCTTTCTGTTCGAGGCGAGGCTCACGGTGTTGTTGTCTCGCAAATATCCCAGTCAGCTGAAGCACACGTCAAGTCTCAGCCAGGTTCTTGGTACTCTGCTCAGACGAAGCCAAGTCCATCTGAAGCCCAGCTCGGTGGAGCCCAAGCCCAGTCGCATCCCATCTTCCAGCTGCATCCCGCCTTCTCAGGAACCAAAGCCCCTGCCTAATCCACAACAGCAAACTCATTTACGCACTGCTCCCGAGTCTTAATCCCTTGATTAATATTCGTGTAGCAACATTTGGCGCCATCCGTGGGACCCAGACGTTACTCAAACAATTGTCATGGATTCAGGCCAGGGAACCCCTCACCATAAAAATACCAGCGACGCCGAAAACCCACACACGACCGTCTCCCCATTAGCAGCCACCACAGGGGACGGTAACAACTGTGGTAGCGTCATCACCCCAGAATTCATCAACAGAAATCGAGAACAAATCCTCTCTATACTGGAGCAGGAGGAAAGAGAGCGACGTCTCAAGGACATCCGAACACGCCTCGAGTATGAAGAAACTCCAGAGGAAGTGAATCGTGGAGAAGGAGAGGACGGTCGAATAGACAAGGTAGATAATGCTGAAGGTAATCAGAAAGCAAAGAAGGGTCAAGGCACCGCGGCAGTCGGAGAGAAAGCCGGAGCCGATGACGACTTTAGCAAGCCATACCGCCCGTCCACGGCAAGAGCCAGATCTAAGTTCATACCGAGAATAGCGGAGTTTACGTTTCCCCCGAAACTCAAGATGCCGTCCAATGTAGGAAAGTACAACGGCACAGGCGATCCAGACGACCATCTTGCAATTTTTGTAGGTGCTGCTGAAGTAGAGCAGTGGTCGATCCCTGTATGGTGCCACATGTTCGCTCAGACTCTGACCGGTGCAGCTAGAGTCTGGTTCGACAGCCTTCCAGTTGGAGGGATCGGAAGTTTCGAGGAACTGGAGGAAGATTTCTTGAGAAATTTCAGTCAGCAGAGGTTATCCGCTAAAGATCCAACAGAACTGCATAACATCAAAAGAGGCGACGGTGAGTCCATCGAAAACTTTATCACAAGGTATTCAAAAGAAAGTATGCAGGTACGGGGAGCCGGGGAGACGATCAGAATTTCAGCTTTCATCCACGGAGTAAGGAATGATCAGTTGGTGGAGAGATTTCACGAGTGCCTCCCAAAGACTGTAGACGAAATGTTGGAGAGGGCCAAAGCGTTCGTCAGAGGCAAGAAGGCATGTGAGCAGCTGAAGGATAGAACGCCGAAGAAAATTGTGTCCCCTATGTGGGACTCGCCAAAAAGGCCAGGAGGATCAAGGTCGTGGGAAAAACCACGTTTCCAGCCGCGTTACCCACAACGAAGCCCGCCTTTCCAACCTCGTTTCACAACCCCAATTCGGAACCCGCAAGGTCCCAATGTAACCCTCCCACCTCTGATAAAAACCCCAAGTGAAATTCTAGCCACAGAAAACATCAACTTTACCAAGCCCACACCTTTGAAGCCAGGTGTGAAAAGAGACACGAGCAAGTACTGTGAATTTCATAAAGAAAATGGGCATGCAACAGATGATTGTTTCTCGTTAAAGCGACAGATAGAGTTGGCGATAAAGACAGGAAAGCTCGCACACCTGCTGAGAGAGTTGAAAAAGCACCCCAGGCGGGGGATAAAAGGAAGGAGATATTCATGATAAGGGTCGCAGAATGCAGCATCAAACGTCATTCTGATCACATGGAGCCTTGGATGGCACAGGAAATTTCGTTTCCTCCAATACATGGTGGAAGTTTTGCCAACGGCCCTTTAACAATCTCAGCCATCATCGCAGGACACCAGGTTCACAGAATATATGTAGATAGTGGGAGTAGTTCGGAAATTATGTACGAACACTGTTTCTTGCAGCTTGATGAGGAAATCAGGAGAACTCTAGATACAAAGACACACCTCCTCACTGGTTTCGCAGGAGAGGTAGTGCAGACCCTGGGCCAGATACAATTACCAGTTGTCATAGGAAACCATACAGGGTGGCGGGAGGTCACCATGAATTTTTTGGTTGTAAGATCCCAATCGTCTCATAATGTTTTACTTGGAAGGCCGGGTCTATGTATGCTTGGAGCGGTCATATCCACAGTCCATGCCGCGATCAAATTTCCCACCCCAACCGGAGTTGTTACCATATACTCCAGTAAAGAATGCAAGGATGTGAAGGCTATCGCCCCAGGAACAGCAGTGGGAGAGGATGAGCTGGTATGCCCGACGCTGGAGAAATGGGTAATTAACCCCCTTTTTCCGGAACAAAAAATTACCATCGGTGGGCAGCTGGGTGACGCAACTAAGGAACGACTTCGCACCTGCTGCGAAACAACTTGAACGTTTTCGCGTGGCAACCCACCGACATGGAGGGTGTCCCACGCAGCACAGCAGAGCATAGATTGAACACACGAGCATCAAAGGAACCAGTTGCTCAGAAGCGTCGGCACGTGGGTCAGGAACGAAGTCGGGCTGTAGTTGAAGAAGTCAAGAAACTACTTGAAGCAGGTATTATTCGAGAGGTGCGTTACCAAACTTGGGTTGCTAATCCAGTTATGGTAAAAAAGAGCGATGACACATGGAGGATGTGCATTGACTTTAAAGATCTCAACAACGCATGCCCTAAGGATTGCTATCCACTCCCGGATATCGATCTGAAGGTGGATTCCCTGGCAAGCTTTCCTTTAAAGTGTTTCCTCGATGCTTACAAGGGGTATCACCAGGTACAAATGGCTCCCGAAGATGAAGACAAGACTGCTTTTTACACAGATGTTGGCATCTTCTGCTTCACGAAGATGCCGTTTGGTTTGAAGAATGCGGGGGCTACTTACCAAAGATTAATGGATAAAGCTTTTTCTCAGCAGACAGGAAGGAACATCGAAATCTACGTGGACGATGTAGTGATAAAGAGTCGTGACGAGGAGGACTTGCTTGCGGATATCGCTGAAACTTTTCAAACTTTGAAAGCGATGAACATGAAGCTGAATCCTAAGAAGTGTTCGTTTGGGGTAGAAGAAGGGAAGTTTCTAGGAGTGGTGGTGACAAAGAGAGGGTTAGAAGCCAACCCTGAAAAGGTGGCAGCTGTCCTCAATATGCCATCCCCAAAATCAATTAAAGAAGTGCAAACACTCAACGGGCGACTGGTGGCCCTGAACAGGTTCCTCTCGAAGCATGCTGAGCGTGCCCTGCCTTTCATGACCACTTTGCGCAACTGCTTGAGCAAGAAGGATTTCTTATGGACAAATGAAGCAGAAGCAGCATTTCAGCAGATGAAGGTATACTTAAGCAACCTGCCCAGGCTGGTAGCTCCTTTCCCTAAGGAGCGACTGGTAATGTACTTATCCGCAGGAGAAGAGGCTGTAAGCGCTGTGTTAATGACGAACAGAGAGGAAGAGCAGACCCCGATTTACTTCATCAGTCGGGCCCTTAAAGATCCAGAAACCAGGTATTCGCCTATGGAAAAACTAACTCTTGCTTTAGTGTATGCCTCCAGGAGATTACGAAGATACTTCCAGGCCCATGTGATTGAGGTCTGGACCAGCCAACCCATACAACAAATTTTAAGAAGGCCAGAGATATCAGGAAGATTGGCGAAATGGGCAATAGAATTGGGAGTCTTCGAGATCGAGTACAAGCCAAGAGTGGCAATCAAGGGGCAAGTTGTGGCTGATTTTTTAACAGAAATGCCACAAGAGAAGGGAGGTAACAATGACAACGAAAAATCTGTGGGTCAAAACAACGGAGAATGGTGTTTGCATACCGATGGAGCGTCAAATGATGAGGGGTCAGGCGCTGGTATGATATTGACAGGGCCGGAGAAGGAAGAAGTGACTTACGCCTTGAGGTTGGCTTTCAAGAGTTCCAACAATGAGGCGGAATATGAGGCACTGTTGGCTGGCTTGAGGTTAGCCAAGCAAATGGGAATCAAGAAACTCCACGCCCACGTAGACTCATTGCTGGTTGCAAATCAGATTAATGGTTCTTACGACGCCAAGGAAGCAACAATGAAGCAATACCTCAGTAAAGCAAGAGATCTTATCAACAGCTTTGAGGAATGTAATGTCTCACACGTTCCGAGAAGCCAAAACAAAAAGGCAGACGCCCTTAGCAAACTTGCCTCAGTCACCTTCAGCCATCTGGCAAAGGAAGTAAGGGTTGAAGTGCTACAGTCCCCGTCAATTGAAGAAAAAGAGATAGTCTCGGTGAATGAAGTAGCGCAAGGATCTTGGATGGATCCAATTGTCAAATTCCTGGAAAGCGGCGATCTACCTGAAGAGAAGGGAGATGCCAGAGCCATTCAAACGAAGTCACTGCAGTATGAGCTGCGGCAAGGGATCCTGTACCGAAAGTCTTATATGGGGCCATTATTACGATGCCTTACACCGGACGAGGCAAATTATGTCGTAAGAGAGATACATGAAGGCATCTGTGGCATTCACGCGGGACCAAGAATGGTAGTAGCAAAAGCAATGGGAGCGGGGTATTACTGGCCCGGGATGCACAAGAGTGCCACCGAAGAGATCCAAAGATGTGACAGCTGCCAGAGGCACGCACCAATGTGCCACAGGCCCAGAAATGATCTAATCCCAGTCCATGCTGCGTGGCCTTTCCAGAAGTGGGGAATGGATATTGTAGGCCCTTTCCCAGTTACAGCCGGAGGAGTTAAATTTCTTTTAGTGGCCGTGGATTATTTTACCAAGTGGGTAGAAGCCAAGGCTCTGAAGTCAATCACAGGGCAGCAAGTAAAGAAATTCACGTGGGAAAACATTATCTGTCGTTTCGGACTTCCGTTGTTCATCGTAACAGACAACGGAAAGCAGTTTGCGGAAAATCCATTCAAATCATGGTGTAGAGAGCTGCAAATCCAACAAATTTTCACGTCAGTGGCACACCCACAGGGTAACGGTCAGGTCGAGAGAGTTAACCGCAGCATTGTGGAAGGGATAAAAACAAGACTGGGTGTTGAAGGGAAGAATTGGGTGGAAGAGTTACCCAATGTCTTGTGGGCCCATCGGACCATGCCCAAAACCAGCCATGGTGAAACCCCATTCAGTCTAACTTACGGGTCGGAAGCCATGATACCCGTTGAGATAGGCATACCAACAACTCGGGTCAAACAAGCCCCTGAGCAGGAGAATGAGGACAACCTGCGGCTTAATTTGGATTTGTTGGAGGAAAGAAGGATGGTGGCAGCAATCCGGGAGGCAAAGCACAAGAAGGAAGTTGAGCGATACTATAACTCTCGTGTGAAGCACCAAACATTCAGGGTAGGTGATTACGTCTTGAGAAGTAATGAAGCAAGCAGAGCTCAAGATCAAGGCAAGCTAGGTCCGCGTTGGGAGGGGCCTTATCAAGTCATTGAAGTGGGGAACAATGGAGCTTACAAGCTCAGCCAGCTGGATGGAGCAATTATCCCAAGGACTTGGAACGGAGCTCAGCTCCGACGATGTTACATGTAGTAAGTGTTAATGTTTAAACAGTGTAACTCATTTTTTCCAGTAAGAAGGTGCATGCGAGCACCAGCAGTTATACTCAGTTATTGAATCTTTTTATAACCAATACCATAACAAGTCACGAAACCGCAGTAACGTGTGAGCAAAGAAAGAAATGCGAGTTACCAATACTCAAGCGATATTTGCAAATAATGCAATAAGTAACCAAACAATACGAATGTTTGTCGAGCTAAGGTTAAACAAAACCATGATTAAGCATGACTCGCTGATAATAACCAGATCTTAAAGAAAACAAATGCATTCCTCCATATGCATGATCATACCTTGGCAAACAGCTAGAGCCACCCCACAATATACGTTTCCATTCGGCTAAAAACCAAGCCAGAAAAACAGCCAACTCGAAACCAAAACGAGCAAAAAGATCGCCAATATATCGACTATATAGTGCAAATAGCATCTTTTATAAGTTGGATGAAAAATAATAACCAAACGATACAAAGTCGCGGCCAAAACTGTAACCAAGAACAAGCCGCGGCCGTAGCAACAGGCGAGTCGAAACCAAGGAAATTTATGGCCAAAACCAAAGTGGCACCCTAGGCCCTAGTCACGGTCGACAATACGAATCACGGCTAGAAATTTAACCAATAATTATGTTATGGGCAAAGGGGAAGTCTCAACCAAAAAGGCTCGGTAAAGTTCGAGGCAAACAACGAAACCTCGGGTCGTGATAAAGACCTTGTCACGGCTGTAGAGATCTTGCGACCTTGAGCCGGGGCATGAAAGTATAATCACAGTATAAGCAAGCGGCAAATCGCAACCATGAAACAAGACTTGAAAGCGAAGGCCGCGGCTGAAAGACTCCAAGATAAGCCGCGGCCGAAAAGCAAGTCGTGAAATAGCCGCGGCAGAGTCATCAGCCGTGACCAAGCCGCAAGCATGAACCGCGGCAGGGTCACCAACCGTGACCGCGCCGCAAGCATGAACCGCGGCAGGGGTCACCAGCCGTGACCGAGCCGCGGTAAGGGTAATCAGCCGCATGCATAGGCCGCGGCCGTGGCACTAGCCGTGGCCTAGTCTCGAAACGTGGCAATAAGTCACAGCCTTATCAATTAATTGCGCTCAAGGATTCCTTTCATGACATGTGACAGTTAAAAATGCAACCAAAGAAATATTATCGTGAGCAAACGAGTCGTGGCCTATTGAAGCATCAACGGTCAAAACACGAAGACATGAAGCATAAAAGCATAATCATCATTACAAAGCAAACACAGTCAGAGTACAAGTTTGATAACATCACAAAACAAATTTTTAACAGACAAACTAAACTGGAGCAGGGCCTTCAGCTGGGGTGGTCAAGAATGACTTGAACTCCTCAAAAGGAGAATCATGCATGGCAGCAATGGTCTTGGTCATGGGAAAGGTGGCCCTGTCAAATGAATCTGACTCAGCTCGCAGCTTCTTCAATGCATTCTTGTCAAAGTTTTTCGCCATCTCTGGTTTTTTGCCCTCGGCAGCAAGGCGGGCACCATCCAACAAACCAGCGTTATAACCAACTTTGTCTGATAAACTGTTGATCTTTGCCAACGAATCAAGGAACTCGTCACTGTCGCGAACCTTGTTAAAAGCCAAGGCAACACCCTCTGAGACAATCCATTTCTTCTCCGATGTGAGAAGAGACACCTTGTCCTCAAGATTCGCAATTCGCTTCTCAGAAGCAAGTTGATTATCCTTCAAGTCCGAGGTAAGTTTCTTCACTGCAGCCCGCTGAATACATAGCTCCTCTTGAGCACCACTGAGATCCACAGTAAGCTTTTCCTTAACAAGGTCAGACGCGTCACAACGGGACTTAAGGGAAGCATTTTCAGCCTCCAGTTTGGACACTTGCTTCTTGAGGTCACGAATCTCGTTAACGCCGTCTACCCAACGACTGTGAATCTCCACAAATGAAAACAAACTGTTCACCATAGATTGACAGCCGGCATTCGACAATGCCCTGTTCTTCAAAGCTTCCCCACGAAAGAATTCTGCAGGTGTGCGGGATGCAAACATAAAATCCCTACACGCATCTGGGGTCTCGAAAGTTGTCCCGTTAGTCAGCTCCCAGTCGGGAATAAACTTGTCCTCCGCATGCAGCTCAGAGTCCTCAGAGGAAGCAGCCGTTTTTTCATTACCTGAACCACCAACCAAATGACCACCAAGGTTAGAGACAGTTCACATATTATATACATATGAATATGGATTATGTTTAAGTATGAGGAGCAGCTCTCACCAGCAGAAGAAGAAGCAGAACCGGAATTGCCAGAACCCGAACCAGAGGTAGCCTCAGCCGCGGCTGAGGGCTCCCCTTGGGGAGCCGCGGCAGGCGAAAGAGGGGGGGAGGGCCGCGGCCGCAGCCCTGGGCCACCCAACCCCTGTTTACGCTTCATCTTGGGGCGACTAGTAGGAACAGAAGCTTCATCAACACCTTTTCGCTTGCGAGTAGGAGGAGACATAGTTTCACCAGGTTGAACGACGTAACCAGCATGGGTATCCAAAACAGAATTTGCACCCTCAGGCAAAGCTTCGGCCTGCTCAGAAACATCCTCTTTTGCAGACAATTGCATGCGCTCAAACAAACCCATACCTGTAGAAGCGCATCACACAAGCAATAATCAGATGGATAAACATATGTATTGAGACACAAAATAGGGAAGCTACTTACGTTTCCCTTGATAAGTCATAAATGGAACCGCGTTCGGGTCAGCCCAGTTACGACTAACGCCGGCCATCACAAGGAAATGCTCAGAGTAGCTACGGAGTGGAGTAGGCTCGGCTCTCAAAAGGTCATAAGCCGACAGATCAAATGTGTCAGGCTCGGGAAAGGGATCCTGAATGGGTCTACTGGTTTCGAACCAACACATCTCAAATGGAACTATGCTAGAGGAGATAAAAAAGAAATGATCTTTCCAATGTTTTAGGCTAGTTATGGTTCGGGAAATCAAAGGAGGTCTAGGAGCTTTTCTCTTCTCAAAAGTGAGCCAATCACCTATCCTATTCAACTTGTAAAAAGCCCTAAAAAGATTAACTTCGGGTTCTACGTTACGAGCACGACAACATATCTCAAAATGGTATACCTTAATAAGTCCTAAGGGAACAAGTTGCGATAGATGGATATCATAGTGCCTAAGAAGTAAACACAAGAACCGACTAACAGGGATTCGAAAGTTACAAAAACTAAAAAATGAAGTGTAGAGAGCTACCGTCCCAACCGGGGCATCCCTCACGGTCGACGAGGGAGGAGGGACGGTAGGGCTAAGATCGGGAGAAATACCATAGCGAATAATAAAGTTATTTAAAAAGTCTTGGGAGATAACCGAGTGTTGAAGAACCACGTCATTTCTACACTCCATTAGAAACACGAAAGATAAGGGTTCGGGTAACTTACCAGGAAGATTTGTGCTCTTGAAGAAAGCTTGAAGAAAAGATGAAGAAAGAAAGAAAAGGAGGTAAGATGAATGGGGAGGTTGATGTATTTATAGAAGAAAAGGTAAACCTAGGGGCTTGGCCCACCAAAAGGGCGGCTAGGGCCGCAACTCAAAGGGCAGGCCCGAGGGCCGATGCGCCGCCGCGGCGGCTAAGGCCGCAGCTCGAGGAGCGACGCGGCTCGAGGCCGAAGTGACACCTCCGGTCAGGTTTTCAAAATGACAAGGGGTCACCAAAGGTCGTGTCATGTAGGCAAACGCGTGGCTCAAGGAAGAAAGAGTGTAAAAAAAAAAAAAAAAAAAAAAAAAAATGAATGAAGAAAAGAGTTTGTTGGAAAAAGCCACAAAGGCTCGGACAACGAAGCGGCTAGGCCGCGGCTCGAAGTAAAGGGGGCGGCCGAAAAGATGGGTGGCGGCCGCGTCTCGTAGAGCGAAGAGCTCTAGGCACTTCAACCTAAAACTAGGTGGCGGCTATAGGGGCTCAACAAGAAGGCCCGAAGACCAAGGGGCATGGCAAACCGCGGTGCAATAATGAAGGCCCGGAGGCCGAAACACGAAAAGGGAGGAGCCCAAAAGCCGAGAGCCATTCGGCGGTTTCGGGCGGCTCAAAGGCAAAGGCCCGAAAGCCAAAAAATAGGCGGCGGTCATAGGGCCGCGGCTCAAGAAAAGCATACCAAGGGTCGATTGATGTGGACAAGCGCGTAACTCGAGAAAGGTTGGACAATGAGATGACTGATGGAACCCAAAGCCGGCACTCGAGTAATGACCAAAAGATGTCAATAAAATTGTCACATCAACTTGGGTAAACGAGAAGGAAGTGTAACCGTCAAAATACGAAATAATTATTAATCCAATGGCATGCTTGGCATCATGACATTGGACTGGGGGGACATGAAGGGGTACCACCCCTAACATTAACAAAAAGATCGAGCATTAATCACGACTCACTCAAACTCAAGACCGAACCGCGGCTGAGGAAGGGACGCCCTAAGCCGCGGCTGAAGCGGAAAAGGGGGGAACCCCAAGCCGCGGCCGAAGCAGAAAAAGTGAACCCCAAGCCGCGGCTGACGCGGGAACCCTGACCGCGGCAGAGAAAGAAAAGGTCTCAAACCACAGCTAACCACAAACCATGACGCCCAACTTGCGTAACGTACCTAAGCCGCGACTAGCTTAACAACAGGGAGCAAGCATGAGAGGCCTAGAGCCGCGACACTGGGTACATACTCCCAGCCGCGGCTCAGTACACCAAAGCCAGATCAAACACTAGACTTCGTAAAATTCCCATGTCAAGCACTTGTAAACTTGGCAACCAAGGAACCATTTCATTGGTTGCAAAGGAATAAGAAAGAAGACAAAACAGATAAAGCCAAAACAATGGCAGGAAGTCAGAACAGCCACCATATCCCCAAGTCAACTATCAAGACAAACATCATTAATGTTAGTCAGAAACCCTTTACACCAGAAGGGTATGAAACTCTAAGCTAGGGAATTTCAGTCCCAGATCATTGACCACAGGTTTCCAAAAATAAGACCATGCTATGTTCAGTCCCCATGTTTCAACACTATAAATACTTCTGAAATTCCATAAGAAGGGGCAGATTGAAACCAATACACACATACATCACATAACACTAATTACAAGTCATTTACTTATTCAGTTCTCTCAATACAAATACTTATCCTCACGCCGGAGTGTGGTCTCGGGGAGAAATCCCTTTCTGTCCGAGGCGAGGCTCACGGTGTTGTTGTCTCGCAGATATCCCAGTCAGCTGAAGCACACGTCAAGTCTCAGCCAGGTTCTTGGTACTCTGCCCAGACGAAGCCAAGTCCATCTGAAGCCCAGCTCGGTGGAGCCCAAGCCCAGTCGCATCCCATCCTCCAGCTGCATCCCGCCTTCTCAGGAACGAAAGCCCCTGCCTAATCCACAACAGCAAACTCATTTACGCACTGCTCCCGAGTCTTAATCCCTTGATTAATATTCGTGTAGCAATAGTTGTAAACCCTCTTAGCTTATTATACTTGCATAGGTGGCTTATGAGCGTGGAGAAGCTTCATAGCAACACCATTACACTTTCTACCCTAATTTAACATCTCTGTTTCTGCCTGTTCATCACTGTTGCCTTGCAACGAAATTGCACAAAACTAAAGGAGATGGACCATTTAGGTATTTGTTCCAATAACACATATTTACTTTGCCATTAAAAAGCTTTCACTCACCTAGTTGATTGAATAAGTAAGTACCTATGCTTCACATTCCAAATCTATCAAAAAGCCTTCCTTTTTAATTAAGCTTTTGTTTTAACCTGAACACAATTACAGATTGGTTAAATAACGTTGATGCAAAATAAATGCAACAAATGATGGCCAACCCATAGGATTCAAATTAAATCAACCTCTGCATGTTAAATTTTCGTACGATTTCACTATAATTTTAAATTGAAGTAATGTTAGTATGCACTTTAGGTTTGTTTACATTAACTTGATTGTTGGGACAATAAGGTTCTAATTCTATTTAAATTGACAGTAAACTTTATAATAGTGATTCTGGTGTTGTTCATTGAGTACCGCTAACATTTGGTTATTTTATCATACATATTAGGGCGGTTTATGAGTCAAATTGAACATATCAAAGGTATGTTCCAACTCGATTTGTTAATAAATTAAAAAATATATATATATTTGGTGTCATGCTAGATGAGGTATGATTGTTAAGAAATATAAAAGATGATTCATTGAACGTTTTGAAGCAGTCAACCCCTAACACATACTTGCATGGCAGCATGGACATTAATTATTATAAATTTCATTTTGGATTAGTGCATGTTGTATAAGTTGTTACACTTAGCCTAGCTTTATTACTACTATATTATGTATGAAGGATTTGAGTTTCATTCCACATTTGGACATCTAAGTATCAACATCTAAGCATACAACTTTGCATCATGACCTTAAAGACGCCAGAAGTTGCCACAAATATTGATCCCATAACAGAAAATGATACAACTGAGAACATCAAAGATGAAGTTGATGATGAATTACCACAAGAAACCAAAATCCTTACTGATTAGAGGAAGCCATTAGATTGCATTTGATGTCAATTCCTTTGCTTATACTTAATTGGGCATTGTTAATTGTTATATTAATTTGATACTTCAATTATCAAATTGGTTTAAATCTTACGATGAAACCTGTTGTGAAACGCGGGATTCGTTTACTAGTTATTTATATTTAGTATCATTAAATTATCGAATATCCGTTAAATATAATCATACGATATAATTATGTCCCGTAATTAGCTCGTAATTACCACTTAATCAAATTAAGTGGATTTGACGTTTGTTGCCTAAGGTAAAACTCTTAGGATCATAGCTCAATCAACTAAGTTGACCGATCGAACCCGTACATCTAAATCCAACAAGTACAATTGAAAAGGGAGATGCACATTAACCCATTGATCAAAGAAGAAGAAAAAAGGAATGGTGTTTATTGGTAATGATGATCGAAGAGAGAAGAAAGAAGATGTTGTTAAGTATCACAATAGTGTAGGTGGATGATATTCAATTGTTGACGGGCTGTGGTTGTGAGTGTGCCTAGAATTGGTGGCTAGAATTGGTGATGGTTGAGAGAGGTAGAGAGACAAGTTTATTTCTTTTAGGATTTTACTAGAAACAGTCCTTAATATAGTTCGATTAATTACAAAAATAACCCCTTAAAAGATATTGTAGTTATTCTAACTAAATTTAACAGTAATACTAACGGAAATTAGTATTAATATTCAAACTCGTTACCAAATTAAAATCACGAAACCACAAGCATCATTTGTCTAACTAGGTTTTGGCGCCGCGCGTTGCCGCGGCTATGCAAGTTTTAATGTAACCCTAAACCAAAATCAAAATGAAGGTTCAAAACCACAAAATCAGATAAATACACAAAGTAAAACACACAAAAACCCCAAATCCATAACACACCAGAACATTCAGAACCTAAAAACTAAATCAAAGCCCAACACCATACACTACACAGACAAAAGTCAAAACCGCAAGAAGGCGACACAGTCCAAAATAGAAAATCGTCGAATATCAAAGCCCCGAAAAGAGCAAATAAAAGGAAAACCCAAACCTTAATAGCAAGAATCGTCAGGGTATCGATAACGAAAGAAATAAAGCAGGAACGCGGAGAAAGACAACGCCAACAAACCCTATAAACGAACATAATCGAAACACACATCAAACACACGTGTCCAGACACCAAAATCCCATAAAAAAACCCACCCCTAAACCTCAAACCCACACAAAAAAAGGCCCTATAAAACACTTAAAAGAAAACTAACACCGACCAACCATATTAATATGAATAGATAATAGATAATTACATGTTCTCTCGCTAATCCGCTATACCCGACCTTTTGTGTTTTCCATAAAACTATTTTAAAACGTGTCAATAACTCTTTGACATTGTCACTTTACTCCCCTCAAATTCGTCATTTATATTCTGGCCCCCTCCTCTTCATTTCATCATTCTTTAATTTTGGATGATGCACAAATATCTTGATTTGTAGAATAAGTTGATCGATCAGTGATTGAAACTTTAGTCCATAAGCACGATTATTAACAATCATCTCAATCACCATTGATTTCAGTTTCAACTGTAATCAGCGAGATTAAAGTTTATGCAAAACTGTTTGAGGTTTGAGGTTTTCAGATAACGAGCAAAGGAGAAGAAGTTTATCATTCATTCGAATGAAGTTTGAGGTTTTCAGATCAGCAATGAGACTGTTAGAAATTATTTTTCTCAGGTAATTTTCTTTTTATCTACATATCGTGATTATTGTTTCACTTCAGACATCAAAACGTAGGTTTATACGATGTATGTAATTTCTTTCATTCATTGATTTTGGAAATCGAGGGGATAATTGCATGAACGTGCGTTTAATTTCCTTTTGATTGGTATGTGTCATTCATACGATTCATTTTTGAAGCAATAAAACTTCTACTCCACTCTAATTAGTCATCATTTCGTATGCCACTCATGAATCTCAAACCCTCACGCTTTAAATTGCTCAGAATTCATGTGCAATTGTGCATTTGTTCACGAGGAGTGATAAATTCGTGATACAAAGTGAAGGTTGAGACTTCATTGTGTTGATTCTTTTTTAAATAGTGTTAGTTATCTTCTGTGGCAGTAATATTGGCTTAAAATCAATTTGTTTTTGTCTGTAGAATGGAAGAACTAGGGCTAGGGCTTGAATCACTACTACGGATAGCATGGATCGCTGCTACTTTGCCAATTCTTGTTGCTTGGTTGCCATTTCCAGGGCTCGGTTGGTTTCGCAGAGCATTGTTGGGGTTTGCCAGGAGAGGCAAGATTTTGCAATCCAACACTGTAAGTGAGACTACCCTTGTGATGTTTTTCTTATGTTTATAAAAGATGGGATGAAAAACTGTTCATTGTTTGTGTTGTTAGGTGTTTAAGAAAATTTCCCCTAAAGCTAGCTAATTTTGCGATTAATCATCTTAAGTAATTCACCACAGTTGGATATAACTTTCCCTTAGGCTTTTCCCATGGATACTGGATTGATGATTACATGTTTTTAGCAATGATGACGTCATGATTCATGAGATGGTGTTTGAACTGAATGATAATGAAGCATACTTTTGTGTGTGCGCGTTTCAGAAATTAACTGTGCCTCAGAGATTCTTCTCTCATTTTTATGTGGTGGCCATCTCCTGGACAACTATCTTGCTAGCTGCAGTGTGGTATTATGCAATCAAGATGCTACCATCACTTATTGAGCAGGACCTCTTTTCTACCATAACCAGTCACTTGACTGGTGGTTCTCATGCCTTCTCCTTGCATAAATCTTTATCCATGAGAGAACATGTGTACAACGTATGGCTGTCTGTGTTTCTGCTTTTGCTTATGGAAGCTCAAGTTCTGAGACGCTTCTATGAAACAATTTATGTTTTTAACTATAGTCCATCAGCTCGAATGCACATTTTTGGTTATCTTGCTGGCCTATTGTAAGTCTTGCTGTGTAAAACCTTTATACTATCATATTTAAACTCTTTTTCTGGCTTTTGGATATTTTTCTGATTTGAGTTGTGTTTGTTAAATTAGTTTCTATACAGCAGCTCCACTGTCACTTTGTTGTACTTTTGCACCTGAAGTGTTTGACTTTGTGAAGAACCTGGTGGCAGAGTTTATTGTGAAGGGAAAGGACCGCATGTCCAAGCCCGAGTTTAATATATGGATGTTTGTGACTCCTTTTTTGAGGCTTCGATGGTATGCATGGATAGGTGCGGTTATATTTTTTTGGGGTTGGGTACATCAGTACCGTTGTCATGAAATTCTTGTAAGTTCATTCCTTGCCGCTCTTTAACTGTTTTTTGTTTCTTTTCTTTTGTAAAAAATAGTATATATGTGCTTTGTTGTTGCCTTGTTGGTAATAAAAGAACTCTGTTTGAGTACCTTATAGTTTCATCCTGCCAAGCATGATGATAGGATGCTTCATCATACTCTGGCTTGTTAAACCACTACTAAAATGATGCCTTTCTATCAAATATTTTTTTTTTTTGAAGGGTCCTGAATTGATTGGTCACTTGTAGTTAGATCCTTAGAGCATTTGCTGATGTTATTTCTTATTAGTTGGATACGAAGTGTGTTTCTATGGAGATGATAAAATGGGTAGGACGGGTAATGGCTATTTCCATAATACTGGTCAAAACTGGTGACTGGTCGGTTTGAACAGCCAACATTTTCTTGTCCCATTTCCTGGACTTTATAAATAGTTTAGTTTATTAAACTTGTTAAGTAACTGTATTATGAAGCTCTGAATCTAGTATTGTAATCTTGTATAATAAATATATTTAAGAGGTTATAAGCATTGAAATACACTTTGACCCACCTGACCCGTTCATCCTTAACATGAGTTTTTAAATTTACCAGGTAGATATAAAATGTTACCCATATCAACCCATTTGTAAGTAAAAAGAACATAATCAGCATCTTTACTTTTATAGGTTAGTCCAAGCGTTACTTAAGGTAGTTTTTATCAAGAACGAGTTTATTTTGGTTTCACGTGTTGGTCAAGCCTCATTTTAGGATGTTTGACTTTTTTTACAAGGCAAGTACCCTGAATAGGCCACCTAGCTTTGCATGAGTTCGGAGTGAAGTTTATGTATAATCTTTGGTTGTCGTCTACGGGGAAACAGTTTTCCTTTGCATTCTGTTAAATAGCACGTTCTTTTGAAACTCATGATCAGGGTTCCTTACGAGAAAAAACCGAAAAGCTGGAAGAGTATGTTATCCCTTATGGCGATTGGTTTGAATATGTATCATCTCCTCACTACTCAGCCGAAATTGTAAGCCTCTTATTAATACTACAAACACAATTTGCATTGTTAATGATACTTGTTATATTGAAAATGATGTAATGTCAATAAGTTCTATTTAACCAATCTGCCTGCATTCATTTCACTGTGATGTTGTTCATAAAGGTCATCTACGGTGGTCTTCTGGTGGCTAGTGGTGGTGCAGATCTCTCATTGTGGTTGCTTTTTACATTCGTGGTATGTCTTCCAACTCTGTAGGACATATTTGGACTCTGAGTTCAACAATATACTCAAAGATTTCACCTTGCAGGTTGCAAATCTTGTTTTTGCAGCAACAGAAACACAAAGGTGGTACCTGCATAAATTCGACGATTACCCTCCTAATCGGTATGCTATTTTCCCATTCGTTTATTAGCGAGTTTTGCATGTTAGAAATTTATGTAAAGTCTTGGAGCAGATTTGTGAAAGACTTGTTCACAAAGGTTGAGATCGGGAATTCTGAAATTTTTGTTAGTTAGTGGTGGTTGAATAAGTTACTACATTACACTCAACATCAAACCTTCTTCTTTCTTGGTACAAGTGAATAGGTAGCGGGCCAAATTAAGTTTAGATCAAAATGGGTGAAGTTTCCAGACAGTTCAAAACAGGTTTGATCTGTCAACACTAACTTTTGTCATTTTTTTATCTACGTTTAGATCGATTGATTTCATTTGGCCCATATCAATAAAGTATGGACACTTAATAACAAAAAGTTTGCAATAAACAATTAGACAACCACTTCAATTAGAAGTTTATAAGAACGGAAATTGCAGAGTATACCAACATATCAAGCTAGCTAATCAAGAGAAAAGATGCAACTTTATAATGGGCTTATACTTAAGACTTGAGAGTAGAGGTGCACCGGGTCGGGTTTTGGTCAAAAAAATCCAAACCGGGTTTGACCGGGTTCCGGGTTGGGTCCAACCCGGTTTCAAGATGGCAAAATGGTACAAAAATCAGGTTTATACCGAGTCGGGTTGGGAAAAAAACCAGGTTGAATCAGACCGGTTTGAACCCTACGGGTTGAATGGTGTGTGGAGAGTCAAATATGATTGGAAGTCCGATTAACAGTCAAAGAATCAAAATCAATCTATTGAGAAATTAAAATCTGAACAAAAGATTGGTTTCACACTTTGAGCTTATTAGGTCTACAAACACGCAAGTTACGAAACCAAAAATATTTAGTTTCATTTGAAGAAAAACAAGATGCATGTGAAACTAAACGGATGGCGTAGTTGTACAGGTAACACTTTTAGTAGCTTATAAAAAGAGTGTGAGATGTCAAAACCTCGATGACGTGGACTAACTATGTGTCGTCTCCTTCTCAGAATATATGTTCTTTGGCATATTCATAACCTACTTATTCGGTGAACGTCCCCACCTCTTTTTCATGGATCTTTATTCCCATAGCTCTTGGTAAGGGAGCTTTAGTCTTGGAAGTTTTCTAGCATTGGAGTCTGATCCCTTAGTCGTTCATTCTTCAAAGCATAATCTTTGTGACAAGCGGAGCAGCTGATAACAAGAGCAAGTAGAGTGAAAGTTTCCTCATGGGCCAAACAAAAAAAGGTTTAGTCCTAACTCCCAACGTCAAATTAATGCATTGATGAAAGAAAGTGTAAACATCTCTCTCTCTCTCTCCTTCTCTCCCTCTCTCCCTCTCCCTCTCCATCTCCCTCTCCCTCCGCGCGGTCGTGCCTCGGCCCCTCTCTCTCTCTCTCTCCCTCCTCTCTCTCCTCTCTCTTCTCTCTCTCTCTCTCTCAGAGATGAGAGAGAGGAGAGAGGAGAGAGGATGAGAGAGAGAGAGAGAGAGAGAGAGAGAGAGGGAGAGAAAGAATAGGAAAATATAAAGAGAGCAACTTACGAAAGAAAGGAGAAAAAGAGAAGAGAAGGGAGAGAAAGAGAAACTAGAGAGAGATGAAAATATATCTTCCGATTAGGAGAGGGCTGTGGGTGTGACAGAGACCTCTCTAGGAGTGAGAGAGAGAGGAGAGAGAGAGAGAGAGAGAGAAGAGAGAGAGAGAGGAAAGAGAGGAGGAGAGAGGAAAGAAAGAAAGAAAAAAGAGAGAGAGAACGGAGGAGGAAAGAGAAGGAGAGAGAGATGAGAGAAATGCAAAAACTAATAATTGCACACCAAAGTACGAAAGAAGAAAGAGAAGAACAGACAGAGAGCTAGAGAGAGAAAAGAAGAGACAGAAAGAGTTAGAGAGAAAAGACAGGGAAGAAAGGAGGACTAGAGGAAGAGAAAAAAAAAAAGATAGAAAAGAAAGAGAAAGAGAGAAAAATAGAGACGAAAGAAAAGAAAAAGAAAGAGAAAGAGAGAGAAAGGAGAAAAAGAGGAAGAAAAAGAGAAAGAGGAGAAGAGAAAGAAGACAAAAGAAAAGAAAGACAGAAAGTAACCCAAGAAAGAAAAAGAAGAGAAAAAAGCAAAAAGAAAAGGAAAAAAGAAAGGAAGCAAAAAACAACCTCGGCAATCGCAATAGCTACCAACTCCATCCATACCGCTAAGAGCTACCTCTCTATAACACTCTCCCTTATGCCTCGCTTCTATCTCTCCCCTCTCTCTCTCTCTCTCCCTCCTCTCCTCTCCCTCCATTCAAGTGTCTCTTAGGAACTTTGTGAAAGGAGATAGATATCGAAACCACTAATAAGTCCTATGAAGATAGAGAAAGAAGGGGTCGATAGTTAGCTGCACAACAACCAATCAACTTAAAGGGGATCGATCCCATATAAAGTATACAAAGTACATGTGGTCTCATGATTAGACAAAGACATGACAAACACTTTTGACAGACTAGGTTCTGAACACTCTCTTAGAGAATCAACCGTTCGACAATAAAAAGTCTCATTAATCTTCTGCTTGAACGGTTATATCTATTGGAAGACTTGTCGAAAGACGGAAACCGCAACCTGCACCATCATCAACCCATTGTCATCTCAAGGTTCAATGTTGGTTTCTTTTTCATGTTTCAATTAAATCATTAAAATCAGTAGCTCCGCATCCTTTAGATCTAATTTCGACGCTAAACACCTCCTGTGCGATGTTTATTTTCTATTCTTGTTTTTGAATGATCTTGGCAATGTTGTCGGTTGCGTAAGGGTGTCGCAACTCGCAAGACTTGCACGTTAGGGTGTAATGTAGAAACATAGGGTGTCGCCATGGGATATATGAAGTGTTTGGTCCACAGATGGGTTTTTTAATGGCGTGACGATGAAAATTTTAATTACATAAGAGTATCTATAGTTGGATCGAACGATAGATATAGAAAGCTCCTCCAAACTAAAACGGCCCAAAAAAGTCTATAGACTACAAATGTTTTTTGTGGACGCTCCCCTTCTCTCTCCTCGAACTCTTATAGAAATTCCTTCTCTCCACGAGCATACGTTGACTTGATTGTTCACCTTGGGAACCGCCATTTTTGTCCTCTACATTAGTCACTTCTTCCACCTCAACCTATGAATCTTGGTGCGCTCTCCATAACTGGAAAGATATACTTATATAGTTATATATTATGTATGTTGATGTGAACCACTGCATAGGTAGAACATTGTCATTATTTTTACTAATGAAAATAAGTTAGATTAGTGTAAGTTTTTATATATAACTTATAATTGGGTGATTAATTAATTCTTATTATTTTATTTAAACCTTTTTGCTAAGATGACCAAATAGTAAAATATAGTATTTTTTTTTAAATAAGTTTCTATAGAGATAATATGCTTGGGGTGAATATTTTGTCCAGAACACAAGATATATAAATAGTATGAAGAAATACCATTTGCATGAGAGAAATATGAAAACTCTAGTTCATTTAACTTATTTTCTACGTATCATCATAAATAAGGGAAATGTTTAAATAGCCTTATAGAACTAAAAAGTGTAAAAAATATTAATACGTTGACACGTGTCTTTTTTATTAAAATTATGTTGAGGGTAAAATTGGTAATGTTTCCCCTTTTAAAGTTTCACATTTTTTGAAAACATTCATAACTTTTATATATGACATTATTTAAAAAAAAACCTAAACCATAAAAACAAGCATTTTTTATTCTTTAAAACACGTATAGGGTGTTGATATAAAAAACAAAGTTTTTTTTTACTTATTGTGTAATTTTGTTAGGCCATTGTGTAACTTCTAAATTGATGATAATTACACAATTATCTGATGAGTAATACACAATGAACTTGAAACATAAAAAGTTTACATTTCTTATTATTGTGTTATTCAAAAATTATTATTTTAAAAAACAAAATGTATAGCACAATGATCAACATTAGACACAATGGGTAACATAATAACCAGCACTAGATTCGATGATTAACAATAGACACAATGAGCTGTTTGACGAAAATTACACAATGACATGATCACGATTACATAATGAACTGAAAAACGTAAACAAATTACATTTTTATCATTTTAAAAAACACAATTCATAACAATAGTCAACATTAGACATAATGGATAAGGTAATGACCAACACTTGACTCGATAATTAACAATAGACACAATGAGTCGCTTGACGAGCATTACACAATAACCTGATTAGGATTTATACAATAAACTAGAAAAAACGTAAAAAAATACATTTTCAGCATTGTGTTATTTGAAAATCATCATTTTAATAAACACAATGGTTAAAATTACACACAATGGGTAACATAATTACTAGGTAGCAATAGATACAGTAAGCTGCTTTATGAGGATTACACAATGACCTAATAAGGATCACACAATAAACTGAAAAACGTAAAAATTTTATAATTTTAGCATTGTGTTATTTGAAATTATTATTTTTTTTAAAACACAATGCACTACAAAATGGTCAGTATTAGCCACGATGGTCTGATGAATATTACACAATGATATGATACTATACAACGAGTTGATGCATATTACACAATGATATGATATTATACAACGAGTTGATGAATATTACACAATGAGCTGAAATAACGTGAAAAAAACTTTGTTTATTATTTATCAAAATTATAGGTGTTTTAAAGATTAAAAACCATTTGTTTTTATGATGTAATTTTTTTTAAAAATCATGTTGTATGTAAAAGTTACAAGTATTTAAAAAAAAGGAAACTTGAAAATATGGTTAAGACTAACATACGTTTGGCCTATCATTTAAATGTTCAACTATCTACCATTAGGAATTCAGATTTTCCTAGCCTTGGATCTAAAATCTAATGGATGATAATCATTCTTATAAATTTTAGTTTCCCCCCCCCCCCCCCCCTTTTGACAAATAACCCAACCCTAATAGCATATAGTTTTGTGTTTAAACTTTTAGTTTGGAGCAAAATGGTGATGCCGTGGATAAATTACATATTACAAAATAAAAAAGTTTATTTACAAAAATGTTAATTTTAATAACAAGATAAAACACTGACATATCAAATATTAAAACATATAGCAACATTATTATCTAAAAGTGTTTGTACATTAAATAAATAATTAAATTCAAGTAAAAGAAAATAATTAAAGCAAAACTTAATTAAAATATATTGTTAGATTCTATTGAAAAATAAAAATAGGTAAAATAGATATGATTATGTTTAGGGTAGGATTATAGTAAAATTATATTTAATGTATAAGGCTAAAAAAGATTTTGGGCTTTAAATGTGTCATTCTGGCTCCCGTGAATCACATAACAAATTGAGATCGTGTATACATGTGTGTGATACCATATGGTCTAAGAATATACACATATGATTAATCTGAAAGGAAGAATTGGAAATTTTATAGAGTTGGATGGATCGTGCTGAAGAAGAAAAAAGGATAAACTTGAATTTGATTGATCGCGAGTATTGAAATGACAAAAGTGATATAAAATCAGAGACAAAAATAGTAATTTACTAAAGGATATGAGGAATTTGCCCCGGGTAGTCACGAATATTATTTAGGGATTTCGACATAATTGCTACTTTGGTAATTTTTTTGAAACATGAATACTGAAACATCAAAAAATAAAACATGAGTACTGAATTGACTAAAACAACATAAAATCAGGGAAAAAAAGCATTTAACTCTTATATTGCGAAACATATATTTTTCGTTTAAACTTTTAGTTTGGATCAAAATGGGTGAAAATGTAAAGGTAGGTTCTACATGTTACATTGCTCATTTCTTTATTTGTGAAAATATATTTTTCAAACTGGGTTGATTTCTAGCTTATTGGCAGAAGTAGATTAATAAAGGTAAGGTTATAAAAGTGTATTTAATATAAAAAGTCTAAAAATAATTATGGGATTGACACGTGTAATTCTATTATTTTAAAGACTAGGGCATTTTGGTCATTGTGTCTTACACGTTCATTGTGTTAAACGTCAGTTTATTGTGTTATAAATTTTACATAATTTGTTATATGTATTCATCATTGTGTTTTATGTTTTAGATCATTTTATGTTGTATTTGTCATTGTTTCTATGAATTATATAAACTTTTAATCTATCATTGTGTTTTATAATTAAAAGTATACAATGATATATATATTTTCACAAATGTAATTTCCAAAACACATAGTGTTGATGATAACATAATATATTATTTTTGTCATTGTTTTTTATAGATTGTATAAACTTATTGTTAATTATCATTGTGTTTTACACATAAAAATACACAATGGTATTATTTCATCAATGTATTTTTCAAAACTCATAATGGTTAAGATAACACAATGATTATTAAAAAACACAATAAGGCATTGTGTTATTTTGATTGTTTTTAATGTATTATATTAATTAGTTGTTAATTTATTATTGTGTTTTACATAGTATGATACATTTATTATATGCTTTTAGAATTCATCATTTTATAAAAACACAATAGTATTATAAAAGACACAATAACTAACAAAAAGACACAATAAACTGCATAAAGACAAATGACGAGTAATAAGTTAAAAAAACGTAAATAAATTGTTGTCTTGTTATACAATATTGTACTTGTTTTAAATATTAAAAAACGCTCATATTTACGGTGTTATATTTATAAAAATTGATGTTGTATATAAAAATTATGATCGGTTAAAAAATGGCAGAATTTGAATTAAGTCAACGGCTATGCTTAAAATTCCACTCTAACAAAAATTTTTTTACAATTTCCTTACAATTTGATCTGGATCTTTAATTAATGAGATTGATATTTGAGATTATTTGTTACACTTTTTAATTTTACAAGACTTTTTATTTAAATCTTACCCTTATTATATATTTTATATTATTGATACTTTTTGGATTATGTAACAATTATTTTAATTTTTATTATATTACTATTTGGAAGTTTCCCCACCACAACACTTGTTAGATATGGAATCTTATATCAGGACGACCATCTTTTCCTTAACATGTGTACCCCTTTTTCAAATTTTTATTTCTTTTTTTAATAAATAATTAGGTCATATGAACTCTTCCTATACAAAAAGTATTTCAAATTGATTACACAAAAATACAAAAAAACATGATTAGAGAGATAAAGATTGATTATCGATGATTAAGTGTAGATTATATAATCGAGGGGGGATCATACAATATCTTTTTAACCTAACTTTTTTCTTAAATTAAAGAAAATGATATAAATATAATATTTTTCATATTTTTTGGATTTTAAAATAATACATGAGTAAATAAACCAAAGTCCAGTAGTTTTTATTCATCATTCGGGGGTTGATATTATAGCAGGAGCGGCTACTAAGGGGATGTGAAAACTGAAAACCCGCAATTGGGAAGTATAAACCAGTTTCTTTCAAGTTATTAGACGAATAAAATTGATTTTGCAACACTAAATTAATTTCAACCCTATTAACAGTAACTAGGTGTTTTCACTGATGACGATCGAGCTCAGAACAGACGTCCCGTTGTAGTAGCTGACAAATGTGACAATCACATCAAAGAAACTACACTATTATTGGTGTATCATCACAGCTCTAATAAAGAAAAAATGCAGATAGATACATTGTTGTCTGTAACTCACAACAACAGCTCTAAAGCACCAATAAAAAAACCAAAGAAACCCACATCGTCATCCGATCAAACGACCATGTATATTGCATCAGGTTGTAATAGAATAGGCACAACATGTAATAAGCATGCAATGGTAAGTTTACCCATAGCATAAATAGTTGTACTTCGACGACCGTGTGTTGAGAGCGAGGAGGCCACTAGCGGCAGACAAAACCAGAAGCTGAAAACTATTGTCATCGGTATCTCAAAACTCCAACTCCCTCTCTCTCTGAAGCATCGATCGAGAAACTCACATCCTCATCAGATCAAATTGACATATATTGCATAACTTTGTTGTATTAGAGGCATAAAAAGTAGGAACCATGCAATAACAAGTTGTACACATAACATAAATAGCTATACTTGACACTATTCATTCAAGTTCCTTTATTAATATTCAGGTTGTAGTAGAACAGGCACAAAATGTAGTAAGCATGCAATGATAAGTTGACCCATAGAATAAATAGTTGTACATCAATGACCGTTTGTTGAGAGCGAGGAGGCCATTGGCGGCAGACGGAACCGGAAGCTGAAAACCATCGTCATTAGTATCTCGAAACTCCAACTTCCTCTCTCTAAAGCGCCGACCGAGAAACCCAAGAAACCCACATCCTCATCAGATCAAATTGACACATATATATACTATATATATATATATATATATATATATATATATATATATATATATATATATATATATATATATATATATATATATATATTGCATAACTTTGTTGTACCACATACGTAACAAATAGTAACCATGCAATAGCAAATTATACACGTAACATAAACAGTTGTATTTGACACTATTCATTCAAGTTCCATTATTAATATAATATAATATAATAATAATTAGTTGACGATATGATAAAAATATAATCAATATATGAATGACATTATGAAAATTGAAATTAAATAGTAATTATGGGATGTATAAAGAACATGGAAAATAAATCAAATTTTAACCCAAATATAATAATTTTAGATTCATAAAGAAACTAAATATATAAATAAAACAATAAAGAAACATGAATAATTTTAAAAAGCTACTAATTAAGTATGTAAATAGAAAATTAATAAATATAAGAACTAAAACAATAAAACATGAATAATTTCATAAAACTACTAAGTATGTAAATATAAAATTAATGAATATAAGAACTAAAACAATAAAACATTAGTTTTGCAAATCGTAAAATCAAACCAAATTATAGTTTTTTAGACTGACGACTCACATGCTTATCTACTTCTACTTCTATTATTTAACAATATCAACTCTTAATATGCGCTATGACAATATTTGAACCCTTATCTTCTTCAAAGAGTATATAATTCTTACCGGTAAACTACCAGCCTAAGTTTTTTTTTTTATAAAAAAGCAAAGCAAATCTACCTAACTTATACTTCTAAATAAATTCAAACTAATTTAGATCATATTTGGGTTTGAAACAAAACCTTCTTAATAAGAGGCAAATGCGCTACCTCTAATTAAAGCAATTGATTACGTAAAAGTTTAACACACTTTTACATTTTAATATAGCTATAAGTTTTTCTTTTTATTAAAAAAATTGAGAATCACATGGTGTATATAACTAAATACTTGAAAAAATTAGGTTAACATGTGTTTCAACATGGCCCCATGATCCATTTTCTCTCTTTTTATCTCTTTACTTCTTTAGTATGAAAAGTAGGCTAATTTATTGTTTTTGTGTAATGTGTTCAATCGAAAACATTGAACATAATTCACCATACTATATGTCCCTGCTATATGCTCATATTAAAATTCTATTACTAAAAATAGAAATTAATTAAGAAATTCACTCTTTTTTCCTTTTTTCTTTTTACTTTGTTCATCACGGTATCATACCTTATGTTCTACGAAACACTCCCAGTGGTCAATTTTCTTTCACAAGGTATTTTGTAGGTTCGTTTCTTTAACAAATCATTCTAATCGTCTGATTTGGTGTGCTCACCAATGTTTGCATAAAGAATCTTCATTTCTACAGCACCCTACTTCAAGACGTACGGTGAATCATAGTCAAACTTAACTTTAGTAACGATTCTCGTGGTTTGACCATTCTGCGCTTGAATGATACCGTTCTACATGCTTATACAAGTGTGTCTTTATTGGAGTCAACTTATAATTCGGAGTTCTAAGAAGCAACATTGTTAGTCTATCGAGTCATAAGGTTGATTGTGCAAAATACTACTAATATGATTTGATGAATTGTTTCATTGTTAGATGAGTTAAGTGTGTCACTCCTATGTTTACCTGGATTGTGATGTGACAACACCAGACCCATCAGTCTTAGAGTTAATATGGTGTTTTATTAGACATGAAAAGATTGATTTTCATTTTATTCATGATAATGTTATCTCATACTCTTCAGGTTTAATTATTATGTTTCTATGATGATCAACTTGTTGATGTCTTGACCAAGAGAATGGCTTCTACCCAGTTTGATTAACTTCGATTCAAGCCTCACACTGCTTAAGTTTTTGAACTTGCAAGGGATCTTATCATATTACCTGAGGTATAGGCGAAGGATAATAGAGGCCAGGGGGCCACCGCCCCCCTCTTTTTTTTGTCAGTAGTAGTAATTTTTGGTCCGGTAATGTAAAGTTCGTCTCCCATAAAATAATTTAGTTTTGCTCCCCGATCCCTTTATGAGAGTGTTCAAGCTCCGCCACTAACTTGAAAAACGTATAACAATTATCTCTTATTTTTTCTCTTTTAATGTTTAAAAAAATCCTTATAAATCTATAAGTTTTTATCAAACACATATCCCTAAACCAAATATACACAATCGTATCTAATCTCATACGTCTATTTCAAATCAGACAGTTCTACAACACAAACAAATAAAACACTGTTTGCGGACTCTAAATTCTAAGGGTTTAAAATTGCAAACGTAAAAAAAGTAGCTAGTTCAATCTATATTTAATCTGACAATATATATGATGATCCGCTAGTGTTGGCGTTTTAAAGAGAAATAAGAAGAGATGCATTATACGTTATAATCTCGATAAAACTACATTAATTATTTTTATATATATTAAAAAAACTATAAAAAACCTTAATTATAAAGTTTGCATACAAAAATTACATACACATCTACAATCACTTACGAATACACACATCCAAATACATACACATACACACATAAATTCTAATGGACCCTAATCGAGTAATATTAACCTTGTGCTTGATAACTATGGTTGCATGACTTTAATTACCTTTAATAGACCAATGTTAAGCAATCGGTAACTCATATTAAAACTAACACCCCTTGATGATCATAAATGTTAATAACCGAGTAGCATTGGCTTTAATGTCTTTTATTTTCTCATCATTGATACTTGTTGACCCTAGTTGACATTGTTTATTCTTATTGACTAACATTAACAATAACACTCCGCAATATACATACATACACACATACAATCACATACACATGCATAATTATAATATAAATATAAATAAGACAAATTGGATTTTAATGATTCAAACTATTACTTATTGACAAATAATAATCCATACTATTGATTTAGCCGGTAATAATCCAAACTTTTATTTATATTACCAACAACAGTCTCAGTAGTATAATTATCACTCAATTTGTACTTATTTTAGGTTTGATTTAGCTTGTATGTTTTTTTCATGTCGTTCATAATCATTATTGTGAACGAAATCGAGTCGATATTAAGCTTAACTTTTTAGTAATTATGTTACCAGTATTGTTGCTGGTAATAAAAATGAAAGTTGGGATTGTTACCGACCAAATCAATAGTATGAATTATTATCAGCCAATGATTAATAGTTTGGATTATTAATATCTTATTGGCCGATAATATTTGACACAACTTGCAACAACATTTTGGTTCCCGCCTGAATTATGTGTTTTCCCACCATGTTGTTACAAACTTGTTATTATGTGTTTTCCAACCATGTTGTTACAAACTTGTTATAATTTGCAACAAGAATTAAATTTCATGTTTAATTTTAGTGTCAAATTTGGGACAACATTTTTGTCATACGTGGCAACTCGGTCGCAAACTAGTTGCTTATTGTGGGCTTTTCGCTTTGTTGTAAATTTGTCGCAACCTTGTCAGTATTTACTACAAAATTGTTTTTGTCGCAAAAACGGATAAAAAAAATAATGTTTTCTAAATAGTGTTGGTTTAGGCCTAAGAAAATATTAAGCCACCTCTATTTTAAACCCCTATAGAATAGACACACACTTACACTGGCTTCTCATAATAATATATGAAATGGAACATTTGTTGTGCACCATATATATCAATTGGATATAAAAAATAGAGGAAATTGAAAAGTAACGAACAAATAATAAGCTAGCCGGCTATCTATACACGTAAGTTGATGATATCATGCGAGTAAATTGCGATTTAAATATATAGCATATAAAGGTCATGGGAATCATATGCCACTGGACTAGTAAGAATACAACTTTTTTTTAGACAAGTGTTCAAATCCTAATATGTGGTATTTATGATTAAGTGTAATTTAAGAGTAAGAGTATATGATGTAAGTCAGTCGCTTTAGAAAATAAGGTTATGGGATTTACATAATCCCAAGTTTTTCATTTATTGGCCGAAATTAATCCCAACTCAGTAAATGTTTACAGATACTCTCAACTTTGAGTTTATTTTCCTCCAACGATCCCTTACTAACTGAGAGTTAACCCCGTTAGTTTTTTGATGACGTGGACTGTTTTTGTGGCCAAAACACTAAACAGAAAGTTGAAATCTATCGTCAGGACCGTCAATTTGAAAATTCCGCACCCAAAATCTCGTCAATCTCCACCTCCTGATTTGAACCACCGAACTCGTTGGAGGTATATTTCAGGTGATGATGGAGGTTAGACAATGGAAAACGGACCTAACTGAGACTAGACTGTGCTTGGGTTGAAAATGGCTCAAAGTTGGTCTCATTTCATCAAAAAATCTAACGATGATTAATTCTCAGTTAGTAAGAGATCATTGGAGGAAAATAAGTTCAAAGTTAGGAGTGAAAATGGACCTAACTGAGACTAGACTGTGCTTGGGTTGAAAATGGCTCAAAGTTGGTCTCATTTCATCAAAAAATCTAACGATGGTTAACTCTCAGTTAGTAAGGGATCATTGGAGGAAAATAAGTTCAAAGTTAGGAGTGGCTGTAAATATTTCCTGAGTTGGGATTAATCCCGGCCAATAAATGAAAGTTAGGATTATTAAAATTCAATAACCCTAGAAAATATATGTTATAAACAATTTGGTTCGATATTTATAAGTTCTTTTTTTCCAAAAATTTAAAAATAATAGACAAGAATCTCTACAAATACAATCAGAGGTGCACAAAACGGTTTGAGCACGAACCGGTTCAGTTCCTAGTCAACGAGGTCAAAATCGGTTTGAGTTTTAAACCGGTCTGACTAGTGAACCGATAAGACAACCTATTTGATAACCGACTCAGTTATAAAAACATTGCCTATGAGAGAACCCATTGAACCCTACCAAACCATTGAACCGACACATTATAGATCATGAAACTTGACTTAGTTGACAACCAAAATGACATTCTAAACTCAGTGATCATAAACTTGAGATTGCATGACTTAGAGATACTATTGCATTGGCTTAAAACCTATAATCTAAGCATTCATTTAAACAATGACATAGCGATGTATAAATTTCTAATGGGATGTGTTAATGTGTAACTGTGTAAGTTTAAAAAACAGTAAGAGTTTGTTAAGTAAGAATGCAGATAATAATTTGATGTCTTGATTTGGCTTGATTTTCATTAAAACTATAAATTGAGACATACTTAGTAAGCTTGAATTCTCTAGATGGTCGATACTGAGTGATACCAAAAGGTTAAGTGATTTGCAACTAACAACGTGTTTTGATTTATAACGGTTGTGTTATACAAACTAATATCTGTGTTTTGATTTGACACGAAGCCAATTGAAAAGTTTGTAAACTCGTATTTAGAGCAATTCTAAAATGCTGGTGAGCTAGTATAGGACACAACTTGACGTGTGTATAACTTTTATTCTGTTTAGAGTTAATAGGAAAACTAATATATAAACAAAAATATTATATGGCTAAGACTTGACAAACACATAAATCTTTGAATTCATTAAATTACGTGTTTATTTATGTAGTTAATTTCAAAATCAGGCGGTTAAATTCGACACCAAATTAAATAATAGCTCAATTGCAAGTGTTGGTGGATTTTTCTTTCAGTTTAACATATTTCGGTAGTTGATAAGTAGTTGTACAATTAAATTTAACACAACATCTGCACTTGCCTTGGTGGTAACAACTTCAGCCCTATAACACCAACTAAGGTTCGAACTTGGGCTATATTTTCTTAATGTGGTTTTCTAGATTTCTTTTCTTTTCTTGGAGTTCTTTCATTTTTTCCTTTTGCTTTTGAATATTCTTTATTATATTACTTTTGTTTTTGCTTTTTTAAAAATATTTTATTTTCTTTGCTACAAACTTTTTAAACGAGTATGTCGTTTTCATGTTAGGTCATGTTTACGTCGTAATGTGCGAGACATAACCATGTTAGTGTCACTGGGCAACACAAGAATTTTGACGTTGGTTACTTATTTTGCAAACATACGCTTAACCACGTTAATGTAATCATACAATCCCGTCGCATCGCACGGCTTGAAAAAACTCGTTACAATATATTCATTAAAAGGGTTGATGTAATGGTTTCATTTAATTAGAAAATATATATCAAATTCCTTCCAAAAAGTCTCCCTTTTTCTTTTCGCTTCTGCTCTAGCGTCATGATTGGCTTAACTTGTAACAATGCTAATGGGACAAACAATGTAACCGTATATGTTATCTAGAAGTAAAATTACGAAACACATAAAACGGTCTTTGAGTTAGTTTTACCAACTCAATAAAAGCTCGTTATCCAAACATCTATCAAATGATACCTTGGGATGTGACTTTGGTTAATAAAATTAATGACTTTTTGGATCACCGACGAGCCGCTGGCGCACCCGATCATCTCCACTATTAGAGTACAAAACATTGAGACTCTATGCTGGCACGTCCTTGAAGGAAAGCTGGTACATCAATCTGTCCACACCAGTCCCGAATCTAAGATCACCCTTAGAAGAAAACTCACATTAGGTGAGAAAACCCCTGACACAACCTGAAACCTATTTTATATCACAGTTAAAAAAAACCCTAGCCCAAACTAGTAAATTAGTTCATCCGCATCAGCCTTGAACCTGACTTTAATTAGTTTTATCTTATTTTACTAGTTTACAATTGAAGAGGATCTCAACCACCACTTAAGGATCACATAAAATTAGGTCATATTCTTGGTATTGAGGTAACACAAAACCAATCAATCAAGCATTGTGGGGGTTGTCTTTTTGTTTCATGGGGGACAAATTATGTTGTGCTCTATCTAGTGACCATTGAGCCACCCTTTAGCCTTTTATTATTATATTTGCTTCTTTATTGATTTGTCCCTTTCTATTATTTTTCTTTTATCCTTTTTTATCCATAACTTGGCATTCTAGAGATCCATTGACGGTTTATTTTCGTTTTATTTTTTTCTCCAGAGGTTGGTTAAACACACACCTTCTACTTTATTTTATGTACACAACCTATTGATCCGAGCATATTCAATGCATGCATATACACATGTACACAGTCATATGGATATGCCAAACAACTGTATACATATGTTACTAGGGCATATTCCACAATTTATAAGAGCGTTTAACATATGGAACAACTGATGTGATGATATGATAGGTGGAGATGGTATCTATAGTATAAACCCTTTGAGGGGGTGTACTAATAGTAGGAACTTTTTTTTTCAAATACAAGGAACAACGTATGTGTATATTATTAGAAGAGTAATGGACAAAAAAAGATTTATGATGCATTGATGCAAATGAAAAAACTAATGATCACGATAAAGATGTATCAATGGATAGATGGATGAATCGATTGTGGTTCACAAACAAACAAGATGGGTCTCAAATGTCTTTTTCCACTTGGATAACCAATAATATTTAGTAAATTTAGTTTAGGGATACGCACTCGTAAATAACTTGAAAGCAGATCATAGAAACTTTAAATTTACTCTCTTAAATTGATGATGATTAAGGAAAGGGGAACAAACAAGTAAGTAGCGTATCAAACTGTTCATCCAATCATAAATTTTGATGAATTTGTCGAACTAGTTAGAGCATTCATAACACCAAATTACCATTGTATGAGACATGTATTAATATTGTGAAATTGTGCATGTTTACGAAATTATGTATGTTATGTGAAGTTAGTTTTATACACTAGGGTTTTTTATATATGTGTTTAGTAGCTTTTTATTTTCTAGTTATTTTCATGTGTTATAGAAAGTCATTTTAAACACCTATAGTTGTTTATGCATATTTTTATGCTAGTTTCTTTTATATATTGTAGCAGGATTTTATGCAAACTGGATGAATTATTCGATCAGTCGGCATGGTTTTTAAGCGTATCCAAATTGCTTATTCAGTTTTTAGTTCGGTTACTGGTACCATAAAAGCTTGTTTATTCAGATAAACAAGCCGAATTCAACCGAATTAACAACTTATTTAATTAGATAACCGAATAACTCCGTTTAATTGGTTAAATTAGGTTTGCCAAGACATATTACAAATTTGAATCGGTTCGAATTTGGTTAAGCCTATCATCACTTTCTTACCTTTTATTCCATTATTGTGACTATAAATAATTAAAACAAATGTATAGAGATACATTTTTTTTTTAGAACATGCGGACAATATATTAACACCATACCCTAGGAAAAAACTAGACGGGGAAAAGAACCAAAATTGTAGACATAAGGTGTTTTTAATCGGCCCACTTTAAAAAAAAACATTCATCTTGTTATTCCTATTAAAAAACGATTTTAAGTATCATCAACGAGGAGAACCTTTCTTCTTGAGTTTGATTCAACACCTATCCATTTCTGAATCTCTATAGTACCAGTCATATAGTCGCGACTATCCCTTTCACAAGAAGCCTCTTCTTAGATATGATTTAAGGGTGCAGGGGCGTACCTACCTTATGAGATAAGGGCAGCCGCCCACTCTAAAACCTTTTTTTTAGTGTTACGTATATGCGAAAATCCCGACCGTCCCGCATAAAATTTTACATCGCCTCCTTTAAACTTTTAAAAATAAAGAAAGAACAAAATTATCACAAACAGATTGTAAGAAATGGAACTAAAAGAAAGGCACAATCCAACAAACCATATTTCTCACTAATCCGGGTTTTAACGAAGCATATTTTTAGTATTTCCACCCTCAAATAATTAAATAGTTAGTAAGAAAGAAAAAAAATTATATCGAGATAAATTTTTTTTACTATTATAAAAGTTAACTAAATTTATATTGATTTTAAAATATGAGAGGTTAAATATTATATTTACAGGCTGGTATTGTTCTCAAACATACTGAACATCATCGGCTTCAAAGGGTTAACCGTTTTGATGATTAATATAATTGCCTGAAACATATTACATATCATCATTTATATGATTATAATTGTTTTAAACATCACATATAACCATTTTATAAGTATAATAGCTTTAATAAGGTTCTTGATATATATATTTATGCATATACATGAGTTTTTTCCAGCAATGAACCGGATCCGATCCAAACTGGACCGAAAAATATATTATATCGCAATAGTCAACGAATCTTAAAAAAATTATGCCCCCCATGAAAAAAACTTCTTGATCCGCCACTGAAAGGACGGACCCACCCTTTAGTAGGACGTCGCCCGCACCCCATGAACTTTTTTTAATAACTTGTAAATACTCTAATTCTAACCGACCCATGTAATTTCGAAAACAACCCCATGAAACTTTGAGATCAACCACCATGAAACTTTAACATCAACCCTGAAGAAAGTTTTATTTAAGTTCCAATTTTTTACCCAAATAATTTTATAACTTAACCCACGTAATTGTAAACAAAATAATGGAAAACTAATTGCCTGATGATTAACCGTTTTGATGATTAATATAATTGCCTGAAACATATTACATATCATCATTTATATGATTATAATTGTTTTAAACATCACATATAACCATTTTATAAGTATAATAGCTTTAATAAGGTTCTTGATATATATATTTATGCATATACATGAGTTTTTTCCGGCAATGAACCGGATCCGATCCAAACTGGACCGAAAAATATATTATATCGCGATAGTCAACGAATCTTAAAAAAATTATGCCCCCCATGAAAAAAACTTCTTGATCCGCCACTGAAAGGACGGACCCACCCTTTAGTAGGACGTCGCCCGCACCCCATGAACTTTTTTTAATAACTTGTAAATGATCTAATTCTAACCGACCCATGTAATTTCGAAAACAACCCCATGAAACTTTGAGATCAACCACCATGAAACTTTAACATCGACCCTGAAGAAAGTTTTATTTAAGTTCCAATTTTTTACCCAAATAATTTTATAACTTAACCCACGTAATTGTAAACAAAATAATAGAAAACTAATTGTCCATGGTTCCACTGTTCCGAAATTCTGATCGTCAAAGTTGGTTGCCCACTTTTGAAATCTGCCTTCGCCCCTTCAGCCTAAACAATCAAATCTCTTAATTGGATCTACGATTGTTAAGTTCAAAATGTCTCTCTAGGTGATGCGATGATTAAATTTCAAAAAATATGCGTTTGTTTAAAACAATTTTAGTGATTTTGTATTTTAGTTATATACTTTTAGTGATGATTGAAGAACTTTTACTATATATTTTTTATATGTAACTTGATCTAATTTTTTTTATTGTGTGACCTGATTCGACCCGACTTGAATCGGACTGAATAAATTTAATATATTGATATAGTCAACGACCCTTAAAATTGTCCAACCCCATGAAAATTTGAGTATGCGACTATATATATCTATTCTATTCTCAATCTACACCATAACTAATTTACATCAATCTGTCATAGACATGACTCGAACCCTTAACTTAAAAAGAAACATCATCTCTCTAACTCTAATGGCTTCATTAGACCCAACCCCCACCCACATTCAAGATTTCTAACCAGCGCCAAAACAACGGCCAAGTAGAAGAAGCACGCAAACGCTTTCATCTATAGAAATAAGTCAGGGGGGGAAATTCAGTAAAATATATATAAGGAGTTCCCAAATTTTCTAATGGGGAACAGAAAGTAGAAATTCACCTAGAATGTAACAATATCACAACTTTTGGACTTAAAGGTGACATAATTTAAGTTTTATATAAGATAGCATAAGTACGTTCAACTTTTGCAAAAAAAAGAGAATCAATTATCGAGTGAATTCGTTTAAAGTGCAAAATCTGAACTTATGTTACTTGTTTCTACGTATTTGTTGTTTAATTGTTTCACAATCTTGATATTTACCCTCACGTCTCGTCTTTATTTGAAACTGTAAATCTCATTGCTCTCTCCTGGACCCTAACTTCAACCCGGTCACATCTTAGATCTTGGTTTGGACCTTTACTTTTGACAACAAAATCCTTTGGATCAAAACCTGCTTCTTTGACCTGTATATCTTCCCGGATCATTTAAGTCACCTTCTTGTCGACCTAAGTCGGGGTCCAGGAGAGATCGAGGAGATTTACAGTTTCAAACACAGATAAGAAGTGAAGGTACGTATCAAGATTAGAGAGGTGAATGAAGCATCTAATCTTGATCTGTTTAAAATTAAAGGGTTTATGTAACATTCTGTATTATTGTTAACTAAAAGTTAACTTTCGTTTATTCTTATAGGGTTCGTCGTTGACATTTATAAAATTTATGAATTATGCATGCTTATTTCTTAATTTGTTTTGTTAAGTATTAAATAAAATATAATAATAATAATAATAATAATAATAATAATAATAATAATAATAATAATAATAATAATAATAATAATAATAATAATAATAATAATAATGGTAATAATAATACTAATAATAATAATAATAATAATAATAATAATAATAATAATAATTGTAATAAAATAATAATGATAATAAAGATAATAATAATAAGTTATAAAAGTTAACAAGTTAAAACTTAATTAAGTTCAAGGGGCCTAATTGTCAAATTAGAAACTTAAAATATTAAGTTTGGGCATAAAATAATAAGAATTCAAAGTTGGGGGACCATTTCTGTAATTAATTAAAAACACACCCAACCCACCGCCCAATTACCCCGCTTTTCCGGCGAACTCGCCGGCCGGCCTCCGGCCAAGTCCGACGAGGCCCCAAAACACCTCAAACCCCTTCGATTTCAACCCCAAACCGTTCCAAATCTTTTCGTGTACGTAATTCGAACCTGAATCTAGCCATTAATCACTTTTAATCATCGGTTATCAACCCGTTCGAAGAAGTAACCGAAGCACATTAAGGTCCATGACCGTTTGAGCATTAAACTCCAATTATAATCCAATTAACTGAACCAAATCGAACGTTTATCTGATTCTAACCGATTGCAATCATCAATTTCACCTGAAATAAACCTAAACATCTCATTCGATTCTCTCTGTCGATCACAAACTGCAACGTACTCGAACGCTATCTTCTGAACATCAAGAGTTGAAATTGATAAGGGGCTTTGGGTCTAGTTTGTCATACGAAGCTATACACAAGGTTAATTGAGTTATCATCAGCGTATACATCGCTTCTGCATTCCCTTCGACCGCGACTTGTTCATCGTTGGGTTCACCTTCAATTCGAATCTGTTCGGGTAAATTACATACATGTATATACTCGATTTATCATGGGGAACAAAAGCCCCATGATTACAGGCTTTTACATAAACGAATTGCTTGTCAATTTGGGGGAGAATCGAACTAGGGTTCATGAGGAATTGGGGTTTTCTTTTGTTTATGCTTTTAACCATTTAAAACCCAAATAAACCGCGGCTTAGAGCCTTGGTTCACTGGTTAAGACTCTGCACCCCTTAACATGAGGTCCCGGGTTCGAAACCCGGCGCCCTCATGTATTTTTTTAAGGGTTTTATTAACCTTAATTAAATTATAGAAAATTTTAATATATATAAAAATTATTTTTATAAACTTTCAATGTTATTAAAGCCACCAAATATTTTCTGTTTTTTTTACAAATATATTTTGTTAATAAAAACATTTTAACAAAGATTGTTCATGAATAATTTCTAATAAAATGGATTTCAAATAATAACTAATAAATTATTGTTGGTTCAAAACGTTTCTTTCAAATTAATATTCTTAAATAGTACTTAATTCTTTTTGTTATAAAAATTTATTCAAACTTTACGAAACCTTCAAATTGTTATAAGTGTTTCTTTTCACATTTTTGTATAAAATATAGATATATATATATTTCTTTTAGATAATATTAATGATTTTATTTGTTAAATATGATTATTTAACAAGCCCCAAAATTCCACTTAAAACCCTAGACCACATTAAAACGTTAAACCTATTATTATTCAACTTAAAACTTGCTAATATATATTTTTAGGTACCTTTTGAAGGATTGCGTGGGAACGTTATTATTATTTCTTATTAATCATCATTCTTATACTTATTTGACCAAGTGAGTTTTCTTTGTCCCCTTTTTATAATTTCACACATATTTGGGGTGAAACATGATGCTTATATTACATACACGTTTAAACTTTTGAGACTTGTAATGCACATGCAATTCTACTTATTATTTGGTCATGGTTATTTGTGTTTTGTAAGTGTTTATATGAGATACATAGTTTGTTTACAATCATTAACTATTGCTAGCCTGGCGACGTCTTAGATCTTTGGGCCTGACAAGCCTATTTGGTGCTAAAGTCGAGGTATTGCCGACTCCTCGGGGCCGTACGCTTGTGCACTAGGGAACCAAATACACTTAGCCAATCTTTTATACTTGTAATCAAGTCGAGGTTTGGTTGTAACGATATGTGTTCTATAACCTTACTAGCTTATAATCCATGACATGAATTGCTACTTGTAATCTTATTATGTATGAAAACTTGGAAACTCACCAACTATTTTTAGTTGACTCTTTATTTTCATCATGTTTCAGGAAATCCCCAAGTTTAAAGTGGACATTTGAAGCTTGCAATAAAACTAGGATTTGGACCTAGTTAAATAAACAAAACATTATGTTATGTTTGAGTTATGTTGAACTTATTTCTTTTTGTGACTTATGGTTGTATTTCATTTTAATACTTATGATAATAATATTTGCAATTTAAATATAGCGTTATGTGGCTGTGAACAATCTTAACCCTCACATCTCGACGTTTCCGCCGTCAAGGTTGGGGTGTGACAGATTGGTATCAGAGCCCATAACTATAGGGATTTAGGTTATTAGAAATGGTGACCTAGACTATAGCTTATGCATGAACCTCTTAGAATAATATTTATATTCATGGTAATATATATATTGTTACATGCTACATAATGCTATACCTTATTTATGTGCAACTTGATGCCTTAGCATAGGTTTGCCTTGTAATTGTTTAAACTTAGTTACTCGTCTCCCTAAACTTACCTTTTGACACTTTGACTCTCCCCGAAAAATGAAACTTCTTAATCTTATTCTCGTCGACACGTGGAATTGTATACTTATGCTTATGACTTGAATCCTTAGACTTATGTCTAATCTATGTAAAATCTCATCAAGGTTTTGATTTCACGAACCTAAGAAATTTGTGTGACACATAGACACCTGTATTCTGGATTTCCTGGCAAAAGGCCCTCGGGCTAAGGCAAGCATATCGCATAAATCCTACGGGACTAGTTATGCTTACCTGGGGATTTCTGGGATGAGTGATAAACTATGGTCAACATACACAAATTTCTAAGGCGAGTGGGTCAACTTACCCTGACGTGTCAACGTTTCCAAATGGTAATGCGTTACCAAATGGAACCATTCCATGTGCCTTACAACTTTTGCCTTATCCTTGTTGAATTATGATCCTTGTTATCCCAATTCTCGTATCTAACTCATTTTGTATATTCCAGCATGTCTCGTCATCATGGAAAGCGTGGGAGTTCCGATCGTAAACTAACCGCCATGATTGCTCGTCAAATGGCTGCTGTCATCCCGACCATGGTTGCTGAACTTAATAGCACCTTACTGACCAATGGTAGCAACAATGGTAATGGTCATGGAGAGAACAGCAACAACCAAAATGGGAACAACCAAAACGGGAACAATCGAACTTGCACCTTCAAACACTTTAGTTCTTGCAAGCCCACTAGTTTTAGTGGCAAGGAAGGAGCCACTGGTCTTCTTGAGTGGTTCGAAAGCATGGAGAATACCTTTATCAATTATGAGTGTCCCGAGACGCTCAAGGTTCGTTATGCTACTAGTGTGCTCCAACAAAGGGCACTTACCTGGTGGAATAGCGAGAAGAGGAACCGTGGACCCGAAGCTGTGCAAGCACTTACCTGGGAGGAGTTCAAGAACATCGCTATCGCGAAGTTCTGCCCACGAAGTGAGTTGCAAAAGTTGGAGGAAGAATTTTGGAACTTGAAGCAAAATGATGGTGATCATTTGGCCTACTCAACTAGGTATCATGAGTTGAGTTTACTGCTGCCTCACATGGTCGACACTGTCCCCCGCAACATCGAGAAGTTCATTAAGGGTGTACCACCCCAAATTCAAGATGCTGTTGTGGGTAGCCGACCCACAACTTTGGAAGAAGCCATTACTATCACCGCTCAACTCACCGAGAACCATATACGAGCGGGCACCATGTCTGTGAAGGGTGCAAAGAAAGTAGAGAAGACGGCTACCGAGGCTATTAAAGAAACAAAAGCTGAACCGTCTTAAAACAACAACAACAACAACAAGAAGCGCAAGTTCACACCGGCGCGCAACTATGCTGTGGCTGCACCTAAACAACCTCAAAGACAACTTGTTCCTGCGGCTGCACCTGTGGCACAAGTGCCTGGGGCTAGGGCTTATGCTGGTCCCCAGCCTATGTGCAACATTTGTAGGTACCATCACCCGGGAAATCAACCATGCCGTATTTGTACTTTATGCGGTAAATATGGTCACTTGGTGGCGACTTGTCACCGTGCACCTAACAATGTCGCCGTGGTCACGAACCGTGTTTGTTACAATTGTGGGGAACCTGGTCATTTCCGCCCACAATGCCCTCGTATTGTGGGTAATGTTCCACAAGCCCGAGGACGTGCTTTCAACATCAACGCAAATCAAGCACAAGCAAACAACGATGTGGTGAATGGTATGTTCACTTACCTTTAACTTTTGTGACCTAATTCTGTTCATGTGTTACCTATGTCGTTAAATACCTTTAAAATTGAACAGGTATGTTCCTTATTAATAAAACTTATGCCTATGTCCTATTTGATTCTGGAGCCGATAAGAGTTTTGTTTCGTTAGAGTTTGAACCCATACTTGCTAAGCCACATACGAAACTAGGAAGACCTCTTACCGTTGAAGTTGCCGATGGAGAACCGATCACCGTTGATGTCGTTATTCGTGATTGCATCTTAAGTCTTGACACGCATGATTTTCTTATCGATCTTATTCCTATGAAACTTGGAAGCTTTGACGTTATCATTGGTATGGATTGGTTAGCCAAACACCATGCCGAGATCATTTGTTTCGAGAAGTGCATTCGTATACCGTTACCCTCTGGAGATACTTTGAAAGTGTTCGGTGAAAAATCTTCCAAAGGGCTTAAACTCATGTCTTGCACTCAAGCCCGAAAGTGCTTAAGCAAGAAGTATATGGCCTTCTTGGCTTACGTGGTCAACATGAAAGTCAAAGGGAAAGAACTTAAGGATGTCCCTATCGTACGAGACTTTCCTGAGGTATTTCCCGATGACCTTAGTGGTTTACCTCCCGTGCGTGAAGTCGAGTTTAAAATTGACTTGATACCTGGGGCAAACCCCGTGGCTAAGTCACCATATCGACTTGCACCATCGGAAATGCAAGAACTCTCTAGTCAACTTCAAGAGTTATCCGAGAAGGGCTTCATCCGTCCTAGTTCTTCGCCTTGGGGTGCACCTGTTCTGTTCGTGAAGAAGAAAGATAGAACGTTTCGTATGTGCATCGATTATCGTGAGCTTAACAAGCTTACCATCAAGAACCGTTATCCTCTTCCTCGTATTGATGATTTGTTTGACCAACTTCAAGGAGCTGCTATCTTCTCGAAGATCGATTTACGTTCTGGCTATCATCAATTGCCAGTCCATGATGATGATATCCCAAAGACCGCGTTCCGTACTCGTTATGGACACTATGAGTTTATGGTGATGCCTTTTGGTTTAACCAATGCTCCTGCTGTCTTCATGGATCTCATGAACCGAGTATGCAAGCCGTACCTAGACAAGTTTGTGATCGTCTTCATTGATGACATACTTATCTACTCAAAGTCCAACACCGATCATGAACTACATTTGAGATTGGTTCTTGAGTTGTTGAAGAAAGAGCAATTGTACGCGAAGTTCTCGAAGTGTGATTTCTGGCTCGAGGAAGTTCAATTTCTAGGACATGTGGTGAATAGCCAAGGAATTCACGTTGATCCTGCAAAGGTGGAAGCTGTGAAGAATTGGTGTGTTCCTACAACTCCTACCGAAGTTCGTTCTTTTCTTGGTCTTGCTGGTTATTATCGGCGATTCATTGCCAACTTCTCGAGGATCGCGAAACCGCTCACTACTTTGACACAAAAGAATAAACTATTCGAGTGGGGTCCCGAGCAAGAAGAAGCTTTTGAAGCGTTAAAGCACAGGTTGTGCAATGCTCCTATCTTGACCTTACCCGATGGAAACGACGATTTCACCGTGTATTGTGATGCATCTAAACAAGGCCTTGGTTGTGTTCTCATGCAACGAGGGAAGGTTATAGCTTATGCATCGAGACAATTGAAGGTTCACGAGGTGAATTACACAACACACGATCTCGAGCTTGGTGCTGTTGTCTTTGCTTTGAAGATTTGGAGACACTACTTGTATGGTACGCAATGTATAGTCTACACCGATCACAAAAGCCTTCAACACGTTTTCAATCAAAAAGATCTCAATATGAGACAACGTCGTTGGGTGGAGTTGATTAGTGATTACGATTGTGACATTCGCTACCATCCTGGTAAAGCAAACGTTGTAGCCGATGCACTAAGCCGAAAGATTCACAACAAGATGATCTCATTCCAAGAAATTCGCGATCGACGTCAATGGTTTGACACTTTGGGTGAGTTCGATACTGAGATCCGACTTGATGTCAACGAGACCACCATATTGCTACAAAATCTGAGGATAGATAGTGACATCGAGTCTAGTATCTTGGAGGCTCAACAAATGGTGCAACGAGAAGGAAGAATGAAGGAGGAATTGGAGCATAATCTTCTAACACAATTGGAAACGAAACCCAATGGATTGATGTACTTCGCAAATCGAATTTGGGTTCCAAATCGCGATAACCTCCGTACCTTCATCATGAACGAAGCTCATCAAACTCGTTATTCTATTCATCCTGGCTCCGATAAGATGTATATGGACCTACGTGGTCAATATTGGTGGCCTGGAATGAAGAAAGACATAGCGACTTATGTAGCTAAGTGTCTCACGTGTACGAAGGTTAAAGCCGAACATCAATGTCCAAGTGGATTACTTGAGCAACCCGAGATTCCTATGTGGAAGTGGGAACACATATCCATGGATTTCATAACTAAGTTACCCCGAACATCCCGAGGACATGATAGCATATGGGTGATTGTTGACCGATTGACCAAGTCGGCACATTTTATACCTATACGTGACACTTACAAAACATCAAAGTTAGCTCGTATATACGTGGATGAGATTGTAAGTCGTCATGGGGTACCTCTGCACATCATATCCGACCGAGATGCTCGCTTCACTTCACACTTTTGGTCGTCTATGCAAGAACTCTTGGGTACACAACTAGATCTAAGCACGGCTTACCATCCTCAAACCGATGGTCAAACCGAGCGAACGATCCAAACCTTGGAGGATTTGCTACGCCTTTGTGTTCTTGACTTTGGTGGCGATTGGGATACGCATCTACCGCTTGCGGAATTTTCGTATAACAATAGTTACCACTCGAGTATCAAGATGGCACCGTTCGAAGCACTTTATGGTCGAAAATGTCGTTCACCGATCTGTTGGACCGACATTGGTGAAAACTTCATCACTGGTCCTGAACTTATACAAGAGACGACCGATAAAGTTTCTATCATTCGCAAGAACCTTGAAGTGGCGAGAAGTCGTCAAAAGAGCTATGCTGACAAGCGACGTAAGCCATTGGAATTCCAAGTTGGGGAGATGGTTCTTCTTAAGGTTTCACCGTGGAAAGGTGTGGTTCGCTTTGGAAAGAAGGGCAAACTGACTCCAAGATTTGTAGGGCCTTTCAAAATCCTGAGAAGGATTGGGAAAGTGGCTTATAAACTGGAACTACCTTCCGACCTTAGTGGAGTTCATCCTGTGTTCCACGTCTCAAATCTGAGAAAGTGTTTGGCCGACGAAAGTCTGTACGTTCCGTTGGAAGACATTCAGATTGACGAGTCATTACATTTTGTCGAGAAACCTGTTGAAATCATGGACCGTATAATGAAGAAGACGAGAACCACAACAACCCCAATCGTCAAGGTTCGTTGGGAGAATAAACGTGGCGCTGAATTTACTTGGGAACGTGAAGAACACATGAAGAAGAAATACCCGTTCTTATTTGTATAGTTTCATTTCTTTTAATTTCGGGACGAAATTCTTTTAAGTTGGGGAGACTGTAACATTCCGTATTATTGTTAACTAAAAGTTAACTTTCGTTTATTCTTATAGGGTTCGTCGTTGACATTTATAAAATTTATGAATTATGCATGCTTATTTCTTAATTTGTTTTGTTAAGTATTAAATAAAATATAATAATAATAATAATAATAATAATAATAATAATAATAATAATAATAATAATAATAAATAATAATAATAATAATAATAATAATAATAATAATGGTAATAATAATACTAATAATAATAATAATAATAATAATAATAATAATAATAATAATAATTGTAATAAAATAATAATGATAATAAAGATAATAATAATAAGTTATAAAAGTTAACAAGTTAAAACTTAATTAAGTTCAAGGGGGCCTAATTGTCAAATTAGAAACTTAAAATATTAAGTTTGGGCATAAAATAATAAGAATTCAAAGTTGGGGGACCATTTCTGTAATTAATTAAAAACACACCCAACCCACCGCCCAATTACCCCGCTTTTCCGGCGAACTCGCCGGCCGGCCTCCGGCCAAGTCCGGCGAGGCCCCAAAACACCTCAAACCCCTTCGATTTCAACCCCAAACCGTTACAAATCTTTTCGTGTACGTAATTCGAACCTGAATCTAGCCATTAATCACTTTTAATCATCGGTTATCAACCCGTTCGAAGAAGTAACCGAAGCACATTAAGGTCCATGACCGTTTGAGCATTAAACTCCAATTATAATCCAATTAACTGAACCAAATCGAACGTTTATCTGATTCTAACCGATTGCAATCATCAATTTCACCTGAAATAAACCTAAACATCTCATTCGATTCTCTCTGTCGATCACAAACTGCAACGTACTCGAACGCTATCTTCTGAACATCAAGAGTTGAAATTGATAAGGGGCTTTGGGTCTAGTTTGTCATATGAAGCTATACACAAGGTTAATTGAGTTATCATCAGCGTATACATCGCTTCTGCATTCCCTTCGACCGCGACTTGTTCATCGTTGGGTTCACCTTCAATTCGAATCTGTTCGGGTAAATTACATACATGTATATACTCGATTTATCATGGGGAACAAAAGCCCCATGATTACAGGCTTTTACATAAACGAATTGCTTGTCAATTTGGGGGAGAATCGAACTAGGGTTCATGAGGAATTGGGGTTTTCTTTTGTTTATGCTTTTAACCATTTAAAACCCAAATAAACCGCGGCTTAGAGCCTTGGTTCACTGGTTAAGACTCTGCACCCCTTAACATGAGGTCCCGGGTTCGAAACCCGGCGCCCTCATGTATTTTTTTTAAGGGTTTTATTAACCTTAATTAAATTATAGAAAATTTTAATATATATAAAAATTATTTTTCTAAACTTTCAATGTTATTAAAGCCACCAAATATTTTCTGTTTTTTTTACAAATATATTTTGTTAATAAAAACATTTTAACGAAGATTGTTCATGAATAATTTCTAATAAAATGGATTTCAAATAATAACTAATAAATTATTGTTGGTTCAAAACGTTTCTTTCAAATTAATATTCTTAAATAGTACTTAATTCTTTTTGTTATAAAAATTTATTCAAACTTTGCGAAACCTTCAAATTGTTATAAGTGTTTCTTTTCACATTTTTGTATAAAATATAGATATATATATATTTCTTTTAGATAATATTAATGATTTTATTTGTTAAATATGATTATTTAACAAGCCCCAAAATTCCACTTAAAACCCTAGACCACGTTAAAACGTTAAACCTATTATTATTCAACTTAAAACTTGCTAATATATATTTTTAGGTACTTTTTGAAGGATTGCGTGGGAACGTTATTATTATTTCTTATTAATCATCATTCTTATACTTATTTGACCAAGTGAGTTTTCTTTGTCCCCTTTTTATAATTTCACACATATTTGGGGTGAAACATGATGCTTATATTACATACATGTTTAAACTTTTGAGACTTGTAATGCACATGCAATTCTACTTATTATTTGGTCATGGTTATTTGTGTTTTGTAAGTGTTTATATGAGATACATAGTTTGTTTACAATCATTAACTATTGCTAGCCTGGCGACGTCTTAGATCTTTGGGCCTGACAAGCCTATTTGGTGCTAAAGTCGAGGTATTGCCGACTCCTAGGGGCCGTACGCTTGTGCACTAGGGAACCAAATACACTTAGCCAATCTTTTATACTTGTAATCAAGTCGAGGTTTAGTTGTAACGATATGTGTTCTATAACCTTACTAGCTTATAATCCATGACATGAATTGCTACTTGTAATCTTATTATGTATGAAAACTTGGAAACTCACCAACTATTTTTAGTTGACTCTTTATTTTCATCATGTTTCAGGAAATCCCCAAGTTTAAAGTGGACATTTGAAGCTTGCAATAAAACTAGGATTTGGACCTAGTTAAATAAACAAAACATTATGTTATGTTTGAGTTATGTTGAACTTATTTCTTTTTGTGACTTATGGTTGTATTTCATTTTAATACTTATGATAATAATATTTGCAATTTAAATATAGCGTTATGTGGCTGTGAACAATCTTAACCCTCACATCTCGACGTTTCCGCCGTCAAGGTTGAATTTGAACCAAATAAAAAATGTTAAGGGGTGAACCTAAAAGTTTGGTTTAAATAATTAGTAATTATCAGTTAGTTAAAAAGGGTATGGTTATCTTGAGAACCATCATTTTGTGAGAACTTTAGGAATCAATATAAAGCACACAATTAACATCACATACAAGTTACATGCCATTTTCACCTTTTTTTAAAACGTCCATGACATTTTTTCAAAAGATTATTTTTCAAAAAAATTTCACCATTAGTTTTAGTATTTTTTTATATTTCCAACGCCTACCATACTGATATACTTTTTTTGTAAAAAAAATCGGTCACCCGTTATTTAGACATGTGTAAATCAGGTTATACACATATGTAATACCGGATTTATACATTTGTAAACCTCATTTTGTAGAAAAACGAGATTTTTATTATTTTTATTATTTTTTTATGAAAAAAGGAAAACGAGGAGAAACACTTCTGTGTTTTTATTTTTTTTACTTTTATGTTATTTTTTATTTTATAATTTTTTTATCTATTTTCGTTAATTACTATTTTGCCATTAAAAACTAGTGGCTCATATTGGTTCTTAAAGTTATCACAAAAAGTGAGTTCTCATTAGAATATATAAATATTAGTTTATCTATATGATTATTTAAATAGTATTTGAGTTGGGTTAGGATTAATTTACATTACTATAAATATAAGGTTATGTATTCAATTTAATTTGTCAAGTTCAATCTTCTTCTTCTTCTTCTAATAAAAAAGTATCTAAAAGTACACATGTCAATACCATATGCCTTTTCATTAACATTTATCCGATTCTCTCTTATTATTAATTAGTTATTTAAATAATTACAGGAATTACTAATAGTATTAATTATTTTTTTAGATTACAAATAATTTTTCAATAAATCAAGAAAAATTCTATTGATTAAATTTATTTCTAAAAATAAGTTTTTATAAAATAAGAAATTTTTTAAAACATCAAATTCTTTTACAAATATGAAATATTTTTAACCGGTCCTTTTAGAAGGTAAAATTTTATAAATAAAATATAATTAAAAACTAGGAATTGTAATAATGAGATTTTTATAAACGACATTTTTTAAAACGGTTTGTTTTTTTAACAAATTATGTTTTTAGGAAACCAAAAAAAGTTTGAAAATAAAAGTTTAAAATGTTAATATTATTGATTTATTATTTATAATATTTACTCATATGATTTCAATTATATTTTATCTTAAAATATTTTTTATAATAGTATATTTTTATTATATTAATATCTTATTTATTCAACTCATGTAATACACGGGTTTACTAAAACTAGTAATATTATAAAAGAGTATAAGTATGTTACTTCACATATGCAAGTTTATATATACTTGTGGTTTGATCTAATTGATTATTCCAACAATTGGGATTAGAGCTAAGGATCACGATCTTTGTAGAGCCGATCAGAATTCAAGGGTAGAGAAGAAACTTATCTGACTATCAAGGAGATATAGCATCCGAACTCGACAGAAGAGAAAAACGATGAAAGAACCGACAAGTAACATTTTTCATGAAAAAGTTCATAGAATATCACATAAGTTTAAGTAAATCATACAAATAGTAGGGAATCATACAAGAATCAACAAATTTATAGCTTTTAGATGTTATTTTATTCCTAGATGTAACATGTCATGCGTGTCTCATAATGGAAAATACATAAAACCATGATTAATGTTCATAACTTGTTTGGAAGTTTTCCCCTGAGAATCAACACCTGTAGAAATTAAAGGATAACGTGTACTAATAATAGGTCTCTTACTATTATTATATAACAGATATATATATATATACATGTTACAAAAAAATAATAGAGATGTGAATTCACAAGAAATGAATTATCAAAGCAATTTCTTCGTACATACAGTTTTTTATATGCGGTTCTAAAACCCTATATACATAAATAAACAATTAAAATAATTTTTTTTAATCTAAACTGGGAGTGAAATAATAATAGATTAGGTTTAAATTATTTTATTTTAGTTTTGATAATTTTAAAATTAAAAAATAATTAATTAATTTCGTTTTCTTGCAATAATTTGATATGTAGACATTTTTCTCTCGTAGCCGGCTAACACCTTGCACTAATCAATCAAGGAGACAAACTAACATGGAGATAAATGGAGATAAACTGGATCTTTTTCAAAAAAAATAATCAATCTCCAGACAACATGATTTTTGTGCCGATAAATTGTCTTATAGATCAGGAAAATATAATTTTAATATTTTATATTTGTGTTTTAAGAAAATATACATATATATATTGTATATGTATTTAGTTTATATAATATGAAGTATAATTAAAATAACTAAACATAAAATATTCGTTTGAGGTGAAATAAACATTTGAGTTAAACAATTAAAATATTAATATCAACTGTTATAGATGATTTATGCTATAGATAAGTTATTTTGTGTTACGAGGATATATATATATCAAATAGATAACTCACACGTATCGGATAAAATGTTAACACAGTTCCAAACAAACAATAATGTTATAGAGGAGTGAAAAATGCCAGGTTGGGTCAATTTTTTTCTGAACACCAATTCACATGTATCTATTATACTTCTAAATTATACAAATTTGTGGGTTTAAACTCTAGTTTCTTTAGAGAGTTATCGACTCTTATCACTAATTAGTGTCACATATTAAACTTTTTATATATTATAAATTTGTTAGATACTATATACAACTATAAAAATATTTTTGAAAGCTAAAGTAACGTTATTAATTTTTATGACTTCAAAAGATTTTTAGTCTTTTTCAATGTTGTCGAGACCGGATCGGACCGGCCGGTCCGACCGGTTCGACCGCGAATCGGGGGCTGGTTCGGTCCGATCCGGTGTGACTCGTTTTGAACTGGTCGAACCGGCCGGTTCGTCCCGAACCGCTGGTCGGACCGGGAAACCGGACCGTTTCGGACCAGTTTTCCCTTTTTTTTTTAGTTTTAATGGGTAAAAACGGGGTGTTAAACCATAAATTAGTACGTCGGATATACAAATATAGTTAAGTTTTATATATAACTATAAAATATATATATAAATCATATATAAATTACTTATATTTAATTACATATATAAATATAATTAAAATATAGTTATATCCGGTCCAACCAGTCCGACCACCAAACTAGTAAGGCGTCCGGTTCGACGTCCGATCCGGTTCTGAAAACATTGGTCTTGGGTCTACCCATTTTATTTTGAAACCATCTCATGTAAAACTTTTCTTTTGCCCACGTGTTGTTTGGTTTGTAAATAGTAGGTTTGATAATGCGTATGGATGTAAGAAACATATGTATAATTTTTTTAAGTTATTGTTCAGTTGTCCGGTTGATAAAATTAGATGTAGATATCATTGTCACAAATCTTTCGGTGTATTTGGACATGACCCTAGAAAGAATACTCTAATACATCTTTACAAAAGTATTGTAATCATAAACGGTAAATCTTGTGAAACTCGAAGATGTGTTCTTTGACATCTTGCAAGCACAAACCCAGGGGTTGAGAGTTAATAACCACTACTCCTAAATTAAACAAGCTAGTCAACATCTCCTTTGAAAGAAACAAAGTCATACGCCACCTAGCTATAAGCTCTACCAACAACTATTTATCCCTTTCATGGTAGTTTAAAATGTGTAAACACAAAAAAAATGTTAGATCATGTGTATGCAAGTTATTATAGCTTAATATTAAAGATGTTAAGATATGACTTCCCTTGTTGGTCAAATACCAAACTTTACTTTGTAGGATAGATGACCCATTTAGGCTAAATTTGAGGCACCCATTAGACCATCTTATGCTACATTTGAGGCACATTAGACCATCAAGAATCTCTCACGTCATTGATCATGTTGTTATGATTGGATAAAAAACAAGTTAATATTAAAGACTTAAATACCTATAACTACTATGGGTAAGTAAGATTATCTCCACAGGAAATTGATGGAAAGTGTAAAGCTTTATACCTAAGAACTTGAAACACGAAACAAAAATACTAAAAAGCAAATATTTTAGGGTTTTTATTTAAACAGAAAAGTAAATTGAATGAAAATAATTACGAAAGCAACAAACTTGATTATGGGTTTTGAAAGCTATTAATAGAAAAATGATCTCTTCCTTGATCCAGGTTTAAAGATTAATAAAAGCTTGTTAACCTAGCTTGGAGAACACATAGACATGAACTTGTAATGATCTAGTTAAAGTTACAATAGAAGAAAAGTTTTTAATACTAACTCGTGCACCCAACTACCCAATTATATATGCCAAACATCCCTCACACCAAACTATTCACGATGCAAGGAAACCGAAATCAAATGATAATAGACAGATGTTTGAAACATAAATAATATGTTTAAATTAACCAGTCCACAATTGAATTTGTATTGTCCCTGCAAAAACAATCCAATAAATCTAAATTAAACAAGATAACTATGAGTCTTACAAGAACCCATTACCCGGAGATGGTCACGAACAAGATTAGCCACTCATCAGCATGATTGAATCTTAAATGATTGATTGGATGTAGTTAAAGATTAATTTAGGTGAAAATAACTCTTAAAATTGTCTTGAAAACATCCAAAATTCGCATGGGAGAGGTCTTCTTCAAAACCCTAATGAGTAGGTTCAAATAAGAAAAAAAATCCTCAAAATCCAAAGATTGTTAGGATGACTGGCATATCATACGCCGGGTGTGAAGTTGTACAGATCTTGTTCACTAATTTATGTCCAGGATACGGTGACTGATACGGTGGTCAGTGTATGATACGATGGTCAGAGTATAATAGGATGGTGGATAGATGGTGCCTGATAGACTTGATTTGACTCCATCTTTCATTTAATTGTACATCTGGTCCTTCCACTTGCTCCAATACTTCCTTAAAACTCCCAAAATATGTACATTTGTCTTATAGCACCTGCAAACATTAACACACTCAAAGTACACATGTTCGACACTAATATTCATATAAAATAAAACAATTAAACATTCTAAGTATCGAATAAACACCCCACGATCAATCATCATTAACATCAAATATGCCCTTCATGTTCTCAGCACGACCATGTTAGTCAGATTCATAAACAACAATACTTTTAAAACAATAGAAGAATTTTTTAACTACACAACTAACGAGGAGTTAGATGCTAAAGTAAAGAAACATTATAAAAAACAAGAGCAGGTTTTTTAACCAATCCATACATTTAATGTTTCTTTTATAACTTATAATTTTTCCCTTTTGAGATGAACCCTATCAAATTTCTTTTCTTTTCAAAGTAGCAATTTCCCCTAATATATATCCAAATCCTAGCAATTTCATTCTTTGACGGAGAGGAATGTGTATTTTAGATTTTTAAGGTTCAAGAAAAAAAAATGCAATGAAAAGTAATCATCGACTTATTTTTTTTCTTCAATTGATGATACACTAACCTTTTATACAGAGAAACTTGTACATGAAAAGAGAAATTGTAAAGACATGAACGAAAATATAAAATCACAATGAAATCCGATTTTTAATAGATGATCCAAACCACAATCGACTTTGATTCTTCCCCTACTATGTTTCATGTTAAAATAGAGCGTACTAACTCATATTTTGTAAACATCTTTAATAATATTATTAGTCTTGTTTCATTAGACAAAAAAATTCTATAACTTTTACAACCGAAACACATAACAGAAGACTACATAAAGTTTACATACTTATTCAAAAAACCATTAAACCGAATATTTACAAACATAAGTATGAAGTGTGTCAGTCGAAACCCCAAGCATGGTTAAAAAGAAGTTCACTAAGGGGCTGTTTGGCAGCCTCTTAATCAGCCTCTTAATGGTTCAGATGTCTGAATGGTTCAGCACTTAATGGTTCAGACTGTTTGTTTCGTGAGCACATGTCTGAATGGTTAAGAGATTTACCTCTGAATGGTTAAGCATTATATTGATGCTGAATGGTTAAGAGGTCTAATGCTGAATGGTTAAGACATATTATCTGAATTGGTCAGACATTTGTCTTTGAATAGTTAAATTATATACTAGCTCTTAATGGTTCAGACCTCTTAATGATTTAGCACTTAATGATTCAGACCTCTTATTGGTTCAGCACTTAATCATTCAGATGTTGCCAAACAGCCCCTAACTTTAACAATGAAAAAGAGCTACAAATTGAACAATCATAGTAGTTCAATTGATTGTTAACATGTGGTAATTATAACCCTTTGTAAAGGCATTAGTAAAAACCACCTTCGGTAGCAACTTATTACTACTGTACTTCCCATTTTACTAAAGATAAAGTCTCTATTAAACTTTTATTTCTGCCGTCTAATTTTTATTATCAAAGTTAAAGTTTCCACACATATCAAAAATTACTATTGAGTCCCAATTACTATGATACTTCAGCTACTACCAAGTTTCATTCTCAAGTAACTTTCCCATGACCATCCGATTTCAAAATAAATTTCAATGTAATATCAAACGTCAAGCTTAACCCTAGCCAAAGGTTTTGCCCCTTAGACCCACCTAGAGACTAATGCCCTTTGGACCCCACTACCTACGTGCTGCCTTCGGACCCTCATGGTCTAGTGGTTTCTTGATTTTGAAACCATAACAATCTCAAATTAAACATTCGTGCAGTCCACACATTCTAACTTGATCAATGTTTGATTATGATGTCACATTTGATCATTAAGTAAATCCATTTATCCAAAATAGCCCGATAACATTAAAACCACCTACATCATTTACATGTCAAATGATGAAATTAGGTTATGTATCTCAAACCATTATATTCATGATCCTTGACTCATACGTATATTTTGAGTTTGGTCAAAATCAAATACGTTTTTAATGCAATCAATGTGTAGAGTTATAGATCACTTCGTGATCGAACTCAAGAAGACAGAAAAAACAAGAAAAATTTTTAATTTCAATTCCTTTTAACCAACTAAAACCATTTTTAAATCAAATGTTCTTCAATTCTAGTTCTAATACTACTAAATTTCATGAACCAAAGAAAACCTTAGCGTACTCAATGGTAGTTTTATATAAAATTTTCTTTCACTTTATTTTAACTACTATTCTTAAAATTTCTTAATGTTAAATACCAAATCAATAAATAAAATATCCGGACTTTCTAAATTAAGATACATCTTCTGATAGTTAAATGTAGATTCTACAATAAAGATACATGTTCCACTCTCCCCACATTCTACTACTCATTAAGACTTTGTAATGTTTATTTGCTAGATGCATTCCACAATGAAGAGAATGAGATCCCCTCCCCTTTCACGTTGGCTTGCCTGAAAGAGATTTCACACACCTATCTCCCTCTTTCTAGTCTCTTTATTCCTCGCTCGTGTCCAAGGATTTTTCTCGCACTCTCTCCTCTCCAGTCTTCACGTTGAACCCGTCCATTTCTCTTTCTTTCACATTAGACGATCGACCATAAAGGAGACAAAATTTAAATTTACTCAAATGTTGATATGGAAAACAAAAGTGGATGTGTTCACGGAGTGTAATTGAGTCAAACTAACTTATAAGCTAAGGCTCGCTAACAACTTAAATCTAGTCGAGCTTAAACAAGCTTGAGCTCATTATGGCTCAAGTAATGAAGTAACTCGAGTCTGAGTTTTCACAAATTGAGTTCGAGTATTCATGCGTGCCTAAACAAGTTTTTATTTATATAAAGTTTATTTAATCTATTAAATATATACTTATAAAAATAATTAAGATTTTTACATATAAATTTATGACAAAAATAATATATATTGTGTGTGTATATAGTTATGAAAATATATAAGAAAATAATTAAATAATAAACGAATCGAGCTTGAGAATTTCTCGAGTTTGAGAAAAAAATTAACGAGCCGACCTGAAGCTTGAGCTCTCTTAAGTAAAAACAAGTCAAGCTTAAACCTCGGGCTCGACTCTAGTAGTGTTCAAAAACACCCAAATTCGAAATTCCAAAATTTCAAACCCAACTTATCCATAAATACAGATATCTAAATTTTCAGATTTTGGATACTGATATCAGAAAATTTCAGATATCCAAAATATTCAAAATTATTTAATTGATTATTCGTTTTTATAATTAATATAATAGTATTACTTTATCAAGCCTTACACAAATCGACAAGCAACTGCAAATCACCATCCATCGATCTCTCTACGCAGATCGACAAGCAACACCAACAGCAACCATCAATGCATCATCCACACAGATCAATTCACGCTCCAATGGACTCCTGATTATCAATAGATCGATTCAACTCCAATCGTCTAGCAACTAAACCCTAGATCATTCAAGCTCCAAGCAACCTGCCTCCAGGTGAAGATTGAAAACCTCAAGATTCAAGCAATATATTTAAATGTTTCCGTTTATATTTAAATTTTTTATACTTCTTAGACTTTTTTCATTGGTATTTTGATCATTTAACCTTTGTTGTTGACTATGTGGGTATTTTGACTACTTATCATTTGTAATTTCATACTAAATGTATTGGCTTATAAATTTTGTTTTTATGCATTGAAATTCAGATATCAAATAAATATATAGTATTTGAATATCTCAAGTGGTTAACACAAAGTACTCAATACATACAAATATTTGATGATCTTTAGTTCAAGTCTCACTATAAACAAAATACTTACGATTGAACCAAATGGTTTAGTTGTGGGTTTCCTCCTGTGAAGGTCGGGGGTGCTGCTCTGGCTGAGAAACAGATAGATAAGTCCGATTAGAATAACACATATCTTTTGAAGTAGGGTCTTACATTTGCCGTTCAACTAAAAAATATATCCCTACTCGACTCGACACATCTACATCTACGACCCTAGATATGTGTATTTTATTTTTATTTTTTTGAACGGCCGAAGATAGACCAGATATGTTTATTTAACCGACTAAACATAGACTATTTGATTGATACGTGATTGACTCGAAAATGTAAATACTTAAATTAATAATAACATTTGAAATATGATCCCGTAGGCTCCGCTGCCGATGGGGATCGTTTCACGGAATTTATCAATATCGTTGCTTAGTGGGCCCTTCTATACACACCTTCCAAGGTTCTTCACATTTTGAATATATCGTATGGCGACTCAAATTATCGCGAGAAATTGAGTGCCTATAACACATTTGAATTCTTCATCTTCACAAAAAGCTATAGCCTGCCTATATGAATTATGAAAGGACGTAGAAGCTCACTTTAATGTTTGTCAATAACCCAACCACTAAAATCATGCCACGTGGTGGATAACTCTAGCCAATTCGATTGAATTGTTTTCAATTTTGGTTAGTTTTGTTTGAAAATGTTCTGAAAATTCGTCTTAATTTGTCACTTTTTTAGTTTTTTACGAAAGTGATGAAAGATGTTCACACAACATCTACAACCGGTTTTACTTGTGCTCCCTTCAATTCATTAGCGTTACGTGCGAACATTTTTAAGCTATTGTAGGTTGGTGAATCGAGACGTGCATAAGCTAAAGAATTAGTTAGGTAGAGTGTGTTTATTTTTATCTTGTAAGTTTCAAGCACACCTTGATTTAACAATGATGACGACGATCATGATAATAGTGCTACTTTGTTTACAATTTTTTTTAAGTCATATAGAATTATTATATTGTTTGTTGTCAAGCAAAATTGTATTGGCACTTTGGCAGTGGTGGAGATGGCTAAGGAAATAGAAGCAAACAATCAAGTTATTTTTTTTAACAACAAGGTTAGTGTTTAGTAGTTAGTACATCAAGTTAGTAATTATTCGTCAATGCCAAGTTTTAAACCTTGGACTTCCAAAAGAGCCAAAGCCTCCCACCTCTCCCTTAACCATTAGACCAAAATATAATTGGTGAACAACCATGTATTGTTTATTGATCATCAACCATTCCAACAATACAAAATCTAACAATTTGGTGTTTAAAAACATGATTATCGTGTATAACATGCTCCAGAAAAGCGCTAAGGCCAACAGATGTGATACGTTAAGATAATGCATTTACTGATGTACAAACTAGTTAAATAAGATACTTATAATGTAAATAAAAATAACCACATGCTATTTCTAAAAGTAAACTTGCAAGACATGAACAAGTTTGACATTATAAAGTCATTGTTAGATAAGATGAAAATTTGATGTAAAACAAAAAAAGAACATTAGATATATATTTCTACCAAAACTAAAACCGCAAGAAACAAAACGTTTCACAAGAAATGAAGTGTTTCAAAAGAAACAAGTTTGCCTAAAACCGCAAGAACATGAATAATTTGGTAAAACAACAAAATCTTAATGAATATCATATACCATTTTCAAAAGATACAATCTAGTTTTACACTCGATATAATATAAGAAAATAAAACAACAATTTTTAATATTGTATCCTTCATGCATGCGAATGCTATTGTACAATATGGTTAATTATTTGTGGTTATTAAAAGTTGGATGTTTCTAGTTTATCATGGTTCAAAGATATAAAATAATCATTCTGCATTTATATTATTGTATGCATCAATTGTGTTTTTTAAACAACCTACTACACCATTGTCTAATATATGACTAGACTTTTTCACCTCATAAAGAAGAAAACCATTTTTATACCTATATAAATAGTAAAATATACATGGTTTGCCTAATATAGTAACATGTTTGTTTAAAAAAGGTTTGACAATAAAAAAGGACAAATGACTTATGTGTTTATCACCGCCTTTTTTTTTATCGATCCTAAGTTAATGCCTTGTAAAATTTGGTTCTTCCTCGTGGGAGCACGAATTTGATCCAAAAGGAGAATTTTTGAAGGGGATAAATCTACATGAGAATTTCTCGGTTAGTATCTTCTAAAATCTCACAAGTCACATATCACTTTTCAAGATGTTTTAACTATGAGATTATTGAGGCATCACTAGAAGTCCTGTCGGATACTTTCTTGCCTTAGGATTCCACCGCTTGTGATCCCTCTCGACGTGCAAATCTTACCATCTTATCATTAAAAGGTTGATATTTATTTTGTTAAAAATAATAAAAACTTTGATCGATCATTTTATTTTAAAAAAATACACTGGGTTCATTTTATAGATTCCTTTCAAGAAAAAAAGTTAATTCTCTAAAATCTACTTGCATATGATAAAAGCTTCGTGCGGTTGTTGGAATCAAATTAATCTTCCTTTGACTTTGACTTGATGACAAGAATTAAATAACATCTTTGCTTTGCTTTCTTAGACACTCCACATGCAAAATGGAAAATCGAGCGCTATTTCGTTTGAACCATTATACACTGCATGTCAAATAAAAAGAGACAACCCATTAAAGGATTGTTTTTGTTTAAAAGTCATAATATGTATTCAATTCTTAAAGCTTGTTATTAATTTATAATTATATGTATGTATGAATAGGAGACATAGTTTTTTTAGACCCAATCTTATATTAACTTTGAGAAACCTCTAAAACAATTGTACATAGGACATTAATGATTTAATGAGACAGTAAATGTATAACACTTAAAGCAAAGGGTACATATGATTATGCAGTTTTTGTTGAGTATGGAGGCTTCGTAAAGAGAAGTTGGCCCTAGGCAGAAGCGTAGAAGGCAGTCGGCCCTAGCCCCTAGCCCCCTTAGGGTCTCTTTATATTTTAGGCAGTTTGTTAAAATTAATATCTTTTTGTTACTAAAGTTGTAAACCTAATTTAGTGATAACAAATAGATGGCATAGCCTTTGCAATTCTTTGAGCACTTTAATAAAGTATAAACATTAGTTATGTGGACCTAAGTCACAATAATCAAACCACATTAAATCTATTGTGTTCGTTTTCTTTCGCTTATTGTTGGTGTGTGTAGTTGTAAGATACCTAACAATTGGCATTCTTCTCGATCTATTTTGGTTCTTAAATAAACGCCTCCCACAGATACACACACATAAATATTTGTAAAACATGATGATAATTGAAAATTTTAAAAGAAATTATAAAAGAAAAAAAAGGTCATCTCCTAGGTAAAATAAATCGGCCAAACAAGTTGCATGTCATAATATTCAAATGTTTGAAAAATATAAGAAATTAAGGATTACTTAAGGGTTAGAACGTAGTGAAAAAAGTTTTAGTGTTAAACTATCAAATAAGCAAATATTTTAGAATTGAATTATTAATAAGCTTGTAAAAAGCAAAATTACATTATTCTTTAGATGTCTTGTTTGTTGACACGAATACTCAAATATCATAGAAAGTGAAATCTTGTTATCGATTAAAGAACCAAAGATCACTCATAAAAATAAGAATAAACATAAGATGAACAAGTGATTATGAACAAACCGATGTGTAACTCTTTTATTAATGTAAATTGGAAGTTTGCATCTCTAAAAATTCAACCAAACACTCCTATTTGAAATACACAAATCAAATCATACTATGATTCATACTCCTACCTTCTAGGACTTACACAACCAATCAAACATGAAAATCCTTATCAAATACTAAGTTAAATTGTCATCTCAATAAAGATAAACATACTTAACTTAAACAACTAATAGAAGACTATAAAATCTCCTAAAGGACCTCTAGAATTGCGACTGTCAAAATATTGACGTGGTTCAAACTGAACTTTTGGTTTTCTCTCAATTAACCTCTTCATCTGTCTAAATAACTTGTTTCACGATTAAATCTAACATGCATCTGGGCATGACTATTGGAACACACCAAACATCATCTTCCATAAATTACTGATCTATCTCATGTCAATGGTGGAGGATAGTGGGGGTCGGAGGGCTTATTTTTTTCGTCAGTAGTGTTAAATTCTAGTTCGTTAGTGTAAATTTTTGGCTCGTTAGTGTAAATTTTTTGCTCGTTAGTGTAAATTTTTATATAAATATCGAGTTGCCCCCCCCTAAAAAATTAATTTCGCCCCGCCCCCTACGGGGATGTTCAAGCTCCGCCACTGTCTCATGTAATTCTTAGTACAATTGATTAATCACCTAACATTACATTATATCCATCATGTTACGAGCCATTGAAATTATGAGTTGCGCTACATAAAACCTCTAATGTCAAACACTCGAAACGTATGATCCCTTGTAAACCCTGATCTAAAATTTTAGAAAAGACCCCTTCTTCATACCAGATGACTTTAGTTTCTAAGATATCTACTTAAACATGCTTTTACAAATGGCATCCAAATTAATCTTGAATAGCACGCATGTCAATGATGAAGCTAGCTTGTACCAAAATTATTGAACCTTTCGGCCCCTTCCTAACTAGATTTCTTCTTTTGTAACTCTAGCCATTTAAATAACGATGGGTGGTCATTAGTTTGGGTTAAAAGTGGTAATGTTGAAGGCTAACTCTAAAAAGTTCTCATTTACATCTTTTTTCCTTAGTAAAGCCTAAATTGACATGAAAGACGGAATTAAACTTATCAAGGTAAACATTATTTATTTTCTTCACCACTACAACTTTTTTTAAGAGTAACATCTTATTTTGAGACTCATTAAATTACTCCTAACCATTTCTGAACTTGAGTAGTTTTTAAAAAGTCTTTGACTCTTACATCGGGTTATCAACCAAAGTGGCTTCACTAACTACAACTAAGAGGTTAAACTAATTTTTTTACGAAAATTAGAGCACAAAAATCTAAATAATTTTTGTGACCGGAGGGTTAGGGTGCTCGGTTTTGACCGTAGTGACAAACCCAATAAGAATACTACATATTAGGACTCTTACGCGTACCCTTTCTAAAATATTACTATGAAAGTCCCTGTGCTTCCGTGCTTGTATTTTAGTTGTTTCATTTCTATCCTCCAAAGTAATTAACCTTACTTGTGAAACTTCAAGTGATGAGTATCTTAATTTATCATCAAAAGAATACACGTCGTATGTAGTCTAATTGTATCAAGATGTTAATTTTAATGGTTACAAAATTTATTAGAAACAACATAGCAAGATGCTATGCAAATACCAAAGTACATGGGAAGTTAGAAAAAAGCATAAAAATAGATAAACATAAGCAAGAAAATAGAAAATCAAAATGACAACACCAAATTTCGTCAACGGGACCAATCTAAATTGTAAGACCCTGACCGATTTCTAATCCAAATGTAAGTGTTTACTTTAATGTTAAGGTTCTTCTGGATCTAAAGAAGTTCCTGGATTGATTTCTTTCCGATTAATGGTAGGGCGCGCCATTTCCTAATCTCATTCCCTATGTATATCGCAAACCACATTGAGCCAGCACATGATCCATAGTCCAAATCATCATTACAAAAAGGGATATAACTACGAGTTGGATTGGACCCCTCTTCTTTTGAGATTGTCAAGGGTTGGAATTTTATTCAGAACTGCTCTCCAACCAAAGAAATCATTTTTTTTATGAATCCATACATGAACACCAATCTTGTTCATAGATATCATGGTTGAACATTACGTCTTCAATTAGTGACCGTATAAACGGGATGGAAAACAGATCATCACTCCCACCTTCCATAACCATTTATCCTATTATTGAGACTCCAAGGGCCATTATTAGTAAAATGATATAGTTTATAAGGAGATTTAATGGGTGAGTGAATAAATTCTTCTTTAAATTATTAATATTATAATTTTGAAGAAGAATACAATATCTAGAACATTGATGCTACAAGTTAAAACAATTCCCCTCTTTGTAATCACAATTATGTTATTATGTTGACTAGTAGTGTTATACCACATGCCACTTTGACCCAGTCTTTTACTCACTTCTTTAATTTTGACTTATTCTAACTTTTACATAATATATATACACGTATAACAATTTATTTACTATTCTATATTATACACTTTCTTAGAAGTAAAATTTTCTGTTGTCTTAGATTTTCTAAAAATAAATGCGTCAAGATTTACACTCTAATTGTATTTATATCTATAATCTTTTGGTTATAGACTACACTTCTTACTTTTTGTAGAAATGTGATGTTACAATAGCCTCACGATGAAAATGTTTCTATACCTCTACTGAACCCATAGCTTTCAAAAATTGTGTGTGTAAGGTAAACAATTGTTTTTGGAAGACATATCTTAAATTGATTTGGGCTATGTTTTGTAAAATATCTTTTATTTTTTAAATTTGATTAGCGGAACTCTTTTATATATGTATTTTTTAAGATGTATTTTAGTCATTATAACTTATAGTTGAACATGAGTATTATATTACGTTGTTAAACACCTTAATCTTTGGTTAACTGATTGTATTAAAAGACAAATTGACATGTGTTCAAACTTTTGTTAAATAACTGTAACTTTATAAGTTAAATGATACATCAATAAAGTAAGAATTGAAAGTCGCCTTCGAGGGTATGCAAGAAGTGTGATTATTCAGGGCCATAACCTTTGTAGAATTTACTATCAAGATGAGTCAATCACAAAAAATATAGTGTTCCATTTAAAATTAAATTTATCAAATGTTTATACAAGCATGTGGTGTGCCTAAAGGGAATGCTAATGCAAGTGGAACAAAAATAGATATGTAGGGTCTCTAACGAGTGATTATAGAAGAAAATGATGGGAACATGATCTTCGGACGACATATAATGCCTTAGACGGTATGAGTTGTGTGCTTGAAAAAATATTTTAAAAAAGTATAACGTTTATCTAATTGGTTAGGCTATTGGTTCACTGGTAAGACTTGTTGAACCAAACTCAACGATGAATAACATTCTAGTTAATTGTAGAAAATATTTAGGTATAATACAAAATTTGAATACTATATTAATTGGAAGTTTAAAATAATTATAGTTACGTAGATATAGATAAAATAAAATAAGTGTATTGTTTTTAAAAGAAAATTATGAAAAAGAAACTTTTTCACAAAAAGAATGGATTAAAGGAATATTTTATTTAAAAAAATAACACCTCTTGTTATATTAGTTGTTAAATTCTCAAATTCAAGTCGTGTAATTCGTTCACCCGTCACTTGCCAAAACCTATCAACCATGTAGTGATTTATTCAGTTTTTCGGTATAAACCAACAGACCTGATTATAAAAAAACTTTTCAAAAGACAAAACAATTAAGAACTCATTTTTATAGTCGTCCAAGTATAACATAAATAAACGACCAAGGAAAAAAGATGCACATCACAAAAACTAACAATAACTAAAAACGTACACAAGTATGCTATAAATCTAATAGATATAAACCATCCCAGAACATCAACATGGTAGATATTTAAACAACGATTCAACACATAACATATTCCACACACTTCAAATCTGAACTCAAATCCTTTCATCAAAAACCTCGAATTAGAATTAAGCCTGTTAATTAAGTTATTAAAAATCATATCTCCTACACATAACAAATGTTTTAGACGTAGTTAGCATATTGCTTAATAAGGTTAACAACATCTTTACACAAAGTTGCATCCAAAACACCATTCTTTTAAGAAAAAGCCACCACCAAGTGTCGTTTTTACAATCCTTGACTATTTGACTAGAATTCCCCTAATTCCCCAAAAGAAAAAATAATATAAAAAATAAAAATAAAAATATTAAAAAAAAAACAAAAAATAAAAACTCCGTTCTATATAAATGGCCCTCAACTCCCATGCAATTCTCGCTCACTCACATTTCTGAATCCCCCAATCTCTCAATCGTTATAATCGTGCCGCCGTTAGGGTTCCGTCGAGTCCTCCGTCCTCCGATCATCATCACTTCTGCATGATCAAACCCCTGCAAATCCACTAGATTTGTCCCGATTTCGTTTCAGAATTTCAAATCCACAATTGGATTTTGCTAAATCCTTCTTCTGAGCGGTAGTTGTGGGGATACCTGTGTTGTTGAGGATCGTAGGGTTTGGTTCTCCTTTGATTCCGATCCACTTCTGCTTCTTTTGAGGGGGTAGCCGGGGCTCCGGCCTCGGCGGGTTGTAAAGCCCCCTACCATCACAAACTTTGATAAATTCAACCACCCACCAACCCTTTTCATCAATCTTCATCTTCTTCATTCTTTGATTCTTTCATTTTAACCTCACCGATTACGAGCAGATCGGGGAAGAGATGCCGGCCCTAGCGTTCTCCGTCGACGCCGCCATGGCTGCTCTTTCTCCTTGGGATAGCTCTCTTCCCGCGCCGGAGACCTTTTCCGGCGTACCTCAACCGACCAACAACGTTCCAGTTGAAGCTCATTGGACGCCGGCTCAGTCGAGTGCTCTCTATAAGGTTGACGCTTGGGGATCGCCTTACTTCTCCGTCAATTCTTCCGGCAACGTCGCCGTTCGTCCTCACGGCGCTCGAACCATGGACCACCAGGAGATTGATCTCCTCAAGGTCGTGAAAAAGGCCTCTGATTCGAAATCTGATGGAGGATTGGATCTCCAGCTTCCGCTTATCGTTCGATTTCCTGATGTTTTGAAGGATCGGCTTGAATGTCTCCAGTCGGCGTTTAATTACGCCGTGAAGTCTCTAGGTTTTGGCTCTCATTATCAAGGCGTTTATCCCGTGAAATGCAATCAGGATCGGTTCCTTGTGGAGGATATTGTTAGATTTGGATCGCCGTTTAGGTTCGGGTTGGAAGCTGGATCCAAACCGGAGCTTCTTCTTGCTATGAGCTGCCTCTGCAAAGGTAGCTCCGAATCTCTTCTGATTTGCAATGGATTTAAAGATGTTGAATACATCTCGTTAGCGCTGATTGCTCGAAAGGTTTCGTTGAACACCGTGATTGTTCTTGAACAAGAGGAGGAGTTGGATTCTGTGATTGATATCAGCTTAAAGCTTGGCGTTCGTCCGGTGATCGGGGTCCGTGCTAAGCTCCGGACGAAGCATTCGGGTCATTTCGGATCGACGTCCGGCGAAAAGGGTAAATTTGGTCTCAACACGACGCAAATTCTCCGTGTTGTGAAGAAGCTTTATCAATGTGGGATGTTGGATTGCTTCCAATTGCTCCACTTTCATATCGGATCTCAGATCCCTTCGACGTCGTTGCTTGCTGATGGCGTTGGTGAAGCCGCTCAGATCTACTGCGAGTTGGTCCGCCTTGGTGCCTCCATGAAGGTTATTGACATTGGTGGTGGGCTTGGGATCGATTACGATGGCTCGAAATCCCCGAATTCGGATGTCTCTGTTGGTTACACTTTAGAAGAATATGCAATGGCTGTTGTTCAGGCGGTGAAGTTTGTCTGTGATCGGAACAACGTGAAGCATCCTGTGATTTGCAGTGAGAGTGGTCGTGCCCTCGTGTCCCACCATTCAATTCTGATATTTGAGGCTGTTTCTTCCAGCAAATACACTGTTCCAACCTTGTCCTCTTATGACATCCAGCATTTCATAGAACAGCTCCCTGAGGACGCTCATTCGGACTACGATAACCTCTCGGAGTCTGCGATTAGAGGCGATTATGAAGCCTGTTTGGCCTATGCTGATCAGCTGAAACAGAGATGTGTGGAGAAGTTCAAGGATGGATCTTTGGACATCGAACAATTGGCTGCTACTGATGGGTTGTGTGATCTTGTTGCCAAGGAGATTGGGGTGTCCAATCCTGTAAGCACTTATCATGTTAATCTTTCGATTTTCACATCGATTCCTGATTTCTGGGGCATAGAACAAGTGTTCCCTATCCTGCCAATTCATCGCCTAGACGAACGCCCCACGAAAAGGGGTATTCTATCTGATTTAACCTGTGATAGTGATGGAAAGATTGATAAGTTTATCGGAGGTGAATCAAGCTTACCCCTCCATGAATTGGAAGGCGAAAACGGGATGAAGTACTATTTGGGGATGTTCTTGGGAGGGGCTTATCAGGAGGCTCTTGGGGGTGTCCACAATTTGTTTGGTGGCCCTAGTGTGGTTCGTGTGTCTCAGAGTGACGGTCCGTTTGGCTTTGCTGTTACCAGAGCGGTACCCGGCCCATCCTGCAGCGATGTTCTTAGGTCGATGCAGCACGAGCCGGAAATCATGTTTCAGACTCTTAAGCACAGGGTTGAGGAATATGTTCATGATGAAGGGGACTCGGGTGGCGCTATGATCACTGGTGGCATCGCTCAGTCTTTCCACAACATGCCTTATCTGACTGTAGGATCTTCTTGCTGCCTGACTGCTGCAAATGGAAACAATGGGTACTATTACTGTTCTGATGAGGATTTCACCGGCGGAGCTGATGCGGTTGCCGGTGAGGATGAGCCCTGGTCTTATGTCTGTGCTTGAGAAAAACAAGCTTCTTTGTTCACTGTCGATGGATTACTGGTTTGGTTGTTTGTCACCGAGGTCGTTCTGTTCTGAAAACTTTAGTATGTTTCTGTTTTTAGTTAAAAGTAGTTATCTTTTTAGTTTGTTCTGCTCTCTTTTGGCTTGTGAACAAGATATATAGAGAGCTGTTGATCTTTTTGATAAAGTTATGAAGATAGATTTGGGGAACTGTTATGTATCCCCCATCTCTTCCTTCATCTTGTATTTCATCCTCTATGGTAATAACAGTACTTGTTTGCAACATATTGGTTTCTTTCTTCTTTAATTTGCTCATACTCATACATATTGCCATTTTGGTTATAGATCCAACAATGTTCATATCAACTCTTGCTTGCAGTGGTATATTATTGTATTCAACTGAAACTGTCGGTTTTGCCTTATGTTGAAAGGTATGTTTACCTGCTACTTATTTGCAGAATAACAATTTATTTAAGTTGTTCAATGGATTTGAATCTTTTGCTTCTAGTTTAGCCTCTTATTTTAATAATAAGCAATGGTTAGCATGTGCATGTAGGCCATTATAATCAAAGAAGATTCGTGAAAAGCCACCTTTGATTCCCATTTTCTGTTTTTATGAAGGTGGTTGTGATGACCTACTTGTCGTGTGTCTTTTGGCTATGTCCTTTACCTAAAGTTAAATTGTTGGAAAACACATGATCTCTTTTGGTGGTTTGTTGTGAAGAAATGGTAGGCCTATATACCCAATATGTCACACCATCTATGCCAATCACGACTAATACGCGTGTTAATGGGTCAAAGTTTTAGTACTAGATTAATGGAATGAATAAAGATTAGTCAAAACGCGTCTTTTCTGTGTTTGTTATGCTCCAACCATTATTTGATCATGACCCGTGAATCACGTGGTCCACAAGTCTTACCCTTTTAACCTCTACGGTTTTAGTCGTCCCACCCTGGATGTTCGTATCCCGTGTTTATCGTTTGCGATACGCATAACACACGGTTTGTGAGCCACAAGGATAAGTGTGGTCCTTGCCTTTGTGACAGCTTATGTATTCTTTTTTGGTGGGTGAAAGTTATAGCCTTTAGAATATATTGTTTTGCAGAATATTTTGAACATTCTGTGTTAAAAGCAAAGTGCCAAGAATCAGCAGGGACCTTTAAATTGAACAAGGTAGACAGCATTGATATGTGTACCCCCTATGGGTTAGATTGCCTTCATTTGAATGGTTTTTAGTGACTAGAGGGGTGTTTTTGTCATTAACTATCAGGTTGTACTGTACAAATTATCAATGCGTAGGCTCATGTGATGACTGATGAGGATTTTGACAGATTTTGGTTGTAGGATTCTGATTCTTTTAGCATCTTGTTAGATAAGATGGAATATGACAATGCCTCTCTCCTTGTGACCTTTATGATATGCAGTTTTATGCTCTAAACAAACAAAACTTGCATGGTATTATCCCACTCGTAGAGTAGGGTTTGAGAAGGGTTAGAAGAGAGTAATTGACGATGTAAGTTAATAACAATCATGACTCAATACGTAAAGGAACAAAAAGAAGTTATTAAAATTAGGGTTTTGAACTTGAGAAAATGGGTGAAAAATCTTAAAAAGAGTTTGTTTTTTTTATTGCAAGAAACATAAAGAAAGTGTTCATAAAATGGGGAGTTCTTGTTATCACAAAAGAAATAGTCATCTAAAATGTAGGACTTCTTGTTAGAGAGAGATGGAGTTGCGTTTTTGGTTTTTTATTCATTTTTAATATTAACTAATAATTTAAAATAAGAAAATTGAATATTTAAATGGTAAATTTAGTTGAATAATTTATTTATTTATGTAATTTATTTTGAAATACAAATATGCTGATATCATTTCTCTCTTAGTACTCCCTTTTAACTCGTCTACCACACGTCTCAACTAATTAAAATGTCGCATGATACAACGATCATGGATCAGAATTGAGACCTCGATCACTACACGCCTTTTGATCGTAGCACAGGAGATAGAACCTTGGTGCTTATGATGATGAAGGTTATAAAATGATGAAAAAGTAGTTTTACAATATACAAGAACAATATAACAAAAATACATTAAACTTGATTGATGAAGCAATTGATCACGTAGACGAATAGTTCTCATGCTGGTCCAAACTTCCATGGTTGAAACATCACGTTGTTTATGTAAAAGTAGTTTCGTGAAGCATTTGTGGAAGGTATTATGATTCCTTGGTGGTTACCAAGAGATCACATTGTTATTGGATGTAGTTTCATTGTCACAATGGTTATTATATTTGTTAAACATTCGTAATGTATCATAGCTAATTAAATGACAACTTTCATCACGTATTCTAAATTACAACCAACATTAAATCTTTGTGAATATATTCACGATAAGTATCACAAACTAGACTTTAAATTGTTTACGCTTCCTACTCAATTTCATATTCAAACACCCTTTAAAGACCATAGTTAATTCATTGTGTTACCAACATTCATATAGTTTTTTACAACAATCAAACGCAATTGATATCATCTTACAAGGCCAAACTGAACATGAAAACGGTTGGTGACCTTTGTGCGCCTTATAGAGCAACCACAATGTATGGTTTGTAGCTCCACAACGCGAAAGAAGGGAGCGGAGACATGAAAGAGAGAATGTTACAATCTATAGCCATATATAGGAGAGAGACTATAGTTAATTTATATTTTTAGCTACTTTATTAGTGTCATGCATTACTTGGTTTGTTATTTTTTGTACCCTCACTTTTTTACGATCAAAACTAAAATAACCTTATATAAAAAAAACTTAAGAAAGGAAAAAATAAAGTTGCATGTATCTTAACTAATCAAACCCATATACCTTTATAAAAACAGTAATCATATACCCTCTTAATAACTACTATCTTAATAACTACCATAATAACTACCATCTTTCGTATAAAAGAAACTCTTAGAAATAGAATTGGAGTAATTAGAATTTCATTCGTAAAATACAAAATTAAAACCAATTGACAACAATACTGTTTTTTATTGACCAGAAATGAAAAGATAAAGGATATAAATGGAAAGAACAAAACTAAAGAAACATTTGTATAAATATGTTTAAATATAATAAAAAGACACTCATACAACCATCTAACCTAAGGATAACTCAAAGGGAAGCAAAATAAAGCAACGACTTTGGGTCTCTACATTTGTAAAACCACAATTTAAAAAGATTCAGAAAAGGGTTCAAGAATTCATTTCAAAAAGATATTCGAAATTTCATATGTTCATTTGAGACTTTATAACATGAAATTTGAAAATGACCCCAAAATTTCATTTCGTTTAGGTCACCCAAGAAGATGAGACGACCTGGCATAACCATCCATCTTTCTCTATATAATATCTACCTGTCACTAGGTATAAATTCTGTATTAAACCTCTAGAACACATATATAGAGGAAAAGTATGGGCCATTAATTTATTGGTAGCACACAGCATGTCAGTTAGTTGCCAAAATGAGAAGAAATATTGCAAGAACTAGGTAATATGAAAAGTTATAGCATCAAATGGGAAAGTTACCAACGCGCAAGTGCTAATCAAAACACATTAAGAAAAACATCTCATACCGACTCATTGTTACTGATGAAAGGTCCTACAAGACGCTTCTCGAGTAGCCTGCCAACATATAACAAAATAAAAGATTAGGAAAAAAAGCACGATCGAAAATCCTGTTAAAAGCACAAACAGGGGAGGGAGGGAGAGAGAGTGGATATATGGTATAAGTGCATTCACATGCATAAAGCCTTGTAACTCGCCTTATAAAACAAGATAGTTTCCTAATGATCATGGCTAAACATGTAATTTTAGTCTAGCCACTCTACAAAGCTTATGTTGATCATGGCTAAACATGTAATTTTAGCTATAAAACAGCAGATAAAAGGAAAAAGAAATTGTGATTAACACAGAATTTACAAAAAGAGGATTTGTGTAATTTATCATGAGCCTGATGGAGTAAGCAGGAGGAAAATGAAATAGAAAACAATCAGATTTAAGGAATCAAAAATCCATCTGTTAGGGAGACTACATAGAAGAATGGGACAAGAACAAAATGTTCCATGAAACAAATCACAAACATTTTGCTTTTGGAGTTCAAATTCTTAATAGTGAGAGCATCATTATTGTATGTCATAGCCAGTTTGGTTCTAACCTTGATTTATTGCCATGGAGCCGATATTACTTTCAGCTAATGATCCTCTCGACCATAATCATAAACTATCTCAATCTGCAGCAACCAGCAATTTAAAAGCTTAAGCACAGAGGCACATAAATGTTGATCACGGAGCCAGATTAGCATGGTTAAATCACTAGTATGTCAATTTTCCAGATGTATCCATTTTAAGCCAGATTAGCATGGTTAAATCACTAGTATGTCAATTTTCCAGATGTATCCATTTTAAGCTAAAAATATTTCTTATTAGTGGTGCTGAAACGCACGAGACATATGATAACAAACTAGAAACAAATTTATATGTGGCAACGATGAATAATGTGAATACCTAAATTTTCCCCTTTCTGGCAACTATTATTACATGTATGTGTATTTACTGTGTTATTATGATACAGAACTACACTACATTGTTAGAGCACATGAGGAAGATCATAAAAATTATTCTTAGTCTGGATTATAAGATATTTCAAAACTGAGATCTGTTAAGGAAGTTGTGAAGATTTAAGGACACAAAAAGAAGATCTTCTGCATAACAATTGAAATTGCAGGAATATTGGATTGTAAATACAGATAAATAGCTGTTTTTTTTTCTCTTTTTGATTAGACTAAAGAAATAAAAATGAAATTTCCAATCTACCTATAAGTTATAACATGTACTTATCTTTTTCAGGCTAAAACCAAAAAGAAGTAATGTATGCAGTGCTATGCAGATGGGAATATAAAATCTATATACTATTTTAAAAGGTGTACTAATGAGAGTAATTAAAGATTACCCCAGCAGGTGGTGTAGGGTTGCGAGTAAATTTGCTGCCGCCAGGAGCCCATGGAACTGTTATTAGGGGAAAACAAAATACAAAATAATTTATATAAGTTGAAAACTTTTTAAATAAGATTAATCTATTGAAGATTAAATAAAAAGCCATGGTAATAGTACAACTTCTAATTCCTTTAAGCAATGATCAAGTCAACTCCATCAAGCAAAACAAAAAACGATTAATCTATTGAAGATTAAATAAAAAGCCATGGTAATAGTGCAACTTCTAATTCCTTTAAGAATGATCAAGTCAACTCCATCAAGCAAAACAAACAACTTTTTTCCATTCCAATAGAAAGGACCATTCCATTCCTTCCATGATTCCATCATAGCAAACACTACCTTAAATTCTACTAGCACTTACCAATGTAAGGATCAGGATGGCGCCACTTGTTGTATTGTGCCTCACCATCAGCAATCATTCTGTCAATAGTTTCTATATCTTCCTGTACAACGACCAACAGAAAAAACTGCAGATTAGATGCCAAACAAGCATATGAAACATAATGCATATGCTACACAACTCAGCCAGTTCTAGATATTGTGGTTCACCCATGAGTTATAATTCAACCAGAGTTTCTAAATGGTGAGAAAGAGATCATGTATGTTGTTCAAACTCTGTACACACCATTCAAAGGTGACTTTTCAATCGTATCATATTTCCAACTAAACCGCAGGAAATTCTGAGCTTCAAAAGTAATGGATTTTCATACACGGAACTACATATGCAATGCTCATGATTCTGTACTGAACATTAGTGGCCACAAAACGAAACAATTTGACTAAAAAACAATCAGCATCTAGCTAACAATAAGATGCTAACATGAAATGTGACAACATGCTACTACAAACAATCAAAAGTAGTCACCTTTCAATGCTTGGAAGTCAAGATTCTACATACTTTAACTTTGTAAAATTTGAAAAGTACCTTAACTTTCTAAGAAGTAACATAGATAGAAAAACACTAGTAGTGATTGCCAATAAGATCCATAGACAATTTGCAGTTGAAAGATAACAAATCACATCAATAACCAGAGTATATCTCTCTCTAGAACAGAACAGAGGTAGCTATAATATTTTAAACTTTCTACAAACCTAAGAAGAGCCTCAAGACACTCCGACTAAGACACCTAAAAAGTAATGTACATTCGCAAAATAACAGCAATGTTACACAAACCAAGTACATGTGAATGCAAAAGAAGCTTGTTATTAGGTCCCGTAAAATTGTATGTTTCTAGCAAGTACCAAATCCAAATCAGAAAAGCGGATTGAAACAAAGAGAAAAAGGGGGGAGTTAATAGAAAGTAACTAACCACATTCTTGTTGGCATCAAACCTCTCACGAAGTGCATCGGCCTGAAAAGGTTACAATCTGAAGAATTAAGAATGAAAGATGGGAAAGGGAATAAAAAAGAAACCCTAGAAATAGAAATAGAAGTAGATACATCGGGGTAGAAGAGATGACGATGAACGGCCCAATTGAGAGTGTCTTTGAGGGCACGACGATACAGTATTCGCACTCGTTCCTTCTGTGCGGCCCTTCGAGCCAGATAAGAAGCTACTGCAACGCTCATCCCTGATACTATCTCTCTCTTTCTCACACCCACGATTTGGGTTCTCACTCTGTGTTTTAGCTGACCACCATCGAAGCAAATCACTCGGATGGTACGACATCGTTTTTAGATTAAACTCATCACTTTGTTTTTACTCGGGCGTTATTTGTTTTTTCTGAAGCAAAATTTATACAGTCTGCGGATCATATCTGCAGGAGGAGAGATAGACTAAAACTCTGCAGTATGCAATAAAAAAAACGTCTGTGTTTTTAACGTTTGCAGACAGCTAAAATCAACTGGTGGTGAAGATATACTGGATGGTGGTGGTGATGGTAGATGGTGGGTGATGGTGTTTAATCATTTGTAGAAGACTTTAGAAGTGGTTGTGTCAAGACTGCACCATGCAGACCTCGTGCAATCTTTTTTTAATGAAAAATTTTCTAAAAAACAAACACTTTGCATAACTCAACGTTTGCGCGTGGTCTGTGCGGCGCAGACAAAAGAGGTCAGGAAAAACTTTTCTGAAAAAACAAACACCCCCTAAGTTTTAATTCTACACATGAACCCGATTAAGATACCACGTATCCTTTAAATTGGTTATAGTTTTGTCATTCAAAAAAACAAATAAAGGTCTATTTTACATTTTTTAGTTGGGTGTCTGGAACCAAATTCCCTATTCGAGTTTCATGCATGTTTAAGTTTTCTCAAATGGTAACTTATTTTGATAACGTAGCAAGATGTTTGTAAAGAAGAATTTGAAACGTATTTTTTGGGTATCATGTATGAATCTAAAGTTATACTCTAAACTAAGATGCGACAAACAAGAAGATAGAGTTGCATAAAGATGGAAATAAGATTAAACAACTGGCATACATTATTTCTAAAACTAATAAATCCTACACTCCTCTACTTTATGGAAAGATCTGCAATGCTTTCAACAAGACTATCAAGTGACTCCATTTTTAAACCTCGAGTATTATCTGCATTTGACGAAAGTGCTTCCTTCAATTGTTTAGCAAGTTCATCTTCTTCTTCCAGGGTTTCCAAATCCCACACCTTGAAGATATCCTCATTAAAATGTGGTTCCGTCACAGATTCAGACAGTACAATGTTCGCATCAGTATCATCATCATCATCATCATCAGAATATTGAACGTTCATCATCTCGTCATTAAAATTTGGAAGAAAAGGTTGTTTCTTTAGAAGGGATAAAACATCATGGCTTTCTTGTTCTGAATCTTGGTCAACACTTTCTTCTCCAGTATGCATCTCAGAAAGTGAACTCTCAGGGTCAGTTATGTCATTTAAGTTAACTTGTTCGTTGGCAGAAGGGCTGTGGATCTCAGAATGTTGATCAAGAATATGAAGTAAAGCTTCTTTTAGAGAATCCATGTTAGTTTCTGATATTTCAGGATCTTCAATTAAACAGGAATCGGCCCACGCTAAATCTTCAGCAGAAAGTATGTCTTGATCATGCGTTTGCTTGATGTCAACGTTTTTAAATAATAGAGAATCTGTGTCATTATCTTCCATTACGCCGATTAAAAGCTAGTTTTATGATTATTGTTTTTGACCTGCGAACCAATGCAACAAATCTTGTTAAACAGAAATCACAATGCTTGAAAAGGCTCATTTTTAAATAACAATTTCTATTTTGCAGGTCTTACAAACTCCACAATGTTTATAACTTTATGGTTTCCACTGGCTCTCTTTCACTTCTTATCAAGACAAGCTACTTTCACGTCTATTTGCTTCCATTTGAACATTTTACCATAACAGTTACTATTTCAAAGACTTGTAGACCTATATACCTTATTACTCTCACCATTTCAGAAAAAATAGAGAAACCATGTTTGACTTTCAAAGTCACCAAAAACTAATATCTAGCACTGATATTGATGCAAAACTATGCAACAAGCTTCTGAATAGGTGAATTTTAAAACTAAAATAGGAAATAACTCATATAACTTCGGTATCCCGCCCTTCAAAAAATATATATATAATTTCAGTACAATTTCAAAGTTTATTGCATAGCATTTGACTTCAGTATCAAACAAGCAACAAGTACTAAGAGATACGCCAAGCGTGCTAATCAGTTCAAAAAACTTGCTCCATCGAGATGCATACAATTATGGCTTACTTGTCCCATTTGCATACCTCTCATTAGGTGCAAACAAAACTGACTTCTCACTAGTTTTCTCCCTTTTACCTTCTTCTAACTAGCAGGGTGGACACAGTGCATTACATCTTACCAGTTATTTAAAGATAGATCTGATAGAACATATACAAATAGAAGTTACATCAAACCAAACCCAACTCATACTTAATCCCCAATCCATATAACATGTAGTGTTCTAAAATCCCTAATTAGAGCTGCTTAAGCAGCCCTCCACGCGTTAAAGAGTCCAAGCTGCTCAACCAGTTAGGGCAGTTTAATTACAAACTGCATCAATTAGCACCCAACTAGGTGAAAGTCAAAGGTCTTCCAAGGCTATAGTTAACAAATATGTGTAAACCATAACACATGTTATCACTCTTAATGCATCTGCATTCAAAGTCTACACGAACCCCCTCTTACAGCCCCAGTTTACGGCTGTCCGTCCCCACATACTTCAACCCTGGAAAATCCGTGGGGTGAAAACCTTACATCGCAGGTGCTCTCCATTCAACACATATTATAAACATTGACACAGTTCTCAAAATATATAATCAGCCTTTCTAAAAGAAAGGAACTACAAATTTACAATTTAACTACAAAACCTGATAGATATTTTCCTTGTAAAATGGTATGTGTCCCTCTTGTCTAACCAGTCTCCATGCAAAAATTTATGTTTTCCGGCCGGTGATTCTGGCCCTAGGACTTATGCTTTAACAGGCACCAAGTGACCTAAGTGGCTAAGCCAGTTAGTCATGACTTATGATCTAAAACCTGATGAACTCTATTATTCCCCAATAAAACTTGCAAAGACTTGACAAGTGCTGCAATCAGCTATATCAGTATAAACTCGAGCTAATTCTTCGTATATCTCCAAACAATTTTAAAAACCTAAAACCACGCAGTCAAATATCATTACGAAAAACACTTCATCCGAACATACAACACAAGTACTAGCTTCTGAATTGGGAATACGAATCAAAGCTATCATAAACATAAACGGATCAAACACAAGCACATACGTTAGTAAACTAATAAGAAAGAGGACTGCGTTACCGTCGGCGTACGGGAGAAGACTGTGGTCGATCACGATGACAACTGAAAGCCGTAAATGGGTTAAACGATTAAATGTGAAAGCAAACGTCAAATTGATAAAGAAAGTTGAAGCTTAGGTTAAAAATCTGCAGTGATTAGTAGATTGGAAAAAGAAGAAGAAGGTGATTTTAGGGTTTCGAAATAGATTGGGGAAAATGAAAAGAGGATAAAAAGCTGAATAGAGGTTTGTAAACGTGATAAAAAAAAAGGGCTTCCGTTGCCGGGACTTGAACCCGGGTCTCTCGGGTGAGAGCCGAGTATCCTAACCAACTAGACTACAACGGATCTTGCTATCAGAATGTTTTAAACCTTTAAATTTGAAGTTTTTTGGAATTACCATTAAACACACTTGCTGAAATTCGAAAACCAAACCAAACCGTATTCATAACCGGTTTCAAATGTGATATTGGTTTTTGGTTTGGTTAGTAACCGTATCTGAATTGTGTACTCGTTTAGCGGTTTTTACAAAATTTTGGTTATTCGGTTCGGTTATCTGAATAAAACGTATAATAACTGATTTAATCGGTCTAATCGAATAACCGAACCGAAAAGGTTTAATCGGTTTAATTCAGTTCGATTAAGTCTATTTCTAATTTAATTTTGTTTGGTTAGCGGTTAGCCCCAACAAATTTTCATAACCGAATGAATCAAACTGAGTAAACCGAATAAACTGCTAACCAAACTGTTGAAGAGGGCAAACGTTACTTGTATATTAAGAGATGGAGAGATAATTTACACTTAGACCCCTGCTTCAAAAACTATTTTTTTTTCATTTTAACTAACTCACAAAGGCTAAGGGTCACATATTCTTACTAATCAGGTCAAAACTAGCGCATCTTCATATATGCATGACCCAAGTTGTGACCTACATTATGTAAGATAGCTTTAGCAAAGAATCTCTCATAACATGAGTTAAAAAACCAAATATATACATCTTAATTTTCCATCATGTAAAGTTTTTTAGCTTACATACTAAATTATACAAGACCGTGGTTTTATTATTCTAACTGTTCGTAACTAATAGTGGTGATAAATAAAACATATGTACAAAAAATAAAATTAGTTGAAAGTAACAACTAAAAATAAAAATGCATTGAACTAAAACGTACATAGCTGCATCATAGAAAGTATCATGTGGCTCATCTTCTCTTATCATGTGGCTCGTCTTCTCTTGCTAGGGTCTAGTGTATACATAACACAAGTAACTTGTCTTAAGCTTGGTTGGTTGAGTAACCTAACTAAGTGCATAACTCCATTCAATGTCTCATTCACCAAGCGATTGAACTTAAGATCGAGCTTGGATCGTGAACAAGGACAAGTGTGAAAAACGTAGGTTAGTAAGGATAGTTTTTGTATGGATAGGGTTAGCAATGTATGTTTGGCGGTTGACAATTTGACAACGAAAGTTTTGGCAATGGTGGATCACTCAAGGCCAAGTGAGTATACCAAAACAGGTTTCATCAAGTTAGTGTCGTTAATGAGATGGGTTATTCATAAACAGAAGAGACCATGCTGCATATGCATTGTCTGGAGACTTAAAAAACAAAAAAATGTCGATTTGTGGATAGAATCACTTTGATTTTGAGACGATTGCTTCCTTTGAATTTACACCCAAACATAAAATTCCACATGTTTGACATGTAATTGAAGTTTGTAGGAGACATAATCGGAGTTGTAGGGTGGAGATGAGCATTAGTTGAGTGGATGTGCTTCGGTTTGAACATAGGTGGTGGTCGACCATTTGCAAGGCTGCCATAGTAGTTGTTGGAAAAATGCTAGGTGTGGATGAGGGGTTTTATTATCTTTTTCTTTTTTTTTATCTAAGAAGAATACACAAATGATCCATGTACGTACATTCATTTTTAGTAATTGAATGAGTAGTCCGTTTTTTTAACTAAAACGGTATTTTAGTCATTCAACGAAGTTAACAGAAAATTAGCTGAAGTTAGTCTTAAATTAAGAAATTATTACAAAAGTTATAGCTCAAACTAAAATTTTAAAAATTTAGTACATAAAGTTGTGACTTAAGTCAAACCAAAATTGACTATTTGTGTAATTAATTCAAACAAGAACGACGGAAGGTTTTACTAGTTTTATTTAAACATGTTAGCCTCACTAGGCATGTAGTAACTTACTTTAGAGTAGAGTTCACAGATTAGGGTCATTCGAAAAAACTTTAGGAATTAAAGTGATATATTAGAAAAAGAATGATGATTTAAAATTATATAAACTAATATTTTAGATCCGGAGTTAATTTTTCGAGTTGTTTAACTAGTTAATACGTGATAGTTGAGTTTTTATTAATTTACCAAGTTAGAAATATTTGTATTACACAAATTGAATAAATCATATGTTGTACATCAACAGTTTTTATGAATATTTGTATGTTTGATATCATTCGTCATTGGCAAAGTAAGAAAAAATTAAAAATTATAAATGATAATTAATGAAAGTTTAAAAATTAAAGTTAGTTTTTAAGATAAGATATAATTGAAATTCTTTTATAATTTAGTAAGTTTTAATAAACTATTTAGAAATAATAAGATTTATATAGCAAATAATTAATTATTTGATTTGATTATTTGACATCATTATTTTCTAATTTTTAACTTTAAATAGCCAAAAGATAATTTCATCAAAAACTAACAAGACACTACAAACAATGAAAAATTACAATCAAAAAGAAAAATTACACCAAGATATAGGATAGATTGACAAGAAAAGAAAAATCTAGATTTCACCAAAACATATGCCAACCAGAGTTGTCATATCTATAGTCCTTTTACTTCTCTTTTTTCACCTAAAAATAAATTTATTTAATGTTTCTATTTCTTAGTTCATATACGTTTATTACCATCAATTATTTTTCTCGTTTATCTTTCTCCATTTAACAAATAGATTTTTTCCTACTGCTTCTTTTAATTCCTAAATATTTATAATTGATTATTTAATAATTAATCTAATAATTTTTTTATTCAAGTCTCTAGCCTAGTATAACAATAAACAATAAACAAGTGTATTTTTATGCAAAAGAAACATGTATTAAAATTAGAATAAAGTTCTTATTATTTTTAAATACGTTTTTTATACAAAAACTATTTTACATATGCATAGTTACTAATATCACATAGCAAATCATTCTCAATATAAGAATATTTCAATATAAATTTTGTACAAATATTATAGTCTATTTTCATATTTTTATGGAACGGTTCAAAAAGAAAACAAAAGCTATTAACTTTTAGGTATAGTTTTAGCTATATCAATTAGTGTTTTAATTTTATGTAAAGGTAAAATGAAGATTAAACTCCAGGCTTAATAATGCTTTTGAAATAATTTTAGACATTGCTCAACACACAAGATACTACTTTTTTGGTATACGTTTGTGTTAGTTGATCTCTTATCCATTCACATGGCATGCTTCAAATGTACATTACCTTTGCTACCAATTTGGTCATGAGGCCAAGACAAATACAATTGAGGGCAAAATGGCCATCATGGGCCATTCAAGTTAGTTGGTGTTTGGACCCTCTTAATAATTCAACAAATTTATGATATTAATAAGCAATTATGACTAGTCCTTTAGGGTGAGGGTGAGGGTGATGGCATGGAAGATGAGTCACTAAGTGGTATTGGATTTTTACAATAATTATAAATGTTTATATCTTGTAAATATAGTGGATTTTAGAAATTCCATTATTGAAATAATACTCTAAAAATAATAACATTAAAATCAAGTACAACAATTATGTTTGTTATATATATGCTACTGGTATTAAGGACCCAGTATTGTGGCGTGGTCGTAAAACCATGTCAAGCAGCACAATGTTACACCATCATCAGCGACCAATAAAATCGAAAAATCTCGTATTAAAAAAATAAAAAATAAAAAATAGAAAACCGAACAAACATCAGATGTAAAAACATTGAATCATGCATGTGAAATGTAAAACATTAAAACAATAAATAAGTCGATGTATGACCCGCACGTTGTGAGTTTGTGACTAGACCATTAAATGGGAAAAAATAGACGTAACAATGTTGAACCACATGCGCGACATGTAAAACAAATATTTGAAAAAGATAAAAAGTATAAGGGAACAAAGTTAAAAGTAGAAAATTGCAAGGATTAAGTTATAAAAAATATAAAAATATTAAGTTTAAAAGAAAAAAATTAGTTGGTTGTATTTTATGCATGAAAATATGTGCATACTTGATAATTAAAATGTATATAATTATCTTTTGAATTGGTTCGGAGTTTTAGTTTTATGAGCTTTTTAATGATTAAACCAGGTGCAACTAAAGAAATTAAGCCTATTATTTACCAAATAAAAGATGTTCAATGAACGCACTTAGCCTAAAATTTAAATAGGCATAATGGTCACGTCACAACATCACATAACACAATAACTAATGTAGTGTAATTTGATTTTAGAAGTTCATGTCTTCACACAATCAAGTTTCGAGCTTTGGGATTCGTAAATGAGTTCAAAGCTTTTGATTTTATGTGCTTAGACCTTTTGATTTTATATGTTAAGGAATTTCAAGCAATTGGATTTTTCACTACTCACGTGTTCAATCCTTAACAAATTTATATGCTTCTTGTCTGACAAAGTTTATCTATTTAGCTCGACACAGTTTTATGCTATGAATTTTTGAACAATCATAGAGTTATATGTTCTAAGTATTTAGGACAATTATCCAATTCGCGTTATAAATGATAAAGTAGGCTTTATGATACTAACATATATATATATATATATATATATATATATATATATATATATATATATATATATATATATATATATATATATATATATATATATTCATGATTTGTGTTCAGCCATGACTTTACGAATAAGTTTGATGTGAAATTACGAGGATGCCTCAAATGGGACACATGCATGTGACTTCTAGGAGCAATGATGTATTACTATATATTAACCATGCTCTATTTTGCCTTCTTATTATCTTCTTGTTTACAAGTATAGATGTTAGTTATGAACCCACTTCACAAGGCACGTTATAAGCTTTGTCATTAATGACAAATGAACCTTTATGGTCACACACAAAGAATAAGTAGGCAAGAGTAATGTATCTAAATGTTTTGATTATCTTCAACCTAATGTGTGTAAGTGTGTTGTGGTATCACAATACTATAACATGGAATGAAAGCAAAGATTTGCCTTTGAAGGACATCATGCGTAGAACAACTTATGGTTGTTTTGTTTCTCTATAGAGGACAAATTATGGATGTCTTCTCCATTCGCTTATATTTATTTGAAGATACAGTTTATCTATATTCATATTTATGCTCATAACGTGAAGAATGTGTTGGCGAAAACGACCATTGTTGAGTTCAATGTAAAATTAATTTCATACTATAATACGATTAACATAGGCTTGTCAATATTTAGCGATGATTATTAGGATTATTATTTTGACTTTATGAGTAACCTAATTGGGATAATATAAATTTATAAGTGACCTAATTGGGATTAAAAAAAATTTCATGAGTGATTTAATTATAAAAATCTTAAAACTTTATTACTATTTTACAAAGTTATAAGAAAAACACTAAATAGGACAAAGATTCTTATGTTGTCAATTTAAGTCTCTTAACTCTAAATAAAACTAAAATATGCAAACAAATTCCACAAGATAAAAAAACATTGAAACTGGAGTGTTTTTTTTGTGTGTTTGTTTAAAATATGCATGTGACTTTATTAAAATAATATTAAGGGGCTGTTTGGCAGCCTCTTAATCAGCCTCTTAATGGTTCAGATGTCTGAATGGTTCAGCACTTAATGGTTCAAACTGTTTGTTTCTCAAGCAGATGTCTGAATGATTCAGACATTTGCCTCTGAATGGTTAAGCATTATACTAGTGCTGAATGGTTAAGAGGTCTAATGCTGAATGGTTAAGACCTCTTATCTGAATTGGTCAGACATTTGTATTTGAATAGTTAAACGATATACTACCTCTTAATGGTTCAGACCTCTTAATGGTTCAGCACTTAATGGTTCAGACCTCTTAATGGTTCAGCACTTAATGGTTCAGACCTCTTATTGATTCAGAAGTTGCCAAACAGCCCCTAAGACTAGTTGAATTCACCCGTGTGATACGGCAGAAATTCTATGTATTCACAAAAAATTGAAGACTATCTAACAAAGTCTCTTCGGAAGGACAACCACTTAATTTGAAAAGAAAATGTTAAGTGGTCAATTCGGGAATCCTCAAACTTCTTTTTTCATGAAATAATCTGGTATTATTTCATATTTCATAATTTTATTTAAAATGGAATTTGTGGATTAAAGGTGTAATAATAAATTGTATATTTTACCGCCAATATTATATTTTTACTCATGGGTTAAAATTGGGCAAAATTTGTAAAGGGGAAAAGGGAGAAAATTATATTACTTTTACTCAGAGCACTCACAGCCTGTCTTTAAATTAATGTGAGTATATTTCCTATATAATATGGTATGGTTATAAGTAGTTGTGAATAAGGATATTGGAAATTTACTATTAAATCTGTATTTTTGTGAAATAATGTTCAAAACCATATAATGTTTTTAATATATTTTAAGTGGTTGTCAATAAAGAAAAAATAATAATAATAATAAAAGTATAAAAATATTATTTAATTGAAAAATAAAAAATAGTAATTTTTAATGTAATTATTTAATCAATGAGTTCGAATGGTCTCGTGCCCTCATAGTCGTACATGAAAGATATTTCAAATTCATAGTGCCATTCATTGACCACATGTATTCGAATATTGTCAACGATTTTTTTCCTCCATTTAAACTTTCTCTTTTAATTTATAGTAAAATAAATAAATAATTTTAATTTATGGACTGAGTTTTATAATATTATTGCGACTTCTTGTATAATACTAGTAATTAACATTTTTAGTATATTTTATTATAATTTATTTTCATATATTTTTTTAAAATTAAACTTTAACATAGTTTCCACGTTTATAAAACTATAATCAGTTTGTTTTATTTAAAAATCAAAAACTAAAAAAGAAACTTTTTAAGTTTTCTTTTTTCCTAAATGTTTTCAGCCTCAAAATGGTCAAAAAGAAATCACATGGAACCAATTTAAAACATTCAAAATATTTTTGGATGACGACCATAGGTGTTAAAAATCACAAATACTACAAAATAAAATACAAAAAGAATAAACAATATTAAATATTTACTTGGTAAGAAGATGAGATTTAATTAGAGTTTAGTAACCATATACTACTAACCTTACAAGTAAAATATTTTTTCTTATCTTTTAGGATTAAAAATGTTGTAGTTATTCTTTACATTTTTATTGCGGATACATGCATAATTTATAAATAGAGTGGCTTCAATTCGTAAAAGCTTTGAAATTAGAGATGGAAAGAGAAAGGGACATACATAATGCATGCATAGAACTTATCATCGGTTTAGAAAATAAGTCATGATGAACGAGACACAAATGTTAGAAGACTGCAACAATATTTTCAAGATAATTAAAGCTATTTGACTGACATTAAGGTCTATCCTTAAATCGCCGTGTTCAAGTAACAAACTTGCATCGATATGGTTCTTAGTCCAATAGATATATTAAGTTATAAATAGTTGATTGATCGAGTGAAGTGTTCTATTAGTATTGAGCCTCGTAAGCTTGATATCAATCAAGTGTTAATGTGGATGGTAAATCGCGCATTATGAAGTATCTTCCTCCAGCGTGTGAATCGGTCCTGCCAATGATATCAATCAAGTGTTTATGTGGATGGTAAACAATCCTTATGCATTGTGTCATCCATAGTCAACGAAGTGTGATGCCATGTAATCTTATATTTATGTTTTAGACGACCTAGCAAAATCTTTGGGAGGTCTATGAGCAATCAAAAGACACCTTGGAGAATTTTCTAAAAGTCCCAAGTGATGGTTCGGATGCCTTGTACATCATGGAATATGTCCTTAATGTAGTCATAACTTGTTTTACTATATAACTAAAAACTAAATATCTTTTGTAAATAAAACTACAGTAACATGCAGAGTTAAATGACCTAGTAAACAATCTATTATCAACTAAAGTTGTGTATTATGATTATTTGATTAAAGTTTGGATATAGTTTTAGTTATGATCATGGAAGCCTTGCTAAGTATGAGATGGATTTAAAATCAACATGAAAAAGCACAAGATGAGTATTTATGAGCTTAATCTTGGTTTAAATTTAGTTTTTACTATACCAAGTTACTAACTCAAGTTTATTTATGAAAGTGTAAAATCTCTTAACTGAAAACATTTAAAAGTGCTTTTATTTTCAAGACTTTTACATGTAATGCTCATCAGAAGTTAGATATGGTGAGGATCATAAAAAATTTCTTGTACAGAGTTTAGATGTCTAATGTGATCTTATTCACATAAAAAAGTATTAAAGCTTACTTGTTACTTGTTAGCGTACTATCATTTTAGAATGTTTTGAGTAAAGTTTAAAAAAAGTTAAAGATGATTCAAAGATGCTTTAAATTAAGCAATTCAAGATTGCAAGTGCCATTATTTCGTATTAAAGTTCGTTAAAGTTTATTCATGGTTAAACTCATAAAGACAAACAAAAAATGTAGAAAGGCATTGTAAATTATATGACTATCCGGCCAAGGTCAATAATATACGGACTTATATCCGTATATATAAATTTATACATGATAACAAATTCTAACGTATGAAAATTTATTTATTATAGAACCACCAAGTCATACTCTAGATATTCGGGGTGTGACATAAATACCATTATTATTAAATGATGTGCCTAAAACTAACCATGAAGAGTATGCAAATGTCGCTAACAATGGTTTGACAAGAAACCAACAAAGAATTTGAATAATTCAAAATTAGGCTTAAATTTGAAATCGAAAACAACACCTAAGCATATCGTTTTAAAAATCTAACAAACTGCAATCACAGTACACTCTATTTTTCTAAACAACAAAAGCTTATGAACCAATATAAAATACTTCTATTACACAAAGTACAACTCGTTATAACCTGATATAAACTAGAAAAAACACCCAAAATTTAACTAAAAATAATAATAACAAAAACTAAATAATACATTTCTAACCTACCTTTACCAACCTAACTAAAGTCTACAAACCGGTTCACCAAAATTGTAAACCGGCCGGCTCTAGACTACCAAAACCGGTTCAACCAATTGACTCGAAGCCGTCTGAACCGTCATGATCGAGGCCGGTTCAACCTCTGCTTCCTTCTTCTTCCTCATTTCCAACACTTTCCGGTGGCTGTTCGAATGAACGTCACCGGAAAAAGTTGGGCTACACGCCGGTCTATACTCAGGGTACAGCCGGCCGGATTTGAACCGGACACCACAAGCGTTACACAATGTTTTGGGACCTAAAGGACCGGTTCGCCATTGAGGTGTCTTTTGAACTTGACAGTGAGTACACCTACGTTGACTCAGTGACTCGTTCGAACCCGGTCCATTTTGGTTGGCCGGACTTTTCCTCTGCTTCTTCGCCGCCGGCGGCTTTTCAGAAAACAAAACCGTGTTTCCGAAAAGCAGAGGTGAAGTTATGGACGAGTCGTGGGATGATGAAGAACTCGAAGACGACTCAGTGAGTGAACGCGAGCCGGCGGACCAGACTCGGCCTGGTTTTCTCGACCGGTCGGTTCTACACTTCCTCGGAACCGGATACGGTAGTCCTAAAACGGTGAAACTCCGAGCAGAACCGGTCGCCGCCGGTTCAAACCGGTTCAAGGCGGCACCGTCCGTTCGCTTCTCCGGCGTCACCGCCGGATACGTAATCGGAAGCTCCGACACCGAATCATCAACAATTTGCGATAACCATTCGAGGCTTTCCATATCATCAATCTGAGATAATTAAACCAAAAACCACAAGCAATTCGTTAAATTATTGATAATTCATTGATGTGAGTGTTTTGAATCTCCATGCAATAAACTGTAACTATGATTTATGTTTATCCTACTTACCGGAACGGTGAGGTCGCCGTCGGTTAGCGAAACAAGGTCGCCGGCGGTTGAAAAACCGCTAGAATTCATCGAATTGCTGTCGTTATCCTGCGAAGAAACCGAGGCAAAATCCTCTTCGGTTGATTCTTCGAAACAATCACCAGAAGGATTACTGAATTCCTTATCGGAGAGGTCTAACAGGTCATCAACGGAAAACTCATCGGAGGAGACGTTAACAACGCTGTTAATTCCGGCGACACACCAGAAGTCATCGAACGAAGGTTGTTGAGTTGATTTCATGCCAGTTATCTCCGACAGAAAGCTTGATTTCAATGCTCTTGCTTCAATACACTCCATTTTGGTCCAAAATTGAGTCTAAAAAGATGAAAAATCGCAGTTAATTGATTGGTGAACGGTGCTGAAAAACCCTAACAGAAGAATTAAAATGAAATTGGTGTAATATGATATGAATTGAAAGCATGATAGATACAATAATTGAGTGTATGTATAGGTACCAGGAGAGAGAGGGTTGAATTGCGTGAAGATTACTGAATTAATGGTGATGGGGTGGAGTCCATGTTTATTTTCTTTTATATTCGGTGTTTTTGAAAAAACAAAAAGTAAATAACCATCATATTATCATACTTTGGTTTTCAAATTTCAATACGCGTATGCTTTTTGTTTTAGAAGTTTTGAGTGAATTTTCTTTTTTCTCCGTGTATTTTGATTAAAATGATAAATATGATCAAACTAGTTTTTTTACCCGTCGCGTGTTGTCGCGACACCGTACGTTGCGTGATAATGTATAAAGTACAATCGATCCGATTCGTTTTCGAACTACATTTACGCCAATATGTAGAGTGACTCGAATTTATATCGTTGAATGAAAACATATTATATTTGACCCGACTTTTATCCAAATAAAACATATGTTGAAACATTTATATTTGACTCGTGTCCGAATTAAGTTTACATCGAAACGTAGAGTAAACAAAAATATATTACATTTGATCCGACGCGTTCCCAAACAAAACTTACGTCGAAACGTTTAAATTTGACTCAACTAATATCTGAACAAAATTTACGTCAAAACGTAGGTGTTTGTCGAAAAATAGTTAAGCCGAGTCACATCTGATTAGATCCTAATGATGATGGACTCGAATTTATATTTTACAAGGGTAAATCCAAAACTTTAAAAACCTAAGGGGGTCAAAGTAACATTTTTTAAAGTTTTTACAAAATGTTTAGGGGTAAAAAGTGTCAAATAAAGAAAGTTGAGGGGGTTTTTTGGCCGGTGGTATTTGCCACCGACCTTTGCAAATAAATGTATAGTAATTACAGACTGAAACATAATAATTCATTTAGAAATTTTTTTCTTAAACTACTATAATAGGGGATCCGGGAGCAAACCTTTAGCTGGGGTGAAACCTCGGTAGAAAATTTAGTTGGAAATCACTTTGAAATCAGAAATTAATGGGAAGGTTATTTGATAATGAATCTCAATAGTAATTAACCTTCGATAAAAACTTTAAGTTCGGTAGAAATTTACAAAACAGTTTGGTTGAAAGTTAAATTTCAGTAGAAAATTTTATAGAAGCTTCATGCCAAAGGTGGTTTTTGTTGATGCAATTATAATCAGTTGTATTTAAAATTATTAATTGCCAATTAGATAGTTATAACTATTCTGTTAATCAATGTAATATTTTGACTGTATGTAGTGGATTAATTCAGTAAAGTTTGGGCTTTGAATTTATCTCATTGAATATTTATGTGTATAAGTAGAATAACTCAATCTAGAAGTGTTATGATAATTTTAAAAGAAATTCGAGATTCACAATTTACGACACTCTACACAAACATGAAATGTTAACAAAACTAAAAACTTCAAAAAATTAACGTTTGTTCTTTTAGTTAGATATAGAACGTGGTGTTAAACCGGTTAAAATCTTATATTATTATTGTAGTCATTTTGAGTTTATATTATTATGATTATTTTTTTTATTTCAATCAAATCACCTTATATTAATCTTTAGTCCAAGTTCAGTTTTAAATTTCTTGTTTATGTTTTATATAACTTGGTGCTATACGTTTTATTTTTTATTAGGTGACAAGTTTGAATATAAAATATATGGGTAGGAATGTAGGACCATATCAAGAGAAAGTCTTTGCGTTCTAAGTTCTAAACATAGATTTTTCTTTCATGCTTGACTCATAGAAGACTTCAGCTTTATCCTTTGGTTTTGATTTTTGTTTTCTTATAAGAAAAAAATAAACATCTTGAAACTTTATAAAAACATGATATTCTTACATAATCAATTTTGAATAGAAAAACAAGAACCACATAGAAATTTATACATACTGCTTTATATAGACACATAAGACGGTTTTTTGACAATTTCTCTTACATTACTTTTGATTATTATTTAACATAATACTCTCAAGGGGATATGTGGTTCTTATATTAACAATTATATAGGTTATATAAAATTTATAAGTATTGTTTTTATTATGTGTTTCGAAGAAGGTGAAAACAAAGAAAAGTATCATTGAAATGTCCAGATATTCTTTTTATTGTAAATTCATTCCACATTGATGACACATTGTTTGGTTTAAAATTTGAAGTTTTAAACATATATGGCCGCCTTTTGTTTTTGAAATTTGACATTGTATCCATTATGATTATTATATTCGATAAAAATACATAATATTTATCTTTGTTTCGAATCAGGTATGAAACGATCCACAGAATTGAAATCGTTTTTCTATATTAATAACAAAACATATTTTTAATGTATTTTACACTTTATACAAAGTAACTTTAGTCCAATTTTTAAACCTTTGTAGACATTTTAAATATTTGTTCTTGTCCTTTTTTTAAGAAATGTTAACTCACATGCTCTTCAAAATCACTTTTAAATATATATATCTATTTACTATACACTAGAACTCTCAACAACATATAAAGTAACATTTTTACCAGATACTATATATTACTATTTACAAATTGATCTTTGTAAATTATAAGATTATATATTGTTTACTATTAACAAACTTTTGACCTATCAGACCATGAGGTATGCTCCATGTGTGAGGAACCATGCTTGCCACCTCAGGTCCTCAACTCACGTTCACTAGCAACATCATTTGCCTCTTTCGTGAAGGGTAAAATTGAGTTTCACAAGTGAGCCGCTTACGATTGTGACTTCAACATTAGAAAAGAAGAAGATAATTAATTTAGTCAAACCAATTAAAATGATACAATATTCAAATAAAATTTTTATTATTATGTTATTCAAATTATCACTCACACTCAGTTGTTGTACCCCTCACTAGTACATTACGAGTGAGTAAGGTGACATGACGTTTATGTGATATAAACAACCTACCATGCCACATTCCCTTAGTGGCCATTGACAATTGGAGCTAACAATGTGCTCTTCCTCTTACTAAGAATATAAAGTTGATTTTTATAATTGCTCACCATCTTTTTTTATTTTTAAGAATGTTAATATTCAGTCACATGTAAAATATATGTGTATCATTATAAAGTGTAGCCCCGACTAAAGTACATTAACTTTATTATATTTACTTGGAAAGGTGTATGAGTGAGTAAACTAGTAAAGGTTGGTATGAATGTTTACACACATTACGTAGTATTTTGTACATAAACTAATGACCTATACACCCATTTTTAATGAGTATATCTTCATGATTACCTGGTGTGTTATTTGATAGTATTTTCGGTGTTAAATGAATATAACCATTAAATTCATTTAAATCATTCGAAAAAATGTAATATAAATTTTTGGGTTTTTTTCCATTAGTTGAAACTAAAACTTTAGTTTCATTGTAACAAGATTTATTTTCTGTGTTACGCGATAGGGTTTGAATTTTTTTTTTCATAATTATAATTGTAATTCGTGGTAGTGTACTTTTGAGCGTTGATAGAACATAAGTGTTAAGATCCGCAACGATAAAATAAGATAAAAACAAAACTACTTGGACAAGTACACGATAAACTATAAGGCCTGGGGATATTATATAAGATAACGGAGATATAAGAACTAAAAGGACAAGGTAAAACTAAATGAACCTTCTATGAAAAAAAAACCTTCTATAATACATCTCGCGGGTCAGGAGTATCTCATCATACTAGTTGTCATATAGCTTACGTGCACTTTTGTAGTGAAGTAAATATGTAACTATAGATATTTATCAATTTGAAGCCTTATATGAAACATCTCGGGGGATCAATGTTGGATGGTTATCAACGAAGTAGAGTGCCACTAGTCGATTATGAGGCTCTCCACGATCGTCTCTATGCAAACCTTTATGAGGATGAGGTGGTGTCTTGAACTTGGTCTAACAACGCCGAGATCACATTAGTCAAAAATTCAAAGTTACACCTACTTGTATCAATATTCTCTTCCAAGGAATTTGATGAGTTGCATGAAATGATGGCAACTGAAATTCAAAGTTAGCCAAAACACCAAAACATATTTGCGTGAGAAAATGTTATTTTAAATATAGTTTAAAAGTATATACATTGGCTGAGAAAATGATTTTTCTTAAAAAACAACTGCTCTAGCAATCAATTGACCGTCGCATAACAGTAACAAAAGGGATTCGATTGTGTTAGTGAAACACATCGAACCAGGCTGAAAAATTTTCCTGATCCAATGAGGGTTTTTCCTCACATTGTCGAACATCGATCAAACTCTTAGGGGCGTTTGGTTGGAAGAAATGGAATGAAATTGAATGGAATTGAGAAATTAGTATAATTTTCAAGTAAAATTATGTTTGAGTGGGTAATGAAATGTAAAACACAAGAGAATGTTTCATCTTAAATTCCCTTGGTTGTGAGATTTCAAATTCCTTCTCTAGGTGGAAGGATTTTGAAATCTCACAACCAAAGGAATTTGAGGTGAAATATTCTCTTGGGTTTTAAATTTCATTACCCACTCAAACATAATTTTACTTGAAATTATACTAGTTTCTCAATTCCATTCTATTCCTTCCAACCAAACGCCCGTATGGTGCGTAGGGTGCGTTTGGTTGGAAGGAATGGAATGAAAATGAGAAACTAGTATAATTTTCAAGTAAAATTGTGTTTGAGTGAGCAATTAAAAGTAAACCCAAGAAAATGTTTCACCTCAAATTCCCTTGGTTGTGGGATTTCAAAATCCTTCCACCTAAAGAGGGAATTTGAAATCCCATAACCAAGAGAATTTGAGGTGAAACATTCCATTGGGTTTTACATTTCATTACCCACTCAAACATAATTTTACTTGAAAATTATATTAGTTTCTCAATTTTATTCCATTTCTTTCAACCAAACGCCCCCTTAAGGGTTAGGGGCGTTTGATTCGTGGAATTATTAGAATTGGAATTAGAATTTGAATTTGGAATTCGAAGAAATTGTATTTGGAATTCAATATTTTCCAAAGGATTTGGAATTTAATGGAATTGGAATCTATAAAGAGAATTTAGATTCCAAATGCATTTCTAGTGACAAAACGCTTATAAACAAATTGGAGTTTATCACCCGTTGCAAACCGCCACCACCTCAATGACCACCGATCATCGCCGCTACATACCACCAACCGTCGCCGCCGTCAACGTCGACAATCGATCGCGACCACCAACCGTGCCCACCGTCACCGTCGACAATCGACCGCGACCACCACCGCGCCCGTTGCCGAAAACCGACCGGACCCTACTGCCGATAACCCCCATCGTTGAAACACGGTTCCGCAAACGGCGGTTGGCGAAAGTCGACGGTTAGGGGTGTCGGCGGTCGGCGGTCAGGGCAAATAGCGGGCGGTGGTGGTCGACATCGGGGTTGTGCAGTGTCGATGGCGGTCGGTGGGCGGCAACAACAGCGGTCGGGGTCGGGGACGGGGGTCGGCGCATGACGGGCGGCTTTCGGCAGTTGACGGTGAGCGGGGTGGTAGGCGGCGGCGGTTGGGGGCGGCGGCGAGGGCGGTCGGGGTTAGCGGGGGGCGGGGGTGGTCGGCGGTCGGGGTCGGTGGGGGGAGGCGGTGGTCGGCGGGGTCGTCGGTAGTGTCGGTTGGCGGTGGGCGGTGTGGTAGGTGGCGGATGGTGGTGGAGGCGGCGGTCAGTGGAATTTGAAATCCTTCAATATTTGGAAGGATTTTGAAAATTTCATTTAAAGGAATTGAGAGAATTAATTTCAATTCCAATTATTTTCTCAACCAAACACGTTAAAAATGGAATTCAAATTCCAATTTCAACAAATTTTTACCAACCAAACATAATGACCAATGAAATTCAAATTTTAATTTCATTAAATTACATTGAATTCCTGCATATTAAACGTCCTCTTATTGTCCTTATTATCGTTGTCATTAGTCATTATTTAGATTACAGAAGTTTAAGTTGTTAAAACGAACTAAGTTTTCGTTATTTTTTTACCTCCCCTCTTGTGAATGGTGAATTGGTGATGATTGCTCCGTTTTCGTTTAAGGCGCTGAATATTCAAAATATGCAATCAGAAGTATTGAAGAGTTGACATTTTGACCGTACAAGTACGCATTAATAGTTGTCGTCATTCACCATAATAGACAAGTAAACCGCGTTAATCGCGCCGCCTCTTTTCTATGTGGTCATGCGGCCTCGGTCAACCATCAATCTTAAACGAATTTTCTCCTAGTCACTTAGACACGTATCTTGTGTAAATTTAGATACAAATGTTTTATTATATTGTTTATCTTTTAAAGGAAGTTAAAAGAATAAAAAAACGAGTAAAAATTCAATTTAAACCTAAGGATTTAGGGGAAGTTAAATGTTTATCTTTTACTCTATTAAGGTGGCGTTTGTTTTTTTACAAAATCCATCGACGAAACCTCTTCTGTTTACACCCCGCAGATCACGCACAGACATTATGGTCTGCAGAATGTTTGTTTTTTCAAATAGATTTCGTTAAAAAACGTTTTTTGTATGGTATTCTTGGTGCAGACATAATAATATAACTTCAAAGATCTTCTCGAACCTCTTTTCAAATTAGTATCCTCTCAACCCTTTCTAACAAACCCCTCTACCAACCTGCTCCCAAACTCGTTGGTCACCAACCCTCTCCACCCGTCCCGATCACCGGCCACAGTCCAGTCGTCGCCGTCGCCTGCCACCATTTAGTCGCCGCCGGTTGCTACCCGAGGTCGGTTGGCGAAGACTACGTCGTTTTTGGAGAGGAATTCATCGGCTGCTGTGGGGGAAGCGTTATGAAGAGCAGTGCAGGATCCGAATCGGAGGAGGAGCACGAGACCGTGGGCGTGGGAAAGGTTTGCGATTGATCAGTGAAGCGTTAGAAGTTGAAACAAACATTTTTTTTAGACCGCATAGGTTTTCTTCACCTCTTATTTTATATATGTTTGCAAATATGATTCGCGGACGCAGACATTTTACCTTTAAAAAACAAACTGCACCTAACTCCTAAGAGTTGGTTAAGCGAGAGGTGGGTGTGTGATTTGATTATTACGTTTTTCTAAATAATTAATTCTCTATTATCTTTTCTTTTTTATCAGCTTTTGTACCATAATTATCGGATGATTGTTTCATCTATTTCAAAATTACTTTTTATTAATTTTAGTGACTCACAATTAAAATATATGCATGCAATAGAAATATAATAGTAGAAAGTATTCTGGATAAAAGGTTTGTGATCAATTATGGAAAGGACACATGCGAAAGGCTTTACGGGATTTTCATAATTATTTTTGTTACCTACGTTATCTTTAGTTAAAAAAAGGTTTACCTTTATTTATTTGAAATTCAAATATCTTTGTTTAATTAAAGATTATTATTTAATTTAATGAAAACATATCATTTTATGTTCTTTCGAGACTGTTGTAGTTAAAATTTTGTATTTTTTAACATTTACATGGGGTTTAGGGTTTTACCTACATTATCCATATTTATCCTAGTTTCACCCTAGATGCTAGTGATATTAGATTTTGTTTTTCCTTCTATTTATTATGCTCTCCATGGTAGCGTGTAACCGAGAACACGAATATTCAAATGAAAAATCTAAAATTTTAAATTCAAATTATCTAAAAATTCAGATACCTCTTATGGTTAATGAGGTCTTTTTTATATAACCAGTCAAAATAACAAACAATATAGATTAGACATGAGAAGTAACAACGTTAACTATATGCAATTTAGAATGAGGTCTACAGTTATTAATCCTTATTGGTTATTTTAAGCAACGGTGCCACGTGACATGTGGTGAATGTTTTTTTAGGCTTTTTACCAACTTTTTAGTTATGTTTATAAATAAAAGGGGAGATAACAAACAAGAAAAAAGGGCTCTAGCCTGGTGGTAAGGTGTGTAGGCTGTAGCCTTCACGTTTTATACACGGGTTTTAATATTTTCCTTGCCTCCTTGTTTGTTCATTTGTTTTGGGCTTTTTTAAATAGACACCCCAATATTTTAAATCAACATCCCAAAATTTCTATACGTGTCGTATAGCCCCATACGCGTCGTATAGAGGGAGGGTCGTATAAGGTTGTATGTGTCGTATGGGGCTATATGTGTCGTATAGGGGGGTCGTATAGGGCTATATGGGGCGTATAGCTCTCTGACAGCCCCCCTGAATTTTTCCTCGTAGTCAGTGTCGAAATTCGCTATACGCGTCGTATAGCCCTATATGTGTCGTATAGGGGGGTCGTATAGGGCTATATGGGGCGTATAGCTCTCTGACACCCCCCCCTTAATTTTCCTCGTTTTTAGTGTATTCGACCCTATACGCCGCGTATGGACCCATACGCGGCGTATAGGTGGATGTCGATTTATAAACTGGGGTGTCTCTTTATTAGGACCCTTTGTTTTCTTTTCTTTTCAACTACATTTTAATTGTATTAATAAATAAACTAGGTGGGTGTTTGGGAGTGCTTATTTTTATCAATTTTTAACTTTTTAACTTTTGAAAAGTTAAAAAGTCATTTTATAGTGTTTGACAATGTGATTGTTGTGAGTGAATAAGTTAATAAGTCACTCCATACTAACTTATTAAATTATTGAAAAAGTCAATAAGTCAATAAGTTTGTTTTTTAAAGCATTCCCAAACATGCCCTAGATAAGAATAGATAACAAAAAGGCTTCCAACTCACTTTTAAAGCACGTAGCATTCATCTTTTTACATGGGTTCGAATTTTGATCCTTCCATTGGGTTTGTTTTATTGTTTTTTTTTCCTATATTGTTTCCTTTTTTTCTTTTTAGTCGTGTACTGAAGCGCGAATTACAATCTAGTTATAAACATAATAGATTGCTTTGTTTTTATTGAGTATTAGTCCTAAATTTTAACTCATGACGATGATTACCTTTTATGTAAGGTGTTTGTCAAATTTTACAATCATTAGTTTAACGAACGTTATATGTTCATTTAACTCAAAGTTAAAATTAATAAACTATCCTTGCATGTAAAAAATAAAAAAAAAATCATAATAAAAATTACAAAACTATAAAACCTAAGATCTCCACCACATGTCCACACACCCCTCTAACGTTTTTCCCGCCGAGTAATAAAATCTCGCATCTAAGAAAACCTCGTAAATTACTAATATGAGTTACTAAATATATATTTCAATTAAACTTTCTAAATCTAAAACTAGTTTTGATTTTAAACTTATAACATATTCGAATATGTTCTTGTGGTTTGTTCCGTTTAATGTATGGTTTTTGAAAAACTCTCATATACGTATTAATTTATCAGTTTTTCAATTTACTTTTATTATTTTTTTGTTTCTGAATATGTTTCTCATTTACAAGTTATTTTAAAATGTACTATATATCAAATCATTCAAGCTCATTGTTAACGTAGGGCCAGTGGCGGAGCTTGAACACTCTTATAGAGAGGGTGGGGGACGAAATCAAATTCTTTTATGGGGCGAACTCAATATATATATATATATATATATATATATATATTTTACACTACCAGACCAAATATTTACACTAACGAACCGAAAATTAACACTACTGACGAAAAAAAGAGGGGGCGAGGGCCCTCTCCGGCCCCTTAAATCCTTAGCCTATGCGTAGGGCACCTAAAGACCCGGACCCATAAATCATGGATTTGGTCCGACCCATGGTAAAGAACCATACGAACGTATATCTAGGGGTGTTCAAAAATATCCGAATCCGAGAATCCAAATCTGAAATATCCGAATTTCGGATATCCGAAAATTTGGATTCGGATTCGGATAGTGATTTTCAAAAGTTTCGAATATTCGGATATCCGATTATCCGAAAACTAAAAAAAAATATTTTTTAAAATTTTAGATATATTTTTACTTTAGATTGAGAGTTTTAGTGTATATTGTAACTTTTATGATATGAGTTGGTTTTTTATATTATTTTTATAATATTATATGTCTAATTATTGTAAAAAAAACTAAAAATAAAAAATAAAAAATGAATCTCGGATTCGGATATCCGAAATTTCGGATACGGATACGGATACGGATAGTGATTTTCACTATCCGAAATTTTCGAATATCCGAAATTCGAATTGAACACCCCTACCGGTATATCACACATCTAGGAAGTCACAAGTATCACCAATACTAACGATTGATACGACCAGGGGCGGACCCAGAAAATTTTTTCTCCGGTGTCGTTTTTTTCCAGTTTTCAAATAGATGTGTATATCTCAGCTCAATGCTAGAATTTTTGGTTTGGGTCGGGTCAGGTCACACAAAACAAATTACAATCACATTATAAGACATTTGATAAAGATACGATTTCATTAGAAAGTAAAACACATTACATTCTATTGTTGTTGTTTATGTGTCTTCATCTCTTGAAAAATATCCACTACATTATCAATCGAAACCTTCTTAAAAACGTCTTTCTCAATGTAGCAAATGCAAGTACTGTTTAGGGTATTCTTCTTAAAAAAATTAGAGATAATTAAGAAATGTTAATAGATTAATAAAATATGAGTTAGGTGTTTAGTTAAATAAATGAGCTTAGAGATTTTATACAAAATAAACCTATTGGTGTTATTATGATATTACTTTTCTTAACTAAGTGAGCTATTATTTTAATTTTTAGTGGGTTAAACATTCCAATAAAAATGGGGTTTAGGGGTCGTAATTTTTTTTAATAGGGGTCAGTATTAAAAAATACACGGGGTCAATAAAAAACCGTCAATACATGTTACACATAGGGGAGAAATATTTGCGGGGTCGGTTGACCCCTCCCCACCCTTCATAAGTCCGCACATGGATACGACACACCCCCGATTGCATGAAGGGTATACCCGACTTGCGTAACAAACTTGATGAGACCATTCTTATCATTATACATGACGGTTTTGCATACATCATAGAACACTAAAATACAAGATAAGGGAGATTGACTTCTCCACATAAATATTACCCTAACTTTTGCTCTTTCACTCTCTCTCTTTGCTCTATCTTATTTTCGATAGCCATTACTTATTCTAACGGCGGGGGGATTGTTACAGGTGGACTTTCATTCCTGTAAGGTTTTAATTGGTGTTGTTAAAGTGTGTGTAAGTTGAGAGTTGGAGGAATTGTACTGGTAAATCGGAGCTCGTGTGGAATCCAACCTACTCTACCGGGTACATGAATTTACATTCATTAAACAAAAACATGACTACTAATTTGGAGATAATACCAAATAAAAATACGTGAGATAGATGACAATATATATATAAAATAAATAAACAATAACCATTATATTATATTTTAATTATATTTAGTATAACAAATGCGAGATTTGATGTGATGTTACATTGACCTCCTATGAATTAATATTGTAATGGTGGCACGTGACCAAGTGTTTGTAGTTTGAGAGCCGGCAATTGATAGAGGGGGGTCCACGTGGCGGACAGACTAAACAAGTGTTTCTAAGTTGTCTCTGCTCTTTGGACTCGTAGCTGTTAAGCAATACATAACTTTACTTGATATTATTAGTTATTAATATTATATATATACTAATTACTAGCATTCTAATGCATTATATGTTGTTTAATATGCTTTAGTGGTTGTATAACTTTTTTGTCTTATTGTTTTTAAATTTTTAATTTTTTTTATTTTGAACCAATATTTTTACATCTTTTACAATTGAGTTTAAATATATTTTTTTATTATTTAACTTTGGTCCTTATACCTTTTATATTTAAAAAAAACTTACGTTTCGGTCCATATTTTGCAAGTTAGAACGCTGCATCGTGCGTGTGTGGTCAACATTTTTACGTCTATTTTTTGTTTCCATTTAATGGCCCCATCACAACACGTTGATCCAAGTTCGACTTATTGTTTTATATGTTTTGCCTAATTGTGGTGTGTCCTTAGGGCTACTTATCGCCCAAGATCGGTTTTATTTTTTCGTTTTTATACGAATTGTTAAGTGTTGGTGGTCGCTAACGGTGGTGTGTATTCGATTTATTTGGCATGGTTTTATTCCCCCGCGATAACGCGGGGGCTTAATACTAGTTATCAGTTAACTACAATGTTTTTAAAATCGAATCGAACGTCAAATCAGACGTTTTACTGGTCCGGTGTTTGGATTGGATTTAAGAACCGGATAACGTCATAATTATGTATAAGATCATTATTGAACCACTTTTTATTTTTAGAACAAAAAAAACCATTAATTTACATAAATGTATGTTACGAATAATTGATTTACATAAATGTAAGTTAAAGTTGGTGATATTTAGATGTTTTACATAGTTTACTGTTCATATATGATATACATATATGTAAACAGTTCAAGTATCACCAGACTTAATTTAAATTTATATAAATCAATGGTTCTGTGGTTCTGTAATGATCCTAACCTTATTATATATATAGTTATAACAGTTATATATAATTCAATATAAGTAATTCACATGTGTATTTTATAATTATATATTAAGCATAATAGTAATCTTATGTCCAACACAATAATCTACTCACAATCACTTTCAAAAATATTAAAAATTTTATAGGAATTAAACATTGATTATTCAAATATACCAATCAACAAAAACATTTTATTTATCATTCACTCACAACCACCCAGAATCATTCCACATAATATACTAAATACACTTATATATTTTTAAGGACTTTACTGTGAATGCTTTAGTGAGGGACGTAAAAGCTACCACATCATCTGGTTACGAAAGGAACACCGTTTATTGAAGCATAAGAGTGCGTAATAGGGGCGTGACCCTTGAGGGTGCGACTACACTCACGGTGTGAAAAGAAATCCACAATATCAATCGACCAAACAATGGTTTACACATTACCTTTTGTTTTTCTATTATTTTATTTCATTTATAATAAGTATTTTTTTATTCTTCTCAACTAAATTGTGCTTATTAACTTTTATATATATATATATATATATATATATATATATATATATATATATATATATATATATATATATATATATATATATATATATATATATATGTATATGTATATATATATGTATGTATATGTATGTATATGTATATATATATGTATATGTATATGTATATATATGTATATATATATATATATATATATATATATATATATATATATATATATATAATTTTTCCTAAACACGCCAGTATAAAATTTAACTACAACAAAGTTGGTTTTAAAAATAATATTTTTGTTTCATAAGCGGTTTTGACACGTGTTTTGATTGACATATCAGATAATAATTAATTGTTTAAAAAGCTAATATTAGTTGTTTAAATAATTTCATTTTAATAATAATAATAATCATAATAATAATATAATAAATGACAATGATTAACTAATTATTAAAAAAACTAGTCAAATTAACTGTAACACATGTTTAGTGAGTTCAAGTGTAAGAGCATCTTTAATAGGGCGTTTTAGCCCTAAAAAACGTCACATAATCCGTTTTTTAAACCAAGAACTATGGGGGGTTTGTTTTTACAAACCTTGTTCACACATATGAACATGAAAAAACGTCATTTTTTGGGGAGGTGGGACAAGGGTGGGGCTGGATGGGTTGGTAATTAGAAATAAACTAGAAATAAACTTCCCGTGTTGCGACGGAGGTGTAAAACCGTGCCAAATAACACAAATGTTACACCACTGCTAACGACCACCAACACTGAATTCGCGGTGTGTTAATACGAAGAACTTAGACCAATACGTAAAACATAGAAAAATATAAATAAGTCAATCTAAGATCCGTGCGTTGTAAGGAACCCTTTAAAAGGAAAAAAATAGATGTAAAAATGTTGAACCACACACGCACATTGTGTTGTGTTAACTTAGCAAATTTAGAACGAAACGTAAAATGTTGAATCACACACGCATGTTGTGTAGTGTTAACTTGCAAAACTTAGAACGAAAAGTAAAACGAAGATTTGTGAAATATAAAAAGTATATAAGAACAAAGTTGAAAATATAAAAGTTGTGAGATTAAATTGCAAAATATGCTGAGTTTTGAGATAAAAGTAAAGAAAGTCAAATTTGAGAAGTTAAATTGTAAACATGAAAAACTTTGTGTTAAAAGTGAAAAAATATTTTTTTTAGAAATCCCCTATGCATAAGGTACAACACTCTTATGCATAAAAGGGTTGATAATTAGTATAATATAAATATATGAAATAGTGATGATGTGGCAATGTTTTTTAAGTTTTTAAAACATTTTATTGGAGAGATTTTTAAGAGTTTCAAAAAATGAATGTTTTTCTAATATGACAGTGACTAGCATGTTTTTTGCTGTTATTAGAGTCTCTTATTGATGATACTCTAATTAACCCACTAGCTACTTGATGCTACTTGGATGCAATTTTTGCTAACATTTTCTAACTCGTAATTGTAGCCTTGTGTAAATGACAAGTAAACGAAATTGTTTTTTCTCCAGAATGGCAAAATATCATTCTCTTATAATATTATTAAATCAAAAACCTAAATACCATTTACGCCAAATAACCGAAATATGTTCTTTCTCTAAATCATGAAAAAAAACAAAATAAGTTTTGGAACCTACAATAACGTCATTTACAAAGTTTTATAATTTCTATAAACAAGCAAGCAATTTTAAGAAATACGCATTGAAAACAAAACCATTTTTAAAGTTTAGAAACAATGAGAATCATATAAACAATCCGTTTGTAGTACTTGCGAGAGACAAAGAGACTGTTTACTATTACACAAGCGTATGTATATTATAGTTAACGTAACCGAAACAAACGTTTATATAGTTCTTGGAATTCTCTACTTTAAATTCATTTTATATAAAACGTGTCTATTATAAGGCGCAAAGGTCTTTGTCCGTCAAAATTTCACACTTTAAATATCGCAAATACAAAACCATAAGAGAATGTAAATAAAATGAGATGTAAATTATCAAAACAATTTTAGTAAAATTCAAAAATGATTAAACTAGTTGTTTGTTAAACAAGTTTAGTAAAAAGATCCGCACGTTAAGCATGCTTGATTATGTATATAAAATACCAGGCTTAGAATTTTTAGTTAAAATAGGATTAAACTATGATCAAATATTTTTAGACCCAAAACAAAAACCTAAGCTCAACTATATATATAAGAGAAAAAGTTTAGAATGTAAAGTTCATTTTTCGTACGTAAATTATTACGCAAGAAGAATTACCAATTGCGTGAAATTATCACGCAAAATGGGCCCAAGCCTAAAATCCACAGCATGCAGTCGCTAGTGGGTTCTAAGAGAGTGCATGGTTCACAGGAAAAAAATCATTAAATAACACTTGTAGTCAAACAAAACAACGCAACATTTTGGAGAAGCTACGGTCCAATGGATCAAAGAAGCAAGGTTTGATATTAATTATCAAGTAGCTTATTGTTGTCAACTAACGACCGTTATGAGCAAAATCATTACCTACTTCTAGTGTACGAGATGTTATCGGTTTGTAAATATTATCTTGTGCAATAATAGTGAAATCATCACCTAATTTCAACCAACCTTACTTCATGCATTTTTTTGATTTCTTTTGTGACACATTTCTTAGGTTGGTTGTTGAACCACCAAACATGCCATTATCTTGTTAGCATGTTTATTCATTTAATATATGGTATTAATATGTTGAAACATGTTTTACTTTTTAAACTAACCGAATAAGATTTTATATCTTAAATGTGCATCTAAGCGTGACAAAAGTGTAGATTTTGGTTGACATCCAAGGAGATCAGGTTGCTCGCTCGCGGATTGATTATTGTTTGTAGATCAACATTAGGTTAAACGGAGTGGAGGCGGGTAGGGATGGTGTTGTGATGGTACACAGAGAAATTACTACCCCAATCCCATAAAAAAAGATGATTTTACGGGTTGTGTATGCTGACGTGGGAAGAAAACATTGAAGGAAGTGGATGAGCAGGAAAGATGTTACGGGAAAGAAGCAAAGAGTGATGCTAGAACATCATTCTGGCATGACCAATATCGAGGCAAGAATCACTTTCCCTGCAGGAGATCACGAACCACTCCGCCTACACTAACTAGAGATGGTATTGTGATTTCTAATTTTTAAGGTGTTGTTTGTTTTTTTGCAGGAAAATGTCTGCAGTCTGCGGACCACATCTGCAGAAGAAAAGGTAGATCAAACATCTGCAGTCTGCAAGAAGAAGACTGTTTGTTTTTTAACATTTGTAGACTGCTAAAATAATCTGTAATTAAAGTAAACTTATTTTTTAAACTTTAAAAAGTACTTCAATATTAAAATTTAAATAAAGGGAGGATTACATATTTTCCCTACAAACTTCATCAATTACATATATACCCAACTTAAAATTTTAATTACATATATCCCCTTGTAAAACTTAGTTAATTACACATGTACCCAAATTAAAAGTTTAATTACATATATCCCCTTCTAAAACTTAGTTAATTACATATATACCTAAACTAAAAGTTTAATTACATATATCCTCTTTATTAATCATAAATATTATATATTTATCCATTTGGTTATTTTATTAAAAATAACTTATATAATTAGTATTTACTCTTAATCTATAAAATTATGTTTTTTTTCTTTTTACTAGCTTTTCGAGTTTTGATTACTTACTAATATTTCTAAACTAACATTTTTTATATTCTTTTTGTTTTTTACCTTTTGATGCTAATTTTTTTTGGGTCCTATACGATACACTTCCAGTCTCGTTATGCAACATAAGCCGAACACATAATTTTATTATGCATAATGAGACTAGAAGTGTCCGGTACAGATACCGGAGAAAATTAGCATAAAAAGGTAAAATGATAAAAACAAGATAAAAACGTTAGTATAGAAATATTAATAAATAATGAGAACTCGAAAAGCAAGTAAAGAAGAAAAAAACATAATTTTATAGTTTAATAAAAATACAATTAAACTACTAATTATGTAAGTTATTTTTAATAAAAGTAATAAAATAGGTAAATATGTAGTATTTATGTTTAATAAAGCAATATATGTAATTAAATGTAATATTTATGTTTTAATAAAGCAGATATATGTAATTAAACTTTTAATTTGAGTATATATGTAATAACTAAGCCTTAGAAGGGGATATATGTAATTAAACTTTTAATTTGGGTATATATGTAATTAACTAAGTTTACAAGTGGATATATGTAATTAAAATTTAAGTTGGGTATATATGTAATTAATGAATTTTATTGAGGGATATATGTAATTCTCCCTTAAATAAAAGTCATATAACACTGCAATAATATTCATAAAACCATAAAAATAAATTTTAGTTAAATCATTTGTTCCACATTATGCAGTAACTCATTTGCCCTTTCTTGAAGTCGATTATATACGAGGGGTTGTATCGCTTCTTCCCATTACTCAAAGAACTCAACAAGTACTTCTCTTGTCGATCAAGAACATAACTCACCATAGAACTAAGCAAGATGTCAACAAACCTGAATCCCACAAGCACAAACATGATCGAAAACAGTTTTGTTATCGAATTATAAAGGAGTATATCATTAATCGTGCAAATCGCAGGTACGGTTTTCGATCGATGGAGACACGTTCTCCTAAAGTTACAATTTTGGGGGATATGAATATGAACATCGAGAATTGATTCTGAACATGAAGCAGAGAAATTGGGGGGATCGATAGGGTTCTTGACGCTTAGGGTTAGGGCATCGACGATGAGTGAAGCTGATGACAAAGGTGGTGGTGGTGGTTGTTGTTCGCCTCTTGGGGAACCGAAGATGAGGATGTCTTTGAACTCCATTGGAGTGAGATTGGGGGGAATTGAGAGCTCATTTTGCTTCGATAGCGCACAGAGGTGAGACGATGGCGGGTGGGTCGGCGGTGGTGAGGGGGAGGAGGGTTGAAGGGTCGATGGTTTTGGGAAAGGAGGAAGACTTTTGTTTTATATATAATTAAAAGGTTAGAAGTGGTTAGAAGTGCATATGTAATGTTTCTCCACGCAGACATCAAGAAGACCTTTTTAATGAAAAGTCTTCTAAAAGACAAACAATCTGCAAACCTTAACGTCTGCGCGGCGTAGACAAAAGAGATCAAGAAGTGCTTCTTAGAAAAAACAAACACCCCGAAGAGATGTAATATAGGATTAGTAAAAATGCATAGTTGCCTCAACAAAACCTGTCAAATGATTGAATCTTAGAAAATTGGTCAAGATTATTACGTACAAAGTCGTATAATGCTTATTTATCAAATGAGTTGTTTTCTTGTGATATTAGTACGTGTATGAAAATTTTTTCTGTTGGTTACAAATTGTATGGTGGACAATATACAAATTAAAAAAAATCTAGGTATGAGTAGCGTTGTTACTGTTTATAAAATATAAATTTAATTTTACTTGAACATTTTGAAGCCCATTGCGTGTCGCTATGCCTATCATTATAAGTGCCAGTAACGGACCAATTGGACATGCTTTACAAAGTTTGGGCCTTTAACAATATGCTATTCAAGTTTTATAGATGTATTCTTTGAACTTTTGACGCATATTAGTTTAACTGTTCAACTATTTAAAATTTAATTAGATGTATGGGAGGAAGCACCTCATAGTTTACAAAATGAGAGCGATGAGTTTGAGTCTTGTAATAATAATATGTTTCAGATGGGTTAGTAGTTTTACTACAATGGACCTTTAGATGGTGGGTTTTCATTGGAATGGTGGATGTGTTGGGTACCAGCATTATCTGTGTTTGCGGGTGTGGGTGGTCTTTTGCTAATGACTTTACCCGGGTAACCAGACTTATAGTATTCGTTGGCCGTTAAAAAAATAGAAAAAAAAGATGGTGATCCATGTAATTTAAGTAGTGTTTAGTCATTAGAGGTAGGTCAATGATTTGTTTGGTTATAAATTTTTATAGGTATAGTTGTTAACCGAATCAAGAAAATGTCTAATCGAATCAAGTTCAGCCGTTTAACCCGATTAAAGCGAAGACATAATTCGGATACGGTTAAATATTGATAGCTAAACCGAATAAGCAAGATTTTCTGAAACCGATAGACGAAAAGAAAATCTAATTCACAATTCTGATGTGGTTAAGAACCGAACTAAAAGCCAAATTCACAATCCATTTCAGATTTTTTTCCAGTAAGAATACAATTTGGTTTTTCGGATTTTCCATTGTTAATATTTTTGAACACCTACATGTGATATGCTTATATTGCAACTTTGTTTCATAAGGTTCCTTAGTTATACTTAGAGTCCCTCCCCACTCTTTATCAACACTAAAATGAGTGGTCCATAAAACGGACGTTCATTGTTTTTTAACATTAAAACCACCCCACACGCCCCTAACATGAGAGCAATTTTGTCAATCGTTGACATCTTTCGTTGAGTCATGTAGATCTATGCCAGTGATAATCTATATTTGTTAGTTTTCAAGTAATTAGTTTTTTCTTCTGTTTCATTAATCAGTCATTTTCAAAAAACAAAATCTTTCATTTCCTTAATTCTTGCACTCCCCTCCGTTAGTGATAACACTTTTAGTTTTGAACCTGTAATTACTCACCAAAATTCACAAATCAAAGATGGGTTGACGCATAAGAGGCTCGAACTCTCAAATGGGACCAAAAAGTTTTTATGGTGCGAGTGTAAATAAAATATACCACATTTATTTTCCAAAATGGAACAATGTATGTTTTTATGCTTATTGTTTTTGTTCTCATTAATGAACATAGGGTTACTCAACTTTGTTCTATTTGAAGATTCATTAAGGCAATTAGTTTAGTAACTTCACTAGAAGAAGATACATAAATGGTGTGTTAGATATGTTGATTTCTTGGATTTAGATGAGTTTATAGTTCACGAGATGGATTCTATCATGTTAAAATTAGGTTTGATGGTTAAGAACTCTGAAGATGAGATTCAAATAAGTATAATGGTTTGAATTTCTAGATTCGAGCTCCATGTTTGGAACTCTAGAGTTGAGATCCTTATGGGTATGATAGCATATAATCTAGTGTTAAGCTCAGACTTCATATAGATATGATTGTTTGAAACTCTTGGGTGAGTTGGGTATAGCTATTGGAGTTGAGTTCATTATGAGCATGATGATCTAATAGATATTGATGTGATGAACATGGTATTGGGTTTTGAATGTCGTATGATTTAGAACTTATAGATTTTGTTGAGTGTCAAATTTGGGGAAAAGTGATGCAATGGTGGAATAATGTTGTGCTGAAGGTGTGATCATAACTTTGTTGTAGTTTAAGGATTTGTTTAACAGTGGATAACTTTATAATTTCAGGTTTGGTGATGTGTATGTTTGAGTTGGTGATGGTTATTTGAGCATAGTGGATTTTTATAGGACATATTTTCATTGCCTTTGCTCTTATATCACATGATCATTCTTGGGTATCGAAGAAAGGAGGAAGTTTTGACGAATAAAAGTCGGGTGTGTACTAGATTCTAGTTGACCCGACCAAGTGGTGCTAAGGTGGTGCATATGTGAGGTTTGAAAAATTCTAAAGGTTGACGCTCGAGAATAGAGTATCCTCCATAGTGTCCTTCAAATGTTTTCTTATTCGTGGTATTGCTAATGACATCAAGCATGGCAACACACATTATTGTTGCATTCATGAATGTGGAGTCTTGCATTATTCAAATGACATGCTGAATTTGAAAGAGAAAGAACACTTTCACTATCATCACAAGGATTAAGTATCCCAATCAAGGTTCAAATGACCAAAATAGTAAAATACAAAAAAAATCTTCTAAGGTTGAGTTCATTTATTAGATTTTTATCATCTGATTGTGCAATAAGATCCTATATTTTTACTTTAAAAACATATTTTTCTAGGTTTGAGTTATAGCTTACATATAATCACTTTCATATATTGAACAAACCTTAATTGAACTACTATAATATTATAGAACTACTATAAAATTATAGTACTTACTAGTTTAGGTGCACAATGAATAGTATTTTGCAGCTTTAAAATTTCATCACACGTTAATTTTAAGTTTTGAGCTCAATTTAAATTAGTTTTGAAGTTTTTTGCTTTCTACTTTTATGATATCTTTGAATTAATTTCTCTCTTTTTTGTGTTTTTTTAGTAAAATTTAAAATTTTCTTTCTTTGTTTTTAAGTTCATCATATACAACATGGACGTGTTTCATTTTAATTTTATTTTGATATAAATTTTAGAGTAAATTGCACAGATCATCCCTAAGGTTTGCTTAAAATTCACCTTTTGTCACTGAGATTAATATATTACAGGTTTATTTTTAAGGTTTAAAAAAGAAATATGTTGCTGGTGAAGTTCACTGGAATAAAACACTCGCCGTAGAAGATAACCAAGGGTGTAAAGATGGGTTAGGGGTGTTTAGGTAATTTTATATTTTTTTGACTTTTTTATTTTAGAGGTAAAATCGTCATTTTGTAAATATTAACGGAATTATTTAACGGTCGTTTGATCCAGGGACGAAACGTGTTACGTGTGTTCAAACCTTAAGAACTAAACCTGTAATTTTTCAATCCCAGTGATGAAATGTGAAATTTGAGCAAACTTTTAGAATGATCCGTGTAATTTACCCTAAATTTTATTTGATACCGACCCAGGTTTAGATTCATTTTTGTACACACCGTTATGACAAGACTTTCACAAGAACATAACTGATTCTTTTAACTATAAATATATTGTTCAAAGTTAACATACATTTCGATATAAATTTTATTTTAAAACTGAGCCCGTCTCACCCCACAAACTAAACCCAAGAGAAAGATTACGTTTTACAGGAAGATGGGCTCAAAACAGGCTTGGCCCATATCACTTTAGTTGGGGCTACGATCACCATCTATACACTATTAAACCCTAATCTTTTTCTTCCTTTGCACCGCCGATTCTTCGTTCAACATCTTCGCTTTGAGGTGCGATTTACATTTTCATCTTGTAATCTTCTCTGCTAGTGAACTATTAATTCTTGTTCAATTTCTGCTAGTAGTGATGGTGAATCTGATCTGTTTGTGTGTGTTATTTGCACCCTTTATGCTATTATTTGGACATCGATATCGTTCGTTTATGAATACAAGTTGTTTGATGAAATTCCCCAATCAGCTACATGCTTTATGGTATGTAGTTGGTCGATGAACAAATCATGCAACAAAGTAGGTGATTTTGTGATATCCAATTGACGTTCGCTTTGGAGTGTAAATTCTCATGGGTGTTTTACATTATATTGAAATTTGAATGAAACTGCAACAAAGTAGGCGTTTTTAGGCGATACAAGTCAATTGAAAACTTGCAGAAGCTGATTTGTTGTTCTTAATTTGAGTATATGTTTCGTTTGATCGGTGGATGTCCACTGGATCTGCCTTCGTGATTTTGCTTCTGTAATCTTTTCTAAATGTTGTTCGACTGATTTTCTAATTGCAAAGTCTCTATTTTGGTATCGAGTTGCAGGATTAGTGTTCTTTATCTTTTAAAGTTTGCTGACGAAAATGGCAACTCAATTGAGCAAAAAGCGAAAGGTTAGTCTCATCAAGCACTTTTACAAGCTGATATCATGCTTATTTTCTTGTAGATTATATTGTGATTTTGTTTAAATGATTCAGTTTGTAGCTGATGGTGTGTTCTTTGCTGAGCTGAATGAGGTCCTCACCAGGGAACTTGCAGAGGATGGTTACTCTGGTGTTGAAGTTAGGGTTACCCCTATGCGCACTGAGATCATCATCAGGGCCACCCGTACCCAAAACGTTCTTGGTAATATATTTGCTAGACAATTTGTAGATCAAATTTTTATAAGATTTATAACGTTACGTGGCTGCATTTTGGTGACATCATGATTAGGACTTAAATCTTAAGTTTGAATAAAAATCCGGTTTATTATAGTTTTATCTTTTATGCCACATTAAGAAGAATGAAACATAGTGACGCCTAGGTTGAGCTTTATATTCTTTGTTAACTTGTCTTAAAAGCATGTTTTTTTCCTTTTTATATCGTTGAGCTGATTTTAGTGATTATTAAATCATTTAAATCTTCATTATGCTGAGCTTTGATATTTTTGTTTAACATGTGCTAAAAACGTTTGTTTTTTTCCGTCTATTGTTGAGCTGATCTTATCAATTTTTAAGTCAAATTAAATCATCTTAGACTAACAAAAGAATCATGGTTAATGTGTTCTTGAATGTGATTATGCAGGTGAGAAGGGAAGGAGAATAAGGGAGCTGACATCACTTGTTCAGAAGCGATTTAAGTTCCCTGAAAACAGTGTGGAGCTCTATGCAGAAAGGGTTAACAACAGAGGCCTCTGTGCCATTGCTCAGGCCGAGTCTTTACGTTACAAGCTTCTTGGAGGCCTTGCTGTTCGCAGGTTTTAAATCCTTTTAATTTAATCACTTGCTGGTCCATCTAGATTGTGTTAATGACTTAATACTAATCAATTGATGTTCTATGGTTCTGTTTTCAGGGCTTGCTATGGTGTTCTAAGGTTTGTTATGGAAAATGGTGCAAAAGGATGTGAGGTATGTAGAGTATATTTTCATCCTTGTTTTTTGTTGTTACCGAGTGTATGATTGTCAATCCTGTTCACTACTCTCAGGTCATTGTTAGTGGAAAGCTTAGGGCTCAGCGTGCAAAATCAATGAAGTTCAAGGATGGATATATGGTGTCCTCTGGTCAACCTGTTAAGGAGTACATCGACTCTGCTGTCAGGCACGTGCTTCTTAGACAGGTAAACTTACGTTGACACTTGAGGAAATGATTTCTTTTTTCCAACTGTAGCGATGATGCAATTGAAAATTTTACTTTTATCTGTACCGATAAGTAACTGAAGAGGTGTATTTTGTGTAAAACCAACAGGGTGTTCTTGGCATAAAGGTTAAGATCATGCTTGACTGGGATCCAACTGGAAAGCTTGGCCCCAAGACACCGTTACCTGATAATGTTGTAATTCATATGCCGAAGGATGATGTGGTTGCACTCCCACCTAAAGAAGTGGAAGAGTACAGACCACCACTTGTGATCGGTGATGAGCCCTTGCCTATGCCCGTCTAAATCATTTGTCGGAAACAAGACTAGAAATTCCAAGACTTCTATGAATTTTTGTTGTGTTTTTTTTTGAATTATCGTTGATGACTACTTTGTTCTACTGATGTTTTGTTGCTGTAATTTTGTTTCTGCAATTAGTTAAATGAAGTTATGTTATATTGGAGTGAAAATGTTGGTCATCATACGTATCTATTTAGTCATGAAGAAACATTTACGAGTTTAGAGTTAAAAATCATAAACCTAACTTATTTGCAATTTGCCCAAAACTGGTTTGGCTTTGGCTAAAGTTGGTTTTAGCTTAAACCATTTTGGTCTGATGCCGATTCTTGAGAGAAAATGGATTGTATCTAACTGATGCTGATTTTTGTGTGGTTTGGTTCAAACTGTTTAAAACTGATTGAAGATTGGTGAATTGGGTTGGGTTGAGACTGGCTTAACTATCATTCAGATGATTTATAAACCTGGTTTATACTTCCTACAATAATAGCCATTCTATTGATTTATAAACCTGACTTCACAATTGTTTGCGTCAATCTTAATTTTTTCGCTTTTTATGTTGGTAAACAGATTCAGGTAATTCAATGGGTATAACCTAACCATACCCGTTATAACATGTAGAAGTCTTAAAACTAATCTTAAACTCGCCCTTGTATCCTAACACTCTATCTAAATGTTTCAGGTTATCATTTGGTTCGGTTCTTTTGTGATATCTATATTGGTATCTCTTTTAATTGCCTTTTTCATCCATGTAGAAAAGATCTATTTTTTTAAATAATTGCAAATTCATAGCATGGATCCTAGTTTATTTATGAAGGTTATTTTGTACATGGCTTTTGAACTCTAATATAAGAGTTGAACATATGTTATTTAATCATAAAATGCATACACCATCAATTTGTAAAATCGTTATAACTTTAAATAAAAAAATAACACACATTGCATATATTACTTTAACTATAATACAAAAAGACAGTCATGTAATCACATAATTACAAAATTCTGAAATTTTAGGTTTAAGCGCCATTGTTACAAAGTTATAATCACGTCATGGTTGCTTTAGACAGTAAGCTCAATGCATTGAGATGAAAATTCCATGTGAAACGGATTTACTCTTATAAATTTCTGAATTTACAATTGAAATAATACCAATAGTAGTAGTACAAACTAAAGCAAAAACTCACAATACAAGCTTGATCTGGGTATCAAAGAATGACAATTTTTTTTAAATGCTTGCTTAAGCAAATAATATACTATAGAGCATGTATATGATGTATGGTAATCATCCGGCTATCACAAGGACAAAGTTGAATCATCATAACACCTTTGATGTTAATGGGATTCAAACTACCAATTAGAGTGCACGCTAGGCGGTGCTAACGTCCCCGAGTTCATAACGCGTCATGTCCTCAGAGTAAAGGATGCCTTTTGGTGAGATGAGACGCAGAAGAGCAACAGTAAACCGAGACTATAAATCACAATAAATAAAAAAATAATTAGTTTCACATTTTGAAGAACAATGAAAGCATAATGTTAGATGAAGTTTAAGTTAAACTTTACCCATTGGAACAAAACTAACGTCCACCAGCAGCCGCGCAAACCGAATCCTAAATTGCTAAAAAACTGGAACCAAGATATAAGGTATATAAAAGAAGAAAATAGAAAGGAGAAAGATCTTTATCTCAAAATAAAAAGCACACATTTTATTTCTATACCATGTAACATGTTAATAATCCACACAAATTATTGATATCATTGATATTTTTACAACTTCGAGAACCATCACTGAAAAAACCCAACTATAGGACCTGTAGAACGCTGCTTGCGTGGGTGGGCAGATGGATTGTAAGAGTTTAAAGGCCAAATCCAGTGGAATATAGATTCAAATATGAAACCTCCGCTAGATGGAATTAGTTTTGATCTACAATATTTCTAATTTTCATAACAGTAGAGTGGTGTTGTAGGTATTTGATAAAAAACAAAACACTTCGACTTGAAGTGTGAAGATTCATTAATTGCATATATTTTGAGATAGTTAGTAAACAGAGCACAAAATCAACACTAGAGAACAAAGATCTAAAGTCCTTACCATGAGAAGAAGAGCACCCAAAGAAAAGATTGTGCTCATTGATATGCTAAAAAATCTCAAATCACGGCCAGCCTGGAAAAGTCAAATTATGAAGCAGTTCAAGATTTGCCAAAAGTCATACATGGTAAGAATACGCACATCTTACACATATCAAAAGAATGATTGCATCACTTAGCAAATCAACCAAAAGCCGAAAGTACTGTACATCTACAGTCAGCTAATGGTTTAAAAAAATATGTTTCTGGAATAGACAGGTCACATATATAAAAATTAATTCCTTGTACGGTCATAATAATTTTGATGCAACCAGAATTATTATGCAGTAAACAAAAAACAGAACATCAAAAAGAGATTAATTATAAAGCTATAAATAAGCATACCAACAACGTTCCTTCAAGACTAAGAGTGCTTGCTGTCACAGACAGAGCCATGAAGTATGGAAGTAGAACTTTGTGCATCTGCATTAAAGGAAGATAACCATGAAACTTCAAGTACTAAAAAAACTTTATTATTTCATAAGTATATTACAAGAGAGAGTAATGTAAGATGCAGCTTCTCACACCAACCAATATTGAGTTACTTTGCCCACTAGGGCTCGCGAGTTTGCTTTTGGTTGCCTGGGTGGAAACTTCCCACAATGTCACACATCCTAGATCGCTCCCACCCAAGCACACTTACCTGTCGAGTTTTCGTCTCATGAACAACCAATATGCCTAAAACGCATTGTTGGTCTTGTGACCCGTGTTATGGTAAAAACAATAGCAATGAAGAACAAAGCTAGGAGATGAAGAATATCTTAATTCGTTGCATAACCAACCTCAATACGAAACATAGAAAAAACTAAATAACCAAACAACTACTAACTGAACCACCACACTTAAACTACTACCCCACTACAAGCATACGTTACAAGGACAACTGACTTGTTCACAAGGAAGTAATACAAAGGAAAATGACAAGTCAACCAAATAAAATGACAATTACGCCCTTGTGGAATATTATTAGACAACCCGGTATCTCTCATGTGGGCGGAACAATGTGGGATTTGCCTAATGTGTCACAAGTAATAAATAGTGCAACGGAAAAAAATAATAGAGAGAGAGAGGGGAGGAAGGCAGAGCTAACCTCCCTTATGACCAGAGGATCAGGTGAAAAAACTTGAGGGAATAACCACGGAACAATGGTACCAGTAACACCAAATATTAAACCGCATGATGAACCGATTATCACCAGCGACTTCAAAAGCATTCTTGCCTGGGTGAAGATCAGCAACATTTGTGAAAAACCATATATAAATTATAAAACAGAAGGTAAAATAGCTACAGAACATAGCACCAGTAATGACATCACTAACCTTTGAAAGACTTCGTTTAGCACCATATAGAAGTTCTGGCATATACGATTGTGCCGTTTGAGATAAAGGCTCACCCAATACAGCAAACATTTGGAATGTTTGGCCAAGGACCTAAAATAATAGAAAATTTAGAGACAGCAAGGCTTGATTTGACTTTACTAGCAAGAACAACTCAAGGCAGGCCCATACTGCTGCAAATAGAACCAACCTGATGAGCAGCAACGGTTTGCGTGCCCATTGATGTTGCAAAGTATATAAGTAGAGCATAGAATCCAACCTATAACATCAGACAACATAAAGTAAGAATTCTCTTTGAGCGGGTTGTGTAATGGGTAAAAAACAGGTTAAGTATGGAATTGGTTATTTTTAGTATGGGAGAGGTTTAGTTGTCCTGAAAACATTTTTTGTACATTTTTAATACATGAGATGATGATACGAACCCCACATCCATAAGGGTGGGGTCATCCCACCTGCATCATATTCCTTCTCGGGTCGGTTGAGGGCAAAAGTAGTGGGGGATGGCTGAATGGTAGTGGCTGAATATTAGGAGAATTTTAGGGGGAATTAAATGCCAGTTTATGTTTAAATATGCAATTCTTTGTTCTAATTGAAGTGTGGAGTTTTATCTTGTTAATTGGTGTCTTGTATTTGGAGATAAGCCCTCTCGAAGTGGCTGTATTGGTACTCTGTTTCAGTGAAATCAAGCCGACTAGTTTGGTTCTTATCAGATGATGTCTAAAAATATTATTACAATTATAATCTTAAACTTCAAATAAAGCGATTTAGGACGTTGTTACTTTCAATCGTCTGGACCATTTGACATGTTTTGTTTTACTGGTTCAAGATTAAGCAAAACACAAACTAACCCGTTCATAAGTAAACGGGTTGATATTACCACCTCTATGTTATCTTTTCGGGGTTTGGTGGAGGGGTAAGGAATAATGATACAAACCTTTGACATCATCGTTATAAATACCGGGGCTGCAAGCTTGAATATTTGTAGCAGTTCATTAGCTGATGGAACAGCAATGGCATAACCGTTATATCCTTTATCTTTTAAAGCTTCAATCATCATAAATGCAGCAACCACCTACAATATGTGTAAATTGTGACACAATCTGTATGACAACTTAACTCCTCCATGTTGAATAGTTTTTCATAGACCATACCTGAGACACCATGGTTGCCCATGCTGCACCAGCAATACCGTAGCCTAAGATTAAGCAGAGGACCACGTCACCAATTCCATTGATAACGCTTGCAACTGCCAGAGCCTTCAAAGGTCCCCATGAATCCTTCATTCCAAGACTGCTCAAAACAATATATAAATTTATGTTAAAACTCAAATCACTAATTCAGAAAAAAAAAACATCTATGTGATAGTTATTGATCCTTCAAGTTTACACATTTAAGTTTATGAGCATCATACACTATCTATCCTAAATTAGTATGGTGGGACCTTTATTTAAAGGCCGTTAACTTATGAATGAACTTGAGATGAGGTGTCTAGATTCTACCACGAAATCATCAATCAGTGGAACAAAATTGTTGTGTCTACCTTGCACTCTGAGCGACCCACCCAACAAGAACTGCAGGCCATGCCAAGCCTCGTATCTACTAACATATAACAAACACATTTTACTGATTAAACAAATTAATATAAGTAATAGACCCCATGGACAAAACAAATTATGTAAATAAGAAAGATTTGAGGAGTTTTATAATTAAACAAGTAAATCCAGATGCAATCTTCCTTCAGAGCAATATGTCAACCTCCAAATAAATAAGTAATACGTTTATTAATATGAACAATTATCCCGAAACCACCCAAGATCAAAAGAGTAATTGTTATGCAAAAAGGTTTGTATTATCCAAAGAACCTGAACATATGTGTTTGCTGGTGATAACATATGTGCATTCTTGGCTCCAGCAAAAGCTGAAAATATGGCATTATAGAACTCAATCAATGGAAGATTACAAATGATGATACATAGATTCAAAATTAGAGATGAATTTCATAGTCAAACTACACTTGCCAAACTCAAAATTTGACATGGTGCTATTTGTGGTAAATATCAAGAAACTTTTTGTTGCTTAATTGCTTGTACTATATATATAGGAAAAAACACTGCTCTTGTTCTTTTCTAATTCGTAAGTATGTCTATAACAATAGTCTCATGGGAAAAGCATCAATGCACCACAACAAAAAGAAAAAAAAGTTCTTATTACCACTCAATGCCCATTCTCCCCAGAACCTTGTAAAGAAAAGCATCATTGTGCCACAAGTCAGTCCAACGAAAAGCAAAGTTGATATCTGATGCTGCACCTCAGATTTATCCTGAACAACTTGACTAGTCAGACAATTCAAGAGAGGATATTAGAAGTCAACGTTACAGAAATATGAAATCCGGGGCGGAGGGGGGGACGACGCTTTCAGAATTTGTTGCATTGGATGCTATGGGTCATTAACTGAGGAAACTAGAGCATGAAGCAGCAAAAAGAATGTGTCGCCCAATAAAGGGTTATTCACCACTAACTGTGATATTTTTGCATATGGGATCTTGTACAATTGTCAGGACAATATCAGATTAATTAATGCATGAGATTGTTTCAGATATAGAAATACTAGATCTAAACCTACAACATGTACAAAAAGATGAAGGCACTATATGTTTGTGTGTGTATAACTATATATACATGGTGATGTAGTATTGGTGTTTTGATAGTTTTCTACAGCTATAATTGTATACCCCTCTCAAACAAATTAGTCCCCCTACCAGATATATATTGGGATAGCAGTTTGCATAATCCCACTTCAAATCTGATTGCAAAATCCATCAGTTTTACTCATAAATCTGACACCAAAATCCATGAGCTATGGGTTGCATTGCAACATTCTACACCAGCTAAATGACTTATAGGGCCGCAAACAAACCGAACGTTCAGCAAACAGCTTGTGAATTGTTTGGCTGAAGTTCGACAGGTTCGTTTATGTTAGTACATTTAATAAATGAATCAACACCAGCAGAGTTCGTGTTCGTTCAATTATGTTTGGTAATGTGTTTGTTTGTGTTCATTTGTTAACGTCAATTATAAAGGTTTTTAATATTCATAAAATTTTTTTTTCACTTTTTCCCCTTAGTTTTTACTTTTCCTTCATAAATATTTAGAAACTTCATCAGGTATTTATTCATGCCGTCACCCTTTCTTTTTCAGCTCAAAAATCAAACCATCGCTTCCCTACGGCCCTTTCTTCTTTAATTGATGCTAAACCCTCATTCTTATTCTCAAATGAATATACGTTCGTTTATTTTGTTTGAGTTCATTTACTTTCGTTTGTGTTCATTAGTATTCATTTACGTTCGTTTGTGTTTGTTTACATTCATTTATGTTCATTGGTATTCATTTATGTTTGTTTACATTCATTTGTGTTCGTTTATAGAATAAACGAACAAATACAAACGAACACGAACAAATTATTTTCCTTAACAAACGAACCTTCCATCCAGACATACATTCGTAAACCGTTCTTTTGTTCATTAAAACCTTAACAAACAAATGCGAACAAGGGCTCACTCGGTTCGTTAACAGCCCAAATGGCACATCTTCAACAGAAAGAAACAATACAAAGTTTCGAAAACATCAATCAAAGCTAAAAATAAACATATCAAAGAAACCTGTTTAGCGAGTGAAGTGGCCACCAAATTTGAGGTAGCTACAGATAGAAACATAAACACGTAACTCATATAATCACAAATCACCGTACCAGGCCCTGCAAATATTCAAATAAACACTAACCACTTAAATCATCACCTTAATTAACCCCAAATTAACATGTTCTAGAAAACGATCATGTTATCGTAATCGTACCTAAAGCAGCTAACTCGATGGAACTCGATTGACCAATCACAGCAGTATCAATCAAACTCATCAACGGTCCACATAGCCACAGCCCTGCAGCTGGCCCAGAAAACTTCAAAATCTCCACCAATTGATCCCAAATACTCTCGTTTCCCGCCAAATCCTTCTCTACCACCGTCAAATCACTCGCAACTTCTTCCCCATCATCACCACTCTCACTGATAGAGGTAACCGCAGCAGAGATCCGGTGATTCCTGTAGTCTTCTTCATTTGAAGCTCCTCTGGTAGGATTAACATGAGTAAAAAACCGATTTCTTCTGAACAGCGGATGGTGGGATGATGTAAGAGGAGAATGAATGCGTGAAGTGTAGCGGCATTGTAAAGGAGAATGTATTGAGTTGAAATTTGGGGTTATTGCGAGTGATTTGAGGTAGCAGTTGTGGGGAATTAGGGTTTTAGCATCCATGATTTGGGGATTATTGTAGTTTGTGTGTATGAATTGAATAAGTGGTGGGAAGATGAATTAACGGTGAAAACTGAAAAGTGGTGAGATATCTGGATTCTGGACAAGATTTTGGACACGTTGTTGTTTTCTATATGTAATGAGTAGATAGTTAATATCATGCCAAATGGTTTAGGTTTATTTAGACGTGTGACGACTTAATAGCTCATGGGCTACACAAGATTAAATTTTTATAGCTTGGAGCGGTTCTTTAATGATTTAATATATATGTTCGGACCCGAGCTACACATGGTGAACTTCACTAAGCTTGGTAACATAGACGATTAGACGGTGATATTAGTTATGTAAAAATCATATCGTGTTTCATATAGTAGATATAATTTAAAGATTAATATTAGTATATAAATTTATGATAAATATAACTATATTAGTGTGTGTATATATAATTATATAAATATAAGTAGACATACATATATTTAATAAATTAGAGTTTACTTCTCATATAATAAACAAGTCTTTTAAATATATATATATATATATATATATATATATATATATATATATATATATATATATATATATATATATATATATATATATATAATAAATAAAAATATATTGGTCACAAATTCAATCCAAGAAATGTGGACCAAAATGCTTGCGGAAGCTTTTGCACGACGACAAAATGCAATTGACATGACGCCAATGACGCGATGGACCGACGATTGTAATTATTTGCGTGTGTAACGTGTGTGATTTATTTGTAGTGTTACAGGATTCATCTTGATTAAATATTTATAATTTGATTAGCTATTTATTAAAACATATAGACGTTGAATAGGACGTTATCACACACCATTCGATATAAGTTCTTTTTTCTATTTATTTATATTTTATATTTTTTTAACTTTTTATGTTATATATAATCATACCATCTTTAAAACCTTACGTTTAAAGCCACCTCTAAAACCTTGCGACATGGTTTAAATGTTAAAAGTACGTGCTCAACTATTGTTTTATTGTTTTATTGAGTGAGTTTTTGATCATTCAAGTTCATCGTTTAAAATGTTGCAATTGTTAAAAGTGTACAAAAACTAAATACTCATATAGTCATGTCGGCTATCACATCAGTTAAAAATTAGAGTGGCAAAACAAAATCCTGTAACCCTGATCAGACGTTAAATATTAATTAGCCATTGCGGAAAGTAGAACGTAGCATGACTTTAAGACATGTCCATTTGTTCATCTTTTATTAACAACTTATAAGTCCAATAGGGGTTGGGTTATACAAACACTCATTTATATTATTGAGATACCTTATTGTCTCTATCTCTCTCTATGTATGTATGGAAAGATATAGGGAGAATAAAATAAATTGGGTGTATCAATAACATACCTCTTCCAATAGTTGTTTTGTATTTTAGATCAAAATAATATTATATTTGTTTAAAGTCAAAATAACATTTATTACTATAAAGTTGTCATTTACTCATATTAATACATACTTTAATGGGTCCTAATATAAATACACCCACCCAGATAAATCGACACCCCCTATACGTCTGTATGTGTTCACACGCGGTGTATAGGGTCGAATACACTGAAAACAAGGAAAATTCAAGGGGGGTTATCAGAGAGCTATACGCCACATATTGCCCTATGCGACCCCCCTATACGACACATATTGGGCTATGCGACGCTTATAACAAATTTCGACACTGACTAGGAAGAAAAAATTTAGGGGGCTGTCAGAGGGGTTATACGCCCCGTATAGAGCTATACGACCCCCCATACGACGTGTATGGGTCTATACGACCCGTATAGGAACTTTGGGTGTTAATTTATAATTTTGAGGTGTCTATATATCCACACCCTACTTTAATTGTCAGAAATAGTCAAGTTCTGGTGCTTTTAAATGTTGCCGTAAAAGCTTGTTTTTTTTTCTTTTATAGTTTTGCTATATAATTTTTTTGGTTTAGTCCTATTTTTTAATTTTCATTTTTTACACAATACACAATTTACGTTTTAAATATGTTTCAATTTCAAATAATATTCTTTTAATAATTTTTTGTCTTTAACTTTCAAAGAAACAAAAACTGTGGTTATCTCTACATTTTTTTTTGTCAGACATTCCAATATAAATTTTGTTAAAAACGGTATCATGCTAAGATAATGACTAAACTCAAGCAACGTATGTGAGGGAAAAACTCATGCCCTTATAGCACGTGACAAAATAACAAAACTCATGTTGCATAACATGGAAGAAAAACTAGTTATGTACTTATGTTTATATCAAAATAATATTAATTATACTTACATAGACATTTGAAAAAGGACCCCGTGTTCTTCATCTTGATGCTCGCTCAACGTTCGCTAAGAAAATGCTCGGCAAATGTTTGTTCGATTTTCAGCTCGATTTGTAAATGAGCCAAACACAGCAGAGGTTTGCTCGGTTCGGTTCGGCTCGAATTATTTTTTACCTTAATTTTATATATAGTTATTATATAAATATACAAATGTAACACTAAATCTAAAAGTAAAGCCTTAAACCTTAAATTGACGTTTTTTTGACTCGGACAATCAGCTGAACGCCTCTTCCTTTCCCGCCCTCACTCCAAATCACTCATCTCCTGCTTTCACCGTCATCCTTCTCTACACTCTACTTATCAATTTATCAGTCACAATCTCAATCTTTCTTTGCAAATTTAAACCGGATGACACACTAAACAACATGGTTGTCTGAATCGCTCAACGCTCATCACTCGCTCGATGTTCGCTCGGAAAATTAGTGCTTGGAAAATGCTCGTTTGATTTCCGGCTAGATTGTAAATGAGCCGATTGGTTCGGTTCGATTTGCAAACGAGCCAAACACGAGCAAAAGTCCACTCAGTTCGGCTCGTGAAAGCCCAACTCCTGGTTGCATCAAACACAAAATGCATACCTAACACATACACATACCAACACATGCTGCCAATATTTGTAGGCCTTCTCATTTTTTATCGGTCGACTTGGGGTTATAAAAATACATACCTTTATCACAATAATGACAGGATCACAAGTAGTTGTATCAAACACAAAATGCATACCAACACATACACACCACACACTGCCAATTATGATTCAGGTTTCATTTTTCGATTAAGTTTATGTGCATTCAATGGACAAATTTTGAACTAATATTCCATCATGTTTCAACAATATATGCTTTTAGTTTAAAACAGTCTAATAACGTAATAACGTATGCCCCAAACGTCACTTTACGGTTATTGGGTTGCCTTTAACGCCAACAAAGCCGCCCCGTAAGCCGCTTCGGTTTGTAGTGCTCGACTTACGGGCAAACCAAGCACCCTCTCTCGAATCTGTGTCCACTTATCGTTTTTCGACCCGCCACCCGCTGTAAACACTTCTTCGACTTCTGTAGCTCCTAAATCCTTCAACAATCCATACCCTTTTGCCTAAATAAAACAGATCTTCGTGTCAACATCCTTTGAAGACAAAACGGCATACTTAACAATCCCCATAAAACAAATTATCTTACATAGTTAGTAGTTACATATGAGTGCATGTGTCTAAGAACAAGTACTCCATTTTCATACTTCTTATTTTTTATTAAAACAATCAATTGTAAGGCAAACCAATTCTAGTCAGAATTCGTTTTGACAAGAACCAAATTGATACTTTTTTAAGGTGATCCTTTTGACCCAAGCCCATCTAGCCCCTTAAATCAAGCTTGAAGAAGGGTAATTAGATAACTTCATTTACCTCAATGCGCGCTATTGATTCGAGAATTCCATGCAGGTATGCTACATCACATTCTGGTCGAGGACCCAACCTGTAACAAGAAAGACGACAAGATAACATCGCTTACAAACAAGGAAGCGAGCCAAACGGGTCAAATCTCCTATTTTTAATGCATACAAGTATGCAGACATTTAAATTAGCTTATGCAAAAAACTAGATAAATTATAAAAGAATATACTTTTGTAATCATATTTAACGATGTTAACTAAATTATAAAGATAATATTTACTTTACCTTGGCGCCATCTTGGGATCGGCTACTGGAAACCTCTCTCCCTCCGCGGGTAACGGATAATAATCCAATGATGAAGCTTCCATTGGGTTTATCTGCTTACTCAAATTCTCCAGCTGCTCATCAGAAAAAAGTTGCCGGAGAACTGCTCCGCCAGTGTTTGAGGCACCTCCAACCAACCACTTGTCATCAAGACGATGACTGTACACCCCGAATCGTGCATCTTCAATCCTCGTGGTGCTTAATAGTTTTATCGCGAGTGTTGAACCCAAAGATGTCACCTATATAATACCTTTTGGGGATCAGTTTTAAAAAATCAAGAGTATACAATTAATAGTGGGTCTGGTTCCATCATAAATAAAAACCAGACCCACAAAATAAACAGAGGCTAAAGTTAAAAATATTTTACCGCCTTCCCCGGCTGAGTAGCTCGGGCTGCAAGAAACGCAGCTATACTATCAGTGGTTCCCGTGCACACAACACAATCCTCTGGAAAACCTGTACAAGAATTCAACACAATATCAAGTATCATGTTTTAACTAACATTTGTAGTAGAGTAGTTAAAACAATATTTTAGTTGGTATTATAGCAGAAATACAACTACTTTTTTCTAGAGAGACGACAAAATATACCAAGTTTTGTTCTTATGTCCTCTTTGAGGGTACTGATTATAGTTCCGGGAGCTTGAATGGTTGGTAGAACGTGCGAATAAGGCTGAGATTTCAGCCACGGTGGATACGACTCAAGTTCAGGATCATAGCCAACCTATGCAGATGATTGGAAAATCCTTTTAGAGGATCATTATAAGCATTTGCCTAACGTGTAATGTCAAATTAACTACCAACAGGGGAAAGAAATATATAAATTTATTAAAAGCATAGAAGAAGATTAAAGATTTCAGTCAAAATAGTCCATTTTACCTCAAAAAGTCCAACTGTGTTCAGGTTATAAAGTAATACCTTTTAAGGTCAAATCACAAATGTACTACTCTCTTTTAGAAATTCAACTTACATACGAAGTATCTAAATATGTATGAAATTTTGAAACTAATTCGTAACTTCATAAAAAATTTGGTGAGCAAAAAGGTGGATTCAACCTTGTACCAGAGTTTATATCAATATCACAAGAATAGTCTGTTTGACCTCTAAAGTCAAACTGTGTCCATAGAAAGTAGAATTGTACCTTTAACGCGTTATTGTAGTCAGACACTCCAATTTTACCATGGAGAAGCCACAAAAGCCAATCAGATTGATGCATAAGCACTGCAGACTCTTTACTTGAATCAGCTGAGGTCCACCATGAAATGAGCTTGCATAAGGTTGAAGAGCCCGAGCATACTGTGTGGTTTAAAGGGGCAATGGATTTTACAGTTGGTAAAGCATCAGGACAACTCTCGTTATAGAGTAATGGCCTAGCTAAAGCTTCTCCTGTTTTGCTGCATATATAGAGAAAGGTAGTATAGTTTAACTTTTGAGGCCACTAAGACTTACAAATCTTTTGACTTTCTGTGAATGTCTAAAATACCTTGCGCTAGCGAAGAAATTAGAAAATCTTCGGAACCAAATCAAGGTCTCAGTCTTTTAATTGTTTTCAAGTTTAAGATACCAAATTTTCTAATAAGAAAATGGTAGTTTCGACATCTGTTACCCGCTATCCATTATAGAAAAAACTTATGAGTTTATACATCTTTATGAGAGAAAATACTATATTTCCCAAAGTAGATATTTAGTTACCTTCTTACACAATTAGCCAAATTTAATTAATTTAGTGTACAGGGTTTTGGTTATATATTAGCTACATACTATGGAGTTCATAAACATATGGTATAACAATATCATTGGAATATGCTTTTTTACACGGACCGTTCGAAGTCAATGAAGAACATAACCATGACTTCCAAAGGATGCAAAATTCAACTTTTTTAATCCAGAAATGGATCTACTTTTGATATGGGGATTCAAACCATATGATTTTTTAGTCTTTAATGAATGTAATTCTTTTAGGCTATGCTTTTCAGTATCACAACATCATCACTATAACTATAATATGTTGTTTTAGCTAAAATTATATGAAATTTAAGCCTCAATTCAAACTCAAACATGGACCTTTTCTCTTGGAAAATGAAATACATGGAAGAAATCAGTACCTATCTAAAATCAGAGTAGTTGCAGAGGTCCCATCTATAGAGATGGAAGCGATTAATGAACGCAAAGTAATTGGTATATCTTCAAGAAGAGAAAAAAGTGTTGTTTTCCATGATCGTACCCAATCAACCGCGTCACCATTCTTCCTAGACAACAAATAATTAGCTCATAAGTTATTTAAAAAAATACCATCTGTTGACTGTTGTCAATACCCTTTTATCACCAGACAAGGGGACTACCGTCATGTCCAAATAATTATTTTGTAAGGTTATAAAATTTTCAACTGCTACCATCTAAGTTAAATTTCTATAGATATCATGATATGTGTAATGGTAATTTCAGAAAATATAGTTTCCCAATTAAGCATATCCACCCTTGAACCTATCTTAAAGAACTCAAGTCAGCACCTCAACCAAAATTTTTAGACCTCCCTCCTTATGTATATGCATTTTACTATCATGGTCAAATGGGCCTATATTCATCTTCAAAATTGACACAACTTATATAGCATATTAGCCGATGCCCTCTTGGCCAAATTGGTGCATGTTCTAGTCCCGCAAAGTGGTCAATAGGTGGATTTTAGGAGTAGATTTTAGGGGTGTGTGTTCAACGTTCAAAATATAATCTTGGACCCAAAAGTGATATGTTTGAAACTAAAACCAGGGCTTTGCAATCACATACTGATTTCTCATTTCACATTAATGGTTTGATTCCATTGTACCAATAAGCATTAGGGACAATAAGAAATCAAGCAGATGAATCATGACTGTAAAGTACAAAACTTTAAATGATGTAATCAACTAATCATGTAAATCTTACCAAATACAGAGGATAATCCCTCTTTCCTTCAGAATGTATCACCCCTTCCTTGTCAATAATCGCATACCTCGCTCCAGATGTACCAAAATCCATCCCCAAATATAACTTCGCGACATCTTCAACACCAGTAGTTGAATCTGCTTTACAATTACTCCTATGGAATCGCATTCCCCTTCCTGATTCTGATCTATCTGCAATATTGTCGTAAAACCCACTTCTAGAAATCGATTTCTTTCAATTACAGAGACCTAATTCAATTCAGCAATAAGGCTTACAAGTGTTCTTCTGGGATTGCATTCCGATTCTTGATTTTGATCTATCTACAATGTTGTAGCAGAACCCAGATGTTGAAAACGATTTCTTCGAGCTACGAGTACCTGAAATGTTGAGAAAATTAGTGGGATTCGAAATGATAACCCTTAGCATCAGTGATTTAGGTGAAAGAAGGATTGGATTAAAGGCTGTACTGTGTTGAGATGAAAACGGTGGGAGAGACCAAAGGGGATGATGAACTGAGGCTGCCATTTGTTTGTTCTTTTGAAGAAATGGATAATACGAGTAAGGTTGGAGGGGGAATGTGATTCTGCCAACTTCCCGTAACTGTTTTTTAAGGGTAGTTGAAAATACCTCAAATACTTACGTGAGTTTTCTTAACATGGCCAATGAGTTCTAGATCAAGTGGTTTAGGAGGAGGCACCCCATGACTTTCCAAAGTGGAGGTCATGAGTTGAAGTCTCACTAGGAGCAATATGCTCCAAGTGGGCCAAGGGTTTTATCACAGTGGGCCTTTGGGTGGTGGGTTTCCCTTGGAATGGTAGGCGAGCCTGGTCACCAGCGCTGTCTGTGTTCGCGGGCGTGGGTGGCCTTTCGCCAATGGGTTTACCCGGGTGACCGGGCTTAATAATTATTCGTTGGCCGTTCAAAAAAAAAGAGTTTTCTTAACATGAGACGTTAACCGTCCATACTAATAGGTCTGACTCACCCGGGAATACCATCGATGAAGAAAATTACCATTGTAAGAGAACCCATTTAGTAGGTTTTGAACTTGAGATTTTAAAGATCTCAAGTTCAAACCTCACCTCTCATGCCACCAACCAGAAGGTAAACCAGGGGTGAAACACATCTACAATAAGATCAAAATTTTATTTTTATATTAGTATATGTAGCCAAAATTCTAGCAACACCGAAGTTGAATGAGATCCTAATGTGAAGGGGGTGTGATACCTTCAGAAAAGCCATTGGTGAGTGTTGCACTACCTTTGTTTCTTGGCACATGGCATGCGCAATACACACATATTCGTGTATACTATTCTATTATTATTCAACATGAGAAATGAATAGTTTTAGTTTGATTTTTTTAGATTTGAATCACATTAGTTGAAGTAATTTATTTTTAACTTTAAGTTTTGGTTATTTAATTTTGGCCACTAAAGTTTAAGGTTTTAGAGATTGACCACCAAACTATTTACAATAATTGTCCATCAGTAATGGCGTAGGAGAGAGAAGTGACCCTCTATGTAAGGTGTTGGTCGGCTTCCCTGCTCGTTCTCCAGTAAATGGATATGGGAATGCATGCTACGAAAGATAGGGTCGAGTCTGATACATCAACCGTCTACTCAATATCCTTGACATACGTATCCGTCTTCAACGTCCCCCTGGACTCTAGAGTGAAGCCAAGAAAGCTCACCCCTAGGATAGGAGGAATCTCCAAAGGAACCTCAAGTGGAAGATGATGGAAGAATGGGGCTACGGAGCTAAGAAAGGGCGAGTAAAACTCTTTTTTACCGAATTTGACCACTAGTATTATATATTTTGTCCGTCAGTTTGTTCTTTTAACTTTAGCCACTAAAGTTTAAGATCTTAAAGTTTGACCATTAAACTATTTATAGTGAAGTTTTATTATTATTTTTTTTAAGTTTGACCTCTCAAGTTTAGTATTTTTGAGTTTCTCCGCCAAACTTCAATTTTATGATTTCAGACGAGCCGGACACATAACGACCAAAGTAACGCATCGTTGTATGCGGGAAAATTGTCCGGACTCCGGCCGCTAGAACGTGACTTTGGCCACTAAAGTTTAGGATCGTAGAATTTAGCCACTAAATCATTTGTCTATTTATAGTGAAGTTTTATATTTTCGGGTTTGGCCATTAAAGTTTAGTATTTTTGAGTTTTTCCGCCAAAATATGATTTTGTGATTTCTAATGAGCCGAACAGATAACAATTAAAATAACACAATGTGTGTGGGAAAACCAACCGGACTTCCGCTGCGAAGTGGGGTGATAAAAAAACTAGTTTATATTTTTTTATGACTTAAATTTTCTTTTCTCTTTAATAGCAGATTCCTGATTATGCCATTAATTTTCTCGAGGGGCGGTTATTAAAGTAAATCCTTCTACCTATCTAAAAAAATGATTGTTCTCGTGTATCATGGAAATTCTTTGAAAGAAAACGATTTACTTTTATATGCAAATATATGATCTCACCTAGTTTTTCTTACTTCTAATCTCTGATTAATATGCAGACTATCAAGCGGTTATGGTGAGATGAAATTGTACCAACAACTGTTACATTATTTTTTATCTAATGAAGTATATATGCATGTTATTATACCTCTTAACTAAATCCGATACCTTTGAAAGCAATCCTTCATGCCCTTCAAGATATCGGGTCCTGACAATCCGTGAAAATGCAAGACTTCAAGGAATCCCAAACTACTATAAACTTCTTGGTCCCATCAAAGAAAGGCAACAAAAATACGTTGATAATCCCTCTTCAACTCTATATAAAATATTGTATAGAATGGTAAACTATTTATAAAATTACGTATATACATGCAAGTTGGAAAAGCTATTGCAGTTCCGGTTGCCCGAGCATTAGGCTACTCGCTAGCTATATCATGCAAAGGTACCGCTACAGAAGGGACTATTTTTTATCTTGCCGAAGCAGTTTCCTAATTTAGACGTTGTTGCATCAAGCGCATTAATAAAGCCATAAACGTTCTTCATTTAGACATGGAGATTATTTATGCATTGACCCATGCTGCAATTCACTAGTTAATCACATTTTATCATTAATGAAAGCTTTCATAACTTCTATAAATCTGTTGTACACTATGCACATGTGTAAGTATATTGCTTATTCAATCTTCCATGCATAAAGAAAAAGGCAGCAGTGAGAGGTATTTGAACTAATGCATGTCGAATGATGTTTGTTTATGCTACTGTCATCGCTCTCTTCGGTCCCATCTTGGCTATCGTCGTCTTTATAACCCTCTGACTTAGCTTGACCAGGCCTGAAAACAAACAACCCATGGCTCGAGCCAGGGGCCAAGAAAAGCCACGCGTGCACGTCCCAAAACACCTCAATCGGTTGCTTGTGAACGAAGACAGTTTGGTTACCACGAAACTTCCATTGCAAGTTTGTTATGTAAATCTGTACAATCCCATCAATGCTGATCCACATTTCAGGGTCGTTAGGATCCGAAAATGAACTGTCCACCACGATGTCGTAATCTTTTCTGTGTTTATCGAATTTCACTCTTGTTGTAAAGCTTTTCTTGCCAAAAACATGCTCTTTCTTGAAGAACAGGAGGGTATCAGCTGCACATGGATGTGATTTTGTTCTTTTGTATACCTTCTTCTGCAAGTCACCTATTAACAACACAACTTCTTCATCACAAACCAATGCAACATAGAAATCCGAGCATGGTTCTGGCGATCCTGAAAACTTTGCTGAACGGAGATCCCAATAAACGTCGGTTTGTAGCCCATCAACCTCAAAAGTCTTGTAACTCTTTTTGCCCCAAAAGTGCCATGGGGCGAGATCAATCTTGCAGTGGTGGCGATGGTTGGATTCTACACTGTCTACAAAGATGTTTAACGAGTGATTCATCATGTTTTTGGTCCAGACGGCTGTTGTGGTGCGCCAATAACCGCCAAGATATACCTGATACATGCACATAACTGTGCTTTGCGCGACTTTTGTTGAGGTTGAAGGGTCTTCACCACGTGAAAGTGGTGTTGGTTGATCCTTTGAGATGAGAAAATCCATTTTCGACCACGAGCTAATTAGCTATCTTCAAATGTCATCAATCTTCTTGTATGCTAACAACATCCTCAATCAAACCATGTTTCTTAAACACATGAAATCCTCATTGTTTTGAGGAAATTAATGTTGGTTTTGATCGAAAACTCTTAGCATTCGTGGCCTTTAAATCATTTGGTTTCAAATATATGAAAAGATGATGGGATACGCGATTTTATAAGGGATTTTTGATGTTGAAGACGCGTATATGTTCGTAAATAAGTTTTTGTGTTGCAATAAGATGAATGAAAACGTTTGAGGATGAGATTTCTTGACGTGCAAGAAACGAGGGAGACATAAAACATGCACATAAATCTTCCCTACAAATGAGTGTGTAGAGAAAATGATGTACATCAATTAGTTTCTCTAGATTTTGTTTAATATATGGAGTCAAAATCAATGGACAGATTAAAAAGCAGGAATTACCAACCCACAAAAATTGAGCTCCATAAAATGTATTTCAAGAGTATAAAAATTAATTATTTGAAGACAAACAAATGTAATGTCACTTTACATACTCTAGGTGATAGTGATGATGTTATTTTTGAGCTTGTGCCGGTGTTGCGTGTACGTATATATATGTGTATGTATGCATATAACACATGTATGTATATACGACCATACGTGTTTGTGAAGAAAACGTACTCGAAATTGATCTCAAGCACTTTCATGATAAGGAAGTCAAAAATAGAAAGGAACGAAGCATGGTTCATAAGCTATTGCTAGATTGAATCATGCAACATTCCTTCCATCTTGTTGTCTCTCTAAATTCGTTCGTGGCACATACACCCTGCTCTATCAAAAATCTTGCCCACAAAAAAGGTGACGTCGATTATGCTGTAGGAGAAAGCCGAGCAATATGAGACGAGTACCTCTAGATTTAAGATGCTTATGATTGGAAAGAGGATAATATCTATGGGTGTTCATTGGTTTAAATATCGGTTTGTTTGGTTTTGAAACTTTTTTGAGCCTAACCGAAAACCAAACCGACCCAAATCAGTAACCGATTTGTTCAATTTATTCGGCCCAGCTATCTTATTAAACCGGTTATTATTCGGTTTATTCAATTAAATCCGGTTTAGTTCTTTACGAATATGGTTTGCTTTCCGGTTACGGATAGTTTTGCACACCCTAAATTATTATGCAAGTTAGCCATTAAAGAGCAATATTCGTGTTGTTTGGTCAAATTTAAAAGAGAGTGATTTGGTTTTTGCAACTTGATAAAACTGAGGATCACAAGATCTCTGTTTCAATGAGAAGGGCAAGTAATGAAACATATGGACTAATGGAAGAATTGTTAATTGTTTGACACCTTTAGGACTTTCGTATCTGTTACTTTACGTAGGCGCAAACTATGACTACTATGGTGTCATTGCATGTGCCAAAAGTGATGATTTCAAGCTCTACTGTTAACACCCCTCTATACCAACATTACCGGTTCGTTAATTCACCACAATGGTATAAGACATTAAGACTAAAGCAGAAATGAGTTTGGACCAAACCCAGTGAAGGAAGTGTTCAATCTTAATCCATAAAAACAAAACCAACAAAATACATTGTCAAAAGCAACACATCATCGATTCATGTTTGTCACGCAGTACGAATTATTTAAAACATGTAAACAGATCCCTACTTCCATTGTATTCCGGATGAGTTCTTGATAACAAAGTAAGCTCTTTGTATTGCTCAGTAATATGCCTTCCGGGGATTGCCCTGCAAAAGATCAGCAGACAGGCTAGTAAAATATATCATGCATTTAATAAGAATTGAGTAACATTCAAGAATTTGTTAATCTGATAAACTTTTTCAAATTTTTTATGTTATTGCTTATGTATAACTGTGTATCCATACCACTATTAGTATCTAATATACCAAATAAAAATCTGAATTTATCATAATGATCATCTAATGTACTTAATCATGAATAAAACATGTATTATGTAATTTTAAGGGTTATCTATGAAAAACACATACACACTTTCACTGGAAAAATGGTTCAAGTCTTCAGTCCTCAGAGTTTCTTTTGTTCCGTTTTAAATAATATTCTACCAGTGGAACTCGTTTGCTATCCAGTTAAGGACTAAAGTGCTTACAAAGTCGAAGCACGTAAAGTTCTTTCAGTTTCTCAAAAAAAACAGTGGGGGGTTACTGCCTATAAAGTGGTCTGTAGAGTTTTCCAAATATTAAAAGTAAAACGGGTCTCGTATGATGGCTTTCATGGCATATTTTTTGGCATTCTCGCAAAAATGATAGTTATTTTGCGACTGAAATCTGAGTATGATGGTTCAAAAAGTCAATCATTTGTTGTATTGCATGATCAAATGAGAAAGAGATATATATATATATATATATATATATATATATATATATATAGAGAGAGAGAGAGAGAGAGAGAAAGAGAGGTACAGACTGACCAGAGGATTTGGTCTGTGTTTGTAACCAAGCATCATGCGCTTTTTATACTGCTCATAGATATCATCATCAGGTGTTACTTCACCTGGTTGAGATGCACCAACACCCAAGTTATCCTTTTTTACATTACCAGCCATTATGGGGTCAGCTATCCCACTTCTAGAGCTCCCAAGCCCTTCACCTGAAGTTATAAATACGGGTCATGGTTAAGATCGTCATTATTAACAATTTATGCACTAACTAAGATGACAAAATCCATATTAATTACATTCTTATTTTTTTTACCTTCTTTCCAACCCATTTTGGATAAAAGTCTATGGCCAACATTGTCAGCCTGGATTTTTGCCTTCTGTGCGGCTTCCTTGGCTGCTTTCTGTGCAGCAGCATCATTACAGCTGGCCATGAACTTGTCGAGCTCTTCCAGAGGTATATAATCACCCATATGATGACCCCTTTTACCTTCACCTGTACTCATGCCATATTGCCATTACATGATTATATATGTATATAAGAGAAACGGAAAATGAAAACACGAGAAATGAAAAACTATCCAGCCATGTAGTAATTTCATTGCAATAGTTGACCTTGAAGAGAAGCAGGAGGTGGCATCTCGTCTTTAGAGTGTTTCGGACGTCTTTTCTTTTCTTCTTGTGCAGCCTTTTTCATATAAAATTCCATCATAGCTATTGGATCCGAGGCTGATGGGGCTGTCACTTCACCTACGTAGTAATTTCATTGCAACAGTTGCATTAATTAATTCAAATATCTTACAGAAAAATATGAAATTCAAGGCAAAGAAGGCAACAAAAGAAAACAAGTCAATTACCATGATCAGATTGCGCACCATCAGTAGCTTCGAATAAAGCTGAAGCAGGGATCTGGTAATTTGAATGTTGCTGTTGTGATCTTTGAGAGCTATTGGTTGCACTAGTCTTGGAAGCACCTGTTGCAATAATCTAAAAGGTTAGAGACTAATCAGGGAGAGGAAAGAATTGACGAAGGTCATATTAGCTGTAAACAATGAACACTTCCGAATAAATTTTGTGTGCAAATAATACGACCGACGTTCAATAAGCAAATGATACAGTGACAAGACAATTTAAAGCGGTCGGTAAAATTATATTGGTCAAATAGCATCAACACATAATGTCCAATCATACAAACATTAACCGAATAATAATTAGAGCATATTCTACAGTCTAACAAAAAGTAACAGTGACATTCAGAAAAAAAAAAAAGTAATCGCATTTAGGGCTATTGCACTAACCAGAATGAGGTATTTGGGAGTCCACAGATTTTCCTAGAACCTTTTCCTCCTCAGTAAGGCGGTACTCATAATATTTGTAATCAGCACAGCTTTCATCATACAGGAATCTGTGAAGATGTCAGAATATCAATTTTAAGATATTTCATGTAGTGAACATGTGGTGTAGGTGATTGAATAAAGATATATGAACTGCAGCATAAAGAAAGATCCAAGTATAGTAGTAACTATAACACATACTTAAAAGGGGTATCCCCAGGATTCTTTTGGCGTGTGATATGCTCAATCTGCCTTCCATTTTTTGCCACAAAACTTGCTAAATTTTCTGCGGCCTTCTTTACTAGGGGATCACTTGGACATGGTGGTACTGCTGCATTTCACTTAAGAACCGATTAAATCAAGAGCATGAACAAGAGAATCAAAATTTATTCTTGTAGCAGGCTGTCACAGATTCCAAATCTGTCACTGAACATCTCTTCCCACCACAGGTATTAGTATTGGCTGCATTCATCAGACAAAAGTAATTCAAGAATATTTTGTCCTCCCATCCTCACCGACCACACATTCTAATGAGATACCCTCTTACGGAAACAATTTACTTCTAACGCATTCATGTATAAGTTGCAAGATAGTCAATGAGAAAAAAAAGGTATCATAATATAAAATGTTATTACCAACATTAACTTGTTTTAGTGACTGCTCTGAGGCGTCAAACTGGTCCAGCTTTTGCCTTTTAATTGGCCCATGACCTGATGGGCTACCACCATTCTTTTCATCTTCATCCTCATCTTCACTTAACTTGACAGCAGGTGCCACAAGTTTTGATTTCTGTTTCAGGCTGAATGCAAGTTTGCCGGTTGGAGTTTTGTTGTTTTTGCAAGAATCATTAGCTTTAGAGCCACTACTACTTATTGTAGGCTTTGGTTTTGTGGACCCTGATAAAGTTGACTCCGATTTAGATTCCTTATCTTGCTGAAGTTGTTTAAACCTCTCCATAAATGAACCATCATTAACGAATAGACTAGAAGCTGGTTTTTTCTCCATTGGACGTCTTGCTGTTTATAGAAACCACTGATTGACAAGTAAGCTTACAAGCTACATATAACGATACATAACTTTAAGACTTTCATTACAAGAAGATAGACAATGTCAAGTGGTCGTTTGGGAATTCACCTTCTGTGAATTGTGATAATTAACCATATCTTAATTATAAAATGAAATACTGACTAAATGATGTTACTATATGACTTCTGTAAGTAATAATGTTGGATAAACTTTTTAGAAGTTTGGTTCATTTCTAAAGATTGCATTTTGGCTGGACAAACTTCTTTCCATTACTAAAAGTGAATTAATAAAGGTAGATGTGATATGATGGATGGGGCAATATTATATGGTCTATGACAGTATGACATTATCCAAGATAGGGAGTCGGAAGTGTTGGCATCTAATTGCCTAATTCAAATATTTAAATTGTCCTTCTGATCAACCAATCTGATGGCATGTATACATGGCATAATAAGTTAAAATCAAACTTATTGCCCAAAATTTCCTCCAACAAACCAAAAATATGTACAGCAACTAGCAGCAAAGTGAAAGATAATGGTTAAATAATCATAAAGATTATTGCAATCATAAATGATTATTGCAACTGAAGCTAGAGTTCTTGACCAAAATTCATTGAGAACTTCTCACACCGAGACAACAAAATTAAAAAAAATAGACTGACATTCTTTCAATGATAAAACTAACTCTCCCTTTCGATATTAACTTTTTTGCCTATTAGTCAGAAGTCTGGAATGTAATGCCAAGTTAAAAGCTCAATACTAAATTACAATTTTACCAAATTAAAAGCCAAATCTGAAGTTGCAAATTTTTACAGAACATAAGGGGTACTTCGTGGTATGTTCAAGACAATCAATCCTTACGAGTCTAGAGTGCCAAGGAGTCAAATTCCCTCTTTTCTTAATGTTCAGGGGCTTACACACAATTGTAAATCAGATACCTTTATTTACTTCCAAATTTGTCTTCCAAGTTCCAACATCTAATTGAACACCTTTGACCCATGTCCAACAGTTGGACTGAAGTGCACACATATTAGTTGGTATATGACCATAGAATATAACGGTCTATCCCAACCTTAAACATGAAAAATCTCCAGTCCAGTTATCCTAAAACCAACATTAAGGTTGTATTTTATTGTGATAGTGAAACATAAACCTACTCCAACCCAACCTAATCCTTTTCATATTCTGATTTTGCCTATATTACTCTGTCATTTACATACTTCTTAATAGAATTTAAGCCTCCATAATCCTCTAATTCAATTTCTCCCGTCAAATACGAAAATATTCAACCATAAACACGAAATCAGCAGAAATCAAATATCCATCAATGCGAAAAACAATCAAATTTCATCTTGATAGCCAAATCCCTAATTTTTAACACATAAGTAGAAACGAACAAAAAATCCCTAAATCGATGGAAAATTAAGCAGTAAATAGATCAAACATAGGTTCTAACTCAAATCACAATATCTATATACAGATTATAAATCAACAAACATACCGATTGACGAATTTGGTAGAATCACCGAGGTGTATTTAGGATCGCGAGACGACGTAGGGCATGATTTGCAGATGAACGCACGATTTGGGTGCTGTATTTCTAATTTATATTACCCCTCTCTACATTAGTGACTTACATTAACTACCCTTACGTTTTTTTAAAACCAGTAAAGGTCCCCATACTTCTTATGTATGCTTTATATGGTTATGAAACCGGTTTCGACTCCTTTTAGACAATAAATCAAATCGTTAATAATGGTATTTTACTTTATGGTTGAAGATAAATTTTAAAATTTTAAATTCAAACTGTCAAGGTGGGTTTAGTTTTATGATTTAGGGGCTGTTTGATTACTGCTGACTGAGTAAGATCTGACTGAGTCAGAAGCTGACCCAGTAAGAAGTTCTGACTGGGTCTGTATCTGACTGAAACTTGGCTGTTTGATTTAATATCTGACTGACTCTGCTGAATGAGAAAAATAACCACCGTGTGTCTGTGTACACGTCTGTTAAATTTCTTTGCTAGTTGAGTGTGAAATGATAAATATACCTTTAATAATAATAATAATAATAATAATTATTATTATTATTATTATTATTATTATTATTATATATATATATATATATATATATATATATATATATATATATATATATATATATATATATATTCACAAACCTCATTCATCTGAACCTCATTCATCGCCACCGCCCCTCCGCCACCGCCACCGCCTCTCAACCTCATTCATCAACGTCTCCATCTCCACCTCTCTCTCAGATCTGTGGTCGCGGTTGCCGTGGGTGGTCGCGCAGGTGGTCGCGGTCGCCGTGGGTGGTCGCGCAGGTGGTCGCGGTCGCCGTGGGTGGTCGCGCAGGTTGTCGCCGTGGCTGGTCGCGGTCGCGCAGGTGGTCGTGGTCGCCGTGGTCAGCCGGGTCAGAGGTTTTAATTTTCAGGTCTGGGTCAGCCATCTCGGACCCGGTCAGCAGAAATGAAGCGCGTATCAAACAGGCTGACCCGCTGACCGAGTCAGCCGGTCAGCCGGGTCAGCCGATATCAAACACCCCTTAGACTTATTGAGACTTTTATATAAAACTAGTTTTATACCCGTTCGGTGGCCGGGTACTGTAACACAATGTGACATCATATACAGGGTTGTTTTTAACAAAGACTATCATGAATTAATAGTAATACAACAAAAACAGAACAACAATAAACACAACGGAAATAAGTCACGGTTAAACAAATAAAACATAATAATAATCAAAGTACGAACGTAAATATGAACATTAAAAAAACACATGGGATGAAATATAATAATAAATGCACATAAAAAATAACATAAGAAGAAAAAATAATTTTATAAAAAAAGCCCTGACAGGAAAATATACACCGACTAATACTAATACTATAATAATTAGAAACAATAAGCAAGTAAATGATAACGCACGTAGTAATGCACATGATACTAACATCGAAGGGCATATAAAATATGGTTTCAAAAGCATATAGCACGACACAATTCCAATTATGTGGCAATTAAAGTAAACGAAAAGATAGCCATATAAGCATCAAATAAAACAAACGGACAACATGTTAAGCAAGTATAATGATTGAAAAATGGATACGCACCTTTGCAAAATAGATACGTTTGAAATACTGGAAATTTTTGTAAGTATAACACGTGAAGCCTAAACAACAGCCAAGAAGACCACAAAACAAAGTTAGAAAATACAAAAACATCGATCTAAATATATGAAACATGACCCAGAATGACAAAGAACATTAAACCATTTTAATATTTTATATTTATTATCTTCAATGACATTACAACACAAAAAATCTTAGATATAGTTATTACAATAAATACATATAAACACCTAATATAATAATGACTTTAACCTTTCATGCACCCCACACATTTGAGATGATATACAAATAAATATACATATATAATGTTCTACAAAAAAACCTAATATATTTTATTAAATGTAAGATAAATCACATAACCCAATATCGATCAACCAGATCCCATATGTTATCACCTAACTATAAAACCCGCAAATCACCTCTCTGTAAATCAACTCACTTGTAGGGTTTTCGGCCGCAAAGGCGCAAACCCAAACGCGATAATTGTTGCTTCGATTGACATCGCTCGTCTACCCCTACCAACCCTCTCCCGTTTGTGGTCTCTGCATCATACAACGATCGATGTATTTCACAACAACCGCTAAACACAGGATCTGCGGGCTTGCATCCTCGGTTGATCTATAGTCCGAAACAACAGATCCGGGGTAATTTTACAACAAAAAGTACTGGTTCATCATATTTTTATAAGATCTAAGGCCGAACATGGGTGATTTAGTCGATTTGTGATGTTTTCTTAACCCTAATTTTGTTTTCTCCACACTTGACATGTTCGAGACTGCATCATGTTAGAATTATCCCCTGATTTTAAGGTTCGTCTTCGCGATTACAGATTAGTCATTTCTCCCTTCTTTGTGCTAAGAAAGTATAATTTCACAATAAGTATAGATCCAGGTTGGGCCCTCTTAATTCCGACCTTTATTTTTCTTTTTCATTACTATTACCACATTATCTGCATTATTTGCATCAGAAGCAAGGTTTGCTTATCTAATATAGTGTAGGGCTTAATTTTGATAGCTTAGGGCTAAACATTTGGTTATCATGTATTTGTGGTGCTTGCTATTTTGTATAATTGCTTATTTTTTAGTATTTCCATGTCCACATTGCCTGTTCACCATTAATATTGATAGCTTAGGGCTTAATCTTGTTAACGAATGAACCCTTAGTGTTGTAAACAATAAGTGATTCCCTACGTGTGCCTGGCCACCATTACATAGGGCACAAAATGTGGCATATATTGAGGCTCTATTAACCTTGACTATGATTGTTTTTTATAAAACCATGAGTGTGTTAGAGGATTAGCAGCTATGATATGGTTGTTTATTGAATATTAAGACTGTAAGCCAAAAATACTATATAGTAATAAATTCAAATTGCTTACTAAACAACAAAAGTCCAAATCGTAAGCAGGACTCTAGGTGTGCCTAGTAAATCGACTAAATAACAAAAAAAATACGTTGACATGAGCATATATTGTTAGATGTTACAGGAATAGATGCTACAACATACATACCTTATAATGGAACTCTCACAAAGATAGAAACATTTTGAAATGAAACTGGCTTTTAGTTAGCAGCCTATGTATAGACCAGCTAAAACGGTTTATGCTTAACCAACTCCACTATACTACTAACTCAATTGGACCCTTAAATAAAAGGATGATGAAATAACTGTTTTGAAATCAGTGATATTTAGAGTCTTGATGAATCTTGCTAAGATACTGGACCGAATTCATTAGTATGTGGTAGACAATGGTACAAAGCATTATATTTCATCATAGAGTTGCCAATGGAAAGTTAAAATAAAGCAGCTATAAAAGCTATGCTTGTCAATCGAGTAGGTGATTTTGGATTAGCTCCTGGGATTTCGGGTTGTTTTACTCTCTTTCAAACAGTAGACTTTTCCACCATTTTTGCTTGTGCTAGCGCCCCCAGAAATTCTTGGATTTCTCGCAATATGAGATTGAATGCCATAACTCTTATTTGTATTTTACTTCTTATTGGTGCTGCTGGGAAATCTGCACAGATAGGATCGCATACTTGGTCACCCGATGCTATGGAGGGTCCCACTCCAGTATCCGCTTTGATTCATGCAGCTACTATGGTAACAGTTGGTGTTTTCATGATAGCAAGGTGCTCCCCTTTATTTGAATACCCGCCTATGGCTTTGATTGTTATTACTTTTGCAGGAGCTATAAACCACCTGAATGAGTATGCAAACATTAGTACAAACCATTTGAATAAAAGCTATTAGATTTTAGGCAATATTGTATGATGTATGTGCTTGTAACTATGCTATTATTGGGTTATTTATATATGTCTACATACATTTTAATATGTTTTCAATATCAAAGATATGCACATTATTATACCATAATATTGATATTGAATGAATTCGTCAAGGCTGGTCAGTGTGCAAATGAGTTAGTGTTATTTTTGTCATTGATGCTTACTGTTTTATATGATTTTTTTTGTGACCGGAGATGACCTAAAAGTCATACCCTGCTTCGAAGATGGTTTTTCATGTTGCTCTCCATTTTGCCACTAAATGCGACTTTTTTATAGATTTGCTTGATTTTTATGATTCTTCTCACTTTTTATTCCTTTAATTATTTTCAAGTGATTATTATACAGAGAGTTTTCATGAGTTATAGTAAAATGACTAATAGTAAATGTAATGTATGACTAATTATATGTTCTGTACGATCATTTATGTTAATGTGTACTTCCACAAACATACAAATAACCGTGTAATGTGTGAAAATATATTATATTTTGATGCAATGTAATGTATGACTAATTTTATGTTCTGTAGATCATTTATGTTATGTATATGATAGCATATTGTGTTATTGGCAACACTAATTTTATAGTTAAACCCATCCAAGTTTTAAAAAAGACACTCTTCAGGTCTACTACTGAAACCCTACAAATATATAAACAAATAGTATTAGATCATTACTGAGTAAATAAAACAATTTCAAAAAACAAGACAACCGTACCTTGAAACCAAACTACTGCAGAATGCAAACTACAACCCTATGTCCAAAACATACCAAATCTAAATAAATAAAACAAAAATTCAGTCATGAAACTACCGACACAAAAAATTTACAGATTCATAGTCGGATTGGAATGAAAAGATGTTATATAAACGCTGCACAACAATGACCGACCGAGTCTCGCCTGATCTATAGAAGGTTAGGTTACTGTCCTTGTATTCTCGTGACTCAAAGAACACACCTTTGATCGTTTGTGTATCTGCCTTCACCCATGTATCGCGGGCTGAAAGCACCCAAACATCTCGTGTATCATTCACATGAACACAAACAATGGCCACTCTTCCTTTGTGTTTAATAAGCTTCCACGAAGAGTACGAACAATAAGTATCCATTGATGGGATTGGAATAGTTCAATATTTGTGAGTAGAAGAATCAATTATGAGTATTTGATTATTTTCTAGGCCAATGTAGATACCCCCTCTTGCTACAATGGCCTCGTCATTGGTTACCTCACAATCATGGGCCAATTTTATAGGATCTTGTAGTCTCCAAGCCCAAGCACCCGAGTCAAATATCTCAAAACGATATGTCATACATACGACAACACCCTTTTTAACATTACTGCAAGAAAATAAAACTAAAATGTTACATTTGGCGACAATTAAACATACGACAAAGACTATGCATACCTACCCTATGACATATAAAACTTACAAATACACAAGTATAAATTTCATATGGTACAACACACGTTTGGAGGCTTGATAAACGAAAACAAACATACCTTCTTTTAGGAATAGAGAAATGAAAGATCTTGTAATGTAACGGAAGTGACCCCAATGTTACAAACGAGACTTTTGTGGTAGGATATTTCAATTTTGGATTTGGAATAACCCGCGTATTGTGACTTGTCGGCTTAAACAATGCATAAACAGATAGTGTTCAGACCCACAGATGGGCAACCTCGACTACTAAAACACCTTGTTTCTGATGCTGCATAATTTATGGTCCACGGTGCCATATAACCAATATCAAGCGACCGTGAATGGATGAAGCCACAAAATGTATCTGCTGACGACCTAAGAAGTTTGGGAACTGAACAATGAAACCCGCAAGCACATGATTTTCTATTTTCTGTCGCTCCAAGACATAAGCATCATAAGATAGTAACTCAACTTCCTTGCAAGTACATCTAATTGAACTCAGAGATTTCAACGATGTTCTTGCTAGTATTTTCGATATAATGTTCGAATCAAGCAGGCGAATCATTGATGGAGGCTGACCGCTGGCAGGCCTACAAAGCCCCATCTAGAAATAAAACACATAAATTAGTCAATAAATCTACAAAAAAACTAATCATACATGGGTTTAATTAGCATGAATGCACTCAGATGGTTTGATTAATTATTAGGGTCTGACCTTGTTAAAGTGTTATTAAGTTGTGGCATGTGAATGTTAGTGGGATTGATCTATGTTGAATATCTAACGTATTTACTTATTTCCTACAGTCCGTGCATATTACACGCAACATGACCGCGCTTGCATTGACGGCAGGCAAACAGAGACACTTAAAAAGACAGAGGCAAATCTTTATAATTTAATAATCTACAACTGATCGTTGAATTATAATGACAATACAATGCTACATGCCTTGTCCTGACTATGACTTGCCTTACCATGCATTTGTGCACTATCTCATTTCATTACCAAACACTTGATATAAATTGGAGTAATATTAAGAATTACGTACCTCACATTCGACTTGATTCTTGATTGGCTCACACACTTTGTATAATGGCACCACTGGAATATATTGAACATTAGTTTATTTATTTAAAATAATCAAATTACATCATATGAATGCCTTAAATATTTAATACTTGCATTAAATGAAATATATCCAACATGAGTCTCATAGGATTATTTGTATCTTCGATGAATTTGTAACATAGATAAGCTTTGAACTTCATAAAGATGTACTTTGTGTAAGAGCGTTCTATGTGTTGTATGTCTTTTATATGTGACATTACTTTATGCAAAATAAAAAATAAAATAAGCCTCATACCCATCTTCATAAACTTAAAATTAACACAAATTACTGCTAAATTCAAACTAGACAAATTAAACCAAAAAAATTATGTAAAACCTAAAGATAACAAATTATTAAAAATATTAAATTATACATGTCTCAAATAACAAAGTATAATACTATCACAGATGGTACTTTAGTTGAGCAGGTATTTTAACCCGTAAATGTGTTATGTATTTTAAATTGTATAACTTATATATTCTATTTTTTTGTGTTCTTTCTCATAGGATTTTCTGATTTAATAACAAAAACTTCTACTGATATATAATTAAATATTAACTATTGTGTTGCAATTAATGTATCACACTGACGTGAAATTATTTCACTCCTACAATTGATCATTTTGTAACAGCACCTACAATTGAATACTTTAAGTAAAACATCAAACATTTAAAACAATAAAACATAATCAAAACAAATAACACATACTTATATTTAAAAAGCTTCTTGTGTGATACATAAAAACTAGAGTTAATTACCCAAATGGTCCATGTGGTTTATTGAAAATAACAGGTTTGGGTACTAAGGGTTTTGTGTAACAAGTTTAGGTATTGTGATTTTAATTTGTAACGAGTTAATGTATTAACACTAACAGACGTTAACTTTTCTGTTAAATCTAGGGGTATTTTTGTCTTTTTATTTTTCAAGGTCTATTATGTAATTTAGAGGGAATGTTTGTGTCACTTAATATAAATAAAGGACTATTTGTGTAACTTAATAATCATATATACACATATATGTATTAAGTTAGCCTTATTTTTAGACTGATTTCTCCACCACCGCCGTCGACAACCACCGCCGGCGACCACTGCCGGCAACCACCGCCTACAAACACCGCCGACCACCTCCTCCGACCACCGTCACATCATCCTCGCCACCATCATCGTCTTTAGCTCGTGAATAAAACAACAACAACATCATCTTCATCGTCATCTTCACCACCACGGTACCACCATCATCGTCTTTACCACCATCTCACCATCATCATAATCGCGCCATCACCACCATCTCAGCATCATCATCATGTCATCACCACCATCTCACCATTGTCATCAGGTCATCACCACCATCTCACCATTGTCATCAGGTCATCACCACCATCTCACCATCATCATCGCATCATTACCCCTCGCACCATCAATGGTTGCTTTGTCTCCATCAGACCACCAGTGTTGCTGGTTTTGACCTTGGGATTAAATCTCTATCATCATCTTTAGCTCGTGAATGAAACAACAACAACATCATCTTCATCGTCATCTTCACCACCACGGTACCACCATCATCGTCTTTACCACCATCTCACCATCATCATCATCATCGCACCATCACCACCATCTCAGCATCATCATCATGTCATCACCACCATCTCACCATCGTCATCAGGTCATCACCACCATCTCACCATTGTCATCAGGTCATCACCACCATCTCACCATCATCATCGCATCATTACCCCTCGCACCATCAATGGTTGCTTTGTCTCCATCAGACCACCAGTGTTACTGGTTTTGACCTTGGGATTAAAACTCTATCAACAAGTCTTAAAAGTCAAGAATCCCCAAATTGGGGGTTAGGGTTTTTGATAAAATCTTTGTCATCGAATGTGTGTGGTAGGACAAATTGGTTGTAGTGGTGGCTTCGGCTGACCAAGATGTGTGGGTGGCGATGGTAGAGGTAGGAAGAGAAGATAGGGGCGCTGGAGAAATGGTTGGGGTGGTGGTCGTGGTAGGTAATGATGGGATGTGACCAGGTGATGATGGTGGTGGTGGTGACGGTGGTGGTGGCCGCTGGTGGTGGGGGCCGCTGGTGGTGGGGGCTGTCGGTGGCGGGGGCTGCCGGTGGCGGGGGCTGCCGGTGGTGGTGGCCGCCGGTGGTTATATATATGTGTATATGTATAGTATATATATGTGTGTGTATGAATTTACACAAACAATCCTTCATTTATAATAAATGGCCCAAACAATCCCTTTAATTACATTAGTAGTCCTTGTAAATTAAAAAGACAAATATGCCCTTATATTTAACAGAAAAACTAACATCAGTTAGTCTTAATACCTTAACTTGTTAAAAATTAAAACACAATACCTCAACCTGTTATAAAAAACCCTTAGTACCCAAACATGTTATTTTATATAAACCACAGGGACCATTTGCGTAATTAACTCTAAAAACTATATCTAACCATATGGAAAATGAAGTGCTAAGAAACTAAACATCAAAGAAAGACAAACACTTATAGGCAAATACATTACACTTCCTCTTTACTTGTAGACCCATTAAAAAGTTTTCTTTTTGCACGGCTGTTTTTTTTTCTTTTGTTGGATCGATGGGACTGATCTTCACTGGGCTGAGTAGTATGGCTGGCTTTGGAGCACCAACGCTTGTTTGCATCGTAGTACCACTTGATCATACCAAGGTAGCGATGGTATAAAATCCGGACATTTATGGATCCGCGGAAATTACATGCCATGGCTTGTACAATATCAGACCATAAGTTGTTTCTTGAAACCTTTTGAAACCCACCCCTTTTATGTACTTCCATATATAGCTTAAACCGTTCGATACTTCCTTCAGGCTGCAGCCCTGTTGGAACCGGCCATTCAACACCAACCTTAAAAAAAAGAAGAGCATCCAATAAACAACCTCATAAAATACAAATCTATAAGAATCTGGGTCTGCTATGATAATATCATAATTATCCAGCAATTGTAGAAACTGCACTGCATCTGCTATTGATGTAATTTCTTTAGTCATTTTACTTTTCACCTGTAAACAATTCAAAGGGGCAGAAAAATGCCATTAACAATATACACTATAATGATTTCATATTGATTTTGTATACCAAAATAAAACAACATATTATAGCATGATGATGTACAAACTAAAATTGTTTTTATGCTAATTAGGCTTCTTACCGCAGGACTTTGGACGTGAGATGAAGCTGCGAAGAATCTTTTCATTGAAACCTCGTCTGCCATTTGATCCAGGAACAAAATGCAAGAGCAACATAGCAGGTTAGGCTGCTTTTATAGATGACAGCTTGCGGTTGACAACTTTTATAGATCCAGGTACAAAAAATGAAACAACAGCCCAACAGGTAAGGACTGCTTTTATAGATGACAACTTGCAGTTAGAGGGATAACTGCAACCCATGTTTTACAACCTGCTAATATGAGGAGTGCTGCAAAAACCACTAGTAACTGCAGTGGAACATGCTACATGGGTAGGTTCTAGAAGGTTGTATGTTCACTGCTACAAAAACTGCTTGTAACCTCTGCTGAACCGCCTTAACTTCTGAAAACCAACGTGTAACCGTCAAAACCGTCGAGTTTAAACGGTCAGGATTTAGTTTCAGCCTGATCTAACGGTCCAAATTGATATTGCCAGCGGTTACACTCACCGATGGAAATATAATATATAATTAAGGATTGTTAAGTGCATGTTAGACTCGGATGTAGAAAAAACAAAATGCAAAAAAATGAAGAACATGGGATGCCAAAAGTTGTAGAACTAGAAGATGTAGTTTGTCCATTTGTAGCGAGAACATTAATTTGGAGTTTTTTTCTAAATTAGTGTTGTTACAAATTTTATTACCAAAATGGGTGTTTTGAAAAGTATTTACCAAAATGGGTATTTATTAAAAACTTTCATTTTCCCACTCATAATATTAGTGGACAAAAAAGTTTTAATTTTAATTAAATACTATTATTTTAAAAGGGTTAAAGGAAAAAGTTTTTACAAACCCAAATCTTTTTTTAAACATGAAGTTTAAAATTAAAGTTTCTTTTAGAATAAAATGTGTTTTTAGTTCTTCATAAATGTTTTCTTAAAAATATTTTTAAATATAAAAATCAGATATCCATATTTGAGGCAATTTATCTACTATTGTTACGTGAAATTTGTTAGGATTTTTTTTCACACATTCATTTAAATATTAAAAAAATCAATAACTTAAATTTATAATGTTAAATATTTCTATAATACTGAACACAAAATAAGATACTTAAATCAATATATGTTCAAAAATATAAAGATAAACCATTTATCTTTTTGGTTTGATCGTGATAAATCTATTTTTTTAAATACATTTGTATCTTTGATTAAATTAATTACCAACGTGTTCCAAAAGTATATATGTTCAAAAATTAAAAGACCGAAACGTTTGTAAATTTTTCACAAAAGTATTATTTTTTTGGTTTGTAGAACATTAAAAATATTTATAAACTAAGACTGACCTTTTAGTTTTTTTTATATTTAAAACAAAATGTGTGATGCATATATTATACATGTTTGTACATCTCAAAAATTAATATAATACTTGTATTTAAAAAAGGTTTAATGATAACATTTGTGAAGAACTAAAAGCATTTAACATAAACTTTTTATAAAATGGCAGGTCAAAGAAACAACAAATTAATGGAAGACATAAACTTTGATAACATAAACTTTTTAAAACTTTTATTTTAATCTTTTTTAAATAACATTTCTTAATTAAAGAAACTTTTTAATCCAATAAGATTATGAGTGAGAAAAGAAAGATTTAAATAAATACTCATTTTGGTAAATACTTTTCAAAACACCCATTTTGGTAAATAAAATTTATAACAACACCATTCTAGTAAAAAACTCCATTAATTTGTGTAGTATATTTGTCCTTTTAGACTTGTTGATTTATTTAGTTTTGTTACTTTTTTTGGGCTCGTTGATTTATGTCGATTTGTCTTTTTTCATAAAACCTCGTGAGTTATGGAAATTTTGTTAGTATTTATTAAAAAAAGTAATAGTGAAAGCAAATTTTGTTACATAGACAAACATGTCAATAAGGCATTATGAAAATAAAATAGATTATTGCGACATCTAAAACATTATAGGATACTTGTTTTTCTTGGTTTTTATTCTTAAGAACATGTATAATTTTATTTTCTCCACACCTTTATTTAGTTGGATACTTGAATGGCTATATATGTCATTAAAAATTGTGTCGTTAAGGGCCTTCCAAATTAATCATATCGCCTCCACATTATCACATCATAAACCTTCTTTAATGGTTTTGATAAGTTTAAGAATTCCAAAAGTTTACTAATTTTTGCACTTTAGATCCCAAAATGCCATTAAGCTGCACCATTCCTTTATCAGCTCTCATATTCCCTTTGCAAAACTACATAAGATAAGGATGTGTTTAATCGACTCCTCAAGCGTCAAACATTATATGCAATTCAAATGGTAAAAAAAAATTGCCCGTTTTAGTTAGTTTTTTTTTTGACGAACATACATTCACTACTCTTAACTTATACTGCTTTTAAAATCACCACACTTGCATTTTACGAAGTTGAACTGACAACTTTTAGTTAATGAGTACATCACTTTACAACCAGTGTCTCAGGGACACATCTCTTAGCTAATTGCTCCTTTGTTAGCAGCCTATTTAAGGCTACTCTCCATGCATAAAACTCGATTGTCATAGGTATTCAGTTTGACCCGAAGTTTTTATGTTCAAACTGTCCAAATATCATGCAAATATGAGTTATGTTTTTAGAAACCACGAATGCTAATCTACATTTAAACTCCCCAGTTAATAGTCAACATTAGAGATGCATTTCCATGGATCGAAAGTAATTTGTTTTAAGCGAAAGCATCTACCCGTGTTATTGGATGAGTAAATGATGGTAATATTTTCGACCCGAATACGTGTTGGATGAGTTAATGACGATAACATTCAACATTAGAAATTTTTTTTATCGGATGAGTAAACGATGGTAACAATGAACATTAGAAATAACACCAATCCGTTGTTTAGTGTTCTTAACCCTTAAATTAATACGTTTTTATATATATTTTTAGGTGTTGTTATGCATACCTAATACCCCCTTTTAGATTATATTTACTTGTTATAACATTCTTTTTAATTTTTACAAATAACTATTACTTTCTTCTAACTTTTTCTTTTAACATGTCACCCTTTTAATATGTTAAACTAACAGCTTTATATGTTTTTATTTATTTACGTTGTTTCTAATATATGTTTATTTTGGATTTCATTGTTTCACTTTTATTAATATTGTTATAATAGTATTAATATTTATATTATTACCCATAACCAAAAACAAAATTTTAAAATCTATCAAGTTCTTAAATCAAGTAATATTGACAACTTCATAACCTACTAATGTGAATAAGCTAAAACTTCCATCAAATAAACCCGTTTACTAAAATCCCAATTGGCTCATTTAAAAACAAGACAACCTGCCACATTTTAAATCTAAACGATCTAGACCTCAATCAGATAACTATTTTAATGTTAGAGGCGCAAATCAAGTCGATTCATGAGCCACTTGAGATCAACTAACAAAAGGCTTAAAACGACAGAGCACTAACGTGCTCGAGCCAAGCTCGATCATGTTATGGCTCATTTTATAAATGAACTCAAATTAGCTCGCGATGTTACGCGAGTCTTTTTTTTAATATAGTACAGAAGGATTATAAATTATTAAAGAAAGACTTTTTTATTTTTCAAAAATATTGTATATTACTTTTTTATAAAAACAAATTTATACGTTATTTATTCTTTTATAGAAAGTGTTTTTGAACTTTTTTTATTAATAACCTTTTTTAAAAAATAAAGAATTTCTTAAAATAGAATATGATAAGTTTTAAAAATATTATTTGATGAGATGTATGACAAGTAATAAAAGAATATGCATAGCCTAATGTCCTAACATAATTTTTTTCATTATTTTTGTAAAGGTAATTAGTTGTAATCTTAACTTCCCCGGCTGCTAAGAGTCATTAGATCCCAACAACACTAAGACAAAAATAAAATAATTTTTAAAAATTCGTCTGCCTTTTCTTTTCAAACATTTAATCAAAATCCATATCTATTTCTTTTAAATATATATACAATGATTTCTCTAAAATTAATTTCAATTATATTGATTACAAACACCCAAGTTTTCTTATGGCTTTTGTTTTAGACCTCATTATGAAGTCGTATATATAATTGTCATGAATATCACTATGTATGTAAACTGTAAAACTTCACATTTGTTCGTGTAAAACATGGATATTTAATTTGATATCTTATTATTGTAGTTTATGTAATTAATTTTCACCAACTGGCTAGTAACGTGTCCCAAACTCATCAATGTGCTGGGTCATTCACAAAGAATTCCTCTCTTTACTCCCACAAAACCCCGTTTGAACAAGGGTTTCTTCAGCAGTGCAAGGAGGGAGACCATTGTGTTTTGAAGTGATCATGATGGAAGTATTATGCCTTATTTCACCGAGCAAGGACCAATTATGAATCAACGTGCTAGAATGTCCACATGATGAAGCCTAACGAATTGGATACTCTAAGAGTCGATCAAACTCGATATACTATATAAGAAGTACCAGGTATGAACATATGTATTTAAGTATCATCGGATGAATGGGTTAAAGAAAGAATGAATGATGTAACCAAGAGAAAGTTGGTTTAAAGGTAATTAGCCGTTTTAAAAATTGGTGTATATTTATTGATGATAACATATAGATGATATTAGTCTAGCATAGTGTAGTCTAGCTAATATTTGTGATTAAAAGGTAAAACTATACAAATCATTTTGTAATTTTGTATCAAAATAATTGTCATATTCAAAACTTCAAAAAAACATATTAGTTTATACACAACCCAATTAATAGTCATTTCTTTTGAATGCATAACTTGTAGTAATAAGTATAAAACCCAAAAAGTGTAGGTTTAACAAAACCGTCAAACTTGTGGGTTTTTATAAAGACATGCGCGCTTTCTTTTTTCTTTTAAGTGTTTAATGATATATATGTATGTATACAAGAGTTAGTAAAGATCATATCATGCCATGAAACATGGATTACGAACCGGTATACATTTATTTCAGATTGACAAAACTGAATTATAATAAATTGAGTGGACACTCCTCTTCTAGTCTTCTTGACTTAAGGTCGTGTGTTCGAGATTGGCATCTCCGTCCCTTATCCTATTCTTTTTTTCTTCTTCTTCTTTTGTTTATCGAATTCGGCCCCTCTTAGTTGGTTGAGCGCAATGTTCATGATTAGCCTAGTAGCTAAATTAAACTATTTTAACTAAAAATTCTTTTACAAATTTTAATATACTTTAAACATAATCAATCAAGTTTATTACATACAACACTAAATTAACCCTAGAATGATCTTGAAATTTTTTAACCTAATCTAAATTTATAATTACTAAAGTTATATAGAAAACTTGTAATACGTATATCATTTATAAAACAAATTTAAAAACAAAATAGAGTGTAATTAAATATAATTGTAGAGTTATATTTTAAAATCCCAAATATTATATAAATTCAAAGGCTTAAAATTTATAAATACTATAATTTAGAATTGAACAAATATCATTAACTTCCATCTTAGATAAATATCATAGTTTCAAAAAAGTTTCCTATGTATTTTACAACTTATAAACATATACGATAAAATATAACCAACGTATTTTACCATTTCAAAGAAATGTTTTTGTATTTAAGACTTGATCGATTTACTTTGTTAGTTGCTTAGTTGATAACCTTATTAGTTGTCTCTCCTAAACCCCGAATCTAAAAATAAACCCCGAAATTTTGTTCATCTACCTTTACCCCCGAAACAGCTGAGTTACCTGCGATTATGTGTTCCCGCGTTCAACACATTACTAGTCCTATATGAACAGCAATCTCCATATATATGTGTGTGTTAATCATACCATTGTTTTATCAGAAGAAAAGTCAAAATCATGGATGATTAGAAAATGGATACCTTTGGTTACTTGCATAATTGCATGTTCTTCATGTCAGTATACTAAAAGGAAGCAGGTTACCAAAACCACCATTATTGGACTATTCTTAACCTTTGTTTATGTAGTGTATCCCTTTCCAGTTTGCACACAATAATTCTAAATAAAATATAATCATATGATAACATTCAACCAATCACATTTCACAACATATGTTCATATGAATGAAAAGAAATCCATGAGAATCATGTGACTGCGTTTGAATCTGACGATGTCAGTGACGTGTAATTTATAACTAATCTCACTTAACTTATTGTTTAATGATGATATTATTATTTTAATTTGGTTACTTGTTATATAAATTCTAGGTGTTATATAGTTACTTACTTGCATGCTCAGCTCTATCGATACATTATCTGAGTTTGGAGGATCTTGATCGAAAGAAGGCGAGAAGGCGAAAAAATGAAAGGGTTTTGCTGGATTTTCGGTTTTCTGGTAGTTTTTGGGTCGGTTCGAGGTGACTTGCAGATGGGGTTTTATGCGAGTTCATGCCCAAAAGCTGAAAAGATCGTGCAAGATTATGTGAACGAGCATATACCGAATGCTCCATCACTTGCGGCTGCTCTTATTCGAATGCATTTTCATGATTGCTTTGTTAGGGTTCGTTTGATCTTTTATCTTTTTCATTTTTCACGTTAAAATGTTGCATCAATGCATTCCTGAATTTGATTCAGGAATGTATTGCTATGTCAATATGCAATGTAGCACTCTAATGTTTGCATGCATTGAAATTCGTTAATTTTTTCTTGTTATTTTGTTGGCCCTGTCTCTAGTGGCAAAACCAGAACTTTTTAACTCCAGTCGCGACGTTTTGATGGTTATGTAACCCTTAAAAAAAAAAGAAGAAGATGATTTTACCCTTTCACGACTAATATTGGTGTTTTGTATATATAGGGTTGCGATGCATCGATCCTTTTGAATGTCACTTCAAGCTCAGGTAATCAAACAGAGAAAGTAGCAATCCCGAACCAAACAGTAAGAGGGTTCGATTTCATTGATAGATTGAAGAGTTTACTTGAAGCCGAATGCCCAGGCATTGTTTCTTGTGCTGATATTATCGCTCTTGCTGCTAGAGACTCCATTGCTATCACTGTAAGATCATTCAAGTTTCAGTATTGTAAACCTAACCCGTAATATAAAAATACTGAATTGTCTTTGGTTTCATTAAAGGGAGGCCCTTCTTGGAAAGTTCCCACGGGCCGAAGAGACGGGCTCATATCGGTTGCATCAGAGGCGCTAGCCGAAATCCCCGCTCCATTCGACAACATCACTACCCTTATACAAAACTTTGCCAACAAAAGTCTTGACTTGAAAGATCTTGTTTTGCTATCAGGTTAGTTTATATTACTACAAGATATAAGTAAATGAGTCAAAACTGTCGCTTGACCTTTCAAAGGTATTCTAATGTTATTTTAGGTGCACACACTATTGGAATCGCGCATTGCCCCGCATTCTCGAACCGTTTATACAACTTCACGGGCGTGGGAGATCAAGACCCGACACTCGATAGCGAGTATGCTGACAACCTTAGATCGAGAAAATGTAGGACCCCAAACGACAATACAACAAAAGTTGAGATGGATCCCGGGAGTCGTAAGACTTTTGATCTTAGCTACTACACGTTACTACTAAAGCGTAGGGGATTGTTCGAGTCTGATTCGGCTTTGACGAGGGACTCAAACACATTGGCAATAATAAACCAACTCCTTCAAGGATCGGTTCAGAATTTCTTCAGTGAGTTTGGATTATCCATGGAGAAAATGGGTCGGATCGAGGTGAAAACGGGAACCTCTGGTGAGATCCGAAGGAACTGTGCTGTTGTGAACAGTTAAGTGTGTAGTCCTGTAATGTTTTCATATGTTTTGTTTATTTTCGTATTTAAATCAAATTAAATGTGTGTTTTTTGTTGAAATCTTTTTATGTGAGGAAAAACAATAAAGATGTGATTGAGTATAAATAGAGACGATGTTTGTATGATAAATTCAAAATGGTTGAATAAAACGATATGAAAACTGCATTGTTTCCGATTTTATTGTTTCTATATGTTTTGGATTTGATGTAGTGAAGCAAAAATATGAACATTTCACGAAAATTGATATATTATTTTAAATACGAAAACGAGTACATTACCACATTAAACTCTCTTAGACTAGAATTTCAAAATTTGAGAGGTATTGCTAAATCTCAAAATCTATGTTAAGGAAGCAAATAAACATGTAAATTTATGTTGTCCATGATTTAAGCGTTTTTACAACTGGAATATAATAATTAAAAGTTGTTACAAAGATAAAAATTAATAAAATTCAAAGCCAACCAAAAGTTATACCCTTCGTAATTGGCCCTTAACTCTTTTATTTGTGCGATTGTTTTGTATGTCTAACAGGTCCATATATTAATCGGCTAAACCATCAACGACATTTGCTCACGTATCTAGACGCTAGATTTTAAATTCAAAAAAATACTTATCTAGTCATCTGTCTTTACAATTATCCATATATTTTCCTCAAGATTATTTTCAATAAAACTGATTATCTTATCAGTGAGTTGACCCACCCCTTTAGTAGTTTAACATTCTTCGGGAAGAATGAACCAAGCCTCCCCATCATTGGGGAAGGTGTAACAATGTTGCGTCCTTGGCACATACGCCACCTGTCATCCTTGGAGCATGCCCCACGGATACAATAAATCTATAATAAAAGTCACAAGTCATAACTCTGTATATCACCTGGTCACCTCAATCCAACTACACCCAATATCTTTCTTGATTCCTTTATCCCGCATTAGTTCCCTCAATTGTTCGATTTCATCCCATAAATCATATTTGGCGAACATATTCGACAACATAACATAAACCCCGGTATTCCTAGGATCCAACTCGAGTGCCCTTCGAGCTGCAAACTTACCCAAATCAACATGCCCATGATCACAACACGCGCTCAACAAAGCTCCCCAAACCGTAACACTTGCACTTGCTTCATTTGGCATATTGCTAACTACATTCCAAGCCTTTTCTAACTCGCCCGCCCTACAATACAAATCCACAAGGCACCCATAGTGCTCGGGACTTGGGTTTAACCCAAAATCACGAGCCATGGACTCAAAGTACTCGGTGCCAAGATCAACCTGACCCGTGTGACCACAAGCTGAGATCACAGTGACAAATGCCACCCCATCTGGTCTAATTTTCTTTATCAACATCTGTTTAAACAACTGAATCACTTCTTTGTGATGCCCATTTCTACCATATACGCCAAGCATCGATGTCCACAACACCACATCGGCAAATCTTGCCATATTAAAGACTTGTTTAGCTTTGATTACCAGCCCACATTTCCCATACAAATCAATCAATGAACTCAAGAGAAACACATCAGTTCCTGGGTCGTAAACAGTTCGTATCACTTTCGCGTGTATTTGACTACCCAATTCGATAGCATACAGCCCAGCACATATACTCAAAGCTACTGTATATGTCCAATTATCATAACACAAATTCAAGCCTTGCATACTACGGAACAGATCAAGCCCATCTAGCCACATCTTAGCATCAGCATAAGCCGAAAGAAGCGCGTTTACGCAAACCGTATTCTTCACAGGAATTTCATCAAACACCTTGTGTGCATCAGCAACAACCAATGATTTCGAGTAAAAATCAACCAAAGCACTTCCCAAATACACACTACAACCCCAACCAGATTTCATCACATGGGTATGAATCTGCTGTCCGAATCCAACACGTTTGATCAAACAAGAAGCTGTTAAAGAGCTGCATAAAGCGTATGAATCTATCGGAACGCCATTAACATGCATGAAAGATAGAGTCTTGAGAGCAACAAAAGGATACCCATTTCTAACAAAAGAAGATAGGATTGAATTAAAGGGAAGTGGGTGTGTGATAATTGAGGAATTGAAGAATGTGCTTAAGGTTTGGATGGTGGTTTCTTGAGAGCATATTGTGTATGTGTATGCGAGATCGGATTGAAGCTTGTAGGAGATGAAGATCAATCCTGTTCTGAGTAATCGAGCATGAATCTTCTTAATGGATTTAAGATTGTTGGTTTGTGAACATTTGGCCAGTAGATTACTGAATGATTCATGTATTGAAGAATCAAGAAACATGGGAGTTGTATAAAACATGAAAATTAGGGTTTTATTCCACGTTTTTAAGCACGCAAATGAGCCAATCAGCCAAGTGATCTTTTGAAATTTATGTCTTTTGAACCGTAAAATAGCTCTACACTCTCAAGAAAAAAGTTGTAAAAATATCATTTTTTTAACGGCAAACAAATAATTATTAAGTCCAATCACCCGAGTAAATTCATTTGAACCGTTAAGAATCTCATTTGACATAGGATTGTTTACAAAGTAAGCCTTAAATTATTTTATTTTTAAGTTTCTAGTGTTTGAGTGTTATTGATATTATTTATTTTGTAAAAACAGTGAATATATTTTTAAATTATGACTTAGTTTCACAATACATTAACATTAATGCTGTCAAAAAAAGCATACTGTTGATTGTTATCTACTTGATAATACTAAATGTAAGAATCATGTATGTTTAAAAAACTCGTGACTCAAAATTCGATTAAAGACTTATGTATCTAATTAAACTTTTTTTTTTATTTCCAAAACTAATCTAACTACCTTTTTTCTCATATTGAAAGTTATGAATCTATATTTAAATTAATAAAATGTTAGAATTTAACGCCTACTCTTAATATCATTCGTTGTAAAATTTTCTCTAATATAATGAGTTAATAATAAAAATCTTTCCCTCAAACGCAAGCTTAAATATAGGCATACAATACGAAGATAATCATCTACATGATCCGACCTTCTGCGCGTTAATATTTCTATCACCGATCATGTTATGGACAATATGACACATAAAATAAATACTTTAAATACAAGACATCATGAGATCCAATCGTCTTTGAATCAGGGTGAAACATGATGGGATTTGTTTCAACGGTTTAAACAAACCAATTAGAGAAGTGATTAATGAAAATAGCACTCTCATAGCTTCTTATGAAATGCATGAATACCTTAATTTCACTAAGGATCCCATTCATATTAAAGGATCCGGATCTAATTTGATCCAAATCTACATGTTATGAATTAATGAACCTAAAACAAACAAACAAACCTGTTACGAATTAGTGAATTAGTAAATGGGCTATCCAACTTAGCGGAAGAGTTTTCATGGCATTTCGACTTTAATAGTTAACATTCTCAAATTTTAATTCCCTAGTATTTCCAATGCACTTTTGTTATCATGTTGAAACTTTGAACATTTCATAATTGTGACATACATTTAGTATTTAGTATTTGATATAAACTTAATAAGCCCCCGCGTTACGACGGGAGGCGTAAAATCGTGACAGGTAGCACCAATGTCACACTACTGTCAACGACCACTTAATACCAGCAAAACTAAGAGAATAAAAACGAAAAAATATAAAATCAAACGAAAATTAGACGTAAAAATGTTGAACTACGTGCGCGTAAAACATAGAAAACAATAACTAAGTCTGTTTATGACCCCATGCCTTGCGTCGGCGCAGTCAAATAATAAAAAATCGGTGTGACAACGTTGAACTACACACGTACGTTGAAGCGTGTAACTTGTAAACTTTAAACCGTAACGTAAAAAGAAAATATGTAAACAATAAAAAGTATAGGAGACAAAAATTTATAGTGAAAAAGTCTTAGGGTTAAATTGTAAAATATATAAAAATATTATAGTTAAAAGTAAAAAATTAAAAAAAAAGAAAGAAACCAAAAAATACAACTCATAAAACACAATGTATAACTCATAAAGCATATAAAACTTAATAATTAGTATATAGTTAATTACAACAGACATAGAAGAGGCCCAGACACTAAATATGATTTTTTATAGAACAATCTATCAAGATCTTGAGCTTGACAACTTTAAGTGGTAGTAATCAAATATCTTATGACAAAATTAGGGATTTAGGGGTGGTAAAATAAGCACATATAAGGAGTGAAAACATATGTTTATATAAATGTGATAATTTTAAGTTGGGCTCGGGCTCAACGTTATATGTGGGATTAATTCATTTGGTAGTGGCTTTGCCTATTATAGTGGAGGTCTTGGGTTTAAACCCAGACAATAGAGGAGTAAAATAGAATTGTCATTAAAAAAAATTTGGATTATAAAACAATGATACGAGATTTGTATTTCAAGAACTATGATTAATTTTTATATTTATTTTTTTCAATAAAAAAATTAAAATAAGACCACATATCTACGGTCTGTATTAATAATTTGTCATGATATCGGTTTGTAATTTATAGGTTATAATCTAAGCTTTTATTTAAGCTAACCAACAAGTAAGGTAACAACGAGTCATGATGCCATTAAAAAAAAAAAACAAGTGAGTCATGATCCGAGCTTATCTTGGTTTAGACTCACGCGTTTAAAAACAAACCGATTCAAGTAAACTATTTTCAAACTTTTTAAAAACGAGATGTGACACTAGCGAAGAATATTATTAAGCATCACCAACTTGAACATAAAGACAGTACAACTCATCCAATTAATATGTGCCAAAATTACTTTTGTGACAAATGAAATACACCAAATTTGAAACCTCGGAATAATATGTGCCACAATTGCTTAGCCCATACCCTACCGCCACGTCTCAAAACCCAATCTTTGTATTATAGAGAACATACCACTTAAACCCCCTAAACTCTTGTCTATACTACAGATTAGACCCACTTAGTTTTGGTTTGTCATGATTAGTTCTTTTCAAACAAGGGACAAAATTAGATTGATAAAAATAAGCGTATGTGAACATTTTAGAATATGACGATCTTTTGAAATTTTATGATTGTATCATTAATTTCAAAAACTAAGCTATAATAGTAATGTATAGTTAAGGATTTAACGACCAAAGGAACATAAGTACAAAATCATTGTTAACCTGTTAATTCAACAATTCTAACCATATGTAATTCACTTCAAATTTCTACTAATGTTAGGGGTAATAAGAATTTGATAACCTTAATCACATACCTAACTATAAAAATGGGTCATATATCTAATCTCATGCCTATCAAGTATAAGATACTCATCATTCATCATGTTTGCGGGCGTTTAAATACCCATTTATGAGGTTTAAACCCATTTATGAGGTTAAAATTACTTGTTATGATACTCATTATCGGAAACCTAATCTTAAACTCACGTAAAAATACAAACTTAAATATTATATAACTTCAAAAGATTCTATAAATTTTCAAGTTTTAACTTCAAGAAACTATTTATTATACTTTTAAGATAATATAATACAACGACACATAAAATCTTTCATTGTCCCATTAGAAGTCAACATTTTGTGAAAAAATAACGAAGACTAATACCATGTCTACATCAATTGTTATATAAGATAATTTTCATATCTACTTGTGTAAAAAAATGTTTACAAGGACCTACATGTTATACTAAAATAAATATTTACACAATTTTGTTTTGATACCGGTAAATAGATTACACAGACAGTTATAATTTAACATCATACCCATCATAAACCCGTATAAATTTTCTAAACACAAATCTCATTACCCAAATATCCGTCTCGAATACTACAAACGTCGGGTTCTCTTGTCAAGTTTTGGTTCGTTTTCATCTCTAAAGATATCAAGTACCCAGACTTAACACTAATATAGTTGAGGGGGTGCAAGTGCTATACTCCCAATAGCAAGATAAGCAAGAAGCACAAACACTACTATCCCATCCATAAATTCTCACCCATCTCTCCAGCCCCTCAAATGTGTCCTAAATGTTAGCCATCAAGGATGCAGACCAGAACCAGCTCCCGGAGAAGACCGAAACCCCGAGAGTCCTGTCGATCCTATCGCTTGTTCTCGAAAGACTCGTGAACCGCAACGAGATGTTGAGCTTAAGCAGCAGCAAGGGAGGGAGGCTGGGGAAGAACTTGGAGGTGTTTCATGGTGTTAGACCCCCAGCAATCACCATACCCAAGTATCTAGACCGGATATACAAGTACACCAACTGCAGCCCCGCGTGTTTCGTAGTCGGTTATATTTATATCGATCGCTTGGTTCATAGACACCCGGGTTCATTGGTGGTGTCCTTGAATGTTCACAGGCTGCTTGTTACAAGTATTATGCTGGCTGCTAAGATTATGGATGATGAGTATATCTCTATTTATCCTTACTTTGTCATTACTTTTTTTATCAAATAATATTAGAACTTGTTATCGGTAAACTTATTAACTCTGTCAGTACCATGCTAAACATGTTATTGTCATGTTTATTGAAAAACAGGCATTACAACAATGCGTTTTATGCTCGGGTTGGGGGAGTAACGAATGCTGAGTTAAACAGGCTTGAAGTCGAGTTCCTTTTCATGTTAGACTTTGATCTCACGGTTACATCGCGAGTTTTCGAGAGTTATTGTTTGTACTTAGAGAGGGAAATGATAATGTGCAACGGTACGAACATGAAGAATGAAAATGGAACTCGTACGAACACCATCGAAGATATTGCCGAGATATCGGTAGAAGACATGGAAAGCTTTTCTTCATCTATCTCCAATGGTGTACTTGCATGAAAACTTACTATGATTCACATTTATATACTGTAACGTTGAATATACAACACTAAATGTGACAAGTCAAGTCACAGGTGTATAACCAAGTTTGAATTTTATTATATGATTTTCTTGAAATATTTTCTATGTATTTAGAAAGGTTATTAAACGACTAATCGAGACTCCTCGCTATCGGGGACCACAATATCGAGCCTCATCGTCGGTATACACTTACGAGGAACTGAAGTTCCCACCTGCAGGACTTCAACCACGATTGGAGCCTTCCCGTAGAACCACTTAAGTGAACTCTTCAATGGTGGCCCGTTTGGATCCCGAACATGCCACACGTAATTTGGCAGGAAAACCTCGTCCACCGTTGCATCCTGCCACCCACGCTTCCCGTCTCTCCATTGGTGTTTAAATTCTCCAGAAAGCTTAGCATTGTGGCCCCACGGACCCACGTGGACCTGCGGGCAGTACCCACATGTCTTCACTGTCTACTTCCTCATAAGTTTGGCCACACCTCATCTCACTTTCTCATATGCACCAATATTAACTGTGCAATGTTGACTGCATCCAGGTCAGCTGGAGGCAGGAACCGTTCAGGGATCATATTGATGGTATGACTTGTCAATTGACCCTTTTACCCATAAGTGGAAGCTTCAACGGTCTGCAGTGTTTGGACCACGGCCGTTCTGAATGTCATGGCTTGTTTGACCCTCATGAACCTCTGAGCACTCACTGCATAAGCACAAGCTGTTAGTGAAAGCAACTTTGAAATCCAAACTTAGGGGTTATGGAATGGGCGGATTGAGTAACGGGTCAGATGAGTTTAAGTAAGAAAAAGACAACTTTTTAGGTTAGGTGAAAACAAACTAGGCTAATGTGCAAAATATAATTACAAAAACTATACTATTCAAAAACAATCTTTCTTATAAAGCAATTTTAGGTGGTTTTTATACATCTGAATGCACTCGGATGACTTTCAACCTGCACGACCCATTTCCGTTTTAGTTAAATTCAATAACTTCCATTTAATCGGTTGGCGAAAAAACATAACCCAGGTCAAAATTGCCACCTCTAACCAGAAAAGTTAGTATCACCTTGACGAAAAGACTGCAGTACTCCATGATTAACAAAAGTGCATGAAACTAAAAGTATATCTTATTCAAAAGACTAAATTACACGAATAGTCATGTGGTTTGACAAAAGTAATGGATTTGATCCAAAGTATGAAAATCTACACCACAGCTCCCTGTGGTTTGACCATTGTCATGGATTTGACAGAAGTAATGGATGGTTGACAATGCCGAAGATGCTGCCAATGATGAGATCAGTCTGGTGCGGCCACTGCTGTGATTCTCTCCGAGATTCTGCTGCGGCCATGCGTCCGAGGAGGAAGGAAGAGGGTTGGGGGTTTCGTTTTAAATTACTTTCATGCTATTACTTAAAGGGTAAAATGGTATTTTAGAAAAAATCAACAAATCCAAAATTAAGGACCCAATCCGTGACAAAGTTCAAACCACAGGAAGCATGGTGTAATCTTTTATACTTGGGGATCAAATCACAACTTTTGGCAAACCACAGGGAACATTCCTGAGATTATTCTATATAGAATTTTCAAGAGTTGTCAATTTTCAACAATAAATTAACGTCTTTGACAAGTCTGTTTTTCAGAATAAAAAGAATCAACCATAGAAGTTATGTGCTATTCAGTTTGAATCCTCAAATCAAAGTTAAAACAGCTTATCTCTGGTGCATATTTTTTCTAACTATGTAACTCAAGAGTCAACAAACTACAGATTAAATTAATATCTATTAATGACAGAACCTGCAAGCATGGACCGGAATGATATGGAGAAGTTGTGAAAGTCATTTGATAAAGATTTTCCAAGCATCAAGAACTTCATAAGCAACGCGAATGAGGTCAAGAAAAAGAAATCTAGTTTTTGGAGGCTAGAGTGGCTTCTCTGTGCCCATTTCTGCAAGCTTTTTGTAAGCCCTTGAAGCTTAAAATATTTTTTTTTGAGGTGCTGTATGCGGTTTTTTCTTCTTCTTAGGTAATATGGGAGGAAGATACGTATTTTGATGGGGGTTAACTATTTCTTGCGGTAACGGTTGTCATGAGCATGTGTCTGACAAGCAAAAATGAAGGTTTTTGATGCTTTTGGCCAGTGCTGTTCTTGTGTGCTCTGCAACTAAACTATATGTGTTAGCTACCATGATATTTTGGCACCACTAATCAACGGCACTTAAATATTATACAACTTTAAACGCTTCTATTTACATAAAGATCAAAGTTCACAGAGATTGTTATTTCATATAATAACTTATTGTTAGTTCATTACTAGTTTTTACAAAGGTGTACAAGTCTGACTAAAAAGTCAGAAACATGTCCCAAAATAGTTCCTCAATACATTACAACTACGAGCAAATAAATACGCTAAAGTTGTAATGTTTGCATTACACATGTTCCTACAGTATCAAGTACCTAATACACCCTTTTAATGAGACGGTAAAAAGGACTTCGCAGAATGCAGACAGTGGCATCACTATTCATAATGGCAACAAGTTGGACCAATGGTACTTGGAGAAAGAAATGAAGATGTGATTTTTATGGGAAAGAAGGATATATAGCACAACAGATGGACCGACGGCTAAGAAACAAACTTTAATATAAACTAAGGAAAACCTTCTCTGATAATCGCAATCATAAGCTGATAAGCATAATACTTATTGCCTAATATATGCATCTTTGACCATGAAACTAATTAACATACAAACATTCACACAGCCTAATCATCATGGTCAGCTGAAGTTAACATCCATGTTCAAAAAGTAACTGTAAAGTCGAGGTGAACTTAGACACATAACAGTGAATAATGGTTAGAGTACCTGGTGACATCTATCAAGGAAGAGGGAAGATATTCTATCATTAGCCTGCTGCCTATGTGCGGAAAATGACCCAGGAATTGTTGGGGATGGACCACCTAAGCTTAGGAGATGCACCATTTTTTTCAAAAGTCTTTCGTCCAAATCTTCATCGTATATAAAAAAGAAGAAAGTTAGAATTCATCCTTTAAAGAAGGTAGTAATACATGGTATATAGAGGTAAATGTCAACAATGTATGAGCAACTATTGCTTCATCACAAGATTTCAAATAAACAAGACAGAAAGAGAGGTTTGTGATACAAGTTGTGACTTCTGTTTGTTATCTGAAAGATGATCCCTCGAAGCCTAAGAAATTTATACTATAACGATCATATTGATCTTCACACTTCAACACGTGTTATTTTTACATTAAAAATGGCTCCATTTGACCTTTTCCATAACAAAAGTAATGATCAGACGTTGTTTGAAAATACCTAATTTATATCTGAATTCACCAATAAACCCAAACCAACAAAATCGTGTTTAGCAATCTCATCATACTACTCAATCTACGAGAGAAGAGAGATATCAGAAGAAAGAGTTCATTCGAATTCAATGAAGATTCTCTCAAAAGATTACAACCCTTTTAAGTACTCTCATTAACAGCTAACTGTGATATCAACAACCTAACTAATTCATTATTACCAGTTAACCCTTAATACAATTCTAACCTTCTATCTTTACAATTGACCAACAGGCCTTCACCCTTCAACTACTTATTTCTTAACATCTCAGCAACAGAAGTAGACAAACCATCAGAATGAAGCAGATATTAATTGAAGTCCCATACTTCCATTTGAACCTTTTGAAAACAAATTGCCAATCGAATTCATTTATACAAGCAATTTCTCACCGAACAAACTGCTTATCGAAATCAATATCAAAACAAGCACCCTAAATGATATAAACCCTATAAAATCCACATAAATTCAACATCAGCATTGAAGGTTCAGCTTTCAATTCTAGAAACACGAGATACATATGAAAGGTTCAGATAACATTTGCGAAGTTTAATGTGGGGAAAATGATAGATAGAAATTACAAGTGTTTCGGACTTACTCCGGCGGACATTAACGACGGTGGTCCGGCGATGAAGCAACTGTTTGAGATGGTGGTGGTGCAAAAGCATGGGGTTAATGTCAACGAGGTCCTCGTATTATGAATCTTATGTAAAACAGATCTATGTTGTGTATTATTGGGCATATGACCCCCTTACACTCGTTATTTTAGCATTATAGTCCCATATCTTTTGAGTCTTGAAAATGGGATTTGACTGAACTTAACCAAAAACTTGATTTGGGTTTATTTTGCTAGGTGTATTCTGCGAGCAAGTTGAGTCGAACTGGTAAGCACGTAATAATATAAGGGCCAAGTTGGCTCCGTGAGTAATCTTTAATCCAAGCCAGAAACCAACCTCATATTTAGCTCGAGTCAGACTTGTTTATTTGTAGATACTTGATATTTTTATTTATACAAGTGAGTCTGTATCATTATTATTAATCATTAACCACCATTCCATAGAGTAATCTGTAGCTCGAGTGAGACTTGTTTATTTGCAAAAACATCGGTGAGTCTATCTCATTCTTTATCTTTATTTATATATTAATTTTCATTATTTTTTTCTCTTTTTTCTATTAAAACTTTAACTACTAGTCCAAGAAACTAAAATTTATCTCACAAACCTCCTCCAACCTTTACATGGATTGAGGGCCCCAAAATCACAAGTCAAACCCAAGAATTTTTAAAAATTAAAAACGTTAAGCTCAGATATTTTAGTGAGCTTGCAAAGAACAATGAAAAAGCTTTGTTTTTGAGTAAATTACAAATTTTGTCCTTTAAGTATGCTCAAAATTACGGATCTTGTCCTTAAACTTTAATAATTACACTGAGTATCCTTTATTTGAAAATTTGTAACGTTTTTTTATCCTTTTTACTAACGGCAGTTAACTTTTTCTGTTAAGTTTTTGTAAATGCCCATTTTACCCCTAACCCTCAAAAGGACAAAATATGTAATTTTTATGAATCTTTTATTTTCTTTCTTTGTGTGCTTCTTTTATTAACTTTAGTTTTTATTATTTTTATATTTTTAACCACTTTTTATTTTAAATACTTATCTTAAATATTATTAACTAGTTATTTTTAATCATGTAAATATGAGTTATGATTAGTTTTTATTATATTAAAATATATAATAAATTACTATTCTATTTTAAAACATTCATCAGATGGCTAACATTTATTTTATAATAAAAATATGTTTTAGAAAAAATCCATTTTCAATAAGATTAATATAAAAATGTCTAGAAAAAATTAAAAAGATTATGTATTAAATTTTTCTATGAAAGAAGCAAACAAACCGGGAAAGAAATTCAAGCCTTAAGTAAAAAATTAAAAAAATATATATTGTGCGGTGTTAAAATATTATTGGCCCAATCATTTAAAAAAAATAGGAATAGGGTGGCACATGGGTCAGTGGGTTGTTCTACACGTCGGGTCTTGGCTTCGGTTTGACATTTAACATTTTTCTCTTTTTTTATAAAATAGTGACCAACTCATCTACAATTTACCGTATTGATAAGTCCAAACAACTACTCTGAAATTTTCATTAAACAAAAACACAATTGTTATTTAATTAAGCGCACTATTAATTTCGGTTTTTAAACGGTTACTAATGAGTTTTAATTACGAACGGATTGATGTAATTATGCCTGGTATAACTTCGATCCACTCGTGATGAACAGGGGTACTTAGAATCGATGTTTGAGTGGATTTTCGAGCAATTGAAGGTACTGAAAGTTGAAAGAGATCGAGTGGAACATTTCCCCTCTGTTAATTAGCTTCGATTCGATATGGTGCCACTTAAACGAATTTGGTTTTGATTTCGGGTGTTTCGAGTATCGTTTGACTATAATTATTGATGTTAAAAGAAATGGTTGATATACTCAAGTTCAAAACTAATTTGAATAACAAATCAAATTAATTATTTATTAATCTTTATATCTTTTAGAAAGCTTATAAATTTTATAATTTGATTATTTATTTCTAATAATTAAAATTTATATTTATTAATAAAACTTTATAACTTTGAAAAAAATATTAATAAATCCATAAATTATTACAAGTTGTAGATTATTAATAAATGAATAGTTCACAATAATAAATTACATATTTAATGTATTTGATCCATTAAAATTATTAAGATAATTTAATAATGGCAGTTTCAAATGGATTCAGGTTTGAGTTTTAACTTGGAAAATAACGGATGTTACAACAGTGTAACAAACCGATTACTAGTTTAATTTTTATCTAATGTGAAATAACTAAAGTAAACAAATAAAAATATTAGATAGTTTAATAATATATAAATACAATTTGAATTTAATAAAATATTTAAATTAATTAATTAATAATAATTAAGATAAGTTTATAAAACAAAAATATTTATAAGAGAGAAAGAAAGAAAAGTTAAGTAAAGTAAATAATTACATAAAGAAATAAAATAACATATTAATGAAAAACTATTAGGTGCTATTTAAATTTCTTGTTAATCGGTGTTATTAAACCCATGTATGTTTTAGTTTATGTTTTAATCAATTATGATTCATGAATTTCTGTAAATTATATTTTTAGTTTATGTAATTTTTATGTTTAGAAAAACTATTAGGTGTTCTTTATATTTTATTTGTTCTAGCAGAAAAGTACATAACTCAATTTAACAAATAACAAAATTGTAATATATTAAAATCAATAAATGAAATTATTTTTTTTACAATTAAAATTAATGTATTAATTAGTTTTAAGATAAGTTGTAAAATAAAAGTGGTGAGAAAAAAAGAAAAAAGAAAAGTAAGTAAATAAATAAAAGAAAGAAAGAAAATATATGATTAGTATAAGTAACATATTTTGTCCTTTAAAAGAGAAGGGAAAAAATGTCATTTACCATAAACTTAACAGAAAAATTTAACTTCAGTTAGTGAAAATGACAGAAAGTGTGATAAGTTTTCAAATAAAGGACATTCAGTGTAATTATCAAAGTTTAAGGACAAGGTCTGTAATTTTAGTAATACTTAAAGGACAATATTTGTAATTTACTCTTTGTTTTTTTATGATGTGTAAAGTGAATTGATATATTTACCAATTTGTTGTAGTTGTCATAAATTTTAGTCTGCGTTTGGTTGAAAAAATGAAATGAAATTAAGAAGCTAGTATAATTTTCAAGTAAAATTATGTTTGAGCGGGTAATGAAATGTAAAACCAAGGGAATGTTTCACCTCAAATTCTCTTGGTTGTGGGATTTCAAATTCCCTCTCTAGGTGAAAGGATTTTGAAATCCCATAACCAAAGGAATTTGAGATAAAACATTCCCTTGGGTTTACATTTCATTACTCACTCAAACATAATTTTACTTGAAAATTATACTAGTTTCTCAATTCAATTCTATTCCTTCCACCCAAACACAGCCTTATAATTTAAATGATACATTTTATAAAATACATCTAAAATATAAAGATAAAAGGCTGTGTACCAATTTTAATGTGACTAAGAGCATTCACAACCCATTTGGTATATGTATGTGAGTGTAATCTTTAAATTATATGGAATGGTTATTGGTAGTTGTGAGTGGTTGTGAGTGGAGGAGAGAGAAATGTTACTGTACAATCTGTAAATTTAAGGAATTACTGTTCAACCCTTATAATTTTTTTAATATTTTTAAAAGTTGTTGTGAGTGTAGCAGAGAGAAAATGTAATGATGAAGGTATAAAAAAATATTATTTAATTAAAAAGATGAGAGAAAAGGTTGTATTTTTAGTGTAATTATATGGATAAAGATAAGGAATGGGTTGTGAATGCTCTAAGCTTACATAACAAGCTGAAAACAATATCAAATCATACAAGATAGTGAAATATCTTTTAATCCTAAACTGAAATTATCCTTATTCAAGGGGCTAAAGTTATCACTTCATCAAAGAAAGCGGTTGGTATCTGAAAAGTATAAACCATAATTCTTATTTTTCATTCACAATTCTTCCGATGCTCCCAGCACTTTCTATCGGCATTCTGTCACATTATCCATCACAATTTGTTATCGGCTGTATAACCATAAATTCGTCAATCAAACCCTCGATCAAACTCCTGTTATACTCAACAAGACCCTTGAGAGCTTAACATTTTGGCGCTGGTGGTACTCCAATCAAGCTTCAAGAGTTGTCGTCTCAAAGCCCATGGCTGATCACTCAAAAACAGATTTGTTGCAGCTTATTAAGCGAATTGGGGCTTATCTATCCACCAAGATTTTAAAAATCTTTAACACCCAGGTTCCAAATTGCTAATTTGTCTAATTTTACTTGTGTTAAGTTCTTAACCTATGAATTGTTTCAAGAGTCGATTTTTTTGCTTTATGGATATCTGACAGTTAATTTTACTAAGTTTGGGTGGAATTGAGTTGTTTTATCTCACTTTCATCATGTTTTAAATAAAAGTAGAAATTTTGGAAGATTTCATTTGGGTATGTATGTAGAATTAGGTTATATAATTAGCTGTTCTTTTAGGGTTGGACTCCATGAATTGAAGTACCATTCAGTTATCAAGTTGATTTGTGATTGTCACCCATGAAGCAGGACTACTAGTGAGGCATTGCTTAGGGAGTTGGGGATAGTTGTGACACCTTAGCTAACTCTCCATGACTCAAGAGACATGACCCGAGAGATTCGTGAAGTGTGTTTTGGGTGTATTAGCTGTGGACGAGAGGAGAACTTCATAGTTAAGTGTGTTTGGTCGGGAGTTATTCATGATGGTTTACCAGGAAGTTTTCACTTGGGTGACCAAAATCAACGCCCTGAGTTCCTCATGGACCAAACAAAAAAGTATTGGTTGGTACGAGGAACCGAATGTTACAATAGTTGTATGAGAGCATCTCAAGTGGATGTCCATGGGGGCACCTGTGACTCGTGTGTTGCCGACATGGAGGAGAGAGAAGTCCATACGGATAGTTGTGACACACTAGCTAACTCCCTACCGCGGGTTTTTTCAAGGAAGAATCTGTGGCTACTGAGGGCCCTAACGGAGTAAAGGGAGAGACTGAGAGAGGGAGGAGAGAGAGAGGGGAGGGGATATGTCTGTGTGAAGGGGTCCATAGAGGAATTGAAGAGAGAGATGGAGATGTGGCCGGCATTAATAACATATCCCACTGGAGATGCTTCTATCATCGCAATTGTTGCGGTTTATGATCAAGATTTCCTTGTTTTTGATATTAACCTAATAATTAAACTCTTCCATAAAAGTTTGTGCTCATCCAAATGTTGCAGACTTGCAGTTTAGATGGTATAAGTTGGACAAAAGTGAATATATGTTATGGCAAATTTTGCAAGCCACGAACATTGCAAACTTAAGTAAATCATATGTTTAGAAAATAGAAATTAATGAGTTTGTAGGTTCAAAATTTATCAACGTCTAAAGATCACACTATCTTTATCTTTTAGTCAAAAAATGTAATATTCGATAATCTGGTTTCAGGATTTTCGATCTGTTTGGGCTATAGCTGGATTTGCTGTTGCAGTCATTTTTACATGGAGAGCGTTAAGAACGCCTAATGGATCTCAAAGAAGACAACCTAAAAGCCAACCTCCCTCATCTAGCACTTCGGGATTTAGTAGTCATACGAATGAAAATTCGTTACCTTCAGAAGATTCAAGAGCAGAAAGAGCAGTTGACGAGTCGTTCCAACCTGCAAATGTAAATTCAAAATTTTCAATCTTTTGTTTGATTTTTTTTTCTCATTCACTAATATATTGCTTTTTTTTTGTTGTTGGTACAGCCTACTTTGGGACAAATAGTCAGGCAGAGATTAAGTGATGGAAGAAAGGTATGCTTTTAAAGTCATTTGATCCCCGTTATATGAACGTGATTGTGATGTTTCAAATATCTCAAATACTACTCTTCGGTAGTCAACTTACTTGTAATGATGACAAGGACTTGAATGTCATTAAAATTGAAATGTTGCAATTCAATTAGTATCAAGATCTACTTCGTAATTGAACACAAGTACATGTTCCTTTTATCTATAGCTTTTTACCAGTGTCGCCATGTTTTGGTTTTCAGATGTCTATCAGCTTGATTTATATATTTTTGGCTTCGAGGTTGGGTGAGATATAAAAAATTTTACCAGTCTCATGTGATGCGAGTCATGGCCAAGTAGGTCCGGTCTGCCCTGCTTTCCGTCCTAAAAGAATTTTGAAAATTTCTATTATGTGTTGTTCCAAATACCGCAACAGCTACTTTTTTTTTATTGCAATCCTGATATACCCTTTTTCCTATTAGCAGTTCTTCAAAAAAAATTTTTGATTCTTTTCTGCTAGTACTTTTCATAATATTGATGAATTTGGTGAAGGTTACTTGCCGGTTGCTTGGGGTTATACTGGAGGAAAACACTCCCGAGGAGCTTCAGGTTGCGTTAATTTGTTTTTCTACATATATTAAAATCTAAACAAAATTGATTAAATTCTGCTTTTGTTGATGTCTGGCAGAATCAAGCAACGGTGAAATCCTCAGTTTTGGAAGTTTTAATGGAGATCACAAAGCATTCTGACCTCTATCTCATGGAAAGAGTTCTGGATGATGAAAGCCAAGTATGTATGAGCTCATATTTCTCTTTTCCACATTTTTGTATATTCATAGAATCTTTTACAAAATGAAAATAAATAAATAATAGTTAACAGTTTTAGAAATTATGGATCTTTGATGCATGCTTCAACATTTATAGTCTACTTTTTCATCATGTTTTTGCAGATTAAGGTTTTAACGGCTTTGGAAAATGCTGGGATATTTACATCCGGTCGCTTGGTTAAGGACAAGGTAATAACCAATTGCTTATTATATTTTTTTGAAAGGCAGTAGGGATGTAATTGAGCAGAGATGCTCACGAGCTACTTAAAATCCGCTTACTAAAAGCTTGAACCAATCGGGCTTAAACGAGCTTGAGCACGAGCTCAAGCCTAAATAGGAACTCATATAATAAACGAATCGAACTCTAGCCCAAGTTTCACATGACAAGCTTTACCAAGCTCATGAAATATTACAATTTTTAGGTTATATAATTAATATATAATTATCTAATAATAAGTATTATTATATATGAAATTAGGATTAAAAATAACAAAATACATAAAGTTATATATTTGTATATATGTATTTAAATAAAATAATTAAATATTTAATAAATATAAATGAGCTGAGCTCGAGCTTTAGACACAGCTCGAGCTCAAGCTTAGGCAAGCTAAGGCTCGTTCGACTCGTTTACACCCATGTTGGTACCTTTTCATATCTATTATTTTTTGTTAATAATTTATATTTTATTATGTAACTGCAGGTGCTATTTTGTAGCACAGAGAATGGAAGAACGTCTTTTGTTCGGCAACTGGAGCCAGATTGGCATATAGACTCAAATCCAGAAATTACTTCTCAGTTGACGGTATGTGTATATGCGCCTCTTATGATTCGAGCATATAACAAGAATATTTTGGTTACAGTGAATTTTTTTTACTATGTTTACTAATTTCATGTAAATAAGTTGAGCCGCTCTTGAACCACTTGAGATTAGCTAGCCAATAACTTGAATCAGCCGGCTTCTAAATGATTTCAAGCCTAAATTGCAGCTCTTTTAACAAACAAGCCTAGGCTTGACGTGTTTGCAACCTATTACCTAGCATTGCATCTATGTCCAATATGAATTTCTAAAGCAATTTCTTTGTTCCATTTTTTTGGTTTGAAGCATTTAGAGTTTATATTCTTCAAAAAACATACTACTGCTGCTATTTAGTGATATTTTTTGGCGTCGCATTACTTGTAAACTTATGGGGTCCATTACTTGTAAACTCATGGGACCTATCAATACTCTACTAATATTAGTTAGGTAAATTGCTACTACCTACTATTATTTATCCTGTTTTTTCCTTGATCGCAGAGGTTTATCAGACACCAGCTTCACATTTCAGCAAAAGCAGAACAATTTGCTTCAAATGTTTACAGTTCTTCATCACTGGAAAAGTTTTTTGCTGTTTGACTTTTGAAAAAAAGGTCAGCATATACACAGCTGTTTCTTTCGTCAAGTACAACAAGCTCACGCTTGTGCAACTTAAACCGATGATTCGTTTCTTGAGTCTAGCCTGTAATGTGGTAGTTTGTATTAGACGGACAAAAAGAACATGGTACATTAACTTGATCACGTAGCCTAAGTTTTAATTACATGCCTTCTTAGATACTTGATATATATGGTTTTTACTTTTTATGGTTTAATTGCTCGACGTTAACATCACATTCAAACACGAGCTTGTGTGACTTATTTTATTTACAATTGATTTGATTATTTGATTATGATCGTTTCATATTACCAAATCACTTTCAAAATCATAATCATAAAATGATTTTAAATAGCGTTTATTTGATTTTAACCGGTACAAGGTAAGTCAAGCACGACACATGATGATGTCACTAGGCATGACTTTTGTATGTTAGGTTTAATTAAAAAAGATGTAAAACCAAACTCTTATAAATGTTTTGAACGAATTGCATGTTTTAGTATGTTGTTACAATTTTAAACGACGTTTGTGTGGATCCGCCCTTCCTCCATCTTCATCTCAACCATAATACAACGTTTACATTGTGTCACATAACAATCCTTGTGACACAATCCACTAGTAATAAAAACATTTAGTTGTAATCAAGAGATTATGGATTTTGACTTTGTTCAAGATAAACTTCGTCTATAAAAGTTTAAGGCATCACTTACAAAAGGGAAATAAAAACATTTAATTGCTTGCAATATACTACGTTTAACGTGTTATATGATTTAAATATTAGAACTAGAACCAAAGAAACAAACTTGATAAGGCCAACCATCGCAATCATGATTGAAGGCACGTCAAACAGATCATCATGTCTTTTTGTTAAACCATTAAACAATGAACATCAACCCATGATCATACGTGCTTCTAATTGGATTTTCAAAAGAACGTGTTAAAGTATTAAATGTCTACTTATTGTGTTATTAGGACATCATCTCTCTTTATATATATGTATATATAGAGAGATATAAGAAAATATGATGTCTTAATAATACAAATAGACATTTAAATAACCATTATTTTCAAAATTTGTATTTTAAATTTAATATATATTACTATATACACATTTAGGAAGGTCGGTGGCTTTTGCCACCGGCCATTCCAACCCCTTAACTTTTGTTTTTTACGCTTTCACCCTTTAACTTTCTAAAAACTATAGAAAAATATCGTTTTAATCTCCTTAAATTTCTAAAATTTTAGGTTTAACTCCTATACAAATTCAAGTTTGTCGACGATAAATTTAGTTCGGAACGCAACGATGCGATTGCAATCTATACTTTATGACGTTGCATACGGCATCGTTGCCTGTGTTTTCTATTTACGTTTTGAGTTGGTCTACGTTTCAACATGATTTTATTTGAAAAAGAATCGGGTCAAATATAAATATATAATACGTTTTTATTCAATGATATAAATTCGATTTGCTCTACATTTTGACGTAAATTTAGTTTGCAAAACTAATCAAGTCGATTGTAGTACATGCTTTATCCCGTCACGTCCGCCGCCGCCGCAGCGCGGCGGGTCCTAATTTCTCGTTATAACTTAAAAGTCACTGTTGGTGGGCTTCCACCGCCATGCCATTGGTCTTTCATTTATTTTTTATTTTCTCATATTTTAGTATTGTATAAATGTATTTTTACTTGGGTTTATAAAACAAAAGGAGTGGTAGTGTGCTCCACTCCCCACTAGTTCCATTTATGTATATGGATATCAGATATACTCTTTTACTGTCTTATGTGATAAAATTACCTCTTGAAATATCTATTACGAGAAACATGTTCTAAAACTAAAAAAAACAGACTTGAAATTTAAAATATTCAACTATAATTTTAACATTTTTATATTTTTAATGATTTAAAGTTTCTAACAACTCCAATTTATCATTTATTATATTTTTAATGATTATATAACATATTGGTATGTATAGTTTTGATATGGTTACATGGTTTCGGGTAATCAAGTGGCTACATACCATCTTAATACCTAATACAACATCCATCCCAAACTCACGATGTTTCTTATAACTAATCTCATAGTTGAATACTTGTCCTCTTACATATCTTAAATGTTTTAGATATTAGGTTTTACAGCTCAATGTTTTTTCCAACTTATTATAGACACGACACAACTACTCCAACTAGTTTGTACATGATATATCAATATGTTATAAAGTCAACTCCACACCTACTATCTACCAAATCATTCCAAAATCAAAGTGTTAATCACAACTTTGGAATCAATGCATGTTCATGTAATTATTGAACACATAAACTAATATAATCATCATGTATATAAATACATGGTTCATAAACCCAAAACTCATTCTTGCGACCAAGAGAACACATTGATGGCACGTACAATGACGACCGCAATTCTACTGAGCATCGTTGCCACAACGATGCTCTTTGATTTGGCATTAGGCGTGGATCACACAGTCGGAGGGCCTGGAGGTGGCTGGGACACCGCAACCGACCTCCAGTCATGGGCTTCATCTGAAACATTTACAGTAGGCGATAATTTAGGTAACTTATATGTTTTATAGGTGAAATACTTTTCTTAATCATTACTACAATCCTTTACAGAAAAATCACATTCCTATCAATACACTGTTAATCAATAACATCAGGTAAAAGTTAAAACACAACTAGCCCTAACATGTGACATTTGAAAAGGTTAACGATAGAAAACCAGCGAAAGCTAGATTCTATGAGCTGAGAGTTCACCACTTTCTTTTTAAACCTGTTATATATATGACTTACTTGTGTCTCAAAACACATAAGACTTTTATAACGCTTAATGTTTTTTGTTCTTTCAGTTTTCACGTATAACCCGAGCCACGACGTGGTAGAAGTGTCTAAGGACGGTTATGATTCTTGCTCAACAAGCAATTCAATATCGTCTAACGCCGCTAGCCCGACTACCATCGAACTTACGGATGTCGGAAGCCGGTATTTCATCTGTGGCACTGCTGGCCACTGTGATCAAGGAATGAAAGTTGAGATTAAGACAGTAGCAGCAGCTTCTGCACCACCAACAACCACCACTCCTCCGTCATCTGGACCGCCAACAACCACCACTCCTCCGTCATCCGGACCACCAACAACCACCACTCCTCCGTCATCTGATTCACCAGCACCACCAACTTCCACCACATCTCCTCCAACGTCGGGTACACCAACGCCGCCGGTTTCTACACCTGAAAGTCCATCATCAGCCACAACAGTAAAGATGAGTGTTGTTTCTATGGTGGGAATTGGGTTCCTTATGATGATATAAACTAATGTCTTATAAACATTCTATGTATATTTTCTTTACTTAATGCATTTTCTTGTCTTCTTTCTTGTATCACCATTGTTGTGCGTTTCAAAATTTATTTGAAGGAGTTGTTATTTGTTAATAAATCATCTTTGTTTGAGGACTAGTTCAAAGAGATTAAACCATGTTTGGAATTGTTTATTTACCACCTTCTTTTGACTTATCAAAAAGAGTTTTGAGAAGTTAAAATTTGTAACTTTTCAAAAACTCAATTTTCTTCTCACATCTTCAACTCCATTCAAAACATTTTCACCTCCTTTCAACTTATCTTATTTTCAAAAATTAAAAAGAGTTTTCAATAAGCAATCCCAAACATCATAATATTATATCTTGAAAAAAAAAATCAAAGTAAAACATATCACAAGTAAAAAAGCAAAGTAAAACCACAAATAACATACAATATACTTGTACCAGTTGTTATACTTAGGGGCTATTTGTTTCAGGCTATTAATGATTCAGGTGTCTGAATGTTTCACCAATTAATGATTTAGACTGTTTGTTTCGCGAGCAAATGTTTGAATGGTTCAAACATTTGCCCCTGAATGGCTAATAAGCATTATACTACTGTTGAATGATTAAGAGCTCTTATCTGAATTGGTCAGAGGTCTGAACCATTAAGTGCTGAACCATTAAGAGCTAGTATATCGCTTAACTATTCAAAGACAAATGTCTGACCAATTCAGATAAGATGTCTTAACCATTCAACATTAGACCTATTAACCATTTAGTATTAGTATAATCCTTAACCATTCAGAGGCAAATGTCTAAACCATTCAAACATTTGCTCGCGAAACAAACAGTCTGAACCATTAAGTGCTGAAGCATTCAGACATCTGGACCATTAACAGGTTGATTCAAATGCCACCAAACAACCTCTTAATTAATCAAAAATTACCAAACAACCCCTTAGTTTCATCTTGATAATAACATGAGTGGATCGCATGATGTTCAGTCATAATACTCGATCCAACAACAATGCCATGCAACCACCAAAAAAACATAATATTTGACAGTACTGTAGAATAACAATAAGGGTGTTGTGATTAACCATTGACAGTCGAGAGCATTGGATAGTCAAATCATGAAAAATACCACCATGAAAATATCAAAGAAGAGCGTGTGTATATGATTTTGGAAAACTAAAAACGGTACAAGCAATATATACCGTATAAACAAACTGGTAATAAGTACTGACTAAAGGAGCGTGTGTGTATATCTTTGCTAATAATATGATAAATGAACGGGTCTTCCAAATGAATTTCTAAATATCGACTAAGCTACTATTCATTTCTCATATCATAAATATTGCAAATTTCATCTATTTTAACAAAATCACATTGTTGGAACTTGGAAGATATGTCCGTTGTGTGTGTATGATGTAGAACGATGCATATTGCATAATATCCTCAAAGGTGGCCCAAGTGCTTATTTAAATAATCTTGGGCTCTAGGCCCACATCTTTAATAGGCCACCAAATTTTTAGATCAATAATAGTTGTTACTACGTGCTTTTCGAACACATTTATCATCGTAAATTTTCCGTATAGTTGTATCTATCATCACCATCTTTACAAAATAGTGTTATAACCAATTTTCTCCTTTAACCGATCAACAAACACTCAATACTCTCGTGTTACGTACTTGTTATTTTTAGTGAGTTTACAACTCAAATATTTTACCAAAACTACTTTTTCAACCAAAATTTTCATGTTGTAATCAAATTCATCAAAATGAGTTTTATGGCAATTTACTTTAAATTATTGCTTTCAAAACATCCTTTTAAAAGCTCATAATCTATCTGTTGCAGGATTCAAACCCTTGACCTTTAATAGAAAGAACACCTATTAAACACCAGATACCATTATACATTTATACCAAAATGTCCATCAGTTGTTTTCAAAACACTTTTGATGATTCTAAACTATCATTGACCATAGTATACTTCGGTCAATTTCGTTAAAAATCACTATTTTCTTAAAGAATTATTTTCACCAACTGAATATTTGAATTTACTTCTAAAACGCTTGTAACAATTATATCAAGTCAATTTCAGTTAACTTCTTACATAATTTCTATCAACGAGCCGTTTCTTGACCAGCGGATGCCACATCAAAAACATATAAAGTTTAGTTGTTATTAAATATTATATTACTATGAGTGAATATAACCTCCGACATGATTAATTTAGGTAGTTATAAGTGACTAAAATTATATCTTAACTGTTTAAAGTCACTAGTTACGAGGGTTACCTGGTGGTTATTGAATATTGACGGTTACCTTAAAAAATGAGAAGTTACACAGTTTTTTATTCCACATTTCATTTAGTACTGTTCCATTATGTTCTCCCATGTTTTCTACTTTTTTCTCTCATAACCACCTCACACCTAATCTTATATATGATGGTTGCGTGACAGAAAATAGAGAGAATGCTCTCAAGACCGTGAATCCTATCGACCATCTTCGTCTCGCTCTCTCCTCTCTGATTCCTTTGCGTTTAGGGGTTTGTACAAGCTTCTCTTTGCGTTAAAACAAGTTCCCAATTTGATTGTATTTTTCAGTTATTAATAGTTTTAGAAAATTAAGTGAAAGTTAAGTGACTTTAAAAATATATTTTTACACATTAACCACATATAATTTTGTATATGTAGGTCGTGATTTTTTAAAATTACAACATAACTTTTATTGATATTTTAGTATGTTGTTAATAGCGTATAATAATCAATAATATATTTTTTTGTGGGGTGGAGGAGCTTATAACTCAGGGGCGAAGCATAAGGAAGCGGCCCCCCTCTTTTTTCATCGGTAGTGTTAAATTTTGATCCGGTAGTATAATTTTCGACCCGGTAATGTAAATTTTTATAATCGAGTTCGCACCCCTTAAAAATATTAATTTCGCCCCCGCCCCTCCTACTATAATGTTCAAACTCCGCCCCTGTTATAACTATTTTACTTATTGCAAACATATTTACTACGAATTACGAAAAGTAAACAACATATTCAAACCATCACAAATGGCCTCTACTATGACACCTGAAAGGTCTCTCAAAAACCCGGGTTAAAACAATGTGGATGACCACGTACCACGTACCTCCATTAGAAAAACAACATATTTGATATACGTGAAAGGTCTCCCCGACCGCCGCCTACACCACCCTCCCCAACCACCGGTGCAGCACCCTCCCGGACCGCCGCCTGCACCACCCTCCTCAACAGCCTTCTGCACCACCCTCCTTGGTCGCCACCTCCACCAGGACCACCACCACCACCCTAGCAACCCTTCCCTCCACCGCCGTCGACCTCACCACCGATAATAACCGCCGCCGCCGCCTGAAACCCACCGACCACCACCATGAAACCCTTATCTTCTCTCTAATCTATCTCTCTTTCATCTAATGTTGGATGAAGACATGAGTCGATGTTGTGGGAGCGAGAGTAGTGGTGGTGATGACCTGGCGGCGGGGAGGTGGTTGGGGATGGAGGTGGCAGCCAGAGGTGGTTGGGGGTGGTGGCGACACCGGAGGTGGCGGCCAGAGGTGGTTGGGGGTGGTGGCGACACCGGAGGTGGTTGGGGATGGAGGGGCGGCCAGATCTGGTAGGGGTGGCGGTGGTGGCCGAAGGTGGTTGTGGTGGTCGAAAGGTGTTGTGGTGGTCGAAGATGGTTGTGGTGGCGGTGGCACTGCAGGTGGTTGGGGGTGGAGGTGGTGGATGGTGTTCTCTAGATGTGATAGAGAGAGAGAAAGAAAGAAGAGAGAGAGATAGGATGGGGGTGGGGATAGGGGAGGGGAGGGGATTTTAAAAATATCAAGGATAGTCTTTTTATATCATTTAACTGAACAAACATTAACGGTGTTAGTGATGTGGACTCAATTGAAACAAACCTTAAAACTATTGGACTGTCAGTGTAATAAATGAAGTATTGGACTGAAACCATGATTTTCGTCAAACCACAGAGACGAAAACAGTAATTTACTCTTAAATATATAACCTCCAATAAACCATAAATACACACAAGATAAGATTCACAACAAATATTATAATTTGCTATATCACTAGACGCTTCTTATTTGTATTTTTGCCAACAAATCACTAAATCAGGGAGAATAAACACAAAAATGTAACCACCTTTTATACTTCACCTATTAACCCCTCTACTTTCCTCTCTTGTCGCATGCAACCCTCCAACATCTGTATTTAACTATAATCTTCGTAACATATTAAAAATTAGAAAGTCTACTTCACAAATTAACTCCGACAACAATAAAAATGTTAAACTATAAGAGCATCTACATCAAGGGGGTTTTCTTTCGTCCAGTCTGAGGTGGAAAAAGCAAACGAACATCACACCATTGGAGATGAGGTTTGCTTCTGTAATTTGCTTTTCATGTCCAGAATTCCAAACCCAAGCAAACATGGGAGTGTGGAACCCACCACTATAAAACATATGTAATTTAATGTTTTAGAATTAAAAATAGGTGATGATTTGGAAATGGAGGCGTGTTTGAAACTGGACATATTATTGGAGGAAATACAATAGTTTTTAGTGTTTGAAGTGGACGAGTGAAAAGTTGATGTGGCAGCTGATGTGTCACGTTTGGTTTTAAAATAGAGGTTTGTTGTTGTAGATGCTCTAAACCCTTCAATTAAAATGTTACGTATTTAAATCCGACAAAATGCATAAACGATGATTTTAAGTAAAAAAATGCATGTTTTCACCAGCCAAGCAATATTTAAAAATGCTCGAACTTCTTGGATTCACACAAAAGCTTGATAATACTGATTACAAAACAAGTGACATCGTAATGGAATCTAAAACTACAATTTCATGCATATTTCTTTTACAGCAAAACTTCCGATCTCAATTCTCAACAACAATTTCATGCATATTTCTGTTGCTGTGTCAACTACTAAACACAACGGAATGATTGATCGGATCTGTAACAGAGAAAGAGAAAGGTTAGAAATTATTTGAAAACGATGAAGCAATTAACGTAATTAAACAGAGATTAGACTAATTAACTTCATTCACCTTCAAAACGAGTGATTAATTCTAAGAGAAAACTCAACAATCGGAGACGAAGAAACTCTTCCCGGCGATATCATTGAACAACATCAACTGCTCGAGTGAGTAAATGCAGCATCCTTTCGAATACAGAATCGATTGAGCAGCAGGAGAGTTAATCAGAAGCTCCAACAGTTGTTGTCTGTTCAATTTCCCCAATCCTCCGTACAGGTTACCAAACCTAGGGTTTTCAGATCTGAAATTCAACGATGCGGACGATGACACAGGCATTGATTCGAGAACACTGATTTGTGCTTTCAGAAAGTTGATGTACTTGTAGGTTTCTTCATAGATCGTCGCCATATCCATCTTCTTCTCCACCGGCAGCAGCTTCTGTAAGCACCGCGTCTTGTCGCTGAGCGTGTGCCTCCGTATCGCCGCCTGTTCTCTAGCAGACAGCTTCGCCGGAGAAGGAGAAGTAACCGGAGGTCGTAGCGGTTGCAGTTTCGCCGGAGGTATGTAGTTCGCCGTTACCGGAAAGTTCGTCACCGTCGGTTCGAGCAAGTGCTGATTACCGTACGTAGTTTCCACCGGAGAATACTTGTGTTTCATACGCCTCTCCTCTGGATTCACTTGTTCCATTGATCGGAGCTCCGGCAACTGATTGAACAACGCAACCGTCGGATTACAGATGAATGCCTCCGTTGAAGGTTCAGTTTTCATCCTTTTGAGCTTCTCCTCCATCTGGACACACCTCCATTTGTTGTATTCGTTTGAACTCTCACAAGTCATCGCACTCTGATTAACATTTCGGTCAAGCACATCAAGTGATGATAAACCGTAGGGATAAATCAGCGACGAAAGCACTGATTTCTCGTAGCTTCGTGTCAGATAGCTCATTTCTATATGGTTATATATGTCGTCGGAAATTGCTACCGGTGAAAAATTTCCGTCAGCGACTCCATACTTTCCGGCGAGAAGCAGTGATTGAAAACTTTGCTCCATTGTGTACAGAGAGAGAATGAGAGAATGCATGCCTGTGTGCCAGATCGGATATATATAGGAGTGGGAGTAAGGGTAGAATAGTCTTTCGAACCGAATAGGCCATTAGGCCCACATGTTGGGGTATGGTTCCCTTTTCATGGGTCTTTCTCTTGAACACTGTATGTTCATCTTGGCGTTTAATACGGTATCACATATTTTTATTGTTGTGCTAAATAATAAACATTTAAACCGAAAAACAAGTAGCTTAAACTTATAGTAAATTCTAATTATAAAAAATATACGACCAAATGTTAGTATATATTTACTAGCGGATTAACGGATTTGATCCGTACTTCATCACCGTTTGATTTTGAACGTATACGAAAATGTCACAATGATAATTTTTATTGTTTTTCTAGTTTTGATAAGCTTAATAGTATAGTATTTAGGGTTAAATAATATGTATTTAACTAATTAATTTAGTTATAAATATTAAATCATTAAATACCGAATTATTATTATTATTATTATTATTATTATTATTATTATTATTATTATTATTATTATTATTATTATCATTATTATCATTATTATCATTATTATTATCATTATTATCATTATTATTATTATTATCATTATTATTATTATTACTACTACTACTACTATTACTATTATTATTATTATTATTATTATTATTATTATTATTATTATTATTATTATTATTATTACATAAATGATCTCTGTGTTTTATTTAAATAATATATTTGAATACTGAGAGTTTTTTGTTACAGGTTGAGGTATTATATTTTTAATTTGAAACGAGTTAATATATTAACATTAAAAGAGGTTGACTCTTTTGTATAAATTCATGAGAAAAGGTCTTTGTTATGTTCGAAGCACTATAGATTATGGTTTGGGCCTCACACCCTTCCCCACTCATTATGTCGCAGCTTGCTTCGATGGTTAATGGAGAGTGCTCCGATTCAAGAGGTACCACTTCAAGATATTGTGTTTATCTAGTCAACAACTTGATTTTCTGGTCTTCTAAACAGAAAACTATGCAAAACAAAAAACTTATTCGTTACGTGATATTTTACTTCATTACTTGAGCTTTACGTTCCTCTTAAACGAGACACTATTGTGTATTGTTATAATGCATACGTTGTTTATCTATCCAGGAACCCTTTACAACATCAGATACCAAGCATGTTGAGATCGATGTCCACTGTGTCCGAGAAAAGGTTCACTTAAACAAAATTCATAATTCGATTCATTTTTTTTTTCCGATTCCAAATGCGGATCGGTTTTTGGTTTTTATTCACAGTGCTATTCCTTCCGCACTTGGAACGGCTACCAATACACTTGATACCATTAACTTATGTCATATTCAGTTAGTTTAATTCAAAAAGAAATTACATTATAACGAAAACCCAAAGCATAACGTTTGTAAATTTGTTACAAGAGGAATGTTCACGTGGAAGAGCGGATGGATCCACACCGTTGGTATCTTCTTCGAATCATGTGATGAGGCAACCGGTGATTGGCGGGATCTGTTAACCGACAACTGGCGATTGCCGGTGCTTTCCACTTTGTCTATTATTTGTCGTCTTTCTCTCGCAGGTAACCTGAAACAAAAACAGACGTTCGTATTATAATCGGCAACTTTCAGCTGAGACCGTCGGATTATGATCGGACGGTAGGAGATCACTGCGAGTAGTTAGCACATGCGGCGGGAGTTTGTCGGCGTGGTACAACAGACAGCTACGTTAACATCTAGTGGCAGTTACAAAACGTACAACCAGTTTTTGTATCAACTTTTGTGCACCATGGAGACACCTTTTTATACTCATTTTTCTTTGAAGTTTATTTTTTTTAAACCGTAAATGTATACTGTTTCGTAGTTATATTAATCGGGCTTATTTATCTGTTTTACAGGCGATACCACACCCCAAACCCCCTCCGAAGGAAACACATTGTTGAAAAAATCATCTTCCTCTACTCTAAGTATTTTGCTTAAAGTAAGAATTAAATCCATGATCTCTAGTTATTTACAACATGCTAGGTAATCAAATTATTCGTTACACATTGCAAAATTAATATGGTCAAGTTTTGGTACGAAAAGTACGTAACAAACTAGGTGGAAGATGTTATAAAAGTGAGTAAATATTTCACTCGCTAAAAAAAATAAGATGAGAACAAACTTTAGATAGTTGAAGTTGGAAAATTTCTGTAAAGATAGTAACACGTACACCAAATGATTTATAATGTGTAAATGTGACGATGATGTATGAGTTTTTGTTATTTTTGTTTTGCTTGTATCTTGTGATATCGTTTCTTATATTGGGATTCTTTTTTGTTATATGGTTAAATTATATGCTTTTTTGTAGTTTTGTTATACATTGTTATATGATATCATGTGGTGAAACGGTGTTTAGTTTTTTAACAAGTTTTATTTGGTATTTGTTGATGTTTTCATGAAAAAAAAAACTAATAAATAAATATCTTAATTATCATGTGGTAGATTTCTTATTATGAGATGTTGGTTCATGACCAATTACTTATATGATTCGCTTTAGTTGTGTAGAGTTGTTCACATCAAATCACTTTTTTAGAACAATTCTTTTTACCCTTAAGTCCACCTATTTCTTTAAGCCATTACTTATAGACATACAAGTAAATATTTATGTTTAATTACAACACACGTTTTTTTTAATGCAATTTTCGTGAAGATAAGGAATAAAAAAGAACAATATCAATTGAAGGGGGACAGGGTGGAAGTAAAATACTGATGACAGAGCAGTGAAGGGTACAGGTGTTATCCTACTTTTTGTACGGAATCCACTCCACGCTTAATTCCTTTCTCACTCGTAATTTTCATGTTACCCCCTCAATACTTTATATTTCTTACATAACTCCTTAACTTTTAACCATCAACTAGATTTATTTCAACACAATATCATGTGATTATGACATTATGTGAATGATGGTTTGAGTTTCTGATTTTTAATCTCATGTTTAAACTTGAGTCTATGAGAGTTATCTCAACCAGTATTTAAAAAAATGAGTTTTACTTCAGAAGATCAAACATTTGAACAATATCGTGTTTTTAAGTAGATATACACTTAGAGAGGCTAATATTTATAAACTAATCAGGTTTTGTAATTATAACATATAACTATACAAATTTATGATTATAAAACAAATCATATTGACATTATTATTTATAAAAAGCAGTGTTATGTCATGGTAATTATTATTTTTAACATGGTAACACATTAAACATTCAAACATATCTACATGTATTTATGATTTATACTTTTATTAGGCAAAGCGTAAAACATGCCAATGAGGTATGTATCAGTCAATTTACCGATAGTGGTGCACAACTTTATATTTTTAACACAAACCAACTTTAGGTTTGGTTAAGAGAAGTTAGAATTATTTTGTGGTAAAACAGTTTTGTTGGGGGGGGGGGGGTGTTGCAGTTTGGGTTTTACTAGTTTAAGGTTTCAAACCTATAGGGCTACAAATCGATATCAATCTTACCATTCAGGTTAATTGGTGGCTAACTGATTCTTCCCAAACTAGGTTTCGAATCAGACTATGTTCGGGTTCAAAATTGGTTCATGTTCTGCAACTGTTTTTTTTATATTTAACCTCTATTATTAATATAAAAAAACTACATTCATTTTTTATCATGACCTTTATGCTTTTGTTGGATTATTCCTAATATGTAGACAAAGTCCAGGCAGCATTCACAACATACATGACTTGTGTTCGAATGGTAACCACTATACTTTTTTAGGGTTTATGTTTTTCCTTTCACAATTATTACAATACCCAAGTTTAATTTAAACACACACATATGGGATGAAAGCCACTATTATTTTAAAAATCACTTTAAAATAAAAATCATCCTACTTTGTGTGATCTACAGTTTTGCTTATAATTTTATATGGTTATATTTTTGTGACCAAGGTAAAAACATGTTATGGTGCACTCGTTTACTGACTATATACATGTACAATTTATTTACAAGTTATGCATGGATAGACTTATTAAGTTATTTTATGATATTGTATTCACCAACAATTACTTGTATTTAAGAATTAATACGTGTTTTCATGTAATCTATTTAGCCGTGCATATATAAGTGTATTCATCAGTCAAATACATGGGTTCATGTATCCATCCTTGGATAATCTATAAGTTCATGTAATAACACCGTTTCCCCTTTAATTTCACAAATATTAAAAGTTCTCACTTACATTATTGATATCAACATTTTTTAAGTGACTTATAAACATACTCCCATATAGTGAAAGTAACTTGGTTTATTACAGATTTTTTCCTTTTTTTAAAAGGACAAACCAACCAAATGTGTGAGATGGGGCACATTTAACATACCATTCTTTTTAGTTAAGCTATACGTCTAGATCGATAAACATTGTATACTTTTCACACAAAACATTTAAGATTATACTCTAATCATGATATAAAATTATCTGTCCTTTATGGTACCATTGCTCAACCCCGGGGAGGCAAGGATTTGTTTTTGGAAGGTTAGGATTTGCTATTCAGAAAGGGGTGGCGGCACAGCTTGTTGCCCGTCTACCTTCTATTTTGATGTAACTTGACAAAACATTATTAATTGAAAGGGCTGCAAATCATGAAATGCTGCACTTGTAATTTTGATCTGCTTTTTACGTGATCGGAACTACACAAAAGTCCAATCGTAATAAACTAATAATGATTTACGTCCCAAAAGAACTAAACGATGCTAATCTGATCTATTGCTTGTTGGTTAACGTACTCGCTTACCTATATCATCTCCGGTGCTGCCGTCGCCGGAAAACTGCTCACAATGATGAAGAAATTGATTCAATTAGAAGAGAGATGAATAGTTAAAAATTGATTCAATCAGAAGCCAAAATGATGGAGAAATTGATAAAAATTAACCAGAGGTTTAATTAGTTATTGAAAATTACCTTCAAAATGAGTGATTCTAAGAGAAAACTCAATGATCGGAGAAGAAGAAACTCTTCTCTGCGACATCCTTGAACAACATCAACTGCTCGAGTGAGTAAATGCAGCATCCTTTCGAATACAGAATCGACTGAGCTGCAGGAGAGCTAATCAGAATCTCCAACAGTTGTTGTCTGTTCAATTTCCCCAATCCGCCGTACAGGTTACCATACCTAGGGTTTTCAGATCTGAAATCGGACGATGAGGTAGATGACACAGGCATGGATTCGAGAACACTGATTTGTGCTTTCAGAAATTGGATGTAGTTGTAAGCTTCTTCGTAGATCGTCGCAATGTTCATCTTCTTCTCCACCGGAAGCAGCTTCTGTAACGACCGTGTCTTATCGCCGGAGGTGTGCCGGCGCCGGCGACGCGTCTTCTCGCTATTGGACAACCTCGACGGAGGAGGAAACGGAGGCCGGAGTGGTTGTAACGACGCCGGAGTGAAGCCGTTCGTTGTCATTTGAAAGTTCATTACCGCCGATTCGAGCATCACCTGCCGATAAGCGGTAGTTTCCACCGGAGAATACTTGTGTTTCATACGCCTCTCATTTTGATTCACTTGTTCCATTGATCGGAGCTCCGGCAACTGATTGAACAACGCATTCGTCGGAATAAAGGTGAATGCCTCCGTTGAAGGTTCGGTTTTCAGCCTCTTGAGCTTCTCCTCCTTCTCAACGCACCTCCATTTGTTGTATTCGTTTGAAATCTGACATGTCTTCGCACTCTGATTAATATTCATTCCGTTGAATGCATCATCCGATGAAGATGAAGCGTACGGATAGTTGAGCGACGGAAACAGCACGGATTTCTCGTAAATTCTTGTCTGAAAACTCATTTCTGTATTGATATATGTGTCATCGGAAGGTGGTAGTGATGGAAAATTACCATCACCGACTCCATATTTTCCGGTGAGAAGCAGCGATTGGAAACCTTGCTCCATGTAGAGAGAGAGAGGGAGAGATGGAGGGGGTACGAGACCTACAAAAGTTCATGTGCAATGGTAAACATGATATTTGATTATTTATTATTAGTTTTCATTTTGATATTTTAAAAGATTGGATTATACAAATAACTATTTTGGTTATTGAGACACGTTATTGTTACTATATTTTTTCATGTATCTATATGTATGTATAAAAAAATATAGTAAATGAAATTAAATTGGGTGTATGAATAACATAACCTTATTTAAAAATAAATATTTTTAAGGGAACACGGTGGTTTAAACTATATTTTAATTTTAAAATTATTACATACATTTTGTAGGATGTGAAACTACAAATATTTTATTATTAGTGAGTACATCACTTTTTAATCGAGATATATATTCGAGAACATTTAAATGTAAATTTTGTAATAAACTAAAATAGATATTATACTTTAAAGAGGATGTACAATGATATATATAGGGTTGTAAACAAACGTGGAGTGTTGGTATATTACTGAGTATATGCATGTATATAGATATAGTATTAGAGATGTACGTAGAGGGAGTTCTAATCCTTATGAACAACTCGTAAGAATGTTCAAGTGTGAAGTCTCGCAAACACTCCGACAACCAAGGTAGTATCGCATACGTATTATGTACACGTATGTATGTAACTCGCATAGACGTGCATAGAGAGAGTTACAGATCTCGAGTAAGAGGTATGGATGAAATCACGCTCCTTTCTAAAAGGGTTAATTTCCAAGGCCAAGCCCTAAAAGGCTAACCGAGAAAAGTTTGGAACCCAATGGACCCAACCTAGTGACCTACGTACTACGATTATAATATAGGGGTTTATTGCTCATTGGAACTATATATTTTTTTCTCCATCATATGATTAGCAATATCATTATGTCAAACTAGAAAAATGAAACAGAAATAGTTGCTTAAATGCTTCATTCTCATATCTCATGTAGGATTGTAAGTAACGTTAGGCGCTTATGACAACCTTGATTAGGATAAAAACAAATTTTGAATTGGGCTTTCATCTAATATATTGACTTGGACTTTAGTAAAACCTATACTAAATTGGGCTAATATCGGCTTTTAATTGCTTTTGGGCTAATTAAGGTCCACTAAAGTATCTCTTTAAGAGTAACAAAAATCTTAGATGTATGAATCATGAATGCATCCATACAAAATTATCACTAAAATTTTGAAATATAACAGGTGTCCTGTGTCCGTGCTCTGTGGGTAGGACTGTAAACAAAATGAACCTTCAACAAACAGTTCGTGAATCGTTTGACGGCAAGTTCGTTTATGTTCGTTCGTTTAATAAATGAACGAACATAAACAAGAAAACTATGTTCGTTAAGTTAAACGAACGAACATGAACAGAGGCTGCGTTCGTTCATTTATTGTTTGTGAACACTCGATAATATATTCGTTAACGTTTGTTTGTGTTCGTTCATTTAAATTGAGATAATTATGTTAAGTGCCTATTTATCTTTGGTGGATATTACATAATGTTTGTGATTTTAATTATAAAATCAATATATGATGGTTTGTATTTGTTTGTTTTATGAAATTTTGTTTGTGTTTATTAATATTCATAAATATTTGTGTGCATTCGCTTGTATTCGTTTGCGTTCATTTATGTTCGTGAACAGTTCATAAACAGATTCATTTTCTTAATGAACGAACACGAACAAGAAATCTCATTCGTAAGTGTTCGTGAACAGTTAATGAACAACTTATTTTCTTAATGAACAAACACGAACAAGGTCCCGTTTGTGTTCGTTCGGTTCGTTTGCAGCTCTATCTGTGGGCTCATTTGGGCTATGTCTAGCTACCTGGGTAAATATATTTAATTACCCAACTTGACCAATAAGCCCATTTGACAATGCGTTAGCTAATCCAATCACCTCTATTTTCTAATGCTCATACATCATGTGAAATTTTTTCTTGTTCTACCACAGTTTGGACTTGTTATTAATGAAATAGTTGGTTCAAGGTTCGATCCTTGTAGGTACCACGCTTGGCCTTCTTTTTTTGAATTGCATGAAATTTGTCTACTTTTAGTTTAAAACGCGTGCTTGAAATGTTTGACACTAAAGACAAATGAAACGTCTTACACCACCTTAAATGTTGTAATTAGTTCGTTTGTACGAGTGTGCATGCTACAGCTGTTTAAACCATATTAAAGCTTAATGTTAAGTATTTTTAGTCTCGTGTAAATCTCAATTACATAAAATGATTGATGAAACCGTAAGCACAAACAAACTTTTTTTGAATTGTTAATAATTGGATGATTAAGTTAAAAAAGAAAAAAGAAAACATATTATAGGAGTTATTAAGAATGTTTTAGAGGATATGAAACGAGGCGATCTTCATGAATTGCCTTGAGACGATCACTTTTCGGCTTTCGCATGAGACCTTAGAATTTGTTATCACCTTTTTTTAGCGGCGAAAACTCACGCCTCTTAAAATGTACTTCTAAAATCCATTTATTGTTCAATTTATGATACCTGAACCTGCATCAATTTAGTGAGGTTAAACACCATGTACTACTAGCCCAAGAGGCCATTTGCGATGCCTATGGATTTGTATAACCTTTTTTAGGTAGTGTGAGTTAGCAGGGGCATTATGAAGAAAATCCTTGTTTATATGGATTACGAAGGAAGATGTGTATCAAATTTAGGTGTGATTGTGGATTTGTTTATATTATTTGATGACAAATATTAAAACTTAGGGGGCGTTTGGTTCGCGAAATTTGTTGTAAGTGGAATTGGAAATATTTTTCAAAGGATTTAGAATTCAAATGAATTGGAATCTATAAATGGGATTTAAATTCAAAATGAACTTCTAGTGACAAAACACTTATAAAGAAATTGGAATTTATCACCCGTTTCAAATCGCCACCACCTCATTGACCACCGATCATCGCCGCTACATACCACCGACCGCCGCCGCCGTCACCACCGACAATCGATTGCGACCACCAACCGCGCCCGTTGCCGAAAACCGACCGTACCCCACTGCCGCCACCAACCGATAACGCCGTCGTTGAGACACGGTTCGGCAACGGCAGTCAGCGATAGTCGACGGTAAGGGGTGGCGGCGGTCGGGGCAAACAGTGGGCGGCGGTGGTCAGTGTCGGTGGTGGTCGGTGGGCGGCGGCGGCGGTCGGAAGCGGCGGTTTGTCGGCAATCAGGGGCGGCGACGGTCGGGGTCGTCGGCGATCGGTAGCGGTGGCAGTCGGCGACAGACAGTGGCAGTCGGCGGTCGGGGGTGGACGGCGGCGGTGGCAGTTGCCACCGGCGGTCGGGGGTGGACACCGGCTGCAGCGGTCGGGGGTGGACACCGGCGGCAGCGGTCGGGGGCGTCGGCGGTCAAGGTCAACGGCGGGCGGTGGTGGTCAGCGGTCGGGGTCAGCAGGGGACGGCGGTGGTCGGCGGTCGGGGTCGTCGGTAGTGTCGGTTGGCGGTGGGCGGGGTGGTAGGTGGCGATTGGTGGTGGAGGCGAGGGTCGGTGAAATTTGAAATCCTTCAATATTTGGAAGGATTTGAAATCCTTCATTTGAAGGAATTAATTTCAATTCCAATTCCTTTCTCAACCGAACACGTTAAGAATGAAATTCAAATTCCAATTCCAACGAATTCCTACTAACCAAACACAATGACCAATGGAATTCAGATTCCAATTCCACTAAATTCCTGCATACCAAACGCCCCCTTAGAGGGGTGGAGTCGTTTAGGGTTTTCCCGGTTTCTTGGGTTGCCACGTTATCTTTTTTATATTTCCCAAGTTTTCTTTGTTTTGCACGGTGTGGTCCCAGGTTTTTCCCGATTCCCCTATTTAACCCAAAAAGAAGAGAAATGGAGTGGTGAAGCCCCGTGATTGAAATTTTCACTTATTTTCTTTCTAGGTCGGGGGGTGTGGTGTTCCCACCAGCCCCCAGTTTTTCCCGGGCTATCCTTGGCTTCACTCAGTATCCCGTACAGGAAAATATTTCAATGATGATAATTTTATAAATTAGTTAACTCCATTCTTTAAATTCAAAATTAGCTCTATATTAGAGCTCTCAAATTCTTGATATGACCATTATGTAAACCCTAGGCCCATAAACTAGCAAGTTTGGTATAAACATCATACTTGCTAATTTATTTATATATCCTCATTACGCAACAAGTCAACGACTCTATTCAAATTTAAATACATGAAAATAACAAAATATGAGATATTTAATAGAGTTGGAAGTGATGTGGTACTCACTCAGGTATGCTAGACCCATCTCTTAACTTCATTTTCTATCAGAATGTTTACTTTCTTCTTCTTGAATTTTAAGTCTATTTGCTATAATGCATCTATCAATATATATGGTATAACTTTTTTTCAAAAAGTAATAAATATACATATAAGTTTTTTATGTTAAAAAGATTAATGTAACTAGATTTTAGTGAGAAAAGTTAACAATAGATGCGACTTTATGTTCTTTCGGTCATCTTTTACCTTCCTATTAGTTCCAATATTGTCACCACCTCAATCTTAAGTTCTTAACCATTAGAATGATGTAATTATTGATTAAAACACTTAAAAACAATTCACATGAATAAACATTTTGTATTTGATCACTACTCTTTCTCTATCTCTATTAAATTTACAAGTGGATATCAAAGTGACTGTATTTTACATTTATCCTTCCATGGAGGCTACAATTCATTGAGTCTATTCGGACATAATTAATACATTGAAAAATGACAAAATGAGAGATATTTTGTAGATTTAGAGTTGCTATGCTCTTAAGTATGCATGAGAGTCTTAACCCATCTCCTAACTTCATTTTCAATCACAAAGGTTGTTTTTTTTTTTTTTTTTTTTTTTTTTTTTTCTGGTGACAAATTTTTAAGTCTCTCTGCAATTGGTTGAATGGTTTTTAAACAATGGTTGCATGATATGATGGTTGATGTGGAAACAAGGAGTAGGCCTATGCTATGAAAATGATGGATGATGAGGGATGTATTGTCCATACATATACATGCAATAAAGCTTAAGATAAGTTGTTTGTATTTTGTGGCATTTTCCCTCATGAGTGGGGCACCCATAGGAAGCACACACATAATTACATCAAACTTTAGATGTTATGCAGTTTAAGGGTGATACCATAATACCATCTACTAACAAGTATGATGAAATGAGAAATGTAAAAGCATGAACAAATCCTATGATAATGATTGGAGTTAATTGTCTTTTTTTGTCATTTTGTTATTTTCATCCAAAAACTTTATTTTTTCACTCTGTATCCCTGACATTCTAAAGACTTGTCCTTTTCATCCACTTCTATTAACACCGTTTGTGTTACCGTTAAGTGGACAACAACTTTGAATATTAAAAACCATCGGATAATGTTTGGATGTCCGGGACAATTGAATAATGTTTATCTATGTTTTTTTTTCCTGGTGAGATGTAAAAGTATATAAATGTCCCTCACATGAGGTGCACGTGATGACTACTTAACTAGTAAATAAGTGAGGTTAACGAAATTGAATGAAAATTACAAGTTTTTTGAATGTCAGGGACGCACGAGGGAAAAAAATTGTTTTTAGATGAAAATGACAAAATTCACAAAACCTTAAGGACGAAAATGACAATTTACTCTAACGATTGAGTAACAACCCCATCCTAATATGACATGGGTCATGTGAAAAGTTATGAAAAGTTGAAAAGGCACAAACAAGAATAAAGTTATGTTATGAGCATGACACGAGTGCAATGTTCCTGAATCTATTAAGAGTTAAATGGATGTTAAAAGTATATTGAAGTGAATACAATCTTTAATAAAAGAATTAAGTTGAAAAGATCATGTTTATATCTTCACCATTTATCTCCTCTTTTCTTCTCTTTTCATTTCTTCCATGGGTTCGATTTCAAAATTCTTGTATGACCCCAACCCAAAGGGTAGGTCCGCCCCTCCTAATACTACCTTCTAGTTATACTAATTGGGTGTTTAATGCTCTTTGTACTCACATAGCCTTATGCTAAAAGATTATGAAAAAACTCATAGAAGAATCGAGAAATTAAACGACACGACTTAATTGGTTTGTACCAAAGATCAACATATCATCATATGTACGCTAATGATAACTCCATTATCAATTTTATCAAATTTGTTGTGTACACATTTATATCAACCAGATACAATGGCACAACTAACATATGTAATCGTAACAAATATAAATCATACATCGCATCACATGTCAGTTTTTTCCTCCAAATGATGTTCAATGTGATTTTTCAACTATTCCAATGGGGCTGCAGACTTAGCAAATGAAAAGTCATCCTCATTTCTTGTTTCATCTTCTTGTCGAGTCGAGTGATCTAACTTAATCTCGTTGTCACTGTGATAATCAACCCGAACATCAAGCAACTGTCTAGTAGATGATGACTCAGGAGACAGTGGTTCAGCTTCAAAATCTGATGCATCAGTGTCCTCATATGCTGGGATAGAGCGCGTTGAGTGGCCCGTTGTCTTGAAACGGTGGAGTGTAGCTCCAGTTTTCGGGTAGATAGTCGGTGCCATTGAGTGGACGGGGCTAGCAGTAAGACTAGTCGCGCCTGATCGGGTTGGGGACTTCCCACCTTTGCCTCCATGCTTCTTCTTCACCACCATTCGCCATTTCTTGAGGGCCCTAGCGGTTTGTTCGTCGAATATTGATTTTTTCATGTTGGACCCCATCTACACATGCATCACATCAATGTTTCAATGTTTAGTATGGGTATATCATATTCAAATAAAAAGAAATAAAGTTATAAAAGAAAAGAATATGTTTAAGCATTCATAATTTGAAAATGTGAGATAAGAGTGCACTAAAGTATACTTTGAGATGTATATATAAGAGTGCACTAAAGAATATGCTATAAATGAAACTCCCATAGTATTGTTTATTATTGATCAAACTGGAGTACATTTTGGTTCCCTTTGGAATTATTATCATCCTGTATATTGTTTTGTTAATTTCACCAGTTTACCCATTTGACAGAATAATCGAAATCGACCAACTGGAGTTATTAAACGTAGACTAACCTGTGATAGAAGCGCATATAGCGGAAGTGTTATGTAGCTGCACAAGATCAAGACTCCGACCCTACAATAAACACAAACAGAAATCAGTCAATCAGCCCTTCACCTGGTACTGCAGTGACTTTTGTTAGAAATAATTCATACCCAATGACAAGTTTTATGATCACAAGCCTCATATTCTGATGGAAGCATGAATTGATCTTATATTCATACTGCACAAGCACAAGAAGACGTATCACGTTATCAATGGTTCAAAACAACTTTGGGCATGTATATATTTTGAAACTGAAAGCTGTTTCATTACCCAAATCCAAAAGAAGTAAGTTATTTGGAAAGCATTCTGTGAGCACAAATGATCAAGAAAAACAGTTAGTGACATGAGAATAACGAAATACGTGATTAAATTCCCAAGGAGTCACCAAGTACCTGAAACAAAGCAAAATGTATGAGATGAAGCATTAGGCTCGGCTTCGAGAACCAAAAGTATTTATCAGAGGCCTGCACAAGAGGAATCCCTTGGACGACTGCGTGTCTTTCTGTGATTTCCAGAGCCATTTTTGTCAAGATGGCTTGAAGCTTAGTTCCAACAGCTAAGATAATCTGGACAGTAAAAAAGATCACATGTCTGTTATTCGTAATTAATCTTTAAAGAATGGTGAACAAATAAATAAAAATATGCCACTTACGACTAATGGGATTATTGAAGCCCAAAACATCGCCTGCCAGCCTGTATGAGAATTGTTTTTTAGAGTTTGTGTATGCTCAGAAGTTGTGAAGCAGCAGATTGCACAGCAGTGCACACAGAAAAAAGATCAGCTTTGACTCTTTAGTCTTAAAACCAGTAATAGTCAAATTTGAAACTGGAAAAGAATTTATGAAGTGGTTTGATCATTACACTGAACAGGCTATGATATACTACAAAATGCATAAAGAATTTACAGATCGAATGCAACAAAAATCATATGAGTTATATGCTGAAAAGATAGCAGGTTTGACATGGAAAGTACTAATGACGTACCATTAACATTTAGAAGCAAGAAGATCACAAACGATGCCCATAGTACCGGACTGAAAATTTTCAGAATGAACAAATGCTATGGTGAATATAGATGAGATAGCTTGATGAATATGTTGAAAGGGTGGCGTTTGTGTGTACCTGACTCCCACGACAACTTGGAAATCATCCTCTAGTGAGCGTTTGATGTACTTTTGGAAGTTGAATTTAGATCCTGGAGCTAAATGAAGCTGAAAGAATAGAAAATAATTCATGACTCAAGGCAAAATAAATATTAATATCGGAATAAAAAGGTCTTACATTTATGAATCCATTGCGTAGGGTCATATAATCAGACTTGCTAACCGATCTGAAAAACTGGCGGAAGAAGCATCCCTGCATGACAGAAGGTTGCATAAGGTAAACTGTAAACACAGGAACTAAAAGCTATTATGACCCATAGACATTTGATAAAGTTCTTGACAACTTACAATGTAAAAGAATATTGGGAGTCGAGTCCAAAAACTGGTGTGGGCTCTCACGAAAGACGTTTCATGAGTAAGTCTGAATCGTGAAGGGTCTGTATTTTCAATGCGTTGTTTAGTTAATGCGTAAAATAGGAAATAACGGTATTTCTATAATCAAAATGTAAAGTAACGTACTCACAAAAATTATTTTGCACACCACACTATTGGCAGTAAAAAATTAAATTACCGTTGGAAAATTCGTAGTCAGGGGATGATGTCTCCTCCTCCCACTGCTTCCAGCCGCGCGTCTGCAAAGCAGAAGATAGCAGCAAAATCTTACTATATTGTAGGAACATCAGCTTACACCAAAATCCAAAGTTTGATGCTTTTAAAGGTGGCAATATAAACAGTTAGTTATGAATGGGTAGATTTGTGTTATCTTTGATTTCGATTCTTGAATGGGTCAGATGGGTAAAGTCAATAAGTTTAGCTACAAAGGGAATGGGTTGAAAGATACTGCAAGTCTACTTTAAATCATACATCTTCATAAACCATTTTTCAGTTACTTAAATTATTATTTTCATAATACTGTTTATGCACTTATGAGTATTGCATTAATTGTTTAATTGTTTATAAATATATATAATAAAAAAATAGAATAAAAAGTTTGCATTTCAACCCAACCCGTTTCAACCAATACCAAAAAGACTAGTTTTATCCCATCCCCGACCGGCCTATCTTGCCTCCTCTAGTTGTTTTCTTCATAAAATAATTCATTGCACTATTTATTTTAGTTGAATTTGTTGGGGGTAAATAATTACAAACATAAAATGGACATAAAACCAAAAGCAAGCAAAAGTCAGCAATCATAACATAAAGGCTAAAAGCAAGTCACAAAATGCTAGTAAATGCAGTTTACCTTTAATCTCCCAAGAGCCATTGTAATAGCACTGTATGCTACATGTAAGACAGCTAGAAAGAATATGAGTATGTGCAATTGATGGAGCCCATCCACAGTTATAATTGGTACTTTTCCCTATCAAAAAAGGAGTTACAGTTACAATAAAGTATATAACAGCAAAGTCACCTAATCATACTATGGGTTGTCACATTGACCCGTCACCCCGTTTAAAATTAAAATACAAAAATATTTTACTAGGCCAATCCACTTACAACCCGTTTAACTATTTTATTACAACCCACCAATCCTTGTATGACTCATTTAATCTGTTTACAACTTGATTACAACCGAGCACAGCCTGCCAACCCGTTTGACCAATTGACTTGTTTAGATAAATGGGCACATGAGGTCCTGTTCAGGTTAGATGATTATAAGTGTGTGACTGATATCTTTGACACGAATAGACCTGTGAGTCATGTTTCATTCAACATCCCAACCCAAAACTTGCCGACACTCCAACCCGACGCTGTTGTCACCCCTAATCCATACACATTGCTTAAGATGGAATGGCTAATTAACTACCTCCTTGCAGCTAGAGGGATATCCACCAGCCAAAGATCTACGGTGCTCGTACCATAGAAGCAACCGATGGGCTCCTTTTCCGTCTTTCTTATCCTCATGATCTGGCTTAGCACATGGCAACATTGTATCAGCCACATCAACAGGGATGCAAATTCTTGCAATGTAATACTGACTAAAAGTCAATATCAGTGAGATAAAACCAAGAATCATCAACTCTACACATAATTACCAACAACCAATGGTCAGAAATCAGTCAAAACTTTTTCTACAAAATATTTAGCACAAAAGTCTCAAGAGATAGTGTTGTTAACCAGCTTTAACCTTCTCCAGAGCTTCAAACAAAGCTTTCTTGTGCTTATCTGTGAAAAACTGATTATAAATTTCATTATTAGCTTCAGTAACATCAAAATACTTAAGCTAAAGATTGAAGAACAAAACTGAACAGTTCTTGAATACTTTTTTTCCAAATAAAATTCAATCTTTATTAAACTGTAAAGATCCTATTTTTAGGGTCAAAGAATCACACAAATTTCAAGAAAGTTGAGATTTTTATAAAATATAACAAAATCAAACACAAACAAAAAAATTGATGAAAAATGAAACACCTTTCCAAGTTTATGAAGAACCTTCTCCAAAGCTATGGAGACGATGATGATAACTGCACAGACACCAGCAACAGCCCATGTTGGTGTCTGATCAAGCTTCCTTTCACTTGTATCCCCTGCCATTTTTGACAAAATCTAAGGTTTCTGAGACATGGGTTGTGTGAATTGAAGAAGATGAATGTTGTGTTTGATGTGAATGTTTGTGAGACGAATGTTGGATAGGTGGGCTCGTGAGTTGACTCTTGTGTCTGATATGGTGTGGTCGGACATAGAAGAAGAACAATGGAAATGTGACCCCTGTGGGTCAGTCCTATCAGCACACCCTTGTTATAGAGAAAAGAGTAAATTACTCTTTTCGTCCCTCAGGTTTGACGAAAATCACGGGTTTAGTCCAATAGTTAATTTATTACACTGACGGTCCAATAGTTTCAAGTTTTGTTTCAATTTCATCCAAGTCACTAACACCGTTAGTGTTTATTCTGTTAAATGATGTAAAAAGACATTTTTGCCCATGAATTTAATAAACATCCATCCTCATCCCCACCCAACCCATTTCCCTCCTCTCTCTTTCTTTCTATCTTCTCTCTTCTCTTTCTCACACACACAAAGGTACACCCCTAGACCACCATCACCTCCAGTGATTACATCCACCGCCATTGTGCACCGTCACCACCTATAACCCATCGACCACCGTCAACCCCGGCACCCCTAGACCATCGTCACCTCGGGTGACCACAACCACAACCATCGCTCGCCACCACCATCTAAAACCGCCGACCACCACCATCTAAAACCGCCGCCTGCACCACCCTCCCTGACCGCCGCCTGCACCACCCTCCCCAACCACCGGTGCAGCACCCTCTCGGTCCGCCGCCCGCACCACCCTCCTCAACAGCCGTCTGTACCACCCTCCCCGGCCACCACCTCCACCAGGACCACCACCACCACCCTAGCAACCCTTCCCTCCACCGCCGTCGACCTCACCACCAATAACAACCCCCGTCGCCGCCTGAAACCCACCGGCCACCACCATGAAACCCTATTTTCTCTCTAATCTCTCTCTTTCATCTAATGTTGGATGAAGACATGAGTCGATGGTGTGGCAGCGAGAGTAGTTGTGGTGATGACCTGGCGGCGGGGGGGTGGTTGGGGATGGAGGTGGCGGCCAGAGGTGGTTGGGGGTGGCGGCGACACCGGAGGTGGTTGGGGATAGAGGTGGCGGCCAGATCTGGTAGGGGTGGCGGTGGTGGCCGAAGGTGGTTATGGTGGTCGAAAGGTGTTGTGGTGGTCGAAGGTGGTTGTGGTGGCGGTGGCACTGCAGGTGGTTGGGGGTGGAGGTGGTGGTGGTGGCCGAAGGTGGTTATGGTGGTCGAAAGGTGTTGTGGTGGTCGAAGGTGGTTGTGGTGGCGGTGGCACTGCAGGTGGTTGGGGGTGGAGGTGGTGGATGGTGTTCTCTAGGTGTGTGTGAGAGAGAGAGAGAAGAGAGAGAGAGAGAGAGAGAGAGAGAGAGAGAGAGAGAGAGAGAGAGAGAGAGAGATAGGGATGGGGGTAGGGATAGGGGAGGGGATTTTAAAAATATCAACGGACATAATAGTCTTTTTATATCATTTAACCGAACAAACATTAACGGTGTTAGTGGTGTGGACTCAATTGAAACAAACTTTAAAACTATTGGACTGTCAGTGTAATAAATGAAGTATTGGACTGAAACCATGATTTTCGCCAAACCTCATGGACGAAAACAGTAATTTACTCTAGAGAAAATAACAACGGGTATGTTATTAATATACCAAATTTATTTTTATTCTCTCTATATATTTTTATACATATATATATACATAGAGAGAGATAAAAATAATAGAGTGTCTCAATAATATAAATGATGTTTGTATAAACCAACCTAAATAACAATCATGGAGCCACTTGTGTCGTTAATCTATCGCTAAAGGTAAAAACCATTTGAAAAAATAAGAATGTTTAAAGCTTGATATAGAATTATTAATTAGACAAGTGTGTGACTTTTGTTTTTAAATGAGAAAAAGATTTGAGTGTTAGAATTTGTTATTTTAATTGGAAAGAAATTTGTGAATAGAACCATGGTAGTTATCTTTTAGCTGTCAGCAATAGATTTATTTTATTTTTTAAACATGTTATCATATTAATAGATTCGTTTATGCGTAGATTCCACAACCAAGGAGTTGATTATAAAATAGTAAAGAAGTACATACTTTGATTAACTAATATATTAATTGAATGGATAGGCGGCCTAAGTTATTAGGACCCTTTAGTATTTTAGATGCGTGCGTGTTATTCAAGACAAGTTTTTTTTTTTTTTTTTTTTCTATTGTTATGTTTGGTTTGTATATATGCTTAGTATATAATGATGTTATATATATGAAGCAATGAAAACAATAAATATAAAAGGCTATAGTTTTAAAACTAATTATTCGTAATAATGTACAAGTCATCAATGCACAAACTAGAACTGTAAAGAAAATTATTTTAATTTTTTATTTTTCTACAGTTATTCTTGTTTCAACGGCCATTTTTTTAGTGGGATAAATACTAATGACTTAGCTTTCAAGTTTCATCCCACTAACCATAATAACAAGAAGAGTTAATCCTCTAAGCGTGTAAACAATATCAGCTTAAGAAGGAGGGGGCACTCTCACCACACACCACACTAAACCATAAACCCACTAATCAAAATTTATCATATCACAATATCACATACTTAAATTTGATGTTGGCGGTATTGCCACACTACACCACACACACACAAACAACAAACTCACAAACTCACGGCATGTACATGTCATGGAAAAGAAATTTTGCGGCATGTAGGGGGTGGCGGCGGTGGTGCTGGGTGGCATCGAGGCTCACCGTGGCCTCACAACGTCCCCCAACACCTTTACACTTAACATAGTCTCAAATCAAACAAGAAGTATAAAACAAATAGTTTTTATCACATATAAGACAAGTCTAAAGTTATATAAGATGATAGATAGTATAACTAGGATGCAAAGCTAACAAATGTGTTTGGGAACTCCAAAGATATAATGGCAGTATGGCCATCGTGTTATTAATGCAGTTAAAATAAGACTAATAATCCATGCTATAGTAACTTCATAGCATGATGAAAATACGTAATAAGTAATAACTGGGATTGAAAAATCCATACACTAAAGCGGGTGCTTTATAATTATTCCCATTTCCCAAGATGAGGGAATTATTTCCAAAGTTTTCTTCCTATAACATATCAGTATCAAATCAACATTTTTCTTATTTTTCAATTTTTTTTGGAGAGTGTCGTCTTATTTCTCTTCCTTTTTCCCTCACGTTTTATTTATATATTGTGTGTGCGGTACTGTACAAATAGCAATCTACAAATTCACCCTGAGAGTCCTAATGAATATTCCCCAAGAGAAGGGTGTTATTTTTGGTCACCTGAACCATAAAATGGTGTTCTCACCAGAAACAGTTTTTCAACACCCCCCCCCCCCTCCCCGGGTTTCACTCCATATACTCTTAAGTATGCAATTTTGTTTGTTTGGTGTGGTTTTTTTTAAACGGCAAATGTACGACCCTGCTTCGGATGATAGATGTTATCTTAATCGGTCCCACCTATCCGTTCCCCAGCCGGGACCGCACCCCCAACCCCCTCAGGAGGAAACCCATTGCTGAGAAAACCCTCTAGCCAAGCATTTTTGTTTAGAGTGAGACTTAAACACATGACCTTTCATTTATTTACATGTTATGATTACCTCACCTTAACCAGTTTGATATGATTGACTTCCACTTAATCGCTAGAGCATCTTCGATAAGAGTGTTCCAACACCCAAAAACATGTTATATTAGATTTTCACACATACTATTATACTCTACAAACACCCCAACATTTCATATCATAACCTACTTTTTCAAATAATTTTTAAATCCAAATTAACTTTTACAATAATATACTTTTTTTATTATTAAAACATTACTTTTTATAACCACATTCTTTTAGTATAGAATACAATATTCAACTTATACCATGTAAATTATGTGAGTTAATTTACACCCAGCTTTTGGAAAGTTCAATAAAGATGATTTTTCACACTTATGTTATTCGCATTAGTTTGTGGGTTTTATAATGGTCGTTATGCAACTTTTTTCAACATTATATGCGTGATTTTCTTTTTTCAAGAGTAATGTTAAATTTCTTATCCTCTTTTTATGTGACAAGAATATGTCTTTTGTCATGTTAGACACAGGATACAGGACTACATGAGTATAAATCATCTTCTTTTCAATGATAAATGCTATTTCTCGTAACTTTTTTTATGCTCATTCTTAGGAGAATAAATTAATTATATTAAGTAAAAGGAAATAATATTGTATATAACCAAACTTAAATGTTAAAACAAATTGAGATAATTTCAATTAAACCCTAACCATCATTGGCCTTGGCCATCACATATTTGTACCAAACATCACTTGTAGTGGATGCTGTGACAACGACTTATATAGAGTAATGTATTAAAAATAAATACAATAAAAATAAACACTTGGGAAGGTCAATAAAGTATTAATTTACACATGTGTTGTGTTTATACTGAATACCAACTAATTTCAAAGTAGATTAGAACCATTTGGTAATTAGGGTTTAATTATAGTTTCGATCCGATATCGAGGATAACCAAATGTAGAAACCCTATTATTGTTGTCACACAAATCGAAAACCAAATACACAAATGGATTGCTTAGTTTTTGGTTTTAAATTTGTTCATAGTTTGATTTTATCAGTTTTTACATCAAATTGTTAGCTAAACCGTTAGTAACAATTTATAATTATTGTAAAATCAAAGCCAACCCTTTGAAATTTAGACCACACCAAAACCAAACCACTAATGTCTAATCTCATGATTTATAACTTACTAATTTAGTAATTTACATATGACAAAAATTGTGTTACATTTTATAAAATCTTGATTAAAAGATGTTTAGAATCAAAACAGAATTAATAAGACACACTTTATGATGGTGATTCTTTCTTAAAGTGATTTCGATTTTCATTTGCCTAAATTTTTTTAGTATTGTAATTCTAGATTCGCCAATTATTGTTTTGAATCAAGTCGAATAATATTCAAATATCTTTCATCGTTAATTAAGATTCGCAACAAACTTGGATCTGTTTAGTATGAAGTAATAGAATAGACGAGGGAATGAAACAAATAAAACAATAAAATGAATCATTACATTCAATTATCTTGTTTGGTCATCATGTGAGAATAGAATAAATCATTAATTTATATTGTGTTAGATAGGAAAATATGAAAGAATGAAATACAAAAGTGGTTATGATAGTAACGACCAATGGTGGTGGTGGCCAATGGTGGTTGTCGGTGGTGGTGGTGGTTGCCAATGATAGTGGTTGGCGGTGGTGGCCAATGGATGGCAACGATGGTGGTGGCCGGTGGTGGTGCTGGTGGTAGTGGTGTTGGTGGTACGTGCTAGTGGTGGTCGGTGGCAATTGTTGTTGGTTGTGGTGGTGTCCGGTGGTGATGGTGGTGGAGATCGATCTTGGTGGCCGGTGGTGGTTGTGATGGTGGGTGGGTGATGTTGGTGGTTAAGGATGGAAGAAGAAATGGAATGAAAAAAAAGAATGGATGAAATAAATTTAAGGAAATGAAATTAACTTTGTAATAGTTTATTTTATTAACTTAACCAACCAAACGCTAACTTAGTTCAGTTGGTCAAATCTTTTCTTAAATAACCTGCTACACTTAACCTTAATAATATTAATAACATAAAAAGATCCTATAAAGAACGGCCAAGAAGAATATACAAATCCACAATTTGAAGTCGAAATTTCAACGACCAATCAGCATGAACAAGAACATAATGAGATTGCAGGGGCAAGATCTAGGTGCATGGAAGACCTAACCATCACACTAGGGTCCAGGGGTGAGAAAAAACCAATTAACCAAAACCAAGTTGTCCTCAAGGGGATAGCTTGGTGGTAAAAAATATGTTCCCCAACCAATAGTTGTGGGTTCAAATCCTGCGGTGTGCAGGTTTGGTGAATATTTCTAATAATAGAAATTGTTGTTAAAAAAACTGAAACCAAGATAATTAATAATATCAAATATACCGACCCAAACTAGTAACCAATCGTTTGGTTTTGCTTTTTTTTAAACTGAAAATTATTCATTCGGTTTTGAAAATACATTGTTCCAAACCGAACCAAATGTAGGCAACTGAAGAACTAAACAGCAACAAACCGAACTCGTTTGAATGTTGTTGGAATTTTAGGTTATATTACTTTTTTAAGTGCTAAGTAATACATAACAAATATTAAAGCCCAAGAAATCAAATCCCAAATATGTAATCTATACTTATTAATAAGTGATTAAGTGGTTAAGAAAGATTTAAATTTGCTCAAATTCATTAACTTGGGCCATCTTTTTTCAAGCCCAGATGCAAACCAAAAACCGTCCATAACCAATCAAAGCCATTTGTTAACCAAATTGAAACTGAGTAGTTCCTAAAACATAAATTTCAATTTTTGATTTGAATCGAGCAAAAAAAAAGCAAACTAAACCGACCCACGCACACCCCTACACTACACAAAATATGGTTCAAAATTGAGCATTCACATGTGACCAAATTGACCCCAAAACAAAGTCTCATACGGGCCATACACATTGGCTTATTGAATAAATATCCTTATAACCTACTTGTCATAAACAAAAATAGCTATTACAGTTTTAGTAAAGAACAGAAACAATATTCCTATAATGGGATGCATGCTTAAACCAACTAACAAAACACAACAAAAATGGACTCCAAAGGTTAAAAAAATTCATACCTTTAGGTTCTTACCAATAACTCTCAATTTTTCCATGACAGATCGAATATGTTCTGATATGTCAATGTAGAGACATCTTTGTGCTGCCTCATCCAACGGCCCAAAAGGCGGCCAGCCCTCGTTTGAGAAAGAAGATGAGTTTCTAGATGTCAATATAGCCGTCTGTTTTAACTTGGGAATGTCAAATTCAATTGGCTCGCCAACAACTATCTTTATGTTCTTGTTCCATAACGGTACAAGAGGTCTCCTGCCAAATATATAATTTTCAGGCATCACCTGTAAACGAATATATGCACTAGCATTATATTGATGAGCTTTGGTACGACTTCTATCTTGGGGAAGAAAAGAATCATTCAGCTGTTCGGTTATTCAGTTGCCATCCCTTTTCAGTTAGTTAGAGTGTTAGACGGGTCATAAACATTGTGTATGTGCACATGCATCTTTACACACACACACACACACACCACTTTCCCTTCTAATAATGACACAAGCATCACAGATTCAATTGAGAAGTTTTAACTAAAGTGCTCTCCAATTCCATCTAGGGAGCGTTTGGTTGGAAGAATGGAATGGAGTGGAATGGAATTGAGAAACTAATATAATTTTCAAGTAAAATTATGTTTGAGTGGATAATGAAATGTAAACCCAAGGGAATGTTTCACCTCAACTTCCCTTGGTTGTGGGATTTCAAAATCCTTCCACCTAGAGAGGGAATTTGAAATCCCACAACCAAGGGAATTTGAGGTGAAACATTCCCTTGGGTTTACATTTCATTACCCACTCAAATATAATTTTACTTGAAAATTATACTAGTTTCTCAATTCCATTCCATTCTTCCAACCAAACGCTCCCCTAGTGTTTTGCGGGTGGTAACTAGAGGGGGCAATCTCAATCTAATACTTGAACCATCCTAAAATTTTAACCACTTTGGCTGGTTAGCCAACCCACAACTCCACAAGACCTATGCATTTTGTCACCCATAGTTATAACTTAATAAAAAATTCGTATTCTTATAATCTAGTTAGTTCATCATATCATGCCAGGAAGATAGAATTATCCTATCAAACATTTTCTAGTGTGTGTGTGTATGATATGGTTTCTTAGTAATATACTTCCACTAACAAAAAAACAACATAATGTGTGTGTGTATAGAGAGAGAGAGAGAGAGAGAGAGAGAGAGAGAGAGAGAGATTACCTTCTCAAAACCATGATGAACTATTGGCAAGACTATTGGGGTTATTGGAGCACGGGCAATGAGACTAGCAGTTCCCCACTTTAAACGTCTTATTGGTTCATCTTCTTGGTAGACTTTTCCTTGAGGAAATGTATGTAGCTATCCAATCAAATAGATTAAAGATAAGATGAAATTTCCCTAAAAATTATAATCTTAAAAAGAAATTGGAGAGATTAAGTTCTCAGTGTACACAACGACTTGAACATAATACTAAAATAAAAACGCCCAACAATGGAAAATTGATAATACTCATGACTAACTTTTCAATGTGGTAGAATTAAAAAAAAATACACACAGACAGACAGGTATATGTAGATATCTAGGAATGACCTCAAGAATTAAGAAAATACAAAAATATAGAGAGAATACCCATTCGCCACTACTTAACCGCTCAAGAGCTTCCGTCATGTGTTCCTGATATATTCCACCGCCCCTAGTAATTGGAATGCATTTCCCTGCAGTTTTTTACAGTTTGAAAGCTGAAGCAAGATTTACAAGTCAAGAAAAAATACAGATAGATTTACTAAAATGCAACTGCGAAGCACATGAAATCACAGAATTTTTAAATGATCGATATTGAACTACCACCCAGAAGTATCAGCTAAGAAAATCGATTTGCATAACATTTCTCTTTTCTTTGTCACATACTTGTAAGTTCATAAATGAGATAAGTAACTTAACCATGAGGCAAATTAACAGACAAACTTTCAGGTCCAATTGCAAACAATTAAGCTTATCAACAGAAGCAACCAAGTGAGTATGGATTTGCCTGTGCAACAAACAAAGTTACTCCCAACCAAAAAGACAAATAAGACTCAAATTAACTTGACCTTAAAGCACATAACATCCTTGGTTTAAAACATGGACGTGTCCAGAAAAAAAGATTATATGTACAACTGGAAGATTGAAGGTTCCTTTAGAAAATAAATTCATGTTTAATGGTAACTTATTATTACAAAGTAGATGGGGACTGATAAATGTGGCAAAAAGATTATTTGAATATGAACCCAAAAGAAATCATAAGGGTTCTGGCAAGAATAATGGGGTCCTTCAAGGCACAGTTAACTAAGTCCAACTCTTCTATGATTACTTTAATTATGCAATTATCTGTCAACTAATTTAATTATGTCAAACATGACCAACCTCTATCATTCCTAAACTTCAACTATCCTCTTGTAATTAGTAAATTCAAGTTGGAGATGACCAAACGACCTTCGTTTGTATTGCATAAGCTTCTCGTGTCAGTGAAAAGTTGGCTATTAACATATTAGTTGAAAAATGATTTTCCGTGCATTCAACCTCATAGAAATAACTCAATACCATGTGTCGCCTTGCAAGGCCTAACACGTGCATTATCATCATTCAATCTTGTCAAAGATGTAGAATATTTAGCAAATCTATTAAACATAGAGTCATAAAAACTAATAGCAGAACATCCTAATGAAACCAATATGGCAAGATGCAGAAAAGTCTACTGACAACCTTCTCATGCTTACTACTATTAATAATATTCGTCTAATGATGTTCTCAACAAAGCGACATATCGTATATGCACAAGTGGTATGATCAATCTGTGGTTTCAAACCTCAACAGAGGCCACCATATTGTAAACATCAGAAAACCATAGAACTTCAAAAATGTACCATATAAACAAATTGTCACACACCAAGCCTGAAAAAATATGAAAGGACCATATTTTTGAAGCAAATGTCTTCAGCAGCTAGTACCCAACGTTGCAGGTCCGCATTACATGTCGGGAAACCTTTGAATCCCCACATAACTGGATCATCCAACCTGCATTTGTTATAAATTAACAAAAAAAAGAGTAACTTCAGTCAGTAACAAACTAACAATTGATCACAACACATAAACAAGCCTTCTCTTCATCAGAAATCACACAAACATACAACAGATTGGATTAAAACTGAACCCTAATCAGAATCAGAAATCAAATGACAGGCAGGCAAATTTTCACTATTCAATTAACACAAAGGAAACCTCATTTCCATACTTGTGAGATGAATCTTATGCAGTTGAAATTGATGAAATGCAAGGCTGATTAATGAAGATCATGAAGTGAAATTGAAGAAAGGTATAGAAAGGGGTTAATTGACTGACGTTGACATGTGATTGCTAACGGTGATCAGAGGAACACCGGGAGGTCGAGATCTGACGAGATTAAGGAGAGTATCGGCGTTGTGAACGGAAGTAGAGTTGAGAACAACGGCAACTGCTTTAGCGAATGTTCCGACGGCCGTTATCACCGTCTTCCGTGGTATCCCTCCGAGGTGATTTGCCTTCGCCGCCCACTCCATTATACGACCCATAGCTATTTATCGACGACGACGACACCACCACCACCACCGACGACGAAGATAAGTGATGATTAGGTCAAAATTGAATGAGTATCGAGCATCGGGCCTCTGGTTAATTATTGTTCACCATGACAGTGTTGAAGACGAAGGTTATAAGAACTGGGGGAAGAAGAAAACCTGATAAAACATGAGACCACGAGAGATTTACTTTTTATTTCTAACCTAAGAGCATGTTAATGTTAATGTTTTTTAATGTGTGTTTTACGTCACATCAACGTTAACTTAACATTATTTTTTTATTTAAAACATGTGTAATCGTTAATGTTTTTTAATGTCTCTCAATTATTACCTATTTATGAGATTTATAAGATGTTAGGGCATTATAGTGGAGTTGGTGTTATATATAACGCTCCTATAATACACACGCGGGTGGTGTAAGAGCGTTTTAAGATGTTATAATACCCCCTTTAATCCCTATTACGTTTGGTCTAAGGCCCATCGATATACAATAATACTCGAGACGTTACCTTCGAATGTTCTTTTACCCTCACACTCAATATCTTAAAATAGAACTCATCTTAAATGCCCTTAACTTAGAGACATTTAAAGTCATTATATAAATCATATAGTTTAAGTTTTCATTTGTATAATGACTTAAATGCATTTAACTTAACAAACACATTTAAATAAGTTAACAAAAACGGATGAAAATGACAAGTTTTTAAAAATCAAGGACCTAAAAGAGAAAAAACTTTTTTAGATGGAAATAACAAAACATATCAAAACTTAAGTACGAAAATAACAATTAACTCTTATTTTTATTTAACTAGTAATATCCGGATCTCGCGTTGCGCGATGGATACGTGTCTTCAATAAACAGAATAGCTGTTATAGAAACCTTAACAGGTTATTTACAGAATTGTTATAAAAGGTCAAGTTTGATTACACGAGTAAAACATTATCATACCTCCTGTTGTTGTTACATGATTTGTGCTGAAGAAAAAACCCAAGCCTTAGTCGCTTCTAAATCGGAAATTGTTCATTTATGCATGAATTTGTACGTTTACACCAACTCTTTTTTCATTAATAGCAACTTTTTATTAAATAATTTAGGAACGGGTTTGTTGACCTTTTGAAGTCAAAGTATCCTACTACCTTCTAATAAAAAACAAAATGCTACTTTCTTTATTCTGAACAGTGACATGTGCTTCATGTTGGTAGTTTGATGATCATATATTCATATGGATTGGGATTAACAGAAACAATGAAACTTACGAAAAGCAAAAACAATACCAAAATGAAGCAAACAAAAGCTGGTATCTGGTGGTTAAATCGGAGACTCTAGTTCAACAACCCATACTTTAATACCAAGACCCAAGGTAACTACTGCAACACAATCACAATAAAGCAAAAGATTATCATATAGCTAATACTTAAAACATTGAAACCAACAAGTCATGATAAATCGACCGTCAAAACAAATCCCGCAAAAAAAGGTGGCTGCACAGGTGCAAAAAACATAAAATTGTAACAAAATCTTTTTTTTTAACGGCAAATGTACGACCCTGCATCGGAGGATAAGTGTTATCTTAATCGGGCTCACTTATCTGTTTCCCAGCCGGGACCGCACCCCAACCCCCTCAGGAGGAAACTCATTGCTAAGAAAACCCCTCTGACTCAACTCTAAGCATTTTTACTCAGAGTGACTCAAAACTGTAACCAAAATGAATCGTCAAACTCATATATGGTGGAACCATGCGTAGGCGTAAATACAATAACCGCCAACCCCCATCCATACATAGGCATGCGTAGGCCTAAATATAATAATCACCAGCCCCGATCTATACATGAGCAAGTTCTATAAAGAATAAAATGATAAAAGTTCTAAAATAATAAGCTAACAACTCTATCATCACATCTGTTGATGATCCTATTTTTAACTTACACATTCAAACAATACATACACATCTCATAAATACAAATACGGACTAATCAACAAAATATAAGGCAAATACACCAATCAAAAGAAAAATCGCAAGCATCTCGTTGAAGAAAAAAGCCGATGGAAAAGAAAATCATATTCCGACCAACCGACCCAACTAATAAATTTTATCAAACCACATCACCAAACCAAAGATCCTATTGATCAGCCTCGTTAACTAAAACACACTAAGAATTGATAAGCAAAAACCAATACCTAAGCACATGCTAAACCAATAACTAAAACACACTGGAACCACCACACACACAATTTGGTGACAAACTCTATTATCATACAATGTCACACCACAACACTACACCATACAATTTGGTGGCGGCGGTGGTGTCGCTCGGCGCCGGGCCTCGCCGTAAGCTCACGGCGTTGGTCCCCGTCCACCCTAACCCTGATTATCGCTTCTTTGCTGATTTTCGTTTTTCCAAATCATCTTAACAACAATGCTATCCGTGGATTCAACTTTATCAAGGCGGAATTGAATAAGTTGAGTTCTCATAAGTTGAGTTATGATCAACATTTTTTAGAAATATAAAACTCATTTTAATAAATAATTTTCAAACTATAGATTTTAGTAAATATCTTTTAATTAACATATTTTTAAAAAAAAACTCTAAAATGGGGGGTTTGAGTAATTTAGCGAGTCATGTATAATGAGCATACAAGGACAGTGACGAACTCAGGGAATTTTTTCATGTGGATAGAACTTGGGCGATTACATAATTTTTCATGTGGATAGAACTTGGTCGATCACATAATTTTAGGAGGAGGAGTGCTCAGGATTTTCGCATACATATAACCCAAAAAAAACGAGGGCGGCTGGCCCCCCAACTTGCTACCTAGGTACACCAGTGTATCTGATCAAGAAATTGAGGTAAAAGTTTTTAACCAACCATAGGCGTTACAGTGTTGATATATGAAGTGCTAATAAGTTGAATGGGTGTACTAAAATGAGTTAATAGTGTAGTAAGTTAAAACAACCATTGTGTTGTGAAAATGAGTTGTATGCCATAGAATAGCATATTTGACATAAGATGTGTTGTATTCAGAAAGTCGACCAATTGAAGGAAGATCTCACGTAATCAAAAGAATCCTACGAGTGAATGTGATTTCACCGTCCCGTTGTAGGAAAGTGGACTCAAATTGTGTGATTTGAGTATTAGCGTGCTTGATAAAAGTTGTTCGCTAAATACGTGTGGTGAATGACGAGTGGAATGTTGTATGTTAAATACCACAGTGGATGTGTTTTCCAAAGCCTACTTTAAGACTAATGAATCCTAATGTGGAATGTGAACACACATGGGTAACAATTTCACCGTGTTGAGGGTGTCACAAATTGTTGATGATTGTATGGAGTTACAAAGGAGTACGCGACCCATAAGTGGGTGCTCATGAGTATATAAAGAAAAGAGTTGTTTGAAGTTTTTTCCATGCTATATTAGCTTGAACTCGAGTATGGTATATACGTTTGGAATCTGATGTATGTTGAGTTATTATTGATGTCACAAGTGTATTATACATTGAGTTTGAAACCTATAAGCCGATAGCGACCGCTTTACGTTGGTGTCAGTTTTCAGGGGCGGTGAATTTGAATTTGAAATGTTATTTTATGTATTTTAACATGTATTGTCACTTAACACTAGTTAATAAGTTGTTAAACATATACTTTCAGATAAAATGCATTGAACAGGAGGTAGATCTAGACCAAGTCTCGAGGTGGATAATCGAATATAAACTTAGGATATGTCGATTATCGTCGCAAAATGTCAAACAAAATCAGTTGTATTTATTATAATGCCATAGTCGCAAACATGAGGCGTGATACATCAGATTAATCATACACATGTTTCGCCCCAAGTGCCCTCGAGTCCTCGACACTTTTGGAAGCATTGGCTACATGAGCTTTAGGGATATGGGTTCTTCATGAACATACAACTTCTTGTCTTGCATGAAAACAATTCTTAGATTACAAGAACAATCCAATAAATTGATGCTATTTAGTAATCTTTTTGTCAAAGATGGAACTACAGAGTGGTTGTGTTGTACGGGAACAATTGCTTTTTAAGACATCTATAAAATATGATGTTCAAGTTTAGTACCTTCGATATATTAATTCTTTAATAATAGTTACTCTTTTATGAGAACATAAATGTGTTATAGGCTAAGATCCACTTCACCCTCAACTTTTCACAAGCGGCTGATCGTTATTACAAAGATTAATGAAAAGTGGTTGATCGTTATTACAAAAATTAAATTGATCAGTAGCTTTAAGTAGGTTTGATAACTAACTGAATTACTTATGCAATTTTTAAATTGGGATCGTTGCCAAATATTCCTCAAAATGAGTTGGTGGCTTCTTCATAGTTCAAGTTCTAAGTCGTCGAATTTTAGACTTTGTGAATACCGGCCCAAGAATGTTGGGATCGTTTTTTGCTTTTTTTGTTGTTATTATATATGTATATTATTTAGTTGTTAACCTGAATTATTTGACCAGTGATATTTGTATTGAATTTAATGTGCCCCTCCCAAAGTTGGTAAAAGTTGAAATTTATTTTGAACAAATATGTCGTATAGTTGAGCATGTGCATTTACTAATAAAAATTTATTTGTATTTTTCAGTAAAACAAAATATTATTAAGATCTTTTTTAAGAAAGTCATGAAATGATTGTTATAAACAATAATAATTATTTTCAAGTGTTACAAAATAATTGCACCTTTTAAGGGATAGAAAACCCCTCACATATGATAGCGGTTTGTTAGGAATAATAAAAAACAATTTAATTTTGTAATCTTAACTCACTTAATCAGATAAGGTTAGTAATGTCGTCTCTACAGAAAATATGTGAAAAGTAAAAAAACTTGATGGTTGAAAATTAATTGATAACAAGTTGAAAAGAAAACTATTTTAAAAATAAAACTGATTTGCAATTGGATTAGTTGTAAATAATAATTGGAAAGGTAATCATTTCCGGGTTCAGCTTTGCAACTACTTACTTGTCCTAGATGAACGCGAATTGTCACATAGACATAACCTTCACTGCTTTAAATAGACCTAACAGGGTTGAACGAGACTGTTGTAAAAGAGCTACTCAGATCATACACAACTGATATTAACCAACCCAATCCTAACCCTCATGAGGTTTACTGATGTAAAAAATCTAAAACACTCACAAAACCGAAACATAGGTTTCAATCAACATAAATATTTATATAAATAAAAAGCTCGTTTAGGCTCGCGAGCTCGATACGTGAAGCTCGGGCTCGATATTAAATGAGTTTTTTTATCAAGCTCGAGCTCGGCTCAGGCTCGTTAAGGCTCGGTTCTTTTCGAGCTTTTTATCAATCCGATCTCGAGTACCTCACGAGTGACTTGGCTCGTTTGCACCCCTATACTACACAAACAAAAACCTTGGTTGTATAGACGTGCCAATCCTCTAGATTACAACCACAGCCTGGTTGTGTTTCTAAGCCTCCAATAAGTTTTATCGAATGTTGTTGATAGTTGATAGCGGGTGTTTGATTACAAAAAAAAGATACAAATAGACTGTGATGAGACCCAAAAATTGGTGTCGGTTTTATAACCGTTAGTTACTTTTTAAATTAAATCTTAAATTAAATAATCTTTTGGTTTTTACCCATTCTGCGTTCTTTATTATTACAATCACATTAATTATATGTTAAAATTAATAAAAAAAATTTAGTTACAACCACTTAACCCAACCAACCCATCCCACAGATTAGACAAGCATTGAAATGGCTTGCTTTTCTTACCCCTACCCTACCTTCTTATTACCTCTCTCACATGTTAATATGTTATTATTCTTTCACCTAGACGCCTATAAATCGCATTACCTTGTTGTTTTTGAGGAGTGATGGGTGTCACTCTTGTTGTTTTTAGGGATTAATGGGTGTCACTAGTCGGTTAAAGGGTGATAGTAACCGTAGTATCATAAGGAAATCAAACCTAGCCAAATTTGAGAGATGAACCCGAAACATTCGGCACAGATAATGAGAGGGTCTTTAGGACTTCAATTACGGGATGAGGTATAAGATTAGTTTTAAATATATTAAAAGATGTGAAACAGATATGATATTAAATAATACCCTACCTGAATAATATACACACTTGTTTACCCGAATTACATTAGTAAGCGTTTTCTTTCTATTTTTGTTTTTTTTTCGTCTCTAGGTGATCCATAAATCTATAAGTCCTAACTACTTTTTAGTTTTTATGTTTCTAATTTTCTTGGCATATAAAATTATATTCAAAGTAAAACAGTACAAAAAAATTGGAATTCATAACAAATAACTTTTTAATTAACAAAGTAACAAAACTTATCAATTTTTTTAATGGCAAATGTACGACCCTGCTTCAGAGGATAAGTGTTATCTTAATCGGGTCCACTTATCCGTTTCTCTGCCGGGACCGTACCCAACCCCCTCAAGAGGAAACTCATTGTTGAGAAAACTCACTGGCTCAACTCTAAGATAGTGAAATTTGAACTCATGACCTTCCTTTCAGTGGCGGAACTTAAAAAAAACCTTAAGGGGGCCGAATGTCACGGGTCCATTTTTTTTCTTATACTTAAGTTTCAGGTTATATATTCGGGTCAGTATTTCAATTCGGGTCAGTAAAAAAATAATAACTCAAAATATTGGATTTTTCTTCATTCATTCAAAGGACCGTTCTTACACATAACAAAAACTAAATATTGTTTAACAAACAAAGAATTAAAGTAGAAAGTGCAAGTACCTTGAAAAAAATTACAATTCTGCTCGGCGACCTTTAAGATCTTTAAATTCATCGATAATGGAATCCGAATCAAACTTATCAGCAATTTCTTTCTCAATGTAGACCACCAAGCTATCCGCGAGATACTCATTTGACATCTTATTGCGAAGACGATTCTTGAATATTTTCATTGCTGCAAATCCCCTTTCTGTTGTTGCAGTAGAAACCGGAAGTGTCAAGACTAGTCGAATCACTCTATCAACCAAATGATACACCTCCCGCTTCTTAGTTTCCACAAGAGTTATGCATAGATCAGAAAGAGTTGATGCACCACTAAGCTTGGTATTTTGTGTCATCACAACATTAAAATTCTCTAACTGAAATCGCAACTGAGTCGTCTCCAGCTCTGTAAAATCTTCCGGATAATACTTCTCAACAAGCATACAAATCTGATCAACATTAATCTCTTTTGAAGCTTAAATAGAACTAAGAGATAACAACTCCATCGCCTACTCATTGAATCTACTATTTAACTCATGTATCTGTTTGTCCAATGTTTCCGTAAACACATCTACTCGGTAATAATGTTCAAATGTAAAATGAAGATCTTTCTTACGAGCCCGTCCTCCCGGATACCGAGTAGAAGTATATGGAGCTTTCATATCCGGCATTTCTACTTGATGCTTGTTACAAAAGAAACCCATCCTTTGTTTCTGAAGTTATTTAGATTGACCTTTGTTGATGCAACTAACTCCATGGCATTAAGTATATCTTGGGATTTCTTTTGTAGTTCTTGAGAAAGTTGATCAGTTCTTCCCATAACTTCCTTCATCAAGTGAAGAATAAAGACAAACTCAAATGATCTTAAGTTATAAACCCTAAACTCAAATGATCTTAACTAAAATTATAAGCCCTAATTTTCATCATCTTCCCCAATTTCATATTTATAAACCCTAATTTCAAAATACTTGAATATGTCACAAAGAGGCAATTCAACATTTAATCTCATATAATGAAAGGAATACCTTTACTGCTCTCTATTCCTCGTTACTGGACTGGACGGCGTCTCAATTGTTGGCCTTTGCTGCTCACTGTGCGTCTTCCTTGGCGGCTTGGTGCTGTGCGTCGAACAGAAAACAGAAGAGGAGAAGGAGACTGGCGTGTTTTTTTTTATTCAATAGGTTTGTTTAGTTTAGTTTTAGGGGAATACAAGTTTCAAGGTTAGACAAAAACTACCCTCATGTTTACTTATTTATAAACAAGTATGATTTTACTTATTTATAACCTTCAACTTTGTAAACAAACCAAAGTCCCGTTCTTACGAGTTTTTTTACAACACAATATGTATAAAAAATTTCACAAGAATATCGAGGGAGACCGGTAAATTTTATACGAAATCATTTCAAGAGGGGCCGGACACAATACCTATAAAATTTTCGGCCCGAAAACACGAAAATTAACACTACTGAGCGTTGGGGCAGGGGGGCCGGGGCCCACCCTGGCCCCAACTAAGTTTCGCCCATGCTTCCTTTATTTTACATGTCATGGGTACCTCACTTTAACCAGATGAACTAAAGATCATTGATAACAAAACTTACCAATTAACATACAAGTATGAAAAAGATATGAGATATAGTCCTACAACCTGATAAAAAACTGAGATTATCAATACCGATCTCAACCCCTTTCTACCACAATCCATAAATGCTAGTAAACACTCCATGGTATATTAGTTGCCACATTTATAACAGGTTCAGTGCACTCTTTTGCATAGAGATTCAAAAATCTGTACGTACACATCATGAATCACCTAAAGCCCACACCTGCAAACTCATGCCCACTTACACCCCTCACCTTCTTAGAACGAGCTGCCACTGTTTATGGTGATTGTACTTCTATTGTATACAATGACGCCACCTTCACATGGACTCACACCCACAACCGCTGCCTTCGGGTGGCGTCGTCCCTCGCCAGACTAGGTATCCGTAGCCGTGACGTTGTGTCCGTTCTGGCTTACAACGTCCCGGCTATGTATGAACTCCAGTTTGCAGTACCTATGTCTGGCGCGGTACTCAATAACCTCAACACTCGTCTTGATGCCCGGACAATTTTTGTCATGCTCCAACACTCGGAATCCAAAATGTTGATTGTTGAGGACCATCTGCGAGTTCTTGCACAGGACGCGGTATCCCGGTTTCCACCCGGGCTACCGCGGCCCGTGCTTGTTCTCATTGAGGATTTTGGTGCGGATGGTGATGGTGGTAAAGAGAGGTTCGCAGGTACATTTCTATTTTTTCTTTTAGTTTCGTACATTATTTTTTTTCTATGTTTTTAAGTATAAACTTATTAATTTAGAAGTAGATGGTGTAGCGCATTTAAGTTAGTTCTTTATATGGTGTTTTAAATGTGAGGACATAATTATGAATTTATTATGATCTGAAATGATAATAATCATTTTCTATTAATTGATGTTGGGGAAAACTTTATTACAGAATTGAAAACGTTAATATAAATGAGTAATAAATTTATATTTTGAATCGTGTATAAGGTTATTTTCTGAAAACAAGTAAATTGAACCTTTACTGGCTTGGCAAGATTGGTTAAAACTCAATTTTTACATAGATGTTCATGCTAACCATCGCCTAAGCTACCGGTAAATGGTTAGCCTTCACCTAACTTGATGATTTATAAAGTTTAAATCAAAACTCCCACTCAACCTTTTAACTTCTATCATTTGACACGTTGATAAGAGTTTATATGAGGGTGTAGTGTGCACCCTCACCGCTAAACTTGTTTATCACTTACCTAAAATCTTTCGCATCATTAGTGATGGTAAACATACGGTACTAAGGTTTTCTTAAAATTACAATATCGTTACGATTTTTAGTGTATATGAACATAAATGAACTTTCTAATAACCAATGATCTGTAACCCGTAACTTGACACATCAAAACTAATCCCAACAACGTAGCCAAGTGCGGTGAAGACCGGTCGAGTTGTTTGGTACATTGACCATTCTACAAGTTGCATTACTAAAAGGGTTACGCTAATCAGCATTTAAGTTTACCGACATATAATTGGCCTACACCTAAGCTGATGTTTTAGCAACTTCATCTCATCTATTAAGTTATGTTACTCGACGGGTCTAGAATCTCAATGTATATGATTGTGCACTTTGTATCTCTAAACTCGTGTTATAACTTAAAACATACCTCCTGATCTCATTATGAATCCCAATATAACATCGATGACACAAAAATTATCAAAGTAAATACATATTTTCATGATTATCTTGTTTTCTAAAGGTTCAATAGCCACTTTTAATAATAATTTCATAATATTATAACATAAAAAACTTATCATTAATACATGGTCAAACATCTTCCGTTAAAAAAGGATATAGTCAATGTAGGTCAACTAGCCCAAATGTAGCAAAAGGTGGGCATGTGTACCATTAAGTCTTCATATAATGTGTTACGACTTAAGAGCTATTGGTTAAGTTATGCTAAATCATTAACTAACTTATTCATCAAAAGACTATATAAACTATTAGGATCTAAAAGGTGAATTTTCAGTGAATTAAAAACACTTTACTTTGATTTATTCAGTTATAACTTTTTTAATAAAATCACGAAAATACTACCGGCTCTTATCACCGACAGATACTTATCTTGCTAATAGTCATCAAATTCATAACTGTTGCATTATACTGAAAAACTAAATACTCGTTTTCATTTTGCCAGAATCTTCATCTCTCCCACCGACCACCGAATCACCGGCGACCATCGTTGAATTTCTGATGACCTACGAAGACATGGTGAACAACGGTGACTCAAACTTCCAATGGGTACGACCCACCACCGAGTGGGATCCGATCACACTAAACTACACCTCCGGCACCACCTCATCTCCCAAAGGCGTCGTACACTCCCACCGTGCGATCTTCATCGTCACCATCGACTCACTCATCGATTGGTCCGTACCCATCAACCCCATTTACCTCTGGACCCTACCCATGTTCCACTCCAACGGCTGGAGCTTCACCTGGGGCATGGCCGCCGTCGGCGCCACCAACATCTGCCTCCACAAGTTCACCGCCGACCACATCTTCGCCGCCCTCAACCGCCACCACGTCACCCACATGTGCGGCGCACCGGTCGTCCTCAACATGATCGCAAACTCACCCAACGCCAACAAGCTGATCAAACACAAACACAAACACCCTGTTCGGTTCTTGACCGGCGGAGCTCCGCCGCCCGCCGCCGTCGTCCTCCGCACGGAGGCGTTGGGGTTCGCCGTCAGCCATGGGTACGGCATGACGGAGGTGGCGGGGGTGGTGGTTTCTTGTGCGTGGAAGAAACAATGGAATCGGTTGCCGGTGAGTCAACGGGCGAGTTTGAAAGCGAGGCAAGGGGTCAAAACCCTTGCGTTGACTGAAGTCAACGTGTTGGACCCGTCGGGTCTCGGAGTGAGACACGACGGGTTGACTCAGGGTGAAATTGTTCTAAAAGGGCCAAGTGTGATGTTGGGTTATTTAAAAGACCCACGCGCTACCGCGTTGTGTATGAGAGATGACGGGTGGTTGTACACTGGGGACGTCGGGGTGATACACCCCGACGGATATTTGGAGATTAAGGATAGGTCAAAGGATGTGATTATTACCGGGGGCGAGAATGTGAGTAGTGTGGAGGTGGAGTCGGTGTTGTATGAGTATCCGGCGGTGGTCGAGGCGGCGGTGGTGGCCCGGCCGGATGAGTTTTGGGGGGAAACGCCGTGTGCGTTTGTGAGTTTGATTGGAAAAGCGAGCTCGGAGGATATAGTGAAGTTTTGTCGGGAGAGGTTGGCGCATTATATGGTGCCGAAGACGGTGGTGTTCATGGCGGAGCTGCCGAAGACGGCCACCGGAAAGATTAAGAAGTTTTTGTTACGAGATATGGCGAAGAACATGCTCCCTCCAAAAGGAAGGAGTAGGATATAACGGTTGATTTGTGTGTCTTTGGTTGTTTTTTAGGGAGTTTTTGAGTTATATTTATTCGTTTAAGTTTGCGTATACGAATGTTATACATGACAAATGCCTTCAACTGATAGACGGATTATAATAGTGTGATGTTTATTTGTTTCTTTTTTTATGGCAACATTTAGAACGTAAAATAAAATGAGTAACATAGAGATCGTTACCCTTAAGATTCAAACCTTTAACACTTGGTTGGGATAATAATATCATTATAACTTCTATCTATTTACCACTAGACTGACTATAGATTGATGGACTTTAAGCTATTGTATTTTGTATTATGTTTGAATTCTTGGCATATTATATACACATGAATTCGGAAAATTTTATGAACAGTGTCAATTTGTCGTTTGGTAAATACAACTTTTGATGCATTACATACAAGCCATAGATTAATTCATTTATCATGTATGTGAGACGCGTTGCAAGGCCTTCGTTATATGTTCATCTCATCAACGAAAATAGAGTGTTTGCAAATGTACCATAAGAACGACGCAACGACGATGAAGATGAACATTGTGAGGTAACAAGTCCGCAGCTGCTTGATTTGAATAAAATCAACCAACAAAATAAAAGCTTTACGAGGCAATCGACTGTTTAGCGGTGGAGATTGATTTACATTAAATATTAAATTTAATTTGGTATCATTGACATTTTGTAGAAATGAAATTAAAATTACGTTCTTTCATTTTCACTAATTAATTAATTAATGTAAATTTGGATGTTTTAGTTATGGTACCAAACTTGAGTTTGTGTTCTTTTTAACTTGTAATCTCTTAAATAAATTATTATGGATTGAAATTTTGTATAATCATAAACAACAAAAAATACATTATATTAATAATTGGGGGCTGACGACATTGTTGTGTTTTCAAAACGAAACTAGGTTTTGGCGTGAGCGTTGCCGCGCGTATGCGAGTTTTAATGTAACCCTAAATCAAAATCAAAATGAAGGTTAAAAACCACAAAATCAGTAAAATACACAAAGTAAAACACACCAAAACCCCAAACCCATAACACACCAGAACATGCAGAACCCAAAAACTAAATCAAAGCCCAACACAATATGAAAATCAAAGCCGCAAGAAAGCGACACAGTCCAAAATAGAAAACCGACGAAAATCAAAGTCCCGAAAAGAGCAAACAAAAGGAAAACCCAAACCTTAATAGCGAGAATCGTCAGGGTATCGATAACGAAAGAAAGAAAGCAGGAACCCGGAGAAAGACAACGTCAACGAACCCTACAAATCAAAGACACGTGTCCATATACAAAAAACCCACAAAAAACCCCACCCCAAAATCTCGAACCCACACCCAAAACAAACCATATTAAAACAAAAAAAAAGAAAAAAGATTAAAACACAAACAAAATAAACAAAAGAAAATTTTACACAAAAAAAAAAAAAAAAATAAAAAAAGGGAAAAACCACCACCGACAAAACTTTTTAATTAGAATAGTAATAGTAATAGTAATAGAGATACGAGACTAATTGAGAGTGGCGTTTGAGATTGATATTGAAACAAAAAGGAGCAAACAAATTGCTGATGGAATTATGGGAATACCTCATTGTTTTCCACGATTTTATCCTGCTTTGATACGCGTTTCCAACTGGATGATGAATTTATTTGTCTGGGATGAGAAAGTTGATAATATTAATAAATTGAGGGAGAATTTTGAGAAGAATTAGATATGGAAAATAAGTTAGACTAGTTATTATATCCGCGCATTGCAGCGTTGTCATATACGACGTGATAAATTATAAGCTACATTTGTTACGACTTGTTTCCAAACTAAAATTATTTCGAAACATAGAGTTATTCGAATTTATATCGTCGAACGACAACATACATTTTATATATGACTTTACTTCTTTTCAAATAAAATCTACATCTTAATATAATCAAATTAAAAGAATACATAAAAATTAGCACGAAAGTGTTTTACATTTGACACAGCTTGTGTCCGAACAAAAATTTGGTCAAAACATAAATGAACTCGAACTTGCATCAACACATACGTAAAAATAAGTATATAGGGAAATTAGTTTTTTTGAAGGTTTAGAAACTCAAGAGTTAAAGGTGACATTTTTTAAAGTTTTATAAATAGTTTAGGGGTTAAAATGTCAATTCGAGAAAGTTGAGGGGAAGTTTTGACCGGTGACATTTGCCACCGACCTTTAAAATAAGTGTATAGTAATGGTTAGATATTTATAAGTGACCTTTAAAATTAAGTGTATAGTAATGGTTAGATATTTATAGGTGAAAATAATTAAAAATTTTAATAAAATTTCGTTTAACGGCTATATTGAGCGTCAACATACACAATCATGGCCACCTCCTCCCAACACATGAAAAGCCTAGAAGGAAATTTAATCCAAAACTTAATACTAAATAATCTAATAGATTACCAATAGACCTTCATCACTAACTTATTCTCAACCAGCAAACACCAGAAAAAATAAAATAGAATCTTATTAGACCAACAAGAATTATGAATAGTTTATTTTTTTTATACTTTTCATGGTGTATTCTTTGAAGATCTGCTTAGTGATCACTGGTATTTAGAAAACTCTAATGTTTCCCTTTGGTTAGGTAATTTATGAGCTCTAACAATAATCTGTCAGTAACACTATGATATCAACAGTGACTATAAAATATATTAGTTTTTTGCTATTATATTTTAAATACATCTTACTGTGATTTTTTGTTTTCACCGAAGAATCCGCACATTCGTTAAAGTTAGATTGCAAAATTAGGTGACTTTTTTATTGGTTTAGTCACGTTTTTCTTACACGATTTACACACTCCTACCTAAAGGAATATGGTTAAAAGAGGTGAGTCATGATAGAAATAAAATTAAAAAGATATGACTTAAACATGCTATAGTGCCAAACACAACCGGTTACCAGAATATAAATTAGGTTATTCCCAAACCTGAATTAGGTGATCTAATTTTAATCAGATTAGTCAAGTTTTTAGTTGATTCATCACTTGCATCAAAATATGTACAACCGAAAGAGATGAACTCAAAAGATTATTTTTAGGTAAGCTTAAATTGAAGAGTAGCATTCGAGAATAAAAACACCTCCAAAAAAGTTGGCTTCGTAATAATTCCATTCAAACTTGGAGTACTAAATTAGTTGACTATATTTTGTTTTTATTCGAATAATTTTGTTATAAAGTCGGCTGGATTTACATCAAGTTTAGAACAAACGAGTATAACTAAAAACAATACGATTCATTTATAATTTTGATCATTTAATTTTTCGAACAACTCTAATTGAACTCAAAACCATTTGTTGTTAGAATGGAACTCAAGATCTTAGAAAGCTAAACGAAATATATATGAAATTTGATTGAGATTAATTTTTTAAGTTTAACAAAAAATAAAAGGTAATAACAAAAAAAGCTAATTTTTAAAAATAATTCTTAGATTTTCTACAATAATATACAACTTAAACACTTGAAACTCCCTCTATTTACGCCAACCTGATAAATATAATTACTAACATGTGCTATCAACCGCTTTGTTATGGACCATGTGTAATGGTTTCGCTAATCCATCACACCAACACTAACTTGGGGAGTAAGTAGGCACCACCACACACAAAAAAGTGACGGGGCATGACGATGAATAGCAATAGAGCATTGATCCATGCTTCAAACATAGAAAAAAATGCACATTGACACAGTATAAGATACAACTGTGATGTCGTAAGAGTAGATAATAACATACCATAAATGTGATGGTGAAGCAATAGAAATGGCACGACTCCACTACAAGAAATAATCTAAGTGTGATATTTCTAAAAATATATAAATATATTATATGTTGTTTACTTAGATTTGCGTATTTAATAAAAAGATAATAAAAACTGGTTTTATCACCGTAACTCATTTCGTAAATCCAAATCGGAAATAATTATAAAAAAAGGAGTGGTTGTTTTCCCAATACAACACATAATAATCCAAACAATATCTCCATTCAACACTTTCTCATTATCACGTTCCCTCTGTCACTGAATCATCGTAGGCCGATTCCACTCCGTCAATCTACGTCCAATTGCAGTCCCCCCACACTCAAAACATTCATTTCATTCATGCCATCAAAATCCACATAACCACACACACACACACACTCTCTCTATTATCCTTCAATTCACACCTCAATCAAACACCATTAATTCACTTGTTCATTCATCAATTCACTGAATCAGAGCTCCGTAACCACCAACAGCGATGGATCGAACAACTTCAAGCATCGGTGAAGAAGACGATACGCAAAACGGAAGCGAAGGTAAGAGGAGTACGGAGATCGATTCGATCGAGAGGTTGTTCGAGAGTAAGAAGGTTCCGCCATGGCAGAAGCAGCTAACGCTTCGTGCGTTCGTTGTGAGCTTCATATTGGGGATTCTGTTCACGTTTATCGTTATGAAGCTGAATCTGACCACCGGAATCATCCCGTCGTTGAACGTGTCGGCCGGATTGTTAGGGTTTTTCTTCGTGAAGACGTGGACGAAGTTCCTTGATAAATCTGGTGTGTTGAAGCAACCGTTCACGAGGCAGGAGAATACGGTTATTCAGACGTGTGTTGTTGCTACCTCCGGCATCGCTTTCTCCGGTATGTTCAGTCTCCATCTCTTTATCTCTCTCTCACACACACGCATATATTATCAGTGAATTATGTGAAAGTGCTAGCTGTAGTTTTGTATTTTTTTGAAATTATTATATGCTAATTTATTTGTTCTGGTAGTAACTTCCGTAACATGTAGTATAGGTGGTTAATATTAAATTAGGATGGTAAGGTGTCTCCCCTAGGTGTATAAAAGGTTAAATTTAACGATAATGGTTAACGTTAGGACTGCAAACGAACTTAACGTTTAGGGAACAGTTCGTGAACCGTTTGGCGGGAAGTTCGTTTACGTCGTTTGTTTAGTAAATGAACGAACACGAGTAAGAAATTTTCGTTCGTTTAGTTAAACGAACGAACATGAACACAAGCTGCGTTCGTTCATTTATGTTCGTGAATGTTTGATAATGTGTTCGTTTATGTTTGTTAATGTCCGTTCGTGAACGTTCGATAATGTGTTCGTTTATATTCGTTAATGTGTTTGTTTATATTCTTAATTTTTGTGTTAGTTATTTTTATGACTATTATATCAAACATTTTTTATATTTACGTTAAGTACTTATTTATTTTTGATTGATTTTGTGTATTGTTTGTAATAAAAATATAAATTTTATTCTAAAATAAATATATAATCATTTGTATTTGTTTGTGTTCATGAGCTTATTTGTGATCATCATTTTCATGAACAGTTGTTTGTGTTCGTTTGCTTTTGTTTGTGCTTATTTGCGTTCGGTAAGTGTTTGTGAACAGTTCATGAAAATGTTCATTTTCTTAATGAACGAACACGAATAAAGAATATCGTTCGGTAAATGTTCGTGAACAGTTCATGAACAAGTTTATTTATTAACAAACGAACACGAACAATTTCATGAACAAGTTTATTTCTTAACAAACAAACACGAACGAGGTTTTGTTTGTGTACGTTTGGTTCGTTTGCAGCCCTAGTTAACGCAGTAGATTGAAAGTTTTAGTTTTTTTTTTAAGTTGGTGACTTATCTTTTAAAACTTTTTATCATTTTGAAACTAAAGCCTCGTAAAGAATGATTATTTTAAATGATATTTCATATTATTTTAAATTAAATAATGTTTCAGAAATCGGATCTTTTAGTTTGTACGGAGATATTTTTTTGGTAAATATTAACCATTTGTTTCATGTTTGCTTTGTCATAAATTCACATAATTTCGGTATATCAACTTTCGTTCCATAAATAGGAACATGAAGTGATCGCTAAATTTTTTTTTTGATTCTTTCTTAATAAAGGTTGAAATTAAAGTTTATTTGATGAAAGTTCTAACTATTTGAAAAACATAGGTGATTGATAAGTCTTTGGTGGGTCTTCTTGTCGTTCTACATCTTGCTACCTTATGTAATATTACATTTTCTATTATTACAATCTCCCTTCGTTAAAGAAGGACTAGGTGGTTATAGCAAAGGATATTTAATGTCAAATTTTTCTAACTGAGTTCGTGACTTATAAAATCATTAATTTTCTAATTGTTGCTCTATCTGTTGGTTATAGCAAGCATCTCTCTTATTTTTCTTTCCCTCTCATATACTTCTACGAAATGATGATCTTCTCTCTCCTTCACATTGACAGCCATATGAGCTCTCATGTCCCTCCTTTTCTCTAAATAATCATTAAATGGGTAATGGTATATTTTCTTCTAAACTTATTTAACCTCATGTATTTAATAACATATCTTCTCACTCATATATTGATGCATAGTTTTAAACATTTCTTATTATTCTATTTGAATAATTTAAATATAAGCTGACTTAAATTGTTTCCTTGTTAATAAAAGCCAACTACCGGTGACTTTTATGTTTATATTTGAAAATTGGTTGGAAGTTATCACTTAACCTAACCTTTAGTGTTATGGTTAGCAAATAACTCCTTGTTGCTACTAACCCTAGGTGTTTGGTGTTTGTGTACGTTTTCTTAGGAGATCGGTAGGTTATTATTGAATTTTATTTAAAAGGTTAGTACAATTATAAATTTAAGGGTGATTGGTACCACAAGTCCACAATACATTAGATAATTTGTTTCTTACAATTAAATGATGTTGGGTTGTTATGCTTGAAATAAAAAGGTTGGTGGCGTAGTTTACGCATATTATACAACTGTGTATAAATCACATATCTTTAATTAGCAATTTGATTAAATTTTGGACCTTTTTTAAGGTAAAGGCTCATGACCCACTATATACATACACTGATCACGTTTCACGTCTTTATTGATTCGTGCCTGCAACTTTTGGTTGTTGGGCTATATTGATGCATGACAATATTTTATATTAATGAGTCAAGTAAGTAAAATGAAATACAAAACATAAAATAAAAAACATTTCACGTTTTACGTATGGTATTTAGTAAAATAAACATGACATTACTATTTCCTAAAATCAATTATGAGAAGTATTCTTATTATTTAATTGAGCTACAATCTAAGTCATTTTGCTTAGTGATGTAAGATCCTATTAGTTTTAATTAGTGTTTTTGCTCTTTTTTATCGAAACTTTTATAAACACCCCATTAGATACGTTTAAAATTTAAATAATAGAAACATTAGACACCAATTCAACTCTAAACACATAATATCATTTTTCATATTATATAGTTTCTAGGTTTTTATGTTTTTCAAAATAAATGATAATTTGTAAACTTTTGTTTTAACATACAAAAATGATATATACTTGAGAACTATGTAAATATCTTAAGAACGACAATAAATAATTTAAATGGTTTTTAAATTTTTTTTTACATAGTTGTGTATGTTTATATAAATTAAACACTCAAATTTGTTCTTTATTTTCTTTTTGAACTTTAAAAGAGACGATTAAATATTATAATTTAATTATTGTTTAAATAAAACATAAAAAAACTCATTTGATAGGATTTCTCGTTGTTTTAAAAACATTTACGAGTTCTCAAATGATATAACTTAAGATATATACGCTCCCTTAATTTATGTTTTTACCGTTTTAGCCTACACATCTATCTAGATAATATATACGTGGATTCATCCAAATATCTACCTTTTCTATATGAGTAGATCAGCATACGTAGAGTCAAAGTATTTCTGTTTTTTTTGACTATATCTACTAAAATTTCCATATATTCTACACAAGTATCTATCCATCCAGCATGTGTCATATATATATATCCAATTAAACGAGTTAAACGATAGATGAGTTTAAGTTTTCTTAAAGAGGTTAAAAACATTTTAAGTTATAGAGATCTTATACAAAAAAATTGTTAGCTTTTAAATAAAACTTTAGTACGCATTTCTATATGACATTTTTTAAACGAAATTTATAAATAACCAAAGATTTGATTAACTTACATGATAGCTTTAATAAATAAAAATAAAAATACTTAACCCTCACCCTATGTTCAAATATGGCTAATTTTCCTTTTCCGGAAAAATACATGTAATTAATAAACAAGATAAGTAGAAAAATATAAAAGCTTATGACGTTTTAAAATGTCAACATGTGTATACATGACCACTTATTATTCTATACTAATTAACACATCCTCTTTGAAATTTCTGCTAAAATACTTAGTCGTGTGGGGCAAGCAGGCGTGAAATTGGGGCATTCATCATGTGGTTCACCTTGTGATGACTTCTAATCTTCCAAGTCCGGCCACTTGATAGCATCACTTGTCAGTTGTATCTATAATTAATGGGATAGGTGAGGAGGGTGTGTACGTTCAGAACAACCCTTAAACTTCTTTGATTTAATCTAATTTAGCCTACATATGATTTTACTTCCATGCTTGTAAAGATTCATAAGCACGGATAAACACGAGATTTTTAAAACAAGAAGCGCTTTTATACATTTTTTTAAAACTTATTAGATATACTATTTCTTTAAATTCTCGTAGGAGTATATTACGTATAAGTTATGTTTAAAACAAACACACTATGTATTCTTTCAAAATGTTTTTCTAGGAACTGATGAAATTAGTAAAAAAGTATCAGTCTCTTTCTTGTGTTGTCCCCATCAAGAAATAAGATAAATATCAACTAAAGATTCGTCTATAATTGGAGCATGGTGGTATATTGGCCCCATCCTCGACTTATAAATCAGAATCACTGAGCTGGCTTCTGGGATGTGTGAACATGTATAATTCCACTTATTTCAAATAATCACAAATATGGAATATTCTACGTTCTATTATATTATGGAAGTTCTAAATAAATTATTTTATAACCTTATGAATGATAAAGACAACATTTTGGTTTGGTTGGTTGACCCATAAATTTTTTCTTAACTTTGTAAAATAATAATTATTGTATTAATACAGTAAAAAAATGATCCATTGTTTGTGAAACTGTTGATTTTATTTGTGCTGGTTTGCTTTGTTAAATTATTGAAATTTTACTTGTTAATACTAACAAACCTTGATACAAGAACAAACTATTAGGACTATGAAAAGCAAAATACAATGTTTGTTTGTTGTAAAAGCCAATCTATCATTAATGGTTTTATATGAATGTAAAGTAAGGGTCAATATATGAATTGAACCTTAAAATGCTGAAGTTTGAATCAAATCGAATTCGTTTTTCAGTTTCGTTTAGAGCCCAAACTGAATAAATTTCAATTTACGAAATTTGTTGCCAATTTGTGATTTCAAATCGATCAGAATAGGGGCTTGTTTTTTACAAGACAATTTTAAAATAAAAACCGAATAAACGCTAGTCAGTAGTGATCTAAAGAAACTGAGAACCAATTCGATGACGAAAAATTTAATGTGAAGTCATTAAAGTTTTTCCCAACTTTGACAGGAGGGTTTGGTAACTATTTGTTTGGGATGAGTGAAGTAATTGCCAAACAATCAAATGAATCAAACTCAGCACAGAACATCAAGAACCCTTCTCTTGGATGGATGATTGCTTTTCTTTTTGTTGTTAGCTTCCTCGGACTCCTTTCTGTCGTCCCTCTTCGCAAGGTATGAATACGTTCAGTTTTTTTCATATATTCATCAACCATGAATTACAGTTTACACACAGAGGTGTAACTGAATTACAAGTAAATAAGATGATAACAAAACGTTAATAACTATCCTAGTATTTGAACTAGAGATAGACTAATAACTAACAACAAACTTAAAGATAAATGACAAATTGAATGATAATAAGTATAACAGATAACAAACTCCTGCTGAAGATGTGTATATATATTTCATATCTGTTTCTTCCTTTGTCACTCTGGTTTAACCAATTCCATGCTTGGTGCAGATCATGATCATCGACTTCAAATTGATTTATCCAAGCGGCACTGCAACTGCTCACCTTATCAATAGTTTCCACACCCCTCAGGGTGCCAAGCTAGCCAAGTATTATTATACCCATACCCATCACCACCAGGGGGTGTAAACGAACCGTTCTACTCAATGTCGGTTTATTAAAAACTCAAATAATATAGAGCTCGAGCTTATATCGGAGTTCATTAAATTAGAGTTTGAGCCTGGGTTTTACTTGTCGAGCTTCACTAAGCTCATAAGCCTAAATAAGCTTATTATTACTAAATTTATATTTAATATGTTAGATATATATTTACATAATCATTATTATCAAAAACAAAATTATAATAAAAATAATTAAATATAATATATAAAAAGATGATTATAATTATATAAAAAATAATTATATATTAAATAACCTGAGTTTGAGTTGAAATAGTACCCACGAGCCGAACTCAAACTTTATAATAAACCTCGAGCTTTTGAATAAAGCTCGAGCTTAGGTGAACTCGGAGTCGAATTGTTTACACCCCTGACCACAACCACTACCATCATCAATATTCTTAGTTTCTTATATGTTTCGTTTCCATCACAGGAAACAAGTGAGAACTTTAGGGAAATTCTTCTCCTTCAGTTTCCTATGGGGTTTCTTTCAGTGGTTCTTTACGGGCGGAGATAACTGCGGTTTCGCAAACTTCCCCTCACTCGGTCTCGAGGCCTACAAAAACAAGTATTGCTTTCTTCATTTCCATCAACCAACTAGTGGTGTTTCTTCCTTGATCACCAACAACTTTCTCTTGTTGAATCCAGGTTTTATTTCGACTTCTCGGCTACTTATGTTGGTGTGGGGATGATCTGCCCGTATCTTATCAATGTGTCGTTACTCGTCGGAGCCATCCTTTCATGGGGTATAATGTGGCCTCTCATTAACGAAAAGAAGGGTGATTGGTATCCTGCAAATGTCGAAGAAAGCAGTCTCCATGGCTTGCAAGGTTACAGGGTAAAATCATACATTCTATAACTCTTGGTTCTGCTTTAGTCCTTTTTAATTAAGAAGGTCAAACGGTCCTGTTCGTAAGTCGTCAAATAAAGATCACAAAAATAATCGGATCAATACGTGGACCTACTAGGTATAACCAAAAGACTCATTTCGCGGGTCCAATCGAAAGATGACCTGAACCCATTTAGACTAATCTAAATCTATAAATCTTAAATTTGGTTCATGTCGTGCTTCTAATTCACACTCTTGCTTTTTAACATTCAGTATCTTTTGAATTCGAAAAAAAAATACCCCATAAATAAAAACGTCACAAAACACATTTATTTAAAAACTTTATAATTAAGCAGGTCAACTCGTCACTCGTGAACCCACTTGGGAACCACCCGTTCAGCTAAATTTTGTGCATATTCAACCGTAGTTTGTTTAAACTTTACACCAAAATAAGCCGTTGAATTTCATGTTATATTTGTTTCATGTCATAAATTCACACCGCTACTTTTAACGTTGTATAATTTGCAGGTCTTCATCGGCATAGCCATGATCCTAGGAGACGGACTCTACAACTTCATAAAAGTCCTCGGTCACACTTTATTCGGTTTATATCACCAATTCACCCAACACAAAACCGAACCAGACCCAACTACAGGTAACTCATCCCCTGATCTGCCTTCCCTCTCATACGATGACGAAAAACGTACACGCGTCTTCCTCAAGGACCAAATTCCCACGTGGCTCGCAATCATTGGCTATGTAACCATTGCCATGGTCTCCATGATCACCCTCCCACACATCTTCCACCAACTCAAATGGTACTACATTGCTGCTATTTACATCTTTGCCCCTGCTCTAGCCTTTTGTAACGCTTATGGTTGTGGACTCACTGACTGGTCCTTAGCCTCAACCTACGGGAAGCTCGCGATCTTCGTGATCGGAGCATGGGCTGGCGGGTCCAACGGGGGCGTGCTAGCCGGGTTAGCCGCGTGTGGAGTCATGATGAACATTGTCTCCACCGCGTCTGACCTAACACAGGACTTTAAAACAGGTTACATGACCTTGGCCTCACCCCGGTCCATGTTTATAAGCCAAGTGATTGGGACCTCAATGGGCTGCATCATCTCACCATGCGTCTTCTGGCTCTTTTACAACGCTTTTGATGATCTTGGAATCCCCGGGTCCGAGTACCCTGCACCCTACGCCCTCATTTATCGCAACATGGCGATATTGGGAGTCGAAGGGTTCTCGACATTACCACATAAATGCCTGATGCTTTGCTATATATTCTTTGCGTTCGCTATCGCTGTCAATGGGATGAGAGATTTGGCGGGGAGGAAGGTGGCGCAGTTCATTCCGATTCCAATGGCGATGGCGATTCCGTTCTACATTGGAGGTTACTTTGCCATTGACATGTGTGTTGGAAGTTTGATATTATTCATTTGGTCGAGGGTGAACAAGGCGAAAGCGGCTGCATTCGGGCCAGCGGTTGCTTCGGGTTTGATCTGTGGCGACGGGATCTGGACGTTACCGAGCTCGATATTGGCTTTGGTGGGTGTTAATCCTCCGATTTGCATGAAGTTTCTATCGAGATCGACTAATGTTAGAGTTGATAAATTCTTAGGGCATCACTGATAATGAGAGTTAAAAACGGATCATAAGTCACTTAAAGTCATCCTTTGTCTCCACTCTCACATACCCAAAACCAACTTTCTTACATTATTGGAGACGGTGTTCGGTTAAGTAGATTACGTGAACTTAAGTTTACAGGGTTTGAAATGTAATAGACCACAAGGGGGACTCTTAAAAGTGAGAAAATTTTAAAAGAAAAAATGTGTGATATGAATATTAAAGTGTTTGTCACAATGATATAAGAAACATTTCAAGTGTGATGTGTGTAAATTTGGTTTGTAGATTGTAATTACAGCAGAGTTTTTATTTTTAATTTTGTTTTACTCATGTATACATTATGAAATTTGCAATTAAGTAAAGAGATTACATTGGATATTGGGTGAATGTTAATGTTAATGAAACGGTTATTTCTCTCCTTTAAAGTAAAAAAGATCTCTGAGTAGGTAGAGATAACTCGTATGACATCTACTAAAAAGTAGTAATCACCTGTAATAGTATATCATTAAAAACACAACGATCCCCCTATTTTTGTTTCACTAAGTTTGGTAAAGATTACCAGTTTATCTTCGTTTTGATGTTGTAGTGATCAATAATTTTTCTTTTCATAAGAATACATACAAACCAGCCAATATAAATTTTTTTGATGATTTACGATGCTAAACACATGAGAACATTTAATCTTTGCCCTCTTTTGGATATCTTTATTTCAATAATTCTCGTTTTTCTTTTTGTGATTTGATCACATTTGTTACCTTTATTCGGAAAAGTTTTTTTTTTTTTTGCATATGACTCTCTCCAAGGTGTTCGAAGATGAAAAAAATAAAATGTTCGATGTAGGTTTCATGAATAGAATTTTAACAACAATACATTAACATAAATTAGGATTGCCTTTATATTCAAAACTACATATTTACTCCTGTAAATGATAGATGGTTTAACGTTTTAAGTTAACGGTGTTAACGTTTTGAATGAAAATAACAAATATTATAAACTTGGAGAGCCAAATGCAAAAATGATCTTTTTAGAAAGAAAAAAATTTCATATTGACAAAATGAAATTATCAAAATAAACATTAAAATAAATAATAACCAATCAGGATCTGACACTTTGCGATTCCTCGCCACGTGCATGAAGAAAATTCATAATTCTTCATTTTCTACACTAAGTGTGAGAGAAAATCACATAATTCCTGGCTAACTTGATATATCTCACTAACTGGCGGAGAAATCAGGTTGGTTTTCCCCTCATGGTTTCCTCACCTAGTAATCAAGGAAAACTGAAAAATTGACACATCAACGAGAAACAAACCTAAATTCTCGCCTAGTCTATAAGATATGTCACATCAACGAGGAAGTATGAGATTTCCTTTCCCACTCAGCGAGGAGAGTACCAAAGCAGTGGGGAATTATACCTTTTTCTCGCCCACGTGACGAGGAATTGCGAAATTGGTTTATCTATTTTGATAATTATTATTTTAAATATTTATTTTGATAGTTTAATTTTATGAATGGGTCAATATGGTAATTTACCTTTTAAAAATCTAAAGTGGATACATTTATTTTCACTTTTCACATCCATAGAAATTCAAAATTTCAAGACAAACCTAATCACCCCATCTCCCTCCCATCATCTTCCACTTCTATAGTTCTACTTCTATGGGTGCTTGTTTCAGCCGGAAAGCCAACGCCACCGTTCTCCCGCCGGAGACTCAAAAATCCGACCACAACTCCGGCCGTCAACAACCTCCGAACACCAGAAACGACCAACAGGCCTTCAAGAAGGAGATCTTCGTCATCAAACACCGAATAAGCCATGAAATCGACCGACACTCGGACCGAGAAAGTGACAAAAACCCTAGCACCACCGCCAGCTCCGCCACCGGCGCCGGAGCTAGACCGGGAACCTCCGGTTGTAGTAAGGAAGAGGTGGAAGCGATTATCACACAATGCGACGGGCTTAGCCGGAGCAATTCCGCCGGAGCTCAAAACCCTATTCGCAGAAGAAGGTACTCTCGTTCCAAAAGGAGTTTCGATTTAGGCTTGAGTATGAATGTTAATGCTGACAATGACGACGATTATGAGGTTGATGAAGAAGACGATGCTTTGAATCACCACCGTCGTCACCGGCACCGGCAGCCGGAGGTTAGGGTTTCGTCTAGTAGAAGATCTAGCAGTAGAGAAAGGAGAATAAGCATATCCCCTAGCAGACAATCTAGCACTAAAGATAGGAGAATAAGCATATCCCCTAGTAGAAGATCTCAATCACCATTTGGTAGTTTAAACCGCAATCCGCCAGTGGCGGCAGGCGGCGGTAGTAGCAGTAGGCCTGCTAAAATGGTTTCAGTTCCGGCGACTGATAAGAGTAACAATGCAGGGGTGGTTCAACAGGTGGGTGCTGGTGCAGTAAAGAGAATTCATGTGAAGCGAAATGTATCACCCGCTCGAATGCATCTTCAGGACAGCAGCAGCACCCGAGAGGGTGATCATAGGCGAAAATCACTGGTCGAGATAGATAACAACGCTGCAAGAACATCTGCACAGGTGCGGGATACCAAAAGAACCCGTAGGCTATCTCGGGACCTAGACATGAACCCAGAAAGTGTGATTGAACCTGGTTCTGGTCCTAGTCCTAGTGCACCATCATATGCAAGTTTGCTGCTTGAGGATATACACAACTTTCACAAGAAGAACACGAATGCTGTACAACGCCGCCATCGTTTGCTCTTCCAGAATGCGTGAGCAAGGCGTGCTTGATTATGGAGGCTGTGGCTGACATGAATTCTAGCACTAGCTCTTTGTGTTCAGATGACAGATGGAGAAATACAACCAACATCAAGAAAGACAGCTCTGGGATGGTAGTCAATGGTTTGACATAAACTGTAGTGATGTTTAACAGCAGCTCTTTGTATTATGTGTTTGTATAAGTTGAATACCATTTATGTACTTCTTTGGCAATTGATAGCTTTGTTGTTGTTCAGAGAACTTGGTATTGGTGCTAAATATGTTCACATTTACATTTGATGGTGTTATGTTGAAACAATTATTTGGTTCATTAGACAGCATTCTTGTAGTTAACCATGTATTTATCATGTGTTAGTTAAGTCGTCCAGCGAGCAGGATCATGAACAAGGACTGACACCACTGGCTGCTGCGGTGCTGCAACCAAGAACCATGTGCTGCAAGGATGTTATTATGGACGCTATTGAGCTAATCTTATGAACCAACAAAAAGGTAAAAGATGGGAAGAAAGCTGTTGCTATATTCTGATTTTTACTAAAAAGGTTAACAATTGTATTTCATAGTAATTTACACACAACTGTGAAAAGGGATGATGGCAATGAAGCAGCCAACTTTAGTTTTATAATTGATGTTGGTGAGAATTTTGTAGTGATACCTCAACTTTTGGTCCACCAAGATTGCCTATATGGCTATGTATAAACACATTACTATTATTATTATTACAAGGTAAACATTAAAAAAACATCAACACAGACCATCAAACACACACCACACAAGCAGATTAAAAACACGCAGTCAAACACACAATCCTCTTCCTTGCTTCAACTCCCTCCCAGTTCAACAACTGTCAACCACACTGCCCCATTGCCACCGCCTGCGACCATCAAAATCACCAGTACATTGCCGTACCCCACCACCTCATACCCACAATCTGAGATGTGTTTTAATTGTGTTGATTCATTTGCTGTATGTGCGTTGACATGTCTATGTTTGATTAGTGTGCGTGTGATGTGTTTCCGAGAACCTTTTGAATGATTAATTAGTAGTTTTCTATATATAATGATCCACACTCCCAAATGTTATTTAAAGCATAACCAGATCTTAACTTGATTAAACAATAAAGCAGAGTAGTTACATCTATTGAGAAAAAAATAATATATGATATATCTATTGAGAAACAATATTATTGAAAAAGAACCCATAGTGTGTCACCTATATATGCAATTTTCACTCTACTTTTTGACAAACTTTTAGCCTAATTTTAAACATATTTCCTTTGGCAGCATTACACATATTTTTAACCTGAGTCTATAAGATTCCTCTTATCTATCACTTTCAAAATGCCATAGAAGACATGTGATGAAAAGGTGAACACACTTGATCAGGTATAGCAAATTGGGTGGGGCAACATCCCAGGAGCTAATATGGGTAATATGAGCAGCTTACGAGTATTGTAACATTTAACACCATTAGATAAGTGGATTTCTACAAAACTTAAACTTGTGACTTGTGAGTTTAAGACTAATTAGAGACATAGGCGAATGAATTTGTTACTAACCCGTCATCAAGTAGCCATAACAGGAGACCATAACTGTATCTGCCAACATGATTCAAATCCCCACTCCCCCAAAATAAAAAGTTTATTCTTATCAAATGAAATAGCAGATACCTGCAACAACAACAACAACAACAACAAGTTCATCCAACTGTAAATCAAAATTAAAAACTAATCCTAAATTACAGATAAACAGCCAAGCATTTGGTCCATACCACAGGCACGAGAAGCTGCGAAATCAACTAGCGATGACGCCGTTTCGGTGCATTGATTCCGTAATCTCCTTTTTTTCCTTGTATTCCGGCTCCAACACAATCGATTTCAGATGATTGTGGTGAAGAGAGTGTGTCAAAATCAGAGTCCGAAAAGAATATCCGTTTTTGAGGGTGATAGAGGCCAATGGTGGTGGTGGTGGTGGTGGTGGTGATGGTGGTGAACCACCCTACAGTTTTGAAATTGAAACCTAGCAACCGCTCCCTCAGGCTATTGTATAATGTTTTTAAATTATTATATTAAAATCTAAAATAATTTAGATGTTGAAATTATAGATTTGATTCTTAAGATTTAAAAATTACTGGATATATATTTTAACTTTTACCTCTTTGTTGAAAACTATTTAAAAGTTTGATTTATTACTATTTGTTTTTCGTAAAACAATTTCATTATTTTTAAAATATTAATTCATCTTACCCTTATATTTATAAAAACTTAAATATATACTATTTTTCATAAGAAACAAACATCTACCAAATAGTAGGTCTTGAATGAAAATTTCAAATATATAACTCTTGTAGGTTTTATTGCTTACCCGAGAACTTAAACAAATACACACACTTGGTGCCCCTTTTCCTTTTTCAGCAATTAGAAAGATCGAGGATTCGGGAAGGGTTCAACGTTTTCTCTCGCAAAACCTAAGAAATCAGGTATTCAGCAACTTATGCTTCTAAGAATTTCAGTTCTGTTTACCTGATATGCACTCCAAGTGTTCGACGAATGTCCTAAATCAATAGTATTATCCCTATTCTGTATACTAATTATCTGCTGTTGTTCTTAGTCTGTTATCTTCGAATTTAAGCTTGAATACAAAAAACCATTCAGTAATTTACCTTTTAAGCATTCAACTACCTGGGTTCTGAATCAAGATTGTTTTCTTGACGAAATTTGATCAAAGCTGCCTCCTTGTATCCCTGATTGATCTTTAATAATCTCTTTGTGTTGATAGTGAACTATTGACTTGCTTGTTTGTTGCCAAAGTGGGACTTTTTTAAGTTTGCGAATAAGTAATGTACCCAGTACCTGTCGTTGAGTTTGTAAAGCCTGCTTACATTCTGTAAGTTTCATGCCAAATGGAAGAAACACAAGCTGCCACTTTTTTTTTTTCGGGTTCATGTGCTTTAGTCTCGTTATCGATAGTCATAATACAATCTGGGGTCTTAGAAAGAAACCGGGTGGATTCCTGTTCCTGAGCTGACCAATGAATCCAAGAACCACCTTTTTTAATATACTCATGAGCCAAGATCCAGACCAATTATAGCTGGTATTGTTTGGGTTTACAGTTTTGGTCCGACATGATTTTTGCACACTCCTAAGGGCCTAAGGCAATCCTAAATTAAGTTATTGCAAAAAATGCATCATTTGTTGTTATTATATAAAATTTGATTAAACTCAAAAACAGTAAAATATGTGTTGGCAGGTGAAGTCATCCCCTCTTAATAGTTAATAATTACAACAAGTTACCGAACTCAATAATTCTGCTCGTATACTGAGGCTTATTGTCTTACTTGTTTCTCTTTCTGTGTATCATTTTGACTCATAAGTTTCTTCTATTGAAGGCTTTGAAGCAGTATCATTAAAATGCTGGGTGGGCCAGGACTTGAATCTGTTGTTGATCGTAAGTACAAAATCTCTAGTTTCCTTTTCCTCTACTTGTAGTATTTGCAAACTTTTTATTCAAAATTGTGTTTGGCATTAACTATTAATTGCTGTGAGCTAACACTCAGTCCCCTATAAACTTATTACTCTCTCTCCAAAACTTTTAACTCTTTTACAGAATACATTTCAGTTATCACGAATGATGGACGCAACATAGTGGTGAGCTTGTCTTTTTGTTAAGATCACTATGATTTTTGCAAATTTAGAGCGTTATAGTAGTAATAATAATGTTTTTTTTTGCATTCAGGGAGTGTTAAAAGGGTTTGATCAGGCTACAAATATTATTCTTGATGAATCTCATGAAAGGGTTTATTCGACCAAGGTCAGTTCATCTTTTTTATACCAAAACAGATATTGGTTTCTTTCGGATATTATTTCATGCACCTGATGGATTCATATATTGTAGATGTTAAAAATTGTAATTTTTCCATTAGCACACTGCGAAGTCTATGTTCCCCGCATGTATATCACTGAGTTTGTGGCATCTTCTTGTTAGAAATGGAACTGATAAGAATACACACAAACACTATCTCACGCACACACAATCAAAAAAGGAAACAGAACACGTGGATTTAATGTGGTTCGGTCGGTGTGGCTTACGTCGTCCATAGGCTGCACTATGGGATATTTTATTATTTTGCACGTACATATGATCAATTATAGACTAAACAAGATTAGGGTAAACAAATGAACGGGCTGGACTAGGGGCGGCTGCCCTTGCCTGTGCCCCTGCCTAGGGCCAGCGACCCTAAGTGTAGTCGAAGCCTACACATCCCAACACTTGTGCATTTAAATATTTAATCACACCATATATATACTTTTAGTGAATCTACAAGGTTGACCATTAACATTAATTCCTTATTTGACTTGCAGGAGGGTGTTCAACAACTTGTGTTAGGCCTTTACATCATAAGGGGTGATAACATGTATGGTCCATTTTTATTTGGGCAAATTGCGATTCCATCCTTGGATATTCAAATTTGTTACTAAAACCACTTCACTTTTTCCAAAATGGTCAACAGAAATTAATTTGATCAGTAACCTGTCAAATGCTGACGTGGGCGAATGATCTCTTCTAATTTATAATGTTTTTGAAAGTTGAATGGATTTTATAACCGTTTTCGGAATTTGGGTGGTTTGTTTTTGAACTCTGTTGACCAAGTTAGAACTTAGAAATGACGTTTTTCATTAATAATGAATATACCATAACAATACCCAGTACTTCCCGTCCATAGCGAAGCTATTGACGGGGTCTGGGGAGGGTGGGATGTAGGCAAACCTTATAATCAGTTATTTTTTACTCTTGTGATTATGCAGAAGTGTTATTGGGGAACTAGATGAAGAGCTTGATGCAAGCTTAAATTTGTCTGAGCTTAGAGCTCATCCTCTGAAGCCGGTTATTCACTAATGGTCGCATGATATTATGCATGGTTAAACCATGAATGTCTTAAGGTAATTAAAATTTTGTTTCAAAGAGAATATTATCGTGTTCAAAGACACATGAAGTTGAAGTGCCTATTATCTAATGTTTAAGATTCATATTGCATTTAACATCTTCAAATATGAAATTCATATTGAGCTAGTCTTAAAGCCAATTTAATTTGTAGGCTGCTATTATCCGCGATCTTTTGGTACATGTTTTTGGAGGATAAAGATGTTTGCTTCTTAGCAGCATCCGTTTGTGTGTGTAATTTACCAACCAAAACTCGTTCCAGAATTTTGCTGTGCGACCTCATTATGAATTGTAATTGTGTCAACAAACAACAATTTTCTCTCTGTGTTGTCCCAAAAGAATGCAAATGGCACTGGCGACCATAGGTTATTGGTTGCCTCCGTGCACTCCTTACGTAGGCGCATTTGGTTCTTTGACAACTAGTCCAATATCTTTGTAAAAAATAAAAAAATATATATTACAGGTGTAAATATTACTTGGTGTTTGTAGATGATGAGGTCAACCTGTGCAGTGAGCACTTGGGTAGTCAGTTATAGGTTGAACCTAAAATAGATGATTGCTGCTAAGATGCCTCTATTGGTGATCTAAACCATGAGAAAACTCGTATTTGCCAGTTTCTGATTGTAATCTAGAGTAAGGTTGGTGTCACGAAAACATGTCAAGATTTGGGTCAGGTCAGATGGACTATAAAGATGGTCTCTTTCATAGAAACTAAGAAGTAAGGTCTACCTATCTGTGATTATTTTAAGAGACTTATTTTGGTTTAGAAATAGTCTCGCTTCTATCTTGTTAAGGAGCGATGCTACATGGGTCTTCGATGGATGTTTTGGTGCCACAAGAACAAACCGTTTAGGCAACTACCGTAGGAGAGTGCTGGTCCTTTTTGCTTAGAAATTCATTTTGTTCGTGTAAAGTGAGGCTTCACATATGTTAGGGATTCGTATGTGACCAAATAGGAATGCCTTATTCATTAGGGAACGTGTTTTGCATGAGTGATGTCAAATGGGAGGTGTTTGTGGTTTAGCAAGCCGAAACCAACACAACACGAATCTAAAAATCGTGTTAGACATGTGAACTTAATACATACACCATGTGGTTCTATGAATTGACACAAAACAATCCATTGAATTTGGAATTTTTTATTTTGCATATTAACACCTTAAAATTACAGATTAAAAAAAATAAAATAAAAAGTGGATGTGTATAATAATTACTTCTAAACTATAAAGTTTGTGCTCAATTCTTTCATATCTTTAACTTTTGACATAATATACTTCATCAGTTTAGTTATGACAATGTGCTCTTTTAAAAATTAAGAGTGTTATTTTGTTCAAACCTTGAATGTGTTACGTTGACTTGTACATGCTTTTTTGGCTAAACATGTTCACGAGTCAATTGCTTGGTGTTTGGCTTAGACCTGAACCCGGGGAACCCGAACCTAAGAAGACCAAACCCAAACTTGTAGTCATTAGTTATATAATGTTCTGTTCTCGGTCTCGGGTAATACCCGGTTCCGTACAAGCGGATCCGATTTCTCACGGCCACAAGTCTTAGCTGACGTTTCAATAATTTATTTGGTGATACCATCAAGTGTGAAATGCGAAGGAGGGCTCCTTGGACTTAAGTTGTTGGAAGCTAATTACTCATAAAACCTAATTTTGTTTGGTACGTATATGACAACCCTTATTATTAAATCATGTAATGAACAACTTTCTACAACCCAGTCCCCACATGAAAATGCATTTTTAAAAGGTTATATTTTGGTAAGACGGTGATTAAACGAGGTCAAGTAGTTTGAACCAAAAGGTTGCCGTCTAGTGTATCAATGTGTATAGTAGATGTCTTCTTTCCAAATGATTGAACATTTAAGTCTATGATAGTATAAGACGTGGATTTATTATTGTGTTCTTGAGTCTTTTTTTAAAAAGAAAAATGAATAAAAAGTGAAAGAAAATTGTGTTGTTAAAATTTTAATGTAAGGAATTAAAATAGATTTGTGTTTTTGAGTTTTCTAAGGATGAAAGTGTAAATAAAACAAAAGAAATTTTTTAAAAATCTTTCATCTTAACTTTCCTTTCAAAATAAGTAAATGAAAAAAAACACAAAAAAAAAACATTTACTTCTTATTTCCCAAACATAAAATTATGTCTTTACTTTTCTCGTTTTTTTCTCTCTTCTTAGTTTTCTTTCTCTTCATTTATTTTTCTCGTTAATTTCTTTTCACTTTTTTTCTTCTTTTTCGTTTGTTAAACTCGGGAATACAACGTAAATAGTAGGATCAGAAAGTATGTGTTGGCAGTTCTTCAAATTACATGCCAAGTGTGAAGTTTTTTTATTTTGACGTCCGTAAATTCGATTACTCGTTAAAAATCCGGTCAAAATGGTTAAAACCATAGAGGGTTGATTAGTAACGTTTACATTTTCTTTATTGCCATATAAAAATGGAGCTTTTCTACAAAACATTATGCATTTGATACAATGCAATAAGACACTTGTTTTAAACAATTGGCTCAAAACGGTCAAAGTCTATGGATGGGTAGACTTGGAATGGTCAAAGCAATATAGATATATGTGTGTTGACCTTTTTTGAGTTGACATTGCTAATAAAATAAAATAAACTTATAGAATAGAAGATGCATGTTTTTCTTGTGGTTATTATTCAAAGTTTATTTTTGCGGCTTTCTAGAAACTAATTTTTGCAAACCGCTGCAATATTATTTGTCTAGTAGTTTTTTTTTCTTCAAAATATTGTTTTGCTTTTTCTCTTTAAATTTGTAATTTAACTTACCACTTACTTTGAGTAGAGTTGTGTATAAGAGTTTGAATAAAATTCCTATCACCCCTACGATTTTCATTTGTTGACATTTCAAAACATTGACATTAACCCTATTAACGATGTTAAGTATAAGAGTTTGAATAAAATTCCCGCCTAGGCTTTTCTATCGGCCGTTAGCGTGATAGGTGTGAAACGGATAATATGTCGCTTATTTGTTCATAAAAGTTTCTATATATATTTAATTATTAAGTAGGAGCTTACCATAGGTGACAACTTCTTTCAAACAAACATGTCAATCATCTCCCTAACCTCCCTTCTTTTCACATGTGTTGGACCCTCTTTGCTAATCTGATTTTGACTATTATCATGTAATAATTTATGATCTCAGAGTCAAGTGTGCCAAAAATTTGCATACATATGTATGCCAAAATCAATGCCCTCAAGCCTCAATGGTGGTTGTGAGTGTCGGAGGTGATGTTTTCTGTTGTTGGAGTTAGTGCTATGGAAATAAAATCTACCAAAAGGAGTCTTGGAATCCTCGTGTATGTTGGCCCAGACTACGTACCGTTAGTTTTTTTTAACAACTTTTTAATATACTCTTATTCATCATTTAAATCTAAACCTTAGACGGATTGAACCCTTGATATTTTAAAAAGAAAAACACACACACACACACATTCCCACCAACATATGTACCCTTGGTGACCAATACGTACCTTAAGAAGATGTGCTAGTTATTTGCTTGAGTTTTTTAGACGGTTCTTGTGGTTGCCCATTCTTTTATACAATTGGTAACGATTCAATAGTTCAAGACTTCAGGGCAAAATCAAGTACTATTATAATAATAATTATAAAATAATAATAATAATAATAATAATAATAATAATAATAATAATAATAATAATAATAATAATAATAATAATAATAATAATAATAATAATAATAATAATAAAATAAATAAATAAAAATAAAATATAGTAAAAATAATAATAGTATAAAAGGACTACAATCACATGTTTATACTATTGAAAAGAAAAACAAATTGTTAAAAAAGTTTGATTTATAAAACTATCATAAAATCTAGTATAGAAAAATTGTTGGAGAAGGAAGGTTGATTTGTTAAATAGCAAGTTGTCTAGGATTTAAGTCATAAATGATCGGTGATATTTATATAGCTATTTTAATACAAGCATAACTTAGAAGATACGTGTTAAAATCACAATTATTTGTATAAAAATTTCCTGTTAATCTCTCGTATTAAATAATTATATTAACTAGGAGTGTTAAAAAAACAAATGAATCCAAAATATCCAAAATCCAAAATTCAAAAATCCAAAATTTTGGATTCAGATTCCGATTCGGATAGTGATTTTGAGAATTTTAGATATAATATAAAAGTTTAAAAATAATAAATTTAAATTAGAAATTACAATTTTTTAGATTTTTTGGATATTTTAATTAAAAACTTTGGATATACGAAAAAAGTAATAAAAATTATTATAATTAATAAAATTTGTTAAATAATACAAATTTTCAAATTTCGGATATCCGAAATTTCTAATTCGGATAATAAAATCCATTATCCGATTTTGAACGCCCAAATATTAGTTACTAATTATATCATTTTAATTTATTAGACTATTGTTAACCAATGATCACTAGCTTGATTAGTTAAGATGATGTACCCATTATATATAAATATTAGGAGGTTACAGGTTGAAGTTTCAATTTGAGCAAAATGTTTAGAGTTCAAGTATGAAACTTTCCTAGTAATATGTCCCTATTAAGATGGTTGCGGGTGCAGCCACAGTTGGGAAACTAACATGTTGACATGCTTAAGATAAGGTCACGCATTTGCATTCAAAAGATATTATTAATATATTAAAAAGAGATACTTTTATTTATTTCTAAATAAATAAATTTTTATAAAATAAGACTTTTTTTAATCTTCATCTTCAAACTTTAATAAAAGAGTAACTAAAGTGACACGTGTCAACATCATATTTATTGTCATCAAAATTTTTTAGTTTCTCTCGTATTAAATAGGTATTTAATTACTAATTATAGTATTTTACTTTTTTAGATTAAAATATATTTTTAAATTAAGAAAGAGATACTATTATTAATTTTATTTCTATGAAAAATATGTGTTTTTCTTAAACATCAATTTATTTTCAATAATACAACATAGTTTCAAATTAGTCTTTTAAACAATAAATTTCTTATAAAACAAAAATTATTAAAATTAGAATTTATAACAAGATAATTTTAATAATGACATTTTTTAAACGTTTTTTTTGTAAGAAATGTTTAATTTTTATTTTTTTGGAAAAACATAAAAATTTTAAATGAAAATTTTATAAAGTTGATATAACTATTTTATTACCTATAGTTCATACTCATACATAATTTTAATCATATCTAAATTAAAAATTATTTACATATTTCTATAATTAATATTTTTTTATTATATTTTATATTTTGTTTATTTAGCTCGTGTAATAAATGAGTTTATTAAAATTGCTTAATGTGATAATAGAATAAAAGATGTTTAAGACTTGAAGAGGTTAACTTAAACGTAAAATCATCACTATGAACCATTAGATTTTTTAACTTTTCAAAACATTAATGTCACACCCTCAAAATCCACGTGCGGGGTTTTACCGCGAGGCGTGTGAACAAACCAGGATCACAGTCAGTAGTTACATAGAACGACTCTATATGCCACAAGTAAAATAAAACAACCAAAGATTTAGTTTGAAACAGTGCGGAAGCGTTTTGAAAACAACCCAACAACTTAAAGTATAAATATGGCAAAACAAGTGCCAACCCAAAATAGTAAACCATAATCATTAAAGTACTAATGTCTTGAAAACCGAGTCTTAATATGCAAGTGAACCGTGAAGTGCTCCTAGAGGCAAGCAGCTTAATGACCTGAGAAAAGCATACTAAAATGTCAACACATAGGTTGGTGAGTTCAAGAGTTTGTGTTCAGTAAACATATAAACAGTTGTGATATATATATAAGCAGTGTATTGCAATAGATAGCTAGTCTATTAACAGCAAATATTAATACGTAGTGATTTCGCAATTGAAGCTGACTGTGATAGTTGTTGCCTCCTGTCACGACTTACCATGTCGTGACAATGTTCAATAGGACAAATTGCACCCGGTTGACCTCGAGTCACACAGGTGGGGCTCGTCAGACCCAGTAGTACTACCCAAGTTTCCCCGCTATTTAATATTAACAATTCGAAAGTGTGAGGACTTTCCATGATAAATAACACTATATCAATATTAAACACAACTTAAATATTAAAAGCGTTCATAAAATACCAGTATGCTATCTCCCCCAAAAGAGATTAAATAAAGCGTGGGGCATGAACTCACCTGATGTATGCAAAGAGTACTTAGGGTTTGTTTGAGAAACGAGTGGATAGCCAACCTTCAAAGGTTACCTAGATCATGCGAGTACATAAGTACGTGTAAATGAAAGACATGTGAAAACCCTAATCATACCAGAACCAAAGACTCAAGCTTCCAAACAAATAGACACGTTTGACCTAGTTGACCCGTTTGACCCGTTAGTGACATTATGAGTTATAATTCAAATAAAGCCAATAAGCACATATAACATACATGATTAACATTCAAATAGTATCATACACATGCTACATTATCCATACATAACCCTTAAGTCTTAGCCATGCTCATAGCATTCAACATACACCATAATCATTACTCACCAAACCCAAACATGATATCCTAGCAACTAATCAACACTAACTATACATGATCACCAAAATTCAAATATCATCCATGATTATCCACAACATCCCATACAACTAATTCAACATGATTCATCACCTTAGAATTCATCCATGATCATACTAACATGCTCCTAATATCCCAAACATGTTCATATCATCATACATCAAACTTTACACAAATAAAGTTTCCCTTTTGGGAAAGAACATCCCAAAATCTATCAAACATCCTATACATTCATGAATTCATTAATAATATACCAATTCAAGCTCATATCAACAACTATGCATGATCAACAACACCTAAACACCATAATCTAACCATCTTCATAAACAAAAGTTTCTACTTTTGGCAAGCTATGAACTAACAACATGCATTCAAAGATTTCTAGCATTCATAACAACAATCTAGCATCTAATTATCATCATGAACTCATCCATAACATCAATCCATCACTAGATCACTACTTCATGCAAAATAAAGTTACTATTCTTAGTAACCTATGAACAATGCATCAAAATCCCAACTTTCTTGTAAGATCAATGTGTTCTAACATTCATACAACCCAATAATCATCAAACATTCATCATACAATCATCATCCATACAATATCATACTAGAATTCGAATTAGGGTTTGTACATCACCAAAGATCATGATCAATCCACTAGAAACATACAATTCATACATAATCCACGTTAAACAACATGTAAACAATCTAACTAATGAATTAACAACATCAAACAACACCAATTTCGACTCCATGAATGCCAAATCACGAATTAGGGTTCGGCCAATATGAAGAACACACAAAAACGTGAACAAAACTAACCTTTAAACTTGTAATTGCTTGAAATCGATGCTTCCTAGGTGTTATATGGATGTAATCGAACCAAATCCACACGAAAATGCTTGTTCTTGGCTGGAATTCGAAGATGGAGAGGGATGGGAGAAGTGTTGCGGCCGATTTGGGTGGGATTAGGGTTGGGTTTTGTTTTGTTTAGTTAAACTTTGCAAATTGACAACTTAGGCCCTTGTGTTTTGTATTTTATTAAAAAGGCACTCTTTTAAACACTTTTTAAATGATTTTTAACTACAATAATAAACATATAACTCATGGTAACAAATTATATGTTTTATCTTTATAAAACACAAACATACGAATTAATACACACATTTCCACGTTACGCGATTAATTTCTCAATTAACATATAAAAACATGCAAACATATAAACATAACACAATAATCACATAATCAATTAGATTCACATTAATTTAACATTATTCATTATTAATAGGTCACCAACGTTAAACGACAACTAGTGTGTGTTTACGACACGTGTATGCAAGACTTAACGAAACTAACGGAGTTTGGTAACGGAAATTTACCGGATGTCACAATTAATATTCTATTACCATTTTGGAAAATGATCAGGTTTATTACATGTAAATGTTTTTACTATCGAACACGTATACATAATACTTTATGTTTACTATACTTCTAAGTTCATTAATTACACTTGTAATTTGTAAGATTTAACTCACAATTTTTATTGGATGGTACATTGTTTTATCACGAGACGTTTTTTTAGGATTACATATGAAATAAATAATCTGTTTAATTAATCGTTTAGTTGACGTAGCTTCTAAAAGCTATGGTTAATAAGTCGTATGAATACGGCATTATATTGTCCCGAAGGATAAAAAATCAACGGATCAATCTTTATCATTTACTTATGACATTTGAAGTCGACTCTTTCTTTCCTTTTTCTAGAAAGCATGCGAACATGTCATCTTTCTTCTCAAATTTGGTATAAGTCATAATATATTATTTCATATTATTATGACGGCCATATCCGTCATTTACATTTAAATTTTAGTTTAATTTTAATTTACCATTTAACTAATTGACTTAAACATCAGATTTAGTTGTTTAAAAATGAAATATTGTATCTATAAAATAGTTATAATAATAATTAAAAACGACAAATAAAGATTTTGTTAACGGATTGGGTTCAAACTCTTACAACGTTAATAGTTTGATTTTCATTTTTCATAAAAATATTTAAAATGTTCTTATAATCTCTTTGATCAAAATTCACATATTTTTACTTATAAGAGAAGTTAAATAACATGGTCAATCGTTTTTGATAGAAGGTTTAGATGATTATCTAAAATTAAAGGATAATAATCATGTTCTATACATTATTTATGTAAGTTTCATAGTCTGCTCCTAGATTTTCTTCTATGAATCATGTGATTATAGTTGGATTAAACTATTTCATGGTACTTTTAAAATCTTAATCTTATAATTCAAAAAGAATGAGAATTAGTGTATCGATTCTCAAACTTGTGCTTAAAATAGACCAAACTTCCGTTTTATATCAGGAAAGTCGTCATAACTTTAGTTGAAACGACACACTTTCGTGAATAGTGTGTCAGTTGATATTTAAAACATTTGGCAATTAATTTAGTCATTGTAAAGCAGAAACTTAGTTATTATTGATTGTCTAGTTAGTATGATCGTACAATTGTTGTTGATAATGCAATTGTCGCTGATCACACAGTTGTTTATCAATAAGCCCCTACTAAAATATCAAACACCACACAACTAGCGAGACCCTTTAAATCCAACCACATGTTCTGTCTAATCTTTTCGGTTTTAGACCTGACTATGAACTGACCATCTTATCGGTCCATGAGTTGGACCATCATACCATATATAAGAACCAGTAATCTCACAAATAATAGAAACATAATTTATATAGAACTAACTTAAACAAAATATGAAAATACTATATGTTTTAATGTGAATTTTTAATTTTAATAAAAATGAGACTTAATAAAAAAAACATAAAAAGAGTTTTTCAAGACATAATGAGATTTTTAAAAAGTTTTTTTAATTTTAGATGGTAACGGTGTTAGATGTTAGATGTAGTTAATGATAAAAAAAAATACTTATATAAGTACACAAAATCAAGAAAAAAGCTGACATGTGTTACATGTTTTCTAGAAAAAATAAAGAAAGAAAGTGTCCACTTCAAATGTCAAAAACATCGATCTGATTCTTTTATCTTCTAAACAAGACAATACCATATTCTTATGACTTGTTAACCATTTTAGAAGCAACGCTAACCAAACAATGATCTAAATAGGCTGTATTTATATATATTGAAAGTATATCGTGTTTTAATTAGAAATAAGACAGGTTCATTTTATAAACTCGATGTTTTCCCAAGTTGTGATAATATATAAATGTGTGTTAAAAATTATTTTTACACCATCCCATGTCAAATGTTAATAACTAGGAATGTTTCTAAGTGTGTTGTGTGTGGAACTCCGCAACTACGCTGGATATCAAATCACTGATGCAAAATACATTGTAGTACTATTGCACAAAAACAAAGAAAAAAGGTTATTGTGAAAGATGGTAATTTTGTTTCTAAGAAGAAAAACATAAAAGGAGGTCAGGCCGGGGCTCGAACCCACACATGTCAAAAGAAACGCTAAAGCCTTAACCAGCAGTATTGCGCTACCATCTTGTAATCAAACGCAACAACACAGTACTTAATATGACCCTGTTTTCTATTTTTTTAAATAAAAAATTAAAGAAATCGGCTAGAAGAGAGGGGCGTGGACTTGAACCAGGTGGCCATAAGCGGTTGTGCGCGCTAGAAGCAGGCTAGAAAACTAACTTGTTTACAAACTTGTTTCAAACATAAATATACATAAAAAATAATAAAAAAATTAAAATTTAAAACAATAACCAAGTGGTTATCGTGATAACATTTGATTGGCTCTTAATATACCCTAACCAGTCACTATTGTATACCGTAGCTAAGAGTTGGTAATCAATATAAAGATTAATCGTTTACGTTTTAAATTTTGATAATTTGTTGTAGTGTTAACATGTTGACCTTTTTCTATAAGACCATCCGGTATGTATGTGCCACAAGCTTCTGGCATTTGATGTGTATAAAAAGGATCATAGGGAACACCACTCCACGCATAGTGGTGTCTTCATTCGGGATGATGTCGTGTAGGTGTGAAGATTTTTTGCACGTGCTCTCTCTCTTGCTCTCTCACACACAATTAAGTATTTTAAGAATATAAAAAAACGATGAACTTTAAGTATATTGTTGTTTTATATATAAGGTGAATGATGAAAGAATATATGAGATGATACGTAGTTAGAACTCGTGCATGGTGAAGATGCTACATGATTTCGTATTTTATGTTTCTAGCCTAAAATTTAGTTTAATTGTTTCATTTCCAATATATCAAGAATGAGAATGATAGAGAATCAAAATTTTGAAACTATTTGGTATGCATAAATGACAGACAATAAAATGAGCTGAAATGAAAGTAAGAGTATTTGGTTGATTAATTAAATAAATAAAATCACTTATTATACAAGGATTCTTATTCTCACAAAACATCTTAAATCATTTCTCTGTCTCTTCCTGTTTTTCTATTTCATTTCCTCTTTTATCTTTCCATTTTGTTAGTTCATACTAAAAAGACTTCCATTTTATTATTTCATATTATCATTAAGTTAATGATCCTTGTATTACACAGGTTAAATAAAAGATAATTATTAAATAAAATATATGTTGATAAATGATCTAATTAATATGTATAATAAAGGTCTTAATATCAAGATAAAAATGTGTTCATAATATGAGTTAACTATATTTAATATCAATAATATATAAAAACAAACATAAAATACACGCCATGAAATATCAAATTGTTATACGGCCACAAAATAAATAATCATTACCAAGAAATATAAAAAAGATCACATGTTTCATTTATTTATAACTACTTCTAATAAATAGATTTAGAGACAACTCAAAAGTCATTAAATTATATATATATATAAAACATTGTTATTAAGTTGCTTTACTTTCTGGATTATTTTTTAATGTAACATAACCGTTTGTTTACTTCATGCTCAAACAAAATTTAAAAGTTTTAAGTGTTTAATAGATATACCTTTTTAATAAGTGATGGTAATGAAATAATTTTTCATGTTTTAACAAAATTAAATCAATGAATATGAGAAATTGGTATGTTTTGACAATAATAAAAAAAAGAGTTGAAATTAAAATATCCATTTAAATTTGGTAAGTGAATATATAGATAATGTATTGAAATTAAAAATATGAAATTTATTTTTAAATTTTGGTAAGTTTTACGTGTTAGAATTGATTAGTGAGATAGTGATAATTGATATAGTGATGACATGTGATAGATCATACGTGGATACTAGGTGTATTATTTAGAAAAGGCTACGTGAACAATAATTTTTATTATTATAAGGTATATAAGCTACAGACTCCATTTTAATGCTTATTACTAAACGGATGCTATATTCTTTCAATATATTTTATATTCATAACTATTATTTCTTTTGGAACGATAAATTAGATCATTTACGGATCACTTGCCTACCCGATCATTTTCATTACTCAAGTACATTACCCGACATCACTATCGGGAGAAAACTCATCATAGGTGAGAGAAAATCCTCTGGTCCGACCTGAAAACTTTTTTTTTTATCACATGTAAGATTTAAATCCAACCTTCCCTTATTTTAATGAGGTATTGGAGTTTCGCCTCAACTATTGGGCTAAGAATCATTGTAACATAACTATTATTAACTAATAATAAAACTAATATATAATATAATCTATAATATATAATTATTATTGTTATTAATTGAAAATTAAAACAAACATCATCAACGAGAAATTTTATATATGTCCCTTCAAACATTCGAAATATTATATATGTCCGACCAAACTTTAAGATATCTTGTGATTATCACTCAAATGTCATTTTTACTCTTCATATATAACTTTTACCCTTATTTGAAAATGGATTTGCCTTTCCTTTGCTACAATATATTATACGGTAAATCACACCGGCTGGGCCGAAGATGCTATGATTCCCGGTCGGTTCCACGCCGGTAAACATATATCTTTTTTTTCTTCTTTTAAAACTCAAAAAGCGGTGGCAAAATGAAAATCTAAAAGGAGCATTGGATTTATTTATTTAAAAACAAAATTTATACATTTATTTGCCTTTCTGCCACTAGTTAGATGACAAAGGACGTCGATGTGAGACACTAAAATATAACTAAAATACAAATAAACCAAAAATAAATAACGCCAAGGGATTAGTTATGATTGAATTTTCGGCATACAACCTATAAAGCTTATTTGAAGGTAGTCTTCAAGGGAGGTAGGATCACATGTTTTGGGAATGAGGGACATGAATGAGTTGCTGCACCCCATACTACACTCCCTTTTAGTTTAAACTCCTTGAAGTGAAATCATCCTTTACCACATCCCAATTGATTTTTTTTAGAAATTTAAGAGATATTATCAGGTTTCAGGTCCTAGGATTTTTTTCACTTTGCTTATTTAAATTCGGTAATAAAGAATGAATTACTGGCGTTAACTGATCATATTTGGACAAAGGCTTATGTTTGTTATTCACATGTTTCGCCCTCTCCTGGATTTGATCATCAAATTTAAAGGCAAAGAATTTGAAGGCCTCTTCTTGATTTGCCATTAACTACGCTCCCACTTTCTTGTTATCGTTAGTCCATTTATTCTTGATCTCTTTTTATGCTTGTTGATGATTCCAGGGAAGAATTTGCAGTTCTCGTCGTAATTTAGTTCTCATTTACTTCTAGATTTCTACTTCAGGTCTGCTCACTTCAAGTCCTCCTTTTATGAAAGTCCTTTCTTCATGAACAACTTGTGGTATTGTTTTGATGTTAACAACTCATTATGTTCTACACACACACACACACAGAGAGAGAGAGAGAGAGAGAGAGAGAGAGAGAGAGAGAGAGAGAGAGAGAGAGAGAGAGAGAGAGATAAAGAGAGAGGAGTGGGGAAGGAAAAAGGGAGAGAGAGAGAGAAGGAGAGAGGGAGGGAGGGAGAGAGGGAGAGAGAGAGGGATGGAGAGAGAGAGGGAGAGAGAGAGGGGAGAGAGAGAGGGAGAGAGGAGGGAGAGAGAAAGAGGGAGAGAGAGAGATAGAGAGAGATAGTAAGAGAGAGAGGGGAGAGAGAGAGATAAAGAGAGAGATAGAGATAAAGAGAGAGAGAGAGAGATAAAAGAGAGAGGGAGAGGGGAGAGGGAAAGAGGGAGAGAGAGGAGAAGAAGGAGAGAAGAGGGAGAAGGAAAGAGAGGGAGAGAGAGGGAGACGGAGAGAGGGAGAAAGAGAGGGATGGAGAGAGAGAGAGGGAGAGAGGGAGGGAGAGATGGAGAGAGAGAGGGATGGAGAGAGAGGGAGAGAGAGAGAGGAGAGAAAGAGGGAGAGAGAGAGAGATGGAGAGAGAGATAGTAAGAGAGAGAGAGGGGAGAGAGAGAGAGTAAGAGAGAGAGATAGAGAAAGCATATGACAGAAGAGAAAGAGAGAGAGAGCATATGACATAAGAGAGAGAGAGCGCCTAAAAAGAGAGAGAGATAGAGCACTTGACAAAAGAGAAAGAGAGAGAACACCTAACAAAAGAGAGAGAGAGAGAGAGAGAGAGAGAGAGAGAACACCTAACAAAAGAGAGAAAGAGAGAACACCTAACAAAAGAAAGAGAGAGAGAACACCTAACAAAAGAGAGAGAGAGAGAGAGAGAGAGAGAACACCTGACAAAAGAGAAAGAGAGAGAGGGAGAAATCACCTAACATAATAAAAAATTATATAAAAAAGGTTTATACAAGAAATATCTTAAATAATCATAAAACTGTAGCTTTAAGAGCTAGCATTCTCCGATCGACAAAAGGTTAGGCAAGAGTCTATCCCCCTGCGCGAGCATACCACGAAACTTGACGGCTATCGACAAGACAACTATGATAAGATTAAGGTGGCATTTGAACTAAAAAACTTAGTGTTTTCCTTCTCAGCTCCTTGAAAAGTAATGCCCTCAAACGAACAACCATGCCAAACAACTGATGTGGTTCCCTAGGTACTCAACATCTCTCTTAACAATAACAATGTGGGATTTGATAGGATATTCTATAAATATTTTTTTTCCATTCATCCCCAATTATACACTTTATAAGCAATGGTCACATTGTTATGATGTAACCTTGACGTTACATGTCTCAACTGTGAATAAATACATAATTAGAATAGTTACATCTTAGACTGTAAACGAACCAAACGTTCAGCAAACAGTTTGTAAACCGTTCGGCGGAAAGTTTGTTTGTTTTAGAAAATTTCATTTGAGTTCATTAATGTTCATGAATATTTATTTACGTTCGCTTGTATTTGTTTGCGTTCATGAACACTTCATAAATAAATTTATTTTCTTAATGACGAACACAAAAAAAAATCTCGTTCGTTAAACATTTATGAACAGTTCATGAATAAGTTACTTTCATAATAAACAAACATTAAAAAACCCCGTTCGTATCTGTTCGATTCATTTACAGCCTAGTTAAGTCATGCCAATGGTTACCACACGCCTACCAGACCTCTCACACAAAAGTCTTATGCATGAGGTTTATTATATTATTTTTTCAAACTCTACACAGTGAGTTTCCATATCGTAATGACGTAATTTGCTCTTATACATGTTGGTGAGAGGATAAGAAGTTAAGAGGAAGAGGAGAGTAACAGCTAAAATCCAGCCGACAAAAAAACCCACACGTGCCACGTAACACGCATTCCATACGCCCGCATCCGCGCTTATTATTATTATTATTATTATTATTATTATTATTATTATTATTATTATTATTATTATTATTTTAAAATCAGTTTTCAATACCCACTTGTTCTTCCAGACGCTGTTTCTTCCCTCATTTTTCAATATCCCCTTCATCTATATAACTCATCCCACATCTTCTTCAACCCCTCAATCAATCAATCAATCAATAACATCTTTCTCAAGGTCTTCATCTTCCTCTGTTTTTTCGCTCATTTGAAAGATACGCAATTATATATATAATCACTGCAATGGAATTGAAGAACATGGTTTCTATGGTTGCTCGCAGCGGCCGGAGATTGCAGCGTTACAATCACGGCCAACGGCAAGTCGTCGGGTCTGTCCATTACTCCCTGAAGTATCATCTAATCCATCATTCTGATTTCGATTCAGTTTTCCCCAAAATTCGGATTCGGGATGTTAATTTATACCCCCTTTTGTTGATTCGGATGAAGTCGCTTGGTGAAATTGATCCCCGTCATCGGGTTTTGAATGATGAATCTAACATGGATAATTTGAAGAAAATTCGTTTTTGATTTTGGATTTTGAAATTTGATTTGGAGGAACCCAATAAATTTCTGAAAATTAGGGCAAAATTTGAATATTCAGTGTTTGGGGGAAATTCGAAATTGCATTATTTTGTACGATTTTTATGCAGATTTGCAGTTTTTGGAACAACTGATTCATACCATATATGGGTAAAATTTGTTTGCTAAAAATGGTGATTTGAATGTGATGCAGGTGCATACCTTACAGAATCAAAGGTAGCAAAATGGGATCAGATATGAAATTAGAAGATGCATTAGAAGTTCTTGTCATCAGTGCACAAAGGAAAGGCAAAGGAATGTTGTTCCCTAAGGTATTCATTCATACTTTTTTGGTCAAAACACTTATTAATTTCTGCCATTTTGATCATATAATCTTCAATTGCGTCTGCGAAAACGATGATCCATTAATATATGGTTCTTGATTTCTACAGGGAGGATGGGAATCCGATGAATCGATCAAAGATGCTGCTCTCAGAGAATCGTTAGAGGAAGCTGGAGTGTTTGGAACAGTTGAGGTTGGTTCCTCATTCTAGAATAACAATTTTGACTTTTTCTGCAATTATAAAGTCAACTAAACAATCTCGTGTATTTTCAAGAAGTACCCAAAGCCAAAGTTGGCAACTTTTGCTTATTGTTATTAAGAAAACTTCAACTAATCAAGTTTTTCTAACGTCTTATTAAAGCCACTTAAAGTTTTTTTTTCTTTATAGTCACTCAACTGTTGTTATTTGTTCTAAAGTTTAAAACTTTTCTATGATTTCGACACGGATTGACATACATTACTTGAATCTTTGCAGAAGGAATTGGGTAAATGGTGCTTTTTAAAGCAAAGGCAATGATACACCTAATGAAGGGCATATGTTTCCATTACTTGTCAAGGAGCAATTTGACTTTTGGCCCGAAAAAAGACATTCGTCAAAGAGTTTGGGTGAGTGTCCCTAAAGCTAAAGAGGTCTGCCAGTATTCATGGATGAGGGAAGCATTGGATGCCTTAGTGACAAGACTCGAGTCGACGCCTTCATGTAACCTATGAATATAACCATCAACTTGTAAATATGGATGAGCTTTGCATCTGTTGGAAGGTTTCAGAAAAACATTTGGTCAAATCAAACTGACAACAAGATCGTGCTTCTGTGATACGCATTGAGTTCTTTGTAGACGGGCGATTTTGTTTCTACGATGGAGATGACATTGATTTGGATAGCGTAGAAAGAAGTTTAGAGGATGGGGTTGAAGATCACTAACCGATAATTTGCTTTTCCTTTGGGATCGAATTCATACTTCAAGGGGCTGTTTCATGCTCTTTTTGTTCTCTGTGATGTAATTCTTTCATTTATTTAATAAATAAAGACCTACTAGTTTAATTGTCATATAATAATATCCAATATCCATTTGAAAACTTTACAAAACTATAGTGATATTTTCACCAACAGTTTCAGTAATGTCTTCTCTTTTAAAAGTTGCAGTTATATGTTTTTGTATCAACCTCCTTGTTTAGACCATATATTACAACTAGAATCGATTAATGGAGATAAACGTGAGCATGGGTTTGCATGGGATCATGGCACACCTCAATACATCATTCCCCAACGCTAAACCTACGGGCGACTCTTAGCAAAGCGCAAAGCTGGGTGCCACTCGGTTTCCAAGGTCGTACCTTTCGACAGTGTGTTGTTTTCACCTCCTTCTTTTGTATGTTCAACCAGGCGGCTCCTACTACTATATGGGGGTCGTAGATGGTTGAGGGCTGAATACGTACACCATAAAATGGTGCTAGTTTTAGTGTTGGCGTAATAGGTGCAGTGAGTGAAGGGTGGAAGGTTGGCGAGGAGCGCGAGAAGCGCCACTGTAGAACTTATAAGCAAACCATTCATGGCCATGGAATGGTGATGGTGATTGGATGTTCGGGGGCTGTTAACTTGGCTATATTTTTAAGCCAATAAACGCGTTAACCTTTAAATAAAAGGCGGATTTACGTTAGCATGACTTACTTTTCTTCTTCTTTTTAACAGCAAATTCACACACACTAAACTATCCTAAACATACGTACATCAGTATGTGCTCATAACGAGCATGATTTCCTCAAGACAATATCTTGTATGTTTCTACTTCATTGAGTGACAAAGAAATCTGAACAAGCTGATAGGCTTTTCTGTGTGGAAGCCGTCCGCCCCCATGGTGCTGGCCGCCGAGCTTATAATTTTTAAAATAAAGGATAGAAAGTTGTTTTACGTATATGTCATATCTATCGTTAAACCTTAAGTAAAGAATGCCAAACCACATATACGATTTGCTACATGCCTACATCATCACTTGATTCGTATTTACATATAGACTCGACGTCGAGTGATCAGTATCTATTTCATAAATCATCTCCATTTTACAACATATAGATGACCGTGGAAAACACATATTTTTCTTTATTACTCCAATGTCGTAAGAAATTAGTCTTTATGGTATGTTTCTAATAATATATATATATATATATATATGTATATATATATATATAATATATAATTTATTCAAAAGAAACAAATGGTTCAATGGGAAGATAAAGAAAAAAATAGTAAAAACGTTATTGTAACAAAAAAAAAGTATAAAACATAAAAAATTTGTATTTTTGAAAGGAAAAAACATTGATGATTTTAGTGTAATCAATGTATTTTCATATAACTGAATTTATTAAACTAAATGAAAAATTAAAATAAACATTACATATATATTAAAAGCAACATAAGTGCTACAATGCTTTTTGTGGTTTAGTTTTTGGCCACAAAAGTTTTTAGTTTTGGTGTGAAATGTTATTTCTTGGTCCCTTATCTTTCCATAAAATATAGATAACAATAATTGGTTTCACATAATTATATAACTCCCTTATTTTTAGCCATTTTAGTTAAAATACTTTAAAGCATTATTATCTTAACGAACAAAACCGATTATGAACGAAAAACATCTATGATGGAAACTGATTTGGTATTATGTTTTTTACGGTCGGTTTCGACAATCTAGAAAATATCAACCAATTTCACGCAGGATCGCTCGGGGGAAAACGATAGAACCGCGGTCCGCGTAGCGCGGATGTAGTAACACTAGTTTATTTAAGCTAGGAAGTATAGAGTGTACGATTATTTAAAATTACTCTAGATTTTAGAAATCATAAGTCCCTAAGCTTCTAAGGGTGAAACTTCAAGACCACGGGTTTTAAGGGGGGCAGGCAACCCCAATGATGAGGGGTCTAGCTGACATTTTCATAATAACTAAGCGTATTCATTTTATCTAGTGGTTTGAAAGAAAAAAAGTTTTCTTTGATCCTTTTTAAATATGATCCTTTTGCAAGAGTGGTTTTGAAAGAAAAAGGTTGTTATTATCCTCTAACGATATGATTCATTTTATCTAAAGAGGAACCAAGTTTTGTTTCTTTTGGTTTTTAACCAGCCAGTAGTAACAACTTGAGTGACAGTGATAACAATCGGCGAGTACTAACAACCCTTCAAAATGACTGTTTAGCAACAACTATGCAATTGGTGGAAGCTTACCATTAACTACTTTCCAAATTTCAACTGATGTGCTATTGATAGTTAGAATATGTTTTGTCTATTAAACGGTTATAGATCTTTTCATGAATAGTATAATATTGTTTAGTTGTACCTTATAGAAAATCATCCACCTTTGACCACACACGAATTAACACTTCGTTTACGCAAAAAGTAACATCGTTATTTGAAATTCACTTTTTATATTTTATGATTATTGATTTCATGAACCCATAATTCACTTTGAATTGACATCCCATTCTTGATCTTATTTTATCTACATATAATTACACTAAAAATCACAATTTCTCTCTCCCATTCAATTAATAATATATTTTTATACCTTTTTCATACCTTTTCTCTCTCATTCACTCACAATCACTTTCAAAAATATTAAAAAAATTTATAAGGTTGAACAGTGAATCCCTTAAATTTACATAGATGAACAGTAACATTTCTCTCTCTCCACTCACAACCACTCAAAACCATCCCATATATTTAAGGACTCACACTCACATATTTTAAGACATGGGCTGTGAATGCTCTGACATACTACAAAATCAAAACCTTACAACCTAAAAAATATCTTCGTAATATGACATACTCTTTTAGGCATTACTTTAGTTCGTCTGGTCACTTATGTTTATTTAACTACATTACTTATTCAATATAATAACCATACCTTTTAATATTAATTAAATATTTATTTTTTGTAATAACCTCTTACTTATAAACTTATAATCAAACCTGTCAATACACAGGTAAATCTTAACCTATGTTAAGCATGTGTGACTTACCATAACAAGAAACTAGTGAGAAATAAATGTAAGTGAGACATTGTTAAATCAATAGTTATGGTTGTGGGCCAAACACCACCTCAATCTTGCATGGCTAGACTGGCTTTCCTCCTTTGCATACTCAACTAAGCAATAACACCTTTTCTTTCATCTACTTAACCCTACTCACTCAACACTACCATTTCATAATAAGTTATTAATAACCAAAAATCAAAACACCCTCTCATGGCCATCAATAGCTTGATCCCTCTTCATCTCCTCTCTCTCATGATCATCTCCCTCACACTCTTACACCCTTCACACTCATCCTCAGATGCATTCATCTACGCGGGCTGCTCACAGATCAAATACTCCCCCGGCTCACCCTACGAGTCTAACCTCGACTCGCTACTCACCTCCCTAGTCAACTCAGCCACCTACCCTCCTACAACAAGTACAGCATCTCCGGGTCCACCCAACAGGACGTCATCAACGGCCTCTACCAATGCAGAGGCGAGACCTCTCCATGCCAGACTGCGCCACCTGTGTCGCGCGCGCAGTGACTCAACTCCCCCCACTGTGCCCGCAGACATGTGGTGGCGCAGTCCAGCTGGAGGGGTGTTTTGTCAAGTATGACAATACTAGTTTCATTGGCCAGGAGGATAAGGCGGTGGTGATGAAGAAATGTGCGCCCGCTGCGGGCTATGATCCCGACGTCATGGGGCGGGGAGGGACGCGGTGCTGGCCAGCTTGGGCTCGGCCGGCGGGTTGTATCGGGTTGGTGGCTCGGGTGATGTGGAGGGGGTGGCTCAGTGTGTGGGGTGATTTGAGTAATAGCAAGTGTCAAGATTGTGTGACCGAGGCTATTGGACGGTTGAAAAGTGAGTGTGGTGGTGCGGTTTTTGGTGATATGTTTTTGGCTAAGTGTTATGCTAGGGTATTCTACTAGTGGAGCTCATGCTTATGCAAGATCTCATCATGGTAACATTATCTTTTCTTACAAATTTATTCAACATAAGAAATTCATTTTACTGCGCGTGTTCTGATCGGGTCGGGTTGAGTTGGGTCACCAGAATTTGAAAGTTTTTCTAATGATAATTTGTTACGGGTAAATTTATTGGATCTGTCAAGACTTCTGATATAGATACTTTTAGATTCGACCGGTGTTAAAAGTTTAATAATGCTAAAATATTCTACGGTTCCTTATGTTAACATTTCGTGTAATAGTTTTGAGAATATAATCTGAATATATATAATGTATTTGTGAATAAAATATCTTTAAGGTGTTTTATTTTAAAGATATGTGAAATTGTGAAGAAATGAAAAGCGAGGTCGAAAAAAAGCAACTTTACATTTTTGTTGCTTTTGATGTATTGTTTACAGATCCATCGGCTCTTCATTTATGTACCACGTCACTATTTATTTATTTACATTTTGTCCCCCGTTATGACTTTCAATAAAATTAAAATAAGATTAATACAATTAAAAAAAAACTGATGTTGTTTATGTTTTTAATAAGTAAAAATCTCGATCTTAACGCATGTCTAAATTTTTACTTTCTTACACGTAAAGTAAGTTTATATAAGTAACATTAATCGGGTACACAAAATATTGACATTAGGTAACATTTTTTAATATCACATGGACACAACTATGGTTTTATTTTTGTATCACACACACTATCTCTCTTCTCTCTTTGTCTATCTTATTTTGATCTCTCTCCACATATGATTGAGTTTTTATTTTCATGTTTAACTACATATGATTGAGTTTTTATTTTCATGTTAACGCTCAATGATTCACTTTTTAGAATTGCATATGTCAACACACGTTTTGACTTAATAATCGTGACGCTAACAAGAATCGGGAGTTTTGTTTTTTTGTAACAGGTGAACATGATGAGGCTGAAAAGACATTTGGCGATAATGTTGGATTACTTGCCGGTGTCGCACTCATAATAATATTCCTAACTTTCATGAGAAAAGCTTTTGGCCGAAATGGTAGTTTTCATATAAACTTTTTGTTTGAGATAATAAAATATTTTTTTATAACTAACTATTATTTTAAATTTATATTTTTTGAATTTAAGCAGTAGTTTGTATTATATTCAATTCATTCTTGATCAATTAACTGGTTTGATTAATTATACATAGAATTTAAAAAAAATTCTAAATAATAAACTTGTTTTAAAACGATTATAAAAAAAAATCAATCCACTAGCTAGCAAGACCTTTAATTTTTATAACTTTTGGCCCTCAATTGGACCTTCTTGTATATACCTTTTCTAAAAGCAACTTTTTCGTATATCCTTTCACTTTTCTTTTTACTTTTTTCGTAAACTTTCTATTTAACTATTTATTTTGTTGTTTTTTTCAGGTAAATAAATGAAAACTTATCAAAAGTTGAAAGGGTTGCATGCATGGCCTCCACCCTCATCACCTTCGCTGTTTCAATCGCTTTTCTTTTTCCTTCATGATGTAAACTTACATTTCAATTTCAATTTATTTTAATTTATCGTGTCATTACTTTTAGTTAAGATATATTAACATATGTAACAAAAAATTCAATAAGATTTGTTCAAATGATTCCTGTAATTACTAAATTTAACTTGTGTGCAATAATTGAGTTTTGCATCTGCTCCCCCCAAACTTTTTCTCAGAAGTGAAAATTTATACCATATTTGTTCGAAAGTTCATACGTATTATGTTCGCCTTCTGATTTGAGTTCCGTTCAACCCCCTGTACATTTTTAAGCTCCGCCACTACATATATTACTTTTAATATTTCATATTGATCACCTATGCACCTTATAAGATTTAAATCCTCTTTTAGAAATAGAAAACATATTACTATCAAGGTGTCACTAGCCTAGGGACAACTAACAAGATTAACTGAGTCTATCACATTATATGTGATATAATTTTATGTGATACATTCAAGAAATCTAAATGTGAGAAGTGAAACCTTTATGTGATTGCCCTTTAATCAAGTTCATTGTAGGTGCATGTAAACTTTATTTGACGAGATATTGGATATTTTTAGTGAGTACAACCAGAATCTGTTTGTAAATGTTTAAATCATATTGAATATGTTTTGAAAAAGCAAACATACTTTACTATTCCAATGTGCATTATATGAAGTAAGTTTTGGACTTTAATTAAAGTTCTAAATAATTTATTCAAATGAGCTATAAATATACGGATGTTATGTGTTTTGTAAATGGTTCTTTAACTTAGGAAAGACAATAATGTTTGACTTTTCAATTTTTGAAAAGTATGTTCTATAAGAGCCCCTACATCACAAGCTCACTAATGGTGGTCCTTGAAGAACCCCTAGTCCAAAAATCCGGATGGCACCAAACGAGTGATGGTGGGCTCTTCAAAGGACAAACAAAGTGGACTTGTGTTATTTTGACGTATTTATATTAACAGAATACAATTTTGGTTTCACAAAGTAGATTATGTTTACTTTTGTCCAAATTTTAAAACAAAATTTTATAGTCATTTTGAGTTGTTTAAATTGAGGGTTGACGGTTACAGTTTAAACTGTGTTCAGGTGATTTTAACCCGTTTAAATTGAAAGTAGATAGTTTAGTTTTACAAAGTGTGTGTTTGTCATTTTGACTCTTATATATTGAAAGCAAATACTTTTAAAAGTGGTTTCAAATATTATTACCAATTTAAGATAGAAAGTTGGTAGTTATATTTTCATAAAATGCGTTTGGATCACTTTTAGCTTACTTGTTGCTAACTTGTATAATATTTTAGCCTATAATTTCATATTTTTACAAAGACTTTTATTATTATAGATGGTTTTTAACAAATTATAGGTCCAAGTTGTTTAAATAGATTTTAAGAAAGAAAAAGAGGATCGAGAAAACTTGGCAAACCGCATGGAACAAATAAAAAGGATCCGGAACAAGAGCGGGCCGAATGCAAGAATTTACAAAAAACAAATAGAGGAAATTATTATAAGATTACCCGATAAATAATTCTTGTTTGTTTCGCATTTTGCAAGAAATTAAAGTTTACTCAAAATTGTTAAAATATTATATTGTTTTGAATTTTGTTCGGCTTAGTTGTTAATTTATAGTTGGCTTTCTAGGGTGTAGAAATCGATAAGGTGTGCTATCATTTTTTTTAACAACGAGCTTATACATACTCTAAATCTAGTTTGAAATCTAAATCAATTGTTTATGATCAGACTTGAACCCACAACCTTTTAAAAAGAGAATATTATATAACACACATTGATATCATTAGAAAAAAAACCCACTGGTCGACAAGCATGCTATCTACCAATGACACATAAAATCATCATTATTATTAATAACGCATCTATTGGGGTCTTTCATTGTGTGTAAAACGATAGAGGTAATTAGCTGCTTGTGCTTTTATTTACGGATTGGTTGTTAAGTGTTGTTATTATAATTCCATATCATGAAGTTAAAATTTTAATATATTCATCAATTGTCAATGTAATTTTAGATTACATATTTGTTTTATTATTGACGTTAGGTAACTATATACATGTTAGTATGTATATTCTTCTTCTTTCTACGTGTGTACATGTTCATTTCTTCAAGTCCCTATGATTATGATTATAAGTTTTGTATATTCGAAAACTTTATTGAGGTTAGATTCTTTTTTCATATGTATGTGATTAAAAAGCCAGAGGAAAAATTAAGTTAATAATATGATAGATTAATAGTTCTTTATGTTTTAAGTTACGTCCGACGTCAAATTATTTAAAAGACAAATTGGATTTTAATAAATACTGATCGTTAAATATATATACTATCATTTTGGGTAATAAAATGACAAACTCATATACAATAAACTATTTTTAAATTCACATAATATGCCTACAATAAAAGTTAAACTCTTAACCCTTAAAATGAACAACATTAAATTTAGTTGGTTTAATAAGGGAATTTAGTGAAGTGTACTTGTTATATGTCTAGTTTATAACACCAGAGCACAACTAGAAAGAAAAGTGAAACTCTTAAGACAAGATCGTTCAAAGTGTTTGGTGTAAACACCGTTGAACCCCTCCGGACAATGATTAATGTGACTAGATGAACCAGGGGCATAATTGTCAAATTTGATTCAGTAACAAGTTTTGTCTATTTGATAGATATACTAGTCATTTTGACATGTCAAAGTTCAACATCGTTTTTTATAAATTAGGAATGTTAAAACAAATGCAAACATGAAAAATGTTAAAAGAACAAATATGTAAAGTCTAAAGGACAATTCTAAAAAGTTTGGATGATGAAGTTCAAGTCGGAGTTGATAACAACAACAATACAATGTTCTCAAAATCGGATCAGACAGCAAACCGGCCATCACTAGTACAAAACTGGTTTGTTAGGGCGGCCCTAACTGTTAGGGCGGTCAATCGTAATTCGCCACCAAAAATGGATCTAATTTTATAGGGTGGTTGGAACTTATTTCTTAGGGCGGTTTTCTTGATTTTTTGGGGCGGTTGTGTCTTAAAACCGCCTATAAAATCCATATTATTTTCTGGGGTGGTTTTTATCATTTTTTAGGACGGGATTTCCCCCAAACCGCCTTAATAAAGTTTCTCAGGAAGTACTTTAATTAAAATAACGTTAACATTTCAAACTATCGTCTTCAACCTCAAACTCCTCTCTCTTTGTGTTTACATCTCATATTAATTTCAAACTTTTAGCTTCAATCAATTACTCAACAATTTTGTATTAATCATCATCTTTATTATTCTCAACTGAGAACTATATTAAGGTACGTTAATGTATTTTAATTTCTTTTTAAATTTTGATTATTATTTTAGATTGTGTTTATTAATGATATAATTTATATGATGTTTTGTTTTAGTGATTCAAGTCTTTATAATCATCACACCATATATTTGATCAAGACCATACTAAGTTTTAACAAGAGTTTCTTCAAGAGGTTCTTCAAGATTTTATAAGGTTAGTAAGTTTTAATCTTTTAGTTACATATATATATATATATATATATATATATATATATATATATATATATATATATATATATATATATATGTGTGTGTGTCTATATATAATCATTTAATTTGTTAGGACCTGGTATTTGAACGAAATACCGAGTGATTGCGTGTTAAACCAACTCAAATAGTGCGGAATCCTATTTGATTGGCGATCCAATCAGTGAGAACACACGATGAATCAATCAAGAATTGAAATCAACGTCAGAAATCGATTAGGAACCGATCTGATGTGTTCTATGAACTTGGAGAACGATTTGGGAGGCTTCTGGACGGCTAGGGTACGTCTGGAGTCGTAATGGGATGAATGCTTTTGTTTTCCCACGAATTGGGTCTATTTATAGGTTAGTATTGTTCAATCGTGCGACTGGGCCATAAGTATGGTTCAGTCGTGCGATTGAACCATGCGGTTGATTCATCCGCACGACTGAGTGTTCAGTCGTGCGATTGAGTCAATCTTATGTGTCAATCATACGACTGATCCGGTTTCCTGATTCAGTCGTGCGATTGAGTCAATCGTATGAAGTAATTCATGCGTGTGGTCCATTCGCATGGGCCATCCGCATGAGAACTTCATTAAGTTATGTTTGAATGTTTTAATTAATATAACATAATGTGCTATCATTCAAACAATCATAAACCCAATCAATTCAATCACAACTCATTAATGAAATATTAAACATTACCAGTAACAACCAATTCATATCATTTCATTAATCGATTACAATTACATCATAATCAGACAGACAAGTTCATTACATTACAAATCATGATCTAGGGACATACATGTATCAACAAACTCCCCCTTGGACCTAGATCTATCTATTCTCTTGTCTTCTGCATCACCTCCTTATACTTCTTGTACTTCTCCTCTTTAGTGACTCCTGCGTGTATCTCAAAAGCAAAGCAGAGTCTTATGACATTTTGGAATTGGAGGGCTTGTACAATATCTTGCGTGTCATAGAATAGTGGCCACTTGTATAATGTGTAGACATCATTAGCAGACAAGTTGGTTAGCCACATTGGGTCGAATACCCTGATAGTATCCATTTGTCCCTCTTTATTCAACACTATGACATCTTCAGCGGTTCTCCAATCATAGTACCACCATTTGAAGTGGGGAGTGAAGTCCTGTGGCATTTCCCTGAGAGGGATTCTCGACATTGTTCTCGGGGGACTCCACTTCAGCACTATCTTTGGCTTACCAGTTATGGGATCAACTTCAGAACGTCTGATATACCTCGTAGGTTGTTGAGGTTTGAAGTTGACCCACCTGGTGTGGTACTCTTTCCTCAGGGCAGCCTCAAACCAGCCTGACATCTTTCTCGGGTCAGCATATAGTAGCTTTAGTTTAGCCAGCTGGTTGAGCTCAAAACCAGGTAGAGTCTTCAGATCATGTGGGAACCTGAAGTACTCTATGCCCTGCTCCCTCTTAACTGCATAAGCGTTAAGGTCTTCAAAATAAGCCCATGAGATAATCCTGCCCGACACCTTATGGTGTTTCTTGACTCTATAGAGCTTGGTGTAGGCATCTCTCTTTGGTGCAGCACGCTGGGCTCTTACTTCTTCAAAACAGGCAGCCCATTCAGCCTTGCGAATATCTACGTCTGCATTGGAGGCTTGGGCTGTTCCTTAAGTCTTTTCTGTTTCTTGCTCCATCTTGTCAAGTACCTCAAAAGTATCACTGACTAGGGATTCACCCAGATTGGGGACCACATTTCCCTCGGCGTCAGCGTACTGAGGATACTCTTCTGCAGTAATGTCTTCAACCTCAACTTCATCAATGTCATTCAGTTCCTCATCACTGGTTGAATCAACTGTTGGAGCGTCCTTCACTATTTCATCGGGATTGAGTCTGAACATTTCTGCTAGTTGCTCATCAGACAGGTCATGAATTATCTCCCCTTCTTCAGGGGTATAACTCACAGACCGTCTTACTATCCCTTGTAGGTCAAGAATCATGGTTAATTGAGTCTTGACCATTTGAAGGGGAGCAAAGTCAAACTCATCCCTTTGAAAGTTTGGATCTGTTTGATATAAACATTCAACACATAAATCATTAGTAATTAATCAAACAGACTTACATTAACTTAATATATATAAACATTTAATACACTTGTTTTTTCATTACATGATTCAAGTACAAAGTAAATAAATACATAAAACGTCTAATCAGTACTTTTGTCTTGAATCTGTGGCGTGTCGCTCGGAGGAGCAGAAGTAGTGGATGACTGGTCTTGTCGATGCTTAGATCTCCGCTCTTGACCTGAAGCAGAGGCCGATGCAGCCGCATCCCCTCCTTCTGCCTCGTCATCATCATCACGTCCTTCTGTCCTGTCTTCTTCAGTTTCCTCATCATCATCATCTTCCTCATCATCATCCTCATCTTCATCATCATCATCTCCATCATCCCCGTCACCTTCCTTTAGCTTCAGGGGCTCATCCTTCGACCCCTTCAGCCTCAGCATGATAGTCTTGTTGGTCGTCTCCAACTCCTCTATACGTTTGACTGACTGAGCCTGCATGTCTTGGAGTTGGGACACCTCAACTCTCTGCTGGTCTATGACCCGAGCCTGCTCTGCCAGTTGCTGAGATTGGGCAGCAGCCAGGTCGGTCAGCTGGCGGATCTGCGCCGCCTTCTCCTCGTCCGCAGCAAGCAGACGCATCACCATACGGTTTAGCGCTGAGAGCTGCTCCTCTACCCCGATGTGAGGTAGAGTGAATCCATGAGCATGTGAGGGCTGGGCTGACGGTCCAGCATGATGTGTGGTGGTGGTGGCAGTGGCCGTGGTGAATATGGGTCGGTGGGCTGATGCTGGTGAAGTAGGAGTGAATGATCTGGTGATGGATGGGATAGCTACAGTGGTGGTAGGTAAAGTGGTGGATGAGGTAGTAGGAGTAGTGGCTGTGGTGGCTGTGGTGATGGGTGGTATGTCAGTAGTGGTGGTAGTGGTGGCTGTGGTGCTGGAAGTGGTAGTCACGAAGGTCAAACGACGCTTCTTCTTCTTCAAACCATGTGGTTGAGCCATCCGCTTCCTCCTAGTCCCGGAGGAAGTAGATGCTCCCCCTGCAGCTCTGCTAACTGACCCCGGAACATAGTTCGGGTCAGTATCTCTCTCCGAGGAGTCCCTAGGGTGTTCACCAACCACCTTAAGCCCGTGGTCTGTGGGAACTACTTTGCTTCCCACAGTCCTGGTGAGGGGCTCCTCATCTGACTCCTCCTCCTCGATATCACCAGCAACAAACTCTTGATGGAAACCGGCCATCTCTGCGACCTCTCCGGCAGTGGCTGACCCCGGGGGAATAACGTCTGTATCTGTGCCTCTAGATGGGGCAGGCATGTCATCCCCGGCGTCGCCGCTATCATCATCATCAGAGTCAGTCTCTGGTATAGCAATATGCTCCACATCTGAGTCACTGTCCTCGTGGCGCCACTTCCTCTTTGCTGGCGCCTCATAATCAGCACGGGCCAGATGCCCAAACAACCTCCTGACAGGGGGCTTCACCTGCTTCCCCCTGTATACCTTCATCCGACCAAGAGTCGTGTCGTCCATGACCTCAAGAATAACAGCGTCCTCCTTCTCCTTCGGTAGGGAGGGAAGCTTCTGATCAATGATCATCTGTAGAAATCTAGGGTACATACAGAAGCCTTCCTTCCCTTTCCCCTCGAGGTTCTCCACCAAGTAACTGAATATCATCTTGGAGAAGCTGAACGGGTGGTTCAGCACCAACGCTGCATAAGCGTTCTGGATCTGGTCGGAGAGCTCGTCAAAACCTCCTTTCCTGGATGCAATACACTTTAGCAGCACGTGCGCAAGGTACTTAAACTGGGGACAGATGTTACTCTTGTTGAGTACCCCGGCATTGATGTCCCCAGAGTACTTGGCTCTCATGAAACATCCTCGGACCGTGAGGGGGTGTAGACGTGTGGGACACTCAGCATCGTCTCCAAACTGTAGAACTATCCTCAGATCCTCCTCAGAAACTGTGATAGCCTCACCAAATATCGAGCTCCTGATGCAATGAGGCTCGGTGGATCTATCTACAGACGCGCCTTCCCAGAAGGCCTGCTGCACTGATCTGTATGGTGTGCAGGGAGTGGATATGGCGTGAGCGATCCGGGATCTCTGTAGAAATGTAATAATGCCTGTGAAGTCGGCTGCATTCCTGGATGTCAAGTCCAGGTGAGCACATATGTTGTGCTTGGTGCTCATATTCCAACGACTCGCCATCTGTAACACATAATAATATAAACGTTAGTTTCGTTGGCTAAGAGTATAAAGCAACACTTAAACTTTGAATAAAGACTGTCTGTCATGCGATTGAGGTTGTACGACTGAAGACAGTCGTGCGACTGAATCGTGCGATTGAGGTTCAGACGTGCGATTGACCTCATGCGCACGACTGAGTGTGCGACTGGACTCATGCGCATGTACTCTTGTGCGGTTACACCAGTCGTGCGACTGAGTCTCATTCGCATGGTTCAGTCGTGCGGTTAAGTGAATCGTTCTCTTCAGTCGTGCGACTGAAGTTCATCCGGACGACCAGTCGTCTGTCTCAGATGTTCAGTCGTCCAACGTTCGAATCTACGCAAACTAAGTCCTATAGCTCAATTAACCGGTTCTTTAGTGTCGCATTCTCTTCCCTAACAACCTATTTTACTCAATTTTAACATCTTGCTTAGTTTTAATAGGTTATTAGGGTTTTAAGGTCTCGGTTCGCCTTTCACAGTCGTATTAATCCAATTAGGGTTCCATTCTTTCTGATTTCGATGGAAGAGGACTTCAAAATACCTGTACGATGATTAACGAACGTCAGTATCACAGAATCAACAAGAAAACTCAGGCAAATCAAATTTTGGCAGAGTAACGGTAGGATGTGCGATTTAGGGGCGATTTGAGGATGAGGAGTCTCTGCGACCGACTCCACCTCTATTTATATCCACCCTAGATCCAATCGTGCGACTGAGTTCATTCGCACCTTTCAGTCGTGCGAGTGGGACTCAGTCGTGCGATTGGGTCAGTCGCCCTTCTCCAGTCGTCCGACTGAAGTTCAGTCGTGCGACTGACTCACTCGTTCGCACTTAAGCCTCCAATTGGACTAATCGTATGATCCATTCGTGCGAATGGACTTCATTCGTATGGTTAGTCCATACGTATGGTCCATTCGTGCGAATGGGTCATACTTAGTTAATTTTTCTGCTATTTTTACCAATTTACCTTTAAATACTTTTATATCAATTAAATTAACGTTATGAACTTTTGATCATCTCAGACATGATCCCTTTTATCTTGAAAACACTTTGATCACCTCAGACGTGATCCTTTTAACCACTTTGGTCACCTCAGACGTGACCCTTTTAAAAATACTTTGTCACCTCAGACGTGACTGATATAACCTTTCAAAGCACATATGGTCATCTCAGACATGACCCTTTTTAGTGAGTTTATTCCTTCTGATTTTCCTGATGTAGCCCGACACTTGACTCAAGTTAAAACTTAAAAACAAACTAACTAATTTAAGAATTTAAACTAATTACATAATCAGACATATTTTTGGCTTTTTGTGAGAGATAAATCCAGAGATTGATATCTACGGGATTTGGATCGGGAGTAGATAGCTTCAACTTAGGTTGATCACATCTGGACCAAATCAATTTTTGGAATCATACAGGCAATTCAAATCATTTGGGACTCGTTATTAAACCTTTTGATGCTCAAGTTCTCGATGTTCATCCAGAGTCGTTGGCAACATAAGGAAATCATACTGAAACTCTTAGATTCTCACATTGATTTGGACCTTTGAGAATGTAGCCACAATGATTGTCAGTATGTTTGTCCACTTAAATCCATACACAGACTTTTGACACAGACTGGTGACTTATTTAGGTGTAATTATTTCAACTAACACTTGTGGATTCCACACTTATATGGTAATCAACATCCCTCAGGAGCTTTTGAGCGGTCTACGGGTATTATTACAAGAAGAGACTATTCTTAGAGCTTTCAAAGAGAAGCCTGTCCTCAGGTCAGTGCCATCGCACAGCAGAGAGGCGGCAAACAACAATGAATTCTAGAATATCTAGGTTATGCTTATCCTCAGGTCAGTGCCATCGCACAACAGAGAGGCACATAACCTATCTCCTTGTTAGAGCAGCTTATTTTATTTTGCACAAAATGCACCAACAACATAAGTCATTAGCTTTATTGCATTTGTTTTTTTTTCTTTTCTTGCTTTGCTCTAGTTATGGTCATCCGCACACATTTGTGGCGTTTACTTGCTCATTACACCTTATTGGAATATTGTTGATTGTGTTAACCAGTGATAAGATGGACGCCCACAGTCAGTTGAACACTTTAGTTTTATCTTGAAATCACCAATCCGGTCTATTTGTCTATTGTGTTGAATCTACCAACATATCATATATGGTCTAGCAACCTCTAAGTCTACTTTCTTTGTGTCACCTTAGGAGTTGCCAGTTTTCTATCATCTTTCCTTTTCGTATTGCTTAGACTACACAGATTTATTTCTTTGAACTTTTGCATATTACTAAAACTTAAATTTTAAGGTCCCTCTTGATTTGTTCCTGTGTACTATCATTTTCCAAAGGTATTGAATCGGTATCACAGATACAATCTACCTTATTTCAGCTCGCTACTCCTTCTCCCTCATTTTTTTTTTTTTTTTTTTATTTTTTTTTTATTTTTTTTTTAATGTTAACTTGCTGACCTATTCTCCCCCTAAAATACTAAAATCATTTCTGGTTTAATTATTTTAGGATTTTAATAAACAGCAAGAGAACATGAGTTTAAATAAAATTAAAATCAAATAGACAAGTCAAAATAAATAAAATAAAATGTAACTACACGACATCGGACTACACATTTTCATCATCAGGAATTACCTCACTTTTCTTTTTAACACCGTTGACCTCTAATAAATATTGAAAACGTGGTTTATCAAAGGCTTTAGTATAGAGGTCAGCGCGTTGAAAATCAGTATTAATTTTAACCACATCAATTAAGTTCTTTTCAAAACAATCTCTTATGAAATGGTATTTAATACCGATGTGTTTGGTCTTAGGATGTTGGACCGGATTTTTAGTTACTGCAATTGAAGCAGAGTTATCAACAAAAATAGGAGTAGATGAGAATTTTAAACCGTAATCCCGCATTTGCTGTTGAATCCAGATGATTTGAGAACAGCAACTTGCAGCAGCAACATATTCGGCTTCACAGGTTGACAATGCAACCGATGTCTGCTTCTTACACTGCCAGGTAACTAATCTTCTCCCAAAGAATTGACACCCTGCTGATGTAGACTTGTAGTTCATCTTGCAGCCCCCGTAATCCGAGTCACTATACGCGGTAAGCTCAAAGTCATCATTATGAGGGTACCACAATCCAAGTGTGGGTGTACCCTTCAGATAACGAAAAATCCTCTTGACCCCGATCAGATGATTGACCTTTGGTTTAGCCTGATATCTTGAACATAGACATGTAGCATACATAATATCAGGTCTTGAGGCAGTGAGATACATGAGGGATCCGATCATTCCTCGGTACATAGTGGCATCTACTAGATCTCCATTATCATCCGGTGCTATATCATGATTAGTAGCAAGTGGAGTCCCAACAGCAGAAGCATTCTCCATGTCAAAGCGACTGAGAATGTCTCCTACATACTTGGTCTGATGTAGAAAGATTCCATTAGGTGTTTGATCCACCTGTAACCCGAGAAAGAACTTCATCTCCCCCATGGCACTCATCTCAAATTCTTTCTTCATTACTGCTTCAAACTCTTTACATAACTCTTCGTTCTTTGACCCGAAGATTATGTCATCAACATATATCTGTACAAGCAGTAGGTCGCCATCCTTTTCCTTAATAAACAGTGTACAGTCAATTACTCCCCTGCGAAAGCCGTGTTTCACAAGATGAGTTGAGAGTTTCTCATACCAAGCTCGAGGAGCTTGATGAAGCTCATACAAAGCTTTGTCGAGCTTGTAAACTCTATCCCGATGGTAAGGATCTTCAAAACCCTCGGGTTGACTTACATAGACTGTTTCTCTGATTTCCCCATGAAGGAATGCACTCTTTACATCTAATTGGTAGACTTTGATCTTCATGTACGATGCATAGGCAAGGAAGATACGAATAGCTTCCATCCTTGCCACGGGTGCAAACACCTCATTGTAGTCAATTCCCTCGACTTGGCGAAAACCTTGAACCACCAGTCGAGCTTTGTTCCTGATAATGACCCCTTGGTCATCCTTCTTGCATTTTAGTACCCATTTAGTGCCAATGACTTTAGCACCTTTAGGTTTATCAACCAGTGTCCATACACCTAACTTCTTAAACTGCAGAAGTTCTTCTTGCATGGCACTCACCCACGCCTCATCATTGAGTGCCTCACTGACATATTTTGGCTCAACCTGCGAGACAAAACATCGATAGGCACCATCATGAATGTAACCTTTCTCCATAACCGAGGCGTAATCAGCTGAGTATAACTGATTTCGGGTTTGTACTCCTGATCGGACATCTCCAATAACATTGTCAAGGGGATGATAGACATTTAGTCGTGATCCTGGAGTAGTAGGAACAGCTACCTCAGAACCAAGATTATGAACATTTGGTTCTGCATCTGAGGTAGTTGGAGTTTGAGGTTCTGAAGTCGAATGTGCATCACTCGTAGATGCTTGTGGACTTGCTGGAACTGGAACCTGTTCCTCCTGACTGTTCTGGTCATCTGCTTCAGCTTCATCTTCAGAGGAGGAGTCACTGTTGTCACTGCGAATGAGTCTAGTCGTGCGAATGGGTCACTCGTGCGACTGAAGCTGCTGTTTTGCGAAAATTTCTAGGTTTGACGGGTTTCACCCGTGAAAATTCGAAATTTTGCAAGTCCAAATCGTCTAAGTCCGTAGAAACTGAACTTCGATGAGCAGGGAACGTCCAAGATCACTTTTGATGCTAAAGATTGCGTTTTTCGTGCAAAAACACAAACTTTTATGCAATCTTGATTGAATCAACACGAAATCAAGAGCCAAAGCTCTGATACCACTTGTTAGGACCTGGTATTTGAACGAAATACCGAGTGATTGCGTGTTAAACCAACTCAAATAGTGCGGAATCCTATTTGATTGGCGATCCAATCAGTGAGAACACACGATGAATCAATCAAGAATTGAAATCAACGTCAGAAATCGATTAGGAACCGATCTGATGTGTTCTATGAACTTGGAGAACGATTTGGGAGGCTTCTGGACGGCTAGGGTACGTCTGGAGTCGTAATGGGATGAATGCTTTTGTTTTCCCACGAATTGGGTCTATTTATAGGTTAGTATTGTTCAATCGTGCGACTGGGCCATAAGTATGGTTCAGTCGTGCGATTGAACCATGCGGTTGATTCATCCGCACGACTGAGTGTTCAGTCGTGCGATTGAGTCAATCTTATGTGTCAATCATACGACTGATCCAGTTTCCTGGTTCAGTCGTGCGATTGAGTCAATCGTATGAAGTTATTCATGCGTGTGGTCCATTCGCATGGGCCATCCGCATGAGAACTTCATTAAGTTATGTTTGAATGTTTTAATTAATATAACATAATGTGCTATCATTCAAATAATCATAAACCCAATCAATTCAATCACAACTCATTAATGAAATATTAAACATTACCAGTAACAACCAATTCATATCATTTCATTAATCGATTACAATTACATCATAATCAGACAGACAAGTTCATTACATTACAAATCATGATCTAGGGACATACATGTATCAACATAATTTAATGATAGACCATATATTTGATTGTCAGTATACACACACATATATTTTGCATATATTTGTATTGTATTTATATAATAATACATATATTTACACAATGATACTACGGAGAACAAAGATTCATATATAAATGACAACAATGACAACTTAAATGACATGGTAGATGATTTAGACCCTAATATTGGGGATGATGATCAAGAAAAATTACAACATTTATTTGATGATGCAGAGAAACCATTATATCCCGGTTGTAAAAATTTCTCGAAGCTTAGTGCCGTATTAAAGTTGTTTCACTTAAAGTCTATTGTATATATGAAAAACTATAGTTAATAATTATGTTTAACTTTCCAAAGGAACATATGTTTAAAAGAGGTAGGAAGTCATGTACCAATTTTAGAAGTATGCTTAATACCGAGTTTGTTAAGAATTGTACGACTCCATTTGACAAATATACCCATCTCGTTCCTGCACAATGGGATGAGTTCGTTAAGCTAAAGACCAGTGAAGAATATTTGGTATGTGAATTATTATAATTATTATTATTATTATTATTATTATTATTATTATTATTATTATTATTATTATTATTATTATTATTATTATTATTACTATAATATAATAATAATAATAATAATAATAATAATAATAATAATAATAATAATAATAGTAATTATTATTATTATTATTTATATTATTATTATTATTATTATTATTATTATTATTATTATTATTATTATTATTATTATTATTATTATTATTATTATTATTATTATTATTATTGTTATTATTGTTATGTATATGTTGACAAATATTACTAATAATTTGTTGATTTGTGTGAAGGAAAAAAAGTAATAAAGCAAAATTAAATGCGTAGGCGAATGTAGATAAAGCTCGTGTAGGACGAACCGGATATAGAGGTTTCGATTTTGATGCTGGAGGTCAATGTACTCAACTTGAAGAAACCTATCCACAACTACATGAACTTGAAAATGAACTTATCTAAGATATTTTTAGCAGGTCAAGCATTTAAAAACAAGAAAGAAAACACGTATGAATTTAGAGACATCACGTATGAAAAAACCAATGATTTGGTTAGTAAATATATATTTTATTTGTTATGTAATATTATATATATATTAATTGAATATTATAACATTTCTTATAGGTTCGTCTTGAGCATGAATTGATGATGGAAGGTACTCTTGCTAAAGGGAAAGAAGATCCACCGGTTCGACTTTTAGGTCGTGAGCATGACGGACGATGTCGAGCCATCTCGAATGTTATAGGTGAAGATATTTAAAAAACACATACATACACATATCAGTATTTTGAATATTTATATAGTTATTGATATTGTTTTGGATATTGAGTTTACAGGAGTAACACAAGTTCATGGTGGAGTGTTCAAAGGTGCCACACAACGAGCAAGAAAGGACGCAAGCCCATGTATTCGCGACTCTAGTTGTGCGTTTGGTGGATCATTCATTGATTATCCACCGATCAAGGTAATTTATTTATATATGAACTTAAAAGGTTATAATGTTTATATATATATTTATTTATTTATAAAAAATGTTGTATGTTTTGCAGAATGTGACAACATGCAGTTGTAATTTCCATTCCAATCTAGTTCGAATGTGACTGTTGCTTCAGGGCAGGCATGGCCAACTTTTGACAAAATCCTACACGGGAAACAAATAGATGAGGGCTGCGTCAAAGTACAAGTCGATTCAGTTATTAAAGATTATGAAAAAACGCCTATTCATGATTTGACAAAAACTGATGAGATAAGTTTGATTGGTGATACGCTTCATCAGTTCACTCAGTGGCCAATGAATGCATTGAGGGTATATTTGTTTATATGTAATGTTAATTTTTGTATTATAATGTTAACATTAATATTTTTGGTTGTAGCTTATGAATAAAGAAACACCACGCCGAACAATAAGTGGCTCAAGAAAGGCTCTAAGTCCTGGTTCGTCAAGTCACAAAGGTGCCTCAACACAAATAAACTTTGGTTGATCGACCACAGGTACTTGTTTATAGTAAAACAAATTTTTTGAAAGGATTATTAAAATTTTTTTAACTTGTTTGTCATTTAAGATTGATGTAGATAGATCATATCATGTGTCTATCTCGAGTCAAATGCCCGTGCCAGAAAACGTTGATCCACCATGTTTTATGAACATGGTAAAACATCAACATTTTCTATTTCAATCTTCACACACACACACATTTATATAATAAGAAATACTAATGTTTTATAAATCTTTTCTTAGTTGGCGCAGATACATCAGTTTGAACAACCTCAGTTTGAAGTTTTAACAGCCAATGCCAACTAATGATGCTCCCGACCCTAGTCCAAAAGTTGTCGATAATGAAATAATTAGTGATTTTGATAAAATAAAGGATCGACCTCGTGAAATTCAAAATATGACTAGAATTTTATCAAAGCACATTGGTGATAACAATGGTATTTTAGTAAGTGTAAAAGTGTGGAATAAATCATTTTATTTTATTAATACGTGTAACGATATCATTTTCTAAAATCCAAACACTTAAAGTCACACTTTACAAGTGACTCATGGACCTGTGATTAAACTTCTTTAACTTGACATAATAAATATGGGTTTATAGATTGAAACCACATATCCTAGACCCTCAAATTACCAATTTTCACGACAAACAAATAGTCATGGCGATAACCTTTTTTCAATCTTTTGCATGACAAATTAGTCTTTAAAGATAAGATAAACTACATGAAAATATTTCTATAAACTTTCACTTTTTTTCCATCAATTTTTTACCCGGTCAATAGTTCTAAGACATGAAGATCATATGTTTATTTTCTTAAGGTAAATTGTCTTTACTAATCCTTATATGATCAGAAATAACTATTGGTTAAATAGTTTAAATGAAGATTAAACATACATTACTCATTTCATGTAGTGATTACAAATACCCAAAAGTAATGATACAGAAAGACTTTTGGTATTGGGTCAATTCAAATCTACAATCACACCCCTTGATCATAAATGTACAACCATATAACTTGTGGCTTAAAGTTGCTCTTCACAGATCAGAATCTTATCTTCTCCTTTGCAACTACTCATAAATATTATTGTCTTCACAGCTCGATTATTACCATAACAAAGAAGATATATTGTAAGAGCAGAAAGCAGGTACTAATCGATCTCCTTTTCATTTTTTACTTGTTTGAATCTCAAATTAATATTGTATCAATCTTAACTAAAAGTATAGTACTTCAATTCTGGTTGAACATTTTGATGAAACAAGTGTGTGTTTGTTTGTTTTTTTTAATATTTAAAGCTAGCCATGAAGGTTGTAAGTGTGTGGTTTTGAAATGAAATGAAAGTTAAAAGCATCTTTTGTTACTAATTGTGTTAAAGGGATGTACATGGAGCATAGCGTTTTCATATCATTCGTTTAACGAGTTAAGATAAACAAATATGTCCGAAATTTCTATGGGTATCCTGACGGTTGGTATCTTTATGGATGAATTACAACCAATTTTAGATCCATAAAGGTCGTCCTATAACCGATGGCAACCGATCAATAACAAAAAAGAAAATAACACATGATATTTGGATCTCAATCAGAAATGAATGAATCTTGTATTCAGTAAAACCGAGACCCATTATAAAAACTCCTTGATCCCCTATAGATACTAAACAAATATCAATACTAACCAAACTCGAACACCATCTAAATAGTAAGATAAACAAACAAACTAAACTTCTAATCTGATATGAACTCAATAAAATACTTAATAAACTAACATAACTATCTCCTACCTTTTTAATTATCATGTAATTATAAGATTAGTCCAACAATCACCCCCTAATCTTGTAATGCACTCTTCTTCACATGAAAATTGGTCCGTCATTCTCATATCGAGTTAGATTCACCTTGTCTTTTTTCTCCCACTTTGGACACTTAGATATGTAATGTCCGAGTTCATTGCACTTGTAACACCTGATGTGGCTCTTATTCCGTTGTATTCGAACATCTCCTAGATCTTTCCCGGACCTTAACCTCCACCTCGGCCACATCCAAGATCTTCTCAATTCGAGTTTCCACAACCACAACGCTCACACCTGTGCTACTTTTCCTTTGCTTTTTCATCTGAATTTGCAATTTAAAGTTGATTTTGATCATCTCATCCTTGATCATTTCTTCATAAGCTTTAAGTCGGCCCACAACCATATCATAACCTATGGTTTTCAAGTCCACAACCTGTTCTATAGATGTTACAATATAAATAAATCGTTTAGTCTTAACCAATTTTGTTTCTTCTATAACCGAGTCAAGTGAAGTGGGTCAAGAAGCATACTCGAACAACTTGTTAGCAAAGTCAACAGTTACACCTTGATCCTTCATCTTTAGATTTTCAAACTCTCCCATTAAAGTTTGAAGTCTTGCTTCCCGTATATGATGCGCACCCAAATGACGTGTTTTGAGAACATACCACATCTCCTTTGTTGTTTCAAGATTTCTCACTTGCAATATTTTATCATCAGATATATAGCTTGAAACAAGAGACCAATAGTAATATTAGTGTTTTTAGGATCTATATTGGTTCCAAGTTCAATTTGCTCCCACACCTCATGAACATTGAAGATAACCCGCATCCTGATGGGCCATACCATGTAATTAATGGAAGACAACACAAGACATTAAAGAGTTATGGTGTTGTTCTCATCGGTGGTAGCCAAAACTTGATTTTTCGATTGAGCCATACTTGTAAAGCATCGTTCTACCAAATGTTAAAAACTATTGAAAGTATTACCTGCAAACATCTTTTGCTACTTTTCAACCCCTTTTAAGTTCATTAGATTTACCATTGATGGGTGATTTAGTGTTGAGCCCTCCCCATTGTTCCCATCAGATCCAGCACCGATTGC